>OY744481.1:386956471-388226503 GCA_963556165.1 Tipula helvola | reverse complement strand
AAAATAATAATAATGCTAATAATACAGACAGATTGGGGAGGATTTTCTTATGTTTTTCGTTTGCTTATAAAAATTCATAAATGAAAATAAAGATGCGCAACACAATGTTGTTAAGTATTTGTATATGTAACAGTAGCTCTAGGTTGCAGTGGTAATGTACATAATTTATTGGCTGAGAGGACACAATTTTTATTTTATTGTTTTGCACGATGCCGATGACGACGTTGAAAGCATCCATAAAAGAAAATGAAGGTCAACTTTCGATTATCAATTTGGACCGATATTTTTTTTTTTTTTTTTTTTTTTGTGAAAGGATCAAAATTTAAAAGCTTGTCTATAATAAAAATAAAATAACTTTTGGGATTTATACGAGCAATGTGTATTTGGGTGATTGTGATTTGCATTTTTTTATGTTTATAGGTTAGGAAATTGGTTCACAACAAAAGGATTATACGAGTTTTTCGTGATAAATTTAACAGGTATTACCAGTCGTGGTTCGAGTACTTTTTAGTTTCTCAAATAAGCAAAACTAAAGCATGATACCTTATATACTTTGTCCGTTCGTCTGCCTGTCTGAATTTATACGATTTTCATGGAGCAAAGACAGACCAACAGGTATTGATAAGTGTGGTACATTTTCTCATAAACAAGTTCGCTAATTGATTCACCTAAGAAACCCACAACGAAAATATTGAAAAACAACAACTGGACAACTTATCGAGCCAAATTCGTATGAGACATTTCCAGGTACTGATTGTACCTGAGTACCATTAATTATAAAACCAGTTACCCAAGATAAATTTCTAACAATCTTAGGTATTTTACAAAAGAGGTGACCCTGAAGTGCAATTGATTCCCGCGCTAAGCGTCTTTTTCATAAAAATGCAAACAATTGTCGACAAGCTCTATTTTATCAAATTATCTTTCGAATCCAGTAATCGATTTAATAAAAAAAATTAAAACCGAAATCTTAACCCAAAAACAATTTCGTTCCGAATGTCACGTAATGGTGAAACATCCGATATTATCAGTATGCATAATTTACCGATTTGAAAGTGCACCTGATGGAAAAGGAGATAGAGCCAAGGATTTGTGTAATAATCATGTATGCCTAGATGACAATTGGGTTAGATTGTTATGTCAAATAAATATGTCCACCGGTACAGGATTGAACGTAATTTCAGCTCTTGAAGTTTTTTTTATTTTTAAACGGTTTCGAACCAGTTTCGTCCGGAACTAAACCAGAAGGAATTTGTTACGAAACCGGAACAAAAACAATTTTGGAACTTAATTTCTTATCGTAACTATAAAAGATTGATTCTTATAGGTGTGTAGGGCTCTGAGCTGCAACATGATCCGGCAAAGAAACTGGATTTAAAAAACAAATTTTAGCGGTCTTGAATCGAGAAAGAGGTAAGGTTATTTTGCAAGATTACGTTAGTGATCCTGTTAAAATTAGCCGAAGGTAAAAAGTCGATAATGCAGAATACGTTATTAATATTCCAGCTGAAAATATATAATTTTATGGTTATCAATCGAAAGTCAACAGGATACATGGATGGCAATAAAAACTTTTGTAAATTGTCTTACGTGGAAAACTTTGTTCCACTCAAATCCAAAAAATTGCGATAAAATCAGCCTGTCTTGAGTGTATATTTGAAGGCGAATCGATTGTTGGTGATTTATCAATAGCTATCGAAAAGAGTTATAGCAAAAAAAAATCAATTCAAGTTTCACATGGGAAATAAGGGAAAATTCGATTTTCCAAAAATCATTAGAAAATTTCTAGTGATTTTTGGAAAATCGAAATTTCTCAGATTTCCCAGGGGAAATTTTTTTCCTGCAATAGCTATTGACATAACACTCTAGAGGCTGATTTTATACCAATTTTAAATATTTTTTCGATTTCGCGAATTTTCCACAATTTTCCACGAGAAACTGGGGCAGGTTATGCCACTTAAGAATATTGACAAAAGTCTACAATGCTATCCATACAGTAATATTTAGTTAAACGCTATCGACTGATTCCGACTTAAATTTTGATTATCGGCTGGATTAACACAATTTGCATTACTGGAAACTTGCGACTGACATTAACAGGATTCTGCATTATCGACGGTTTACTTTCGGCTGGTAATTTTCGGTTAGCTTTAAAACTATACGTTACAGAATTTAAGAAGCGGAAGTCTATTTAGGAACTATGGTCACTTAACGAATCAAATGTGCTCCACGAAATTGATAAACAGATCAGTAGAAAAAAAAGGAAGAGTGAGTCCGATTAGTACTCTCAAGGTGAGTGACGCGTAAACACGGCGTGTGTGTACAAGGAACAAGAAATGACCTTTTATATACTAGATTTTTGACGTGATAAAAACTAGGGAATTTACTCATCAAATGTAAGCATTACCCTTAATTTAATTATATGATTTCTTAGGTTGGTCCTTAAGCTTCTTGTCTCACGCATAATATTATTGAAATAACGTCACCAGGCGGCGAGGCAAGCAGCACCGCGAACCTCTGAATTCGCACGATTTAAATGTTTGAACCACTATAGCGAGAAAATGGCTCATCCGATCGGAGCAACTCTGGCGTCAATTTGTGCTTAATAAAACAGTGGTGGTTAATTTATTTTAAATTAAAATAATTAATTTCCACATAAATTTTAATTCAATTTAGAAACTACAAAATAGCGATTTACAATGATTGAGAGCACTGTAGCAAGAGAATACGACATCTGATCGGACCCACTCTGGTGTCAATTTGTGCGTATAGAGAACCTGTGGCAGATAATTTATTCTAAATTAAAATAATGAATCCCCACATAAATTTTATTTAAAATTACAAGCTTCAAAATGGTGATTTATAAAGCAAGAGAGCACTGTAGCGGGAGAATGCCTTATCTGATCGGAGCCATTCTGGTGTCAATTTGTGCCTAGAGTACCAGATATTTATTTTATTGTTATAGATTAATATTGATATACCTGTTAGGCCCATATCGCCAACCGTCAAATTGCTAACATTCTCATTGTTGGATACCAGCGTCGGGCAAATTATTATTAATCGGGTGATGGAATATAATTTGTAAGAAAAGAGTTCCATAAATATTAAGAATGTTCCTGCCACATTGTTCTCCACATTTTTTTGTTATATGACTGGCGCGGTGATAAAAATCTTGCCAATTACATTGTTGAGTGTCCGTAAGGCAGCATTCTAAACAGGGTAAAACGAATTCCAACGTTCCTACTTAGATTGCAATTTCAGTTTATTTAGACAGTCAGAAATAAATCTTCTTCGTATCCTCTTTCAGTAATCCTAATCCTCCTCGTTCGACATTTCTATGTATCCGAAAACCAATGATGCGTACAATCCCAGACATAGCCAAGCTCCTTAATCGATATAAAATCACTCATAAATAAAATCAAAAAAAAAAAAATCTCCCTTATATTTGCTGAAAAGGATGTAACAATATATTATGCCGGTATAACGTATATCCATTACGTCGTTGTCGTCATCATCGTCGTCGTAATACAGAAATAAAATTTCAATTTTTCAGAAAATTAAAATACAAAAAATTTCCATATTTTCTATTATACTTTTGTGACCATTAATCATATTTTTTTATAGCCCGCACCTCATCCTCTTATATCATAATAAAATCATTGTAAAACCATACCAATATCTCCCATAAGTGAGATACGCTTTAGGAGCAGAGACATTTTTCATCCGAAACGATTATTTTCAACAAATTTAATTTTATGATTTTTAATAAATTTACATGACTTCATTAAAAATGAAACGATATTATGATACACCCTTAACGGTGAGAAATGCAGGACAATAGTACTTTCTTGATGCCTAGTAGTAGATCTAGGGCCAACTATACGGTTTAACGGAACCAAAAAAACATACATAAATCCCAATTATTTTCTGTTTTGTTTAATGTTCCATGTTTGTTGTGTGGAAAATTAGGGTTTTTCCTCATCATAATTTAAATGGACCATAAATCATACAAATAAAAAAAAATTATATTCACTATGTACGTAAAATTCACAGGGTGTACAGTAAAATTATATAGTAATCGATATTAGTAATTTGTTGCATTTCAACAAATTAAAAACCAAACCTACCGAATATATATTGCCTGCGGATTTAAATTCCGATAAATTAGTGTACGGTATATTGTGTACTAGTATACGTATCTGCTTACAAATTTACATTGTGAAAAAGTTGAAAACTGAAAAATCAATCCCAATGGAATTTATTTTTTGTGGAAAATTAAGTAATTTTCATTTTCCCCAATATGTCACAGCAGCAACAACGACGACAAATGTTATATAAGGTACACACACACGTATATACATACACAAAAAGGGAAAACTGGTAAATAAAAAGTCGATAATAAAATTGAAAAATTTAATTTAGTTTTTCTGGTCCATGTCGGACTTGTGTTATTGTTGGTCGCTATGTATCCCATGTGGCCATTTCTCGATGGTTTTGTGTTTCTAATTTGTGATAATTAGACTTTTTCTTGTTGGTTTAGGTTTTTCAATTTCACATCTTTTGAAATTTATAAGGAATTTTGGAAATGGCTCATAACTATGAAACCACACATAAATGGTTTTGAGTACATGGTTCCTAGTACTTGGAAAACTGCCCTGGTTACACTCTTGGCAAAAACAAAGAATGTCAAAAGTGGTAGTGACTTAAAGGCCAATATCCGTTACTCCTATAAAATCCAAGTTTTTGAAACAATTTTAAAAGACCAGATACAGACAATTTTATTAATGTGCGTCAATCAGGATTTCGTAAACATCAGAGCACTGTGACTGCTTTGATTAATGTAATTGATGATTTTGCCCAGTTCTTAGATAAAAAAACCGATTTGCTGTTTTGGTGCTTTGACCAACTGCGTTAAGACTTATGACATCATTTTTGTCAGGAAGAAAACAACGAGTAAAACTTAATGGCTCATTGTCTGATTATATGGCTGTGGTTTCTGGTGTTCCTTAGAGTAGTATTTTGGGACCTCTCCTGTTTAGTCTATTTCTTAATGACCTGGTGAATAATATAAAATTTTGTAAATTTCATTTTTATGCTGATGTATATTAGTGGGGAAATTAACCATATTGAGTCAATTTTCGAAAAATTAAATGAAGATTTAGATAATATTCACGGTTGGTCTGCCAAAAATGGCACCTCTTTAAATATATCTAAGTGTAAACCATTAATTTTATCAAAACACATTACATCAAACATACCTACGGTTTATATTGATCATAATCCAATACCCTTTTCAGCAAGCATTAATAATTTAGGATTAACAATTAATGAAAATGTATCCTGGAATAATCATAATGTGGAAAAATTAATTCAATTCTATACAGTTTAAAACTTCATAAGCGCATATGTTCCACTGAATTAAGAATCTATTTAGTTATTTATTAGTAATTTATTCAAACTGCGATGCCGCGACTAGGCATACTTTGCAAGTTTCATTTAATAGTACTATCAGATATGTTTACAATCTTAATCGTTATGATCATCTCAGGTTTCGCCAAATCTGTTTTTGGACATAATCAGTCCTTGACGCACCATCTAATTTTTAGGATGGTTTTATTTATTTTCAAATTGATCAAATTTCAAATTGATCAAAAATAATTTATTAATTTCTCAGATTGACGACATGTTGACTAATAGACCAATTTATGACTTGTCATATAATCGTCTTGTCATATCGTATTATCGTGTAATTTTACTATTCGCGATTTCCAACAAAGTAGCTGACATCTGGTGAAAACAATATGAACAAAATGTAACCATAGAACAAGGGTGATTAGAACTGTCAAACAGTTGAATTTGACAATACTCGTCCCCTTTACTTACATAGAAACCAACGCTAACTACATTTGATGAAAATCGCCAATATTTGTGAGAGACAAGCGACATGTCTAAAACCAATAATCTAGCAGGCCCGGGTCATGTAAGAATCATACTATATGACTAGTACACGATTATTCAATTTTATGTTTAAAACAAAGGAAAATTAGTATTTTTCCATAAGTTTTGTTTTCTTTGTCGTGGTAAGTGCTCCTTTAACAATTAATTATAGTGTAAATATTTAAATAGTATAAGCGTAAATTTAAGCTTTATACAAACTGCATTGAATAATTTAATAAAATATTTCAATATGCTTAAACTAAGAGGGCTTTCGAGGCCTAATTATTATAGAAAATTAAGGGAATCTGAAAGTTTAATGAAGCAACAATGGCGAGAAAGCGAAAGTGAGATTAAAAATCAAAATATAAACCGCGATTTAAATAAAGAAACAAGTGGGGAAAACTTAAAAATTGATGAGCAAGGATATGTTGAGTATTGTGATAATTGTAATTTTCTTGAAGAAAATGATGTGGACAAGACCACAGATTTTATCACGTTTATCGAATCTGAGGACAAAACCAATTTTGATAAACAATTAGGTGCTTGGGCTGTGAAGCATAATATTACAAGACTCGCATTTGATGATCTAATTGCTAGATTGCAAGCATCAAAAATGAACATAAAATCAAAATCATCAAAATCTTTACTAAAATGTACTGGTGATATGCCTCTAATAAAACAAATACCTGGCAGCGATTATATGCATTTCGGCATCCAACAGGCCATTTTAAAACTAAATCTACCAGATGAATATTTAAATGGTGTAACTAAAATTTTTGTAGATGTCGGAGTTGACGGAATTGCATTATTTAAGAGTAGTTCCACTAAGTTATGACCTATTTTGGGTTCAGTTGTAGATTTGTCAAATTTGAGTCCCTTTATAATTGAATGCTTCGTGTGGCCAGGAAAACCATTGTCTATCAACAGTTTTTCGGCTGAGTTTGTATCGGATATAACGCAGTTAAATTCAAATGGTCTTAAAATTTACCAAGGTGGAGTTAATATGCAATTTGGTATTCGACTTTACTCGTGCGATGCTCCCGCTAGGTCGTTTTTGACAGGTACCAGAGGACACACATCTTTCGACGGATGCAGCAAATGTTGTCAGAAAGGTAAAAGGATTAACAAGCGCGTTTGATTTTCAAAAACAATCTCAACAAAAGACAACATTTGGAGCACCATTGCAGCGAATTCCACAGTAAGCAAAATGTACTGGAAAATAAAATTGGTGTGCATTTACAGGATTTGGACATAATGAAGAAATTACTACACATTTGGATCGGTAACAAGTTCAGTACAAAATTCAAGATGTCAAAAATAAATTTATTGCGAATGTCTAATTATCTTGTAAGTTTAAAACAATACATCCCAAAGGAATTTCGATGAAAACCTAGATCAATAGAAGGACTGCCCAGATGGTAAACTACTGAACTTAGGCAATTTGCTCTACTACTCCGGTATAGTGATACTAAAGGATTTTATCGATCCTCAACAGTACCAACATTTTTTAAACTTTTTTTGCGTATATCGGTTACTGGCACATCCGACTGATTGTAAAAAAAATACGCAGGCAGCACAAAATTTACTGGAAACTTTTATTAACGACTTCGCAGCAATATATGGAGAAAGTCTTGTGTCTTATAACGTTCATAGTTTGCTTCATTTAAGCGAGTGTGTTGAACAGTATGGTTGTTTAACATCATTTTCTGCGTACAAATTTGAAAATTATTTGCAATTATTAAAAAAAAAAGATTAAAAACCTACCCAAATTTTACAGCAAATTTACAATCGGACCAGCGAACTAAATATGTTTTCAGAATTTGAAAATCCAGAAACATTTCCAACATTATACATTGGTAATTCCAATGGCTAATTACTTTTGTGTAATTAAAACAAATAAATATTTTTCAATTTTACGAGTGGATCATAGAACTATTGATGGATACAGATTCAAAATGATTAACGATATTTTCAAAGACCCTTTTTCATCATCTTCCTTTGGAATTCAAGAAGTCAGTGATTTAAGTGATAAATTAGAAACTGTTAACATTGCTAATATTGATTATAAAACTGTCGCTTTGCCATATAAAAACGCCTACATTTTCATACCACTATTACATTTACAAAACTAGTTTATAAAAATACTCACATTACAAATTAATGAATCAAACATTCAACAGAATTTGTTCAATCAACAAAATGGAAGATTCACCGGATTTCTTTGCTACCAGCCATTCTGACGATGTAGTATTTGATGAGAATTCTATTTCCCAACATACTATTCGTAAGTACATACAAAGAAGAATCATCAATCATAATATGTTAATATAATTTTAAATTATTTTTTTATCAGATTCAACAAATGCAACATTTTATTCTCAATTGGAATCCGGTAAATTAATTGCATCAGCAAAACCAACAGCTCCAAGAAAGAGGCCAATGATATTAATAAGTGCAAATATTCCATATAAAGCAGCACCATCAAATAAAAATATTTGTATCAGTAAAATCACACCAGAACCATATAACTTAAATACGTCATATGCTAGACCACAGAGTTCAATACCACAACGAGCCACAACACCCAAACAAATAAATGTGGGCTCGCAAACAGAAAATTCCAATCCCGAAAACTTACAATGCAATACAGGTATATTATTAAATTTATCGATAAATGGAACAAACTTTCTATCGAAAAATTACTCCAAATAATAGTTTGCCTTACTTTCAATTTTTGTATTAAGTTAACTTAAGTTTAAATTGTTATTAATCTATGTATGTATGTATTTTACTTTTAGCTTTATTACAAAATTTCTTAATTAAGCAATTTTCCCAAATAAACACCAGACTTGAACGGATAAAAACTATGATCAAATCAACCAAGCATCTTGATTTAGAAATACCGGTACCAATTACATCAATTGAAGGAATGGAGGATCTGGAGTTGAAACTGACAGACGAAAATTTTAGAAATAAATTTGTAAGTTAATATAACAACATTTACATACTCAGTTTCATTAAATTATTTTTATTTTGATTTTTCTTATAGATTATTATTATTATTATTATTATTACTTGAGGGCCATGTGGGGGCTCAAGCCACCCCGCACTGCGACCTAAAAGATCTTTTGTGCATGAAGCCCTACTTAATTATCCGTCCAGTCAATATTCAGGCTCTTAATGAACCTGATAATACTGCCTAACGGTACGTGATACATACTATCTGAGCTCATTGCTCTCCCTCCTAGATGTTTTAATTATCCGTCCAGCCAATATTCAGGCTCTTAATGAACCTGATAATACTGCCGACCGGTACGTGATACATACTATCTGGGCTCATTGCTCTCCCTCCTAGGTGTAATAACATTTACTTCTGCTAGAAGAGCGGTAGCATTGGGACTCAAGGACTTCGAGAGGGCAGACCCACTCCCGTATATTCCTATCCGTGCCTCGTCTACCGTTTTGATTTTACTCTTGCGAGTTGCTGGGACATACTATCTGGGCTCATTGCTCTCCCTCCTAGATGTTTACTGTTGGAAGTACTTCTACACGCGATACATACTATCTGGGCTCATTGCTCTCCCTCCTAGATGTTTACTGTAGGAAGTACTTCTACACGCATTACATACTATCTGGGCTCATTGATCTCCCTCCTAGATGTAATAACATTTACTTCTGCTAGAAAAGCGGTAGCATTGGGACTCAAGGACTTTGAGAGGGCAGACCCACTCCCGCGTATTCCTTCCCGTGCCTCGTCTACCGTTTAGATATGACTCTTGCGAGTTGCTGGGAATAAAAAAGTCGCCTGTAGGTCACCCAGGTTTACTACAGGAAGGCTAAATAAAACTGGAGGGTGCCTGGTATCCAGAGTCCGCATATATAGACTGATTAACCTATCAGCCATTCATCTATCGGCATATGCTGTTCCACCTTAGATTAGGGATTTTTTGTCAAGGTTTTCTCCTTTAGCGCCGTACTTTAGCCTGTCACAAAAAGCCACATTCAGCCTAATGGTTACAGTTACCGGTGGTTGCCACGAGGAGGCAGTACGTACACTTGCGCCTACTGGAAGGTTACGGAGCCCCTTCCAATAGACGCCAAACCACCTTTCTTATAGATAGAGTACGTTAAAAAAAATTCACGGCAAAGAAAAAAAATTATGACCGAATAATGAAACATTTGTTTTCGGATAATTTACTATTGGAGTTCAATTGGAATGGCGAGAGGGGGAAACGTGGATTAAAGTGATTTTCAGTTTTTTCCAACGTTTTATTTGGTAAGCGAGAGTAACATAATTGATATAACTGATACACCTAATATAATTGCTATTTTTTTTAATTTCTTTAACGTTTATTATTTGAGATGCAATTGGCAACGAATCGCTAGCTGTTTACGAAAACAATATTAAAATAATAATTAAACGGACCGACCAAAGAATGCTTAAATTCAAAAGTCGGGAAAATCGTTAATTTTAGTTTATAATATGAAAGAGCTTATAAAAGTAAATTGAAATTTAAATTAATCATTAATCATTTAATTAATCATTAATCATTTTTTTGAATTACCTAATCATTTTTGAAATTTGAGAGAATTTCTCAAAATAATAATAATTTTGTGATAATTATTAATTAAAAAATTAAAAATAAATAATAATTAATTTAAAAAATAATAATTATTATGATATAAAATAATATAAGATAATTATTATTTAGAAAAATAATAAGTATTTTATTTCATTAATTCCACTTTTGAAAAACACATGTTGTCATTCACGATTCCCTTAATATGAATAACTGTGCTAACATCGTTACCCATGACATGTCAAGCAGTATGAAGCGCATACTGTCATGCTAGCATCAATCATGACAAGTCACAGAATAATAGCCTAAGACATGTTACACATGAAAATTTGTGACATGTGAAGCAGTAAGAAGCACATACTGTCATGCTAGCATCAATCATGACAAGTCACAGAGTAATAGCCTCAGACATGTCACACATGAAAATTTGTGACGTGTCAAACAGTAACAAGCACATACTGTCATGCTAGCATCAATCATGACAAGTCACAGAGTAATAGCCTCAGACATGTCACACATGACGTGTCAAGCAGTAAGAACTGACTGTCATTGATGATTCATTAGTTTGTCTCGAATGATTTTCCTGCTAGGATATTAATGGTTCATTCAATTAAGGCAATTTGGTTACTCACTTAATTTTAAATTAAACATTAAATGTTATGCTATTTAATATCTCATAACTTTTATTTATATTGAGTTTTCATTTTTATTTTACATAATTTGTATTATTGTATAACATTTTTCTTCTTTTTTTTACAACTGTTTTTAAAACGATAAAAAACCTATGTGCTTAGATCGTTAATAATAAAATAAATAAATAAAAAGAACTAGTGTATTGGCCACACCTCAATTTATTATTTTCTTTAATGTTAGAAATTTTTTAATTGTGGGGTCTCCCTTTAGTTCAAAGAAAATTAAAGGAAAATTGGGTTTCGAAGTGTCCAGTCTGTCGTTCTATTTGGCTGTGTCTTCTCTACAGCACAGATGGTTTGACGCTTAACCAATCGAACTGAAACTTCTTATTTAATTTTTTTTCTAAAATTGGGAGGTTCCAATGAAAGGCAATGAAAATCAGCCAACTGGAACTGGCGGCTTACACGGGAAAAAATTAAAAATTTTAAAAAATTTGCTTAATAAGCTTCTCAAAATTCTCCGTTTGTAAAATAAAATCTTATGTTGGATCATCGCAATTGTTTTCGCTGACGTTTATTTTTTTTTATCACTGATCGGTCGGACCATTTTAGAAAGTTAGCTAACCTAAGTTCAATTGAGCTATGCAAATAGTTTGTATGGTAGAACCTAAGCATTTGGTTAGATCAATTCGTTTTAATACTAAGGAGTATTGCTCCTACTGATAGCAGAAGTTAATATTAAATAACTTAAAGAAATTCGATACACTGAATCGGTCACATTTATGGGAAATTCTTAAAGGGTCACTCTCACATTATATCATAAAATCGAATTTCTTTTTCATGCAATACAAATTTAACAGCCTCAATAAAATTTCCTCTAAAATTTCAAATTTCCTCTCAAAATAAATTATGATATATGTATACCACTTCTAAATTATTCAAAAGTAACAGTAAAGTGTTTTTTTTTTTATTTATATACACGTTTTAAACAGGCATACATTCACACATGAACACACCACAAAATTATATAATTTTCATCTCATCTACACAACACTCGAGATAAAAATGATAAAAAGCTCACAGCACAGTAAGAAAAGAAGAATATTCTTAATTAGCAACAATAAAAACTTGTAACAAAGTGTATCTCTCTGCGTATATACAGTACTTGTACATAACCAGAAAAAAGTGGAAGACGTACATATACATACATATAAGAAAAATGTATTCTTAAATTATTTATTTTAAAAAAAACCTCAACTTGTTTTTATTTTAATTCAATTTTTTCGGTACTTCTGGTAGGTATTCGTGCACGTAAAAAACAAACACATAGACACACACACGCAGATGAGAATATTGTATTTAATTTTTTGAAAAGCTGTCCCTTTTTATAATCTTATGTCTTTTGTGTGTTTCCTGGTAGGTACATATAAGATATACACACAAACGACAAATAAATATTTTTCTTATACATCTGGACTCAATATATAATAATTTTATACAGAAAAAAAGCTCAACCACCATAAATGTGATCTCCATATAGGTATCCAAATTCTTCGAACTTTACATATTATATATGTATATATATATATATATATATGTATGTTTAAGCTCGTATACACATATATGAGCAAAAGACAACAACTGTAATATTTATACAAATAAAAAAAGTCATACAAAATTAAAACAAGGTAAATTTTCTAAATCGGGAATATATGGATTTACAGTATACACACACATATATGTATAAGAACAACTATGGAAAAAGCTCGAAGAGGGTAAGAAAATTTTCCCCATTTTTTTCGGTCGTTCGTTCATTCGTTTTATTTAGCATAAAAACCATTTTAATTTTCTTTATTCAAAATAATCAAACTGTATGTGAAAAAAAGTTGATAAAAAAGCTCATATGTACAACAGGTATTTTTCATTTTATTTATATGTTTTATGAAAATAAAAAAGTAAAACTCACTTTCAATTTCGTTGAAGGTTTTTTTTTAACACACACGCACACACTCACAAACACACTGTTCACTGTATTACGTACACAAAATAATAATGTTTTGTTAAAAGCTCACTAAACGGTTTATTAAAAAAAATATATACATATACTTATATAAAGCAGGACTTATTAATTTTTTTTTACTATATTAAAAGCACACAGAATTTTTTCTTTTTTTTTTAGATATTCTCAACCATTTTCACAATTGCAACCGTTTCGACCTACGACCCCAGTGTAACTACTATTTTTAGAATTTTAAACAGAATATTAAAAATATTGTTCACCAAAAAGCTCTCATTTTCTTGTGTTTTCGTTCTCTTTCTCTCTACGTCGCTCACGTCACAGTCAACAGTTGATTCTCAACTCAAAAACAAAAAAAAAAAAAGTAAAAAAGGAAAATGTTGTGTACATCAACGAAGAATTAGTTGGTATACTGTATACACAACAAAATTAGTGTTGCTTACCTGTTTGAATAGTAAAGATGTGAGTACGCGAAAGCTTATTGAGCTTTTTTTATGTTTGGTATTGATTTAGGTTTTTGACTTGTTTTTTTTTTGTTATTTGGTGGATACGGGAAATACAATTTTATTTTTGTTGTGTGCAAGTTATTTTTACGCTTTTTGTTAGGAATAATAAATTTTAAAGCTAAAAAGCTAATTTCCTAATTTCATTTAACTTTTTTTTTTTTTTTCATTTTTATATTTGTAAAACTTTTCGTAAAAGCTTATTAAATATTAAATTATTTCCAACATTATATTTTGTTTCTTTTTGCTGTTTTAATGCATGAGGAGATCAAGGTATTTAGAAAAGTTTTAATGATTTTCTGAATAAATTAAATGAACGTGGAGCAGCGGGAGGAACGCCACCTCCATACTAGTCTGAATAGAATGTGTTGGAAAATTAATGATTTATTGCGAAACTGTAACAGAACTTTTACTATTGAATTAATTACACAAGAAAAAATGTTCCAAATGACTAACTTGATGTTTCTCAAATTTGAGGATTTATTAATTACAACGAAACCAGTCATTTTCGGGAAAAAACGGAATTTTTAAAATTAAAATTTGTCATCAAATAAATTTTGAAAAAAAAATTAATTTGGCGTTACATTTTGCTTGTGAAGCATCAAAGTTCGTTGTAAATTCCTGTATAATTTAGTTTAAAGCCGTCTCGAAGTAATGATTTAAAATTGACCAAGGCTTACGAGATAAGCAACAAGTTTATTAATTCTAGAGTCAAAATTATTTTCTTAATACTAGGTCGAGCTTCTTCTACTAACATGGCTTCGAGATTGGTATAATGTCATGCATTTTCTTTGAATTTCTTTTACAATAATGGCATTTTGTTTGGAGAAAAATGTAGTTAATAATCTTTTCCCAGGGCGCAATTTACAGGATTGTTATCTCGATATATTTCTTCCGTCCCGAATTCAGTCTCGACGAAAATAGAACTGATAAGAGTAATAGCAACACCAGTACTAATTGCTTAAAAAAGGGAACAATTCAAATAAAGTCACTTATAACGTTAGCTTCAGTACTGGTATGAATTCAAATCGGTAGCTTGTGCTTGCGCTATTTTGTAGATAGTGTCTTGGCATCAATGATGAATTTTTGCATTGCACATGACGTATTCATGTAACTTATAACAAAGCCAAGAATTCAAATTAATTAGGTGAAATAACTTATAGTAGCACACCATCAGTTTAATGGATTGATTACGGCATATTCAGAAACAAATCAAATAATTGGAAAAATATCAAAAAATCCAATTTTAATCAGGAAGCAAGCAGATAAGATCAAGCAACCCGAAGTAAACCGTAGAGTGCCGGAAGCTACTCATGGACAATTGGGTAAAATGAGTTACGCTCAAGTAACGATGAGAAACGAAAATCAAGCAAAATCTGCTCAAAATGACGATATAAGTCAAACAATTAAATTGATTTTAAGCAGACTCATTACGTTTGATGAGCGATTACAGAAATTAGAGTACAGCCCTAAACAGAAAAATGGCCAACGATCTTAGAATTTTATACTGGAATGTCAATGAACTGATGCAATATCAACAAAATTGCCGGTGGTCCTGGATACAGACAAAATCAATGCTTGCCTCATCACGGAAACACACTTCACTAGACAATCAATCATTAAATTTAAAAATTATCAAATATATCACACTATTCACCCTGAAAACACTGCTATAAAGGAGGTAATGCTGTTATAATTAGAAGTAGAATTCATCACCATGAAGGGGGAGGAGAAGAAAGACTGTTCAACGATATTTCTAAATGTTGTGCAAGCGTTTGATAGAATGTGGCATGAAGGACTTAACCACAAGATTCTTCATTATTAAGGTTAGATGATACTTTTGTGGATTGAAAGAAATCAACGCAGGAATTCCACTTTCCACAGGGCAGTGCATTAGGACCGGTTTTATGCCTATAATGTACACTTATGATCTTGCTGCATTAGAAAACAACACAAACAGATGTTACAATCAGCCATAACTCAAATACATAAATGGACAAAAATATGGCGAATAAAACTGAATTAAATTAATCAGTTCACATCAACTTTGCAAACAGACGATTTGAACTATTCCGATTACCATAAATCGAGAAATAGTATCGCATGCGAACACAGCTAATTATCTCGGCATTACCCTGGATGCTAAACTACAATAAAAAGGACACGTCAAGAAGAAAAGTGAAGAACTAAAACATAAATACAGAAAGATGTATTGGCTGGTGAGAGGAACCCTTCTTTATCAACATGGTATTCAGCTTTGGAGTTGTACCAAACAGAGCAATGTAAATATCATCCAATGATATCTTAGGAACAATGACCTCCATAAGGACCTTCAGGGAAAAGGTCGGAGGGATTAGATCCTTGGATTCGAAGGAGTACCCGGTTAAATGATTTGTGATGACCTTGAAATTATTTATCATTGTCGTCTTAACCTATAGTCTAGCTCAACCAACGACATAATCTCCAAATTAATCCCCAACTGAAACTCTCGCTCAGTCTCAATTCACACACTCTACTCGTCAACAGTTCAACCCTCAACTAACCCCAAAGTGAACTCCCAACTCAACCCTCAAATCAAAACTGTTTCAAAAATCAAAGACATAAATGAGCTCAACTCAGAAAAACTCAAACTAACTTCCAACTAAACCCTTCAAATAAATCCTCAACTCATACCCAAAAACTAATAGCGTTCATGAACTCTACCCAAATCTACTTTGGGGCGCCCAAATATAAATATAAAAGCTCTGTAGTGGTAGCCAAGGGGGTCTAACAATTTTTACTGGAGTTCTAATTCCCAATCTTTTTCGACGGTTAAGGCGGAGAATTGAAAAGCTGTTCGAACCTGAACATCAAGAGGGTCAGGTACCTGCCAAACGGATTGACCCAAAACCACTTGGTATTATTATGTACGTGGTTTTCGATCCAGAGGGGCTATTTGTGAATTCGATTCGAACGTATTCGACTCTTCGAAATATCAGATTCGTATTTGATTTAAATATGAAATGGACGAATCTAATTCCAATTCTTCGAAGATTCGAATATGTTCGAATCGAATTCACAAATAGCCCTGCAGGTTAATCAATTTTTATATACCTATGCTAGTTTGAGGATTGAGTAGTTCCTAGAATTTGAGTTGAGTTGGAATTGAGCTAGGATTGGGTTAGGGTTGAGTGAATAGTTCTGTTTTGGATTTATTTGAAGGTAGAATTGAGGGCTCACTTAATGTTCGATTCAGTAGATTTGAGCTGAGTTCATGAACACAATGTTGATTTGGGAGATGAGTTGGGAGGAGTTGAGTTAAACGCCGAGTTGAGGTTGAGCCGGAAGTTACCTTGAGTTCAGTTCTTATACCCACGTATTCTTTCGTACCATGTTGATTAGGGGATTGAGTTGCGGTTGGATTGGGGGTTAATGGGAGTTGAGATTTGAGCTAGAAGTTAGCTTGAGTTGTTCTGAGTTGAGTTCTTGTATGTCTTTAGTTTTTGGGCCGGTTTGAAGATTCCTTTGGAGTTGAGTTGGAGGCTAGATTGAGTTGATGAGATGAGTGCACATATAATTTTATAAATTTCTGATCAATGTGGTTTGATTTCCACAATGCTTAACTCTTAGTATAATTCCGAAGATTGACGATTGTTTATCGATTCCTCCAAAAGTAGTTTGAAGGTAGTTCCCCTCAACGTTACCAACTCAAAAAATCCCGTTCTAATTGCACTCAGCACAAATACAAAGGAAACTTATACATCATTGATTTGATTAAATACAACGACCATCAGTGGAACGTTTGTGCACACTTAAAAGTGATAGCTCTTTTAAGAGGCATGCTATTGGGTTACACTAAAAACTTGTGTTTAATGTGTTTGTGGAATACACGTTTTGAAGGCGACCAATACAACAAACGGAACTAGGCTTTACGTGAGAACATTAGATTGCGACATAACAACATCGTTGAGACTTCAAGCTATGAATCCAGGTGGAAATGCGTTCATCGGATTGTGTCACTTTTTCCACGGTAAAATAAAAGAAGGTTGGTGTTTGAATCTATTCGAATCTAAGTTTTGATCAAATGAAATTTCATTTCACATCATGTTTTTTATTACAGGAATACTTAATGGACTGGATATTCGTCGTTTGGTGAACGGTGATGCATTTGAAAATGCTCTCAATAAGCGAGAGCTTGTGGCATGGAAATATGTAAAAGAAGTTATTAAGAATGTTCTCGGAATTAATCAATCCGATGATTGGCGCAAACATGCTGACCACTTTTGCTGACGGCAAGGCTCAAACATTGCTACAGCGGCACAAAGCTACATGCACTCTTGGGTGACATTTGTCAGAATTTACAAGAGGAAGAAGATCCCGAACACTATACAAAAGAATCAGAAAATTAAGAAAATTTAAGAAAACTGTCAATTTTTTACGAAAAAATTATAAAACATTAATATATGTAGTTAAAGTTAGCCGAAAGTTTCCAGCCAAAAGTGAAAAGTCGTTAATGCAGATTGTATTACTCAAGCCGAAAGTAAAAGTCGGCAATGCAGATTGTGTTATTCGAGCCGAAAATAGAAAATGAAGTCGATATCAATCGGTAGTCTTTAGCCTAAAAATTACTAAGGATGCATGAATAACATACCTTTGTTAATATTTTTATATGGCAAAAACTGGCTCCAGTTTCTCGTGAAAAATTGTGAAAAAACTCGCGAAACCCCACAAAATATTTTAATTGGAATAAAATTAGCCTCTAGAGTCTATGTCTGAAGATGGATTACATTGATGTGCCTTGTCAATAGATATGGCAGGAAAAAAAATATTTCGTCCAAGTTTCCCGTGGGAAATCTCGGAAAATTTGAAAAGGTTCCAGCCGAAAGTAAGAAGTGAATGTACTTGAACTGAATTTGATTCCTGCGATAGCTATTGATAAGTCACATTAATGTAACACATATTTCCAGACATACCTAACACTCTGAGGCTGATTTTATACAAATTTTCCAATGATTTTTGGAAAATCGAATTTTCCGAGATTTCCCACGGGAAACTTGAACTGAATTTTTTTCCGACGTTAGCTATTGACAAATCCAATAAAAACGATTCAAACTCAGATATACACTCTAGAGGTTGATTTTATTTCAATTTTGTGAATTCTTCTGTTTTTCCGATATTTTCCGTGATTAAGCTAAATAAAGTTTTCCATGTAAGACAATTTACAAATTTTTTTATTACAATCCATGTATCCTATTTACTTTCGGCTAATAACCACAACATTTTTTATTTTCGGCTGGAATGTTAATAGCGTAATCTGTATTATCGACTTTTTACTTTCGGCTGGAAACTTTCGGCTAACTTCAACAGGGTGAAAAATCACCATAAAACCGACTGAATCGATTCAATTTTTTTTAAATATATAGTTTCTATTGGATCTATATTTGTCGATGCCGATGCGATGTTTATTTAATAAATAGTAAAAAAATGATAAAAAAAGTGTTTTTTTATCAAAATGAAAAGAAAAAAAAATTAACACAAAAATGTGAATGTGGATTTGATTTTTAGGTCTTGACATGTTCGGCAAAGTTGTTAGTCTTGACTTGCGAAACAACTTTGTTGAAGAAAGCATAACAAAAATGTTAATGGTTCAAGAGCAATCAACGTGAAAATGAGTGCCTATTTTGACAAATTTTTGACTCTGAGCCAAAACATGTCGAAAGCGATATTTCAAAAATGGGGACTAACTTTGGATTAGATGCAGCGTACTCGAATTAGGTTTACTTCCTGTGAGCCTAGCTTGTCACAACAAAAACTCAACGATTCAAGCAGAGTGGGAATTAATTTAATTAAAGAGGGTTGGATTTTTACAAAATAATATTAAACCGAGCACTCTTCAAATTTTTTTTCGAAATTAAATTTAAATTTCAAGTTCTATAATAAACTTTTTTTCACTTACTTCAATCTCAATTTATTTTAAACGAAATTTATGCAAATGACCCATATTTCTGATTACTTCGAAAACGAATTCGTTTCTTCGTCCTTATCCAAAACTGTGTTTCACGAATATATCCACTAAAAGTTTATCTCTATATAAGTTAGCAAGTAATAACCCGAAATCTACATTAAGTCGAAAACTAATCAGAATTGAATACCAATTAACCAGAAAACATATTTATTCTATCTACCTACTTCACCCTCTAGACAAAAACAAAAACAATCCACTAATATAAATTCCGCAAAAATGATTATATCGACAAATATTTTTCCAAACAGACATACCATCGTTGAAACCACATGTATCATTATCTCGATACTAATTAAATTTCGAAAACAAATTCATATACTCGTTATACAGTTCCACTTCCACATGCCGTGCCCCAAATTTTCCGCATACATACACATATTTTTCACTTAAATAAAAATTAGATAAAAACTCCTGTTGAATATCAGCAGCCTAATCAATTATTTTCCTGCTCCATATATAGTCACTTTCTCCCTCTCTCTCTCTCTTGATTTTTTCTAGCTCTCGAAACGAAGGAAAATTAATTTTTTTGTACACAACAAATAAATCCATTTTCATTTTTTTTTTTTTTGTCGTTTTTGTGTGTATACGTACATCTTTATCTTCATCGCAGAGCATCAGCCTCACCAGCAGAATAAGAAGAATGGGAAATTAAAAAAAAAATTAAAACTGTAGAATCCAAACCAAAAAAAAAAAAATCGAGATTTTCCACAATACAAAATATGCTGAATCTCGGTTTTTTCTGTTATACTCATCTGGACATAACTTTATATGTCCCTTTATATACAAATTATTTATATTAGGTATATACATGTACAGTCGACCAGATGAGTGTTTAGAGATGTTACACACTCGAGTTTAGGCGAGTTTCATATTAAATTTTATTCCCATTAAAAATAGACCAAATCTCGTTTTGTTTATTGATTTTGAATTAGTTTTACGGGAACGAGAAAAATTGGTTGCTATTTTGTGTTTTATTTCCGTTTTTCGATTTTTTTTTGTCGTTTGTACCTTCTGAATATGAATGACAACAACAGCATCAACGTATGTACTCTCGCATTCAGGAATAAATTAAAATGACTTTTTCTCACGGGGAGGGAGGGGGGGGGGGGGATTAAAAATTAGTTTTTTATTAGCTCGATTGTATTACGTAGATAATAATAGTGAATTTGTATTTTGTTGTGTACATAGTTGCAATGCGCGTGAATGTCGGGAATACTCTAACAGGTGTTAAGTTATTTTTGTTTTATTCAGTTGCCTGTGTTACTCACAAATTAGATGCGCAAAACCTAATTGGAGGGGGGGGGGGGAATAATTGGTTGGGTGATGGGCGGAATATTTTATGAGAAAATTTATTTTTGTGTTGTTTTCGCTTTGAGTTATATTTAGCTATTGCTGCTGCTTTTCATTGTTTTGTTTTGTGTGCGAGACTAAAGTGTATGATGAGATCACGAGTTTAGATAATTTGGTTGTGAATAGGCAAATAATACTCGAATTGATGGATGTTTTTTGTTTTGTTTTAAGAGAGGTTAATATACTCAAGTATCCTAAGGATACATACTTAAAACACATTGTAAATACTGGGTGGATATCGATAAGCACATAGTTATGGGAATATGATTAGAAAAATTTAGTAAAATCATTATTCAAAATTTCATATTTCAGTTCAGTTAAAACGACGTGTTCCCTGCTTAATTTGTTCCCTGCTTAACGATTCCTTCTCATCCATTAGGTAATCCGCGCGCTAGACATCTCCATGTTTCTACCAAAATTTGTGAAGAATGACGTATATCTCGAAGATTCATGCACAGCGGTTCGTATAACACAAGCTATGTAATATTCATCGGTCTAACAGCAAATACTCCCAAACTTATTAATTTATTATACAGTCCAATTCTGCGTTCATCTCCTTTTGGATGTATGGGGAGATAGGTCGAGCCCTAGATGTTGTCATTAGTCAGCACTGTGCAACTGGCTCCTGGGGGGCTATTTCTGAATTCGATTCGAACGTGTTCGACTATTCGAAATATAAGATTCGTGTTTGATTTAAATAAGAAACGAACGAATCTGATTCAATTCAAATAAGGATCGAATACTTCGAAGACTCGAATACGTTCGAATCGAATTCACAAATAGCCCTCCTGAATCCAGTAACCCAGTTATACCATACCCAAAATTTCCACCTCTATGTGTGGTCGGTTACCGCCTTCAATGTTTATCACACATTCAATCATTTGTGGCATACCAAGTAATTCATTACTATTTTCACCAATTTCATCCCGATCAGCTTCAAGGATTTTCTCTTCTTTGCATCCTGATCTAGATACTTTCCGTCTTTCTTACCGCCCTTATGTGGCCCTTTCCCTTTTGATTATATGTCAAATTGCGCTCTACGAAAAATGTCATGACTTTTAATCTTGGATATACCGGATATACTGGAAATTGTAACTCATTGCGTTATGAAACATTTCGGTCTGTACTTTTTTTGTTTCACATGTGTAGATGATTTTTGAATTGTCTGAGAAAACGAGATCCCCTAATGTCCCAGATTGAAGTTTCCCGGTGAATTTGATGATTTTTGTGTCGGTCCATCCATGTAAACAAATAAACCTCCATCTTGGTGGATTCAGAAGCCATCCATTCCACAATACCAACAATAAGTCAATACGTTGGTCTACGTACTGGGGCAGCAGGTGGTGGGTATATTTGTGGCTGGTTGAACTGATGTTGTCTTGCGTTCATCAGTTTTGCCTCATCCATATTTATATACAACTTCTCCAATTAAGCCACCGTTGTTACATCTGGAACCGTCGGTTGTAAGCGATATTGAAGCAACATTTTTCGTTGAAGCGCGTACACTTTGTAACCTTCGTCTAATCGCGGATATACCTTGAGGAACAGCTTTGTCATCTTCATCAAATAGTCTGCTATCGGCTCATTCGGTAACTGCATCCTTTCCAAAATCTCTTTTATAAGTCAATTCCTTCTAACAGTTTAAAAATGCCCATAAATACTCCTCTCATCGTTACTTCAACAACTTCCGCATACAGCTCAATTTTTCGTAAAATGTCGGTCAAAGGAAAAAGCCCATCACCAGAAAATCTTACATAATTTAGAACTCCGGAGTCAATAGATCTTAGATCGGGAACATTTAACGTTCATCTATTATAGGTATTTGTCTCGGTATCTCATCACTTTAACCCTCTCAAACGCCTTGTACAATATATTGTACATCAAATTTCATCGCTTCGACCAACCGTAATTTTTAATTTTTGTATCATTTCTCTTGTGCGATCGTTCTCTTATGTATTTATGTTTATACTATAGTTTTATGAGAAATGCCATATCATAGCAATGCATAGTTGTGCTACGTAATTTTATTTTTGGAAGTAAGTTCATTTTAAATGGCGTTCGAAAGGGTTAAGTGTGTATGGGTGCGTTATGGAGGCCACGGTGGGATGAAGAAGAACCGCCCATTGCACGTCCTGTTATAGTTTCCTCTCGACTAGTTGTAGCGGGCTTCAATTTTTCTGCTATCTGGAAATCGGCAATTAACTTCTTACCTCTGACTCTACCTATCGAATGAAGTTCGAACGTCATCTTCGGTCAAGCTATTGCTGCGCCGATATTAAGATATACGTTTAATATTCCGCACAATCCCGTATAGCATCAATCTCTTCACTATCACCAGGCGCTCTAAACGCTCGATCCCGGTAATGCCTAATTTTAGATTTCAAAATTTGTTCATTTATTATGTTCCCTTCTCTAATGACATCTCTCAACTCCTTTTGCAGTTCCCCCAACCTCTCGATTGCCAAATTAAAATCACATTAATTTACCGATGAATCCGATGGTGGCGCCACATCTAATCGATGTAACACACTACAAGCAAATGCGGATCTGCCAAATTTTGTGTTGCTTTTTGAAGATTACAAGAGTTTGGAATTGGTAATTGATGTACCGCTTGATTCCAAGGCTAATACTAGGGGAATAGAGAATTTCAAATCGAGAAATTTGGTCTGATAACTTTTCCGGATCACAAAACTATCGACATACCAAGAAATTGTAAGTATTTTGAACCCAATAAAGGCCAAGAATTATTGATTTTTATACAACACACGGAAAAGTCAAAAATATTTCGTTTTCGTCCATATATCTCTCAGAAGTTAAAACATGCAATGGTTAAGGTGAAACGTTCATTATTATCAATAAGATTCTTTCGGCTTTTTATAGACATAATATATTAACAATAATGGCATTCACAACATTTTGTTCTGTTCATTATTATATTTTGAATGGCCACTTATCGACAACTTCCATCAAAATAATCAATCCACCGCGAAGAAAAACAAACAAACCGTCATACACACACAGATACATTCACAAATGGAACAAAATTCGATCATTTTCAATCAATGATTAATAATCCTACATACAAAAAAATACACAGTTATTCAAATCGGAAACAATACAAAAAAAATTGCAAAAACCTCACACTCCAGTAGATACAACATTTCCCAATACACAACCCTTTTCCCAATTCACAATTTCAAATAAAACCGAACAAACGATAGAGTTAAACATCCAATATCTTCAATGCTTCAAAAATCCAATATCTTCAATTCGTTCGAATTTGAGAAATTTTTCAGAAATCAGAAAAAATTTTATTGAAAATGAAATGGAAAATCGAAACGATTTTCTTCTACTTCTTCGATTTACATAAAGCAAAAAATAAAAATCTCTCAAAAACATCAAACATAATAATATTTCATCTTTTTTTGGAAAGTAAATTAGAACTGTAAAAACTCAAAGATTATACGAAATACAATATTGTGGGGGTGGGTGAAAAATATAAACAAAATACTTTCCATCATCAATTTTACGTGATTTTATATTTATGTGCTGTTGGGCGTGCGGTTGTTTTATTTCATCTTCGTATCTGTCGGTAAAGAAATTTTCTTTACCTTTTACATACATGAAGACCTAACCACACCATAAATCACACTGTAATTTTACATATTTTATATAAAATGTACATTGTTTTATGTACATGTGTACGTAAATATTACTCAAGGAACAGAGTGTTACGCATTCATATAATGTGTACGTTTAGTACACAGAAAAATTCTTCTGGGTTCTCCTTGTTGTAAATAATTTATGTGCGATAAGATGGTTGTTTCTTATATGTGAGTATATTTATTCAAACAAGAATAAACAAAAGCAAATCCCCATTATACACGTATTAAAACAAAAAAGAATTAATGTCTCTCAGCCTAACGTAAAATTGTATACACCTCATGTACAAACTAAGTAAACACATGATACACGATGCCTATAAGACGACCTACATATATTTTAATTCTCCTAATTATTGAACATGCCAAATGGGTCATAGATACAAAAATAAGAATAACCAAGAAAAGTTTGGTTTCTTCTAATTAAGAAGAAGTACTCGTATACAAAAGTACCTATACGAGTATATGTTGTCCACACTTATACCTAATACTCGTGTATACTGTATAAAACCGTGGAAATAATTTTGTATGCTTTTGGGAGCAATTTTTCTTTCTTGAAAATTACAAATGTGTGCTCACGTCGCCATCTGAACCCCACAGTCACAAGACGTAATTTTTATTTTGTACTCAAGAGGATCATTCGTAGATTATAAAGTATTACTTCATCACGTGATCGTCTTTGAATGTGCCTACTAATTATTCTGGTATGAAAATAAAAATAAAACTGACCGATTCTTCTTCGAAATCCACCATTGACTCCCTATTATTTCTTTGAGGCTGCTTTATTTTAATTTCTTTATGCATACAACATATGATATCGACTTCTTTGGTTTGCGGTCTCTGCCTTTAACTGGTCGCCCTCAGTGATACAGAAGTAAAGCACTCAGTTTTGCTTCTTCCGGTTCCGGCTTCGGTGCCTGGTGTTGGCAAGAAGAAATTTGTTCACCATTGGCTGTTGTATTTGTAATATGTACTTTTCCTTTCAAGCACATTAAATTCTTTGAAAAAGTAACACTACGTTCCACCAAAATAAATCAGAGGCTATCCCAAAAGATTTCAAGGATTTTCACAATGTTGAGCTTCCACAATGTTCAAAAATTTATTTTCTGAAAATTCGAGCCATTTGTTCAGAACCCCACTAACATCAGGTTTCGGGACCTGTAATTGTTGTGCCAACTTGCATTTGGGGTGCTCGATAATTTCTAAACATTTCATGGCAAATTGGATTTTATTGAAAAACTGTGCTATAGCCCACAAATTTTGGTTGATACATCTATCAATAGGTTTCAAATGTTGTAGATAGTTGATTGACCAAAGGAATCTGAATGTTGAAGATAACGATTTTTGTCATAGCTCTCGCCTATGCTGCCATCACTTCATAAATATCAGTCAGATGATAACCATGAAGAGTAACTGCAGCAGATGAATGATCCTTGATTTTACCAAGCTCCGTAGAAGGAATCAACTGTGAATTTATTATTCCATTATGCGCTTGAGTGAATACTTCAGTGATGGTTCTCTGGGTACCTTCCACCTTTTAATGATATGTTGTAATTATGGATTACTAGATTCGCCCTCCTGATGTTTTCCATGTGGTGATCAAATTGTTGAATGAAGGTAGTGCAAACATCGGGGTCATTTGTGTGGCTAGTTTGTTTTTGGCAGAAGAGTTTCAGATGTTTATACTGCATAGTTATGGGTTTAAGCTCCACTTCAAACTCGCTGAGATCATAGTAAATAATTATATTCCAGATTGAAACTAACGGATTCTTTTCAGCTTATTTTGTAGCGCTGTACAATAGTGTCGTAAGGCATATCGAATACAGAATAAAATTAGTTCACGAGCGAGTTCGTTGTCATACTGACACAACAGAATTTTTAGATACAGCCTCATCATCTGTCCTTTCGGTACAGAGTCTTGATAATGGACTGACCTTAGCAATTAACCTTTTGAGCATTTCCTTTTGTGTTTTTAAAGTAACGATCTCGTTAATTGTTCATATCCTGGATGGGTTTCTATTACTCTTCCTAACATCCACAAAGGACTAGTTGGTTTTCCTTTATATTTGGTTGTTGTTTTGTCCACTTCGTACCGTGTTGCATATTATGTAGATACATATTTTCCAGAAATCTACATGCATAGTTTCTATTAGTTGCCACCTACTTAAGAGGTTTTGCTTTGATTGAAGTGACTCAACGTCCGATGGATCAAGCATAGAATCACCTATCAAAAAATGTCTATAGGTGTTAGACATTCAAGTTCGTTCGGGCCATCCAACAGTGGGCACAGCGGTCTGGAATTTAATGATGCCTCAGTTTGACACAATAAAGTGTTAATTCCGCAATCTTTAGTAGTACGGATGTTGCAGTTTTCTTCAAATGCTATTTCACTAATTTTACTTCTGCTTCCCATAAGCCTCCAAAATGTGGTGATCCTGGAGGGATGAAACGCCATTGAATATCTTGGTTTGCTAATACGTTTGAAATATCCGCTGAATGACGATTAATGATATTCAGTTCACCCACCATAATTTATAATATTCTAGTTTGTCAGGATAAATACCACGAGTTGCACAATAAGCTGGATTTTGTTTAGATTTTACATGTTTCCACTGCGCAGGGCTAAGAATCACATGAATCTACGATACTCTATTTGCTACGAAACTTTTCCATTTACTGGGGTGACCTTGTTGCTAGGCCGGAACTATTGTGGAATCAGTCTAGGCTAACATCTTAATTTTCGGAATGTCCATATATATGGCCTCTGAAATTTGTCTCAGTAATTTCGCTAATAACAATACCCTACAAAGTTCTAATCTAGAAAGACTAAATTTATTACTTATTGAACCCATATGGGTTGGGTATGAAATCATGGGTTTCCAAAATATTGTTTTTCCAAAATTTTGTTTTTTATAATTTCTAACTATAAAATAACCAAAAATAATAAATTCTGGAAAATGGGGAATTTAATATTTAAATAAATACAAAATAAAAAGCGAGATTAAAACCGAGATTTGTAAGAACAAGATTTCGGGGTGCTCCCAGTCCCGAACCATATTGGTTTTTCCTGAAATAAGGGTTATTGTTGGTTTTCCTGCCTTTGTTACTTTGCAGTAAACTGCTGCAGCGTACGCTGATTCCAACGCGTCACAAAATCCATGTAGCCCTAAATTATCACACTTATCTTCAGTATCTGACCATCGTGGAATGCATATTTTCTGCGGCTCGTTTTGTTTGCAGTTCTGTCACAGGTTCCATGTTGACCAGAATTCGAATTCGTCTCGCTGTGGATTCCATATGATTCCTAATGTTTTTATGGATTCATGTTCTTTGTTTATGATTGTTGTGGATAGCGTTGTGGTTCGATGCCCCTTTTCTCAGCATAAAATCCCCAGAACTAAGCATTTTTCGTCGTTGTTGTTGGCATTTTATTGCGTATTCTATTGTGCCCCGTCAGAGAGCAAATCATCGACATAAAAGTCTTTCAGAAGAATTTCTGAAGCAATCGGAAAGGTTTTCTGTTCATCCATGCTGAGTTGTTTAAGAATTCTTATTGCTAAGTATGGCGCAGAAGATGTACTCTAGATTATTGTTCTTAACTTGTACTCCTCAATTTGTACGTGTGAATCAGTTCTCCATAGTACCCTGTAGAAATTTTGTTGTGGTTTTGTCACCAGGATCTGCCTGTACATTTTTTCAATATCTGCGATAAACACATATTTGTGTTTTCTCCACCATGCGATGATTGCAAATAGATCATGTTGTATTGAAGGGTCAACTAGTTGAATGTCGTTAAAGCTTAGGCCATTTGTTGTCTTCATTGACGCATCAAATACCACTTACCTTGGTTGTGGTACTTGATTGCATGGTTTGGTAAATAATATAAGTATATCACCCTTGGTATATATTCTGAATTTATTGGGGCCATAAGTTCGCATATGGTATTCGTAATTTAATTGTGGATTCCGTTCTAATCTTTTTTTCACCTGAATCAGTTTCGCTAACGCACGTTTCTTGGAATATCCTACGGTCATCTTGTCGTTTGTTGGTACAGTTCCCACATACCTTTCGTCTGGTAGCCTACGGGTGTGTTTCTGCGTATGTTCTTTCTCTGTCTAAGGTTTAAACCTAGGTAACTTTTCTAGTTGCCAGAATTCATGTAATCCTAGATCTATAAATTTTTGCACTACCAACGCCACCAAAAGAATCCATCCTAACTCAGTTTTCTGAGCTATTTTCACTTTGGTGGATATTATTACCTCAACAGTATCCAATTCATCGAGTAATTTAAAGATATTTTCACTTTTTGCTGATTTTTGTCTAATAAACTCGAACCTCTCATTGATATCATTTACTATTCGGCAATTAAAAAAACGGACTTTATCACGTGGTATCCATTTTAAGTTTTTAAACTTATTAATCAGGATATAGTCAAGTTTCTCTCCCTCAATTTGTATCAAGTCTAAATGGCAGTTGTTAAATATTTGAGGATTGATATTTTCAAAATTTTCTATGTACAACTGAATCTTTTTTTGGCGTTCTTTACCGAAAAATAATTTTAGCCAATTAATATAATTCTCGATAAAATGGAAAGAATTTTTTGTTTTTCACAGTCAGACAGTCGCTTGGATTTTTCTTTTAATAAATTACCATAACCACTATAGATCCATTCCCCGTCCAATGCAAATACAATTGAATGGTTGTCCTTAAGATTTTGTTATAATATCGTACAACACTTCAACACTCCAACTAAATCAGTTTCGTTTATTGTGACTGCAAAACCCTTTGGAAATCGAGCCAAAAATGCTGGTACAATGGTGATATTTGATAATTTGTTGATTTAGTTAAATTGGCTCTAATATAAGGTAATAATTGTTTTCTGAAAGTGGTACACTAAATAGTCAACCAATTAGTATGCATATATTTGCCAAAATCGAATCTGGTTCCTCTCTGGTACTGTCCACTTTGGATAATTTCACCCGGTGTACCATCGATTATTTTGTGAAATTCAGTTTTCATAATCATATCGATTGTCATCGATTGCCATTTTGAAGGCAATTAGATCAAAAATGTTTAAAATGTCGATGCCAAGTCGTCGCTTCTGTGTCCGATGATAGTCTAGCACCAAATTCAGTTGTGTGATTACATCAGGATTCCAAAACGGTTTATCCATGTAACTTAAATAATTTGCTTGTAGAAAACTAAACGATTTTCTTATTTTTGGATCAAGTCTAAGCTCTTTCGGTAAACGCTTGCACCAAACTAATTTCATTGGATAAATTACATCATTGATTTGAAGATCATAGTCCCATTCCATTAAATGTTCATCAAAATTTACTGTTCCTTCTAGTTCGTGCATTTTCTTTCAAACATAAAATTAGAGAGGTTATTTTCAACGAAAGACTCGAAACTGAAGGAAACAAACTATATAGATACAAACCATTATAAAATTATGATACATAGGTAGTGGAACAAATAAAGAAAATCCCCAAATATCAGATCGTGCGTCGACAACAGGCTCGTCTAATAATTTATGCACTAAATAGCTGCAAAACCCGTTATATGTGATTGATGGTATTCCACTATATGTAATTTAAAATTGTTACAAACTGTTAAACCACCTACATACATATGAATATGTACAGACCTTCGTCGGTTAGAAAATCTACCAAAACCTGAAGCAGCTGACATATTGATCTATATTCTTAAGCAAACCATTCGAATAAAACACACACTGAATGACTTCAGTACAAAGATAAAATGAACAAAACACTAAACTGTTAAAACATTACAAAATACATATCATACTTCAGTGGTTTTCTTATCAATCACTTTTTTACTTTTGCTTATACATAATCATGGAATATTTGAACTCGAAATTTTTAAGTATGTATAAGGTAAGATAAGATTTTTTCAATGCAGGGCTGGTCTTAAGCTGATTGCTTATAACATGCTAATGCATGTCCGTGTCAAAATATTATCACACACTCCTTCAAACAACGCAGCAACTGATAACGACTAAACCTGCGAGGGTTTGAAGTTTTGAAGAAATATTCTGGATCAAGTTGTTAGCATTTTCATTTTTACGATCTAAGATGTTAAATATAGTTAGTTACCATAAAGGTACATACAGGGTTTTATTGTTTCTTATTTTTTATCTTTAACGTCATACACATTATTCAAATCGAACTTCTGACGATGCTTGGTTACATTTTATTCATTTCTGTTAAAAAACCACTTTCACAATTTTAGTTATTTTATGCCAAAATATATAATCCAGCTCAAGTAAATGGTGCGTCAGACCCATCGCTTGCAAATGAGACTTCAGCTGTTCAACGCCAAAGACCTACTTTAGTTCGCCTGATTGCAAAACACACTTAGATGGTAACTGCCCATGATAAACTAATTTAAGAGGTATGATCAAGCGCATGTATTGCTATCTCTTTCACAAAAAAATTACGTCATTCGGTGCTTCATTCGGTGCTATACTTTTTTTATAAACGCTATAGTTCATAGCAAACAAAAACAAATCGAATTGTTTTGCGGCGATAGTTTTTGTGAAAATTTTAATAAAAACAACAAAGCCTTGTGATTTTATCGCACCGAATGACGATATGCGCAAGAAAAGACGAATTTGAAACGGCTGTCAATCATACCTTTCAATTGGTTTATCATGGTAACTGCCCATACTGAAAATCTGTTTTCACTGATGGTAATAAAACCCTACTACTTCAACACAAAACTACGGGCTTACTACGATATAAAAAAAAAATCAATCTGGAAAGCCAAATTTCTCGAAAAAAAGTCGACGCGACAAAATCTCGCAAAACAAAAATGTCGAATTACTATGGCAACTCCATTTCATACAGAATGATTTAAAAGTCATAGAAAACAAAATTTTATAAAATCTCGAAACCATGAAATGTGTGGAGATTTTTTTCGAGATTATGTCTTTTGACTTTGGATATTTTGACCAATTCAGATTTTGTTCTTTCTAGGAAATGTGGTGATTCCGATAAGGACAACCCTCCTTGACGTAAGCAACTAAATATAGAGGGCTGAAGCCTCACCAGATGATCAGAACTGTGGTTCACAAAATTAACTCAACTCCCAAATCAATCCCCAACTAAAACTCTTAAGTAAATCTCTTAACTCAACCCCAACTCAACTTCAACTTAGCTTAGCGGGAACAAAATCTCAATCTCTCCTGATCATAATCCGACATCATCGAGACCGCAAATTGTAACGTGTATGCGATTCTTTACCATTCGCTTAATTTTGCCGCCGAAAAATCTTCTGAGAACACCTTAAAAAACTGCTGTCATAAAAGTACAGTTCTTTTGAAAGATGAAGTACAAATAATTCCCTTCATTCAGTTATCTACAAAAGTGAGATAACTATTGAGCTATCAACAGCATCATCACTACCTCCACTTTAAAAACTATATATTCGCTTCTAAAATAATAAGTGCTTTCAACAACTCAACGGTGAAGTGATATTGGGCCAGATACTCGATACTCTAGTAATTCGCAACTCTGCAAATATGGCGGATTTGCTAATCGAAAATTTGCTTGCATAAACTACTCGATTATTTTATCAAAGTAAAATATATTTTTGTATTCAGCTCAAACGTTAAAGTGCGTTAAAGTAGCCCATTTTCTGAAATTCAGAAACAAATTGGATTGCTAAATTATCGTGTATAACATTTCTAGCAAATTCGCAAAAAAATAACTGCTTATCTGCTTATCTGAGTATCGAGTATCTAGCCCATTATGTCCCAGTTGGATGCTTTAATTATGGAGATCAACATATACGCTCATACTTATCGAATGCTTCGAGAAGGTGAAATCAACGAGGAGCACAATGATGGAGCCGAAAACCATTGAGAGTGACTTTCTCTTTATTAATTTTTGAAATTATTGCAGATTTTCGTCATTACTCGATATTACATGATCTTACAGAGATAAGATTTTCGAGAATGGAGATTGTTAGATTTCTGGAATTGAATGGTATGAAGTTATTCGAGATTTTTACTGATTTATTATAAATCTTGGTTTTTTATCACTTCATCATTTTAAACTTCGGTAATTTCTAATCACTTAGATTAGTGACTGACTTTTGTATTGAATATTAAAACAAAGTCTCACAAAAGAGAGCTTCTTTACTTTAAATATTGATAAAGCAAGGTTCTGGTCGAAGAAATACAAATAACATCATTTCCTCTCATATAATTTTCTCGCTTGCATGCACAATTCAAATTGCTTTTTTCTCCATTTAAACAGCGAATATACATGGGCTTTTGCGATGAGCGAAATTATCAAGAATATTCAACTTCAGTTGCAATTTGAATAAGAATTACGAAAAATTTATTTTCAATCAATCTCATTAGGCTACAGCGACTGAATTGATAATTACACCTTTGATTACTTTCTAAATACAGAAAGCAATCATTTCAATTTTGTTTCATACGAGTATATCTGAAATATTAAGTTCTTCCGGATCATAGCCAGATGTGTGTTTATTAGAACGATTTCTTTGTCTTCTCAGTTCTCACTCTTCAAATATATCCTCTGATCAGCAATTTTGTAAGTAAGCGAGCATCACAAATCTAAAATGATTTTTGGATAAAGTTCTGAATTATTGCCATTTGTACCTATATCGTTCTCATTATAGAAGTGTGAAAGTTTTCCATACATATTTGTCTGATTATACAACTGTACTATACGCTACACTGAGAGAAATGGTATTCTAATATTAAGAATAGGTTATTCTTAAATGCATAAATTTTAAATTGATAAAAATTAAAGAATATAGCGCACAATATCATGAATTATAATTACAATTTTAATCGAAATGAGAAATTTTCTGCATAATCATGCTTTTCAAAATTGATACTTATATACTCAATCTATTATAATGGTTAACTGATTAATTCAAATAATTTAATCTCTTTTTTTGGATTATTGATTTTGATTTCAGAATTATAAGATCAAATTATATGATAGTTTTCACAAAATTGATGAAATTGTGCAGTAATAATTCTCAATTCAAGCAAAAATTTGGGAATCAAAATTGAGAAAATTGATTTCTTGAAACATTATTTTCTTATATGCATAATTTTAATGCATTTATTCTCGAATTTAACCTATTTGTGAATATTTTTGTTACGAGTACATTTATTATGATTATTATGCCGAATGCAATGGTTAAGAGAGTTTTAACAACTATCTCGAAAGCTTTAGAGAGAGAACTTAAAATGCTAATTGGTCGCAAATAGGATAGCTCTGAAGGATTACTGATCTTTGGGATGGGGATTATTTTACTTATCATAGCTTCCACTGATTTGGATAGGAAGAGGACGTGAGAATAAAATTAAAGATATGTAACAAGTATTTTGAGACGAAAGGGAAAACTCGCTTAACGAATTTTAAATTGACGTTATGCAGACCAGAAGATTCTGATTTATCATTCCAAATGGCAGACTGTAAATCCTCGAGAGAAATATTTGAAAACGAAAATGAATTAGAGGACGCATTGGAGAACAAATCGACGGTGCAACTGCCCGAGTTTAAACTAGAGCAAAAATAACTCTTGATATCATTGGGCTTAAACACCCCACTAGAACTACTCTTGCATCTGCCTAGGCCTAAATTACGAACATTACACCAAAAAACCTCCGCCAAATTGTCCGATATTTATCTAAATATTTTTATCACCTTAAGAATATTTTTAACACTACCTATTTTTTTGCTTGGGTAGGGAGGGCGAAACAAAAAAGCTTGCCTATTGCCTATAGGGCGCGAGGATTACAAACATTTTTTTGAGCCACCCCTGACGCTCATTTTAATGACCCTACATAAGTTTAGTAAAGTATGGTAATACATTTTATGATACCTGTTTGATGAATCATCTAGAACTGTAATTTTTACGAAAACATGTGAATTTTTATCCAACGTTTAGCGATATTTTGGGAAGTTAGAATAATAGTTGCTTCATAAATTAATGTCTCTGAAATAATTAATCAATTTACTGAATTGGGTTGTTAATATTTTATTAAACAAAAGATACCCAAAAAATTCAAATCTCTTATTATAAGCCTCATTTCGAAGTACGAAATACGAATAAAATTTATGCGTGAATGTAACTAATTCTATTTAAACAAGTAATATCACGTTGAACTGAATTAATTGTCCCATGTCATATTTTTTGACGGAACTATTTGATCCCTCTTTTATTATCAGATGAGTTGGCAAAAATTGTATGAAAGAATCTATAATTTACTGCAATATCCCATAAGTTCTCACCTGTTATGCGAGTATTGCTTTCGCTACGAAAAATGAAAATACATATTCAACATATACTTATATTTAAGAACATTAAATATTTAATACGCAAATTATGAAATACACAACGTATTAATGTATTATTTAATCAAAGTTAAAATTATATCGTGAACTTTATTTTTAATTCAAGTATAATAAGTTCAATATTATATCTATATATAATCTACATATCTTCGAATTATACGAATCTCGAATTGTGCATAGTATTCTAAATTTAAGTATAGTTTTATACAAATTAAATATATAAATTTAATAAATAAATCATTATTCATGCGTACTAATCTTAATATAAGAATAAATCCACAATTTGTGCATAGATTTACTGTCCTCTTCTTAATTTAAGAATAAAATCCATAATACCATAATAATTTATATTATGAGTTTAAGAATACTATTCTAGATAATAGAACTTGAAATTTTAAAATTACGACAATCCATATTACATTTTACCTGGTGTATTTTTTCAGTTTATCTTTAAATGTTTTACGAAACGGATGTGCCTACTAGTGTCTGTTCCGATTTTATAAATTTTTTAAGTAACTTTTTTAACGAGTTTCAATTTCAAGTGTTAAATAAAACAAAACTCTAATCATAAAAGTGAAAGTGAAGATTCATTTAATATTGTGTTGATGATTTGATTTTTTATACGAACGAAGTTCTGTGCTAATAAAATAAATTTTTGAACGATAAAGACGTTTACTTGCCGTGACCACAAATTATTATTACAAACCAGCAACCGAATCACAAAGAAACGCATCTGGGTCTTGATATAACAGATATAAAAACTGTGCCAGTCAACTTCGCAGTAAAGGGATATTCACAAGCCGAAAACGAAGAAGAAGCTCAAAATCTTCAGGTAATGTCTGACTTTTGTTAGAAACTAAAATTGCAATTTTACGAAATTTCGTCGTACTAAGAGTTTAAGATTAAATTTTATTGAAAAAAGTTGTATTCGTTTTTTAGATACAAGTAAAACAAGCATTGAAATAACACTTCATGAAGACTATTCTCTGAATAAGAAGTGGTTAAATCTTTTTGATGAGCCCTGTGAAGTGGTCGAGTTAAAGTGGCAAAGTACTTTTAACGAACGGCGGCATGAATTGGACAGTTTACGGTCATCAATAGATAAATTGGTGAATTTTTTGAATGAGTGGAGCTTATTTAAATCCTCTAATGGATTTAGAATGGTAAGTGAAAATCATTGTTTTCAAATACTACATAACACTAACACATTTTTTTTTTCAATTCAGGTTGATATAGATTTTGAAAACCTTCAGCATGAAAAAAGTACCCTGCTTTTATCTAAGTGGCCTCAATTTGTATACATCGCATCAAGAGAAAAAATTATGATTAAAATGTTTATTAATAAATTACGTAATATAAATGTATAAAAACATACTTTTATGATATTTATAATAAAGAAAATTAAAAATTAAAGGTATATTATGTACTTTATTTACTTTAAGATTATATTCTCAACGAAGTGTTGTGTTATTGTCTTTTTATTGTTACTCAGTTTATTTTTTCAGCTTATTATAGACAATTTGGATAAAAAACTAAAACTGATTATATTCTTAAATAAAGAACCACTTTCTACTCAAATGAAGCTATTACCTATGCACATTATATGAATTTTGGTCCCAAAATGAGAATTATAGTCTCAAATAGTCTTCAAATTTTGTTCTCAAATGAAGCATAACCTCTATAAATTTGGTGAATTTTAGTTCCAAAATGAGAATTATAGTCTCAAATTAACATCGGTTTTCTTCTCAAATGAAACCATACCAATACAAATTTTGTAAGTTTTAAACTCAAATTGTGAATTATATTCTTAAAATAAGTAGGGGTTTATTCGCAAATGAAGCCAAATATTTTCAAATTTTGTGAATTTTAGTTCCAAAATAAAAATTATATTCTTATTTTAATATTAGTTTATTCTTAAATGAAGGTGTACTGGTTAAAATTGTGAAAATATTAATCACAATATGAGAATTATAGTCTTAAATTGTATTAGTTTTTTCTCAAATGAACTATTACCCGCTAAAATTGTCTTATTTTTTGTCAACATGAATATGAACTATACTTTATTCAAGTATAATTACAAACAATATGAAGAATAGAAATTTTGAAACAAGTATTATTGAAATAAAATGATAAAGAATGATACTTATTTGAAACATACTACTCTTAATTATAGAAAATTATATTCTGAAATTATGCATCATATACATAAATAACGATTATAGAAAAAAAATATTGATAATTTTTAAACTTTAGATTTATCAGTTTTAAGAATATAATTCATGAACAATGGAACTTCGTTTGTTTAATCTATGATTAATCTTCTTAAATTCAACATTATTAAAAATCATAATTCATCGACGCATTTTTCAGGATTACGCTGTATTTGAGAATAATTACGCTTAGCGCACATTCGATCAGGTCTTATCCATAATTTCATGACTATACCGCTTGATATCAGCAGACTTTTCTCTCAGTGTACGATACACACTTTTGCTGAGAGATTACGATTTAGTGGCTAAAAATTACTTGACATTGATTTTGCTTAAATATTTTGTTGAATAAATGTTTTAATTTGCCCCAAATTTTTAATTTGATTCTTAATAACGGTCCATGTTAAGAACAACTTTTATAATACCAGTTCCCCTCTGATAAAATAATTTCGTTTTTACGTAATCCATTTAACTTATTATTGTCGTCGTCGATTACGCTTAGATTCATGTCACCTACATATTAGGCGAATATTAATTTCATGACGATGAGAATTTTTTTTTTACAAAAGTAATAAGATTTCGAGGGAGAAAATCGTTGTTCTTCGATTTTTATTTAGATGACGTTTTCTTAGTTTAAAGTCAAATTCGTATAAATTGCAAGACAGAGTTTTTTAGATTCTGAATTTTGACTCTGTATACCTACAGGATACCTCAAATTAATCAGCAGCTGATTTCTGTCTTAAAACTAAAACTAAATTTTTCGTCTTAATAAGATTTTCCTATTTCTAAAAGTGATTGAGATCTTCGAGGTTTTATTGTAATTATGAGTATTATGAGACAGCTACAGGTATGTTCGATAATTAATACTTTACAAATAATTATTAAATTATGGATTCCATAACCAAATATTAAAACTAGAAAAGTTAAATAAAATGCAATTTCATTACATAAAATCATTTTTCGTTAAAACGGTGATCTGCTTGTTAGCAAAACGCGACAATAAGCGATAGTAAGCGTTTTTCATGTATTTAAATAAGAAAGCAATGAAACAAAAAATAATATTCTTGTGTCTATTTGTATTATAGATATACAAGATTGCGTAATTCTAAATATACATAATGAACAGTCAAAAAATATCGCGTATTAAAAGAAATGATTCAGTCTTATATTAAACATTACGTTGAACACAAATAATATATTTTGTAATCAAGCTAAAGTGAATTAAGTTTCAAAATAAAAATCAATCTTTTGTGATAAGCCATGAAATACGAAGGGACCAGCCGTGTAATAGTGGAGAAATTATTAAAATTAGAAGGACCTTTTAGTGAAGAAACGGCATTTTTTGCTTCAATCCCTGAATTTGAAAAATTTCGCAAGGTAAAAATGAGCAAATGACAAAATCATTGGTTCGTGTATGCCGTCAAAATTCTTTTGGCCGTAAGCCAATTTTTTCTTTTTTTTTCCGATAATACTTAGATAAAATTCAGTTTAAATATTATATTTTCGAAGAGACGGAATCCGAAATTTTAACAATCGCCTTTTCTTCACAGCTGATACTTATGAGCCGGGGCCTTGGTGAAAATGTACGAGAATGGGACTATAATTTACGAATAGGTGATGATGTTAATGCAATGAAATTAGTCTGGATATCCAATTTCCAAAAATTTGTAAACAGTTTTGATGTAACAATACCAGAAGGTTACAAAGAACCTGACATCTTTAATCCAAATGTTAAAAAAGCTTTTAGCTTTCTTCGCCCAAAATATTTAAAATATATGGACAAACCATTTTACAATCCAGATGCTATCACACAGGTACTCCTAGTTTTAGACTATCACCGGCAACAGAAGAGACGTCGAGGTATTGAAATTTTTAACATTTTTGATTTGGTTGCATTCAAAATGGCCATCGACGATAATCGTAAAGAATACCTGAATTGTGAATTTCATAAACTGATCACAAAAACTCTCATGGAAATGCATCAAAACAAACAATACATGAGAGAGAATAAATTTTATTTGAATGATTATTTGAGTGATAAATGGATTGTAGGCCTACCCAATGAAAAACTTGATTATCTCCTGTACCATTTTCAGGATTTGATCGGTTATGTATCGTGGAAATTATTTGATCCATTTGCTGTGAAACTATCCGATATTCCCAGTGTACCGGCATTTTTAAACTATCTGGCCCAACAATCAGATCACGTTATACAAGTAACCGAAACCGATTCGACTGATAAATGTGCCAGTGTTTTGTACGATATCATAACAAATGCTAACAGTCTCGTAAAATTAGAATTTAAATTAGACAGCGATTGGATTTTCACCAGGAACAGTAATTTAATAAAAAATGATACCGATAAAATAAGTGCCTGTGAGTTTACTATAGATACAAAAAATTCGTTAAATTTTGTCGACAACTTTATAGATTGGCTAAAATTTGCGTTTGGAAAACGTTGCCACATTATGAAATTGAATGTTCTGAATTGTGTGAAAATTCGTTCGGACACATTCAACGAATTTCGTTTCAACTCGTTGAGTTTTTTCTCCATAGAATTAAGCGCAAATCTTATTCAAACGCTTAAAATGTGTACGTACGAAAATATTGCGTTTTGGCATTGTCGCATAAAGGATGATATTTATGAGAGGGTGGAACTAATGGGCCATCAAATGGAAATGAATCAAAATATATTTAAATATTTGGATGAATTGAACAATGTGAAGGTATGTAAACAATAAATTAGTTTCAACATATTATATAGTTTATTGATGAGTTAATTTTGCAATTGCAGTACATCAATTTGGTGTTAGAAGAGCATACGATTGGGACACTTTTGGCGTACGTTGCATCGGTAATGACAGAGAATAAATTAAACAAATTTCAATTTAAAAATGATATTCAACTAGTTGGTCGCAAGATAATTTATTTAAATGATGTAATATTTTGCTTAAATGGCGATCTTAATCTATCTCATATGTACTTGGACATGCAAACAATGGACGGGGCGAGATTCGATTTCTATGAATTTCTCTGGACTAATAATTTGAAAAAGAGTGATCTAGAAGATTTTGATAATAATTGTGAGCTTTATGATAATGATGATCAATTTGATTTTATTCAACAAATTGATAATTCAAAGCAACCAAGTGATCTAAATGAATTTGATTTTTATAATTAAATTGTTTGTTGCACCTTTGTGAAATTACAAAACGAGTTAAGGAAACCAAAAACGATATCAAAATATCGTACGCTACTCGAAGCTGTGTTAATCGATATCGAGAGGTAAATCAGATATATTTAGATGCAACTCATTCTTTTGGCAACAATAAAACAAACAAAAATGCCATATACATATATTGTAAATAAATAATTTTCAATTTCCCAAACACAACATATTACTTATTGGATCCACATATTAGTTCTGTCATTAATTCTTTTTTTTTCCTAATTTTATTTTTCGTTGTCGGTACAAAACTATAATTTTGTAATCTCACCCTAACCATTACGGATGTGTAGTCGTAATCCGAATTTTTGATTCTCTTCAGGATATACAGCTAACACGTATATATATACCCTTTCTTACAATTAATAGAAATTCATCACACCTCGGCAATTTTTATTTCCCCCCATGTTGTTTTATTTTTAAGAAAATAAATTACGAAAATGTTGGAAAATGGAATTGATAAATTTATTATCAAGATGATGATGTTATTATGGTACCTAGAGATTGTTGTTGATTAATATTATGCGCGTACATGAAAAATATTGAGGTAAAAAAGATTTAATTGTAGTTTTCTGTTGTTGAATAATTCAAATTTTCGGAATAGCCAAAGTCAGGGTTGCACTCGCTCATCGGAATACTACGGGAAATTTCGGAGCACAAATTCTAATTTTTATTTCACTTCACTAATCACATTACATAATCTAGGTAAAACTTTTTACATTTCTCTCAACAAATAGAAACAAATTTTTCTGCTCTTCAGAAGAAATTCTCTAGTTTTTTCCACTTTCTTTGGCGGTTTGACTAGTGTAGAAATCAACGCCAGTCAAATCCTGGTCAAAGTCTCGAATAGCAAGAATTAGCTTTATTGTGTATAAATTCGACAGCTTTTAGAATGGAACAAAGAGGGTTATTCCGTTTTCAAATAAAAAGGTTTCACAGGCCAGAGGAGAATTAACTTATCCACTCGAGGTTTAATCCAAATAACAATTTAAATGAGCAATTGAAGTGCTTAGACAGAGGATGAAAAGTAGCATCATGTGCTAGCTTGCAATAGACCATTAACATCCACTCGGAAAAATTCAAGACGCGAAGACAACAAAATTTCATTGAAGGGTATACCCTTGATTTGCAAAATAACGAAGGTACCCCCTACTAGTGATATTATACCTCAGTGTGGGAGTGAAACAGGCGGAGAATCATCCCATACTACATCGCAAAGCCCACAGAGCAAACCAACAGATACTCAGAATGTACTTAACGAACCAGTTCTCTCTCACAGTGGAACAGATGAACGTCGGTCCCTAATCAAATTTATTTAAATAACCAACAATCATTTCACACTCTACAACGAGATCCTACAGTCACGGTGAAGGATGCTTCTTACAATTGACCTCTCATTAATCGGTTGCTAGGGCGTCTGAACAAGACACTGTTTATATCGAGCATTGACTTAAAAGACGCTTTCTAGTAAATTCCGTTCTAGTAAAATTGGGTGCTACATGTTATATAAAAATCATATAGCGTTTTACTTTGTTGCGGTTTTTTTCAGCAGCACTGTATACTACGAATATCAAATGAAACACACCAAAGAACAAGAAGCGAAATTTTCAGCGAAGGCCGCTTAATTCTACATAAGATTAAAATTATTTTTAACTTGATTAAAACGCGGGCAATTTAGTATCGAACAAGATCAGAAAATTCTGCAACAATTCAGTATGTGCACAGATCAGTAGTTGATATGCCAAATTCTTCAAATGTTTGTTATGATGCGATAGTAAGCCATTCATTGGTGATCTGGAGAACCTCTTCGGTCTCGAAGTTACTTTAATTAATAAAAAATAAAACATATGTATCTAATTCAATTGTATATGACACATAAACCCACTACAATAACTGAATTTCTCAATATTTCTTAACATTTGCGGGGTCGTATTCTTGAAATTTTCCGAAAAAAGTCGGCAGTGGCTACCTAGTATAAACCAATTTAAATGTTTGACAAAAATGATAAATTTTACTAAAAAGTACCAGTGACCTTTTCGGGCGATCAATACAATCCTGATGCCGCACTCAGAAACTGTCGTCAGTAGCTTTTATTTTAATTTCGCAACAGAAGAAATTGGTTTTTAGTCATTTTTGAAAAAAGATGAGAAAAAATTAATTCCGTCAAGTTCTTCTATTGTGAAATTACCATAAAAGTTACTGACGACTAGGCAGGGATGTGCGATAAATATCGATTATTTGAAATATCGATAATTTACGTTAAAAATATCGGTTATTTTTATCGATAGATTTACTGATTAATAATCGATAAATTTCATTTAATAGAGAACTATCGATAATTCCAATTTTTATATTAAAATATCTATTTTGTGTTTGTACTTGGTACAACATACAATAAAAATACTGTGAAGCCCATTAAACATTTTTCCGCATTGAATTTCAGTAAAGCCATTGCGACATGACAAATGAGAAATGACATAAACATAGACGTTTTCCTAAGAACAGATTTTCCATTTAAGAACAAATTCTTGATTTAAATTAATGCGAAATAATATTAAATAACTCAATTTAATTAACAAAATAATAAATTTACAATAATTTTACTATTTTAATTGAAAAAAATTCAATCAAAACTGTCAAATTTTGCAGTTTCAATTTTAAAACTAGTCGTTTTGCCTAGAAAGAGCACATCGATATGTAATTATCGATATTTCAGTTATCGATAGTTTTGAGGTCGATTATTTTTGTTATCGATAGTTTGGTCTGCGATATTTATCGATATCTATTATCGATAGTTTTCAAGAAAATGAACATCCCTACTGACGACAGCTTTTGAGAATGCGGAATGAAACGATATAGAAACCCAAACAACAGATCAATCACTCCAAATCTTCAACCAACACTATGGCAATAAATTCCAGGTTTAAATGAATTTGCCGATTAAATTCGGGTAATTTCTTGAACATTAACCCAACAATCATCGGTGACACGAATCCGGATCAGTACAAGTTTTGCTACCTAGTAAATTTTTTGTTACCCCTTTCTGTTGTCCACTAAAAATCAACAGATTTATTTTTGGGCATTGGACGAAAAATGTTACGTTAGTTTAAAGTTAAATCTAGCAAAAAATTTACTAGTAGGCGAACTTCTATGGATCGGGGCTCGTCGAACCATAATTTGAACCATTAATACTATTTATTTGTAAGAGTTTCACGGTTTAACGGTTCTTATTTTTGAAATTAAGTTATTTCATACAAATCCTATTAATACTATTATTTCACAAAACTTTTAAACACTATTTAATAAATTTTAACTTGGTTTTATAAAAATAATTAAGTTTTAAAATTTCTGTCGATGCACCACGAGAGAACTCCTAAACGAAACAACGCATCGAGTTTCAAAAATTCAAATCTGAAATCAAAATGTACTAGATTTAGTACTGTGACCTGTGAGTACTAAAATTATTGATTGTACCCAAAACTAATGGCAACCAAAAATATTGACATTATTCACAAAATGTCAAATTTATATAAATAAACTCTGATTTTTGTAAATAAATAAAAATTCGTAATTTTACAATTTTATTGGTCTAACAATCGATTCGCCATGATCCTTAACAAGTTCCTTTATGTGCCCAATACATGTATTTTGTAATGAATTTTCGGGTGTTCGATCCGAACATATATCATCGTAGCACTGGTACATAGCTTTTGTGAATTTTATGATTAGCTTATTCTCACCACCATTGGGGCCAATGTGATAGTCACACTTCAGGAACGAGGTGACCACATCCTTAATGCAACAGTCAATAAATTCATTATTTGCTGAAAACCAGCTGTTTCGTCTTTGCAGTTGTATTCCCAGCTTTGATGCCAAAATTCCGGTTACGTATGTATCATCGATCCAGAAGAATGGGGTTTTCTGAGATTCGATGACTAAAGCTCGGGCAGTCTTCGGGTTAGATATGTATAGCCATCCGGATAAATAGTCTGGATATATATCGCCTTGATACTCTTGTCGCGACACATACCATTTACTGGGCAATACCCTTATTGGTATTTTTCCATTTAGTATGAAACCGGCCAGTAAGTATTGGTTTTTCTTGTGCTCGAAATCGGTTAAGTAATTTTGCAGGAAGTATACATCGTACACAACATCATCGTCTATCTTTACAATGTATTTTGTATTTGAACAGTACTCGGCCACCCATTTCAGGCCCATGATATGCTTATACGTTAGATTTCTGTAGTTTTCGACGAAATTCCCTTGTATCATGTCTCCAAACAGCTTTTGTTCATGCTCGATTGCACCATCGGTTATAAATTTTTCAGTTGAAGGTATCTCGGCGATCAGAAACAGTCTCACCATTCCCAATTGTTTCAACGCATCTTGTGTGATCGCTTGACGATGGGCGGATCTTAGCTCATCGTGACCCACATACGACGTGACAATAATCACCGCTGCGAATAAAACGTAAAATAATTAACACACTGAAATTTTATGAAAACCGCGATATGCTTACCAAGAAGATCATCATTCTGGAACCGTTTACAAATTGCTTCGTTTTCGATTCGAAATCTAAAATCCGTGTAATTCACTAGCACGTTCCGATCCAAACCCGTATATCCATCAATATCAATATATTCACCACTATTCGTATTCGATTCGATTTCGATTAAAAATTTTTGCTCATTACCACCATGCTCATGACCATCGATCGCATGCAATTTGGTTAGCGGCACGATCGATTGTATCACAATAAAGATTAAGATGAATACAATTAAAATGGTTAAAATTAGACGAATTTTTCGTGTTATCATTTTTAAATTGGTGATCGTCTTAAATGCTACTATGCAGTCTTTGACATTGCCACTGTGTTTTGTTATTTGACAGTCTACTCGATGGTTTTGAGGTCATGCAAAGCACAGCATAACAAATTACGTTCGATCGCACGTCAGTTTTTATTTTTTACGTAGATTTTGTTTTATGATCATTCGTCTTCCCTACTCTATAGTTATTTATACTCTTTCTCTCGCGGCCGCGTTTTCTTTTAATTTGGTATCGATCGCGAGTTTTTTTTTATCTTTTTTATGTAATGAAACATCATAAGATTATATGCGGTACAGCAGAGATAAAAAAATTTACAACGTGGTTTTGGGAAGATTTTTTGATCACGATCTGTAAAAAACCGCAAACCAGAATGGCAGATGACAATTATTTTATGATGCAAAAGGAGTTTTCACCGTCTGATTGCGATTAATGAGGACGATGTACTTGTATTACTACCCCTTCTTAAGCCTAGAACCAGAATCACATTGTATATAGAAATACATAAAGTAAACAAAAGAAGCCAACACGTTCTTCCTCAATTTGGCTTTCGCATGTACTGCGATCGTTGCCAAATTCGATTTCAAAAACTATGAACTTCCGTCTCTTGGCCTAGAAAACCAATCTCTTTCACTTTGTACAGGCATTTATAAAAGTAAAAAGTACCACATTTCGATCGAGGAAATACATACACTTTGCCAAATACAACGATAATCTTGAAAAATACCTCGACTTTCACCCAAATAAACACTTCAAAACACACGAATGTGCATTTTCTCACAAAACAACCGTCTCCAAATCAATTAATTTCATTTAGCAAGATGTTGGCATCAGATTCCCCGTAACAAACCGATTCTAATTCGATTATCTGACAAGTTGCTTAACAGCTTCAACTTCAAACGACTTCATAAATTTCGTCGCTTCATTCAAGCTTAGCAATCCATTTTCAACAATATGTTTGGTCGCTCGTTAAGTAGCTCTCTACATTCCGAGAATTATGCGCAGCTTAAATTTCAGAAGTGTTTTATTCTCCACCGAATTAAAGCTTAGAAAATATAGTGCTCGATTGTTTCATGAAGTTTAGATAAGCAATATTCATCCAATTTTGTCAAGATCAATTTTGAATTCAAATTCAACTCAACCACTCCTCTGCTTAACCCCAACTCACCCCAAATCAACCTTCAAGTCAACCCTCAACTAACCCAGAACTAAATCCCAAATTCAACACTCAACTTAATCCCTAAATCAATACCTCGCCCAAACCCAACTCAATTACCTACTCCCCACTCCACCACAACTCAACCTTGTACCAAAATAATTGAAGGTAACTCCCAACTCAACCCCGCCCATCCTGGATCGACTAAAACAACTCAAACATAAACTCAACTCAATCTTAACTCAATCTTCAACTCGACTTCCAAATCAATAAGACCCAAAAAACTACATGTGTACATGAAAACAACCCAAGTTGACTTCCAACATAACTCTCAACACAACTGATCCGCTGACTCAACCTCAACTAAACAATAACCCAACCCCAACTGAACCTCTAAGTGCACAGTTTTCAAAAAATCGGCCGCTCCAGGCTTAATGCACTGGCACAACAGCCCGACCGCAACGTATTAAGGTAATTTTAACTCAACCCTGAAATCAACCCCCAAATAAATCCATAACTGCTTACTCAATTCAACTCCACCTCAAACCCAACTCAACCCACAAATCAACCCTCAACTCAACCCTCAAATCAACCCTACACTTAACGCTCAACCCAATCCTCAAACCGCTTGGATCGAAAACCACGCATACTATCACGCGTTAATAACCACGTGTCATTGAGTCAATTCGTACGCTTAGTACCCGATTCTCTAGTCGAACTGGTTCTAAAAGCTTTGTCATCGCTAAAGGCTGCTTTTACGAATATCCCTTTTACGAATATCCCGCTACATGGGACATATATAAACGTGAATAGCTTACTTTTCATTCTCATTAAAATAATTGTAAGAACTTATTTTAGAAGCCGTAGATGAGATTGCCGGTTGGTAATGCAGGTTAATTCTTGCAGATTTTCAGGAACTAATAAATCATAGCTGTTCTAAAATCCAAATTTCTCCAAACGAATTTTACACACAATGTGTATATTTGATATCTAAAAGTGCCTTGAAAACTGTGAACACTTAAGGCATTTCACTTTAAGAGCGATATACTATAATTTAGTGTTTTTTTCCTGTTTGATTCTTACAGAAACAAGCGACATCACATGGTGCAACTTTTACGAAAAAAGGTGAGATTATTCCACGTTTTTCCACAAGCCTTTTCATTTTAATACAAGGAAATCATACAAAAATGCATCTTTTCATCGTATACTTCTTTTGACTTTTGAAATAGAACAAAAGATTAAATGTAAATCAGCTACAAGTCATGCATTTTTCTTCTCTCTAAAGATAACTGTCTATAAATGTTTACTATGCGATTAACTTTTCGGTATTATTGGTTTTGGTTTATATGTTGATTTATATTTACCATTTTGTCCTCCGATGAATAATGTTGCGTTTCAAAGAAATCTTGAGGAACCGATAACAATGGCTTCATTATCATCCATAATCTAAGCAGTAATCACTATTCATCAGAAATGGCAAAATATTAAAATACATAATTCAATACATCACGTCATCAGGTAGGTATTATTGTACGTATAATGAAATAATTTTATCCTAAATGCATGTTGGGCATGTTTTTTCTAATGTCGAAGAAATCAGAGAGATCAGATAAATTTTATATTAGAGTTATCCGATTTATATCTATTGGGACATACATGGCCCGAGGAAAAGGGTAATGTACCAGAACGAGAAAAAAATACAAATCTATGATTATTTTTAACAATTTCTTGAATTAACATCTTCTCTCTATATATAAAAATCATAATGCTTCACCGGAAAAAAATCTAAAATTTTATTCGTGCTATGATTAGCTGATGGTGTGGTCACGTGTTATCTGTTTGTTTTATACAATTTGTGTATGAACACGTGGTGGTTGCAGGCAACTATTTTGCAGATGAAATTGATATGTAAATGAATTACAATAATTACTACTTGCTGTAGAATTGAAGTGGAGTAGGCTAAAGATTTGCTTGTTGATTTAAAGGTCGGTGCACATCCAAGTGATGAGAAAGACATTTTCCTTCTTAACCAATTACATATGTAAGAAAATTGTTAAAATAGTGAAAACAGTAAGTTTTTTTACCAGCGATAGTTTATTTTCGTGCATTTGCTAATAAAATTTTAACAGATTTTATACAAAATTTATCGTCGATAGTTTTTAAATTATGAAATAGAAATTTTGCATTAAAACTGTTAACGTTAATTTAAAAAAAAATCGGTTTTCACTATTTTAACAATTTTCTTGCATAATTTATTAGCGAAAAGGGAAAATATCGTCCTCGTCCGCTATAGTAAACATTTTATACTTGGAAAAATATCCGAAACGTTTAGATCAATCGGTTAACCTTAACCGATTTTAATTTCCCAGTAATCACAGAACAAGAGAAGAATTTGTTTTTTCAAAGTAAATATCCAATTCAATTTGTGTATAATGCTCGGTATGCTCGAGCTAAGTAAAATTCAACTCGGACTCCATATAACTGCCCACGCAGTCGCAGATATTCTTAAATTATTCGCGTAGAGCATTTCTCTGTCTCTTCATCGCTTTCAACGGAAAACGGTGAGGTATCTCAAGTGCCGTAGCTTAATCAAATGCAATTCTTGGACTGGTTCACTGTTATTTTGAATCGTCAAGCATTGGCCGATAAAGTAAGAAAAACAAACAAATTCATAAAACAATTTTTTTGTTGTCCGTTTATATTGTTGAAGTGATCTTCAGTTCGAAGAATTACATTAATCTCAATTCGACAGACCAAGAACGTTTCTAAAATCAAATATTTTTGATCGCATTTATGATTTTCTGAAAATTTTCCTGTATTTCGGTTCACTTTTTCGGTATGCAGACCATCGCCCTCGTGAGGCGGCCTGTTATAGGTTGATGAAATAAAAGGAGATAAATGAGATGAATGAAATTTTTTTATTAGTTAGATTACCAGATTTGCATGTGTCTAATTCTGTTTGCATTTTTCGCGAGAAGCGGTTTATTATTTATTTCCACTGAATTATTTATTATTGACGCTTAATTCGCTCAGTATTTGTAACGTGCCATTTGAATTGTGGATGACACTAATCACATTCTATTTCAGCCTGGGTAAAATATCGGCAGAGTTCTCTTCAACCACCACTTGAAAATCTTCACCTTACACTTCTGACCTTAATTCGCCCACCATCCCCAAAATTTATGTAAATGAATATGAAATGAATCGTTTAGAATCATTCAGGCGCAATAAAAAAAACCTTCAAAGGTTTGTTTCCCAACTAAGATTACAATTTGTTTTCATCGTTACCTACTCGAAATATGAAATTGTTTTATTTAATTATTTAAGACTGATTTAAGTCTGATTTATATTCAAAGATTTTCGCAGATGCAGATGTCAAATCAAAAATTCGTTTTCTTTACACATTAAAAAATAAATTTAAACAAAAAATGTCATAAACCAATACAATTGATTGGTTTTCTTGTTTATGTAACCTTATTATAGTTACATATTTATTCACGCATCGGCGATTTTACAGAAAAAAGATGAAACTCGACATTTGCAAAAAAAAGCAGACGACGACTTTTGGGTTTGTTTCTCGGGTTTCAATTGACTTTTTTAAGCAGATGATTACTTTTTCTCTTTTTGTCTTTGCTATTTTTCATATGTTGTGTTTCAATTTTTTTGCGGACGTCGAATGTCGTTGAATGTAAATCATCTATAAGAATCTGAAAACCGAGAAGGATTATGTCACGAAACAGGCTAATTTTTTTCAAATTATAAGCATATATCCTTTGCGTGATGCATTCCCTTATTATTTCCTTGATCGTTCGATAATTAATTACGTAGGCTTTAACTCTCTAAGGGGCTACCTAGCTTAGCAGAAAACTTTTTTGATAGCGTCGCTTTGTGTTTTGACACTTAATATCATAATAATTGGTGAACTGGTGATGATGATCTTTTCCACATCCAAAGCAGAAAATTCTGTTAACTATCCATGTGCAGTCCAAACATATGACCCATTTTCTTACTGTTCCAGCATATCTGGGTCTGCGGAGATAGTTCGTTATTGGTTCGTAACGTTTTTGGATGTGTCAAAAGAACTGCTAAATCAATATAATGTAAATGGTCAGTGGAAATGTTGAATTTTGAATTTTTTTTTTTGGTTCGTATGGAAAATTTCATTTAATTGTGGTCTTCGGGAATATTTTATTGTATGTTTTCGTATCTCCGAAGTTCTGGTCTCGATTTCATCCAATGATATTCAAACTTGACTTTTCCAGCTTCTCATTGAAATATTTGCAACATTGTATGGGTCCGTAAAGCTAGATTCAGTTTGTTAGTAAAAGTTGAGACTCAGAAAATGGATGAGTGGATAATTTATAGCGTCCTTAATGAGACATTAATGACTTTGTTGGATCCTCAGTCGTTCTTCTTGTCCCTCCTGGGTCGGAAAATCTTGAATACAAATGATCCAAGCTTGTGCTGCTCCTTTTATATATACAGTTAACTCTGTGAATTTCATTAACAGGAAATGAATTCAGTATGATCATGTAATTGAAAGACAAAATCTCTAATCTACCTATCATGGAAAAAGATTGGTGATTTGGTTTCTCGTGAAGCTTGGTAACTAATATTAGTGGGTTGTTCAAATCTATTAACGTTCTGTTTAAGTATACTTTTTGGAGGTATACTCCTATAATTTGGGTCAAGTTCAGATCCATTATTGTCGACTGATATTTGGTTGAAAATAACAATTTTTTGGAGTGCATCTGTTCTGTTTTCTGGACTGTATTGTAAGATATAAAGATAACTTGTTGAACATGTTTATGCAATTCACTTCGTTAGAGACATGACCTAAATCTCTTTTCAAAAACAGCGAATTATTATCTGAAACCGTTGTTGGAACAATATCGGTTTTTGGTAATAGAATCCACTTTCTCTTGTCGAATTTGTGCTTCTATGTAACATAGAATAACTTGATACTCTTCCTTAGTTTTCCTGTATCTCTTATTACATCATCGACATGACCAAAATAATTCTTTGCACGTATTGCTCTTTGATACCAATGAGTAATTTTGGCTAGTGAGGCTTGCAAAATTGCGAGAGTGGTATTTACATTGAATCTTTCATTCGTTTTTTGAATTGTTAAGGCTTCAATCAAACATCGCTTAATTTCCTCCATTTTATTACTTAGCAGAATGTGAGATTCTGTGGGACTAAGTAATGGAATTTTGCTTCATTTGTCCAACAGACACTAACCAAATACTATTGCAGCCTGAGTAAAAAGTCGTCAGCCGAGCCAGAATTCGATTCAAACCATCACTTGAAAAACGTCACTTTACACTTTCGACCTTAACTCACCCATGAATTCACTCATAATTCACACGTTACTAACTCAATATTATCTCTTTATTAATGGGATGATGATTCATATTTATACTCATTATTTGTTAGTATTCTTTTATTATTCACTAATTATTTACGCAATATTCACTGACTAATACACTTTTTATTTTTACTCACTGATGAATGACGATTTGCCTCAAAATTCTCACATTATTATTTAATTGGTTACTCATTATTCACTCAATTCATTATTAATTTACTGATTATTCACTTAAAGATGAATAATGATTAATGAACAATGCCCGATGGGTGAATAATCAGTGAAAAATTGGTGAATTCGTCTTTTGCATTCATGAGTGAATAACGAGTGATTATCAAGTAAATAATGAATGAATAATGAGGAACATCGACTTTTCGTATAGGCATCCCCATTAGACTAAAACTAAAGACGTATTCTACGCTACAATGGCAGCATTCGATATAATTTGGCGGACAAATCGCCTCTTGGAGCCTATTTATGGATCGCCGTAAGACTAACATAACAACGAAAATCTTTGTCAAAGATGTGTTCATTAATCAAGAACCATAGTTACAAATTCGAGCCAATAAATGATAAACGAGCCGCCAAACAAGCTGTTTATTGTTAGATTCGTTCCGGAAGAAGGATATTGTGATGTATGTGGATTTTGTAGTATTTGACGTAATCACGTAATGACATAAGACAATATATTGTGTTAGAACTCAGAGTAAGTTGTACTCAAATGTTTTGTGCATTGGGCAATAATTCTGTACCAAAAAAAGATAAGCATACATCGGCATTCGTTGACACCCTCTCGGCTCATTAAGTGGATTGAATGAATAATTATGGATTAATAAATTACGTTAATTGAATTATTTTATTTCTAAATTACGACCATCTTTACCACAGATATGATAAAAAATGGAAAATGGCGGGTAGAAAAATATTTCAGACAGAAAATGTTTGTTTTTTGTGAGTAGAATAATATGCCGCTAAAAAATAGGTTTGTACTAAAAGAAAAAAAAACTTGACCTTGATACGTAATTTCAAGGCCATCAACAATAATGCAATCAAGTTTCCCTTTATAACCCAAAAAACAACAACAAGTACTACGACCCGACTTGGACCCCTATATATTTTACTTAAAATATTCCAAATCTCTGTAATATTTGAACTAAAAAATTTACTACAAAGTAATTTACCGTGGTTGCTTCCAATTCCATTGATCTCGTTGTGCTTATTTCATCCAAGATGCTAGCGACCAGGTTTTTATTTGCAAGCATGTATTCAGGCAGTATCAATTTGCGGCAAAAACAAATTTATATAAGTACGGAGCACCCAAATCCGCCACTAAAACTCAATCACAAATTTTTGGATGGACAACCCTTTGTTATGCGCCTGGCTCAGCGATAAATTAAATCATCGTGGGGTCTATGAACTCGTTATCAATTCTTCGCGAAACAAAACAAAAAAACGTTTTTTTGTATACAAATAATGCGCACGCGGTTTGTCATTTCTTCCAGTTCTGTAAAGTTTTAATTGAAATTAATTAATCGTCATCGCGAGCACACTTGTTGCAATTCAATACGCGGATGAATTACATTTTGCACTTACAAATAAATTATATTATCGCGGTTTCATGTTGCGACCGCGGGCGCGCGCGCGCAACTGTTGCTCTAATTTCATTTCTAAGATTTTGTGCATCCAAAATGAAATTTAAGTAGCTTCCCTAACCTATTTATCAGTATCGATGCGATATACTCTTTCTCTCTTATCAATCAACGAACGTAGTCATTTTATGTGTACGATTGATAAGAGCTAGGAAAACAATAAACAATAATCTTAAGAAGTGTATTTTTAGTCTTAGAGTAAATAAGAAAATTAACCAAACAGTAAGTTTAGATACTTTTCCGCCTTTAAATCAATATTAATAGTCTTGACGACAACAACAATAACTACAATCATATCGATTGCTATCTCACTCTAGCTAAATTATTGTCAATTTAATTTAATTATCTTAGATGATCGTTAGAATTTTCTTTTATACACAGAAGAAGATCATTTGTGGAATATCTGTCGACCGTGCGAGAAGTGTAAATTCGTGCAAATTTAACTCTAGTGAATTATATATAGAATATGAGTAAATTGTTTAATTTATAATACAATAAGTGTTACAGTGCATCCTAGTTTGTAGTAAATCAGGAATTCCATAAAAATAAAAATGTTGCGACTTATAAAAAATTGTGATAAATTATATAAAATTCCGTTACGGTGTTCGTCTCGATTTTTGAGCAGTGGGATAAATGTAAGTGTTCAAAATATTGTTCATTTTGATTTGTTTCCTGGTGCATGATCGGGTTAAAGTCCGTCTATTAATATTGATTAGAAACAAATATTGTAAACATATTTAAATTGATTCGTATATAGTCGAACTCACATAATTACAGGTTCGGTGTGGACCACAAATATGTGTCCAAATTGTGATATTATCACGCGTACAGCATGCACATCAAATGGCCAATTACTTCTAATTAATATAATTTGTCGCTGTCCCCACACAATCACATAATAATTTATGATTCAATTAAAGGTCATTTGGTAATCATGCTGTTATCACTATCTATAACCCTGTGTATTTGCTTGCTCGATGACCTAGTTAGTTTACTCCACCACAAACCGATTATTCAATTTAAATAAATCAAAAAAATTATCTTATCTGCGCATCTTACATATTTCTCATTAGTTGTACACTTAAATATTATTTAAAGAGACATGATCAAGTTCAAAGTTTCACGATGTTGAATTTAGTGTTCTCAACTGTATCGATCAATTGATTAATTTATTTATGATTTGTTTTTATTTATTTACAGAATCAAAAAGATATCACCGAAAAGCGACGTGAGACGAACGAACGCCGTCAGACAACATTCTCCGATCGATCACAATTGCGTTATGCCCGCCGTTTAGTAATTAAACTTGGTAGCGCTGTAATTGCGCGTGAAGATGAACACGGTTTGGCACTTGGCCGTTTGGCTTCGATCGTTGAACAGGTGGCCGAATGTCAACTCGAGGGACGTGAATGTATTATGGTGACGAGTGGAGCCGTGGCATTCGGTAAACAAAAAATGACACAAGAACTACTTATGTCCCTGTCGATGCGTGAAACCCTTTCGCCTAAAGATCATACGCGCGATCCTGGAACGCTGGTAGATCCTCGGGCAGCCGCCGCTGTTGGACAATCCGGTCTTATGTCTTTGTACGAGGCTATGTTCTCACAGTATGGTGTAAAAATTGCCCAAGTCCTTGTGACTAAACCTGATTTTTATAACGAAGAGACACGCAAAAATTTATTTTGTACCCTGTCGGAATTGATTAGCCTCAATATTGTGCCAATCATAAACACGAATGATGCTGTATCACCACCAATGTTTATAATTGATGAGGAAATTATGAATTCGGGCAAGAAACTATCACCACTGCAGGGGATTGCGATTAAGGATAATGACAGTTTGGCTGCCATGTTGGCAGCCGAAATTCAAGCTGACCTTCTCATTCTAATGTCTGATGTCGACGGAATTTTCAATAAACCACCGTGGGAAGATGGTGCACGACTAATGCAAACCTACACATCAAATGATCGAAATACAATTCAATTTGGTAAAAAATCAAAAGTTGGTACCGGTGGTATGGACTCGAAAGTGAGTGCTGCTACTTGGGCACTTGACCGAGGTGTTAGTGTAGTCATCTGTAACGGAACACAGGAAAAAGCAATCAAAACAATAATAGGCGGACGAAAAGTTGGAACATTCTTTACGGAAAGTGTTGGATCCGGAAGTACTCCGGTTGATGTGCTGGCCGAAAATGCTCGTGAAGGTAGCCGAATAATGTTGGGACTAACCCCAGAACAACGGGCACAATGTGTCAACAATCTAGCGGAATTGCTAGTAGCAAAACAATCGATAATTTTGGACGCAAACACCGAAGATTTGACAGAGGCCTCAAAATCTGGACTAGCCAAACCACTTCTAAATCGATTGGCACTTTCATCGCCCAAGCTTAAAGGACTCGCAGTCGGATTAAAACAAATCGCCGAATCGAGTCTCAACAACGTGGGCAGAGTATTGCGACGTACCCGATTAGCCGATGGATTAGAACTAAAACAAGTCACCGTTCCGATTGGAGTGCTCCTTGTAATTTTTGAATCACGCCCTGATTCGCTACCGCAGGTCGCCGCACTAGCAATGGCCTCGGCTAATGGATTACTATTAAAGGGTGGAAAAGAAGCGGCTCACAGCAATCGTGCCCTTATGGACATAGTTACTGAAGCGTTGGACTCAGTTGGCGCTTCAAAAGCTATTTCTCTCGTATCAACCCGAGAAGAAATTAGTGATTTGCTCAACATGGAGAAGCATATCGATTTAATCATTCCACGAGGATCATCGGAACTTGTGCGCAACATCCAAAGTCAATCACAACACATTCCAGTACTCGGACATGCAGAAGGTGTTTGCCATGTGTACATCGACGAAGATGCAAACTTCACAAAAGCCTTGAAAATTGTGCGTGACTCAAAATGTGATTATCCGGCAGCCTGCAACGCCATGGAAACCCTATTAATACACGAAAGTCACATGCATAACGGATTTTTCAGTGAAATTTGTAATCTCTTGAAAAAGGAAGGCGTTAAGATATACTCAGGCCCCGCTTTACACCAACAGTTAACATTTGGACCGCCAGCCGCCCAATCAATGAAACACGAGTATGGCGCATTAGAATGTTGCATTGAGATTGTTAGAAACTTGGACGAAGCAGTCGATCATATCCACAAATATGGCAGCAGTCATACAGATGTCATAGTGTCGGAGAATGATTCGCATGTTAACGAATTCTTGCAAAAAGTCGATAGCGCATGCGTTTTTCATAATGCAAGTTCACGATTTGCTGATGGGTTCCGATTTGGATTGGGCGCAGAAGTTGGCATTTCAACGGCACGGATACATGCTCGAGGTCCAGTCGGTGTTGAAGGCTTATTAACGACAAAATGGATATTACGCGGGCACGATCATACTGCAGCGGAATTTACGCAAGGCTCGCGTACATGGCTGCACGAATCTTTGCCAATCGATAATTAAGAACATTTTAAAACTTTTTTAACACTAATATATTCCTGTTATTATTTAGATAAATCGAGAAATAAAGAATTAAGTATTTTTAGAACAAAAATTGGGATGTTTTCTGTTTTGGTTGCGTACAGTTTCAAAACTGTTATAATTTCGAACAGTCTCCGGTGAATGTACAAAATGTCAAATTTGACATTTCTTGTTATCAATTTAACCTTTTGCCGTCGTACGGCTTTCTTAATTGCTTCGTAAGTAAACAAGTTTATTTTAGATATAATTACACTACGAAGTACATTACATAATTTTTCAAGTGTCTAAAAGCAGCTATGTCATTCGCAAATAAAGTGATTTTAATAACTGGGGCCAGTTCTGGAATTGGGGCCGCAACTGCAGTTCATCTAGCCAAATTGGGAGGATTTCTATCGTTATCCGGGCGAAAAGTGGATAATTTGAATAGTGTAGCAAAGCAATGTGAGGAACTGGGTACAAATGCGAAAACGTTTGTTGTGGCTGGTGATTTAACGAACGAGAAAGATACGGAGAACATATTGAAAGAGACAATTAAGCATTATGGAAAACTCGACGTACTAATCAATAATGCTGGGATACTAGAGTCCGGAACTATTGAGACGACAAATTTGGAACAATTTGATCGTATCATGAATACAAATATTCGATCGATTTACCATTTAACCATGTTGGCAGTGCCTCATCTTATTGCGACCAAAGGCAATATCGTAAACGTTTCAAGTGTTAATGGAATTCGCTCGTTTCCCGGTGTGCTTGCCTATAATATATCGAAGGCTTCGGTTGATCAATTCACACGATGTGTTGCTTTGGAATTAGCGGCGAAAGGTGTTCGATGTAATGCAGTTAATCCTGGTGTCACGGTGACCGATCTACATAAACGGAGTGGAATGAATGACGAAAATTACCAGAAATTTTTGGAACATAGCCGAACTACACATGCTTTGGGTCGACCAGGAGATGTTAAAGAGTTAGCTGCGGCGATTGCATTTTTGGCTAGTGACGCGGCAAGCTTTACCACTGGTGCTAGCCTTCCGGTAGATGGTGGCCGTCATGCAATGTGCCCACGATAAAGATAGGGGAGGGGCCTCTCGTTTACATATATAACCATTGAAAATTTAAATAAAGTATATTTTTTGCATGAATTACTCTAGTTTGTCGTTTACTTGAAATATGTGTGTCTTAATTGGCTTAATTCAGTCGATTAATATTAATTAGGACCTTTGTAGCAATTGGCCGGAAGTGATAAAATTGTCACGGTCAAACAATAATACGAATATAAACTTATAGAATACGTGTTCGCCTTCACCAAACTGGGCAGTGACCTATCCGCTGCTACATAAGCCCTCTAAACAATGTTCGTACCAGTGTATTGGGTTAGAGAATTGTGCTGAATTCCAAGGTGTTAAGGCCATACAGATATTATGCTAATGTAGGATCCACTATCTGCTTCATCTTTGATTGGCTTTTTATAGTCGACATCGCCTAGAATTCTTCCAACCATATGAAACATCTGTGGAAGGCACCTGTGTGCGGTCTGCTAGACCTTTGAATCCGGTAACGTACAGAGTGAGAAAGATCAATTAGCAGTGTGAATTTAAACCTTGTCTTCTTGATCTGGCCGTAGGATATTCCCGCAGATGCAACAAAAGTCGATTCATGAAGTATGCATGTTCCGTTCTGAGCTATGTTACAGAAACAGACCCAACGATAGATAGTTTGATATATTATTGGTCTAGCAAGTTATTTTAGCACATGCAGATTTAAAGACGAATTCGTACCATATTCAGTAGTATCCCTAGGAGTATGGTTGAAACCGCGCCTTTTTGGAAGGCCTGTGTATTGAGGGTTTTTTGCATTTATATAGTTCAAAGCTTTTCAGGTGTCTGACAATAGATTTTCTTCGAGTTTGAATATAAATAATCTGACTGACGTGAGTAATTGACCAAACTTATTCGAGGGAAAATTTAAAGAAATTATAAATTTCTTCGACTCTAGATGTCATTAACGATTTCAGCCTTCCAGTTCTAGTGTGGTTTGATATAAGGTTAGGTTAGGTTTGGGTGGCGGTTCACTAGGACCAGGCATAGACACAAATAGGTCCGTAGCCGTACCACAATTTAAAAATTTTCCTTCAACTCATTGAAACCACTTTGAGCTTGCTACGAAGCGCTGGATACTCCTGACGTCTATTCTGTTGAGTTCCGTCAGGTTGTTGAAAAGGTGTGATTGAAGCGCTTTAATGGCAGCCTGACTGTATCACAAGTCGATATTACATTATACCTCAACCAGTCCACGACTTCCTTTATCGCAGTTACTTCGGCTTGAAAAATGCTACAGTATAGTCAGGGAGACAGAAGGAGTGGTTTAACATAAGTTCCTCGAATAACACCCCAGCCCCGACTCTTCCATCCCGTTTTGAACCATCAGTGAAGAAGTTTAAACTCCTGGTTCCAAAACTGCATCCATCATCCAGTCCTCTCTGGATGGGATAATAGTCCGAAACGTAGTTTGATATAAAGGAGTACCTCAAATCTTCTCCTGCTCTTAGATGCGTGTTAACAGCCGAACGGAGTAAGCTACAGTAGTGGAAGATTTATAAAATCTAGGCTGAATAAGAAACATACCAACCTTCCCACGACTTATTTTACAAACTAAAGATTTGGCTCCAAGCCTAAGCTACATGCCACGTTTTATTCGACTATCCACAAAGCTCAAGAGTTTTCTAAAATAAATTTTGCAGTTATCGATGAGTTTTGTCGAGTTTTGAATACTTTGCTGTAAATATCAATTCAGGCGCGCGCCCTTTTACAGATATTTACTGAGTTGGGTACGAAATTCTGTTTTATATAATTCTGTTTCACATAATTCTGCAATTAAATTTTTTGCCGCAAGAAAATTAATTGCAGAATTCAGATTTTGACGAAACATAAAATCTTAGGTTTCGTGATATGTATGTTATGTGTACGAATGAGTCTGTTTATTTATTTAAGTGTGGATTTGTATGCGTTTATAGGTGTGTGTGCGTGTGTGTGTGCCAGTAAGTTTGTGTGTGCGTCTTTTTACCTGCGGATGGGTGCAAATCTTCGAAATATACTATCTGCCCGTGCAATTAGTAATACCGGCTTCTTACCGGGTTAAACAACTTTCCTTTCATTAGCCATTTGTTCCCCCGAAAACACCGTTAGGTTATTCTTTGGGAGGTGGGGTTTGCGAGATCGGACGTTTATTTTATTTATCTATTCAATTCTTCATCCAATTATAATGTTATGAAACACTATTGGTTTTTCCTTTTGCGCTCATGGCACTATAACTTAACTAAAGTTTCTGCTGCTAAGCTGCAAACAGCAAATCAGTAGGTAATCATTTGAGCCCATCAATACTTAAGATGATGTTTCCGGAGACGGGGGTTGCGTAACCCCACATGTTCGCATTTTCTCCTTTACAGTCCGAGCATCGTCGTGTCTGAATCTATACAGGTATGACGAGAAACATGCATCCGGCCAGCAGCTGGTTCAGATCGAGATCAACTTTTCCATGTTGGCGGTTCAATAAAGTATCTATCATCCCTTTTAGAATTACCCACCTGAACGGCAATGGTTTCTTGCCTTTTTCTGCTCGAGATTAATACCGTCTCCGTTTAATGTTCGGCTAACACCAGTCGTACCTTAGATAACCATTGCTGAATAATTATGGTTATGCCCTCATTACAGATATTTTCTGTTTCGCTGTTAAATTTGGCTACCAACATAACCTCAACGCCCCCCGCTTTAGCTTCCTCAGGTTAAGCACATGATCGTACGTAATATTCCATAACAATAGACCCAGAATCGAATAGCGAGTATTTACATTATCTGAGTAGACAATTAATGGTTAAATAAATGACAAAAATTATGTTTATTATTACTGTATGGCCATGTAGGCGTTCAAGCCACCTCGCTCGCACTGCGACCTAAAATATCTTTTGGGCATAGACCCTGCTCAATGAGCCGTCAAGTCAATATTCAGGCTCTTAATGAACCTGATAATACTGTCGGCCGGTATATGATACATACTATCTGGGCTCATTATTCTCCCTCCTAGATATTGCAGTCTTTGGCGAAACATGGCTGGGCAATGACACAGAACATGTTCCGCTTCTAGGTCGCAGAAGCGGCATCCATGTGTCGTACTTAGGCCCATTTTCTTAAGGTGATACTTTGAGGGGATGTGACCTGTGAGGAAGTCAGTAAGCAGCCTCAACTTAAAATTATGTTTAAAAATACAGAATTTTGTAAAATCAGAATTACATACAGATCCCATATTTACCTCAAATTTATATTGATTTTCTAGCCTTCTTTTAAACGCGGCTGGATACCCTGCATATTTTTCATTCATTGCAGAGTCTGCCCTGTCGTTGATGGTTATTAACTTCTAGAAAAAAGATTCCTGTGTTTTATCCAAACTTACATTACTTTTTGATTGAATCGTTAAGGATCCGGGGTTTTCCAGCATAAGGAGGATTGGCACTGAAATAAAACGCAACGATTTTTATTTTTCTTGTATCATTTTTTGTTTTGTTTTTTTTTTTTTTTGTTTACTGATTTGTTACAAATTTTTTTTTCCTTTGATTTTCTCATTTTAATTTAAATAATCTTTAATTTTTTTTTTTGTAATTATTTCCATTTTAATTTTTTTTTACGACGGTATGTTGTTTCATATAGTTTTTTTTTTGTTTAAATTAATTATTTTTTATTTAATTTTAATTTATGTATATTAAAAATAATATTAATTATGTTTTATTTTTTTATTTTATTTAATTATTTATTTATATTTTTGTTTTTATGTTTTTTTTTGTTGTTTGTTTAAAATAAAAATTAATTTTAATTATTTAATTAATAATAAAAATACAAATATTTATTTATATAAAGTAATAATTTAAACTAAAAATTAATTTTTTTTTGTAAATTTTAAACTTCATTTACGTGTGCAACAGCACCACTTACACACCATGTGTGCTTAGGGGATGATTTTTGGCGCGGTACACATGACATAAATTAAATTAAACGAAAATTTGGGCCAGGGAGGGAGGGAAACTATCTCGAGGAGGATTAATTAATAATTTTATAATTTATTTACAGTTTTATGGTTAATTGATTTAAATAAAAATTACAAAAAAATAAAATTCGCGCGAGCCCTAATATTCTTTTTTTTTTTACCTAATGTATGACTGGGGTACCAACTTAATTTGGCACTCTAGACCTCTTAAAAATTATATTTTTTATCATCTTACTTAAAAATTTAAAAAAACAATACAAACAAAATTAGGTAACACGGAGAGAACAGATGAACATTTTTCTAGTAGGCCGGAAGGTTTAAAGACTAACACGACGATGTTATTTGATTTGATAAAAATTGTTTTGATGTTATTAAATTGATAATTGATCTAAAAGTGGAATTTAAATTCTAAACATTTTTGATTTTTATTTTCCTTTTCTTTACTTTAATCAGAATCATCCTCACGATCATCGAACCCGGTTAAATCGGCCGATTTCAGCATATTACGCGACAGGGCATACTCAATTAGGGCCAAATGACAAAATACATATTGATCAGGCATTTGTATCGAATAAGCACGCTGTGATCGTATTTTTTCCACAGTTCCTCGAATATCGGCCGTACCTACATCCTCAAGCCTCGATATACAAATGTCTAGTGTGATAAATGTACCTGTAAATAAGGGCAATCAATTAGTAAAAAAAACAACACATTTACGACGTTAATGCGGTTAGAACTCACCTGTTCGGCCAATACCAGCGCTACAGTGGACTACTATTGGGGGTCCGCGGGGATGTCCCGCCCATGAATCATCTAAAGCTTTCACCATTTTGGCTTGTTGTTCTCTTACCCTTTGTAAGAAATTTAACATAGCCATAGCTGATGCAGGTACACCATAATCTGGCCAACTTGTAAATTGCCAATGTGATACCAATCGTACTTCTTCAGTCTAAAATACAAAAACCATAGTTAAGTAAACTTCAAACCTGGATCTGTACACTAACTACGAAACTAGGATATCTTACCTTAATATTTGTAATTTCTAATGATGCGACCGTATAGTCTTCGCTCGATTCAACCGACAGTGTTCGAACTCGAAATTGTTCTACATCGCAACAACTTCCTTCTATTGGTTCCCAATATTGGCCACATTTTACACGGCCACGTTCCATTACCCGAGTGGTCATAACTATTACTAAACAATGTTGCTCCCATATCATACGCCAAAAATCTTGTGCGGTTTTTGGTAAAGGACCTGTAAAAAACAATGAAGGATTAGTTTGATAAAAACATAAAATCCTTTTTTTTTTTTTCTATTTCTTACTCACCCTGTGTTGAGATATATGCATTCTTTTGTTTATAGCCATCGACAAAATTTGCATTGATATAATCTGATGTTGGATCTTCATCATTCTGTGATAAAATTACCCTACTGTGGTCATAACACAGGACGTCTGTGTACCGATTTTTAGCTAAATTATTTCGTAGTCTAAAATAAAATTGTTAATAAATCATTTTATTGAACTGACACACTAAATTTACTCACTTTGCATTTGTAAATGATCCCTCAGGTGCTCGTCCCCTAATTTCCGCATATTCATGTATTAAACCCTGCCGTCCACGTTCCTTAACCATCTGTACTATTTGTTCAATTGTTTTAGGATCACCTTCGGCCCCCGCCAAACTATCATCATCACTAAAACCAGATGAGGCACTACTTGGTGGATTTTCTGTCCATTCATTTATTTGTGCCACACAATTACCGCCACCGGTACCATCTACACCGCCACCTCCTTCGCCACCACCACCACCATCCAAATTATTTATTTGATTTGATTGAATTTGTTCAACACAATATTCATTTCCAACACCGACAACTGTTTGAACTTGTGCCTCTTTTATTTGGGCGGAAATATCATTTTGACTTGATGCTAAATTATTATGGCCACCGCCTCCGCCGCTCCCAATTGTTGTGTTTGTGGTGGTGGTGGTAGTGTTGGTTGTGCTGGCTGCTAACAATTCATCTTCCCGATTCGTCATCGATTTGTAACAATGCAGCAACCATGTGGAATGATCAATTTCTAGTGTACCACCTAAACGTATTGGTAACGATTCTTTTGGTACGTGAAGCATAAGCTGCGGTATTGATACGGTGAATACACGTTCGCGTAATTTTTCGCGAACAAATAAACGTAATATTTTGAATGGGGCTTTAAACCACAATGGAGCCGTTACAATTAATACTTTGCGTAAACGTGCTGGATAGCCACCCTGTGAATTAAAAGAGAACAGAAAACAAATTTAGTTTTTTTGTCCCTTTAAATATTGTGCAATTTATCGTTAGGTATTTGTATAAATTTGTCAAAATTTGGCAGAATACAACAAAAGCAGAAACGCGTTCGAATTAGACTGATTTTTAAGGTTTCAATACCAATGAAGCGAAACCTTGCAAAGAAGTAACCCGACTTGTGGTTACAAGGAAGATCGTCGATTGATCTACGGTCTTGTGTTGTGAATTCTTTGTGGAAACATTTATAGATTGACGTGCCACTCCAAGTGAGCAATGCACCAAGTTCTTGCTTCTTAGTTTTAAAGGAGTATTTTCGAAATGACTACAAAGAGAAAACTGAGCGAAAGTTTGAATAGAAGGGACGTGTGTTAGTTAAAACACGATGCATAGCATAAAATTTCTGAAAACATTTCAGTCCCAAAATCATAACGTTGTGGTAAGAAACTCTTGGGGCTGGCAACCCTTCTCACAACAGTGTTTTGTTTTTCTATTTATGGTGTCACTAGCTTTAATAGTTTCCAGTAGTTTTCCATACCCATTTGGTTATGGTACCCAACGATAAAGACTCATTTTACATTAATTTTAATGATCTAAAACTGGTGACTGTAACGCTTAGAACTCGCAAAAATCAGACCGACTTATGTGAAAACATAGGTCCGCACTCCCTAACCGAAATTATAATCGATAATGATATAATGCAACAAAATATACCGCACAGAGAAACGGAAAACTGCTTTACAATCGCACTGAAAAACAAAGCCGTCTGTTTTAGGAGAACAGCTACCTAAACGAATTTGTAGGCGGACTTTCCCGTCTTTCCGTGAGTGGTGGAAGACCGAAGTTTTGAAAGTACAACAACTCAGCAATGAGCACAATTCGCGTAATTTCTTCAAAGGAATTACAGGATTCAGCATACATTCAGACCTAGGTCAACCACAACCGTGGCCAGGGTGGAACGCCCCATGTTAATAACGATGTAATACTCAACACATATGTTACACACTGTAGATGAAGCTCTTCAAATACAGACCGTAGAGCTATATATTGAGGATTCACATCCACGAGGAATTCATACAGGGCATGAAGAGGCTGAAGAGAAATCGTTTACTAGGGGTTGGTTGCATTAATTCGGAGGGGAAAATTGATAGCCCTATCTTTTATTCGATTAGTAAAGAGAAGCTAGGTGATACCCGATTGAAAAGTGGTGGCGGTATGCCCTAACTAACGATAAGAAACTATCGGTGACTACCATTTTGTTCGAATCGACCAGCTACTGGTCATGTTTATTCGCTTCGGATACGCGATACGATTGTTCGTAGAAGAGACAATATACAGTATCAAGTTATTTAAGAGAATTGAGATTTATATTCAGGCATATCAGCCTCATAAAAATGGTTTTTGGGTCAGAAAACTGTTTGACTGAAATGCCTGTTGAGTATTTCGACTAAACAACCGTTTGGAAAGGTATTTCAGTCACACATTTTTGGACTGAAATACCTTTTGGTTGGGTTGTTTTTTATTTTTGGCTGAAATGTATTTGAAAACGTACAAAACAATAAAATTCGCTTTGTTTTGTTTACGTGACATTTCGTCATATTATGAGGTATGTTTAAAATTTTTATCTCACGTACAGTAGTGATAAAGTGATATTTTTTGGAAGATTATCAAATTCTATGTTTTCGAAAAAATGGATGGGCATGATATCAGCGACAAAGAAAAATCTGGTGCAACCGCTTTCATTGAAACTGGGCAACAATCTTGTAGTGCCATAGCCAGAAAACTGGGCATATTTTTTCTAAATTTAAACACTGTAATCGACTTTTAAAAAAAAATATTTTTGTGGGTTCAATAGGTGCGCCGACTGTACATCAGTCGGCCAAGCTATTGGTCGGTGGTTGGCGTTCTCATCTAATAACAATTTCAAATTAAATTTTTTTTTGTTTCTTTTCCAGATGGAATCGAACCGAAAAATCAAAGCAAATTAAACTTGAAAACAAAATTTCAATACATACTAAACTATGATACATAATATGTGTATTTTTAGTTACGTGACATTCCAGAGGTTCGGTAAATTCACAAAACAACCATTGAAAATTATATTAACTAATATTTTTCAATAAACGATTATCAAGGTCACTTTCATTCCATGATAATATCCTCATATTTCCGAGAAGGTTCGAATATTGCTGTTCTCCGGCCATATCTTTAACCACAAAACGGATCACTGTCTAACTTCAGATCCCCTTAGTGACCAATCTGACCATTACAGTGTCACTCGTTTGGTATATATACCTCCTCTCCTATTCTTGTCGTACTACTGTTTTTGTCTACCTTCAATTCGATGGATCAAGAACCATCTTCCCTATTTATCGCATTTATCTCACACGTTAATGGCTTGTCATTCAATTTGGCGCATAACGAAAAATTGGGATCAGCTCGAAACGCGATATTTCAAAACGCGATACGACGAAACTAGGTAAAGTACGAAACGCGATATTTCGAAAACGCGATATGGTATAAAACGCGTGTTGTATACCAAATCGCGTTTCGTACCGTATCGCATTTTGAAATATGGCGTTTTGTACCTATCATATTTTGAAATATCGCCACTATTAAACGACTTACATATTCGGACAAACAATCTTCGATAACATCATTCATTCGATTTTAGGTCAACAATCATATCTCGTAGTTTTCCTCGTTCATGATAACTCAGTCGATATGGACGATAATATACGACTTCATTTGGTTATTTCATTTGAATTTTCTCGGTCAGACCAATCCAAATCAGTAGCCCTAGTTACTAAATCCTTGAACTTTTTTACTATTTACATGATCTCGGTAGGATCATCATCATCTGTGACTAGCTGGCGCCAATTTATATCACTCTCATTTTTACCAAATTTACCAATACTATTAAATTTGTTATGTGGCGTACATACTTCCGCTTTAGTAAGCACAAACCTTGTTTTAACATTGATATAGGATTATTGGTAAGATTTGCGACTGGAATTATGGAACACGTTTCATTCGAATTTATTACACAATTCGGAATTGCCGCTCCATTTTCTTGTAATAAGTATTCCTTAGTTGCTGCGTTTGACTAACACTAAATTTTAATGAAATATTGTATCCGTGAACATCCTCCTTAACAAGCGAGTTACAGTCGCAATCGCAATCATTCGGCATACTCGGTCGAGTTAAAATCAATCCTATTAGCATCACCCCAATTCACTGTAATTGAGGGAGAGTAGACAATCATCAGCATACGAGTATATTGAATTGAGAATTGGAGTTAGTAGATCGTTTTCGAAAATTTGAAATAGTGTAGGACAAAAACGGACTGCTGGGGCACCATAGTTTAGTGATTGGGTGCGGAACTCGTACCGTCCACCACCACCACCTGGGTTTTGCGACAGAAAAGAAAATTCTCAATCTATGAAACTAGTAAACTGCGAAGACCAATTGCTTCCAATTTACACAACAAAGCCTTGTGGTACACACGATGAAATGCCTTCGAAATATCGAACGAATGAATGCACTTGTTGCATTGCATTAATGACAACGTTACTATGTCAACCTGTTGATCGCTGTTGCCATGGAAATTGAGTATTGTCTCTAGTACTATTGAGAGCAGAGAAAAAATAGCGATTGAACGATAATTCCAAGCATCTGATTTGCTTCCTTTTTTCGGCACAAGATGTACCCGAAGTCATACCGGTTAAATAGGGATCGACGATCTAGCAAGACGGACAACAGATGGTGTCAAGTAAGAATCAGGTTTAGAGCTGGCAGCAAATTTAGAGGCGAGAAACCCAACTTTTTTAAGAAGAATAAAAATAGAGTTCGAGGTAAAGAAAAAAGAACCCTGAGGCGTACCAAGTGCGTAAAGTTACAGTAACACAGTTATAATGTTAAGAACAACCTACCGAGAATTATTGTAATTGGCTCCGGTTTTCGACAAGAAAATGCTGTATTACCGATACTATTTAATCTCATAAAAGAGTCTAAAACAAAACATCTGATATCTGGTTTTAGAGAACATGTTAGTGGTAACTACCCATTTAAGGGAGTGGCGCAAGAGCCAAATATGTGTGATCTTTTGTCACTCATGAGCATATCCTTTAAGTACAATGCTGAACTCCAAATATCTTGCTTACTATTGGCTAGCTGAAATACATTACGTTCAGTGGTACACTATTTTAAAGGTAAACACGACCAACCCTCAAAATGACCCCTTTAAACATTTTGACTGAACTAAAGATGTCAAGCTAAATACAAACAATCGGTCTCATTAGTTTTTCAAACCTCACATCTTCACAAGCAACACGTCTAACTTACATGAAAAGTTTTATTTGCTCAGTCTTGCTCTTGCAGTAGACCGTCCTATCTATTCTATTTCCATTTGTCTAAAACTTATGTCAACACTTCAAATAAACCTTTTCATTAAACTAGATATTTTGCCTAGCTTAGCAAATATCAGGTATTAATAACGTGTCTCAAGACGAATTTTCATAAGAATTTAATTAATCTATCTACAAGTTTACATACGATCACACCATTATAAACATACATATGTATACGAGTATATAAAAGATCATAAATTATGGGCATTTATTTTCAGATAAGGAAAATGTATTCGTAAATATGGGCAATAGCAGACAAATTGCCTTTACTATTTTCAACTTTTAATTTGTTATTTTATAAACACGAGACATTTCCCTTTCTCATCCATTAGAAAGTTAACGCTATTTGTCTAATTTTAGTCGTTGAAAACCATAGAAATGATCGGTGTATTAGAAATAGATTTTTTTTGTCTCTCAAATACCATATATGTATAAATATTTGACGACGATTACAAACAACATACAGGGAAGAGGAGAAGAGTGTGGTGATGGTCGTATATTGTTTCCACTTGTTTGTCCATTTTATAAGCAAATATTGTTGTAATTTAGCCACCTACAATCAACCAAATTGAATATTATATTTGTACACAATTTTGTTGAAGGTAAAAAAATAAAAATTGTATCGTGCGTTATTCGATTTGCATAATTAGATGAGATGGCTGTGCGCGGACGTGGTGGAGAGGTATACACATTTATAAATTTTGTGTAGGCCGAAATAGATTTAAACACAAAATGCGAAATGATTTTAATCATTTATAAAACGATTTCATTCTTTTAAATTAGGGAACACAATAGATGATGATGGTCTGTAAATGCTAATCCCATTTCGGTATATAATATAGGAATGATGTTGATACCAAATGGAAATTAATTAGATTTTCATATTTTAATTATATAATTTTCCAAGCATTTTCATTTTTTTTAGATAAGCAGATGAATTTAATCATCTTTTGTCCATTCATTCACACAGAACCTTCATGTGCATCTCATTAAAATATAATTCAGTCGTTTGAAACCATTTTTTTGTATACATATTCTCCAGACAATTCTTAATTGGTGATCCTAAAGGGATTTTATTGTTATTTTTAGAAATTCAGTTTCCGTTTATTAACGTTTTTAAAACGTCGTTCTCTCCCCTAACAGTCGGTATTTTTTTTTTACACAACACAAAAGTAAATTCATATACTGTGTAATTGTGTAACCCTAGTTTGCAATGAGATTTTTGATCCTGCGTTTTTTTTAGCTTTCGTATAAAATAGTCTAGTAGTAGCAGCATACCTAAATTATTGATTTCTTTACCAAAATTTTAGGGTGTCAATGCCCTATTTAACATAATACATAGCGCATTTTTTTTTTATTACTAGTTTGTTTGGAAAATTTAGTTGAAGTACAGTGAACCAACTAAATGTTGCAATTTTATTATGATACGCTGATTGTACCAATAATCCGATTATGTGTGTCGCGCGCGTACACACCAAAATTGTAGACTCAAAAAAAAAAAAACGGTGTAATTGAGATGCTAATTTTGTTGTTTGTCTGTTTTCGTTTCAAATCGCGTACATTGGTTTGTGGGAACTGAAGCGTTAATTATTCTAATTCGTTTGCAATTGTTTTGTGCAGTACATGATTTACACACAATAAATTGTGTAATTGGTTAGGGGAAAATATAAAATGAAAAGCTGTTGAATGTTTGATATAACCGATTAATATTCAGCTGTGATCCTTGAGTGGATTGTGGCTTGATTAATCATAATAGTTTCAATATTGTTACGCCATTTAAAAAAAAAATGATATTTTGGGTAAATGCCATGTCACCAGAGGCAAGCATCTGATTAATTATGTAATAAGGTAAAATTGTTGTTCTCAATTAATTAAATTAATGGTTTGTAATTAACTATACATATTTACATAATTAGATTGTATGAAAAAAATTCAAGGGTCTCAGATCGATCTTTAGCAATCACTACAATTCCAATAGTTTGAAAACGACCGTTGAAAACAAGAGTTGCTCATGTTATGTAAATAAGTGCAATCCAAGTATTTTCAAGCAGAATTTATTTTTATGGCATTATCTGCACAGTCGACTGCATTTTTGAATATACCAAAATATCTCGAAAAAAGATCAGCTAATTGGATAACTTATATTGCTAAAACCGGTGCGACTGATAAACCATTGTCCTCTTCAATTGTAATTTTATTTTCATCACTGCGGATAATACCTGTAAGAATTTTACAGAATCAATTTAACATTTTACGTACAGTTTCCTTGTTGCACTTGTTACTTTGTTTACTGCTAGATGACATAGTTTACCGGAATATCTAGCTAATATGAGCTCCACAAAACCGCTGTAATTTTAATTTTTGAAATTTTTATTTCTAAGATTAGGCGAAGCAAGTTTTTATTCTACAATATTTTAGATCGCAAACCTTGCTCTGCGCGAGTTCTTTTTTTTGTTTTTTTGGAAGAGCTCGTCATAAATAAAATTTCAAATTTTGAGTATAAAACTGCTAGGCGGGTCAAAGCTTTCAAATTGGTTCATTACATTGAAAATTGGAGGTTGAAAAAATCTAAAAAAACTTTGGATAACTCTGAATTTTGTACAGAAAAATTCATTTTTTTTTTGAATGTTTCAAATACTTCCAGAATTTTTAAAGTTCGATAATTCAGAAGAATACATATACATATTAAATCCAAATTTTGTTTTAAATACCTAAGTAAAAATAATTTGACACAAAAATTAAAAACGAACCAAATTCGGGTCGGGTTGCGGTCAAATTAGAGAAACGTGCAAAAATTGAATTGACCAATTTAGAATATAGTCGTAAGCTCAAAAAAGTTTAGCTTTAACTTTAGTTTACTCATTTCGGATCTGTTCTGCTCTTGCTTTACAGCTACATCTAATTTTTAATAGTTCCTTATGTAGAGTACTCTCATATTTTTTAAAACCAAGCTTAACAATTTTCTGGAATTGTACAATTTTGGTCCCCAAATATTTGAATTATCTTTGGTTATACGTAACCGAATTCAAGCCGAACATGAATGAGACTAATAAAGTTATTCCAGACCATCAGTTTGGATTTAGACATGCGCATTCATGAACTTATCAAATTAAGAGAATAATTAATATAACTAGAGAAATATGTAGGAAAAAAATCCACGGCATCTTAATTGGATATGGAGGAAAAATCCACGGCATCAAAATTATAAAAAAAGTCGAGTTTGAATACAATTGTAACGTTTAGTATTGAAAGGGTTCATGTCCACTTTTTGTCAAAATTAGTATTATGACGATTTTGAGTCACAGGCACGTATATACGTTTTATGACAAGACGACACTACCATATAGTTAATGGAACGGCACCTACCTTGTAAAAAAAAATCATTTATTCTAGAAAGAGCACATGTCCAGGACATGTGCCCCTTCAATACTAAACGATTCATTTGTATTTTAAGGATAATTTTAATTACCACTTTGGTAGACCGTAAAAATATGTCTGCGGAACATGCGAAGAATTGTCAGCAAAAACGGGTGCGATAGCCAAAAAGATGATCCACGTCAAAAGATCTAAAAAAGTTTACGACAAAATTAATGAAATCGAAAAAAAATGCGAAAATGACAGCTATTGCTACGGCATAGTATTTGATTACGTGCAGAATCTGCCGCTATCACATATTCCCGTGCTATCGGCAGCTTTGGATGAATACTTTTTGTATCTATGATTTGAAGAGGAAATGTAGCGAAATGTACCTTTATCACGAAGGAATGGCAAAAAAAGAGGCAAATGAAGTATGCGTTTTGATCAGTGATTTCGTAGAAAAATATTTACTGCCTGAGAATACCGAACTCCATATTTTTTCTGATGCCATGCTGCCCTGGTCAAAATCGTAATAACACGGTTTTTATATTGAAAAAAACCTGACCAAAATCTATCAGTATTTCCCTGTTCGAGGCCATAGTTTTCTACCTTGTGATCGTGTGTTTGGAGTAATCAAGAGAAATTTAAAGAAAATTGACTGAATTTATTTGCCAGAGGAATATGGGCAAAGCAACCTTGATTATACAAGCCATAATCTAAAAAACGAAGCTTTTATAAAGGAATTAGAAACGAGGAAAAAACCAAAATTTTCATAGTAAAACACATAAAACATATGGGAAATCACTTTTTTTCCTAAGACAAATTTGTAAATGAAAACGTTGCAAATTCTTAATTATGATTTCTGAAATATTCTGAAAAAGTCCTAAAGTACATACTCTGTATTTTTACGACGAAATTATGCAATGGCCAACTGGAATGGAATATAATAGTGAGGACAGTGACTACTGAAGTCTTGAAAATATATACTTTTCATTTTTTAAAGTTTTCTAATTTGTTTTGATCCTAAAGAATTTTAATAAATGAAATTGAAATATATGTTTTGTGTTTATTATTGGAAGGGCTCATGTCATACTTTAAAAATGAGCATACCAGCTGAAATAATTGAAAAATAACCCTAAAACTCAGCTTAAAATTTCATAGCGACTCACATTTTCATGAACAAAATAAAATTCCCTTCTAAACTTATTTTTGCTGACAATATAAAGTTTTTTTTTATTTCCTGAATAATTTGAAAAGGTGGACATGAGCCCTTTCAAGACTAAACGATTCAATTTCAATATGAATACTAGTATCAACGAAGGTTTCGCATTCACTCATCCGGATGAATTAAGGTCGATTATTAAAAAAGCTTGGGCGGGATTAACAATACCATCATCAAACATTTTTCCAGAAAATTATTCGTGGCACTAGGGGATGCCCTAGTTCTAGTATGAAGGGATTTCAGTCAAAAAAATAACTCAACCATAAAAGTTAATTTTTAAACGGAGTTTTAGTCATAATATTTGTATGGGCAATTTTATATTTGAAACGCATTTCGTTTTTTGACTGGAATTCCCGGAGCCGTGAAAATAGTAATATTATTGTTGTTAGTGCTGAATAGGAGAGAATACTCATCTCAATAACTAATATATAGTTATATCACCTTGATTACACAACATAATTTGGGAAATTTTTTTGTGTATACTTCCAATAGTTGGCCTTCGAATACAACTGGACTAAAGAATTTAAGTTTTACATTTTTAATGCAATAGGCCAGAACAGCATACCTATTTACTTATATGGAACTGATATAGGGAGCCACTTACACATAACGTAGCCTTGAAATGAAAAGTCCGAAATTTAGCCAAAAAAATAAAAATTGACCTAAAGCAGACAGTAAAAGAAATATTTAATTCGCTTTTTCCGCTATAAATAACAACAAATTTGAAAACCAACCATTACAAACTAACTTATAGAATCACCACACGGGCCTACTACTGGTTTGCAAGAAGAGTGTAATAATGTGTGTTACGCTAGCTAAACTTTAAATAAATCAACGAGTGACTGACAGAGTTCTCTTCCATACTTAACCCTTTGTCTGTCCTCAGTTCATTATTTTTGACATGCTTACATGAAAAGAAACAAAAATAAAAAAAATTACAAAAAAAAATCACGAAACTTGATTGCATTTAAAAAAATTATAAAAAAAGTCGAGTTTGAATACAATTTGGAAAATTAATTTAATGTTTTAAAACATTATGAGCGTAAGGAATGAGATCAGAATCAGGCTGACTCAGGATTAAAATTTAGAATTTTTTTCAAATTAATATTAAATTTGATTTGATTGATACTGATTTGAATAGAACTGGACTGCGATTCGCAAGAACTAAATGATTGAATTGATCCAAATCACACGAAACGGTATTATTATGGACTAACTAACAATTTTGTTGCTAGTTTGAAACAGTTTGATTGTAATATGTAATATCTTTTGGATTTTTGTCATTATTAGTATTTTGAGTAAGTTTTATTAGTGGAATTAGTGCGTATTCGAGTTTGAAACCTTAAAGGAATTATTGTACTTTACCAACCTATGCTATCTTTTTCTTAAGTAATAATCTAATACTTATCCAAAACATTCAAGCCAGTTTGATGTGAGTTTGAAATGGTTTGAATGCATTTTATGTAAATAAATCGCAATTTTTATCGAATTTACATTGAATGGTGTGGTGGGTAACTTTATATTAAACAGTTACCATATTTGAATTTTAAAAAAATATGCATTGAAATGTGATTCACACAATTCCAAACTCGGTTAAACACAAACAGACATACAAAACCTCGTTTATATAAATTTGAGTCATTCTCTTACAATTTTTTTTTTCATATTAAGCATCATAATTGGTTTATTGATTCCATTAACCCTGAATGTTTAATATTTAATTAATTCATTCAAAAGAAAATACTTAGTAAATTTCACAAAGCGTTTCTTCTTTTATTAATTCCTATTTTCACAAAAAGCTTTTGGTAACAACGTAAAAAAATTATCTTCTTCCCACTTGTTCGTCGCTTATTACACAAAAAAAAAATAAAAAATCAATAATTCTAATTTGAAAGCAACGATTCAAATCACCTTTCTCAATGACACAAAACCTAAACTAAATATATGCACGTATTAGTATTAGGTATATAGATTAGATTTATTTTTATTGTTTAGTTTTAGTAGATTCTTTTAGTATTGTTGTTTGGTTTTGGTTGTTAATTGAAACTATCACGAGTTGCACGGAATAGCTAGATACAATTCACGGAAAATAAAATGTCGCGTGCCTCAAGAATTTTAAATCAAACCCATCAAGGCCTTGTGTGTTACGATATAATGTTGTAATACAAGATCGATTTGTACCGCGCTTTAACCAATTACATATAATTGAAGATATGTTGTTGTCGTGTCATCCTCTATATGGTTTGCGTGTTCAATGCCTTATATTCCATTCAATTATTCAATGAGGAAAATTATGTAAGAGATAGTGCGCAAATCACCTATTTGAGATCTAGAATTTAGATATGACATTCAAATTCATATATTCCATTATCTGATATAATTGAACGGATATTAAATATTATATACAGGCACACATGTTGTCATTTGTTTACCAAATCTGTCATTTAATTCCATTCACAAAACCCACCTTACATTTTATCATTACCAATTATAAAAATAAAAAAATAAAAAATCGCAGCAAACAACACAATATAGCTTAAAGTAAATAAGAAAATCATGTGCGCGAATATTTTTTTAGTATTCAGTACAATCACGTGCAATTTTAAATAAGTAAACGTGAGCTCCCACTTTAGGAATTCTGTAGATTTTCCAAATGATTGTATGGCTAGTGTGTACCGATCCCGTATTTGTGATTCAGACAATCCAACAAATGGCGGGTTATTTTTGTCATTCATGGAATTTAATAAAAATGATCGAAAGATATAATCGCGAAATGCGCAATGCAAATATTTATTGTTGTATTCGTATCTTGTATAAACAATATTTCATAGATACATACAATGTATTGTTGTGTGTTGATTAATTTTAATGAATGATATAGATAACATCGATTAATCTAAATCTCTGTATGCTCTACATATTTCTGTTGTTAATAAGAATTAACCCTAAATGAGGTACGAATTATTTGGAATTTATTCATAATAATTCTCATCTTATGATGTTAATCAAATGTAAGAGCAATTCGAGTTCAGAGTTTCGATTCTAAATTCGGGCATACATTTCCTAATTTCCAATTGTACCTAGTTCCATGATTTAAATGTGAAGGTTGAAAATATGAAAAGTCGTCGACGTTCTCGTAACATGGGAATGGAAAAATGCACATAGGTACATAGCCTCAACTTGGCTTGTAGAGCTCTTCGAAGTCGAATATTTTAAAAATGTTTTCGAACTTAACCTTAATCCACATTAGAAGGATTCTAGCCATCAAATACTAAACGAAAAATAAAACTTTAAAACAATTATTGAAGTCAACATTTTATGTTCGTCTAGAAAATCCAGAAAAACATGGAAATCTGTTTGAAAAATAGCGTAATATTTTTGAAATAGAAATTTCCCTAGATTGGGCGTAGGATGTAGTAAATAAAAGTCTTCGAAAAATTATGAGATTTCAAAATTTAAAAAAATTTTAATTTAGAATATTTCCAAATCGGCGAGGCACCTTAAAGTCTTTCTGGCCAAATGTACTTTAAAGTTCTAACAAACTAAACATCCACTTTTATACTTTACAAATACACTTGACTTGACCAATGAATCACACAGCAACCACAATTTTTAATGTTATGTTACTCTTTCGTTATACACACACTTTGACATTAAGAAGACGACGACGATGCTTAAAATAAATTTGATCGATTAATCGTTTCATTTTTAAAACAAACCCAGTGTGAAGAACAAAACAATACAAAAACATTTTTTTTTATGACGGCACACAAAAATTTGCATAAATTTGTAATAACAAAATTTGTATAGTAATTTGCGTACTAATCGAGACGACGGGATAAATGAATGGAGATCATTAATAATTGTGCAAAAAAAATTTCATTCATCTTTTTTTGCAATAAATTATAGTTACGTCGATTGACCATCGCATACTGTACTTAATTGGTTTTGAGTTGAAAGCATAGTTAGTTTGTCAATAAAGTGGTTGCCATTGCTGAACATCTTGTATGTTTTGTATGCACAGATCTGTATGCTTTTTGAGAAATATATTTTTTCCCATTTTTATTATCAAGTTAAATTTCGAGCTATATTAGTACGATTATCTAAGCCGAGGATTTATTTTTATTTTCGTATTATGATTTATAGATGAGGAAATACAAATTGACGCCAAATGACGACTGAAATGGCGTTATACATAATTTTGCTTCAACCAAACAAGGTTAGACAACGGTTTCGTGTAAAAGGTTTAATGGGGAAATTTGATTGGTTTAAGAACAATTCAGGAAGCTAATTCGCCTAAAATGCTCCAACTTTCTGTGCCCCTTATGATATTCAACTTTCCGGTTTCTAAAATTGGAAACTGATAATTTGACAATAAAATCCGTAAGAGTTTTCTAAATTCCAATTCAGCATATTCGATTAATTAGTTTCGACCAAATTATTGTTAATTAATTTCAGGTTATATTTCAATGAAGATATAACGGGTCAAATGAGTAGGTGAGGAATTTCAGATTATTGACGATATCGCGCATTCAGTTAGATTATTCAATTTTAATTCCATTTTCTTCCCTGCTGAAATTTTATTCTGAAACCGTACGGAAAAAATCGTATTGGAAACGGGATTTATCGGCATTGATTTTAAATTTTTTCGAAACCGAAAAAATCTAAAATAAACAGACATAATTTTGTTCGTGCTTGGCAGATAAAACCAGAATAAAATAACCTAGTGCAGCGAAGTTAGACTAAAAGTTTTGAGAGATCAAAATCAAAGCATCTAAAACGACTTGGCATCATGGCACCAATTGTATTTTTGGGTTGTAGTGTTGGGGCAGTCTTATAAGTTGAATGTTACTCAAAATTTTAGAATAATACTCTCAAACCCAGAGCTGAGAAAAACAATCAATCAATGTTACATGTGCTTCTTTAGAATTTGCACAATAAAGTACAATAACTTATGATAAATACAATTCTGTCATTTGGTCGAATGGTATGTAATTTTCGGTTTATCTGCACCCTTTTTGGCAGACGCCGACATTTAATTCAAAACATTACCTTTAGCTAATGACCAACGAAACCCACTGAAAGATGTTGCTTATTTTGTGGATTTTCGATCAAATGTTAGTTTGCTTCCAGTACAATTTTCAGTGGTTTGTTTTTTTTTAAATATTTTTAGACTATGTATGATGGTGTAGACAATTTTATGACTACCAACTAGTTTTATGTGCGCGACCAAATGGCATTCGGTCAACTAATATTAGACGATGAATACAGTAATACACTACTCGTTAAACATATTTAAACGTAAGCAAAACTACATAAGTTTGTCGTCTACAACCAAATTGAAAAATTATCCATTTGGGACCAATACATTTTACTTAAAATTTTTCACAAGAAGTATATAGATCAACTTTAAATAATTTAATCACCAACTCGGGGAATGAAATAAAAAAAATTGCACCACAATTTGCGTTGGCAAATCCACCAATATGACATTATGTTGTTTGTTGATTATCAAGACAACCCCTCAGGTAAATTTTCCTAGTATTTTAATTATATAATTTTCCAAACAAGATAATTTTTTGCGCACAAAGAATTTTTTTTCTTTTTTGAAAAAATCACAATCGCTCATGACGATGAATTTTCCAAAACATAAATTAGGAAAAATTATTGTGAATAAAAATGAAAAAAAAAAAAAAATCTTTGTTTTATTTAATAAATGGAAAATTTCTGAGATCAAAGTTTTAATTTCGCTTTTTTCCACAAAAATAATCAAAAACAATTAAGAAAAATGGAAATTTACAAGAATTTGATGGAAAAATAATACAAAAATGGGTTTTCAGAATTTTGAAATTGTTGGTTTTGGAATTAGATTTTTTTTTTTTTTCAGTTGACAAGGGTACAAGCAGATACATTTTGTGAACACAATGTGAAACTCCCCTTTAGTCACAACTTATTATGTTGCACACCTTTTATACATTACTGCGCTATTTTACACGTAAACATAGACAAAAAAAAAAATTATTTATGAATGGATCCGACAACTAAAGTACTCAATGAATTTTTATTTAAAACGCAAAAAGTTGATTTCGACTCAAGAAAAACATTAAATCTTTATTTTTCTTAGAATTTTCTTGTTTAACAAAATATTCTAAAATTCCACTTAATTTCGCTTTCGTGCCAAAAAAATTAAATCAAACCGATAAAAATAATTTCGCTTCTTGTTTATTTGAAACGGATTTTGTTTTTTCTTTCGTAAGTATGAATTTTTTTAAAGTGTGATGACAACAGAACCAGAGTATTTACCTCGAAATTATCCCGATTCGAATGAACATGGGTTGATGATTTTTTAGGTTGGCTAGGCTAATAAATAATACCCAGAGTTAGTATGTACTAAAGTTTGAAATTTAGTCTTTACCATTCCATTAATCTGACAATTAGGTTTTGCCAAAACAGTATCAAATCATCAAGCAAAAACAATTTTAAAAACAAATTTGCGTGTGCTGCCTTTTCAATAGAGACTCGCTCAAAGCAAAGCTCATTATTTGTTTATTTAATTTAATTTTTTCATTTGCAGAACAAATGGGAATCCATTTTCACTTCACAAGGGGAAGCTATTTCTTAAGACGCGAATTCGAAATTAACTTCATATTTGATTTAAATAAGAAAAAAGCGAATCTGTTTCAAATCAACTAAGTATGTTATTCTTAAATGTTAATCACATCTCAAAGCGATCGATCACTGCTGGAGGGAGGAAATGGCAATTCGATGAAATTCTTGTTACAATACAAAAGTTAACATAGAAAATTTCTTAGGAACGATCGACTCTGAAAGTACTCATAAGTGATACGATTAGGAGATCGCAGTAAAATTTATTGCTGGGGTACAAATGAAAGGCCACATTATCGATGGAATCCAATTATCTTCCATTTTTTTTTATTTACTTATATGTACTTCTAGCTTTGGTTATTTTTACTGTTAAACTACGGATTCTGGTAGATGTAAAATGGCTGAACTTTTTTTTTTACTAACTACTCGAAATCAGGGTAGAATCTGGTTAATTTTGGATCTTCTAAATCCCACAAACAGACAATTCTGAAATGTTAGTTTTAAAAGAAAAAATCGAAATATTCTAAAAATTCGAAACTACTAACAATTTTGAGAATTTTTAAAAATGGTTAAATAACCTTAGAAATTTTTAAAATTATATTGTACAAATTCTGAATTATGTTTTGGATTTTCTACGAAATTTTTTCGGCTGTAATTTTCCCATACAGCGGAAAATGACGTCACTTGTGAATGCATTAAAAAATTATGAAAATTGGAAATTCTAAAATTTTTATAAAATCTTAATAGTGCCGACCAATCAAATGCGGCATCTAAAGACGACACCAAATCAAGAACTTAAAGCATATACATAAGTTTCGATGATACCGCTAGGTAAAATTCAAGATTTATTTAATTACATTGATTTTTGATAGATGTAAAGTCGACATGAAATAACAAGCACTTCTAAAAACTTGATTTTCGATTTTTTGTTCTCGCGTTTGATTACGGCAGTATAAAAATCTAAGTCTTAAAGTGTTATTCCAAAATGCAGTGATTTTCAACAACCATTTATAGGGCGACTTCGATTCTTTAAGTTTTATATCAATTCAAACAGTGATATCTTGGCATCAATCTGTTTTGACAATATCCAATATTTGTGCCAAATGGACTCGTACAAGGTCTTAACATAATAGATGTAAGAAGAGGACGTAAAGAAGAATTGACCCAAGAGTTTACTAAATTAGTGAATTTTTAGTTTTTAGTTGGTTGGCGATTTATTTAGGAACCGTGTGACCAATTAAAATATTGATTTGACGGTTAGATGGGAATCTTCCTTTCGATTTCACTATGATTCGATTCACAAATTACTTTGCTTGTCATGATATATTTTCAAGTGATGAACATGAAGTGTTTTAAATAATATTAAAACTTGACTGCCACATTGGCCATTTCTTATCCGATTTTGATGAAATTTAGCATGTACGATGGAAACGGAATTCTAAAATGATTTCCAGATAAAGTTCTGGAATATGGCCAATTAGAAAGGAACTTGACCATTTCTTAACCTATGAAGATGAAACTCGACATGCACATTTAAATTAAAGGTAATGCATAGTTGGTGAGTAATTCCCCACGACCAAAGGCAAATTTTGAAATTATTTAGTCCCATTTTGAAATTGTTTAGTCTCAATTTGAAATTGTTTAGTCCCAATTTGAAGTTGTTTAGTCCCAATTTGAAATTGTAAAGGTATAGAGGAATAGGACTGTTTCAAACTGTGATTCTATGGATAACGGCCAAATCAAATTGAAGGTAATTAAAAATTGGCGAATTCGATCGATTTACCGAATAATTTGTGAAAAAACTAAATATAGTGGTGAAAAATGGGTCGTCACGTAGTAGCGAACCACCCCAACAATCATTCCCGGAAGTCAAACGAATTTATTGAATTTTTAGGGTTTAGTTGGGGTACATCTACCTCAATTTTATTGCTTAGGCCTTAAAATGAACTGATTGATTTCAACTAAAAACAAAAACAATGTCAATATAGCCCAAAATACGATACCTCACTCTTCTATGGTTGCGATATTGTACCACACCGCCATATTCAATGTTGTGCACTAAATTAAATTGATTTTTTTTTAGAATCAAATAAAGATAATTTTGACGGAATTATGCAACAACCATTTCAGCGAAATTTATGACATCTCACATCACATTTAGGTTTTTAAAAGCCGCAACTCACAACATTTTAATAAATAATTATTAATTCGACGTAAAATTTGGGGAAAAAACCGCGCGGGTTAATGAGTTCAATGTACACTGTGATGATATAAATTTCTTAAGAAATAAAGTTTTGTGGTTTTTATTTTTATTTCTAAATTTCTAACGAATTCCCTCGTTTTCAGATTTTTTGGGTGAATTATGATGAGTTAAGCGCACATCACATAATTTATCTGACGAGTCAGCCGTGAGTATATAGTTTTAATCCGTGTATATAGGTTTTTTTTTTGTTTTTCGAATCGAAATTAATGTTAATAAAAATATTTACTCTTTCCGGCAATTAAACATAATTGTAACATAACAATTAAATGAAAATGACACACACTACGGCATTTTATGTACAGATTGTAAAAAATTGTTGTATATAAAACAATAAACAATTTTAGATGTACGCAACTCTTTCCGCTCAATTATTATCTAACACGCAATTATTGTGTTTTTTATTTTTAAATTAGTGGTCTTTGTTTTATTCTAGTGCCCCATTTTAATATAGCTGCGATACACAGATGGCCTTTATATATGTTCATCGTACCAATTTGCCCTCGAGGAGAAGAGTATAATAAATATTTACTAACCCAGATTTATTTTATATGTTTTAATCTAATCCATGTACATATTTTCATTATACAATATACACTAAAAAGGATAATTAAAAAAAAAAAAAAAAATATGACCCAGATCTGAATTTATTTATTTGTTATGTTTATGCTTCAATGGCGATGATACACATGTACATAAATAGGAAAATAAATTCGAAAGAAAAATAATTAAAGTGCAATCCTTTTGCGATGTGTACACAATGAGGACAGATGGTCGAGTACAATAACGCGATAACAATGCCTCTATATACTAACTACCATCTGGTAATGTGGTAGTGTATGGTGGCTGTTCTAAAATTCTAATTCCCATCATCATTTTTTTTTTGGCATTACCTTTTTCTATTGTTGTTGTGATTTATATTCATTTCCATTTCAAAAAGATGTTAAATCATATTATATTGTTGTATTGTGTTCCGAATTGATTTTCTTTTCATTTTCATATTCATTCAACACACAATTACATGTACAATGTAACCGGAGGGAAAAGAATTACGTCATAAATATTTGGTTTTTTGCTGATTACAACGTGTAAAAATTGTCCAATTTCTGTATCGACCCGTGATTGTTATAGAATTAATCCGCATACTTGAGAAAAAAGGAAAAATTCACTATTGCTCTTCATAAGTTTTTTTTTTTTTTTTTGTGTAATTCGAGACTCTTAAGAATGATTTCTTTGTATGATAACAATAATTATTGTTTTGTTTGTTTTATATAAAGCTGCAGCAACAAAAACGATAAAAAAAGCAAAATCGGAAGAATTCAGGGAAATTATGAAATTAAATTCGATTTGTATAGAATTGAATTGGTTGATGGTGTGCAGGCAGGGAGGATAGAATTCGATTGGGAAAAGATAAGTAAGTTGATTGTATAAAATTCGGTCATGCGAGGCAAATTTTTCAATTATCTGTGTAGGTGTTTTTCAAAGTATAAATCGAATTAGCCGCGGGGTAACAACATTATTAGGAAAAGTTTTGTATTTTTTTGAAAAATGACAGAACAGCAAAATTTGCTAAACTTTTGAAAAGGTAACAAGTTAAATGTTTTCATAATAAAATCGTCCGTCCTAAAGATTTGTGGAGGTATTGACTGAAAATTGGATTTGTTTTGAAACCCGGAAATATATTGTATTGTAATCTTCAACGATTTTCAAAATATTTACGAAATTTTTTCGTTCAAATTTAGAAAACCTAAAATTACCGAAATTTTATTATTTATACAGTTCTGAAATTTTTAAATTAAAAGTCCTGGACTTTTATCAAGAGTATTGTCTAAATCAAGGCCTTGTGCCATAGTTCAAACCATTCAGATTATAATACATATACCATAACTTTTAAAATGATTCAAATAATAAACGGAATTATATAAAATCCTAGTTTCTAAAATATCTAAAAATTGAAATTCAAAATTCGAAACAAAAAAAATTTGTTGAAACTACATATAAAAGATAAATTTTTTTTTTTTAGAATAAATATTTAAAAATTTAGCTTTCGCTGTGTTTTGTGTCCAGTTCGATATCATTTGCAAGTTCAACGATTTGAAAATGTTTGATTTTTGAAAAACGAGTCAACACTGCAACACAACAACACCTCGCGTTTACATGATGGTGCATCAACATTTGCATCCCAAATGAGAAAATTGTTATATATGTATTTTCATTGGTTTGTGTTGGTGAATATAACAATTCATTAATCGTGTAAATTTGTTTTTGAAAATGTACACTAAGAATATTTCCCCGTTCAGCATAGTTTATAGGCAAAGAACGTCGAAATGATGTGTTGCAATTGCAATGTTGAATTGTGTAATTTGGACGATTGTGTACAAGCAAGTTAGTGTTGTGAAAACAACCGAAATGCAACAAACTATCCTGGATCTTTGTTCTAAACGCAATGACGCATGCGGAAGTATCGTCAATACACGGATTGGTGGGTCATTTAATTTGTGGACACAAAATGCGCGATATCATCTGAAATGCTACTGCAAATTTATAAAAGTGACCACTAATCCGTCCTGAGGGAAATCCATAAATGACAACTATCGTGCAGGTTATGAAGCTTTGTGTGCCTTCATAAAACAAAGTAATGAATGTCAATTTGGAATTCAGTGGTAATGATGTAGATTTGTACGGTGACTACTACTTGAGGGACCTGCTTATAAATCATTTTAAAACAAAAGCAACGAACTTATTTGGCAAAACCATAATTTCAACTTTAAAGGACATGTTACCCGAAGAATTGTTAGTGCAGAATTGGGACTCATACAAATGCATTTCTTTAGAACTTTTAAAGCAGCAGCAGCAATTATCTATATAATAGGATATATCATGAAAGGAACCGGACTAGAAGAATTATGGGAAACAGTTTATGGCAATGCAACAGTCAAACATATGCTTACCGGACATGCTTTTTCGCGTGCTTTGCGAGCACATATACTGACGGTATCAGCATTAAATTATTTGATTATGGACAATTCAGAAGATTTGAAATCTGTAATGAAATCTGCTGAAGTCATGGAAACGTATCAGAAACTGATAGAAAACAGCATGTCACCGGATATGTGTCATGATTCGGAAGTATTACGCGACCTGGAGAGCTGCTTTAAAAGTAACATCAACAGACTAAGAACAACAAACAGAACATGCAAACTTTGGCTACAATATTTTGAGCAAGTTATGATTATGCTGCAGTATGACCGAGCTGAGAGGACTGGCAACTGGCCAACATATGTTGCCATATTTCTATTCTGCTGGTCATAACTTATATGCAAAATCTGCTCATTTCTATTTACAGCAAATGAAGGAGTTGCGAGCCAAGCTGACCGATGAAGGTATTTGGACGGACATGTGCATACAACAATCACTTATGCGATCAATGAAGACGATAGGAGGATTATCTCAAGGACGAGGCATTACCGATGACACCATTTTAAACTGGATTGTTTCTACGCCTATTAGCATGCTTGTGATATTTATTCGCGATGGAAACTTTTACAGGACAATCATCAATTAATTCCGAACAACATGTTGAACTCCGAGGCAGTAGGGAAGCAAGAGACAATCTGGACAAAAACAAATTTATTTCATGGCTTCAACAACATAACCCATTTCGGAATCGGGCTGATGATCTTGTCAGTTTGTCAACTAGACTTGTTGCTGATTCCAACATCACATGCACATGCTGCATAATACATTGGGTAAGAGTTTTGCGAACCTCGTTTACGCAAGAAAACACAAAGTTATTCCAATTGCAGCTCAGGTTCAGGTAATAAAAATAAATAACGAAACTTTCGTTATAAACTCACTGCAGTTATTTTATCGAATTGTTTGTGTCAAACCATATTTAAAAGAGCTGACATTGGTAGGGACAATTTTCCAACAAATTGCAAATATGTTGTAGATGGAGACCATCTGCTTCACTCGGTAGTATGGCCCAAGCCAGCGACATAGACACGATTCTAAAAATTTATGGTGATTATAATCACCTCATTTAAAACATATATGTTTTAAAACATTATGGCAGAAACACAACAGTAGTGTTTGATGGTTATCCGGACTACGCCACCACGAAAGGAGAAGAACAAAAGAGAAGAACCATTGCCAAAATTTCAGCAAACATCGAAGGAGCAATATGACGTGCACAATTTCTCAAAGCGAATTTCTCGCAAACACCCATAATAAATCGAAATTCATCGGCAAACTGAAGCAACACCTACATTGTTTGAACATACCAACACATCAGGCGAATATGACGCAGAGCGGATATGAAGCAAATATAGCTGTGAGCTTTGCAAATCATGGGGATTAGGTGATGGTTGGTGCAGAGGACTTGGACATTCTCATGCTGCTTGTGTTTTTATGTTCATCAGCACGTCAAAAAATTTGGCTTCTTTGCCCCAAATCGAAGATTGTGTATGATATAGCAGCAGAGAGGACACGGCTGTCTTCATTAAGTGACCTGCTTCCAGTTCTTCATGCTTTTATCGGATGCGATACAACCTCAGCATTATAAAGGAAAAGAAAACTAAAAGCATTCAGGCTTTTGCAGGACTGACGTGCAAGTGTTCTTGCAAATGAGTGCCACGAAGGAGTATATTGCAGCCAGCGGAGCGCGTTTAATATGTGAACTATATAAAATCACCAAAGAGACTCCACTAGAAGAAGCAAAATATCTTGCTTACAACAGAGTGATTGGTAATCTGCAGTTACATTCTAAATTCGAATTAGCTTGTCTCCCACCAACAAAAGCAGCTGCAGATCACCATTCATTTCGGGTATACCATCAAGCTAAAGCATGGCTGGGAAATGCTTTGCTACCAACAGATTGGAGATGCAAATCTGTCAAAAATAGTTTGCTTCCCATTCCAACTGATCTGTCACCGGCTCCAGAACATCTGCTCAAGTTGATATCTTGCAACTGTCGTACGCAATGCACAACAAGATGCGAATGTAAGCGGTCAGGAATGATGTGCCTTAATAAAATTAAGTTATTTCGTAAACGGTATATTGCAGAAACCTGCAAATTAGCTCAAACGACGACAAATTCAATCTCGCATAATGTTATGGAATACTGGTTTTTAAATAAGTCCTGCTATCAGTCCTATTTTTACAGCTAAACTCCAAAAATTTACTTGACTTTAACATTTAGCTTAAATTTAACCAACTTAACGGCCATAAATTAAAAAATAATGTTACACTCTCCGTCGTTAAATTCTTCGTCATTTGAGCCATTTTTCGAGTATGTGCTGTGTACCGTTCAGAAGTTATTTTCATTTTTCTGAACACCTAAAATTAGTTATCCCAACCCTGATTGCAGGGTTGGCTCAACTTTTAGAGGTGGGGATTTTTTCTAAAATACTGTCTAAGCGGTACTACAACCCTGTAAGATTTCGTGTCTATTGGAATTATTTACTGCTGTTGCACAAAATTCCTGCACTAAATATGACCCGTTGACCAAAATAAAACACCTGGTCATTTAATTTGACAGATTTTTTTACTACAGCCTTAAAAACACAACTTTTGGACACAATCCAATATAGGAGCACATCAAGCTATCTAACTAAAGCGCAAAAACTTAATTATATCGTAAACTAATTTTAAATCACATGTCGTTAAAAGGCAAAACTAAACTAAAAACTATAAATTAATATAAACTATACATAAAATTAGTTATTATAATTCATTTGACCTTCCAACACGACGACGACGACGACAACGAAATAAACACTTAGTTGAGTGGGTTAGTAACGTACTATATACGTAAGTACATCGTAACAACACAAAAAAACTAAAGTGCTTTTTTGTTATATTTTCGTCGTCTGTCTATAAAATCGGTATTTTCATAAATGAAATCTAAGATGGGATTAAAATCTTAACTATTTCTTTATTATATATAAAAACACAAGAAAAAAATAATTTCTAGACCAAAAATAAAATAAAAACGTTAGAAAAAAAAATCACGAGTTATTTGATTTTCTATAAATAATTGTACGTGTGTGTGTGTGTATATGCCTGTATATGAAGCAATGTAAACGTTTGCATGCCAAAAATAACTTCAAATATCAATGTTACATATACATAAAAGATATGTATGTACCAAGAAGTTTCGAATAATTCTTTATCAATTATTTTCTCATCCTTTTTAAACAACAACAAAAAATAAAAAATTTGTAAAACATTTTTGAGCACCTGTCCATCTTTAACATCTGCGGTTTAATTACATAAGCAAAAAACGAAAATAAAAATAAAAATTAATTCGCGCAAGTTAGGCCATATACACCAAGATGGGCAAATGTCCAAAATAAGTACTTCAAACACGTGTATCACGGGGGCAATTTGCCAATTTCTATTAATTAACTTTTCTTTTTTTTTTTTTTTGGAATCCAACAAAATTAGATGTGCATCCATGCACGCGAGTACTCGCCGGCGTATCATTAAATGACAGACATCAATAAAATTTCTTGTATCGTCTAGTAAACAAATTTTTGGCAATGGCACACAGCCAAGACACATAAAAGTACAAAACTTTACAATATTTGGTGCCAATATTTGGCTCAATTTAATTAAATTTATGTTGTGATATAATTAAAGGATAAATATGACATTTGAGATAAACTTACAATTTTGTATACATATTATGAATGGAATCGAAATTAGTCTCGCTTACCTGGAAATAAAAAAAAATAAACATCAGTTATTTGCTTTCAACCCTTGTAAAATGTACTTAAACCACTCTATTCTCCACCCAAGCTAGATACCCACAAAAATCTCTACTTAGTACTTTCGTCCTATTAAATTAAAAAGCACAAATCGTTGGGTTAGGATACACCATTAAACGGAAACAAAAAAAGGTAACAATTTTAATCCCAACCTTATAATAACCCCCGTCGATCTCTCTCACTCATTCGACTCGATGTTATGTGATTATCTGATATTTCCACTATTTTCTGTAATGTAACAAAACATTTTCTTTACAGCTTTATTTATGAGTTGTTGCGTGGGAGGATGGGGGAGCAAAATGAAACTTTCTACAACCTTTTTTATATATGTATACATTTTTCCTCTGATCTCTGAGTTCTTGTCTTGTGTTACACAATGATTTAGCAAAAGCAGAAAATAAATAAACAAAAAAAAAGCAGACGTCATATACAATATACAATCCACCTACAGCCGGAATTTTTTATATTTTAATTTTCCTTTTCCTTAGTTTACCGAGAAAATCTAATTATTTCGTATACAGTTTACTTAAATAGCAACATTGATTAAAAAAAAATATAAAATTTCTGCGAAAGGTGCCGCAATTAAATGTCTTCCACCATTCATATATAAGTATATATAGTTTTGTTCCCTACATAGTATTCAGTGTACTTAAATTTAAAAAATTAGCATACATAATTTTTTTTTTGTAAAGGTATAACTGCGTATGTTTACTAAACAGCGCAAACATTTTGAAATTCGTGGAAAATATAAAATTTTGTTGATTGAATTTGCTTCTGCCTTTCAATGAATTTTGATTACATCAGGCGTGTTTTATATTTTTTGGGTAATGAATCTCTACGAAAGAATTTTTTTTTTGTTTTTTTGGGTTGCCTTTTTGGGGTTTTATGTCAATAATTATGGCGAAAAACTCAAAAATTTAACGTAGGTGAATTACCGAGTTGAAACACAATGTTCTTAAAATAACATTTTTTAGTAGAAGACCTAAGATGTTTAACATAGTTCACATATTTTCCGTTAGTCATTACTACGTTAGTTACTTTCTGTGTAAAGTAGGGCATCCATCCTATTGTGTTATCCAGTTTTAAAATGCAGAGTAAACTTTCATCGATCTAATTAAACATAAAGTATTTTGAAGCTTTTCAAATAGGATTATTTTATTTCGAAAAAAGAAATCATATATAACGAGTAAATCGAAAAATTATCGAGCTTTCAAAATTTTTAAATTAATATTTAAAGCTCATTAAAAAATTACGAAAAAATCAAAAGTTTTTAACTCAGAAATATAAAAACAACAATCGTTTAAATATTTAAGCATAAGTTTTCGGTTATTTGGAATATGTACTTAATTTTCTAATCGGCGGTAAACCCACAATAATAAATCAAAAAGTTTTAAATTAATTAAAACTTCGGAAAAATTTAACTAATTAGTAATTCAAGCATTTCATTTAAATTCAAAATTTGAAAAGCTCTAGATCGGTTCTAATAAAATAAAATGTATAATGCATTCTATAAACAGAATAAAATCTTACCAATTTGGATGGAGAGATATTGCGAAATACCAAAACAAATAAAAGCTTCAAAACAAAAAAAAACATAATTTCAGAAAGCTTTCCTCAAAAGTATTGTACACACTTTTTATCAATATTTAAATTTTATATCCGATTCTTTAATAAGCTTAAATCTACACGATTATTTCAAATTGTTTTACATTTTTATCAAGAAACCTGCTAACTTAAAATTTGACGAAAGTGTTTCGTTAAATAAAATTTGATATATCAATCTGCTGATGTAGATTGATGAAATTTAAATATTTTGCGTGATAATTTCCATTATATTAAACTATTAGTAAAAGAAAAATGTTCGAAAAGTGTCGCTAGATAAATTTAACGAAATTGAGTAAAAAAAATAAGTTCATATTACGTATTGCTACATTAAATTTATTAAAGCTCTGTAAAAAGAAAGGCTGGCATATGAGACCCAAAATACCTTAATTTAATAAGCACAAAATAAAAATTTCTTGGCGTCATAAAAAAAAATTGGAACAAAATAAATATAATAAATTGGCCAAATTGTAATTTATTGGGGCTACTGGAAGGGAACATAAATAATTTTTGAGCATCGAAATAATTATTTTGAGAGACAATCATTATTACTAACTGCTATTACCATGTTTCCATGAACCGAGTTAATTTAGGTTTCGGTTTCGTTGAGTTAAAAAAATGGCGACGTTACCCAGTTGTACTTTGCGTGAGCAATCGAGAAATTTTGTTTGAGATGGCACGTTAAAAACATGAAACAGAAGTATAAAGCAAAGCAAACGAAATATTCGGCTTTTTAAATTTGTTTTTGATGGGAGTAAATTATAATGATCGCATTTTATTCGTTCTTTTTTTACGAAATATGGGGACATGTGATCATCACGGTGAGGTATAAGAGATCATCACCGTGATTGATCATTGATCGCTCATGGAGCGCTCAGTCGTACAACAGGGTAACCCTTATCGTTTCCATGCACATCGGATAACCGAGTTAATTTGACAACTACGTGTATATACTAACATTTTACAAGGCGGTTTATATTTCGAGTTGACAGCGAATTTTTTATGCTTTTTAAATAAAAATAAAAATTATTTGAGCAGTCCATCTACAAAATACTGAAAATCTTTACAACATTTTATTTTTTTCCATCCATTAATATAATAATTTCCTTTTTTTCAAAAATTAAAAATAAAATGTTATATTCGTCATCATTGCAATACACGCGAGACGACATTTTGCTATAGTGGATGCATGTTAACTAAATTGAGCATACAAAAAATATAAAAACAAATTGACATTTAGAATCTAACCCAACCACACTAGTACCATGTTTCCATGATAGAGTTAACCTAGGTTAACTCAGGTTTATGTGCATGGAAACACAATTTAGGGTAGAGTTTCGTTAAAACCAAATAAACTCAACGAAATTAGTGTGGTTGGATTAGATTCTAAATGTCAATTTGTTTAATACGTAATTTAGTTAACATGCATCCATTACAGCAAAAAGTCATCTCGCGTGTATTGGAATGACGACAAATGTAAGATTTTATTTTCAATTTTGAAGAAAAGCAAATTATTACATTGATGGATGGGGAAAAATCAGATTTTGCACAGATTTTCAGTATTTTGCAGAAGAGCTTTTTTTAGTTTTTATATTTGTATATTCCTACACAATAAAAATTAATACACTATAAATTTACAAAATATTTATATAAAAGCATAAAAAATTCGCTGTCAACTTAAAATATAAAACACATTAAAAAAAGCTAGTATATACAAGCAGCTGTCAAATTAACTCGGTTATCCGGTGTGCATGGAAACGATAAGGGTTAATGTCGCCATGTTTTTAACTCAACGAAACCTAAATTAACTCGGTTCACGGAAACATGGTATAGTTTCGTTGAGTTTATTTGGGTTTAACGAAACTCTACCCTAAATTGCGTTTCCATTAATTAGCTTTAAAAAACAAAAACAATTAACGGCGAGTATTACGCGAAATCAAGAAAAAACGGCCGCATTTGGTAAAAATACACCCAATTCTTTTTTTACCCGGTATTCGTTCTCTTTGTGTAAAAAGGACCACATAAAACCGGTTAAGATGTACTCAATTATTAACCTGTAAAAACAATGCATAATAACAAAATTACTTTTATCCATTTTTCGTGTAAAAAGAGAATTGGCTATAGTAGTAACTAAAGTTCGAATTGCGTCCTTACGCACCCTATTCACCAGACTTAGCCCCCTTGGAATGCTTTCTCTTTCCAAACTTGAAAAGGTGGTGAAAGATTTACCAATAATGAAGAGGTCTGAACGAAGAGGTTGTTATTTTGAGGAGCTCGACAATTCTCACTATAAGGGTATTGAAGCTGAGAATTATGTTGAGACATCAAATTAAATCATCATCCCATAATTTTTTAGGTTTTCTTTGTCATCTTCTGAGTCTACCCTCGTAATTTATCATTCACGTACAAATCAGAGATTAAGACATTAAGAATTATTAAATTTGATGGTTTGTCTCGTTTGGTTTTTAAATTGTTACTAATACTCATTTCTTTGTATTCATTATGTTTATTCCAAAATATTATTTGTGTTGCCAATTTATTACTTTTGATGCTAACGGTTTGTTGCCACAAATTTTTTATTGGTTGCTGATTTCACTCACAATTTGAAATTGTTTGACAGAAAGAAATCTGAGTAAATTCAAATTTTAGTTTTTTATTAGAGTTTTAAGGTTCAAAATAACCAGCAAACAATTATAAGCTTAAGAATTTTAGTGGAACTATTATTTTTCGATCTTTGATTTCCAACCAAACTTTTTTTACTTCTACCGTTTCTATGACATAAACTTGAATATTTTAAACTATTTTATTGTGGAACAAAATAAAAAAATATTAAATTACTAATGTTATTATTTATATGCAACAAGAAGTAGGGCTACATAATTCGCAAACATAAAATATTCGCATTTTTCACCTTTTAGGAAAAATCATTACAAAAAATATTGCCAAATTAACAAATAAATAAATACATCAGTTAAATCAAGAAAAATAAAATAAAACAAATTAAAAAGCCATGAAATACAAAACTTTGTATATCTACATCAAAAATTTATTTGGGTTTGACATTTATTTCGTACGTTTGAATGAACGCAAAATTGCGCATTCTTAATTTTTTTAAGTGACAGATCTTATTTGACGAAGCTTCGTTAAGTTTCTTAAGTGACGTTAATTTTTCTCTGGGGAGAATACAGAACTGCTATTTAAAACATTTTTAAGTTTTGATAATTCTTAATTTTCAACTTTATAATTTTACACTAGTCGCCATTTCAGATCATATCTAATAAAGTTAAATGTAATGTTTGAGAGCTAATACAAATAACGAAAATTCGTAGTACGAATTTATACATTTTAAGAAATAGAGTGTTTTACGTAAAGTTTCATACAAGCTCCATTAATACTTATTCCAGATTTTTGATTAGATTAAATATCAAAACTAGTTGATTGTTTAATTTTTCGTTAAGTTCCTTGCGATTGCGATGAAAAATACTTGTTCTGTTTAAAATCGTAATACTATTAAGAATCGAATTATCGTTAAATTTCTGAAAATTTGGTTGAAAACGGTTGAAGGTTTTATTATTTTAACTTTGACCGAAAATTAAGTTTCTTTCGTTAAGCAAGAAAAAACGTTTCGTTAAATTTCTTAAGGTTTACCAAACATAAAACTGGATCAATAAATTTTCAATAAATTATTAGATTAAAAAGCTTTCCTCGTTAAGTTATTGGTAACGCTTCGTTCAGTTTAATTATGTTTAAGCTTTTCTAAAATTCCAGTTAAATACTTACTAAAATTTGCGAAAATTAAATGTTTACCAGATTGTTTTTAAAGATTTGGTTATATTTTTCATTTTGGCCATACAGTTTCCATCGTGATTCTGATTACATTCCTTGAAGGCGTGTTTTTTATATAAATTAAAATTATCAGTATTTTCCTCCTGCTCATAAAATGGGGGCACCCACACATAGAAATATTATTTTTCAACCTTGAAAGTATAAACATAAGGATCTGTATTAAACCACCCTCTCTGCTTGCCTGTCCCAGTGACGGATGCAATAATAACATCCACTTGAAACTATAACAAACTCATGACTGCGCTTATTCATCAACAAGTTTTCCCAACTATCGCCACTGGTTATTTTTCTGTTACAAACTAATCTACCTTTCTCACTACATTTTTCTCTTTCTTTCAAAATATATAACATTGATATGTCATTTCATTATTAATATTATTTGTTTACTACAGGCGAGGGATTTATATTATACAAAGGTAAAAAACGCCACCTTCATATTAATTCTCTATAGATTTTCGCGCATTTTATTTCCACGAATACTAAAAAATCTATTTTCATTTATAAAATGTTTTATTTTTTTCTGCCAAAAAATATCTTGTGACGCCACAAAAGAAAAACTTAGCGAATATAACAAGCCACACACTATATAACGAACAGATGACCCAAAAAAAAAAAAATTGTTTTATTTTTTTCAGAAAATGTTTAAAAAAAACAAATTCAATTTTCCGTTGCGACGCAAAATCCCCAAAAAACATATTTTTGGTCACAAAACATATCGATGTTTTATGTAATCTTTCTGTGGCAAAATGAAAATTTATTATTGATTTTTCACAAGTGTATAATACCTTTTATATATATTCAAATATACTTAAATGTTTTATTTTTTATTTTAAAAAGAAAATTTGAAAATTTCCCAAGTTTATATTTCACCCACACACCAAAAAATAAATAAAACTAATAAAAACACTTTGCATACACTAAGTAAGCAAAATGGTTTCTTTGCACTCAGATTTTTGGAAAAATACGTTTTTCCACACTTTCGTATATCGAAAATTTACTTAGTTTTTCATCACAAAAAATAAAATTATCTTATATTTTTCCATTAATTATTATTTAAACACAAATAGTTTTCACTTCATACAAATCTAAATATTTTTTGTTAACTTTCCGCAGAACTCTGTACATTAACAACGCGTTATGGAAAAAAACTAACCGAACTCTCTAAGCAAAACAACAATGTACACAAAAAGAAAATTGAATGAAAATCGATTTTGTTTTTCTTCATACACACATTCACACAATATAATATATATATACACACACACACACACATAAGCAAAATATGTATTGTTATGAATTTTCCCAATTTTTCACGAGTATGCGCGTTAGTATCCAATAGCAGATCCAAATATGTTGACGCGACGCTATTTTGTGTGTAATGCTATGAAAGAGACATTTTCCATTTTACTTTTTTTTTAATCGTTAGTGTATTATTTTGTTGGTTGCAATTTAAGTACGAGGGGATGAGTGGGGATAGGTGGGCAAGTTATAAGGAAATTTAACGCAAACTAAACTTAAATCAATGAAATGGTATAAAGAACTTAATTACTTGGCAACAGAGAGAAAGAGTACGAGTTAGGATACCCTACAAGAATTGGATATTGGATTACATGCAAGACATGTCATTGATCTTAATCGTATTACGTAAGTAAAAAATTTGAAAAGCTAGTGACTAATTGAATACAAGTTTACTGGTAGTATTTGATTACCTAAATTTTGTTTGATGTATGTAACCGGGTTCGTCAAAGGGGTTAAACCGTTTGTTTAATTTTCGCGATATCAAGGTCGTGCCAATTTGTCGATTTACTTGCAAGTGTAAATATTAAGATTTATTCTCATATCTTGACAAAGTAAATATTAATCTTTGCTATTTTAAATAAAAAGAAACGTGTGCATTGAAGCGTCGTCGCATATGGAAGGAAACGGTTAAATCAACAAAATCAATTTGACTTATATAAATGAAGTACAGTGGTAGACATTCGTATAAACGCACTATGTTTTTTGAATATAGTTCTAACAGTAAAGTGTTTTGATTTTTTTCAAGTGGTCTAAATTGTGTCTATCATCTTAAATCTGTTGCTAAGATAAACCATTAGTAAAAATTTTAATGGTTTACTTTAATAAATTGAAAAATCTAAATTTCAGGTGGACATTCGTATAAACGCACTTCTGATAATGTACTAAAATAAAAACCAAAATTAGCAATTTTTCATATATTATTTTATTTAATATTTGGTCTGGCCCCGACCTTTCTGAATAACTTCGACAATTCGAGTAGGCATTGAATTTGTTAAATTTTTGAGGGTTTTCGAATCAATTGTGGCCCAACATTCACGGATGGCACTTTTCAAATCTTTAATTGAATTATATTGCTGTTCATTTCCATAAACTTTTCGAGGAAGGCCCTCTAAAGATTTTCGATAGGATTGCAATCAGGACTATTGCCTATCCAAGATCTCAGCTCGCCAGAAAGGTCTAATCCGCAAAGAAGCTATACACGAAACCGTCTATCATGCAGGCCATTGGATCTTCCAGTGACGACCCGACACATTGCCCGTATTTTTATTAGTTCACTGAACATAAAATGGACAAAATTTTGGATCAAACCACTTTTAACGGCCATGCATACGAATAATCCGCCGCTAAAATTTGCTCGTAAATACATGTCGTCGATAACGGATTGGCAGAGTGTGATTTTTTCTTACGGAAAAAAATTAATCTGGATTTTCCCGACTGCTACAGTTGCTACTGGCATAATTTGGAGGAACATGGCAGCGTTAGGTCGAAGCGTAATTTTGTGGCGGTGTGTTATGGTATGCGGAGCATTTTCTTATAACGAGGAGCTTCTCATCTGCTTTATAACCACACGAATGAGCTTCCGTATGTACGTGAAACTTTTGGAAGACGTTTTGATAAATTATCCGGATAATAACATCAACAAAAATTATAATTTTCAACAAGACAATGCCTCGATAAATGCTTCGAAGAAGACCACACCGTGGTTTCTCGAGAAAAACATTCCCCTTCTTGAATGGCCAGCTTGCAGTCCTGATTGCAGTCCTATCGAAAACCTTTAGAGGGCCTTCCCCGAAAAGTTTATGGAAATGAACAGCAATATAATTCAATTAAAGATTTGAAAAGTGCCATCCATGAATGTTGGGCCACCATTGATCCGAAAACCTTCAAAAATTTAACAAATTCAATGCCTACTCGAATTTCCGAAGTTACTCAGAAAGGTCGGGGCCAGACCAAATATTAAATAAAATAATATATGAAAAATTGCTAATTTTGGTTTTTATTTTAGTACATTATCAGAAGTGCGTTTATACGAATGTCCACCTGAAATTTAGATTTTTCAATTAATTAAAGTAAACCATTAAAATTTTTACTAATGGTTTATCTTAGCAACAGATTTAAGATGATAGACACAATTTAGACCACTTGAAAAAAATCAAAACACTTTACTGTTATTATGTGTACCGAATGAAATTTGTGATTTGTACATGAAGAATTAAAACTAAACGGCAATATATAATCATTATTTTTCTGTACTTGTTCTATTGCACATATTGTACCGTTTTTAAATAATCGTATTCATTCAAACTTTTTGTTCATTTTACGGCGAACATTCACCTTTCCATAATCCCATTTATTATGTATGGATGTGATCTTAAGTCGCATTGGCAAACTGCTTGCCAAACAATATGTTTTTTTGCCAAATTTTTCAACAGCTATGGTAGTAATTGCTCCATCCAGTTCTTTACCTTTCTTTTTGATGTAATATTGGGGACCTGGAAGTGTCGAGAAATCCATTTTGACGTAGGTCTCGTCGTTCATTACGAAACAAGAATCTTTTCTTTCGTTCAACCATTTGTTGTGTTTCTTTGCTCGATCGATCCCTCTATTAAATAGTTCAACACTTCTTTTGGGGATTTTTGACTTCTTGTATGTCCGTAGATTATTTCTGGTTTTACCTCGTTCCACAATCGATTTGGTTGTTTTGGTTTTTATGGCCAAATCTCGCACAGATATCGAGGGATGTTTCGAAATGACTCTTACAATTTTCTGATCCAACATTTTATTTGGAGCACCTGATTTTTCTCCGGATCCGGGCTTGCGTGATACAGAAAGATTGATTTGACATTTTTTTTTACATTTGTTACCGTATTATTGGAAACACCGGCCAATTTACCAATTTTTTTATTGGTATACTCGGGATGATCATTGCACAATCTAATTATTAAATCACATTTTTCTCCTAATGATGCGTCCATTTCGAAACAAATAAAACAAATGCCCAATTTGACGTTTATTCGTTTTTTTAAATTGTTTTTCTACAAAATAACGGTACCAGTTTTTTTCTTTTGCGTAGTAACCTATGAGATAATATAAATTTGGGAATCACAAATTTCATTCGGTACACATAATAGAACTATATTCAAAAAACATAGTGCGTTTATACGAATGTCTACCACTGTATGTATGCTTCGGTATTTTATCTAGCAGTTTTCAAATTTTCAAGGTTTTCCGGATTTAAACAGGGGTAGTCCAAAAATTAAGTTTACTAAAAGTCAAAGTTAAGGAACATGCACGGAATTATATACAAGCAATAGAGCAAAGAACGAATGTGAATGTTGATAATACAACTCAGCAGGGTATTGTTAGCAGTAGCATTATGGAATTAATTTACCAATTAGTGAATTCTGGACTCAAGGTTTAGTGTAAAATAAACTGGGAAATGATTCGGTTGGTGACGAGTGGCATTTTGCTGTCAAGCACCAACATTTAGCGAATATACAGATGTGCAAAATACTTTACATCCCGAACGGAAAAATAAAGAGGTCCTTTTCTAGGAGATTTTAAAAGTGCAACAACTTATCCAAAGGAATTACCGGAATACACAACACATTCAGATCGACGTAGGTAATCGCCAATCGGGATCGACCAAAGCCAATTTTTACTTTTTTAGGAGCGAAACTCCTCAGAATAACATTTTCTGCCAATCTAATCAGAACCTCGCTTATGAAGATGACAAATTTGTGATTAGATCGACATACATGATTTCAAGTTTTAAAGATCATTAGGCTATTGGATTTAGCAGTGGAACATAATTGAGTGACAAGATTTAGATCACCCCATTGTCATTGTTGTACATGACAATTGAAAGCTGACGGATGAGTATGAAAGACTGCTGATTGGAGTAAAGAACGACATGGTATTTTGTCTTTCCCTAGGTATTAGAACTTTATGAAGAGTAGGCGAAGAGATGAATGTGAATTTCTTCCTACATCCTAAAATCACAAAAACAACAATTGTGCGAAAGTATGAGTAGAACTGCGCATTACGTATTAAGTAATAGAAATTAAAACTTTTATATTGAAACGTCTAAATATTATCATGTACTAGTTTTTAAATATATTTAGTTAGTGAAAAACGTACTTTTCTCCAAACTAACAGAAAACGAACCATCATCCTTTGAAAAGTTATAGAGACTAGGGTGTTTCGTATAGCAAAATCATATTACGGTCTCTGTTTTTGTCTTATGCAAATTTTCCAAACGTTTTCCGCGACTTAGAAAAACCGGCCAAAAATACTAAGTATATTTTTAAGTAACTGTGGATTTAAACTAACAGAAAACCATAATCATTTGAAAAGTTATAGAGACTAAGGGTGTTTAGTATAGTAAAATCATATTACGGTCTCTGTTTATGTCTTATGCACCAATCATGCCCAATCTCTAGCCGACCTAAAAGCCAACATTCCATAAGAAATTACCAACATTTCAACCGAAATTTGCATCAATGCTAGAGATGGCCACCTACTGGACATATTTTTCATATACATAAGCAAAACGGATTCTAATGATGTTAATAAAAGATTTTAATCGTAAATTTGAAATTTTTTTTTTGTTACTGAGATATCTACAAACAAATCGTCCATTTAATTATATAGCTGACCCTAAATCATATTATCTCTTTCACTCATTGTCTCGTTCTCTCTACCACAATAGAATTCAGCAAAAAAAATTTGACGCTCTTTGAATGAGTGAAAGAGATAACAATACCATCAAAATATGCTCTGAAATAAAATACACTCTCCAGCAGAGATAACGAGCGAGCCATCCTAAAAAAATTCAAACAATCTTTGAGAATGTTAAAGTTTTTCGACTTTTCAAACAAAAATCAAACGTGAAAAATTTTCAAAATTTCACTTAAATTTTCACAAACATAAATACAGCAACAAAATCATAATTATCTAATAAAAAAATGTTAGTATTGCTCTCCTGAGCTTGAATAACCACTCCATCCTTGGTTTCTGGCTAACGATAATCTGTTAGATATCGCACTGTGAGGTATGTATTTTCCCATTTTAGCTGCTGGAATACGAGACCGAATTCTTCTATCAAGAATATCCCAGACGTGTTCTATAGGATTCAAATAGGGACTCCTTGCAGCCCAAACCATCTTCGAAATATTTACATCTGCCAAGTATTCATTCACGGGTCTGGCAACATGAGGTCTTGTGCTATAGTGTATTATCCAGAAAATGGTGCATAGGGAACAACATATTCCTCCCATTTCGTTAATATAGCGAACAGCCTTTATAGATCCCGTTGAACCAGGTAAAGCTCGATGCTTCTTTCCATCTAAATTCCCGAACCATGACTGATCTGCCTCGAACCCTTTCACTGAAGCAGCCATATCCCATACTGTTCGCGCATATCCGAACACCGCAAACAAAGTGTCGATTCACCAATGAATAAGACTTGGCTCCACTCCAGTTCATTCCAATTTTCATTTTCCCTGGCAAATTGTAGCCGAGCAATCCTGTGACCTAGAATTTGATTTTTGTTTCAAGTTTCCACAATTGAAAATATAGTTATAAACCATGTTGGCGGATAAGTTAAAAACTCAGCCACAAGATTATTAGTCAAAGCATTATATGGTAATATTTTCCAAAATGATTTTGAATGACCTTGAACTTGGATTTTGTTTTAAATTTCCAGCTAGTGCGGCTCAAAAGATATTCTGACTGTTTTACTTGGATATCTCCAATCCTACTGACATTTACAATTGAGTCGGCCCATTAATTCTACATCTCAAAAGGAGGATTCATGCTGTTTTTCTTTAATAAAATATAATTAGTATTTTAGGTAGATTTATCTAAGAATCGGAAACTACATAAACGGAAACAATTACGGTCTTGTTATCTCACCCTATATACATAACTCTCAAAATGATTATGTTTTCCCGTTAATTTACATCCACAATTACTCAAAATTATACTTAGCATTTTAGGCTCATGTTAGACCATACTCATTTTATGAACTATGTAACTCGAATCGTGTTTTCTTCTTTATATAATGCTTATTATCGGTTAATCCGAATTAAGTAAATTATTATCATGAACACATACAAAGCTATAAACTTCACGCGAATGCGAAGAGAGGAACTTTCGAAATGCTGTTTAATGATAATTTACCTCAATACATCCAAACAAAACATTTAAAGTTATCACCGGGAATCGAACTACGTTGTTCCGAAACAGCAGTTACCAAACCATGAGGTTTTGGGGAGAGCGAGAGGTCATTACACACATACGAATTACTGGAATGTTATTGTACATAAAAAAAAAACCAACCCATAATAGATAAGGTATTTTAAATTTAAATCACATCAATTGACGCACCCGGTAATTTGTGTGCTAAAATACAATCTGTCGATTAATAAAAATTATTAGCGCTGTGCCTAGGGAAACCCAAGGAAGTATGCTGGAACATTTTAAATGCCTACAAGTTGTTCTTAAAATTATCTTAACAGAACAAGAGGCCAACTTTCGAATCATTTTCGCAGGTAGAGTAAAATTAAGAAATGAGTATCTTTATAGGAAGAGAAAATTCCTCACAAACCAAAAAACAAACTTAATCTCCTGCTAAAAACCAATTAAAATAAATAGGTATACAAATTATGTAGCAACAGTAAAAAAATTCAATAACCGAAAAATCACTTGCGCCAAACGTATCGATGCATGAAACCATAACGAATTTCCCATCTTTACACTTTCTAAGAAAATTTAAAGAAAGAGCAAGATATGTCGAGATAAAAAAAAACAAATTTTGTTTTCAGCATGGTTAATTTCATACCGGAAGCCAGAAAATCATAAGATTATTAAATATAAGAAAGTGATTATATCTTAATAAGTTGCTGTGGTTGTTGTTTTAATCGAATTGTATATTTGTTGTGTGTAATTTGGGGAAAATCCTAAAATCTTAAGCACAAAAAAAAAATACCAACATGTCATTAAAGATGGTATTATTAAAGGGTATATACAACTCAACCAAAACATTTTTCGTGCTCACATTTTGAAGGTCTTATTACCAAGCAAAACACACAATTTACATATCCGAAAACGGTGTATCGTACATTCTTACGTATATGCATACATATACGACTAATAATTCTAATTTAAGAGAGAGAATAAATAAACAAAACTAAAAGGCTTCCTTCCGTTCTATACACGTCACTTAACTTACGATGATATGTGTACATGAAATAAAACGAAACACAAACAAAAATTCTTTCAAAATAGCTGGTTGCTTACTTGCTTGCCGTTGCTCTTCTTCTGCGCGTTGCTGCTATAAAAATAGAATCGTTTTTCATTCAAAAAAGTAACATAACAAATAGCAACAACAACATACCGATACAAACAACAACAAATCATACGCGCAGAGACACATTGAATGAAACATAAACACGTGATCAAATTAAAATAATTAATTCGCGGTTTGATTTGATTGTTGGTATTTTTTTTTTTTTTTTTTTTTTGGTGATGATGGTTACTGGAATTTTATTTTGTATTTTATGCTATTAAGATTCTTACCATGTACATGACAATGATCGTCGTTATATCAAGAGTGTTCTGGTAGCCTAATCAATATACATATTAACAATTGTTTAGTCTCGCGCAATTTTTGTCTTAAAAACATTATTTGCGTATTTTAAAGTTACACGGTTGTTTGTTTATAAGCACGTAGTTATGATGAATCTGCGGTGATTTATTCAATAGTTAGGTGATAGTGAATTTATTTTCAAGGTTCGTATAATAAGTAAATAAGATTATTTTTAAATAGTTTACGAGAAAATAAAGAAAATTTATTTGATACATGTGTACACATGTAGTAATACTAAAAAATTTTTAGAGTACGAGGTTAAGCATTAATTCATTAGATGTTTGGCAAGAGATCTACAACAATAAAAACTCGATTTTTTATTTTTAATATTACGGAATGTTTGACCTTGAAAGGTTTGACTGTAATTAATAGAAGGAATTCGGGGCATTAATGTTACAGCGTGAGATGTATAATTTGAATATAATGTAAGACAATTTAGACCCCATGATTTCTTTATGTCCGATTTCTCGACAAAACAGTCAATTTCCAGTTAAATAATATTTCCTCCCAATTCTCACATTATAAAGATAATTAGTTATTTGAACGAAATAGGGCAGACAAATATTTAATTCGCTCGTATGTAAAAAAGAAATTTAAAAGAAGAGAGAAAATATTACTTAACTGAAGATTGTCTCTTTTCCATGGAGCAGAGTTTAAAATTCCAAAGTGAACTAAAACCATACTTAATCACCATAAAATGAAAACAAATATAAAGGGCTGAAACCTCACGAGGTGATCAGAACTTCAGTATTTGGTGTTTTCAATGGGGATAGCATTCACATGTCACCTGTGTCATAAAGTTGGTGTGGCAGTTTTGACAGTACTGATTTCTATTTCAACCAACATATATTTAATTACATATACAACAACAGCAAAACAGATCAAAAGCTTCAGTAACAGGGATACAGGCATCCAAAATAAACCGAAAAATCATATTCTAGAACTTTACACCGAAGTAGTACAATATACAAAAGTGTAACTGATCATATTCCAGAACTTTAACCAAAAATCATTTTAGAATCCCATTTGCAACGCACATGTCAAATTTCATAATAATCGGGTAAGGAATAACCAAGTTCCATAATACTTGGCCATATTCCAGAGCTTTATCCAAAAATTATTTTAGAATTCCATTCCCAACACACATGTCAAATTTGATGATACCCGGTTAAGGAATAGACAAGTTCCATCCTACTTGACCATATTCCAGAATTTCATTCAAAACTCATTTTAGAATCCCATTTCCAATATACATATCGAATTTCATCATAATCGGTTGAGAAATGGGCAAATTCCATCAGCGTATGGCAGGTACCCCACCCTCTTGAGTCTTGACGTACAGTCTCCAAAAGCTTTTCAAATCTCCGCCTTGACCATAGAGACAGATTGGCGAAAAAAAATCCAAATCGGACAAACCGTTCTCGAGGTACCATGGGTCCAGACATCCAGACAGACGGACGGACATTTTTTTTTTTTGCTTTTTCAGACTCAGAGACTTTCAAAACGTCGAGAAAAGTGGTTATGGGCCAACCAAATTTTTCGTCATTTTAGACCGAAGTAATAAATTGTAAGTCACTTAAAATTAGATATGTAGTTCATTTCAATTAAACCGATTGACTATAAATGAAGGCTAAGTTCATTGACAACCGTTTCAAAATACACACTGGACACATCTGCAAGTCGAAAATTTAATTATCTCTTCAGGATTTCTCACTTTCTGAATGTGTTCTAATTCTCAGTCTAAATGTATAAAATTTATGAAAATAAGTACCATGCTATCATATTATCAATCGCCTCACCGGATCTTGTGGTTAATATGATTCAAACATTGATAAACCTTCAAATCAGCCGCGCGTTTTTTAATTAAAATTGACCTTGACAAAAGATTATGGATATTTTATGTAAATTAGCAAATTTATTTTATTTAATTATTAGATTATTTTATGTATTCAACGTGGCGACTAACAGAAACGTTTAAGTACAGATCAGTTTCTAATTACTCTTCTGCTTGATAAAACTTCTAGTTAATTTAAATTAATTTATTTGTGTTAGGACTTGCGAAACTTCTTCTGTAAAATCAGAATCAACGTTGAACCAATTTAATAAATCGGCAAAATTGTTGACCCTGTAAATTCTGGATTGGGCCTCAAAGATATTATACTGCAAAATACTAATCATCCAAAGGCATAAAGTAAAACTTATTTTACAAAAGCCCAATTTACCTGAATATTTAAATCACTAATGTGTACTTAAATAAAATACTTATGGGGACCGACTTAAATTCCCTTATTACTTATATACCTTTACAAAGAGTACTAAAGACTAATAATTAACTAATTTCGCGCAGATTTAGTTCAGATTTTAAAACATTGATGCCGCGGAATTAATTCTTTTTCTTGTTAACTTGGGTTGGGAGTTCCGTAGGCGGGGAGAAAATTTGAACGAAGTTGCTTTATTGTTCAACTACTCAACACTGTTTATCTAGTGTGCACTGTGAAAAATCGAATCTAATGATTAAATTTGTAGGTAAAAAATGATTTTTTTTACTTTAGGAGTATTGAGCTATTGATAAAATTCTACTCAAATTACACAATACTTATACAACTCAAGTAGAACAAGTTGCTATAAAATCCTTATCTATGATTGATTTATATAAATTTATAATGATTGCCTTTTTATCTTAAGTTGATAATGAAATTGAAATCAAATATTTTTCGATGGGCTATTAATTACATGTGCAAGTCATCGAATGAAGTGCAGTGATTAAGACAGTTTCCTGCCATTTGGCTGTCATGAGTTCGAGTCCCGCCGCTGACTGCTCGACGAAAACGAATTTTGTCACCCGTTGCAAAACACTCTGACTCCATCATCTAGAAATCTTCCTCAAAGTCACTTTACAAAAATGCCGTTACCACGTTCATCTGTCATTGTAAACAAACAACTCACAGAATTAAAACGTACCACTGGCGAATAACTCTCCCCATAATAAATGCCTGGTTATGCTTTATATTTCGCTATTTTTCCCATTGAATCCGTTTTAGTTTTACAAATGAATTTACAACCTATGGGATTCCTAACTCAGGGGTTTGTCAATCAAATCCCATGTACGATTTTCAATTAACGAATTGTATTCCTCTTACATTGCCGCTCGCCATAAAATACCTGATTTTAGAATTGCTGATTCTCCACGAATTGAATGCCGCTACCTTTGTGGCGGCTCGCTCATTTATACATTTATTCATTTTTTTTGCATTCACTCTTCTACAAGGTCGCATAAGTCCAAGTGTACATGATTAGTTAGAACTAATTTTAAATGCATGGTGCCTTCAAAATACTTTATTAGTCTTTTTAATTCATTGCAATCTTCTTTTGAAGAATGGCTGACTTTTGATGATAGGTTAGGTTAGGGTAAGGTGGCTTTCCTAAGGGCCCAGAATAGACACAAAAATTGTCCGTAACCACACCACTTAAAATGCAGATTTCCATCTGCTTAACGCTAGACGGGGACAAGTGCAGTGTAGATGGAATACAGTTCCTTCCTCCTCTATATCTTCGCAGCTTCTACAGTAATCATTCGAAGAGACTTCCAGTCTCCGCGCATGCTCACCTATGAGACAGTATCCTGTAACAACCCCACGACCATACTAATACAGCAACGCTGAAGTGTTAACAGCTGTCCAGTTCTTGCCTGATCTAGTTTTGCCTAAATCTGCCTGGTTATATCACACGAGGTACCATTGTACCATGTACAGCTCACAGCTCTCCTAGCTTCTTCCTGAACCAAGAGTTTGCCTATAGCGAGCGGAATTTCAACATTTACCTTACTTGAGTAAAGTGAGGCAATTAGTACATTGCCAAGCGAGTTCATCTGCCTTTTCATTCCGCGTAACACTGAAGTGCCCTGGTACCAACGTAAAGTGAATGTTGAACTGATCTGCCATCTCGTTAAGAGATGAAAGACAGCTCTGGGCTACCTTCGACGTAAGGAAATAAGCTCATAGCGTTTTAATAGCGGCCTGACTGTCCATACAAATGCGAATATCCCTTACAAGTACTATATTATACCTCTACCAATCCACGCCCTCCATTATTGCAATAATTTCAGCCTGAAAAACGCTGCCTTAATCGGGGAGACGAAATGAGAGGTTTACATATAGCTTCTCACAGAAAACACCACAACCAACCCTAGCATCCATTTTTGAACCATTCGTGAAGAAGTTCAAAACTTCAGGGTTCAACATCTCTTCATTCAGTCAGTCCTCTCGAAGGAATATCAATACGAAAGCTTTCCTCAAAAGATGGTAATAGAATCATGTAATCGATGATACCAGGGTTGTCTCTGTTACACAAAATAGATGAGTATCCTGTGTTACTACAGGTCCACATAGAAATGGATTTGAGCCTTATGGCTGTGCTCGCTGCTATTTGAGTACCCAGAATATCTAGATGAAAAAAACCTCCAATGCCTGAGTGAGTGTACTCCTGAGTTCAACACTAATACACAAGATGAAAGTTCTCTGAATTTTCATCAGCAACTTTTGGTTAACCATACTGTTAAGGTTGGCCACCAAACAACAATCCCATACATAAAAGTATGGGCCTTATCACTGCGGTATAGTCAGTATACGATACGGGGTTTAAGACCTCAACGTTATCCAATAGCATTTTTACAGGAGTATAGCGCTACAGTAACTTGATTTATCCTTTCTAAAATATTAGGCTTCCAACTAAGTTTGTTGTCCAAGACAACACCCAGGTATTTCGATTTATCAGTAAAGATCAAGCTAATACCATTACAACTTTTGATGTTAGTATAGATACACTTGTTGAAATATTTGGGCGTGTTCATACTGATATGTAGACTGAGCCAGGGACCCTTAGGCTTTTGTAATTCTTTATTGTCCTTTAATAGTTCAACAGCGTTATTGTTGATTTGATACCCAAGATCCATTGGTATATACGAAATTTTACTATCTTCTAAACCAGCATCTTTAACAACCTTTTCTATATAAGACTTTTGACTTGAACGGAAATTTCCATGTTCATCTGTATCTACATTTAAACCGACATAACATTTGACATCATCGAGATTAGATACTAATTTTAAAATTCTTTAACACCAGCTGTTCGACTTCTTTAGTTCTTGTAGTACCAACAGGGATCTAGACTTTGATTAAAACCATCACTTGATAATATTGAATGAATTAAGTCATTCCATGATTTAGCAGCTTGTTAAAAACGTTGCGTTAAGCACACAATTTAACGTAACGTTTTTATTATTATTAATAGAGGAGGTATTTGTTTGTCTTATGAAGATCTAGCCATGTTTTTGTTTGTTGTTCCTTTCTGTTCCAAGTATCCGTTACTTGGTCAGGTTTCTCGCCTGCAACAATTTCCCAAACTCCTTTTATTAATAACATTTTTCCATTCTATACTTCCGAATGAAATCATTCGAATTATGTATTTAAATTTTCAAATCCGAACTTGGTTGAATTTTGTATCCATGTTGATTTCCTTTCACGATTTTAAAGTATTTTGCTTCAAATATTTCTTTCTGGGCCCATAACCTGTTAGATATTTATTGCGGTTAACTCGTACTTATTTCTCCATCTTATTTTAATTAACTATCTGGATCTTTTACTATCTGGACTAGGTTTAACTAAATAAATGGATAGGAACTTACCCCAATGATAATGTTCCAAGCGCATTTATAGTCTGGGGGGGTTTTATGCCGGCGTATTATATCTGGAGCATATTGTGCTAAGAATTAATAATATATTATTCAAATAACCAGCCGATAATAGATGAAACGAAAAGTTATCTTCATAAAAACGCCGGTAAATAAGGTCAAAACACTTTAGTCGCAATCTCTCGTCTTGATCTTTCGAGATTACCCGATGCCTGCTTTAATCTTTGAATTTCAAATCGAATCAGTGTGATCTTTGTTTTAAACGCAAAAAATTCTGACCCAATTATCTCACTTACCTTGGACGGTTGTTTCAGAAAATCCCAAAATATCCAATTCTTACATAAACACACAAAAAAAAATCAGCAGCTTAAATTCTCGTATTTTGTTGTCTCAATAAAAGCGTGATGTAATCACACTTATACAATAACCAGTCACACGAACACTTTTAAACAGTCCATAAAAACAAAATCTACAAACCAACTGTCAAATTTTGTTATTGTTAAACCGGATGGAATATCCCACAATGCAAACAAACCGGATATAGTTTTACCCTTAATAAATATACACACACACACACAAACTCACAAAATAAAATCCAAGAAAAGTTCTTGTATTATTTAAAAATACAACAACAAAATGGCGAAAAAGAAAGTTGAAACGAAATTTTACTCTTTTCTTTCAATTTTTACTTTTTTCTTATCGTAAGTACATAAAAACCGTAAATTATTTCACATTAAAATCATACTTATACGTTAGCGTGTAGGGTACCGTTAAATAATTGAAATTTCAAACTTAATTAATTTTTTGTTTTTTTACGCGAATCAACAAGAAAATTAAAAAACTCAACAAGAAAAGTCAAACGACAATCGTTATACACCGCAAGCAAACTAGAATACAACTGAAACAAAATATACAAAATAGAGCCGATCCACACGAAAAATTCACAATCGCACAATTTACGGTAAAAATGAGGTAGATATAGAAAAGATTTATGTGTAATGTGTGAAAAAGAGTAAAATGTATGTTTTATTGTATAAAATAAAGTAGGGGAAATTTCTCTTTTATTTCATGATTTCATCCATCGTGTTCGTTTTTTTTAATTTTTTTTATTCCAGGTGTGTTTAGCTGTATTTTGGTTGCAATTACAAAACGTAGAGATCATAAATTTGGTTCAATTAATTATAAAGCGCAATGAATGCCAATTGAATGAGGTCAAGGTCGTTTAATAAATTATTTAAGTTAGCTGCGAATATACGATGCATGCATGTGCGATGTATATATTGCGAATAGGGCTTACAACGGAAACAAAAACAAACAATTTTAACGCGTGCGCATATGTCACAGTTGCACATGTATTTTTTGTTGTTGTTGGTGTGTATTTTCGATTTTCGTATTCGTTTCCTCTGTCTAATGATTTTTTCTTTTCGGTTTTCTTTGTAAAGTTATGATTGTGAACACGTTTTATAGATGGCAGCTTAGTATTTTATTAGCACATTTATTGATTATTGCAAAAATATTATTTCACTTACCTTTAGCAACGTTAAAATTTTTTGCGACAATTCATAATCAAAATTCGAATACTTTGACGAGCTCATGTCGTATATAAATACCAGACCGGCTTTTTGTGTATCCGTATTTTGTAATGCCACATCCAATTGATACACCACTCCTTGTAGCGTTGTTTTATGCGACACATGAATCGGATTATGTAAATTCGCAGTAAATAGAGCAATCGCAGCTCCCGTTGTATCGCGCCCTGGTAGTATTGTGAATTTACCCGTTTCCAATTCTGATTTGATTGGATCACATGACGGATCAAAATTATATAATCCTTCACGTTGACGAATTTGTTCGTGTTGTTCGTAAAGAGCAACTGCACGCGGTACATCGAATTTACGTGCCAATAGGAATTTTAATGCTGTTGCGGGTGTTACTAGTTTACGACCTGTGGTAGACGGTGCATCGACACCATTTACTAGATCGGTAAACTGTTTGATTGCCTGAAATAAAAAAAAAACGTAAATATTAATATATTACACCACCAATTGCTAAACACTACCCCGCGCCATACACGTTATCATATGGTTTCGTAAAACCGCGATAACGTAATTAAAAATCACTAATCAGTAATCACTAAGGCATAAGAGAGCGCGTTTGTTGTTTTTGTATTTTTTTGGTTTATCGCACTTCCTGATTTGTAAGTAGAAATTATGGTTTGTTATAATCTAGTTATGCAAATAATAAGTCGTCTCGGCTGTTCTCCAGAGTAGACCAAATTTGTATTGAGTAGATATCAGTAAAGAAAAATTAATTATTTTTGGCGCCATTATGTAAAGTAAACGGAGATACACACGAGGGCTCAACTACGAAAAAAAGCTTCAAAGATAAGGCGATCGAAATCTTAACTCATATGACCGCTAATTCGCTAATTAATCTGATTCTGCCTCTATCTAATTAAATCCGATTTGCAGAAATTGGGAAAATTTATTATGTGTTGGAAGTCGCTTTATTCAAATTAGAATGTTCAATTTATCAATAGTAAAAGAGCTTTTCAGCAGCTACAGGTTTATACATTTTGTGAATTTTTAGAAATTTTACTGCTTTATTTATTGAATAATCTTAATCTAAAACTTAATAATATATTTCCGCAGAGCTTTTAGAGCTTAATTATCTTTTTCTTATGGCGATTGTCGTATCGATGTCGACAGCGAAAAATTTGTATTGTATATGTCGACCTACCATTTTCTGCCGGTGCTGAAATGTTGTCGACAGAAAATGGTACAATCGATCGTCAAATATTTATCGAAGTCGACTATATTTGCTATCGACGTCAACACGACAATCGGGCATCTTGTTCTTAGTAGATGCTGAATGTTTAGGAAGCCCTTTACAGTAACAAAGAATTTGAAATCTCGTAAGCTTTTGCAAATATTGCGTGAAGCTCAATAAATTCTGCCCAGTTTTTATGAAAAAAAAAGCTCATTTGATGTAGAATGAAATGTATCCACATCCGCAGAAGTGACTGAAAAATTCAGAAACAATACATACTTCCAGTCTCAAGTGCTTAATTAAGCGTTTGTTATTGTTACGTTGAGCTTTCATACCATTTTGCAAAATGCCTTTCAGATCCTCAAATTCTGAAAGCTTTTAGTCTCTCGGGCCTATGCGTTTTGTTACAATTACAAACTGTTTTTTAGCTTTCAATTTTTCGAGAAAGCTCACTATATAATCTTAAAGCTTACTTTGCGTTCAACATTGATTCAGCGTTAAACTTTTAAATACATGAGCGACAGGAATCATTGCGTCTTAGATGAGTTTTTACCAGTTAGCTAAAAATAGCCAAAGCGGCTTAATTGTATTTTACAACCTCAACATTTGCCTTAAGCTTTGAAAAACTGTTTTCATTCAACTGTGAGCTTGTATAAATTTTTTTTTAACGCTGAAACGCTCCTGTCTTAACTGTTTAGTTAAGCTTTTGTTATTGTTATGTTGAGCTTTCAAACCATTTTTTGAAATGTCTTCCAGATCTTCAAATTCTGAAAGCTTTTGACCGTCTGTGCTTACCACCTTATATAGGTTTCATTTGTTCAAGAAAGCTCACTATAAAATCTTAAAGGTTACTTTGCTTACATTGATTCAGCGTTAAACTTTTAACCCTTTCAAACGCCATTTAAAATTGACTTTCTTCCAAAAATAAAATACGTAGCACAATTATGCACTGCTATGATATGGCATTGCTCATAAAACTGTAGTGTGAACATTAATACATAAGATAACGATCGCACAAGAGAAATGAGACAAAAATTAAAAATTACGGTTGGTCGAAGCGATGAAAGTTGATGTACAATATATTGTACAAGGCGTTTGAGAGGGTTAAACATATTAGAGACAGGAATCAATGAATTATAGAAGAGCTTTTACCAGTTATTTAACAACAACCAAGGAGGCTTAATTTGAGCTTTTACAAGCTCAACATTTGTTCTAAGCTTTGAAAATAAACTTTTCTTTCAACTTTGAGCTTTTATAGATTTTTTTAACACTGAATTTTGCTTCATTTTAAAGCCAACGAACTTCTGGCGTCAATCAAAGCTCGGGATGTTTTACCGAGTAGGAGTACAATTTTAACTGAAGTTAGTTAAAATGGTTTTAATCCCAAAATGATTTTCTGGATTTAATTCATTTTTTATTTAAAGCTTTGATAAGCTCCGAATTTCGTTTTATTATTTTAATAAAATGGAAATTTGAAGCTTTCAAAATAAATCTTTAGATAAAGCTCACAGTAACAATTTTTAGAGCTTGAAATAGTCGTCTACAATTTAAAATCATCATTAAAATTATTATCATCGGATCATGTTAAGGGAGCTTTAGAAATTACGTTCTCTCCGAGATTAATTAGACATTTCTTTGTGAATAATCCTATAACCGTTCATTAAAAATGCAAATTATGTTAAGTATAGTCCAGATAGCATGATATTTCACTATTTTTGGAGTTGTTGAATTTAAAGCTTTTATAGAACCTCTCTCCTACCTACCTTTTATAGAAAGCATAGTGGCTTAAGTCAAAAGCAGTAGGTAAAAATTCTGAATTAAAGCTTAAATTTGTAAAAATTCGGGTGTAATTCAATTTAAAAATTTCGAATTCAACACAAATGAATTTTATCATTTTGCAATAGCAAAATTCGAAGTTTAAAAAATAAAAATATAAGTATTCTTACTTCAATGTTTGTGATCTAATTGAGCGATCTAGTTCGTAATCGAGATTAATAATCCACTTGTGATCGTTTTACATAGTTTTAAGATTAAGATTGCGGTTGAATTAATTTTAACGATTTAGGTTAATAATCTTTAATCAGCTTAAAAATCCCAGACAGACAATCGAGTAGATAATGAATGTATAGATCGCGATCTTCTGTCAACGACCTCCCGTTCTTAAATCATTTTCATAATATGTCTTTGAACTCTTGTGTTTAGATGTTTAATGTATATATGAACCTCTAATATAATATTATTATCACCATTAAAAATATCGATATTGAATAATTGCCAAATGACGATGACTTTAAAGAAAATTCCAATTCGTAACAATAATATCGCACCGCGGATTCGAAAGTTTTTTAACCTACTAAACCACAAACGAAATTTAATTTACAAATATTATACACAAAACAGCTAAAATTTCTTTTAATCAATAAACATTCATTTATTCCAATGTTAACAATATAAGCAAAGAACACTCTTAGCCGAATATTGTTGTTGGTGTCCTACAAGAATTCGCAAAAATTGTAATAAAGTTAATTTTTATTTATTTACCGCAAATATTAAACAACACACATACGTTTATTATCTTGTGTCTCAGAGCTTGATTTATTTAACCGGTCATTTTATTACACAAGAAACAGGTTAAACTGTAGTTAAATTACAGTATTCGATTTTTTTATAAGGCAAAGTGCAAAAATTTCAACCCTTCACGAGACGTTCAAAACAAAAATGAAATAGTATTTAGTGTCAAATTAAAATCCACGTGCCCAAGTCATTTACCTTTAAAACCCATTCAAATACTAAATCCATACAAGAAATCGCTGTATCCTTAGTGTTCAGATGATCGCGATATTTAAAATTATGCTGCTTAAACATATCCAAGAGCTTTAAAATTTTATTTTTCATTGCACAATTATTTTTACATTTTCACTTACACGCATATGCACAAAAACACTTTTCTAATCTACAAATCAATAATTTAGGTAAATTATCTCAAGATTATGGAACTGAAGATCACATTAAACAATTTAAACTAACAGCATCTAACGATATATCTTATTAATTTACAGTTAATTTTTATACACAAAACGACAAAATGCTGTGTAAAATATAAATATAAAAAAAAACATAACAAAACACAACACACATATAAAAAACCGCCACGATCAACAATGATCTTCACATAAAATAAATTCAGTCTTCCGCTGAAGACAACATCCAATCGACTAATGATTGTTTTAAATTTTTTTTTTGTCTTGATCATGATGATAATTTTTTTTTATAGTTTTTATTTTCTTTTCTTCACCACAAACACGATCATCATGATGATCATCACCATGATCATATATAAACATACTATATATACTAAAATAAAAATTCTAATGATCCCATTTTATAGTTTTAAACTCGCAGTTTTAGTTTTCCATGTACACTATACAATTATATTTTAGCTATGTTTTCGTGTTCCAGTTGATCTTCATCATATCGCGCGATCTTCATCATCTAACCAACGTTAATACATTCATATTTTAATCCATATAAAATTTTTAAAAAAGGGGGACGATCGCACACAAAACAAAACAATTGAATATTACGATCGTGTATAAGTAGATCAAATTAAATAATTTTCCGTTCATTTAATAAACCAAAAAAAAAAATGTCGACGATCGCTACTTAATATTTTCCACAGTGCATGATCATCTTACATACAAAAAAAAAATTACAATACAATACATATAAAATTTCTTTATGGAGACGATCAGACACCCAAAACAAACACACATATATGAGACAAAGAAGTAAAAATGCAACACCATTACACAAATAAACGTTGATCGTACGTACGCTACATGTAATTCCGGTGAAATAATGAATGATCATTAAAATTAATAAAGAAATGTGTGCGATCATACGGGTGTGTGTTTGTTAGTTTAGTTTGAAATATGATCGTTTTAATTTTGTGTACAAAATTCTTTTGAATTTTATTCAATTATAAATAATGGTCAGATGTTAATAGATGGTGTACACGTTATAAGGTACATAATATTACAATATCCGGAGACTATCGATTGATCGATCGATGACCACTTTTTTTTTTATAAATTTGGGTGACTGCAAATATAATTCGTAGTATAGCTATTAAGTGTTTAAATAGGACAAACTTCTAAAAATACCGCGAGTGATCGTTTGAATGCAGAATTTGAAACAAATGTTTGCTTAATTTATCTAACTAACACCATTGGCGGCCATTCCGAGAACTAGCTTAAACCTTAGCCTAATTTCGAGTCCTACGCCCTCTGATTACACTAATCAACTGACATTCCGAAAACTAAAATATTTGTGAAACTCCTGTTTTGAGATTTATATTTTGTGTGATGACTGTCCAGCAACTGGCGGTCAGTTTATTAACTAAAAAACAGATTACTATTTGCTCTATAAGTATGCATACATGCTGAAAAATAAAATTTTATAATACATATTAGATTCTATCTGCTCACACCAAGCATAATTAGTACACTCAAAATTCCGATTCTAAAAATCTCCTCTACAAACAAATTATCGAAAGAAAAAAAAACGGTAAGCAGTTTAATTCATCACGACACCTTACCGTTAAAGATCATATCATTTAATATATAAATTTCTTCTTCTTCTTGTTTGAAATCAATAAAATCTCGTATAAATTAAATCGATTAAATTAAAAATTCAAATCAACATTTTTTTTTTTGTTTGTATTTATCATCTGTTGCTGTTGCACAACATGAGATCATTACAGCATTAAATTATTCAGTTATCTTAATCATATTGTGTTACGTGTTTAAATGCAATCGAATTTTACAAATCAAATGTTATGTCTAACAAAGAATACTGGATGATGATGAATCACGGTATCCCGAATGTGTTAACCAACAAAATCAACGGTTTTGTAATTTCATCCTGCGTTGATTTATTAATTCGTCTTCTCTTCATACATAAATACCTAAATATACATCGTTTGAAGTTTTGAACATCCTCTCTTCATCATCAATTTTATTTTTAACTTTTTCTGTTGTCTTTTATGTCTGTGCCATCTTTCATCTTTTGTAATAATGATGATGATTATTTCCATGATCTTAATCAACATTGCACCGTCATCATCATTTTTGCTATCATCGTACTTAGCCGTCGTCGTCGTCATTATTAGCAATTTAGCATCAATTTTCGTTTCATTTCATCCCACGGTCAATGACATATTCTATTCTGGATTTTCTATTTTATGTGTTTGTATGTACGTACAAATCTTCTTTGGAATTATCATCTTGAATACGTAAAGGTATTTGTATTGATTTGACTATGGTTGGGTTTAACAGGAAATTAAAGTTTGCCTTAAAACATATTATGTTAGGTCCCATTGCATTGAAATTTGCTTGTAAATTTGAGAGACAAATAGTTATGTATGCACAAAATTTTATGAAATTTATCATAATTTCAAAACTTTCGTAATGCTGAAATTTTTCTGATTTTTAACTTTTGAAATACATATTTCAAAACTTGAAAGCATTTACAATATTTTAAAAAAAATTTCGAAAAACTTGACAAAAATTATGAAGCTTTGAAATTTATCATGGGATACTTCTTGGGAGATTTATTTTACGCAACCGTCTAAGTCTAATGCGTTGAAAATATTCCAAAATATTAAAAAAGGCAAAACTGTATTTGTAGAAATTTGTTTACCCAATTGTACTCGTAGTCTGAAACATGAAGGAAACTCTTTTTCTGCAATATTTAAGAAGTCGTATTTTGTGAAAGGCTTAATGAAATTTGAAAAGCGTTAGGAAAAGCTAAAAGGAGATAATATCAAACAATAAATTGAATTTGGGCGATAAAACTGTATCATTCCAAAGTCACTGCCTTGTAACAGCTTTCTCATATCCAAACCTAACATTTTGCTTCTAGCTTGTACTAAACCTATGGAGATATTTTCTCAAATATTAAACACCAACTCAAATTCTAGTTGAAATTTCATAGGTCAATTTCGTTAAATTTCTTCATTCTTTCTCAAACATTTTCTCAATTTCAAATCACTTTGCTTCTGTTAAAATCTTAAAATTCTTTAAAACCACCTTCTGACGTTAAAATTCTAATAATTTTTGAATTTCTTCAAATTCTATATTTACTACCCATTATAATGAAATTCAAAGCATCAGGCTCTTCAAACCGTTCAAATTCCTTCAATACTTTAAATTCTTAGAAATTTTTAAACTGTTTTATTTCTTATATGGACATCCATGTTTTCCTCAAGATTATAAAATACTCTAAGATCTTAAAGAAAATTTAAATTCTTTCATTATTCTTTTCGCTTAAATACCGTTCCAATTAATTCTCGCCAGTTTGGTAAAATTTTGGGCTTATAATGATGTTCTGCCCTGTATCCAAAATTATCCTCATAAATATTTCAAATTCTATAAATGCTGAATTTCGTCAAATTTTTTAAATTCAATCAATTTCTCAAAAACTTAGTATTCTACTAATTCTTTTGCATCCTGGAAATTTTCCAAAATCTTAAAATTTTGCTGATTTGTCAAATTCTTCAAAACCTTGTTACGTCAAAAATTCTTCAACCTATTAGGATTCTTGAAATCCTTATTACATGTTCTCCAAATTTTATAATTCTTCATATTTTACAATTTGTTCAAATTTCTTCCAAATCCTTCAAATTGTTGAGAAACCAAAATTTTTAAATTTTTCTAATTCCTTAAAATCTTACAATTTCTTCTGGGTTCTAATTCTTTAAAATTAAAATACTTGAAATTTGTTCAATTCTGAAAACCGAAATATTTTCAAAACTTCGAACGCTTAGAACTTTTCAAATTTTCTTTTAATGCTTTTCCCTCAAAATTCATTCTCTAAAATTAATCCTCCCATAATTCATAGAATTTGATTACTTTTTCAATTTGATTTCGCAGTTTGATAAAATGGTGACCTCAATATCCATTTAACATTTAACTTCGGTCCGCAAGGACCAAACTTATTGAAATCCTGGCAAAAAATAAAAACCAACAATTGTGTTTGTCCAAAACCACATCTCGATGTATTGAAGGTTTCTGAGTCTAAAAAAGCAACAACTAAAAAATGTCCGTCCGTTTGTCCAAACGGTAGCTCGAGAAGGGCTTGTCTGATTTATATTTGTTTTCCGCCAGTCTCTTTCTACGGGGAAGGCGGAGAATTGAAAAGATTATGTAACCATGTTCGACAAGGATGTGGTTATTGGATCATATTGACCAATTTGTTGGGTTGATTTGGTGTTCGATTTGCGGGTTGAGTTAAGGTTGATTGAGCAGTTCAGTTAGCATCAGAAGATTTAAGTTGAGTTCATGTACGCACTACTATAGGCGGTAATCAAATTACTCGAATTTCAAAGTACTCGAGTAAAAAAAATACATACTTAAGGTATAATGTAAGTGTGACATTTTAGTTCAAGTTGATTTCAATATATTACCTTCTTTTCACTTTCGATGACAATATTTGTATTTCAACCTTCTAATTTTCGCGGAGGAATAAATTCATATTTATTGGCGGAGTTAAATTCATTTGAAAAATGAATCAAATCTGCGACATTTAATTTTAAAAAGCTGGCCTACTACTACTGAACTAAATCCGCACGAAATTAATTCATTAATAAAAAAAAAAATTGGATGTCGCGGATTTAATTCATATAGAAAATAGTATTAATTTCGACATAAAAATTTTTTGACCACAGAGTTAATTCGTGACCCGGGTACTCGCCAATCGATGTTGGATATCCTGCCTGTCGTATAGTTTTTCAGACGATATTAATTTGGGAATTGAGTTTGGGATTGGGTGAAGAGCCGAGTTGGGAGTAGAGTTGGTGTTCGGTGGGGGTTGGGTTAGGGTTGAGTTGAGGATGAGTCAGTGGTTCAGTTGGGAATTAATTTGGGATTTTGGCGAGGGTTGAGCTGTAAGTTAGCTTGAGCCGTCTTGAGTTGTGTTCATGTAAATATGCATGTAGGTTTTCGAACCGTGTTTGTTTGAGGTGTTAGTGGTCGAATTGTGAGAGTTGAGTGGTTGGGTTGGGGTTGAGTTCGGGGTGACTTGAGATTTAATTAGACCAGCTTGCTGAACCTTGTTGATTTGAGAATTGAGTTGGGTGCATGATTCATAATTACGTTGAGTTTGAGATTGACGGTTGACTCGAGAGTTGAGTTGGAGGTTAGATTGAGTTGATGTGCCCATGCAGTTTTTAAACCGTATTAACTTAGGGATTGAGATGAACGTTAAAAACTCGCAAAATATATAAATATTTATACAGGGTAAGTCTGGTAAAAAATGCACTTCATTAAATGGACAGAGATACAGATAAAGTACCAATTATCAAAGTTGCCAGACGGAAAAAGGAAATTTATTTGGTGACCTTGTATGATCTTAAATGACCGTGTTTTTAATGGGTTTGCTACTTTTGAAGCACAGCTACTGCGATAATTCCATGAAATAAGTTGTTATGTTTATTGAGCACCATCGACGAGGTGCCTAAAAACTAAGCAAACCCATAAAAAACCGTCATTTTGCACATATTTTCAAACTAAGGTCATTCAAGGTGATCCGAGGTCACAGGTCACCAAACAAATTCCCTACTTTCATTTGACAACTTCCATTTGGCAGTTTAGTCGATAACTTATATATAGCAGTTCGATTGAATGCGGCACATAGATGGTGATATAATCTATAAATAGAACGTTTAGAATGAGCCAGCCTTATTCTCCAAATTTTGCGTATTTTGAGAACTTGAATCAGCGCTTTGTTCCCCATATCTTGAACTTGATGAAATAGGCGTGTTGAACTATTAATTATGTGAAGTTAAAAATTTTGTAATCGCAGCGAGAAAGTCAGACTAAAAAAATCGATACCCAAGTATCTAAATCCTGTTACACCGTCAAGTTTCATTAATTTATTTTGCAACTCGAGTGCCTAATGCCATAACTGATAATGTTTTATTATATACAGCTCTTTAGATAACAAAAAATTCATATACTTAATAATTAAATCCGATTTTGTTAATTTCTAATCAATTTCCGGTACAATAATCAAAAAGCAACACAAGTCAACTTTCCAAATTAGTTGCTACTTCGCGATTTTTTTTGTTTTTTTTTCGTTTTTTCTAGAAATAATAAGTGTGGATTTTAGTCTCAAAATATGTAAACCTACGCATTAAAATAAATTATTTGGAGGCACGACACAACACAAGCATGCGGTGGCATACAATCACCTGTTTGGTTTAACATAATTTATTGCCGATACACACACAAACACATTAGTTACAAAAATTCTTGTATGTTGTATGTTTATATAAATTATAAATAAAACACAACATAGAAGCTATATATTAGCACGACGCTCGACGCATGATTCATATTTACGGCGTTTTACAAAAAATAGAAAATTTCTAAGAATCTAATTGCGCGACGCGATTTTGTCACATTGATGGCAGGCAGGCAATAATGATCATGAAAATATAAACCGCATTTTGTGTCGACAAGTAAATGAATTTCATTGTTTACAAAACAGAAATCTAGCACATTAAACTATTATTTATGGTTATGTTTGTGTATACGTACATAGAGATTTTGCAATTTACAACAACAACAAAAAACTATATTGTTTATGAAGGTCGACTGGAATATTACAAATTTTCTAATTTAGTTGTTGTATCATTCATATACAGTCACAGAACTGATGCAATAAACATAGTAAGTACTTACTTGTGCTGCGGTATGCAAATCAAGTCACGGTGACACAAAATAAGTTTACAGTCACAATTTATATTTAGTGAAAATTATATTGTACATACATGCTGTCTTTATCTATTCGCGCTGCTTGCTATATAGACTATAGAGTTGTTTTCATGCCGGCGGATGTCCGGTAAATTTAGTTGATGAATCAATTCCTAATATATCGTCGTTGGTTATATTGAGCATGTTGTTTTATGACTATTCTCACTCTCTTTTATGTATATGTTTGTATCGATATGTGTGTAATGTACATAAATAAATAAAAATTCCATTAAGACGTAAAGAATTAGAATTTACATAATTCTAAAACAACAGCAAACGATAATTCCTTGGGTGTTACAAAACGGAAACTTTGAATAAAATAACAAATCGTGATTAACAAACATTAAGATATAAAATTTCGGTTAACATTTTTTTTAAATTCTTTTGGACTCCAAAATAATCGCTTAAAAACAAAAAAAAAAATATCGGGGCGAATAAATAAGCGTCGTCGATTCTGAGTCACTGTATGTACTGTGCATACTTTTGTAGTTTAATTCATATTTAAATAAGTTTTATTTGTTAAGCGCGTTCTCGCGGTGTTTTAATAACCTTCGCGATATTTATTTTACATTATACATTCTTATTGTTGTTGTATTCTGCTGAATTAATTAATACATTTCATTATTTGTGGGGCGACCTATGTCTGTGTTCTGTTGATATATAATATTAAGTGCTAAATGTGCGTCATTTTACGTCAAATATCAAAAGTTCCAAAATTGTCGGCCACGTAGATTACGACAGGAAATTCAAAAACAATACAATAGAAACGTATCGAACTTCGAGCATCCCCTTTCCTTTTTAATTATCCTCTTTTTAAATGAAAAGCGTCAATTGGAATGGTGGCAAAGTGTTTTGAAAAATATAATTAATTCTGTTCTCCAAACGTTTATGTAACACGATCAACACATCTTCTGTAAATGTTCAGGGTTAAATATTTTTAAAAATCCATGAAAAGGACCTGATTTTAGAATATAAAACCAATATACAGCAAGTTTGAGAAAAGTGACCATCTGATTTTCCTACAAGTTACAAAAATAGGCATCACTTTAGAGGAATTTTCAGGAAACTGAACCGGAATGAATAATAAAAATTAGAAATATAAACGCAGCCCGGAACGAAACCAATTTCGGTTTGCTCCTACGGTTATATAAAATTGTTATTTCAGAAATTAAATTTTTCCCAGTCACTGTACACAAAAAACTATTAACTTGCCTGTTAACAGAACTAATGTTAGGAATAATTCAGCATTGAAAAATGCAATTATGACCTGGAACAGTTTGCCTTTGGAGCTAAAAGACATCAGCTCTCTAGGCTTATTTAAAAAAGGTCTGTTTATATTGATAACTGAACATCGATAATGTAAATAGTTTGTATATATTCTTATTTCTATTGTATGATGTTAATTTTTGTTTTGTTCTCTTATTGTAAATTTGTAAATACGATTGTTATTCAAAAGCTTCGGCTTACTTAACATTTTACAATAATAAAATATTACTATTACTATTACTATATGATACACATCAAACCACCGCATACCCAACACTGCAATTCTAATAAGTGTGTCCCTGGCACGCCAATGTTCCATTATCCAAACCAGAACTAAAAAGTAAAAATGTTCTAAATCCCTAAAATTAATTTAATACGCCCGGAGTTGATTCAGTTTTTAAAATTTGATGCCACGGAATTAAACTATTTTAAAAATGAATTAATTTCGTGGCGAAATGTCGTGAAAATAATTAAATGTGCCATTTTATATTCGATACGTCACAGTTTTTCTTTACAAGGCATTTAAGTGATAACTTTTGACGTAACTATATTACACTAATACTATTTTAAATAATTTCTATAATTTCTAGTAATTGATCGTACACAAAAAAAAAAAATTATTTAATGAATAAATAAAATAAATAAACAATCATGGTCTAGTCAGTCGTATTGTCTTATTTATTTTCTCTGTATATTGTCTGAAATTTACATTTTTTCAATCCCGGACATAACATTATACAAACACGATCAAACAACCGAATGTTACACCGAATTCCCACTACTAATTTGCCTTATGTAAACATGCCGTAAGAATAAATTCTATATTAGCAAATGGAATTGTTTTTTAACCTAAAAATGGAAAAATCTGAAACACTGCCAAAAAATGTAGTTATTTCCATAGTTATTTAAATTGCAAAATTGGTATTAAAAAAAAAATCAGATTTTGTTTTAGGAACTGTATTCCCAACTGTAGTGTAATACTAAATTTCAATTATGATACGCCGTCTATTTTACACTAGCGATAATTGTAACGGTGACATAGATAGTACTTCACGAACAAATTATTGGCAATCACACGTTGTCACTCAACCAATATATATTACTGCGTTTTACTACAATTTGTCTATCTATCATTTAATGCCATTTATTTTTTAGAAGATATCCTCCGTTTTTGTAATAACTTATTACGGCTATCATGTATGTTTTTATAAATTAATTGTAAAAATGTAATAAAAAAATTAAAAAGTGTAAAAATGATCTATAATTTACCATAGATGGAGCTGTATCAATTATTGTTACAAAAATTTGCCAGCTCATACAACCATAAAATCATTCGTTCGATTTATCTGTGTATTCCTATCTGTGACTAAACTTATTAAAACAAGATAAACCTCAAAATAAAACACGAAAGCTAAAAATGTGACTTGCCACAATATGGCTAAACACAAAAAATTCACTAATAGTGCGTAGCTAATTCTATAGGCCGCCTCCGGTGTAAGCCTTAAAATAAAATATAATTAAAATTGGCAGAATTGGCGATCGATTAAGAGAACTGTTCGGCTATTGCTTATTAGCTTATTGCTGTTTGGCATTGACAGATTAAGGTTTAGCTAGTGGCGCCACTAGTTTGGAGTATCGATATTAATAAAAATAAGATAACAGTGAACAAATTTAAAATTTATAATTTCGATTTTTTGTTTATTTTTCACTTCCCTCCTTTGTTTAGTTGTTTATAAATAAATTTTTGTTTCCTCTCTTTAGAAAAGAAATAAATCGATCGCTATTTCATTCCCTTCCCTGTGTTTTTATACGAGGAGAGATATTTTATTTTTTTGAATTTCGTTCCCAGGGAAAGAAAAACAATTTTTTTTTGTTTCCTTTCACAGAGAGAGGTTAAAGAAGGGAACGAAAAATGAATTTAAACACCATAAATCATTTTTTTTTTTCATTTATACCACAAATTTCTTATACTTTTAAAACGGTAATGAGTTCCAACTGTATTAAAATAGCGCAACTTATATTTGCAATTTTATTCTAACGTTGACATACGAGTATAAAGGCGCCACTTGTAATTTCACTATACTTAACCATTTACGAACGAGAGTTTACAAGTTCGAGAAATCAATAATACTTATTCAACTATTCATCAATAATTAAACCTTTAGTGTAATATTTTTGCAGTTTCATGTCATTCAACTTGAAAAATAAAAATAAAAGCTTTTAGTGCAAGTGTTAGGCAATCCACGTTTTTTATTTTGTACGTTGCCAATGAATAATGAATAAACACCAGTACGGATTCACCAAAAATTGAAACACTGTTTCAGCTACTCTTAACTTGATCGAAAATATTTATCAATCAATTGAAAAAATAATTTCACATCTTGCTTGTTCCTCGAAATTCAAAAAGCATTTGATTGCGTAAATCACTCAATTCTTTTAAGGAAACTCTTTTGTTATGGTATATCCGGAAAAACGCTTAAATTAATTGAAAATTACCTGACGGATAAGATCTATTCTTGGCCCGACCTTGTTCTTAGTGTATATTAATGGTATTTTCGAACTTCATTTAAAAGGATCTCTTCAATTATTTGCAGATGACGCTGCCATAATTTATAATGCGTCATCGTTTACTGAGTTGAAGAATAATATGAAACAGGATTTAAAAAGAAAAACTCTTAATGATTATTTATTTAACGGTCTTATACTGAACTTCACCAAATCCAATTAATTACGTTAATTAATTACGAATATCTTATAACCATCTAAAAAATAAGACACGGATTACTGAAATGTAATCTTCGAATTCAGACCAATTATTCGGTGACTGAGAAAATTACGCGTAATACATTAAATTACCGTCTTCGTACGTATGTACAAATTCTAAACCACACAAAATATTTTATAAAGGCTTAGACCTTTTCAATAGATCATGTCAACACGATCAAAGAAAAAGTGCAGAGCGTTTTCCGAAAAAGGCAGCACGATCAAAGAAAAAGTACAGAGCGTTTGCCACTAGATGTTACTACACAATCAAAAAAAAATCTGACGTTTTTCTCTAAAGGGGACATCCCAAATCAATTTAATTATCACGTATTAATAATAAGAAAAATGTCATACAATTTTTGACATCAAATATTTAATGATACCTAATGGCATTATGTGCAAGTTGCTTATGCCTTCGGTGTTTTCTGAAAGATGGTGGCTCTTGCGGTTTAAGAAAATTTGACATTTAAACATGATCTATAGATTGGATTACTTAAAAAAAGACGCTAGAATTTCTGAGTTCAAACCATTTATAAAAAATAAACGTTTCATCAATTTTCTTAATGGGACAATTTAAACGGGCACACAAAAAAATTTTTTGGCGACAAACATTAGCATCAAAAATAATAAATTGGCATCACAAATATTATTTTGGCACCACATATGAAAAAACAAACAAATATTTTTGAAGGACATTATTAAATACTGTGGCGACAAACATTGACATCAAAATTAATAAATTGGCAACAAATATAATATTTTGGAACAGAAAAAAATAATTTTTAGTAGTAAAAAAAAAATCGAGACAAAAAATTAAATTTAATCGATACAAATTATTTAATATTTGATGGGGGATCGATATAAAATATTGCAGTGTCGTGAATAGATTCAATATAATCCGCTCCTACGTGCGGCACGCAGTGCGACATGTTTGCTTATCTTGGCTCCTACGTCCCTCGAAGTTTAAATCTAAAGCCCCTCGGAGGGCTAAGCGGGGGGGAGCGAAGCGACCTCCCGCGTGCCCGTGAGAGTTACCGAAGCCGTTAGCCTCTACGATTCTAAGTTAAATTAGGGATCTCCATTTTCCAGAATATTTTAAAACTAATTTAATTTTTTTAATTTTTAATTTATTTATTTATAAATTTGTTGCCAGTTAATTATTTTTGTCGCCCAAAATGTTTATTTCGATGGCAAAAAATAATTTTTTGTGTACCCTTCCAATAGTGCCAAAAAATTATAAATGTTGCCAAATTATTATTATGATGCCAAGAAATCTTTGTTTGTTGCTCATTAATTTGTGCCGTTTTATTTTTTTTTTGTATCTCAAATATTAATTTTTTGTGTGCCGGCTTATTGCCAGCCTTTCTTAATCATTATAATATTCTCCACTAATCCATCAGTCTATAGCTTTTGAAGTTGTTATTTGTTTTTTAATTTTTTTTGATTTTTTTTAGTTACTAGTTTCAGTTTAGTAGTTTTTGAAACGAATGCCTGTGTTATAATTTGCCATTAAAATAAATTATAGATCAATGATTTGTTTTATTTATTTTTCTTATATTAATGTTTTCAAAATTATTCTTTGTTAGCAATATTGGAATATTGTTATTTTCAAATTTTGTAAATTTTAATAATATTTTTCTGTATAAAAAATTGTAAATATTTTTTCTTGGAAAACAATAAAATAAAAATTTACTCAGTAAGTATTGGGAAACATGAAAAAAATATAAAATTTCACTGATCATATGCATGACGAGGTTTGCACTGTACCCTCATTAAAAATTCATAATTATTTATGTGACATTACTTATAAGAACTGAAAGTAGGAAGAAGTAATAAATTTCAATAAAAAATCCAATCTTTTGTTTACAAATTATTACAATTTCATTCCAATTCTGAACACAGTTTTTGTGTTTGTTTTATATTTTCCTCTTCATTCACATATAGTTGTTATAGTTTTTAATTTAGCGCTTTTGTTACAAACCTCATCTCACTATCATCATCAACATCACTTTCATTGTCATCATTTTTAGAAAATACTCGTAAGACATAAAAATATGCGTTACATACAACAGTAAACTACTTATTGGAATTATTCAAGTGTGTGTGTGTGTATCGTATATTATTTAAGAAGAATCAAACAAAAACGTCATTTTTCGTCTTTCCACTATACCCACCCACATACATAAGGCGCGATTAAGAAGAGGCGAAACGAGAAGAAAACATGTTGAAATGAAGAGAAATGTTAAGAAACCAAGTTAAGATCTTTTTTTTTTTTTTAATTTGCTGCTTCAAACACAATTAATTAAAACGGGAACATTAATAATTTTTGTTAAATTCAGGTTACTGGAACTCATTTTATAGGAAATTTTGAGTTACGACAAAATAAATACTGTGAAATACGTGCTTATTTGAGTACATATTTAAATTGTGATGATGAGCAAATCGGATGTTCTTAGAACTATAGAAAAAAAAAACTTTGCATAATTTGTTCATTCGATCACCATTTTTAGCTGAATTGGGTAAACGGGACGATGATGATTTTAATTTGTTGGCGCGCGCATTCCCCTCTCGATTTAAAACAGTAAACATTACGATAATTAAAACAGATTTTCACTCCACATAAACAAAAAAAAGTACGTCAGCTATTACAAAATATTTCGCGATAATATCGCGTGCATGAAAATTAATTTTTATCGATTTTCAACGTTCTGCTGATGCATATGCCCCGCATCAAATCGTTTATATGTTTAAAGAAAATTCGATACGCGACGGCTGACTCATTTATACAAAAATCTTTCACTTTAAAACGACAATAAAACAAATTATCTTAAGTAAATGAGACGTCTTTTATATATGTTTACTTTATACATAGCACATACATATGTACATATCTTAATTGATTTCAGTTTTCATTCTCATGCGTTCCATCATAACTTTTATCAATAAGTGTGAATAAATATTAATAGTGGCGTCAGTAGGTGTACCGAAGCGACATACATATAAGTATTTTATGAGTAATCCGAAAATTTCTCTATATATCATTCTACCGTTAATTGATCGGCTTAATTTAAACCGGGATACATTAATCATCCAATTATTTAAGATAGAAAGTGAAATTGATATTTATATGACGACAATCAGTACCACGTAATTTATAATATTCCCCATACAACGAAAAAAAAAAGTAAATTCCTTAACAACACACTTCTTAATAAAATAACACAGGTTAAGTAAAACTATTCCATTAAAAAAACTAAAAAAAAAAAAAAAAAATTCAGTTACGCAATTTTATTGCGTTTGTTCTGTTTTTCGCTGATAAGTTTATAAAATAATTTTCGTGTTATGAAATTATGAATGAAATAATTAAAATTTGCAAGCTAGAATTGTTTAATTATAAACTTTTTTTTTTTGTAGACATGAACTGTTTTATATAAGCTAAATTTATAATAATGTTTGTTGTTATGGGTTACACCCTGATAGTTAATGAAATTTAGTAAGGAGAATGGAAATATAATTTTGTATGGAGAATTAATTAGCAACAGAGGTTTCGTTTATGGCTGGTAACTGATCTAAATTGTCTAAATGAGAATAAAGTAAGCAATATAGAAACTAAATTTCGTAAAATTTCTTAAAAATTGGTTAAGTTTGTTTTAATCCAACTGAGCAATTGAAGCTACATAGTAAATGTTTAAATTTTATTTTTAAATCAATTATGTAAATTTAACTAAAGTGAAAAGTAGTTTCATACTTACATATGTGGGTTTTAATGAAATCAATCCAAACAAGATTTAAAAAAAAAAAATCAATTGACCAATGAACAATCACTACCGAGAAAGAGAGAATGAGTGTGGGTGAGAGATAGAGAAAGAAAGAGAGAGAGAGAGAGAGAGAGAGAAAGAGAGAGAAAGACAGAGGGAGAAATACAGAGAAAGAGAGGGATAAAGAAAGAGAGACAAGAGACAGTGGAGAGAGAAGAGAGAGAGATGAGCATGAGAGACATGATAGAGAAAAGAAAGGAGATACCGAAGAAGGAGGAGAAAGGAGTGAGAGAAGAAAGTATAATAAATTTTAAAGAGTATCGTATACATCAAAGTTCGTACATCTTGTGTATTATCACCTGGATTTAGCTCAACTTACTTCCATCTGGGCAACTTATCAAATTGTATTTTATGATTTATCTGATTTTGCCTCAATCGTTCAGTAGGATTAACCAGTTTAGGCTGTAATAAATAGATTATCTTTATCATGAATTGGAATTTTAGTTCTCAACGTTTGTGAGAGTAATAACCCTGTATTTACAACTGGAGTTGTTCGATATTCAAGGCGTTTGATACATCACCTTGATTTTCTGTAACTCTTTTGATCATGCTTTTAGATATCGAAGACTGGCAAATATAAATTTGAAAATATAAAATAATTGGTTCCAAAACATTCCATTAAGTCACAAGCTACTTTTTCAAAAGGCAAATTTGGGTTTGTGTGGCTTATCATTGGTTGAGAATAATTAGACGAATGATACTTTGCACAAATGCGGCACTTCGATATGATTTTATTTCAATTTCGGTGTCAATTTTAGGTCAATACAGAATTTGTTTTACCCTTGCTTTTGTTTTGAACATTCCAAAATGTGGCTTGTGCAAAGTATTTAAGATTTCGTTCCGTAATTTAATGGAGATAAAGACTCGATTTTCATAAAACAGCAACTCGTCTTCAACATATAATTTGTCTTTCATAGAGCAATAAAATTTTAATGCATCTACTTTAGCTTTGCACCACTATCTAATTTGAATTTGATTAGCATATTTTCAATTTGTAAATTTTCATACCATTATTTATCCTGTAAATCTTTTAAGACATCTACTTTGCAGTTCACCACACTACCATTATTTTCATGGCTTGAATTTGCATCACCGAATGACATACACAGCACGGTGGTTAAATTTGTTGCATTTCTTACATCGCTTTCCAAATGCTGGGCATTGTCCATAAAGGTGCTTGTAAGAACAAGTGTTGCAGTTGAACGTTGTTCTAATTTTGAGTACCTAATATGAATTTGCTTAATACGCATTGAATTTGAACGAACCCTGTGTTGAGGTTATTTTATCAATGCCACTTGGTGCTGCTAACTTAGCACCTTGTTGGACATTAGTTAATTCGACTATACGGCATATCTCTTTTGCTTTATCAAGCGTTTGATCATCTATTCGCAATAACTTGGCTTGTAAGTCATAATTTGCTCCACTAAGCACGATACGGTTACACAACATGTCATACTCGGTGGTACCAAATTCACAACTTTTAACTAATTTTGTAACATCAGTCAAGAAATGGTCCAATGGCTCATCATCCGTTTGACTTCTTGTATAAAACAAATATCGCTAGTAGACTACATTTTTACGAGGGTTGCAATTTTCTTCGAATTTAGTCACAACTTTTTTCATTATTTTTTTCTGCCTCGGTTATTACTTTAAATGTTAAGAATATCAATTGCTTCCTCACCTGCAAATGCAACAATTGTGCGCATTAATCTTTCCACTTTCTTCTGTTAGTTTGGTGACTGTTAAGAATACTAATTTGAATATGCCTCATATAGAATGCCGATAGAAAAGGTAGAGAAAACAAAGGAAAGAGGAATGAAAAGGAACCAAGAAGAGAAAGGGCTGGGATTAAAAACTGATACGAAAAACAACAAAAAAGAGATAGGAAATCCCGACTCGTTAGCTTAGATCAGACCAAAGTTCCAAGATTCGTTTGATAAAAGGCACTTGGACCATGGAATTTTCGCCCATGAATCTGTTTCTAATGCTAACCTTAAAAAATTGCAATACAATGTAATGGTTAGAGCGAGAGAGTGGCAGAGAAATAGACAGAGAATGAGCGAGAAAGAGAGAGAACAAGCCAGAGAGAGTGATAGCGAGCGAGATTGAGAAGAGAGAGAGAGGACGGAGCGAGGAAGCAGAGGAGATTAAGCAAACCGAGAGGTTCTTTGTGTGAAAATTTGTTTAGCTAAGTTTCTAATTTAGAGTTAAAAGGTTTTTTTTTTGTGTAAATAACAATCTGAAGTTCTAATTATTAATTTTCAAGTTTTCAATTCTTACAACTAATTCATTATCAAATTTTTTAATTCAAAATTTCCCAGCTCAAAATTACTTTAGAACACCTATTTCGTCATTTTATGGAATCGGAATAAAAAAATATTTAGTAACTCGAATAATAACAGAATAGAATTCTAATTGAAGTTTTGCTAGCCAAGAAATCGAAGTTTCATTTTATTTTTTCGTATAGGCTAAGTTGGATTCAAGTTTGAATGAAACATTCTAGTTTCTAGCATGAATGCAATTTGAAATTTTATCAGGAGTACAAATTCAAAATGCGGGATTTTTTTCTATTTTTGAACGTTTATTCTGAAAAAATGGTAACAAATGAATTATTCAAAGTATTGTCCATCGCTAGCCACAACTTTTTCCCATCTTTCTGGCAATTTACGGATACCGTCGCGAAAAAATTCGGCCGGCTTGGCTGCTATCCAGTCATCGACCCATTTTTGGGCTTCTTCGTAAGAATGGAAGCGCTGGTCAGCTAGGCCATGTGTCATCGATCGGAAAAGGTGGTAATCGGAAGGAGCAATGTCTGGGCTATACGGCGGGTGGGGTAAGACTTCCCATTTCAGCGTTTGTAGGTATGTTTTGACCGGCGCTGCAACATGTGGCCGAGCGTTGTCATGTTGCAAAATTACTTTGTCGTGTCTTTGCTCGTATTGTGGCCGTTTTTCTTTGAGTGCGCGGCTCAAACGCATCAATTGAGTTCGGTATAGTGCTCCTGTGATGGTTTCGTTCGATTTCAATAGCTCATAATACACCACACCCAGCTGGTCCCACCAAATACAGAGCATGAGCTTGGCGCCGTGAATATTTGGTTTGGCCGTCGATGATGATGCATGGCCGGGGTAACCATATGATTTTTTGCGCTTCGGGTTATCGTAACGGATCCACTTTTCATCACCAGTGACAATGCGATGCAAAAAACCCTTCCGTTTTTGCCGTTCGAGCAGCAGTTCGCATGCAAAAAAACGGCGCTCGACGTCTCTCGGCTTCAGCTCATACGGCACCCAATGTCCTTGCTTTTGGATCATTCCGAGGGCTTTTATACGATGGGAAATGGCTTGTTGTGTCACTCCCAATGAATCTGCGAGCTCTTGTTGAGTTTGACACGAGTCTTCATTGAGTATTGCCTCCAATTCAGCATTCTCAAACTTTTTCACTTGGCCCGGCCGCTCTTTGTCCTCAACGTCAAAATCACCACTTCTAAACCGCACAAACCATCTCTCGCACGTTGAAACCGATGGAACATGACTCGGATAAGTCTCGGAGACCAATCGATGTGCTTCAGCAGCACTTTTCTTCAAATTAAAGAAGTAAATTAAAACTTCCCGTAAATGCTGTTTTGTTGGCACGAAACTCGACATATTGAGAGCTCAAAAAAACTATGAATTTGACACTGCGACAAATTGACACATACTGAAAATTAAAGCTATAAGACGTAGCTTTGACATGAACATAGTCACAGTACTGCCTGATGCGTATAGCGTTAGTAACGCCATCTGTTATCAATCCCGCATTTTCAATTTGTACCCCTGATATTTATTAAAGTTTGATTGAAGTTTGAACGAGGTTTAAACTGGTTTGATAAATACTGGAATAAAATTTGAAGCAACTTTTTCGATATATCTTCCAAAGAAAACTCTTCCATTTCTAAATTCGCAAAATTGATATTTTAAGTCAATTCCATAATTTGGAATTCAGATAGCTTTTTGAACAATCCGAAATTGCAATAATTTTCAAAATATCAAATCAATTTCGATATTTTATTTAATTGAATTTCTAACATTTTTTGCTTTTATCTAAAGCTTAAATATTTACCTTAAAATTATTTTAACAATATTTTAATTTTATGAATTCAAAAATACTGTATTCCAGTAATTTCGTGTACTGACCGTTGTGTTTGATAACTCAATGGTTTTGAAATGAAAGATTTTTTTAACTCGAAACCCGTTCCCCAATTGTGTTCCAACTTCTTCAAATCTTTCAAACAATAATATTTCGTAGAACTTGAAAATAGACGTGTGAATCATTTTCCATCTGGCAATTTTTTATATTTCGAAAAAGGAAGAATTCACACGAACCAAGTTAGGAGAATAGGATGAATAAGGAGCAATCTTAATGAAAATCTACAATAACGTGTCTATGGTAAGCTTAAATAGAATTTTTCTTGAACGTTTGTTTTTTTGTTTGAACAAATGGTTTGATTCAACTTTGAAAGAAAATTTAAATTTTTCCAGATACTATCTAACGGATGCCAGATGAAATTCTATATTTGAAATGATTTTTCATCGATGTATGTATTCTAACGATGATTGTTTGAATTGTGTTTCAGTTCCGAACCAAATTTGTTATTTTGATACAAGCTTGAAAGAAATTTGAAACTATTTTCACGTTAAAATATAGTAGAAATTCAAAACCCTTTAAATTGATTTGAGACATCAAAACTAATTTTGTATTAATTAACATTAAGAGTGAACATTTTTTATGAATCCAGTTTGACTGAGGTTTGAATAATATTTGAATTCGTTTTTTACCTTATTTAAAATAAACCAAGTAGGTAAGGTACAAAAACTGAATATTTGTAGGCAGCAATAAATCGTTTTGATTAAAATTGAATTAAGAACTTTAGAACTTAGTAATTTGAATTTAATTGAAAAACAAACTTCTTATTTATTATGACAAATATTATACAAGTTTTAATGAAATTTGAAACGATGAAACTTACTTAAAACTTTTTATGTTTACAATTTTAGTCATTATTTGATTCAAATTTAAAATATTTATATTGATAAAATCTAAGAATCAAATCTATTTTATTTTGAACTATCAAAAGTTGGATTCAAGATTGAAAGAAATTTGAAACGATTTTTATAATAAAATTTACATATATGCATTTAGAACTTCAAATGTAAGTTGAATTGAGACTAGTTTGAAAGAAATTTGAACCGTTATTACTCTGTAAAATAGATTTTATAGGTTTCGAGATTAATCTCTCAGCTGATTGTAATATCGAACTAATTTTGTATAATGATTTTGACTTGGTTTGATTCTAGTTTGAATGAAACTTGAAACCATTTTTTTTTCTTTTGAACTTAGTCCAGAATAAACAAACAAATTGTTACCACCTCTAATCACTTATAAAATAAAAACGTCTCTAACAAAAAAGGTACTGATAACAAACATTCATGATTACGTTCGAATAATTTTGCATTACCCTCCAAAATCAAAATAAAATTTCATTAAATTCAATTGAAAATTTAAAAATTAAAAAAACTAAAAACAATAGAATTGTGTTCGGCGAACTTTAAAAATAATGGTTTTGGCATTGTTCGTGTTTGTCGCATATATGATACGAAAGATTAGTGAACTTTATTTATGTACGTACATTTTTATGCGCTTCCAACTGTGAGAAAATTATGCCAACGTATTTTTTTACCGACAGATTATTACGCTTGTCATTTTTGTCATAACGACAACGACAATTGAAAAACTTTTTTTTTCAAGTATTGTTTTGTTGTGTATTGTTGCTGTGTGCATGCGTTTTTATTATACGATACGAATATATTTTCCTTGGAACACAACAGAAAAGAAATTAACACAATAAAAAACAAAGAAATTTTTCTTTATCTTAAACCCAAAAAAAAAAATTTTTTTTTTGTTTTGTTTAACTTTAAATATTCATTATCAGTCTCTCTGGCTGTTTAAATTTACACACATACATAATAAAAAATAAATCTATTTATAGTTTGATATAAGTAAACTATGTATAGGAGAAGGTACAGTTAAACAGCGCAAAACTCTATTGGGTTAGTTCGCGCGTGGTGTACTGTTACAACGGGTAGGCAGCACTATACAAAATTTATTCATGTACATAATACTCGTATTGATTAGAAATTTTGTGGGCGAACAACTTAACAAATATTTATTAATAAAAAGCCATTCCATTGTGTATTTTTCGGTATGTGCGATTAGGAGCTGGAATTTTTCTCTTATAGATTTTATTTTGTTTAATATAGGGAGTGACATAAGATTTCTGGAGACTTTGGACAAAATTTGGATTTTATGACCTCAATTTGAATGTAAACACAATTTATCAACTTTGAATATACAAAACTGCATTTAGCTGACATCTATAGCGGAAATTTTAGCTTAATCTCTTCGTATTAACAATGTTTGAGAATTTCTGATATAGGATCGAGAGATAAGGCTGAAAATGTTTAATTTTTTTGTAAATATATACAGGAAAGTGAACAGAATTTATAAGCGAGGCTTCCATATAAAAATTTTTGATGGTCGACGTTTTCTAATTCGCGATATTATTCTAATCAATTACCTACTTACGCGATTAGGTGATAACAGCAGACAACTAATTCCGTCATTTGGCGAAGAAGAAGAAGAACAATAACTGTCCTTATCAGACTTAATTTATCAATTTTATATTTGGCTATTGTGTACATTTGTAATCTAAACACCTGAAATCAAACAATTGAAAGGAAGTGTGAACTCTTACAAAACAGATTCACAGTGAAGGTTAACTAGAGTCAACACAGTGACAAAAAAGCTTTTTAAAGAACGTAAGCCATCCAATTCCAAAATAAGTGTTTTACGATAAGGCCGGTTCCCCTTTAGAAAAGAGTTGTTTTTTTGTTGCAGCTGTATAATTTATGATCTGTAGCAGTTAAAATCCTGCGAAAATACGATTTCTGGCAAAAATAATTAAATCATTTTCTGAAAAAATTAAATATTTTAGCGAGAGTTCAAAAAAATAGCACTAAATAGTGTTATTATTGATTAGTAATCATTACACAACAATATTTTTATCAATATAGAATAGCATTGTGCGATTTCACCTATTACATAAAATTATTTCCAGCACGCGCCTTGATTGTCAGACTGTTTTTGATACTGTCATAAACTACAGCCGTAAACCATCAAAATAAACCATAAATATTATTTTTAACAAATTCGCCAGTAAGAATTTTTTTTTGCAATTCTTAAAAAAAAGGCGGGACTTAAAATAAACAAATTTGTAAAGCATTAAAAAAATTGTTTGGTAATTCAATGTGTCGATTTTCTTAAACAAATCTCATTAAGAAATATCCTGCAGTTTCCCACGATTTCACAAAGATTGTTTAAATCTATTCATATCGTAAACAATAAATATTATCAAAATTGGTTAAGAAATAGTCAGGATTCACTCGAATTAGAATAATTTCAGAAATTTCATTAAAAATCATTGGGATTCTTATTATTTCTTAAGAAATAGCCTAGGACAATACCGTTGGCCATTTGCCCATATTCTACAACTTTATCAAAAATTCATTCAAGAATCCGACATTTCGATTGCAAGTCACTGTATTATAGAATAAAACCCTACTTAGTTAACATTATAGGTCGCAGTGCTAGGTAACTTTAAGGCCCGCATGATCAGCCATAATAATAATAATAATAACAATACTTAATAAAATCCTAGTTCCTAGGATAGTAATAGGCTATCTTTCAAGAAGGTCGTTTGAGAATTATTATCGTTCCATTTTAATTGGCCGTATTTTAAAACATTATCAAAAAATCTTTCTTGCGTTCACTTATCAGCGTGCAAACCGAATTTAGCCAATGTCCGTTCTAAAAGGCCGAATCATAGAATTAAATGCTAGTTCCGTTATAGAGTTGGCCATAGGCCAGAACTTTAAAGAACAATTATTTTTAGATTCCATTTCCAACGCAAATGGCGAATTTCATCAAAATAGGTAAAACAACTAACTATTTGTTTTTAAATTTTCGAAGAAATAGCCCGCTGCTTCGTTCCATTTAGACACATTCTAATTCTTTATCAAATGATCATTTTTGAGACTCATTTCCATCGCTAAAGAACATCAAAATCGGTTAAAAATTATTCATTTCCTTGGCCAAATTCTAAGAAATAGCCTAATTCAATTTCATTTGGCCTTATTTCAGAACTTTCAAATTTCATCGTAATCCGCCATTTTTTAGGAAACAGTCTCTAGTTCAATTCCAGTTAGTCATATTTCAAAAATTTAGCAAACAATCATTTATGAGTCTCATTTCCATAGGAAATGTAGAAGTTCATCAAAATCGGTTAAGAATTATCCACGTATCGTACTAATTGGAGGTATTCTAAGACATATTTAGCTTAATTCCATTCCTGATGGTGATATTTTCGAGATTTATCAAAAAATAATATTTCAATCCCATTACTAGGGTGCAAGTTGAATTTTATTATAGTCGGTTGAGAAATAGTAAAGTTCCATTCTAGTTCATCGATATAATTAAAGCCTAGTCCCGTTTTAATTTCTAATTGGCCAGAAATTTATAAAAAAATCATTATAGAATCCCATTTCCATTCAAAATATCAAGTTTCCATTCCTGCTTGGTGATCATATTTTAGAACTTATCAAAAAAATGATTTTTGGACCCCATTATTACCTATATCGTGCAAGTCAAATTTCATCAAAATCGGTTAAGAAAGTGCCAAGTTTCATTCTAATTGGCCGTATTTTGAAATTTAGCCTAGTTCAATTTCGATTGGCCATATTTCACAACATTATTGAAAACTCATTTAAGAGAAACATTTCGATCATACATGGTGACGTTAATCGAAATATGTTAAAAATTATCCAAATTTCACACTAAGATCCTTAAAATAGCCTCATTCCATCCCGATTGGCCTGAACTTTATCAAAAAATCATTTATGAATCCCAAGCGATTTTAAATTTTATTTCGGCATTTGATGGAAGGTTTCGTGTTTTTAATTGGTTAATTTATCCGAATCCAAAGATATTAAAAGTTTAAATATTATATTTAACGTCCTACCATATGCAGTAGCCAACTCACGAACGTACGGCTATAAACCCGTTTTTTGTTTGACAAATATATTTTTAGATCAATAATTTTTTTTACGAATTAACTGTATATGTAACCTATATATCGGTGCCGCCGTTAATGGAAAATGGTAGAATTTGAACTAAATTCGAAGGTATTAGATGAATTAAGTTGTAAACGGTGCAAAATAAGAATTAGCTTGTTACTTTTTTAACCCATATTGTCATTGTAAACCGTAGTAGTGACATTGATGGTTAATCCGAGAACTAAACGTTATGTGTCACAACTCACAAGCGTTAAGAACTTGATTAAATTTGAAATGATAACCTAACCAGAATCGATACTAAATATTTCTACCGTTCAAGCAAGTAATAATTTAGAAAACATTAGTGGTTAATCCAAGAACTAAATAGTGCTGGAAGTGTTAAAAAGGTAACATTATTTTAACAGGCACAAAATCAATATGCGACGTCTCTAGCGTTAAAATAATAAATTAGAAAACTTGTAAAAGCGTTATTTGTCTAATTATTCGAAAAACTGAATTTTGATGTTTTGCAGTGGTAAAATGAAGAACTAAACTATTTATTAAAATTTCAAATCAAGCAAACTTGAGATTTGATCCACAGTTTTCATATAAACCTGTAGTGGCGACATTGGTGATTAATCCGAGAATAAAAACAGAATAAAATGTATAGGTACAAAATCGATAAGAGCGCACCTAGCGGTAAAATATATATCAGGTTTAGTCGATGAATCAACGTCAATTACACATAATCTTAAAACAAAACGTAAATTTATCCATAAATAGTTTGAAAACCGAGAGATTTCTTCATTTTTCTGTATATCTATTTGTAAGTAAGTAATAATGAATTTCTTAATAACTTCATCCAACGTTTAAGAAATAAGACGAGCAAAAAATACCCAAAAAAATGTAATAATTCACAACGCAAAATGATTTTTTTTTTTTTTTTTGCTTAATACAAAGAAGTGATGTAAGATGGTTACGGACTTTGGTAATTTCTTGTTAAAATATTTATTGATTAGAATGTATATTCTTATATACATAATATTACTTGTATGTATAGAAATTGGTCGTGTGGGTGTCCTAAACATAAGATATTAATAAGATTTCATTCATTAAATAAATTTTTGGTTTTATTTTTTCGTAATGAATACGATTGTGATCTTCTTGCTACGATCTTTGCCACCATCATTACCCCAAAAATAATAAAATTCTTGGAAATTATCGAATATAATAACCGATAAATTGATTCTTTTCCGCTTTTATTCTTTACATCAAACAACAACAACAAAAACCGAATACTTGAGAAGCAAAACAGCGCGCAAGAAATTAAATTTAATTAAAGTATATTTAAGATATATGTACATTTAAACCGTTGCTAATGGCATAATTATATATGTACATACGTTTGTGTGGAACTATATATTTTAAAGGTCAGGCATCTGGAAAACTATTATTTCGCGCATAAGTATATAAGTAAGTAATGTATGTAGGTCAAAAGTTTAAAAATGAAAATTTTTCATCATTTCCCAGCTGAATCGTACAGTAGTATTCAATTGCAATAGGCATGACAACAAGAAGCTAGGTATTTTATATAATACATACGGATCACATTAGGCGTGACAACTTAGAAACTATTTTTGATTTTAAAAATAATCGGCTTAACATTTTTTTAAGCGACAATATATGTGAAGTATTAGCTCTAGAGATCAAATAGTTTTTTTATAGAGACACATTAAAACTTAATTGATGTCCTCGAGTTTAGTTTAAAATTAAATTAGATAATGGGTTTGGATAAAAGTGTCAGCCGCATCTCAAGGTTGATAATCATTAAGTAGGTACTTAAAATGGCTGAGATTGAGTAACCGAGATTCGATCAAAGTACTTATCAGAAATGTATCGTTTGGTAGTTTTTTCCGTTCGATGTTGAAAGGCCGAATGTTGAAAGGCCGAACGCCGAATGGGCTGGAAGCCGAATGTCGAAAGCCGAATGTCGAATGGCCGAATGTGTCGAAAAGCCGAATGTCTAAACGCCGAATGGGTTGAAAGGTCTAATGTGTCGAAAGGCCGAATGTGTCGACCGTATTTTCATGAAATTTTCGTTCACTTAATTTATTGAAATGGGGATCAATCACTACATTTGCTAGAAGAAAAAAATCCAAAAATTTTAAAATCCAGAATACAAAGTAAAAATCTAGAAAAATAAAATCCCGAAAAAAATCTATAAATTACCGGAAAAGCAATCCAGAAAAAATATTTTATTTAAAATAAATAAAAAAAAAACAGTTTTATTGCTATTTTTAGACTTCTGACATCATTTGAAACATTTGTGGTACATCTATCAGTAGAAGAGATCTCGAGATCTATCACGAGCGATACAATTCCTTTGATCTGTGGCTGCAAGGTTGACGAAGCATTTACGAAGCATTAAATCCGCAATTCGCTCCAATACATTCGTCGATGCCATACTAACCCAACGAATTAAGCCAACCACAAAATACCTTGAAACTTTTGTGGTAGAACTATCAGTAGAAGCGATATTAGCGATACTATTCCTTTGATCTGTATCTGAAAGGTTGACGAAGCAATTTCCATTAACGTAAATATTAAGAATTTCACGAAAAAGGAAAATTCGAAAGGAATTTTATAAATTTTAATTTTAATTTGGTCCGCACTTTGATTATTGCGTTTCTGGATTTTTGTTTTTCTGAATTTTTTTGTTTCGGGAATTTTTTTTGCTGGATTTTTTTTTCGGGATTTTCAGTTTCTGTATTATTTTTTCTCGTAGCCAACCAACCCATTGAAATGAATATTTAAAACCATTGCATTTATTTCTTAATGTAAAATGATTTACATAAATTGAAAATACGTGCTAATAAATCCTGTGCATGTAGCATATTAATGTTATCGGCCTTCGGCGTTTCGACACATTCGGTTTTGAAATTCGGCCTTTCGACCCATTCGGCTTTTCGACATTCGGCCTTTCGACACATTTGGCCATTTGACATTCGGCCTTTCGGCGTTTCGGCATTCGGCCTTTCGAACCTATTCCGTTTTTTCCGGGCAATAAGGATGATGTCTAAAGATAATCCATGAATTAAGTATTTAAGATATTTTTATTTAAAATCCGCAAGTTCGCTGATAGCTTTACGACAGAAAATACCCGGGTATTTTTGACAGATTTTACTCCCGCTAACTTCACATCAATCCGTATGTTCACTGATGGCCTTTTGACAGAAAATACTCGGGTATTTTTGACAGATTTGACTCCCGCTAACTTCACATCAATCCTAGTGTTCACTGATGACCACGGGGTAAAAGAGATCGGGGTATTTTTTGAGCAAAAAAACGAACGCATAAAAAGAGTCGGTGTATTTTTCCGTATGTTCACTGATGGCTTTTTAACAGAAAATACCCGAGTATTTTTGACAGATGTTACATTTTCTTTTTATTTTTTTAATATTTTTTATTAATATCATTGTTCAAATCGAAGCATTTCATATTATTTTAATTTTAATTTTTCAATTCCGATAAAAGAACCAATTTGCGGTTGTCAAAAAAACTTCAAAAAAACCCAAGTAAAAGTAGAGTTAAAAATACTCCGACTCTTTTTATGCGTTCGTTTTTTTGCTAAAAAAAACTGAGGTAAAACACTAAAAAATCTGACTTTTCGTCAAAAATAAGTCAAAAACCTTAAATGATGGTCAAAAACTTTCGAAAAGTGTCAAAAACTGTCGAAAAGTGTCAGAAACTGTCTACAAGTGTCAAAAACTGTCGGAAAGTGGAAAGTGTCAAAAGCTGTGCGTGTGATAAATTACTGAAGTAACATGTTGAACTGAAATGATGACCGACTGAAACTTAACGAAAAGTCTAACATGTAATTGCGACCGAAATAATTGTAGTCTTACTTTGGCAATTTTACAACAACAATGCCGTGTATTTTCATTCCGGAATGAAGAGATTCATTCCGCTGAGAAGAAGGAATAACAAAATTCTCTTCTTCTCCTAGTTGTAGTGTTTACCACTAGAGTACATATATTAGATATATTTAGTTTTATGAGTTGGTAGTAAATAACAATTTTCAATTTTTCGATAAATCAGAATATTTAATTTTATTAATTATCATTTGGAATAATTATACCTTATTCAATAATTTGATATCATTATTTTATATTTGTTAAAATTCTAAATAATAAATTATATTTTAGAGCTTGGTACCAACTGTTGAAAGTAAAAACAAAAATTATTCTGAAGAAGAATTGTTCTTACTTTGGGCAAAATTTCATTCCTATCCGGATAGGAATAACTTTTACCAAAGTAAGACGGCAAATGACCGAGTCATTCGGTTAACATTAGGTTGGTTGAGTCGGTTTTAATCTTCGGTGTAACATGTAACATCGGACGTACAAAACACAGAATGAGTTTAAAAAAAAAAATTTTTTTGTCAAATGAAGAAGGGGATGTTTTACTAGATGTGTTATACGGTAGACAAACATAAAGTTAATCGCGATTTTCCTTTATCCCGATTGTCAAAAACCGCGTTGTGAAAACGAAATAATCCAGGTTTTTTGTGAAAATTATGTAATGACAGTCATCCGTTATTACCCTTCAAATAAATTTGCGAAGTCTCGCCTAGGCGTTACCAAAGCGAAGCGTAAGCGTAAAGTTTTTTCGTTGATGCACCACTACACTTTCACAGTCTAGTTTCGTTTCATTTTTTTTTTATTCTTATTACATTGTGTATAGATACTTTCTTATAATTCTTTCATTCTTCAAATATTTATTTTGTAAAGATGCCATTTTGAATTTCATTTTTTATTAAATTGATATGTGTAATGTAAGTATTTCTGTGGCGGTGTTTTATATAAATGTTTTAATGTTTTTTTTTGTTCTAAATATACATATGTTTGATGTTTGTTTCAAATTCAATTATAGATAATTGTTTTCTTTTTATTCGGAATTTGATTTAATGAAAGACACCGTTATTTGGTGATACCGGTTGTTTTTCGAGATTTGGATAGAATTCTAATATTCAGACCAAAACACTATAAAATGATTTTTTTCAAAGGTAAATATGATTTTGATATTGAAATCATTTTAAGATTATCCTTGAAATAATTTAATTATTCCAGAAACGTGTCATCGAAGAGATTCTTCGAAACCACAGAGGTGGTTTAACAGAATAATTTTTTAAATTTTTTATAAATATTTAAAACGAATTAATAAAATTTTTTATGTTAGTAATCAACATTTATGATTTTTATTTTTATTTTAATTTCAAAACTATTTTTAAAAATATTCGTTTAACGAAAATATTACGTAATAAAATTACTTCACCCAGTGTTTCGCTTACACTTCGTTTCTATATCGTCTCTCTAGTAATGAAACAGCGTATAAGAAAAATAGCAGTTTTAAAATAATTCACATTTAAATGTTTTTCGAAAAACTTTTTAAAATAAAATCGTTTGTATCATAGAAAATTAAATTTTCTATAAAATAAAAGATTTTATTTCAAAAAAAATTTTCAATAAACATTTAAATGCGAATAATTTTAACCCTGCATCACTAACGCTAATTTATGGAACATGAAAACTAACCTTGGGTCCATTGGACCCATGTCTTTAAACTCGATTTACAGAGAAATCTTGGTATTCAAACGGTAAATTTATAAGTTTTTAGTAAATTTATTAAGACTACAATCACAGAATATATATAAACAGAACAATATCTTCTATAGCGCTTTAGTCCTAAGCTGGTGAACAAATATTTTCGTTATTGTTTTTTTCGACTGATTTTGATTTAGAAAAGATAGAAAAATCATTTTATATGCAATCAATGAAACAAAAAAAATTACAAAAATGTTTGTACCCACCTCTTTCTATTGATAAATAAAAATCAGTACAATTGTAAAACGAAAGAGAGATCTTTACAATTTATAATGTGCTTAAAAGAGATAGGCATTCGTGAATAATTTTTGATTTTGGTCTAGTTAGCTTTGCGAAACTTTAAAATAATATCAAAGAAATAACAAAAAGAAAACTTGCAACTCCCATAAGCTTGTGTATGAGTTTGTGTAGCATTTCTAATTTATTTGTATTGGTGATTTGTTTATTTGTTGATTTGATTTTAAAGTTTCGCAAAGCTAACTAGACCAAAACCAAAAATTATTCACGAATGTCTATCTCTTTTAAGCACATTATAAATTGTAAAGATCTCTCTTTCGTTTTACAATTGTACTGATTTTTATTTATCAATAGAAAGAGGTGGGTTCAAAACTACAAACATTTTTGTAACTTTTTTTGTTTCATTGATTGCATATAAAATGATTTTTCTATCTTTTCTAAATCAAAATCAGTCGAAAAAAACAATAACGAAAATATTTGTTCACCAGCTTAGGACTAAAGCGCTATAGAAGATATTGTTCTGTTTATATATATATTCTGTGCTACAATATAAAAAATTAAAAATAGCATTCAAATTTATTTCCAAAAAATTACAATAAAAAATTAAAATTATAGTTCATTTTATCACAAAAAAATCAAATAAAAAATAAGTATTTCGTAAAATATTTCACTTTGCGTAATTATAGTAGTGTCATATTTCAGACCATTGATTTGGTAATCCTAAAACGATAATAAAACCAAATTTAGCAACTTATTTTATGCATTAGAGTGTTTTTATTTTTATATAAATTTTCAATTGCCTTCGTGGGTCCAAATAACCCAAATATATTCTATCCTCAATACTAACGTGGGTCCAAATGACCCAAACACTTTTTCAATGCTCTACTGTTCACTGAATGACTGACAAAACAAAACTGAAATGTATAATTAAACGTGGGGAAATACCTAAATATAGATTACATTTTGGTATAAAATTTGTTTCAATTAAAGAAAATTTATTTTTCTTAACGTCATTCTAAATTGGGTCCATTGGACCCATGCGTTAGTGATGCAGGGTTAAAAGTGCTATTTTTCTTATACGCTGTTTCATTACTAGAGGGACGATATTATTTTCATAATAAATCTATACAAAAACCCTTCGCTTTCGTGCCACAAACAGTACTTTATTGAAAAGAATGCGAAGATAAATGCGAACTACCCATACATACAGACATTTAAATTACTTCGCTTTCATTTTAATTTTCATATAGCAGATGCGATAAAAACGTTACGTTTTTGCTTCACCTGAGCGTTACGCTTGCGAAGAGTTTCATATATAAATGTCTTCACTTGCATTACGTTAGCATTTCGCCATGTTTAGAGGGTACACGATTTTTACATAAACCGGATTATTTTGTTCCCACAACGCGATTTTTGACAAAAATGACAACTGAAAATCGCGATTAACTCTGTGTCTGTCTACGGTATTAGTTTTGATTTTGTTTAGTTTAATTTTGTTTTTGTACAATTTGACATTTATACGTCATGTACTCGGTCACAAAAAGGAAAACACATGTAAAGCTTGATTCACCAGATTTGTCCATTGAGTTCGTCAAGAAAATGACAACTTGACGGAGTTAAAAACCGAGATAAAAATATGTTATCTCGCTGGACACAAAATTTCAGGCATACCAACATTGTTTTTTCTTTTGCCATTCTCGTTTTTGGTTTTGCTATTTCTGACATTTCTAAAAAAAAAGCGAATACCATATTTTTAACTCGATTTTTAACTCCGTGAAGTTCTCATTTTCTTGACGAGCTCAATGGACAAATCTGATAAACCAAACTTTACTTTCGACTGAAAGGTTCGTTCAGTCATTCAGTCAATTTTCAGTTCACAACTCGGTCGGTCATGTTTCGGTTCAACATGTAACTTCAGTTGCGGAAAAGAGTAAACAAAATATTCTTATTGTTTCGTGAGCAAGTTTTTGAAATATGCTAGTAAATTTCGAAAATGTTCAAACTGTTGAAACAATTCTTAACGTAAATAAAGCTATAATTTTACATTTTTCAATTTTTTTCGCTGTCAAAAAGTCATGCCAAAGTGTCGAAAATACAGGTTTTAAAAGACTGTCAAAAAGTGCCGAAAACTGTGTCATAAATACAAGTTTTCGATACTAACCATCTCATCGTGGTCATCAGTAAACACCAGGAGTGAACACTAGGAAAAAGTAGTTCATTTTATAGCGCAGACTAAAACAAACCTGGTTCATGGAATTAAGGTGCCTAAAATACCGTCAAGGATTGAGTTAAATTCTGGAAAATGGGGATTTTAATATAAAAACAAAAATAACCAAAAATTATAATTTCTGGAAAATGAGGAATTTAATTTTAAAATAAATATAAATAAAAACCGAGAACTTGAATCTCTCCCGATCTAAACAAAAAAAATCCAAAACACTCCGTGTGTACGTAGTGTAGACCTGTCAGATTAATTTTTTTCCCCCGCAAAAAAAATGAAATCGAGCAATTCAACAAAACAATTTCCCATAAGTTCCCGCGGTTTCTTATAAGAAATCCAATTCGAACCACAAAAAGTACTAACGATTCGTGTATTTTATAAACCCCGTGCTCAACGGAATATTTATTTGTAAACAAGACAAAATTCCATCGCTTTAATACAATTGCTCAAAAAATCAAGTACGTTTAAATAAAATTTTATCTTCTTACCGGATGATGTGTCATGTTTTCTTAATTCGTTTCTAATGAATTTCCACTAAGTAATAAGTAAATTTGAATAATAATTTCGTTCGACGAGAAACGCACAAAACACAAAAAAACACCAAAAATCTAAAGTGTACAGTGCACGACACATAAGCATACACAAACGCACTACAAATATTAAATCACGACACTAAAATATTAAAACACTTAATTATTTATTGATTTGTATATTTAGTTTTAATTTAATAATTATTAAAAATTTTCTAAAATTTCCAAAAAAAAAAAAAAATCGCGACAATTCTAATGCAAAACGTCAAAAAAACTCGTCTCACTACTAGACACTTCATGCACTCGAGGATATACACACACGATTTCTTTTTGATTGGATTTTAATTACACATTAGCCACTATACGCTTATTAAATTTAATTACGACTAATTTAAATAAAATAAAAATACAATTAAACTTTTTTCGATTTAATTTATATATTTGAAACTAATATTTAAGCCCTTACGCGCGCGGTAACGAAACACAAAATTCCAAAACTCTTCGATTTATTTAGGCAGGCACGTATGCCGCCATTTTCTTTTTCCTATATGAATGACTTCGACTTGACTGTGACTGGAGAATTCACACGAGCACAACATAAAAAAAAATATTTTACAAAGCGGAATACCGACACATGATTTTCGCGGTTGTGTGTTGCTCGGTTTACATGTTACAATTGAATTGGATATTTTTTTTTGGTATTTTATATTGGAATTTAATCGATTTTAGTTATTTATTTATCTTTACATTATTTTTATGAAAAATTTTAATGTTTTTTTCTATTACGTCATTTTAAACGAGAATTGATGCCTATCCATCACACTCATTGTATCATGTGAATCGATGCAATGTCAGCGCCTTTTGTTGACAATGCCAAGCATTGGTGTTTACCTTTTTTTGTGTTTGAGTATTACGCTTCGAGGATTTTATTTTTGGAAACATGGAAGAGGACTTTGAGAGTAAATTATTAGTGGAAATTCAGAAATATCCGTTTCTTTATGATTTAACACATCCGCAATACAGGGATACTCAAAGTAGGTCAGTGGCCTGGACTAAAATTTCATATGAATTGCGAATATCAGGTAAGTGTTTGTTAGCTTCCTCTGACTTCAAGTTCTATGCATCAAAATTGCCGGGTATTTAACATTAGAATCCTGGGATTAATTTTTCTCAATTTTCAGTTGCTCGATTAAAAGGTCGATGGCGATCACTTCGAAATTCGTATCGAATTGAATTACTAAGAAAAGTGGGTGAAAAACCAGGAAGATGGAAATATTACGACATGATGAACTTCCTCTCCGTTTCACTTAATAAGGCCCACCGTAAAAGGTATTTATTATTATTCACAATTCATCAATTATATTTCTCTTATTCCATAATTATTCCAGTGGAGCAGATTTGAAAGAAGTGGTTTCGACAAATACAATAAAATTTGAAGGCAACAGCTTCAAGGAGGAAGGTAACGAAAGTAGTGTAGGTGTAGCAGATATTGAAATTGTTGATTTGGTTGCGTCGGACACAGAATCGGTTTCATCAACAATAAAATTTGAACCCAATTCAACGATGTCGGTGCCAAAGGATTCGTCCAATAATCAGGTGCAGCTAAACTATGAATCGGAACTGAGAACCTTCATGGAAGCGATGACTGTAAAAATTTCCAACGAAAATTTAAGTAGAGACCAAATGGATGAACTGCAAGAACAAATGTTGGTTTTATTGAATCGAAAATTACGAGAATTTCGCAAAATAAACAATGAATAAATCTTAAATATGTAGTTATTAGAATAATTGACCTTTTCTTTCATTTGGTATGTATGTATGTACATAAAATCCAAAGGGCTGCGATTTTTTTTTTAATAATTTATTTAATTATGAAATAAGGACAGCTCTAATTAAATAGATTATATGAATTTTTATAAAAAGTATGATTTGCTTATTTTATATTATTCCTAGAAGACTTGAGCTAAACTTCCCTATTTATGCCCGCCTAGAAAACTTGGTGTCCATCGTTTAACCATTGGTTGCTGCCTTAATTGTTCTTCGCGCTCTTTTTCCGCTAATTGTTCGGCTAATCTACGTTGATTTTCACGGAACTGTGCTAAGGGATTTTCAAACCGTCTATAGTATTCTAGAACTTCCCGGACATCTTTGACATCAGATGTGGCAACAGCTGGAAATTCAAAAACAAAAATCGATTAGTATTTTAGCACCTCGTGTAATATGTGCAAATACTCCATTTCTTACTCTTCAAAAACGCTGCAAGATCTAATAATGTTGTATCATCATTATTTCCGGTCCATCGTGGGATATTTAATGTGTTCTCTGGATGTAGTTTTGTTGAATTTGGATCCCAGTCGATCACAATTACTTTGGATAGGTCTCGATTTAAATTATCTAAATTCTTTACATGATGCCCGTCCACAAAATGTGTAGCATCCCGAACCAAACGATACATAATATAACCATTTGGATCTAGGGCATCAATGATTGGAAATACGGTCATACCTTGGTCGGCGGTGAAAATAACAATTTCAAAATTTCGAGCCAACTGTTCTAGAAATGCATCGACACCTGGACGTTTCTTAAAACGCCATCCAGTTTGATATGTCCAGTCGGGGTGCACAAGTACATCTTTCATTTCCAAAACTAATGTATACGGAGGTTGAATATAAGGCGGTTTCAGCGGATCAGGCAGCAACTTCTCACGAGACGGTTCTTGTATCATTTTTTGGTAATTTGTAAGGGATTTGTATGTTCGCTTTAAGTATTGCTCCACTATTGACAGTTTAGAGAATTCATCTTCAATTATCTTGCCATTTTCATCGACGTTTGGTTCCCCGAATACGGTAACACCCCAGACTGTGAAGATTAGGGCCGTACCACCAAATGCAATAAATCTGGATCGGGAAACACAATAAAGATTATAGATTATGACTTGTGCGGCCTTTTACATGTACCTACCCATATTTCATTCGATTTTTAGACTTTTCATGCTCCTTTTTTTTCTCCTCCTCATCATTGCGAGCTTTTTGAGCCGCTTCCTCGGCACTTGGTTCTGATGTTTGTGGAAATAAAGCCGATAGTATCTGAGGTGGTGATGGAGCTGGGCCCGTACTATCATTTCCCGACGTGCCTTTTGGTGGATCTACCGGAATACGAAATAAATCATAACATAATCGAGAGATCTAACCTAAAAAAAAAACTCCGGCTAAAATACTACTCACTTGCCGAAAAATGTCGTACGCTCTGTTTCTGTGTTAAAATTGAGGCGAAATTACGTGTACTATATACAAATGATTTTGAAAACCGATTTAACTTCAATAAATTGTGTAGCTGTGCCATTTTTTTATATTTATTGACTTATATTTAACCAACCAAAATTTTTTTTCCGATTTTGAAGTCTCTTCTCGGTTGCAGTAAATTTTCTGATGAAATGTCACATTAGTTCGAATGCTCGACGGTTCGACAACTTGCGAGACATCTATTGAATAAAGATAACACTTTGATATTTCAAATATAGTTTTGTTTGGTTGTTGGTTGTTAAAAATTGCATGGATATTAATTTTTTTGATTTAACTAAATTAATTATAAATTATTACCAAAAGATGAATTTAACTTAAAATAGTAAGTAAAACAATTAATAAAATAAAAACATTTTCCTAATATTCAAATTTATGAGGTTACGGCTCAAACAAAGTAAATTTTAATCGTGTTTCATCTTGTTAAAAAAAAGCATGGTGTTTCCTTGTTAAATTTTTTATATACATACACATTTTATTATTCGCTTCAAATTATTTTATTTATCGCGCTTCTTTTTTATTTTCTTGAATTTTAAATTTACGACATACACTCGTCAAAGGAATAAAAAAAAAAATACATTGGAATTATTTAATTCATTCCTAAAGGATTTAAAATACCTCATGTTAACCTTCGAAACTGATGAAGATATCGACAAAATTTATCAAATTAGGTACTTCTTGGGGTGCAAAGTGGTTATTTAGCCTCTAAAAAGATCTTAGCTTAAACCAAGTCAAGCCTACGGATATGCACAAACATATTACAACAAGGAATCCTGGGTGTGTCAAATTGGTCTAGGTGAACATTGTTAGCAGTAGCTTATTACATAACGATGAAAAGGACCAGAGGAGTTTTGTTTGAATAGTTGACTAAAATAGATGCGTTTTATTCAAAGCAACAACAAAAAAAAGAATTATCATAGTAAAGAAAATTCATGGTCCAGCTCGAGCCAAATATTTATGGAAGTAATTTGGTAAAATTGGAGATTTTCTATTGGTTTAGAAGAAAAAAGTCAAATAAGAAAGTCACCATATTTGATCATGGTAGTAGAGATATCTAGTTGAACATTTAAATAGGTTTTTTTGATTCTTAGACATGGATCAGTTTATTAATACAGCAAAACCTCCAACTTTGGACATCTCTCTATTTTGGACACTCCTCTATTTTGGACACTTTCATTCAGTCCCTTGAGAAAATGCTTCTTTTCCTCTATAAATCTACATATTGGACAACCTTTATATATTGGAAATTGGACAATAAAAATAGTCAGACAGCAAAAATGTTGAATTAACTATGGAATTAATCTGAATTCAAAATAAAAATGTTGATATGCGCGTCATTTATTTTTTACTAAAAAAAAAGAAATTTTCCTTATATTGGACACCTCCATAAATTGGACAGTCCCTTCGCTGTCCAATATATAGAGGTTTCACTGTATTTTCAAATGGTCTGTACCAGCTGACCCAGAGTTCATTGTTCCTGAACGAGTGGTGTGGATATTTTATTGGGAAGTGAAATATTTTGGGACATTAACTCCCAGTATTTCATAATACGAAATTTGGTTGGGTAATTGGTGGAAAATTAGAGAGTAGTTCCAGCAATCAAAAGTTTTTTTGTTTTTTCGTTTTATTCTATGCAATCTTTTTCTGGGGCTCAAGGCACTCCCAACTCTTTCGCAGTTAACTTTTACCGTCCTACTTTACGCAGTAGTTGTCAAGTCGAGGACGTATGGCTATAGACCCGTTTTGTATAAACCACCTGCACCATTGCATTGATTCATGCCAGCCTATAGTGCCGACATGAAAGGTGAGTCGGCCCATGGATTCCGCACTCTCAACAGGGGGTCATAGATGTGTTCATCGTCATCACCGATCGTAATCAGATGATGAAAAAACCCTTGTGCATCCCGCCCCTATAGGGATTCGAACCCGGTACCTCCCGATCCAACCGCCGTAGCTTTAACCACTGCACCGTTTGGTAGGTCAATCAAAAGTTCGTTTCACCATGAGAATCGAAAACAACGGATGCTGGATTAAACAGTCTGTTGGAAAAATTTTGGAACATATGTAAAATGTTGCTTTAGTGATACAAATAAGATTCGGACAACGGAGGAATTAGCGTGTGAGCAACATTTTAGTGATACTCTCAAAAGAGATACAGACGGTGCATTTATTGTGTAATTGCCTTTTAAAATGAAATGGCTAATTCTACTAATATGGCTTTTCATAGATTCAAGATGTTAGAGGAAAAATTAAATAAGAATGTAGAATTGAAAAAGCAATATGTATATCGAGTTCAAGAGAGAATATAAGTTGATGGGCCATATGAAGCATTGGTCTGAGGTAGATGTTGGAACGGAATATTTCATACCTCATTTGACTGTATTGCGCCGTAGCAGTTCCACAATTTAATGTAGAGTTGTTTTTGATGCTTCGGCAAAATCTCCCTCTCAGCTCAGTATTCGTTGAATGATCTGTTAATGGTAGGTATTGAGATTCAGAAAGCATGTCATCTCTTTTACAAGTGATGTTGAAAAGATGTATAGGATGAAAAAATTGGATCCATTTCAGACAAAGTATCATACAATTTATTGGAGTGAATGTTAGGTTATGGGACGGCATCTACGTCGTATTTATCAACTCGTGTTATCCAACAGTTAGATGTAGAGGAATCAGAAAAGTATCCATTAGCTTCAAATATTATGAAAACTGGTACTGAGATTAAGAAAGTCGTACTCAAATTCGAAGGAATTATTAGACCATATTCAAATGAAGAATTTAGGAGATCCCATTCAATTGGATGTCAACGAAATAACTAAAACCTTCGGTTTACGTTGGTCATCCTTATTTGACGAATTTATATTTTTAGTTCAGCCATTAGATGACGGTAATAGAATTACAAAGAGATCAATATTGTGATGAAACTATGGATAGAAAAACTGGATTGGGATACTGACATATCCGAGAACTTAGAAGTAAATTGGATTGATTTCAGAAGCAGTTTAGGAATTTTAAATGATTTGAGATTAATTCAGGAATTAATGCGTCGGAAAAAATCTTTTTTCCAAGATAAATGTTGGGAAAATAATTTTCTGGTCTGATCCCCCAGCTAAATTTACACCCCACAATTTAAAACCTTATGTGGCCAATAGGGTGAGCGAAATTTTAAATTGTAGTAAATATATAAAATTCAGATACATCGCTGGGAAGACAAATCCTGTTGAATTAGTATCTAGTGTTTTTGAAACACTCAGGATTTGTCTGAATTAAATATGAACAGTCAACTTTGTTTCTGTAAAAATAACAGATATTTTCAAGATTGAGGACTTTAGTTTAATAGTACGACTCAAACCAAAGCAACCTTGATTATACAAGCCATAATCTAAAAAACGAAGCTTTTATAAGGGAATTAGAAACGAGGAAAAAACCAAAATTTCCATAGTAAAACACATAAAACATATGGGAAATCACTTTTTTTCCTAAGACAAATTTGTAAATGAAAACGTTGCAAATTCTTAATTATGATTTCTGGAATATTTTCATAAATATTTGAATTTCAACATATATAAATCTCGTTTAAGTAAATCGTTTCCATTTTCTTGTAATAATTGATTTATTTAAACCAAAATATAAAAAAAAGTTCATAACAACAGCTTTCTGGTCATATTAAAAAGAAAAGCTTCCTACAAATCGTGTGCATTAAGCCAATATCAGAGCCTACTGTATAAATAAGAGCCTCCAGTATCGACTGTATTTTTTACTAAGCTTAAAATAAGGTACAAATAATTTTTCCTTTACTATGAAACTATATGGAAAAACGGTTATTTTCATTTACAGTTTTAGTTTATTAGAAATGTGAGCTTTTGTTTTGTTTTTATATGAAAATGTTCATGAAACATGTAATATTATTTGAATGAAAAATCAAGTCTTGAAAATGTTTATTTCTTAGTGAAAATCGCCATGAAAAATAAGGTACTTTTGAAATTTTAAATATTGTTGTTTTTGTAATATACTACGTCACCAACATAACTCGTTTATAAAAAATACAATAATCATCTCTTTCATTGCCTCCATTCAAATTTGAATTCGAATATGTTTCTATAGTTATTTTGAATTTGCAAAGCATGCTAGATTGTTTTGATTTTTTGTTTTTTTCGCACTCATTTTATTGATTTATTTTTTTCTGTTTGCTCTTTCTGATTTATTTTAGTTTAATTGTTGAGCGGAGGCTTGTTGTCTTTTTTCTTACCATTAGTTTTAGATTTGGAGATATGATGTCGTCATTAAACTGAATTTTCTCTTTTTAATACACATTGTTGTTGTTGTAGAATGTTTTTTAATTTAATTTCCCTTATTTTCTTTTGATTATTGCTGGAAAATATGGAAATTTGAGAATCTGTGTTTTAAATGAGTAAGACATTGAGTTGTTTGTTAGCGATTTCTTAAAAAATTATTTAACTGGGTTTAACTTTTAATTCATATTTTATCGTCAATCGAAATCGCGTTTTTTCATATAAACACTATGAAAATAAATGAATTTTTAGTGTTTCTATATCCCTTATTTTAAGTTCATTTTTCACATGCCGGCTCTATTCACTTCAAGATGGTTCTGCCAATATACATAGATGGCAGTGGGCAGTAAACATTTTGATAAACCGTACCAAAAATCGCCACTTGGGGAAATTTAAGTTCAAAAATTTTAGGAAAAGCAAAACAAATTTACAAAATATTAAGAACGTGGCATAATTTTGTGATTAAACAATTTTTTTTTCATATTTTTCTGTATAAATCTGAGACATCTAACGTACACTAGTAAAACTAAAGATAAATGTAGCAAGTATTATTTTAATTCGTCAGAGCCAACTTTGATGTATTTTTCAAATTGAAAGTTCGAAAAAAATATTTTAGAAATAATTTAATTTTAATATTTCTGCAATTAATATTTACTTAATAGCAATATACCATTCTTGTATATTGCTGCTAAAGATATGTAGAACACTTATGTATAAACATTTTGTAACATTTTTGCTTTTTTCATTATAAAACTTGATGCCAAAAAACACCATTTTTACTATGGATTCCTATGGAAATCAGTAAAAAGTTATACCACTAAAAAAGCTTCTAAAAAATACGTCATAATGATTATGGCTCTATACTCTAGAAGGCTCTGCTCAAACGCGTTGTGGCTTACTGTTTTCGTTTCATAAACAGATACTGTAGAAAGAAGGCTGGTAACTTGGAGGTTTTCGACTACACCGGATAACTAAACTCGTTATAGATTATTATCATCGAATTTACTTACACCAAATCGACGCGGCTAACAAGATACGACAAAAATATTTTTTTCCAAAGTTAAGAATGGTTATTCGTTCCATTCGTTCAAAATGTCAGTTACCTGAAGAAAGAGCATTGCCATTGGCTCGATTATCTCCATTTGTATGACCCTTCACATAACTGATGTGGACTCTTCGTTCTTCGTTCCGATTAATGTTGTGGTCGGCCGGAGACATGCAAAAAAATGGAGTTTTATTCACCGACTCATTCATTCTTACATTTGAATGCAAAGAAGTCTTGGCCTTGCAAAAAGAGGCGCACCAGTTGAAGTTCGATGCGACAATGGAACAAATTTTCACGGTTCCCAAAATGAACTTAAAAAAGCGGTTGACGAACTAGAAGACGAAAAGATTTGTCACAGCTGTTTATCAATGAAGTGGACATTTAATCCACCCGCATCAGCTGACATGGGAGGTGTTTGGGAGCGGCTCGTACAAGCTGTAAAAAGAATATTATGAAGATCCTTCCGTCAAGGGCTCCAACAGAAGAATTGTTAAGAAGCTGCTTGTATGAGGTGGAAATTATTATTAATTTAATAGTAGACCACTCATGTATATTCCAGTAGAATTAAATGTACCAGAAGCATTAACGCTAAACCATTGTTTGATAGGTTCGGCTGGCGGTCAAAAACCATTAGGAGTTTTCAATGAAAACCCATTGACATTAAGGAAGAGTTGGGAAATTTCCCAACAAATAGGGAAGAAATTTTGGAAACGGTGGGTTAACATTAACTCGAAGAACAAAATGGTTTGATACAGTAAAACCCATATAGGAAGAAGACATCGTTATAATTGTAGATGAGAACCCTTTACCCTACTCCATAAACCCTGTAATGAAATGAAATTTAACGAATATGTACAAATTATAAAACAGGATGGTAAAGAGGAAGGGCTTTAATTCTCCACAGGCTGCATGCAAGAATTTTCAAAATTCGAATAAGTTCCAAATGTCGTTAGTTGAACATTTTGAACAAAATGAACGAATTTTGGCAACTTTGTATGTACTATTTGAAATTTTAAGCTTTTCAAGTTAATTTGCCAAAGTTTACTTGTTCGAAGTCAAAATTGCGTGCACGGTGACGGTAAACTCAGCCACAGAAAATGGGAACAAATATAACTGTGATTATAATTACTTAGGTCTAAAAAGACCAAAGTATTGAAATCCTGTCAAAAATGACGAAAAATTTGGATGGTCCAAAACCGCTTTTCTCGACGTTTTGAAAGTCCCTGAGTCTGAAAAAGCAAAAAAAAAATATCCGTCCGTCTGTCTGGATGTCTATACCAGTGGTATCTCGAGAACGGCTGATTCGATTTTGCATTTTCGTTCGCCAATCTGTTTCTATGGTCAAGGCGGAGATTTGAAAAGCTTCTGGAGACTATGTACGTCAAGAGGGTGAGGTACCTGCCATACGAATTGAACCAAAATACCTGGTTTTATAAATATTTACGATTTTTTTATATAATGTTCTGGTTTGATTATTGAACTGGGCATTGAATTGGGAATTGATTTGAAGGTTAAGTTAGGGGTCAATTTGCGAGTTGAGTTGAAGTTGAGTTGGGGTTGGATTAGGATGTAGTGAGTAGTTAACAATTTTTTTATATGATGGAACTTGCCTATTTATCAACCGATTATTATGAAATTTGACATGTGTGTCGGAAATGGGAATCTAAAATGATTTTTGGATGAAGTTCTGGCATATGGTCAAGTATGATGGAACTTGACTATTTCTCATCACATGTGCGTTGAAAATGGTATTCTAAAATTGTGTTGGATGAAGTTCTGCAATATGGCCAAGTATGATAGAACTTGCCCATTTCTCAACAGATTACGATGAAATTCGACATGTGTGTTACAAATAGGATTCTAAACTGAGTTTTGGATGACGTTCTGGAATATGGCCAATTATAATGGAACTTGGCTATTTCTCAACCGATTATAATGAAATTCGACATGTGTATTGGAAATGGGATTCTAAAATGAGTTTTGGGTGACATTCTGGAATATGGCCAAGTAGGATGGAACTTGGGTATTCCTTAACCGATTATAATGAAATTTGACATGTGCGTTGTAAATAGTTTTCTAAAATGATTTTTGGATAAAGTTCTGGAATATATTACACGGTTAGAAATATCAGTATAATTTTGTATACTACTTTCCTCGTGGGGTTTCAGCCCTTTATATTTTTGATATTCGGTTCAGGATAACCGTACAAAATAAGTGAAATTATTACTAAATTATTTAATCGTTCTAGAATCTCGAGTATCCTAATAAACAACAGTCATATACAGCAAGTAGAAAGAATAAACAGAATAAGAGCTTTAGTTATTGGTAGAGGCACTTACTTTCCATTAAATTTCGCAATATTCACCAATTTTGTTCAACTGTTCAACAAAATTCTTTAAATTTTTCCTTCCAGTTCGGTCGTTTTGAAATACTTGTATGACTGGAAGTGTAATGTCTTCAGATCATTTTCAATCATAAATAAATTTTTTTTTCAATCTATCAATTTCAAGAAATAAAAATTCAACACTTGATATAAAAATGAAAATTGTATAGATAATTGTATGTACTCGTATTACACAGTTATTGCTTTAACAGTTTGCACAAAATCAATAATCGTATCATTTGTAAGAAAATATGGAACATTGGGTTGTTCAAAAGACTCAGTTTATTGCGAATCAATGAAAAGCCAACGAATTTTCATCTAAACCTGATACGAAAAAAAAAAATAATTTCACATATGATTTAAATCAAAAGATAAGTGCATATATGTACATATGTTAATCAAAAACAGTAAATGCTATCTCATCAGAAATCTATAAATTTTTTAACTATGCTACTTAGAAATATAAATCAAATATGTATAACGAGTTCTTTTACACGCATCGAGTATAGAGGAAATAAAATACATTATTTGATTTTTTGCTTCCAGAATATCCAAAACCGAATATTACCTTTTGCTCAACAAGCAAAATTGTTTTAATTCGATTAAATTATTTTTCTTCTATTTATAAAGAGCTGCTTTTATATTACAATCTAGTTTTGCAACTTTATTAATTAATTTTGGTTAATTTATGCGATTAAACATTGTCACACGTATGTCAAAATAATTATTTCGATGAAAATTTTTTAATTACACAATGAAATCTACTATAAAGTTTATGTTTGCTGTGTACATATAAGCCGAAAGTACATACAATTAGAGTTAAAGGTAAACTAATTACTGTATCGAGACGGTAACTAATAACGTAAAAAAAAAAAATATCTTAAATCGTTGACAAATTGTGATCGCCTGTTCTTGATCGGGATCTCGATATAAAATAAAATTGCAAGTTGCTTATAAAAAAAGCTTTTACTTATCTTCTTTCCAGACTTAATACATGCCATAACATACATACCCGTATAATCGCCGCTTACGTATTTAACTTGTCATAACTATTTTTGAGCGGTCAACATCTTAATATAGACGCGATATTTCTCTTCTAGTTTCTTGATCTTATATTATCACGTAGACTAATTGGAATTTACGAATATAACAAAAAAAGTACGAATAAATAGCCTTAATAAATTAATTACTTTTCTTTAATCGAACGATTTTAACATAAACAAATTAAATAAATTAATAATGGATATTTTAAATAGTTTTTGTAACTAAAGCATTTTGTATTCGTTAGGTATGGAATATATGGAACGGCGAAGAGGGATTTTAGTTTTTTTTTTCATATGCAATTAGTACAGGCGATCGAGTTTAGTATTTTTTATGATTGATTTTAATTAAGGTATGGTTGCGTTAGTAAGTTTTAATTTATTTCGATTTTTTTTGTGCGATAGGAAATATTTTGCCATATTGAGCTTTGTAGTTACATCTAAGTGTGTGAGAATAATAGTGTTTTTTGAAATTTCAACACTAATTAATTAAGAAATCTTTTTGGTTCGAAAATTTTTCGAGTTTTATTGAGCAATGGTGCTAATATGCACGTAGTTGCTACATCTCATAAACTCTGATAATTAAAAAGCTCATTATTCACAAACAAACTTGAGGATACTGCTACTAAAGTTAAACTTTGCAATGTTTTTATATAAACGGAGATATGATTCTAACGTCGTTTATTTGTTATGTTTTGGATGTTTATTAAACGTAAAGAAGGCATATTGCGAAGGCCACATAATTTGTGCTATTATCTTATATTTCACATTTTGGACCATAAATATTTTTGAATTTTTAGCCACTTTAGGAGTATAAAGTTTAACACTGACATTCCTCACCTTTGCCAAAAAAATGAAGTGGGTTTGATTCGACGAACTTCTATACCAAATATATACATTTAGTTCAGCATTGTGGGATTAACATTCCACTATGTAGTTCTTGTCAATTTTCCAAAACTCGAGAATTGCTGTTTGTTTGTTTCTATCTCTGCTGCCATCTTTTCTGGGGCTCTTCCCAACTTTTTCGCAATTCACTTTTAACGTCCTGCTTTATGCAATAGTAGCCAAATCGATGGCATACGGCTATAGGCCCGTTTTGCTAGACCACCTGCACATGACATTGCATCATACTAGCCTATAATACTGACATGAAAGGTGGCTCGGCCAATGAATTCTGCACTCTCAACAAGAGTTATAATTGTAAAAGGTGAAGATGAACTTCATCACCGATCGTATAACCAGATGATGAAAAATCCCTTTTGTATCTCGCCCCTATCAGGATTCGAGAACCCGGTACCTCCCGATCCAAACGCTGCAGCTTTAACCACTATGCCGTTTGGTCGGTAACTTGAGAATGAATTCCTATGATATGTAATAGTTCAACTTTTAAAATAAGGGATACTCAAGTGTGCGAAATGTAGATTGAAGAAATCTTCGAAAAAATGTTTAAAAAAATTAAAAAAATGTTAATTTTCTGGCTTTTTTTATTGCAACAATTTTCAGCAATACCCTAGACGTACCAGACTAAGTTTTGGTGTTTTTTTTTCGAAATAAGTTATTTTTTGTTGTTTCCGTTAATTTGTAGCAATGTTCCGGACTGGAATTTCAAATTTATAAGCACAAAAGAAGCTTGTGCTCTATCATTTGGTGTCAAAAGAGAGATAACATCCACGCTACATAGTGAGAAACTGAAATTATGCAGCCCCATCTACACGTTTGCCTACACTAGATGACATAACTAATTTTGTCAGTTCGAGGACTCACCGGTTGGAAAGCCAGCAGAATCCACGCCAATTTCATCTACTCTACTAAAACCGTCAGTTAAACCTACTAATCGCTCTAATCATGTATCCAACTGTTCACTTAGTGTTACCAGATCATCGGTGCATTCATGTGTCCACTGCAAGGCAAATTGACACAAATAGTTCGATGCCACAAGTTTTTATATCTGCATGTTGATCAACGTTACAATTTCCTAACCCCATTGCAACAACATCGCTTGCTACTGAAAATGTAAGACAATTTTGTTATCATTTGTCTATTTGGCCACCGTATTGGTCAATCTTGACCGTTTTGGGTAAACGGTCATCGGGAGAGTACTTTTGGGTTCCGGTTCTCTGCTGAACTTCTTCGAGATAAGTGAAATTAGATCCAAAGCCGTCGCATGTTTCGGCATCTGAACAATAACATTGAAATCACAAATTGCCGAATTTTATATCACATTAGATGTTCATGCTCTTCAAAAAATAACGAGCTACTATAGATAATATTGAATCCTGGTAATCCCCTCAAATATAAAACTTACCGATCCCAAAATTCTTTAAGTTCAAGATATCGACTTGTTGCTGGGTGGCGAAATTAATCAGGAATTACTCTCTGTGGGCCAAATCAAACTAGATGCTCAACCGCCTATGCTCCAGAACACCGTATTGGGTTGGATTATTTTGCTGGAAAATTCTCGTCAATTCAAAACTCATTGGTTACAAGAGGTTAGGTCACATGAAACATGTTGACCCAAAATCCATCACTAAGCTGACATTCTAATTGCCGCACCATTGTGTTATAAAGCCCGAAAGTTTTACAACAAAACTATGCGTATAGTTTTCGTCGGATCCGCCAAAACCTCGAAGCTCGAACGGAAAATCATTGAATTCTATCATGATGGTGGGTCCGGTCCAGTCGTACAGAGTGATTTGTTTTTTATTTTAGACCATTTCCGAGCGCACGCTTATGCATTCAGCGCAGACATTGCCAAAGTGTACCGACAAATTCAAGTATATTAAGGGGACCACATATTTAAATTAGTTATGTGGCGAATCCCTCTCCACATTTAAGCTGAAAACTGTCATATATGGCACCTTCTCCGCACCGTTTTAGATTCCTTTTGTTTTCATATTGCAGTTAACAAAAATTTGATAGGGCCTTCCTTTCCGATGAGGCAGTTTATTTTGTACTTTTCGGTATTTTTTGGGGGGATTTTTTCTTTCAGTAATATGATGGTATCCCGAATTATAGTTCTAAAAATAAATTGTATGGTCATAATCTGGAGTTTTCGGCTTGACGGTAAAAGTAAACTACTATCTTCCCTCCTTTGGTGAAATAAGTGAACGAGTTAGCTAGTTATTTTATTAGACGGTAAATTTTGAATTAGACTTCCAATTTGGTTTTGATTTCCATTGGAGTCCAATCATTCCACAACAACAGAAAACCTTCAATTTATTTTTAAAAATTAACTTTCTGTACTCTTAATTACCCAAATGAAGTAGCACTTAGTAAGTGTTTCAGTACTTATTTGTAGGTTTTCCACCAAAATCGAGAAACTTTGAGTTAAAAGCTCATGTAATTTGATTTTTGATGAAAGCTATTCGCCAGTTACAATACTCAATCAGAATTTCGCTTAAAAATCTTTGATTGAGCTTGAAACTAGGTAAAGCTCAGGAATAAGAAATCCTCGGAAAAATGTTATTTTACTAAAAGCTTTGCTATCTGTTATAATTTTATATGCCTGGGAAATAATCCATATTTTTAGTATTACATCCAAAAGCTCATTAATAATCGGTATTCATGTTATATGGGTTTTTTATTTGTTTTATTGAATACTAAAAGCTTTTAGATATTTAGACACAAATATTTAAGTCTTAGTTTATAAAATCGGTTAGAGCTTTTCAAAGCTTTTTTTCTAATTTATTGAAAGCGATGACCAAACAAAATAAGCTTTTGAAAAGGTATTTAGTGAAAAGGTGAGCTTTGTGACATGAAACTAGTTATTAATTGGAACTAGACCATTTAAATGGGTTAATGGTTTACGTTTTAATTTGTTTACATTTGAAGCAGTTTTTTAAGATTAATAATGATAAAATTAATAAATTTATATTATTTTGTGCTTTACGATCTGCTTTAAAAATATTGGGCTGAACTTAATCTCAAAAAATTAGGTAAAATTATCAAAAGTTTATTTTGGATTTAATATTTTTCGTTTTCAACACATATTGCGTTAGCGACTATGTACTTAGGAATTATGTAAAAGCTCTAAATCAAAATTGGTATTTACAACAAATATTTACTAAAAATTATTTTGTGGATCGTAGAAGGTAAATAGAATTAAAATACGACAAAGCTCCTACTGAAGTAACAACTATAAGAAGTATTAACAATAAACAAATTTGAGTATATGGATAAAATTTGAGTTTTCAAGGCAAACCGTTTTAAGAATGAAAAGCTTTTTTTTATTTTAATTTTAACTAACCACATTTAACTATGTGGTTTAGAAATTATTTATCAACTAAGGCCTACTTTCTAGAATATAACAAATATTTTAAAATCGTCTAATTAATTCGTCTAAAAGCAAACCAATTTAAAGAAAGCTTACTTACTTACTTTTCATAACATTATGAGCTTTAGAAAAGTTCCTAAAATAAATGCAGGATTTAAAATTTAACATTGCACGAATTTTAGATCGTTTTTAAGATTCATAGTTTTCATTGTGCTTTTTATTTAATTATTCGTTTACACTTAGAAGTTTTGTGATCAAAGCTTTTATAAATTTTTAACGAAACCATTATCAAAGCAACCTTGAGTCTACAAGCCATAATCTAAAAAACGAAGCTTTTATAAAGGAATTAGAACAGAGCCTTCTAGAGTATAGAGCCATAATCATTATGACGTATTTTTTTTAAGCTTTTTTAGTGGTATAACTTTTCACTGATTTCCATAGGAATCCATAGTAAAAACGGTGTTTTTTAGCTTCAAGTTTTTCAATGAAAAAAGCAAAAATGTTACAAAATGTTTATACAAAAGTGTTCTACATATCTTTAGCAGCAATATACAAGAAGAGTATATTGGTATTAAGTAAACATTAACTGCAGAAATATTAAAATTAAATTATTTCTAAAATATATTTTTCGAATTTTCATTTTGAAAAATACATCAAAGTTGGCTCTGACGAATTAAAATAATACTTGCTAAATTTTTCTTTAGTTTTACTAGTGTACGTTAGATGTCTCAGATTTATACAGAAAAATACGAAAAAAATTATTTAATCACAAAATTATGACACGTTCTTGATATTTTGAGAATTTGTTTTGCTTTTCCTACAATTTTTGAACTTGAAATTTCCCCAGGTGGCAATTTTTGGTACGATTTTTCAAAATGTCTACTACCCACTGCCATCTATGTATATTGACTTAATGCACACGATTTGTAGTAAGCTTTTCTTTTTAATTTGACCAGAAAGCTGTTGTTATGAACTTTTTTTTATATTTTGGTTTAAATAAATCAATTATTACAAGAAAACGGAAACGATTTACTTAAACGAGATTTATATATGTTGTAATTCGAACATTTATGAAAATATTTCAGTAAATCATAATTAAGAATTTGCAACGTTTTCATTGACAAATTTGTCTTAGGAAAAAAAGTGATTTCCCATATGTTTTATGTGTTTTACTATGAAAAGTTTGGTTTTTTCCTCTTTTCTAATTCCCTTATAAAAGCTTCGTTTTTTAGATTATGGCTTGTATAATCAAGGTTGCTTTGATTAGAAACGATGAAAACACCAAACTTTCCACAGTAAAAAACACAAAAGAGAAAGATTTGTGATTATTTTTCTGTAAACAACTTAGACATCTGTCGTACACTAGTTAAACTAAAGATAAATCTAGCAAGTACTATTTTACTTCGTCAGAGCCAACTTTGATGTATTTTTGAAAATGAAAGTTCGACACAATTTGATTTTAATATAAAGCCTTCTTGTATGTTCTTTTGTATGCTGTTGTTAAAGATATGTAGACAACTTTTATTTTATAATAATTTTGCTTTTTTTCATTGAAAAACTTGAAGTTAAAAAACATCATTTTTACTATGAATTCCTATGGCGAACGATAAAAAGTTATACCACTAAAAAAGCTTCTAAATAATTATGACGTATGATTATGCCTTATATGGTGCTCTAGAAAGGTCTGGAAATATTCAGAAATAGTAAGTCTCTAGGCAAGCGATCAGGATTCTGTGAAAGCTTCTCACGTTTGTTTTCGAAAAGATTTTCTCATAGTGATCTAGTATGATTAACAAGCTAAGGTCGCTAACGTGACACATATTAAAAAACCATAAAAAATGGAGGGAGCCATTTCAATTAACTTTCTAATGCTGAAATGTTTTAAAACTGTCTCTGATTTTTTTTAAAATCAATCAAGATAATCTAAAAATTTTCGGAATTAATAGATTATAAAGAGCTTTCCCTTTTTAGGATTATTTGGGAAAGATGTTTTGTGCACAAAAGTACCTTAAGCAAAAGTCACGTCTGAATAAACACATTTTGCATATCATAGAAGCTTCACAATTTCTTATTCAAACATAACGAAAGAAACACAAATCAAGCTGTGAATAACGGAAAGGTTTAACTTAACTTATCTGGCATATTTGCTTGTTATTTCTAGATCGATTACCTTACGTTAAAAATTATCCAATTAATTTTCAACAAAACCATGCCTTGTTTATAAAATTCGGCAACACCATATTGAAGAGGTTTAAAGCAACAATATTTTTGTTAAGCACTTAACCAATTAATACGATTTTAATATTTTGCAGACAAAATATTCAATTACCCCACCAACTTATCAGCTAGCTCGCTATATACCATTTATACACAAAAAATAAAAAATACAACAAAACGTGATTGTTGTTCTCATCTCCATAAATCTTAATTTATAAAGCCGCATTTCATTCAAAATTGGATTAAATATTAAATTATGCTTTTTGCAATAATCGAACAATTTCAAACATTTTTGTTCGCCGCAAATGTTAATTAATGTTAACGTTTCTTCGTCAAAGCAAGGTTTTTTTAATTATTTGGTTCATTATTAATTCGGTCACAAAAAACGATTTAGTAGATACTAATTTTAAAATGCGTTCATACACACTAGAAAATAGAAAACATTCATTTTTAAAATTTTTGACAACTGATATATTCCAATTAATTATGGGTACCGATAATTATGGTCCAGTCAATATTTAGGCTCTTAATGAACCTGATAATAATAATACTGTCGGCCGGTACGTGATATATATTCTCTACGGGCTCATTGCTCTCCCTCCTAGATGTTTACTATATCATGTACTTCTGCTAGAAAGGCGGTAGCATTGGTACCCAAGGACTTCGAGAGGGCAGTCCCACTCTCGTATATCCCTACCTCTGCCCCGTCTTCCGTTTTGTTTTTACTCTTATCACTTGGTCACCCAGCTTTACTACAGGAAGGCTAAATAAAACTAGAGGGTCTCTGGTATACAGAGTTCGCGTACTTTGAACTTTTTAACCTATGAGCCATTCATCCATCGACATATGCTGTTCCACCGTAGATTAGGATTTTTGTCAAAGATTTATCCTTTAGCACGGTAATTTAACCTGTTCCAAATGGTCTAAATGTGCCTAATAGCCTCAGTTAGCAGTGGTTGCCACTGGAAGGCAGCAGTTACACTTGCAAATTGTGATCAGGTTACCCCTAATACAATTGTACCCATCGCGCAGCTGCCTAATACATGACCAGAACAGCTTACGTGATGCGCACTCTGCTGGAAGGTTACGGAGCTGGTAGATTAATCTACTCAACTTTGTCCCTCCTCCCCCCCCCCCCCTCCAATAGATGCCAAAACACCAATTAATTCCTGAAAGATTGGTTTAAAATTATTCCAGTCCGAAATTGCCCATCAAATACGGTGAATACGATTTGATTTGATTTGATGCCAAAATGGCTGCTCACTTCGTTGTATATTTTTTAATGTAATTTAACAGCCGATCATACGGCTCGAAGGACCGCTAACAAAATTATAAACGTAGTAAAAATTGTTTGATATTTTGAATAATTCAAAATTTACCAACCATAATTTGAAATGGTTTTTAGGCATCACAAATTGATATAACCGTTCGTCTCATTTTACCTAACATTATTCAGACAGACCCCTAGAACTAAACTAAATTGGTGCCCTCTATTCAATAAAAAATTAGTTTAGACTGTATTTAGTGAGACTAAAAGCATCCACCCTAAATGGTACATTTACCAAAATGTACTAATTTCGAGTGCTATTTCTAGCCCAGCTAGCACAAAACACAAAGTCCCTAATAATTTGGAAAACCACTATACTGGTAATAAGGAAACGGATATTCACTAATATCTAAAAATTATTTCCGCTTTTGCTTTTTTATTGTTATCTCTTAATATGAAATGACATAATGCAATAATAAAATAACGAGATCACTTTTGTTATTTCTATAAATGAAGCAGACGACATATCGAAATCAAAAAACATAAAAACTACTACAATGAAAATTCTCTCTCGTTGTGAAAATTGAAAAATCAACTTTGCAATTTTTTTTTTCCTTCTTCGTCAGTTTCCAGTAGAGTAATAATATAGAGCTAAATATTTGTTGTTGTTGTTGTATGGCATTCCGTACGTTTTTGTAGTTTTGGAATGAAAATGAAAATTGTGAAAATCGTTTTTTTTTTATTATTTATTAGTGTATATGATGTGTTTTTTGTAGAGTATAAAAGCGATTTAATTTCAATTAAATCATCGCAGTTCAAGTTTAACATTAATCTGAAAAAGATGAATTGTTTATTGGTAAGCGCTTGATTGAAATTAATTTGATTAATATTTTTGATTTTTTAATTAATTAACTCCCATTTTGCATTATTAGATTGTTGGAGTGGTATGCCTTTTGGCCGGTGGATCAATTGCGGATAGTGCCGAAACAGCGAAAGTACAAACAAAACGTGGAATTATTTCCCATGGTGGATTTGGTGGCGGTTACGGCGGTTTAGGTGGTGGAGCACTGATTAGCAGCGGGGGTTATGGTGGTGGAGGACTGATTAGCAGCGGAAGTTATGGTGGTGGAGGACTGATTAGCAGCGGAGGTTACGGTGGTGGAATTGGAGGTGGATCAGGTGGAATCATTATTGGAGGTGGTGGTTTGGGAGGAGGAGGCGGATTAGGAGGCGGTGGATTAGGTGGTGGAATTGGAGGTGGTGGATTAGTTGGTGGAATTGGAGGTGGTGGATTAGGTGGCGGATTCGGTGGTGGATTAGGCGGTGGATTCGGCGGTGGTGCATTAGGTGGTGGTGGAGGAATACTTACAGCTGGTCCAGGAGTTGTTCAAGCAACACCTGTCACACGAAATGTTGTAACAACATTACAACAACCCGTTCCATATCCTGTAGCTCAACCCGTAGCAGTACCTGTAAGCCGTCCCATACCTTATCCAGTTCAAGTTAATGTACCAGTTGATCGCCCAGTGCCAGTACCAGTGCCACAACCCTATCCAGTAGCAGTAAACCGACCTTACCCAGTTGCTGTTGATCGTCCAGTACCAGTAGCAGTACCACATCCTGTACCAATCACAATTACTCGGCCTGTAGCAGTTCCAGTACCAGCACCCTATGCTGTGCCACAACCCTACCCAGTACCAGTTGCACAACAAGTTCGAGTACCAGCACCATCTGTAGCTGTAGGAGGTGGTGGTGGAGGATTTGTTGGTGGATTCGGTGGTGGAATCGGCGGTGGTGGAATCGGCGGTGGTGGATTCGGCGGTGGTGGAATCGGCGGTGGTGGACTCGGCGGTGCTTTACTCGTCGGCGGGGGTGGTCTTGGCGGCGGCGGCGGTGGCGTAGGTCTCGGCGGTGGTCTAGGAGGTGGTTTAGGTGGTGGAATAATCGGTGGAGGTTTAGGAGGTTCAGGGATCGGAGGCGGAGTCATTTTAGGAGGTGGCGGTTATAGCTCAGGTGCATCTTACGGTTATGGCGCTCCAGTAATCGCATCGGGAAGCGCAATTAAATATATTCAAGGCCCAAGTTTAGCACCATTGCAATCGGTTGTTAAAGTAGGTGGTATCTACAGTAGCCCAGGAACTAGTTATAGCAACTATGGACTAGGTGGAGGAAGCTACGTTTCCAAAGTTGGCATTGCAAAATATCATTTGTAAATTGTTGTTACCAAATGTTTTATAATCTTTAATCTGTCTTGTTTATGTTCTTTGTATTTTCATTATTATGTTTATAATTCAATTGAAGTTTGTCACAATTCTGTATATTATGTAGTTATATAGGCATTTTCAACATTTTTTACATAAATATCATTATTACATTATATTTTGTGTATTTCATAAATAAATAAATAAATTGTTATATTTTTATACGATACATTTTGTAGTTTTGTTGCATAATTTTACGATTTGAACGATTTTATCTGCCCCTTCTTAATCAAATAAAATCATTTCCTTATTTTTAAATTGATTGGTATTATGGGATTTTCCTTCTTAATTTTTGTGCTGAGTAGGTATCTCCTTGATATAAAATAATTCTTCTTGAGGATAAAAAGTAAATAAAAAACAAACAATAAATTTATGGCGCAGAATGGAATTCAGGATAAGATGAATATTTTGAGTTGCTTGATGGATGCATACAATTTTAATGATTTTTTATTTTAATGCCAATATATCCTCAAAAGATATTTTTGTAATGATTGGCTGTTATACGTAAATGGTACAATATGTACAATGAAGAAATAAATTCTTAGATGGAATTCCTTGGCATGTGGAGCGTGTACAGATTATTTATTTTCACTGTAAGTCAGTAATGCGATTTTGTATCCAACACAGTTTGTCGACCGATAAAATAACTATATTTGACTAGTTTACTTAAACAACATTCAAACTAATTTCACCTCTTATGGAAAAGTAAAACAAAAATGTGCAATTTTCTATTTAGTGACGTATCAAATGAAAATTCTAGTCGAAGGGTAACAACATTATTAAATTAGGTATTGCTTATTATGAAATACATCACGTATCCATAATGGGAAAATTGTTTAGTTAACAACTAGTAATTTATTGTATATAAATAAGACAAATTTATGTTTAATTCGAACAGTTATTGCGGTGACATTAGTTAAGATGGAGCAACGACTTCTATTGGTAAATAATTTTATAATGCGAAAAATTTAATAAAATCTATAATTTAATCTATGTTAATGTACAGATAAAATTTTTGCTTGGCATAACTTGTCTAATGTGCAGTGTAAATGGTGGTGATACGTATCAAAAGTCCAATAAGATGAATCAACTTAATGATGGAATAATGAAATTACGAAAATTAGAGAAACCGATGAATGATGAAGCAAATCATGATATAATTATTGGATATAATGTTGGGTCATCGATTTTAAAATTTTCTGTGCCATCCGATGTGCTACGGACCACACCGTTTTCATATAGCGTTGTTAATTTGGGGATAGAACCCATGGTTAACTATAATCCGATGCCACAGACGCATACTATGGAATATTCATCATCACCGGTTGGATGGCATACGTCTCCAATGATAGTGCATAACTTTTAATTCTAATATACTTATGTAATTTGGTGTAGCGTTTTTAATAAATATATTTGGTTTAATTTGACTCTACAAATAATAAATATTCTTCTTTAATTCTTGTGGCCAAGTTGCCAATATGTTATGTTAAATCCGGATATGACTGGAAAATAAAAGAAATGTCAATCTATTAATTTTCTAAATGTGAATAGTGAAAGGTTAATATTCAAAAGTGAAGGGATGCCGGATGTTAAATGCTATAGGGTCAATATTAAATATTTGAGTTGTTGTTAAACAAGGTTTAATGCATGCTTTCTTAAATTAAGCAAATTATCTAATTTTATACAGGGTATGGTTACCCAGAGAAAAGAACAAGCGATATCGAGTCTAACCGAGAAACTTGTTTGTAACAAGCAAAATAACAAACAATGTTGAGCTTATACTTGTAAGTTTTGATGTACCAATCAAACACCATACAGATACTAAATTTTACCTTAAATATCTTCTGTCTAATATACACATATCAAAGTAAAACAAAAACATGTGTTGAATTCATACATAATGTACATAATAAATCTACATAATAATAATTAAATAAAGACTTAGCCAGGCACATTGCTGTCTAAGTATCTACATACCCCTTATACATATTTATGTTTCTATTTAGAATATTAAAATCTAATTTGAAATCAATATTTGCTAGGTATAGTGAGTACGTCAATAAGTGTTTCATTTCACTCTTCATTTTTGAATTTTCTCGTTGAGATTGGCTGTTTGAAAAGATAATGATCCGCTTCCATCTTAAGTTTTGCACACGTTAAAATAAAATCCCCTTCATAAGGTTCGGTACATACTATTTATTGATTTGGTGTAATTTTAAAATTTTCTAATTAAATAAAATTGATTTGGATCAAAAAAATGACATTTCGTATTCTTTCGAAAAAATAAAATTGATTTTTTTTGATCCAGTTTATTTTTAACAAATCTCGATTTTAGGTAGATTTGATCCAAAGTTCACAAACACATAGAAATGTAAACGTCAAAATAAGATAAACAAAAACAAGACGCTATTTTCATAAATCATTGGTGGTTATATTTTGATGCGAATAGTTGTTAACTGTTAAATTAACAATTTCTATTATTTTACGGTAACTTTAGATTTTACATTATAATATGTAAAATGCTGTAAAATGAGAAAACATAACCTCGATTTTGTATTTGTTATTTTTTCACCAATACAATCATTTTTGTCATATTCTTTGGCACATAAAAAAATCTTTTTTTGGAAAATTGTGAACTGTTTAGATTATGTGAAATATTTATGTTTACATTTATGTAAAGACAATTGTGTAAGTCAAGTACAATTTCGAAACATAAAATTTTCAGAAGCTTAACAATAATATTTAATTTAATCTGCAAAAACACACAGAAGGGAAGAAGAAACCTTTTATGATTTTGTGCTGAAAGTCATTCACACGCGAAATAATTCTTAGACGATATCATACATTTTGGATTACCAAACTTAATACCTTTCCGCCATTACTATACTATATTGGCGATTTTCATCAAATGTGGTTAGCGTTGGTTCCTATGTAAGTAAAGGGGACGAGTATTGTCAAATTCAACGGTTTGACAGTTCTGATCACCCTTGTTCTATGGTTAAATTTTGTTCATATTGTTTTCACCAGATGTCAGCTACTTTGTTGGAAATCGCGAATACGGCGATTGTCATGTGAAGGGCCGGTACAAAAATCTAGGCAGTCCTGATTTGTTTTAAATTTTTTTTCCTGTTAACAGAAAAATTTTATTGTTTGATTGCATAAGTTGTGAAAAATGGTGGTTTTTTTTTCTCATTATACCTGAAAATGTAAAGAGATTTTCTTCTACGATTTTTCAATCATTAATTCTAAACATATTGAGGACGCAAATTATCGAATATAATTCAAGCGAATTTTAGTTCATATATATTTAAGTTAAAATGACCAAATTTGCATTAGTTCTTATGGGAAATTAAAAGAAGTAATATTTACGCCCGTATTACGGGCTTTTCCTTCTAGTCTATTCAATATCGGGAAAAAAACCGCCAGCAAATAAGTTTGTTCTTGTGGTATCTTTTAGCAGTATTTGCCTTAAAATATTTAATTAAACATTATAAAGCAAAATTATCACTCGAACCAAAACTAACCTCAATAATGTTATTCACACCGGAAAATGCCAATTCCTTTATATTTACTTTAGAGATTAATTTATATGAGTGCGTTTACAATCTTTTCGATAGAGGAATTGATAATAAGAATGTTGAAGCGGGTCGAAGACATGATTCGCTCTAAAAATGATGAGGGCTCAGGGTAGTATTAAGTGCGGGCATAATCCGTTATACAATTTTTTCAGAAGACTGATGGAGCTGAGTTGCCTCAATGTTCACATTTACGATGAGGTTCCTTCACATTAAGGTCCCTATGAAGATTATTGTTCGTGACATACCAAGCTGTATCAACGATGTTCCTTAATACCATATTCTGAAATCTTTGGATGATATTTACGTTGCTCTGTTTGGTACAACCACAAAGTTGAATACTATAAGTCCAAACCGGTTTCAATATTTGCTTATAAAGTAGAAGCTTGTTGTATGTTGATACAGAAGAGTTCTTTCCCATCAGGCAATACATCTTTCTGTATTTAAGTCTTAGTTCTTAACTTTTCTTCTTGACATGTGCTTTCCATTGCAGTTTAGCATCCAGGGTTATGCCGAGATAGATGTGTTCGCATACAGTACTATTTCTCGATTTATGGTAATCGGGATACGTTCGAATCGCCTGTTTGTAAAGTTGATGTGAACTGATTTAGTTTCATTTACTTTTATTCGCCATCTTTTTGTCCATTTATAAATTTTAGTTATTGCTGATTGTAACTTTTGTGTTGACTCTTCGTTGATTGTGCCAACAGCTAAGATCGCCGTGTCATCTGCAAAAGTCGCCACTGTGTTGTTTTCTAATACAGGAACATCATAAGTGTACAGTAGGTATAAAACTAGCCCTAATACACTGCCCTGTGGAACTCATGTATTGATTTCTTTCAATTCAGAGAAGCTGTCATCTAATTTAATCCTGAAGAATCTATCTTTCAAGTAAGATTCCAGTATTTTAGCAAATTGGTTTGGTAGAAGATTTCTTAATTTATCATTCCGTAATAATATAAATACATTATTATTTGTGGTGGCCGTGGCTTATATCATGGCTTAATTTATCGTTAAGTCCTTCATGTCACACTCTATCAAACGCTTGTGTAACGTCTAGAAATATCGTTGAACAGACTGTTTTCTCCTCTAGTGCTTTCTCAATACTACTTGTTATTCTGTGAACTTGATCAATTTTTGAGTGTTGGTGACGAAAACCGAACTGATGATTTGACATTAAGTTTTTACTCTCGATAATCGAATTTAACCTTTTTACTAGTGGCTTCTCAAAGAGTTTGACTGGCAATAGCGAAATTGGACTATAAGATGAGTTTATGATGAGTAGGGTGGTTTCCTAGGTTTTGGGATCATATTTACTTCTGCAATTTTCACAAGCTTGGTACATATTTGATTCTAAATGCTGCATTTATAAGATTGGTGAGCTTCATTAGAGCTTTCCTTGCCAATTATTGTAAGATTTCTGCAGTGATAAGATCGTAGCTAGGAGCTTTTTTCATATTCATATTAGCTTTTATCTCACACACGACTTCTTTTGGTGTTGTCGGTAGGATTTCTTTACTTTCTTGCCCAGCTTGTTCAGTTATTATCTCGGCTTCTAACGTTTGGTCTTGATGTGGATGCGTATATTTTTTTGAGTTGTTGAGCTTTCAGGTCATCAATTATTTTTTCTGGTTTACACATAAAGTGTAAGTTTTCGGGGTTGTATCATACTTAAATGGTTTTCACAGAATTTGTTGGTTCTATACTTAAATGGTTTTCACAGAATGGCTGATAATAATCACCCAATAACTCGGTCTGTTAATTTTGCGACTATAATGGTATATAGTTATGATCTCTTTTTAGATGCCAGACCTAAATAGTTGTCATCAAATATAATTTCTAAAACTATCGAATAGCATGAATTCTTAAAATTCTCATATAGAAAAGCAAAGGCTTATGAATTATAATAAAAAAACTTAATATGGTTGCTCGATTAGACTCGATTTCGCTTATTCTATTCTCTGCTATATACCTACCTACCAATTAATTTGTTAGCATAATTCGAACCTTTAACCACATGGTTAATTTTCCATCATACATAAATTATTTTATTCAATCAAAACAAAAATACAAAAACACCTCATCGTTTATACGTATAAGAATTTAACTTACGAATATTTAAGTTGGGCAACTTTGTAACATATATAGCATACGTACAAACAACGGAATGTAAATATAGAATTTACGCGGTCAACCTTATTACTTAACGTATTGTATGTATGTGCCGCAAAATTCAATAAATAATAAATTTGCCATATTCTTGTATCAGCCGGATAAAGCTGTTACGCTCCGATGTTTTAAATTACCACACACGTGGTATACGTATCTTGTCATATCGTCAACGACAATTTTTTTTTTAATTGAATAATAATTATTTTGATATCGAGTATTTATCGTAATTACTACCTTGCGTTTAAATACTCTGCTTTGTCATTTTATGCAGCGCAATGTGCAAGTAAAAAAATTGTGGGTGGTTTTCAATATTTTATGTGCGTTCATTCGTGTAAACGTGTAAATTAAAAATATTAGATAAAATTGCTCAAATAAGACTTCAATATATGGTACATTGATTCAGATCTGTATCGCAGGATCCTTTGTAGTATGGAAATCTAGGTATAATTGTTGTTTATTTTGGTGGTAAATTTTTATTTCTGGATATTTCTATATGGAATGGAAATATTATAGAATCAATGTCGTTGAATTTGAAATGTTGATTCATATTTTTATGCATTTATAAGTGAAAATTGGAAATAAACAGTTTTGCATAATTTGGTAGGCATATATGTAAATAAGCACATGAAGTTTTGCCAGCTGTTTGTTCCGATATTTTTTTTTGTATATTTTATAAGCATTTTAGCATTATCGTATTTCAAAGTTATGTAGGTATTAAAATTTAACAAAATCAACGCAACAAGGCTATAATTTAGAAAGGTATTAGAAGAAAAGTATTACTCGAATCACGGACACGGAATTGCATCTGATATTGCCTCAAATAATTAAGACTGTTTGTAATCTTGCTTCTAAAAATTAAAAATCACAATAGGATTGATTTGCCGATACCCGATGAATTTTTGCCCCATATAATATTTAATATTAATTGGGATGAACAAATATATCAAAGTTTAACTGACTGTACGATAAGAAAGTAAAAAATAAGTGCTCGATAAGGAGGTCAAAGCGCTTAGAACAAATAGATTATTACCAGCACTATTTTTCTTTCGCCTGCCATAAACGTTATTCAAAATGATTTTAAATATTAGACTGGGCGATATCTTAGCTTCAAATAAAGCTATCAAGGTAATACTCATACCGCATACAAAAAAAAAATGCCAACCTGTTAAATATTCTATGAAATATTAATTCTTCATTTTCCAATATTTTCATAGAACAACGCAATGAGTATATTGAGTATACACAAGTTCGAAAATTCTATAAACGTATAAAGTCAATAATTATAAATTAAAAATAGACGTTCCGAATAGAACAATAATAACAACAACAACAACTATAATTATATACAATTCGCATAAGAAATCTTTCTGCTGAATTTCAAAAATGCTTTTTAGTTCATCGCTAAACTTTAAACTAAACGGTCGCGGCTTTTTCTGTAATATATATTGGTACAAAGTCAAAATGAGTGTTCTCACAATTTTCGAGAAATACAAATCGAAAAATCATAAATTACTATTGTTTATATTCGCTGTCGTATTTTTATTCGGCATTATACATGGAACCCTAATATTTCCGACATTGCTGCGACTTATTTTAAAAATGCTGGTTCAATTAAAGCCGGGCAATGAATTGCGTGGCTATTGGGAAACGTTACCATTTTATTTGGGTTTTAAAATTTATTTGTTTAACGTTACAAATCCGGATGAGGTGACCAAAGGTGCTAAACCAATTCTGCAAGAGGTTGGACCTTATTTTTTCGAGGAATGGAAATCAAAACATGAGATTATGGATGATAAGGATGAGGATACGGCAACATTTTTTGCACGCGACACATATATATTTCGTCCAGATTTGAGTGATGGTTTGACGGGAAATGAAACGGTTACACTATTGGAACCGATGATTACGGGGATTGCGATAAATGTGATACGAGATCGGCCGGCCATGATTGATTTAGTGGCAACAGCAATTCAATTAATATTTCATAAAATGAAATATCCATTTTTTCATGGACGTGCGATGGATATGATGTTCGATGGTTATCCTATTGATTGTTCATCGAATGAATTTCCAGCGAAAGCGGTTTGTTCGGCAATCGAAACCGAAGCTAAAGGATTGGGACGATATAATGAAACACATTTTAAATTTTCACTTTTTGGTGGATTAAATGCTACGGATTTAAATAAGATGACGGTGTTTCGGGGTATGAAAAATTTAAACGATTTGGGACGTGTGATTAGGTTCAGAGACGAAGAGGAATGGGATATTTGGGATTCAGACGAGTGTAATGCATTTCGTGGAAGCGATGGTACAGTATTTCCACCGTTTCAAGCGCGCAAAGATGGTATTTGGGCATTTGTGCCAGCGGTTTGTCGTGGTTTGAATACCGTTTTCGAACGGAAAAGTTCATATCGTGGATTACCGGCGGAAAGATTTATACTTAAAATTGGTGATTCGAAAAATGATGAATCACTTCACTGCTATTGTCGTGATCCACCAGATGATTGCCCTCCAAAGGGCGTGATGGATATAACACCATGCTTTAATGCACCGTTTTATGCATCGCTGCCACATTTTTACGATGCTGATCCCGAATTGTTGGAAAAAGTGGAAGGCTTGGCTCCAGAGAAATCGAAACATGGTGTGGAAGTAGATTTTGAACGTATCTCAGGCACCCCACTTCGTGCTCGAAACCGGCTCCAGTTTAGTATTGACCTGAAAGCTGTTAAGGAAGTGGACCTATTAAAAGATGTTCCAGAAGTTGTATTTCCATTATTTTGGGTCGAAGAGACGCTCGATTTGAACAAAACATTCACCAACATGTTGAAATTTCAACTTTTCATGTAAGTATACTGCGAATTAATAGTGCACAGTAAACAAATTTTTTAAACATTTTTTTTAATGTTTTAGTCCACGCACATTATCCAACATTTTCAAATGGTCTTGTTTAATCGGCGGAATCGCTGGTATTCTATCATCCGGATTTATTATCTATTTAAAGTCAACTGATTCATCGAATAATGTGACAAAAGTCGACAGTCGACCAAAATCCGGCGAAAATGATGATTTGAAAAATGAAAATTTAACAATAGAAAATGGGGATAATGCGATCGATCAGAGGATTAAAAATATGCTAACTGTTACTCATGGATATAACGGTGATTTGACCAGTACAAATGAAAATGGTGGTACTGGTGGCGCTAAATATTGATTTATTCGTTGTAGTGACATAACGGATTTTTTTAGATTTTCACTTCAAACTTTCAATTCTTTTTTAGCACATAATTAAGCTTCTTGAGTGTTCGACACTATATGCTAGATGTAAATATTTAATGTGATTAGTTAAATTTGAATATTTTTAATGAATAAAACTTATGTTAAATATTAGACGAAATCTACTTTGGGGTTACTTCTTATTCCATGTGAAAAACATAGATACTCCAAATTTATATCGCAGACAACCAAAGACTGACCTTGTGCCTTATTGATTATGACCCCAGAAGCAAGACGAACAGGAAATTGAAGTCGTTTAAAATCAAACAGCGATTCGGGTGGAATCATTGAAATTCGGGGAATCAAAACGTTTTCGCCTTTGTATTTTCCTTTCAAAATAGTTGCTTCGATGACGTTGTTCATTACCTTTTTCACTGCAAGTCTGGTACCAATACAAATTCATGGTTGATTTATATTGCGAACAGATGATGTTTGTCGAAAAACACCTGATGACGCAGTGTGATTGTCCAGTGTGTAAAATATCTTCTGTCATATGTAATCTCGATGTTTTCTCCATAATTGAATTGAATTTAAATGGAAACATGAAAATAATGCCCGTATTTGATGCGGATGAGCTGAAATTGATGCGTCGGCAAGTGTAACATCCCAATGCGTGCCATCCTTAAGTAAATGCAATCGTTGCACGATACGTCGCACACAATCGGCCATCAATTGTTCTCAAATTTTGGTATGGTGTTGGTTTATGAACATTATTGAACAATAAACGCAAGTAAAAACGTTCAACATTGTTGAGGCGAACTGTGTAAATTCGTTCCAAATCATCTGATGAAAACGCATTTGGGTGACCTTCAACTGGTTTTCCTTGTTTGCGTCGTTGAAAAACTATCGACGATTGATTTCAAGAGTAATATTGTGGTATTTCGGAGTAAAGCAATGTTCCGGCAAATTTATCAGCTTGACACAATGGTTTAAAGGCAGTCAATGTTGTCGATGATGGCTAGGCTGCTCTTTGCAGTCTTTGATCATTTTTAAGATGAACTGCTAAATAAAACAGTTGGATGTCGTTCATGTTTTGGAGAATGAAATGAATCGTTACGTCAGCAATATTGAAGCAATATGGTGCTTCATTACTGCTGATGTAACGCCCCATTTGATGCTTAGTGATGTCATCGTTTATATTTTCCGCATAGCTAATTCAAAAACGGCCATATAACGTGATAACGAAATATAAGATGTTACGATCCAAGTTTTTACAGATCTTACTAGAATTGGTTCGACATGTAGTTGTGTATAAAATATAAGCAAAATTTCAGACGTTCCGTCATTAAAAAACGTCATTAGTAATTTTGGACAACTAAAAATGTTCGAACATTTGAATTGCACGTTATATTACTGATAATAATGCGATTAGCAAATGCTAGCATCGAGTTCTACAACATCCAAAGATACGGTAAATTGTACATTTGCTTCTTCGCAGAATTTCATGAGAATATCTACACCCGTATAGTATAAATATAAAAATGGCCTTACATTTTGTTGACTGCACTTTCAATGACACAACTCTAAATAAGCAGCAAATTGTATAGTATTGTTCACAACGTGAATCCGCACACCCACCCCACAACTTGAGCAATCACTAATTCTTTTGTTGTGCTCCCAAATTCAGTCTGGCGAAAATATGTGGCTATCGTAGACAAAGATGCAGCAGCTTGATACGCTTTCTTTTGCACTTTTTTTTAAAAAGTGATCAAAAGATGAAATTTGAGACAAATGGTGTTCAATCGTGATTAGGTATTTTTCTAGGAAGAAAGTTTTAACAATTTCTTCTTAATTTTTATGAAAATCACAATGATTCTTCGCAAACTGCTTGGAAGCAAAGCAGATTAATGCTACCTCCCTTTTACAAATCAGAGTAATCCTTTTTAAAATCAAATTCAATCTTTTCTAATCAAAAATGATTCAATTTTATTTCTAAAAGGTTGAGCTTGAAGTGCAAAAGAGGTAAATTTGGAATGCAAACCGTATAATATATCAATCCAACAAACACTAAAATCGTTGTTGTCATTTGATGTCGAAGACTTTGATTTCAAACCAGTTTAGTGAATTTTCTTCTAAATTTAAATGTCTGTCAGTACTTAGAGACATTTTTATATATATTGTGCCTGTTTTAAGAAAACACCTAATAACACGGGAATCCTAACGACAGGAACAATTGCTTCTTTCTCTAAAAATTAGACTACATCCGTTTCTTAAAATTTGTCTAGAAATGTCTCGTCTTGCTAATTTGAAAATATGGTCTTAATCTGAACTACTAGAGTATTTTAACGGATTCAGTAGCACAAGTCGACTTACAGTTAAACGAAATGGCGTATAAGGCTAAAGCAAAAAAGAGGCTTTATAAAATATAAGGGTTAAGTGTGAAGGTCGTCGAAAATATATCAAGTTGGGTTCTCGCTCACGAAAATCATCAGATATTTTTAAACTCAGAGTTCAGTTAGAGCAGTTACAATAGCATTATCAAAGGTTTTTGAAGAACGAGGAGCTAATAACAGAACAAGTTAATTCATATGATGATTTCACATCGAGATATTTTAGTTTTGAGGAAAACTACATTAACACTAAAGCGGCACTTCTAACGTTGATCGTCGTTGTCGTTGCTAAACCAGTTCCAGATATGACTGCTTCCCAAAATCAATCGATTATGTTATCAACAAAGAATGTCGAGTTACCAAAACTTGAACCCCGCAAGTTTAGTGGATTTGATTGGACAGATTTTAAAAACCAGTTTACCACTATGATTTTATGTAAATGAGACTAATTTAAAATATGATGTTGATTGGTTTAAATTCTTGTCCTGGATGGAGTCTTTACAGGAGAATTTTACAAATACTTGGAAGGCTCTGTGAACTCAATATGAGAGTGTTGATTTTACAGTCCCACATTAATGAAATTATACAAATGGATAACGTGAGTAAAGAATCCTCGGGAAGTGTTCGTGAAATAGTCGACCAAATATGTAAGTGCGTTTGACAAAAAACAATTTAACAAGTCAAGGCCATCTGTATCGGAAAATGTTCGTCTAGTTAAATATGACCATAGCGTTTTAATGTCACTGAACTCGAATGTGAACGCTAAATGTGCCTCAACCAACCACGATTTGTAGCTATGTCAACAATTTCTTGCCTTAGGGCCCATAGATCGATAACTATGATATTAAACGGATGCAATTATGTGTCGTCTGCCTCAAAATAAAACATAATTACCGTTTCTGTGATGTCTCAAAGTGTGATAAATGCCATAAGGGGCATCATTTACTGATTCATTTTGATCGGCCGGTTGCTCAACTGTCATCAAATTCTGGAGTCGCTCAAAAAGCACTTTTAATTTCAGAGCCAGCGGTCCTCGTTATAGCTATAGTCAATGTATTTGATGCCAACGGATCGATTGTTTCTGAACGTGCAGCTACAAATTTCATCTTCGAACTATTCGTGCAAACGTTGAATGTGGAACTGCGAAAGTTGATCATTAATATAGGTGCGATTGGCAATGCGGTTACAACATCAAAGGCATTGTGCTTTATTACGTTACCGCCCCGTTTCGACACATCATTTAAGTTCGAAATTTCTGCAGTAATACTTTCGAAAATATCCCATGCCCAGCCAGTATTACTATTAGCAATAACGACGATAAACGTTCCATCCGATGTTAAGTTTTTAGCTGCTCTTAATATTTTTAAACCTCACAAGGTTCGCTTGTTGTTGGGGGCTTGTATATTTTGGCATCTTCTACTACCTGGTCGAATTCGACGGGGCAAAAATTTAGCGGTTTTTCAGGATAGCAAGCTTGAATGGATCATTGGTGGTCCAATGGAATCAAGTGATTATAAATCAGTAGCCGTAATTAGCTACCAAGAAGACTTTCAAACTGAGATTCTTGATTCTGGATCGAACCTGCAAGACGATTTGTTCATTATTTTAGTGAAGTTCAGATTATTCGAGTTCGTCGTTACAGGAGATGTTCAACAAATATATCGTCAGGTTGCGATCAATTTGCCTGGTAGCAACTACCAGCTGATTTTAGGGCGCAACAACAAAGATGAACTAATCAAAACTCTACGTCTTTGCACTGTGACATACGGAACTGCGTATGGTTCGTATCTTGCTGCACAGACTTTACACCATTTAGTAGCCGAAGAGCAGGATAAATATTCAATCGGAGCTCGAATACTTCGACACAATTATTATGTGAATAATATGAGCGGATCAAATTCGATTACGCATAATGTGATTCATCACCATCAATCGAAACTCTAAAATGTGGTAATTTCACTTTGAGTAAATTTTGCGGCAATAATGATACCAACCGGTCGTCAATTGAACCGCATCACCGAGAGGAATATTTGAGCATCGAGGATCAAGAGGTGGTTAAAAGAGTTAAATTAATTTGGCAGAAAGCGATGTTGTTCGATTTTCCTACCAGCCTAAGGATTTTTCAGCAGCTGTTACTAAACGAGTGGTCTTATCGGAAATGAAAGAGGCTTAATTTCCCTTCATTCGGATTATACAGAGAACAATGTTTGCGCAAAACTACCATCTACTGGAGGCTGGCCTTTCTATTGATAACAATAGTCGTCTTAAATGCTAATCACCGTTTCTGGATGAATTTGGGTTGTTGAGAGTAGGCGGTTCTGTCTTAAGAAAACACCTAACAGCATGTGAACCCTAACGACAGGAACAATTTCTTCTTTCTCTAAAAATTAGAGTACGCCTTTTCTTAAAATTTTTCCTAGAAATGTCTCGTCTTGCTAATTTGAAAAGGTGGTCTAATTTAAGCTTAATCTGAACTTCCATCTATGTAATACCCAACACCCAATAACCATGGTACTTAGTTACAACATTGCCATTACAGTTAACTATCGATTCATTTTGATAGTTTTTTGGGAAATTGTTGCTGCTTATTCCATTGAGTTTTGCTCTTCACAAGGACCATGTATCTTTTATATTTTAATGACAGCCTGAAGCCTTGGGTAATTTATCGATTATCCACTTTGCAAATAATCCATGAGGCCACTGTATTTTTCCGCTCTGACGATTTCCTGCTGTTTGAATATAAGCATCCATAAAATATTGTTGTGCTAGCTTTCCACCGAATAAAAAGGGATTAAATCCATACCGAATAGACAGATGATAGATGAGTAACTGTTAGTCTTGGTCTTCCTGTCGAGAACGAATCCTGTCCTGAGAACGAATTATCCTTGAATTTCCTGGTTTTGCAAAACACACAGAATTTTGATTTTTTAAATTAATTTATTACAAATGAAGGACTTGCGTGCTAATATTTTATTTTGCGGAAAAAAATGTCTGCAAGACAAAATCTTGGAATGCTGGTTAATCCTGTAAAATGCGGGCTTTATGGTCACCATAGTCTTCGAGCAAGTTCGGCAAAATATTCCTTTAAAAAATATTAGTTGGATGTGCTAGTTATAGATCTGAGCTTGATTGAATACAACTCGTGGGGGTAGTTAGTTACTAAATTGGATCACAGTCTGTCTTACTATAAGAATAACCACATTTTAAATCTTATTCACAACGTACATATATTATAATTATATTACAAAGTAATTAATTTAAAATTTTCTTTGTCTTATTTTATACAGCGCTAATAATTAATTATAAGTACATAAAACAAACAAACTATAAAACTAAAAAATAAATCAGAGCACAAAATAGAACAAAAAAAAAACTAAAAATCATCACATTTTTTTATATAACTTAATTAAAAAAAATTTGTCTTTTGGAAATGAAACAGCGCGCTTCTCGAGTTTCATTTTTCACTGAATTTTTCTTCCCTAACTTAGATAAGCTTAATTCTTACAAATTAATATTTACAAAATTATAAATTTATTCAAAGGATCTGTGTTACTGAATTTTTTGTTTAATCTTTTCGGCATTACTTATTACTAGTCCTGTTTTACTGTAGTACTTTACTATCCTGACTATTAGGTATAGCGAGAGCAGAAGGCATCCGATCACATCGAACGAATAGTACTGGATAATGCTAAAAAAAATACAAACGAAATGGGTAAACAATTAATCGAATTTGGCAAAAAACGTGGATATACACACCTTAAATTTCGCGACGGCGATTGTAAATGATAAGCCCCATTATGTCGTAGCACATACTCTGTCCAATAGATTGCATTCTCTAGTGGTGTTATTCTTTGGTCTTTTAACAAAAATTGTCGATATTTTGCTGCATTTTTATACTTTGGATCATGTATCACTTGGGTGATACCTTTAACCAATTTCTCAACTGTGAGTGTCTCCAGCTGAAGTTTAACGGCGTAACCATCTAATTCTGCTTTGGCTGAATTGGAATCGTGATCACAAAATACCGGCATTGTAACTACCGGAACGCCATGAAATACAGTTTCGAACATACTTAGGAGTCCACCATGTGTTACAAATGCACGCATTTTACGATGTCCCAGTATATCCTGCTGTGGTAACCAACGGCTTAATTTCACATTTGGTGTTAAATCTTGCATACCACTTGTGCTACCCTCCCATTTCCAGAGTACACGATATGGGATTCGAGCAAATGTTTGCACCAATAGACGTCTTAAATGTTCTGGCATATTTGCCGCCTTCACCGATGATCCCATTGATACATATATAAATCCAGTGTCACCACCACCTTGTATAAAATCTTCCAAATCTTTGGGTAGTGGTTGCGCCGCCTTACAATGTATACAAGCGATTTCGGCTACATTAGGTAAAAATGGTCGTGGATATGAGACAACAGCATGACCATTTTGTAATATAAAACTAACATTTTTTGCCATTTCTGAAACTGCGGGAATTGCACCAAAATGACGGGTTAGTACACCTTGCATCACAAACATTGAAAGCTGAAAATTTATAAAACAAAAAAAAAAGTTAATTATGTAGTTAATTTATAACAACAACAATATTATTATTTTTTTGTAGTTCACACAAAATTGTAAAACTAAAACCAGATTTATATTAAACCTTGGCACAATCACATTCGTCAACATAAATATTATATAATGTTAAAATACATGTTGAGATCAAGCAAGATATAATTGTCCAATTTGAGAGCAGGGGGGGGGGGGGGGGGGGGTAGTTACAGATTTTTAGCAACATTACTATATAAATATCAGATCGATGTAAAGAAAATGTCAATGTGAGTTGGTTTATTTTTTGTGTGCTCGCAACTTTTTGGTTTCGTTATACAGATATTGCGAAAATTGGTTGAGTAAACATTTAATAATTTTGGGTTCAAAAGATCTGCTTGCAAAATGTTATTGATAACATTCAAACATTCCAGACAAAAAAAAAACAAATTTCCTGTATTTCCCAATCCCAAATACACCAAATCTAAATATATTTTCCACAATCATAAGTATCATAAACTTTCAGTCTAGTTCGGATCAAACAAATATAAAAACAGAATTTAATTAAATTTTCAGAATATAAATGTCTATTATCATTGACGTAAGCATAATATAAAACACAAAATTAAATCCGGAAAAATCTCATACCACTTCTCTACATACTCTGCCGTGCTTATTCCTTTTATTTTCCAAAAAATCTCACGAGTTTAAAATAAATAAAAATTGAGAGTTCATAAATGAAGAAGCATTCTTTTTGCAACAATAGCAACAATATATCTAAAACATCGGTAGGTGCTTTGTGTAGCATACACAAGTTCCTCAAAACTTATGAATCCATGACGTCGTCATGGGGAATTTGTAAAAAGTTTTTAATTACACCAAAAAGGTAATGTTCAAAATTAAATTAATGCAAAATTAAACAAAACCGACATTCAATTTTTATTTTTTGGAAAAATTTTAATCTACGAGTACCTCCTACATGGAAGTTTTGTATAATTTGATTGAGCGTTTTTTTAGCATTAGGGATGAGTTTTGTAGAGTTATCGCATTTGGGATTGATGTTTGTGCTGCAGAAAAATGTAATATTAAAATTAGAATTAACATTTCAAATTATTTTTATTTGTTATTGTTATAAAATTTTTTCTACAGGCATTTTTCGGTAAATTGGTAAGGCGAATAAATTATATGTTATTAAAGGTGACGATGAAATACAATTAATTTTACCGTAATGTGTTAATTAATTTTATTATTTATTGCTATATGTTTAAGTTTTTGGTCGCGAAATTTACCCTAATTAGAAAATTGCCAAGCACGAGCCAACTTTAAAATAGCAGCAACGTTGAATATGTCAAGGAAATAATAACTACGCCTAAATAGTTTAGATATTGAGGTAGTGAAGACAATTACTAAAACTGGTCTGTTGCAAGACATTTAGCCAATAGTTAAAAGATCCGAAGAAGATAAGGCAAAGGTGACGGACGATCCAATTATAATTATAACAATAAGGTTATTCATATACGCGAACGAATAAGAGGGGACAAAAATAAATTTTTCATGTGCGACGCGATTTGAAATTTCTAAAATCGCTTCTGGATATGGAATTATACAAATTTGGAAATTTTCAAAATTCAAATTTTAAGAAAGTTAACACTAATACGATAAACTTCAATTTTTAGTAATTTACATTTTTTTATGACTTCGAAAATTGAAGGAATCTACGCCATTGCTAGATATCTGTTTAAGAATAATTTCATGAAATTAGAAATTTCTAAAACCAATTTAAGATGGGTATTTAAGGTACCATTTTAAGATGAATGTTTAATGATTTTTCTCGTAAAATTAGAGGTTTTACAAAAATGCTGCTGAATTTCGAATTTAATTTCAAATTTTAAGGAAATTAAAAATAATACACTAAATTCAAATTTAATGAGTTTAGAATTTAGGCAATTTTAAAATTCTAGAAATTTTAATAGATTACTAAAAAATTTAAAATTTTATGAATTTGAAAATTTTCAAAATTTAGGGAAATTAGAATAATTACATTAAATTTAATTTTAAGGAATCTAGAAATTAGGACATCTTAAGATGGTGCTTGGTATTTAATTAGAAATTTTAAAAATTCCAAAATTTAAAAATTAGGCTATTTGAATATTCAAAAAATGCTACCGGATTTGCAATATACTTCAATACATCATAAGAAATTTCTAAAAATACTGCTGGATTTGGAATTTTTACGAATTTGAAAATTTCAAAAATTAAAGTTAAAATTAATCTTATAGTTTAGAATTTAGGCCATATAGGAATATGCCGCTGGATTTGAATTTAATAAACCTGGAAATTTGTACTATGTCTGAAACCTGTAACACTTGCTCTTCCAATATTACAAAGGGAAGATTTCCTGGTGTCAAATGTGGTGGACCTTGTATGAAACCATTCCATATCAAATGCGCTCGCATATCTGATGATCTTCTACAAGGCATCAAAAATCGATCTGTGAATTGGTTATGTGAAGACTGTCGTGCAACGTCAAACCAATCAATTATGGATGATGATCAGGTTGCGTCGGACTCGGCAAATATGAACGTTAGTTTATCCGATGTTATGACCCAGCTTAAACGCATGGAAAGTAAGCTATCAGCACTTGAAGATTTAAAAACCATTGTTACATCGTTAAAATTTGAATATGAGGAAATCAAGTCGAAAGTTTGTGTTTTAGAGGAAAAATTGCTTGTGCAAGACAACAAATTACGTCATTTGGAAGCTGAAATCGATAAACCAAATCAACAGCAAAATGTATCCAACATTATTATCAGTGGCTTACCATCTAACCATGAAGACATTCGTAGTTTAATAACTTGTGTTATCAAAAAAATAGGGGTGAACATAAATGGTGATCAAATAGTCTCAGTTGAGAAGATCGATAAAAAAATTACTGTCAACGCTGCTGCAAATAGAAACCACTTCAAGCCATTGTTAAGAGATTTCTTTATTGTGAAACTAAACTCAACTGAACTTAAAAACAATATTTTAATGCAAATGCGAAAACACAAATCACTGTCTACTCAAGATTTGGATGTATTTCTACCAGTAAACCATCCAGTCCAGCGTATCTACATTATGCATCACTTAACAGCGTTCCAGTCAAATTTATACCGTGAGGCTAAAAATATAAAAACATTATATAAGTATAATTATTTATGGTGCAAAGCTGGACAAATATATTTACGGAAATCTGCAGGGTCTGATGTTCATCGAATTGCTTCGGTCAACGATATTTTTCGGATTAAAAACATTCACAAGAAAATTGAAGGCAATACATCTGATTGAACTATCTGGGAACCTGGAAATTTATAGATTGTTAAGTATTGTGATTTATTTACCTGTACTAGCTCAGTTTTTATTTTTTCTTGTGTTTTTATTTTATTTTATGTCGATTTCATCGCCACTATCAATTGTTTTGTCTATTTACATTTCCTTAACAGATTTAATTATTCAAATTTTTTTGTGTTTAATTTCTTTTACGTTGGCACTATTGAATATTAATGCTATGAATGTAAAGCACGATATAAGTTATTTTTGGTCGTTTTACTCGTTTTTTGTTTTTTCTAATATTTTTAATTTTTACGTAAACATATTTTTTCTTATCATTAAGCGAATTTTAAATTCAACGCGATATTCTATGATTATTGCTCTATATTATATTTTTGCTCAATTTATTATTATCATTGTTTGTAAGTTATTTTTGATTTGCATCTTTTATGAGTAGTAAATATAGTATACTGCACCAAAATATTCGAAGTTTAAGAGCAAATTTTGATATGTTTAGTACGTTTGTAGCCAGTCTGAATACTCTACCTGATTTAATTTTTGTTTCTGAAATTTGGATTTATTCGAACGAAACAACAGAATTCAATTTGCCTAATTACAGCTTTAAAGCTTGCTGTAACGATAATTACCGCGCCGGTGGAGTTGGTGTCTTTATACATAAAAATCTAACAGTTATATCATGCTGTACTTGTAATTGGATTTCAGCTGATGTTCTTAGATTGGACATTCAACTAGGTAAAAATGTTTGGATTTTTCTGTGTTTTTACCGTTTTTGTAATAGTGATCTTAATGATTTTTGCAATAATTTAGATAATTTGCTGGGAACAATTAACAATAATAACATAGTGATCTTAGGTGATATTAATATAAATCTATTGAATAACGTAAGCTGTTTTAACTACCAAGCAATGCTTGCATCATATGGATTCCTCAGTGTATCTAACAATCCAACTAGGAATCTATCATGTTTAGACCATGTTTTTGTTAAATCCAGTAGTACATATACTTTTAGTATTGATAATTTACCAATACATTTTTCCGATCATAATTTAATTACCCTCAATATTTGGGCAGAATCGAATAGACCTGTGATATGTTATAGTGGAAAGAGTTCAAAAGTTAATTATGACAAACTTAGAGATCGTCTTCTAGTTGAAAACTGGGATCTTGTTTACCATGAAAAAAATTGTAATACAGCATTCGATATTTTCTTAAATAAATTAATTTCCCATATTGAACTTTCAAAAGAAACAATTACTTATCGCAGTAGCAAGAAGTTAAAGCCCTGGATGAATTATTATCTTTTGTGTAAAATTAATAAACTTAAAAAATTTTCTAAAAAATTAAGAAGGTATCCAAATAACACTCGGTTAGAAAATTATGTAAGAAAACTCTCTAAGCATGTAAATATGACTGTTAAACGGGTCAAAAGAGTATATTACAAAGATAAATTTGGTTTAATAGGGAATAATCCTAAGCTTATGTGGAAGGAAATTGATGATATTTTGGGTAGAAATACGTCCCAAAACAAAAACCAAATAACACAAATTTATGAATATCAATCAAATGTTCTTCTTACTGATGATCAGAATATATGTAATGAATTTAATAAATTTTTTATAAATGTTTCATCCGATATAACTTCCAATATTTTTCCTAATAGTACTAACAGTGGAGAGCAGAAACAATTTATTTTTGGAAACCGAGATAGTTACTGTACTTCTTGTTATTTCGATGAAATTAATTCTTTGGAGATTATTTCTGAAATTCAGAAGTTAAAAAACAAACATTCTAAAGGATTTGATGGAGTAGATAATATCATTGTTAAAAATTGTGCCTGGTATTTGGTTGATGTATTAAAATTTTTATTTAATTTAAGTCTAAAGAGCGGAATTTTTCCAGACGCCTTAAAAATAGCTGTTGTTATTCCAGTTTTTAAAAAGGGTGATGCTCTGCAATTAAACAATTACCGACCGATCTCACTATTGAGTACTTTTTCCAAATTATTTGAGAAATTAATTAAACGACGATTAGTCTCTTACCTTGGTAAAATAAAATTTTTTAGTGATCACCAATTTGGATTCATAGAAGGAAAATCTACGGAAGAAGCTCTTTTAAATTTTCTGAGCAATATTTATTTAGCAATTAACAACTCTCAGAAATGCTCAGCAGTATTTTTGGACATTTCAAAAGCATTTGATACTGTTAACCATGACATACTCATAATGAAATTGTCAAGTATTGGTGTTAGAGGCAAAATATTAGATTGGTTTATAAGTTACCTTCGTAAGCGTAGTCAAATTGTAAAAATTAATAATGTGAATAGTCCTCCAGGTCTTCTAAAATGTGGTGTTCCTCAGGGCTCAGTTTTGGGGCCCTTATTGTTTTTAATTTATTTCAATTCTATCTTTGAAATTAATCTTAGAGGGTGTGCTACAGCGTTTGCAGATGATTTGGCTTTGACATATGCGTCTAATGATTACGTTGATATTCAACGGTTTATCTATATTGATTTATGCACTCTAAGTAAATGGTTTTTTTATCATCGGCTTGTTGCTAGTGAAAAATCTAGAATTATGCATTTTAGACGGCCTGACATAACAGTTGATCAAAACTTTTTCAAGTATCACGTATACCCGTGTGATAAGAATCCATGTTTTGGGCAATGTTTTGATTTGCCCTGCATAAATGAGTTTAAATACTTAGGTGTAACAATTGACTCACAGCTAAATTGGACCTCCCACCTAACTAATATCAGGAAAATTGTTATTACTGCAGTGCATAAATTTTATAATCTTCGACCTTTGTGCCCTTCTTTTATTTTAAGAAGGTTATATCATGCTCTTGTTGAATCTATCTTAATGTATGGTATAACTAGTTGGGGTGGAATTTACTTTGCTAATATTGCAGATCTTTTTGTAGCGCAAAAAAGAATTATCAAATTAATTTATGCTTGTCCAAGGAATACACCCACTATTCCGCTTTTTCGCGAGTTAAACTTGTTGCCTCTAAGGTATTTGTATGTTTTTAAAGTATTGAAAATGTTTTTTGTTCGTAGCAATAGTTATCATAGTCGAATATACCACGTGTATAATATGAGAAATCCAAACAATTTTGTCGGTCTTCGTTGTAATAGTGAAAGGTTTAGAAGATTTTATTTATATATGGCACCTTATTGGTTCCATCTTTTACCTAAAAATGTCAAAATGCTTCCATCTGCGCAGAAGCATAAATTTAACAGGGAAATTCGGACTTGGTTACTTGACATCGATGATATCGAGCAATATTTTTAGTATAAATGTTAAATTATCATACATTATTTTCTAATGTGCCGTCGTGTAGTTAAATATATCTATTTTAATAACTGAGCTTGTATTTTGTTGAAGATTATTGTTAATTATGTAAACAAAGAATATTATATAAATTTTAATTAAAATTTGTTTTAAATTGCTCCACTACAGACATAATGTCTATAGGAGCTGTACTTTATTTCATATTTTATAATGTTGTTTCAACTAGATTTTAATTTTGTATTTATTTTATTGAAATAAAGATAGTAATAATAATAATAATAATAATAATAATAATAATTTTCTAAATTAATATTTTAAGGAATTTAGAATATCTTAAGATGGATATTTAAGAATTACTACAGTATATTAACTCAGAGATTTCTGGGAATGCTGCTTGATTTGGAATTTTATAAATTTGGAAATTTTTAAATTCAAAAATATAAGGAATTTGAAACATATCATTTTAATATTTAAGAATTAATAAATTAGAAATTTCTAAAAAATTACATTGGCAAGACGATCATTTAATGGGGATGCAGCAGATGATGGAATATATACGAATTATAATATTTGTTGAGAGATTCTCAAAACTAATAATTCAGGTTTATTCGTATAAAACACAGATTCACATCTTAATTGAGTTGAGACTCCAACTATTATTCCACCACCCAACCGATCAATGTTAGCATCCTCGTATCTGTCATGTCGAATACGGCTTGCGTTACGATAATATAATGACAACAGATAAGTAAAAGTGTTTATAGATGAGTCCGTAGGCTGATAATGATAGCCTGGTGATATTGTGGTTTTGGATACAGCTGAAGGTCATCAAATTTGAATCGATGTGAGGTAGCGAAACTGCATTCAGCTTTCTTGAACTGGATTTTCTGGTAAAAGGCCTAATCAAAACACTTTTTGGCCAGAATGTAGGCGCTACAATTTGGCTAGAGAACTTATTATCAATACTTAGCTTTACAAATTCAAAAAAAAATTATTGGAAACAGGACCAGTTACAGTAAAATCGAAAAATATGAAAGCCATTAGAGCAGCTGAAACGCCTGATCAATGTCAAATTTGTCTTGAAGCATATTGTTTGCAAAGCCACGAATTACGGGCGGCTGGATCACTTGATCAACGTGAAATTCAGCAGTCGTGAGTTAAGAGCAGCAGAAACAACTGAGCAAAATGAATTGCACATTCAGCAACATCAATACATAGCTTCTTCAAGAGCTTGCTTGGCAAATTTTGGGATTTACCATGCTATCCAATTATTGTACATCGTAGTCTTCAGCCTATTTTATGGAAGAAAATATTCTAGAGAGGTGCGGAACAGGCGAATACAACATTAGAAGCCTATTTTCAATTGTGTGTATTTCTCAACTATTCATCTTTATCTTCGAATATAGATTGTAAGAGAGGTTCTTACCAAGACATGGCGTGGAGTGCGATTCTCGTCACTGACCAAAATTAATTACAATTCGATTTGACAGACGGGAATACAGTCGGGAAAATAGTTTCAGTCAAATTAGCAGTTCAGTCGCTATCGCTATAGCCTGACGAGATGTACTGAAGGATGATTTATTTTTCAAATGCTCGCAGATCGAAACTGAATTGCAAACTCTTAACAATTTCTCCTCTTCTTAAAATTCTAGAATAATTTTGTTGATAATTTTCCATAAATTAGATGCTAAGCAAATCAACGCTATTCAAACTCAGTTTTATTATCTCTCTCGATTCTTCCAAAAATCTCTAAATTCCAAATTTCGAAAATCTTAACTGAATATTAAATTTTAAGTTTTTTTAATTATGACATTTGGGCGTTTAGCACCTATCAATATGAGGGATTTAAATATTTGAAATTTATTTTTTGGCCTTGTTTGAGGCTGGCCAGAAAAATTTGGATAATCAGGTATTCTTAGAATATGGAAATATAAGAATTCTGGAATTAGGCAAATGCAATTTCTTGTATTTAGGAATATTGAAATTTACAAATTTAGAAATTTAAAAGTATTTTAGGCAGCTTGGTCCTGCTACCTTGAAAATGTTGGTAAAGGGCCAACATAGTTTGAAAAATTTGAATATTTTGGAACATGGAAATCTAAAAATTTTGGGATTAAAAAATTTGAGAAATTTCAAAATTTTTGGAATTATAAAAATGTTGAAATTTAAAAAATAATGCAGAATTATCAAGAGTTTTATAAATTATGGAATTTAAGAGCATAATTAATTACTTGAAAAATTTGAATATTAGAAACTGAAAGTTTTTATTTAACAAGGTCAGGTTTGGCCAAAGAAATTCGGAAACTGGAATAATTAAAATTTAGTGATATCGAAATTTTTTAATTTGGATCACTGAAATTTCCGAATTTAAAATTACCCAAACAAAAAGGGGAACTTTACAAATTCTGAAATGAGTATGGCCACTTTAGAAATTTGGATATCAGGAAATGAAAAGTAATGCCTGATCGCATCGTATTTGTCGGTCGAGGAATTTTTGAAAAGTTTAACCACTTAAGAAATTTGGATAATATTACAGGTCCCAGACAGCTTAAAATTATCAAATTTGAAACCATACAATATTTTTGAAACAGAAATTCTGAAAATTCTGAATACCATTTTGATATATAGAAGATTAAAAAAGGTTTGGTTAGAATTGTTAGAACATTTTGGTGCATTTTTCGTTTGTTCGACCCTTTTAATTATTAGAATTAAACAATCTTGATAAGAGTACAAATTGGAGTTTGAATTTTAAATTCATATAGCGAAGTTACTTACAATTCTAATTCGTTAGCGCTTTTATTTTTCAGTCCCAGCTAAACTCATATAATATACACACCAAAAAATCACAAAAAAAACCGAAATCCGGATTTGTGTACTTTCCAAGTCAAAATTCAGGTAATTTCAATATGTCAATTATGTAGGTATAAGCATTATACGAGTTTCATGATTTTTTTAAATTTATTTGGAAATTGCTACAAAATGTGGTCATGTAAGACATCTTGAGTTCTCGTAATTCAGGGTTGGTCCGGCGTATATGTGGACTGGTTACATCAAGTTTCCCGCATTTACGATTTTGGATATTTTGAGTTTTCGATACTCGAGAACTGAAACTCGAAATACGAGGGATACATAATCGACAGACCGAGGTTATTCTATAGCAGCTGAAATTGAAATGTGGATGAATTACAATTAACTAGAAGTTGCTGTGCAACGGAAGTTCAGTCGGTTGACAAGTTGGTGCGGTTTCTAATTCTCTTGTGACAATTTTTTTTTCAAAATTTAACAAATATTGTACTCGGTAAAAATCGTTGAATATCGGATTGATTAACCTTAATCTGTTTTGTTAAAAGATGTTTAAACTGGTTAAAGTAAGCTTCCCAAGTAAGCCTCCCATATGGCCTTAAAGTAAGCCTCCCATATGGCCTAGGCTAATTATTCTGACAACCATCGCTTAGTTTAGTATAACTGGTTATTTGACCATGATGTTAGGTGGTGCGGCTTCTTCGTTAAGTGAACATCAAAGTTCAGTTTCTATTTTTACAATGGAGGTGGAATATAAGGCAATATCGCTTGTTTGTATATGAAGAGGTTTTGTGCGGCTTCGCAGCTTACACTCAAATTTTGTTTTGTTGATTTCTGTTGATCAACAATCATTTTTTGTCACGACAAGGTAACAGCTGCCTGTGGAAAATTTTGTGTGTGAGTTTGTAATATCATTACACGACTATTGCGATATTTTCTAAAACAATACAGCGAAGAAGGCACAACATACATAATGAGTATTGACGGGTTTGAATTAAGTAAGACTCTGACATCGCCTTGCATATTTCCAGTGTGAAGATATATGTAAGTACAAAACTAATTGATTATCGATGAATCATTTCATTGCTCAAACACAATAACTTATTTATGAACTAAGTACATTGCAATTCATCTGTGCTTATGCATTACAAGGACGATGTTGATTTGTAATGTATTCTACGTTTTATTTCACAATAGCAGCTTGTTTCATGATTTTAATACGTCGAACGTCGTTTTAAACATTATTTGATAAAGATCAGATTTGTTGCAGCGTTAGCTCATGCAAATGGTTAATGTATATTTTAAAAGTCACCAGTGACTATTTTCAAGAATACCAATCCTCTGGCACTATTCTGAGTTTCCCGGAGAATTTAAAATTGGGAATTGATGTATTGTGACTTTTTTAGCATTTGGTATTATATTTTCGAAAGTGTACTGTGGCGATTGGTACTTTTTCAAATTTAGGTAAAATATTAATCCACTCCATAGAAGTTTTGTTAGGAATTAAATGGTAGGAAGATTTAAATTGAAATTATTTTTAACCTCATGTATCGACATGTATTGTACTTTACTTGAGTCTGCATCCAGGGTACATCCACGTGGTGACGGTGTTCAACGGAGTAATTTCGATTATCTGGCAGAGACCCTGGATAGCAGCGTTCATGCCGTCATGACAGGCACAGGCAGGAGGAAAGCCGCGACACATGGATTCGGATGCACAGTATAGGCGGCTAGCCAGGGTGAGCAGGCGGGCTCGCAGTCATCGTCATTACAACTATTCAACCAGAAAACGTTTAACGATCTTATCCGAAACTTGGAATTGCCAAAAGATGCATCGGAATTTTTAGTCGTAGAATTCAAAAGGCGGAGGTTCGTCATGAAAGGCACCAAATCACTATTTACAGAGATCGAGGAAACGTATCTGACCTTAAAGAAATGGAAAGAAGATACTAAGGGCAATGGGATGTTAACATGCTAGCTTAATGCTGATAACGATAAAGCAAAACGTGTGCAAAACCCTTTGCATAGATCATTTGAAGAGAAGAATGTACGCTACAAGTGTAAGAAATAGTAATGACTAATCATTATTTCAGCGGCTAATAATGATTTGGGGCTATTTATTGTAATTTACTCAAAACTGGTGATTGATGGAGCTGTATAGATTCGTATATTTCTTCTGTAACAGAAAACTTTTTTTTTTTGTATGCCAGTGTAATTAATACAGTATGCTTGCTATAACAAAATGAAAAAGAGCAATTTGTATCTTTACATATTTTAATTTACCTAGCCCTACAAGCCAACGGGCATGCAACTTATAAAAATCTGGAGTATAATAAACTGAATGGAACTTGTTTTTTTTTGTGAAATAATTAAAATCAATTTCAATTTACTTAAATTGGAAATAGTTGTTCTAAATTAATTGGTTTTAGTGAATAGTTTGTTATATTAGCTTTTAGTAACTGGTTTGGTTTAAGTTTGTGTGCTTGTTGATTTTGGTTTGAAATTAAAAACAAAAAATTTGAAATTACTTATAAAGTTGATTTTAATAGTTTAGATAAAACAACAAAAAGCATTTCGGTTGGTAATACCAATATAACATCTTAAACAGTTTAAAGTGCTGTAGTTTGCTTGTGGGGCGACAAATTCGTCGACATCCTTAAAATGACTTTTTTAGCATTTATTTTCGAATAGAAGCTGAACACTAATTTTGTTCAGGGTGGCATCAACAGAAGAAATACCTGAGATATTGATTTCGTTAGAATTTTGATTTCATCATTTCATTGGTAAAACAGAAACAAAATAAATTAAAATTTATAATAATTCACTTTACTTGAATAATTTACCATATGTATAAGTGCATACCCCTTCGTCCAAAATTCAGAGTCAAATCAGGTGTTAAATATATATGGCGGGACGAAGTTCCAAAAAAACGAATCTTCAACGTCCCTTTGTCTCTCACGTTTTGGGGGTGCTTGGTTGACAGGTTGACTCAATGATATAACAATATTTTTTATTTACTACCGGAATCGTACATATATGCAGAATAATTTTTTGTAAAATTAATTTTACTGATAACTTTTTCATTTTTTTCTATGAACCTGTTTATCAGTATACAACAATATACATGAAGTCATGAATCATCTAAAATCATGAATCATAAACAATGTAGGTAGTATTATAAATTATTTTTTCTTATCTATTAACCAGGAAACGTGGTTGCAACATAATTTTTTGTTTTGTAAAAATAAAATTATTTTTTTTTATCTCTGTTTTTTTTATCTTCGACTTTGACCTTGACCTAGATAATTACAACAACAAAATGACCTTGGACTGAAGCGCCTGCATTACTACTGCACATCAAAAGTGTCAAAATTTAAACATTTTTTTCGTGATTTCTTTCTAGAAGGCGACATATTGGGTCCGCCATATTTAGGCCACTAGGCAAAAAAGTTCAGAATATTAGCTAAAATTTGAGTACTGAAAAAAAGCTTCAAGAATGCCCCATACATATATGATGCCTGAGCATTTAAGTTTCGTAGAGCTAAGTCTATTTTCCCAGTTTGTCAGTTTTGCTATAGTCAGGTTCTTGCTGTAAAAATCTTATATGTCACAACGCAAGCAACGTAAATAATGTTGAAGAAGAAAGCAAGGGGGCCACTATTTTTGATTTAGTTGTTTATTTATGTACTTTAAGCTCTAAAAGCATTTCCACGCACTTGATGTCGACCGTCATTCCAAACGGTCAAACTCATTGTTGACCCAATCGTTTCATCTGCAGTATCAAAATTAGTATAAAAAATAGTTCGACTCCACAAAAAGTATCATATTCTTCGAAAATTTTGTTAAAGTAGATATAGTTTCATCAAAAAAAATTCAAATTGGATTTGACGGTCCGACATTCCAGGTTGTCATCACATGCTTCTAGGCCACAAAAATATTAAAAAAGGATACCATGCATTAACGCAAAAAGAAAAAATGCAAACGTTTTCATTAAATACTGGAAATTAATGCCTGGCTACCAGGCATTGTGGCGTCTATTGGAAGGGGCTCCGTAAACTTCCAGTATGCGCAGGTATACGTACTGCGTCCTCGTGGCAACCACCGGTAACTGTAACCATTAGGCTGAATGTGGCCTTTGGTGACAGGCTAAAGTACGACGCTAAAGGAGAAAACCTTGACAAAAAATCCCTAATCTAAGGTGGAACAGCATATGCCGATGGATGAATGGCTGATAGGTTAATCAGTCTATATATGCGGACTCTGGATACCAGGCACCCTCCAGTTTTATTTAGCCTTCCTGTAGTAAACCTGGGTGACCTACAGGCGACTTTTTTATTCCCAGCAACTCGCAAGAGTTAAATCAAAACGGTAGACGAGGCACGGGAAGGAATACACGGGAGTGGGTCTACCCTCTCAAAGTCCTTGAGTCCCAATGCTACCGCTTTTCTAGCAGAAGTAAATGTTATTACATCTAGGAGGGAGAGCAATGAGCCCAGATAGTATGTAACGCGTGTAGAAGTACTTCCTACAGTAAACATTTAGGAGGGAGAGCAATGAGCCCAGATAATATGTATCGCGTGTAGAAGTACTTCCAACAGTAAACATCTAGGAGGGAGAGCAATGAGCCCAGATAGTATGTCCCAGCAACTCGCAAGAGTAAAATCAAAACGGTAGACGAGGCATGGATAGGAATATACGGGAGTGGGTCTGCCCTCTCGATGTCCTTGAGTCCCAATGCTACCGCTCTTCTAGCAGAAGTAAATGTTATTACATCTAGGAGGGAGAGCAATGAGCCCAGATAGTATGTATCACACACCGGTCGGCAGTATTATCAGGTTCTTTAAGGGCCTGAATATTGGCTGGACGGATAATTAAAACATCTAGGAGGGAGAGCAATGAGCCCAGATAGTATGTATCACGTACCGTTAGGCAGTATTATCAGGTTCATTAAGAGCCTGAATATTGACTGGACGGATAATTAAGTAGGGCTTAATGCACAAAAGATCTTTTAGGTCGCAGTGCGGGGTGGCTTGAGCCCCCACATGGCCCTCAAGTAATAATAATAATAATGGCAGCAATAATCATTGATTATATTCATATTTTATATAGATAGGCAGGCGTGAATCGAATGCAAATTCAAAACTTAGGCTGTTTTTCTGTATAGAACGGTACAATTGATGATGCTTTGTGTTTAAAATAAGGGAGGAAAAAATGCTTTAAATTAAATCGTGTTGCAAGTCATATTTTAAGATTTTTTTTCATTGGCATAGTAACAATTTATTTTTGATGTATAGATTTTCATTGAACTTGAGAGATTTGTTTTTAAATAGTCTATATGATCACATGATTTCCGTACTTTTTATATTTTTCTATCTAAATATTTAGAAGAATTTTTTTTAAATATGAATAATTCTTAAATTTCATAGAAACCAAAGCGTGTAACACACTATCGCTGGTGTTTCAATTGTTATACTCATTTTGGATTTTTCACTCATAAATCGAGTGAAATTTATTAAAACTAATCCATAAATAATATACTTACCGAGTATGTTGTTTTCAACACCAAATGATATCCAATATTCATGACGCGCTCATAAAAATTCATATTATCGGTGAGCGAAACATAAAATGCTGGTGTAACCGAATACGGTGTCGGATTCCCAGCCATCGATAAAGTGTGCATATAAAATCCAACTGTATTCAAATACATAAATGGTACACCAAATTTGTACGGTAATGCGATCGCACATTCTGGAAATGTCCCATCCAAAATGACCAAATCAAATTGTCGATTAAGCAGCTCCTTTGTCTCAGCATCATTTAACATTGCATCACATGACTAAAGAAAAATGTTCTGCATCATGAAATTTTATCGAACCTCCTATTTTGGAACCTACCTCAAATGAATATCGTAACACATCCCAAAATGAAAGTGGCATATCACCTCGCATCCTTGCCCCCAACAAATCCCAATTCGTATAATTTGATATGTATTCCACAAGGCCGGATGGTGTTATTTCTTGTAGGCCATTTATTGAAAAATCGGCTGGAAATCCATTCAAAAATGTTATGTTGTGACCTCTGGAATAAGGAAGTATAGAAATCATAATGAAGGTTAAGGTTGTATGCATTTCAGTTAAATTTTGAAAGTGCGCGCTCATGTGTTCCAAATCAAATTCATATGGTAATTAGAGTAATACAGGGTGTTTTTTTATTTTGTACATAAGAAAGTGAAATTTTTGTCTAAAACCGCGAAAAAATATTTTATTATCAAACATATGTTAATTTGGACGTGTTTATTAGAAATTTTCAGTATATATTTTATGTATACAAAGATTTAGCATAATTTGTCGGCAGTTTATATGTACATAAATAATTAGCACCCGATTAGATTTTGATTTTGGAATTTTTGTACATACATATTTAGATTTAGTTCTTAAGACCCGCGAATAAGTGAATGGTGTTATGTCGAATTGTTTGAATTCAATTATTTATGTATACATTTATGTAATTTCAAATAATTAGTAATCGATTTGACATTGGATTTGCTGGTTTTAGAAGGTATACGGATATTTATTTAGGTAATTTGTAACATGTTTTGAACTGTGTATTTCAGGTTTATGTTATATGATGAACTTTTGATTTTATGGGTGACAAATACTTTCGTACAATACGAAGGGCCGCAAGCGACCGATATTTACAAGGATATGCATAAGTTGCAGTCAACCAAAATTATACAACACAAAGTGAAGGACAATAAAACCATTCCACATACCAATTCGACATTAACCTTAATTCTATTTCTCTATAGATATACACGGAAACATGTGCTCTCGCGGTTATTTAGATTTCTACAAATATTCTAAACAATTCGAATAAATGCAGAGACCAATAAACAAAATAAATATTTTATAAATTTGACAATGAAATCTTTTCGCATAGGTGTCAGTACACAAACACATTCCCCCAAGGTAAATTGACTTTTGTGAACGCGCGATAACCAATCGATCAATAATTATTTTAAACTTATTTGTTTACGTTTAGTTCGATGTTTGTACGCTTAATTACCCGATCGCTCGATATAAGGCGATAATGGGAATAAATTAAAAAAAAAAATTCTCTCTATATGGTGGCATGTACAAATTTTTTTGTTTTCCAGAAAAATTTAATGGGGTTTTGACTGGCTAGTATATTATGAAGGCCAAATATACATATCTAAATATATAAAATTGTTCACTAACCTTGGTATTAATCCTTTGGCCAGCTCCCAAAATGGTATTTTATGAGATTTTGTTCCACCCATCGTGACCATTAGTATATCACCCGCCAGGCATATATGCAGCACTGATATTAACAGGATGATTGTAAATCGCATTTTAGTAATCTGAAAATAAAATTAAATTATTCAGATTATATTTAAAGTACTGTGAAGGTTCTGGTCTTGAACATATCTGTATATGGAAAGTAGTTTATTTAATTGTTTCCTCAACTATTTCCCGATAAGTGCGCTAAAAAATTTTACGCAATACAATAAACAAAATCTTGCATTTTCACAACAAATTTCCCCACAACACAAAAATACCTGTCACGCAATTCGACGAAAACAAAAAACAATAACATACACATAGTAAATCATATACACAGACAATGTCGACGATGCGTTATGCAATTTTTTAATTAAATATGAATTTCCAACCCGCAGACTTAAATGTAAACAACGACACACATAAGACAACAAAAGACAAACAAATTAGTACATTGGTTTTTAATTCCAAGAAAAGAATTAATCGAATTGGCGAATTACAACAACAACAACAACAACAAAAACCACAACCATTTAAGAGGAGTATATCAAGTCGAGCGCGACACAAAAAACTCTGATTTAACTTACTTTCTAAAAAAAAAAATGTTAAGTTTCATGAAGAAATATTATGCGAGCAAAGATTATCTGTCTTTTACCTATGTGTGTGTGTGTGTGGATCCAGTCCGAAAATTTTAAACTGCTTTAACGGTATGACGTCATATTTCGCGCAATTTGAAGGGAGTTGTGATATAATTTTTTTGTAACTTTCGTTTTCATTAATGTTATATTTGTATATTTGTACATATGTATGTGTTGACCAAATCAAATTATTGTCTTTGATTTTATATTGAGTACAAATAATTATTTTACGGAAATCGAAAGGTATCATGGGGTAACATAAAGTAGATTATGATCGGTATGGTTGAAGTTTAAAATTTACGTCATTAATACTTTTATAAAAAAACTGAAGATTTCACGGATCTTATACCATCTTGCATATCTTGCAGTTGGAAAGTAATTTTGAGATTCTCAGAAAATATTTTTTTTTTTATTACTGATGCGGTAACAAATTTGAATATCTCCCATATTTAGAAAACGATTAAAACTTTTCTCAAATTAAAAATCGATAAAATTTAATTGGCCAAAATTCCGAATAATTTGAAATAAATTAATTATAGGAATCGAATAAAATACAATTATTACCACACTTACGATCAGCTCAGCTCGCGTAAAAGGTTGCGCTCAGGAGCCGATTTGTTTATTCATCTGAAACGTTAATTTGAACGCATTTCTGAGTCTTATAAATTGGTGAGTGAATTTTTTTGCAGATTTAACTATATTTCATATTTTTCACTCAAAAAATCACTCAATATATTTTCACTCAAAAAATTTCACTCAATTTTTTTTATAAATAATATAAAATACTCAATATAAGTGAAAGTCTTCCGCCTGCCCAATAATTTGTAATCATCGATGAAATTTCCCAAAAACTTAAATCGTGACCCACGATAAAACTAACTTGACACAGTGCGCGCTTATACCCTAAATAACACTTTATAATCTATAGCTACATAAAATAAAAAAACACATTACCTAATCGCATTACTTAACTCTCAGTCGCGATCTACAACAACACTTTTAATTAATCAATCGAACACGGTTTAAATAATTTTATTTTTTATTTTTATGTTGCGGTAATTAATATACGATCACTGTTCGCATAAAGTAATTACACCAAAGCTGTGGTTTTATATACATATTTATAGATATATACATACATACTTGTAACTTATGTATTATTTTACGACTCAATATTTATTTGGAAAAATGAAAAGTCTCGAATGAGCGCGCGCGCTCGTGCCTTTTGCATATATCAAAAATTTTACTCACGTTTTTTTGTTCAGACCATATGACCGAAAACGTTTAGCAATAAAAAATAAACAAATATGAAATCAACTTTTGTCCGAATATTAATTTATCATCGTCGTGTTTATGGATGTTTCGATGAAACGTTCCGCATATTATCACAGCGGCGAAAGTTGATTTAAATATTATGATTCATAAACTCATATGTAACTTCTTTAAGGATTATAGACGAGAATTTAACACTCAAACTAGCTTGTGCTTGTCATTGTGTTGTTCTATTATGAAACGCTAGTTTAATTCCATGAATGAATTTGTTCACTATCGTTAATTTAATTTAAACCGCATATAAATAAATACAGAGCAAACAAGAGAGGGTAGTGTACAATAAAACTATGCTCGTATAAAAAAAAAACTATAAAAGTGTAAAACAAGTTTTTCGAGGTATTTATTTACATAAAATTACATAATCAAATACGAGCAGGTAAAACAATAGTAAATCGCAACTAATAGCGGTCATTGTAACGGTTGCAATTTATTTATATACATAAGTATGTACATATGTATATGGTTGTGGAGATATACGCAAATAAATAATTTGCATAAAAATTAGAAACATTTCGATGCGGTTTTTATTGAAATAATTGTGTCACACAAAATTTAGTATCAATTTCGATAGAAATTAAGAAGAAATTGCCATAATTTAATAATTTATCATCGAGATCAATATTTTCACTTCTGTTGTGATATATTGTGACACCTTTATTTACAAATCAATTTAAAGTTTTTGCGCAGTTTTCTATATATCAATAAGAAAAATACACAAACAAAATGTGATATTCGGTTTATTTAGAAAAAGTTAATCAATAATATACAAAAGACTTTAATCAACTGTTGGCTGAGAGAAAAGAAACTCAATCATAAAATCATCCATCTGCTAAAAGCTCATTTCATTATTTTTTTTACGATATACATATGTGAAAGATTAAATTTTAATTTTTGATTCGATAATGCCGTTTCATGTTTAATTGGATGGAAAACATTTGTGGAGACAAGTTGATTAACAAATGATCCTAAACACAATGAATAAAATTCTCAATAAAATTATATCTACCAGGCAATTAACTACCAGACAATCTCGTTCAATTTTTGTTCAATTTAAAAGGGTTTTAAAATGGTTAGTAGAACTAATAGTAAACTATAGATCAACGATCATTAGTTAAAGTAATTTTCAAACTATTTTCTAACTTTTTGTTTAGATTCTGACGATTTATCAACTTTTATTAAGCCATAGTTTATTTTAAGTAATAAAAATGGATCTGGAATGCTTTCTATTGTCGATAAAACTTGAACCTGCCCTGGAAGAGAGGCTTGACTAACTAAACGAAGAAAATAAATTGAAATTTTCTCATGATTTTGATGATCTAATCGAAGTCGTTTTTGGAACTATTCGATACGTACTTCCTACCAATAATTGGAAGATCGTTAAACAGGAGGAAGCAAAAGAGGGCTCAAGATTATCTATAATGGTAATGAATAAGGAGCCCCTAGCCCATCTGGCTGAAACAAATGGAATGGTTGACTTCGGTTTCCCGTCAAACACTCTCAACGTGTACAAGATGGAGGCAGAAGCGCGCATGGGAGGCGAATCTGGCCTGATGGTACCCGCTCAGGCATGATATAGCTACCAGCAGTATAATGGGAAAGGCTCAGGGTAGGAAATTTAGTGAATCCAGTGACTTAGGCTTAGTGTTGATTCACTTGGAGGAGGAAGATGTTGGCAGTCTGTCCAGAAGGGAGGGCTCTGATGAGATTCCTACGAGTTGTATGGGGGTAGTGAAACGGAGGACGCAGTCACGGAGAGCAGGACATATATAGAGGAAGTAAAGGTAAAATGGTGGATGCTTCGGAAATTCAAATTAACTTTGACCATTCTAAAGCTGCTGCGGCAGCTCTCCTCCTCAGGCTGACAAGTTCGAATGAGGATGTGATATTAATCATAGAATCCTGGATTAACAATAATAAGATCTGTGGCCCCAGAGGCGAGCGGTGCAGAATTGTATCCTCTAGTAATTCTGGGAATATCAGATCTTGAATTCTGGGGATAAATAATTTAAATCTTTTCTTACTACCTCAATACAGCAATGGTGATACAGCTGCGGTCAGCCTGGAGGTAGGCGCTTGAATATTCTGGCTAGTTTTAAATTATACGGTTCGGGGAAAGAAGGTTCCTCCGAATAATCTAGAGGTTGGTGGGGTAGACCTATCTGGGGCTTTCATATGGTTTGAATTTGAGGGTGGAAAAGGAGCACACATGATACCTTTTCTGACCATCAATATTTAAACTATAGCCTCGATGTTCAACCTGCTATACGGAAAGCCTTGAGGAACCCTAGAACACCAACTGGAGCAACTACATAATATGAGGAATCATTTGATTGAGAGATTTTTGGAGTCAAGGGCCAGGAGACCCCGGCGACTGTAAGGTAACTGGAGGACTTGATATGGATAGCGTTATTAGCACATGCAACCGGTCCTATAGTGTTGCTTGCCCATTGGCTAAGCCTAGGGGGAAAGCAAAAAAAACAGTATGGTGGGCCAGGAAACTGGGGACCTATTGTAAGGTTTCGGACTCCTATAAGGAGGAGCTTAGAATTTACAAGAGAAAATGAAGAAAGGCACAAAGGAGGTCCTGTAGACTCTTCTGTGACAGCAAAATACAACAAGTCCCAGTTTTTTGATGAAACCGGACGGATCGTGGGCGGCTTCTAGTGGAGAGTCTTTGGAGCTTCTCTTCGAGATCCACTATCCAGTATACCCAACTAATTCACGGCAAGGAAGTGGTTAAATATATTGTATACATTTTATTTGTTTCGAATTTACAATTCGAGCAATAGGGTAAGATTTATCATTGGTTCTTCGAAGCCATTAAAAACAACTGACGGGATAACCAAACGGACGGGATAACCAAGGACAAAATACAGAAAAAAAAGCAGCTCATCTCAAACTATAAAAAAGATGGAGCAATATGGGAAACAAAAACATATCTGGACAAAAAATAGGGGCTTTGGAGAAGCTATACAACGAGTACGTTGATGACGACCATTTGATAAGGGAATTTCAACCACCACTGAAGTCAGCAGATCAGTACTACAAGGATAGGCAAAAGGTGGTAAAAAAATTCACAAAAACTGTTGATGATATGCGACAACGCCTAAACGATCTGGGGCTGCCATCCACACAACTTCCAACAACATGTGCAACAAGCAATTTCAGATTATTCCGCCTTACTGACGCAGATGCATCAGCAAGTGAATTCAGACGCAGTTAATTACCTGAGGCGTCAGAGGTTGAGTCAAATTTTGAATTCAGTCAATCGCCAAAATTCAAACAACAATTAAAACAACAAGACATCCGAATTAGAGGTTTTTATCGGGAAATCCGATTGGTTGAATACATACGATACTGGCAAGTAACAATAGATCCAGACCAGCTTTGAAATTTAAATTATAAAACATGGAGAGGATCATGACGTAAATCATGGACCTTCATGTTCTGAAGAACACGAAGCTAATTTAAAATATTTCGTAGATCGACACTACGAAAATTTAAGCATACGAAAAAATTGCAATACAAGTCCCAACATTGTTAGAAGAATAACAAACATGCAAACCAAAACCATTGGAAATTCGCCTACCACCTATAGAAATCTCTCATTTTCACGGAGACTACATGAAGTGGGTAATTTTCTCAGACACATTCAAACGGTTAGTTCATGACAACAATCAACTTACCACAACGCATAAAATGGAGTACCTTAAAAGTCACGTAGAGGGGTCAGCTGTGAAATTATTGAGCTATTTAGAACTCACTGGAGACAACTACGATGAAGCTTGAAGATTTTAGCCTGCTCAACACTTTATTGAATCAGCAAACTAGCAACACAGAGTCTACAGGTGAGATTAAATCCTTATATGAAACAACAACCGAGTATCTATACGCCATAAAGAATACAGGCATCAACATCGAGACATGGGATCCTTTCATTATCTTCAGCTTATTAAAAAAAATAATTGGACAACGAATCACGACGTCTATACGAAAACTTTCAAGAAAACCCAAGATTTCTAAAATATCGTTTCCAATCCTTGGAAGCAATCGGTAGCAATAGCTCAGTATTAACCCAACTAATAAAATTTCAACCACAACCGCTAAAACGCGCTTTCGTAACTGCCACACAACCAAGTAATATTTGCGTATGCTGTCAGAAAAATCACAAAACCAATTCATGTCCACGTTTCAAAGACCTGAGTATTTCCGAAAGAAACAGATGGCCATGGTGCTCAATTTATCAGAAATTGCCTCTGTCAAAACCATAAGACAACAAGTTGCAGTAAAATTAATTGCTTTACCTGCAAAGGCCGATATCATACTTTGCTACACGTAATAAACCAAGAACATCACAGTATTGCCAAGCTGAACATATCAATATTCGGCAAGGATTGTGGTCCAGAACTTCAAGTCCAAGATTTCCCCCGGTCTTCAAGATACAAGCGTTATTTCTGAGGACTATTACTAAACTCCTTCCAGACAAGAATTTATTGTGTTTAGATAGCAAACTACAAAAGTAAGTAAGATCTAAATTTCGACACTCGCGGACCTATTGATCTTCATTGATCATGTGTAACATGAAGAACATATAGCTACGATGAATAATTCCTGGTCGTCTAAATCAAAACCGCAGATATAACATTAGCGGATACAGACAAGCAATTCAAATGCTTTTGGGAATCCGAAGCACTGCATCCTAACCGAAATCTATAACTGCTAAAGAGATCGAATGTGAACAGTACTATAAAGAAACACACAAGCGGTTAAAAAATGGACGATTTAAGGTTCGGATACCAATTGACCACATACCAAACTCAAAGAAGTGGGATTAGGAGAATATAAAGCCAAAGCAGCAGTTAGATAGATTGCTTCAGATAGAAAAAACATTCAAGAGCATGAAAAATTTAAGAATCAATATCACAAATTCATGAATACATGCAACTAAACCTTATGGAACTTATTAAAGATGATTGTATGACGGATCTCTCGGAAGATTTTCAGCGAACTCCCTGGCAGTTTAACACAAATAAGCCAATGAGCAGATATAGATTAAAAACTATCACCTATGGAACAGCTTCTGCAACTTATTTCTCTATAAAAACATTGCAACAATTAGCCATTGATGAAGCGTCAAGATGTTCAAGTGTTAAGATAATAACAGAGGCATTAGTTGCCTAAGTTCTGTGACGCATCTAATCAAGCATTTGCTGCAGTAGTATACACTAAAATAGACAATAATATTACGTTAATTGCTGCCAAAACAAAGGTTGCACAGTTAAACCAAACAATATCGCTACCAATATTAGAGCTGAATGCCGCATTGTTACCTGTGAGAGAAAAGCCACAACATCATAAAACTTTTGTGGTCAACAGAATAACAGAGATACAATCCAATACTTATTCTAGCCAATGAAATCACGTGGTTTCTAATGACCATGCATTTCGATTATTAATTTTAATTCAATTATTAATCCATATAGTTTGGTGGGATAGGGCAACATGGCGAAAGGGTCAGAGCTATTAGAGTTGCACAGCAGGAAGCTTTTGAACCAGAGTTAAAGAAATTAAAAGCAAATCAAAACTTACCAAGGAGCAATACTGTCCCGTGGTCATAAGTTGTCAAGATTACCCTTCAAAGAAGCTCAACGTTATCACACCTAAGAGCGCAATATTGGATAATAAATGCCAAGAACATAATTCCTCAAACTATACATGAGTTTATAACCTGTATACCAGAGCAAGGAAAATGGCATCGTATCTGCTAATGGGTATGTTACAAAAAGAACGAGCAACACCAGTACCACGGTCCACCTGTAATAAAATAACAAAAGGCTATTTTTCATATTCATATGCCTAGCCACGAAGGCAATCTACCTCGAACTTATAAGTGACCTGTCAACAGATACTTCTTTTAGAGGAATCTGGCTGAAAATATTCAGTGATTGTGGCACAAATTTCGTTGCATCAAACAAACAACTACCAAGGCATGCAAAGCAACAGTAGGCGGTAATTAAGGGTAAAACAGCCTAAATGAGAACTGAGTGTCAATTTGTATCCCCGGGAAGTCCTTACTTTAGAGGAGTATAGGAAGCTGGAGTCAATTGGAACTCGTACATTAACCTTTGAGTAGCTCTCAACACTTCTCGCTCAAATAGAGGCATGCTTGAACTCTAGGCCACTAGGTCCTCTCTCAAATGACTCTGATGATGATGGGTGTTTTAAGTCAGGCACTCTTCATTATAGGGGGCGCCATCATATCAACGCCTCAACCTGATACTGAGGGTATCCACACCGTCACAAAATTCTGCTGTTGTAAGAACAACCTAACCTCCAATTAGAAAATTCAGTATTCCTCAAAGATGAACAATTACCTCTCGCGCACGCACAGGCCACTAGCAAGGTCCGTAAAGCTACGTCCAGGACAAGATAGACTGGTTAGGGTAGTCAAATTTAAATATAGAATTAACCTATAGAAATATGCCGCCTACCGAAAATTAACGAGCCAAAGGACTACATCAAGATACATTGCAAGAAGGATGATCCTTTTTATTCAGCAGTAGTTAAAGATACAAACATAACTCAACAGCTACCAACCCCCACAAAATCTAAACGAAACTGGGTCAGGAAGAATAACAACGCAAGGAGGCAATCCGCAGTCCATGGAAAATAGACTATCGCTGCCTGTAAAGGACAGCCAATACTCAAGAATGCAGCCTCATGATAAATCATCTTGCATTAGCGATACTCTCAATTTACTGCAAAATATAGAGCACGCGTAAGCCTAGATCAAGTATACCCCATTTAATCATTCGGCAGGCATATATTTCGAGGATCTAGGCAAACTCGCATTGGTAGCCATGAAATGGATTTTAGTGATCTATTACAGCATGACGAGCTATTAAGAGGAGATCGAAGCCCTTAAGCAAGCACAATTTGGACTGGCAGCAGCTTGCAAAGGATTATCTAGTTTGAATTGCGACGTAATTCTGGAACAACTTCAGTAGCAAGCCAAAATGGCCAACTGCGAAGTATGATCTAGTTTGGCTGGCTTTACTATGATTATTCAATTGCTAAGGCCTAATTCTCTTAAGCTGTAACAACGGTCAGCTTTAACTGTAACACCATTGACCATAGCTTTACGAATTAATTTAAGAAAGTAATTTCCATAAAACTCATAAATTCTATAATAATTCGTGTGGATCGACCTTACAACATTAACTTCTTTCGTGCACCCCACCACACACAACTAAATTCAGCGAATTTCTTACCAAAAATAAAAATTGTAAACAAGTGAAAGTACCCTTGATCTATAAAGAACGAAGATTCGTCGAACCATGGTACACTCATATTTGCATAAATCACGACGCTTCCCATCGTTTTCTAAACACACGACTTTATTTATGTACGAACAAGTATAAGATAAGATATGGTTAAGGTAAGATTTATTTGTCGAATTAAATGTGTACCTAATTTACATTTTATACTTTCACTGTGGTGGCGCACAAGCACACGAGAATATGACATTAGTCTTAACAACAATAAAAGCCAAAAGCAACAAATTAAGATCATACATGTATGTATGTATCTGCGCGGAGGGTACAACTAAATAAATTACAACTTTTCACTTTTTTCATATTTCCTCTCTCTTGCCAAGTATCATTCATTTTCTATTTTACAGCTGTTGTAAATATAACATACAGACACACTCACATACACACATAAAAGCCCAAACGCCTTATATAACCCCATAATTAGGATTTACCTATAATCCAAGTATGAGTAAACAGTGCATTTCCGATATATTTCATGAAGTATACGTCTTAAGTAAGATAAACAAGATAATGAGCGCAATGAGAATTTTAAGAAAAGCAAAGTAGTAAAGTAAAAAAGAAAATAAAAGTAAATTGTTGAGATTGGATAATCGATTAGTTCATCATAACAACACCACAAAACTCTTACAATTTCTTATGCTCCAACACAAACGAGCGCGCAGATTATTACGAAATTTATTAAAGTGGCAATGATAATTTATTTGTGTTGCGCGTTTTCTTATACCGTGGTTTTGTTATTGTTGTTTACCTTTTTGGCAAGAAATTTCACTTTGAGGCATATAGAAATTTTGTGTGTGTGTTGTTTGTATATTATATGCTCGATTATATCATCTACATACAAGACGGCGAGTAGTTGTTTAATAGTTTTGTAATAATATTGTTGATTTATAAATTTTTGGGCAAATTTATTCGTCATTTTCATTACTATAATACTCGCGTAAGTTGATGACCTTTTAATCCCAAATCGTTCATTATTATGCGCGAGCGCCGTATATTAAGAATGAAATGTTACTTATTTACAAGGTAAATTAGTTGACATACTTTTAGATCGGGCGAGATAAAATCATGTTTTTTTTTGCAATGGCAATTAATCAAAAAAATAAAAACCCCAATTAACGATATTTCAGGCGCACGCTTAAAGTTCAATGGACTTAATTTCAAAGACAAACAATATGACTAGAGAGAATAAAATTGAAAATATTATAGATTCGAAGTCAAGGTTCTGAAATAACTAATATGTTTTCATATTTGGCGGGGATTCATTATGTAATCTGAGGTCTTTGGTTTTATAAGATTCGAATTTACGAAACTTTTTAATTTTGCGACTCGCTGAGAGATTAGAAATATTACTTTTTTTTTTCTGCAAATTGAAAAATCGCTTACATTCACCAATCAATTTTTTATTTTGTTTGCTATTTAGCACATTTTATTGCTTTTGGGAATTTAGTTTGTTTTGCAATTATGAAATTATTACAACAGACTTCTGTTAAGGTTTGCGTGAATTTGTCATAATTGGAATTGTCTTGATATGTGGTGTTATTTAATGATTTGATGACGATATAATATTATTGATTTTGGTATTAGCGTTATCGAATAAATATTTACTGAACTAATTTAAATCGCCGGAACTGTAAATTACCGTGGAAGTTACTTCTTCAAAAGTTCAAATATTCGTATATTAGTGTTAATAGAAATAAAATGGTTGTCCCTAAATCGCTGCCTGATGGTACCTTCAATGAATGCGAGGGAAGATGCCAGACTTCTTAGAGCAGGATGCGAAATGTGATTGTTTTGTGAATAATATTTTTTCAAATTTCTTTAAAATTTTAAAATTTACTCAATTTGTACCATTTTTGAAAATTTTATAATATTTGCTTAGAATATTCACTGATATTTAGATTGTTTTGGACAAATTCAATTATTGATATTATGGAATTTCGTATCGTTGAAATTTTTAAATTTTTAAAAAAGATGAGCTTTGAGTCAGACTTTTGCTTCGCCAATGGTTTTGGCCAGTGTTTCGGAAAATTTAAAATTTATAACTTATTGAAAGCTATACCAAAAGCTCGAACCAATTGTAATCAATTGGAAAATTTCAAAAATTTTGTTGTTTTGAATTAGAATTTTTGGAAGAGTTCATTAAAAAACGAAGAATGCAATACTCCACGCTATGAAGATTAAAGGGAAAACCATTGAAAACAATAATTCATGGTAGAATACTGTAGACTGAACGATGAATGGCTGACAGGTAAATCAATTCTTAGAAATAGGGTTGAAAGGCCGAATGCAGAAAGGCCTAGTGCCGAAAGGTCGAATGTCAAAAGGCTGAATGTCGAAAAACCGAATGTCGAAGGGCAAAAAGGGTCGAAAGACCGAATGTCGAAAGGCCTAAAGGGTTCAAAGGCAGAATTTCGAAAGGCTGAATGTGTAATAAAATTCAAGGTATTATTTTTGTGAGTACAAACTAACCAATAAAAATTTATTTCCACTGGGAGAAGTAGGGTTTGGTATAATATCTCGAAAAACGTTATATCGAAATCAAAATCTCGAAACCGGAATCTCAAATTTCAAAATTTCAAAATTTTAAAATCTTGAAATGAAAATCTCGAATGATCTTGAATCCCGAATAATTAATATAATTTTTGTAAAGATATTTTAGAGCCGCAAATAATTTTACAATAATTATATTCATTATTCGGGATTCGGGATCGAAATTTATGATTCTTTTTACGTGAAAATCAAAAAAATATTTTACTGTGGTTATCAAAAAAAACTAATGGGTGTACGAGAAGATAGGTTAGGTTAGGTTAGGTTGAAGTGGCTGCTATCGCACACTTAGGCCAGCAATGGCCCGTTGTGATACCACAGGATCCCATCTCCCCATTACTCCCGTTGAAACCAACCAGAGCTATTTATATAGCGTAATAAATCTCGCACTCCACAGTTCGCGAGTTCCGAAAGGCTGTCCATACCGTACACACCCAAATACTTATGCCTTCTGTATGATAGCGCCGGACATGAGCATAGGAAGTGTTCCAAAGTCTCCTCCTCCTCTTCGTCCATGCAACTTCTACAAAAGTCATTCGTCTGTATCCCCAGCCTTCTCGCATGATCCCCAAAAAGGCAGTGACCTGTCATTATCCCTACGACCCATCCTATTTCTTGTCTTCCCAGGGATATTAGTTCCTTGGAGCGCCGCAAGTCCAGTTTTGGCCAAACCTGCTTTGCTACCCTGCACGTGAGAGTGTTGATCCACCTCTCATTTGTCAAGGCGATTGCCTTTTTATTGAGCGCCCATTTTAGCATTGCCATAGGCCTCCCCAGACCTACCATTTCCGGCTGCATCTGGAGAGTCGTACCGTACCTAGCTAGTTCGTCCGCCCTGCAGTTCCCCGTGACGTCCGAGTGACCCGGGACCCAGATTATCTGGATGCTGAAATACTCGCTCATCTCGTTAAGAGATGATCGGCAATCCAGCGCCACCCGCGACTTCAGACAAACTGCCTCAAGTGACTTGATCGCTGCCTGACTGCCCACATAAATTGCGATATCCCTCCCGGATACCACATTATGCTTCAACCATGTCATGACTTCCCCGATCGCCACCACTTCAGCCTGGTACACGCTGCAGTAGTCAGGGAGACGAACAGAAATATTAACATTAAGTTTATCACAGAAGACTCCGGCTCCTACCTTATCGTCTAGCCTCGAGCCGTCCGTGAAAAATTGCATTGCCTCGTTTTCCAACATTGATCCGTTTCTCCAGGATTCCTTTGAGGGAAAGATGGTACGGAAACCCTTATCGAAGCACAAAGTTGGTGTAATATAATCCAGATTCGCCAGTTCTTCGCCAGCGAATCTACCTATCGTCGAGTGTCCCACCTGAAGACACTTCCACTGAGAGACAGCCAAGAGTCTCGTAGCCACGTTGGCTGCCATCTGTTTACCATAATGGTCGATTGGAATAAGGTGGAACATAACCTCTAAAGCGCGTGTAGGTGTTGTCCTAAGCGCCCCGCTTATAAGCATACAGGCCGTTCTTTGTACCTTCTCCATCATACCTCTATATGTTACCTTATCTAGAGCTGGCCACCAAATGCCCACCCCGTACATTAGCACAGGTCTTACCACGGCGGTATAGAGCCAGTGTACCAGCTCCGGTTTCAAGCCCCATCTCTTACCTATAGCGTTCCTACACGAGTATAAGGCTACAATAGCCTTATTCACCCTTTCCAGTGTACCAGCTCCGGTTTCAAGCCCCATCTCTTACCTATAGCGTTCCTACACGAGTATAAGGCTACAATAGCCTTATTCACCCGTTCCACTAGTGTTAGGCTTCCAGCTGAGCTTACTATCAAAGATTATGCCCAGAAATCTCGCTCGGTCAGCAAAAACTAGTCCGCTGCCGTTTATGATAGGAGGGCTAACCACCGGAATTTTATATTTCCTAGTAAATAGTACCAGCTCTGTTTTGGAAGGGTTAATCCCCAATCCACACTTGCTGGCCCATTTCGTAACAATCAGGAGTGCATTCTGCATAACATCCCTAATCGTATCTAGATATTTGCCTGAGACAGCTATCGCTACATCATCAGCATATGCTACAACCCCTATCCCCTCTCTCTCTAGTTCCAGCAGCAATCCATTAATCACTGCACTCCAGAGAATGGGGGACATTACACCTCCTTGTGGGGTTCCTCTAACCACCCGTCTTCTAATCTTGGACTCTCCCAGCTCCGAGGTAATAGTCCTGCTTACCAGCATCTGATTTATTAACGAGAAGATATATAATACAAAACTTTATAATGAAACAATATTATCAGAACCGCCATCATATCATAATCATAGGCTTAATTCCTAGGAAGCTGAAGTTTTCCACGCTATTTCCACTTTAAAAGCCGTAGCTTACAATTCCAATAGAACTCTGTCTGTAATCATTAGAGTTCCAATTGTGCAAGCATCCGCAGAATTCAGGGGATATTTACCTTCAAAAAATGCACAGAAAGTCAAAATTCTTGGAGCTAGGTACGATCACTTAACTGAACCAAAAAATTTAGAGGACATCAAAATATCAAATCATTTAAGATACTGTGAAGATGAATTATTCATAATGAAAGAGGCAGAGTTCAACAGCGAAAAGATAATAATTCTGTGAACAAATTTCAGCCTTCAAATTTTGTCTGAGCCCGATTGTTGGATAATGGACGGGACATTTCACTTAGTGCCAATAATTATGCGACAGCTATTCACAATACACGGAAAAATTGAAGACGAATGTATTCCCCTTATCTTTTGTTTGATGAGCAGCATGACAAAATGATGTTATTCTCAATTCTATTATGAGCTTTTCAAGCTGGATTGGGATTAGCATATTAAATTTTCACCAATCAGAGTAATTTCTGATTTTGGAAAAAATATTAAAAACGCTGCTCAAGTATCCTTTGCTCAACGGATTTCCGCGGGTGTTTGTTTCGTTTAAGTCCAATAATTTGGAGGAAAATTCAAAAAGAGCACCTTGCTTTCTAATATGGCACACCCCAAATATTTATATTGCAGTTCAGAATGCTAAAAAGTTTAATATTTTTGTTTTGGATTTCGAGAATACAACATTAGAGAAATTCTTCGCCAATATTCTGAAATTCGATATTATAAAACTGAATCAAAAATGTTGGTTGATATTTTAATTTGGCGAGCTTTTAGCACTATCCCGGAGAACTGTACCACTGGAGAATTATTTTATTAATTGAAGGAAAGTTAAGCGAATAAAAGTGAAGGGAATTAAGTATAGGAAATTTTTCTTACGTAAAGGAATATTTGATTTAATTAAGTCAAGGAAAATTCAATAGGTGAAATAAAATTTTGTTATGTGAATGAAATTCAGTATAATCAGTTAAGTCAAGTTCGACCTTAACTGGCCATACTCTAGAACTCCATTAAAAAAATCTTTTTAGAACCCCATTAATATTTCCATCGTATATATCGAATTTAATAGAAAGTTCTTAATCTCAGTTAAGAAATACCCAAGTCTTAAAATGTATCATTTTGTACCAAATGGCTTACTGAAATATATCCCAGTGTACCATATGCTGTAGCATTGTGATTTAACGAAAATTTTCTTATTACTTAAGAAAATTTTAACGAAATTTTCTTATCGTGTAAAACATGCTTTCAAATCTTCCACCCTTAAAAATGCAAAATAACAAAACTAAATCATTTTAGTACATTAAGAAAAAAATTCAATGGTTTTAAATGTTGAATTCAATAAATTAAGTGAAGGAAAATTTCATAAAAATTTGGCCTTTCGACCTAAACAGCCCTTCCACACGTTCAGCCATTCAACCTATTCGGCCTTTCGACCCATTCGGCCTTTCGATCCATTCAGCTTTTCGACATAAGACCGGCTAGGTATAAAGGCCGAATATGTCAAAAGGCCGAATGTGGAAAGGCCAAATTTTCATGAAATATTCCTTCACTTAATTGATTGAAATCAATATTTAAAACCACTGAAAATGATTTAAATAAATTGAAAATACGTGTTAATAAATCCTGGGTTGTAGCAGATCAAATTTCATCGAAAATTTTTTATTTTATTTTTTTATTATAATTTTATTTTAATCAAAAATTTTGATAAAAATATAAATTTTGAAAATTTCATAAAAAGATGAAAAATTAAAATCAATTTCGACACAAACGGTCTTTCGACATTTGGCCTTTCGACATTCGGGACTTAGACCTAGTCGGCCTTTCGAAATTCGGCCTTCCGACATTTGGCCTTTCCAAATTCAGTCTTTCGACACATTCGGCCTTTCGACATTCGGCCTTTTGAAACAATCGGCCTTTTGACATTCGGTCTTTCGGCGTTCGGCCTTTAGGCATTCAGCCTTTCGGCATTCGGCATTTCGCCCCTATTACAGTAAATTGTAGCAAATATTTAATGCTGTGTGTCTCATATACATATATGTTGATTTTGTTGGCTACATTTTTCACTTTTCTAAATATTTGCTTAGTTCATACCAGTGATTCATACAATAGATGGCTAAAAGTGTAATAAGACGTATACCTGACTTTTCATTTTCTAAATTTCGGTTTTTCGAATGTCACTGAAGGTTTAAGCTTTTTGATTAACCTAAGGCATTTAAAAAAATTACGGTACTCCTCGTCCATAAAATGTTGGTAATTTACATAAACTCAACTACTATTGGTCAGCGTTCGGAAAATTCAAAGTTACACCAAAAGCTCGAACCAAATGTAATCAATTGGAAAACTTCAAAAATTTTGGTGTTTTGAATTGGAATTTTTGGAAGAGTTCATTAAAAAAACGAAGAACCCAATACTCCACGTTATGAATACTGAAGGGAAAATAATTGAAAACAGTAATTCATGGTAGAATACTGTAGGCTGAACGATGAATGGCTGACAGGTAAATCAATTCTTAGAAATAGAGTTGAAAGGCTGAATGTCGAAAGGCCAAATATCGAAATGAATTCAAATTGGAATATTGAATGTGAATGAAATTAAGTTAAGATAATTTTTGTAAGTGAAGGAGGATTCTGTTAAGTAAAGGAAAATTTGATTTAGTTAAGCCAAGGAGAATTATATTAAATCAATGAAACTTCCAAATGCCAAGGACAATTCGGAATAAGATCGAAAGGCGGAATATCTCAAGGCTGAATCTCAAAAGACCGAATGTTGAAAGGCTGAATGTCGAAAGACATTCAGAAAGTTTTGCAAATATGCACTTTCAAAGTGACTTTAGAGTTCAGATGCATACCCAGGTATTTAATATTTTGCTTCCAGATCAAGGCTCTACTTCTTGTAAAATAAATCACTTTACACTTAGCAATAGTAATTTTTAGTTTTCAGTCATTAAAATATGTTATAAGCAAATATTTAATCGATTAATGACAGGTACTGCCAATTCATCCGAAGTAAGTGCTTGGATTATATACTTCATCATTTATCGTGAACCAGAGTAATGAATATTATAACGACTATCAAAACAATTCGAATATTACGTGACGATGATTAAGCCCAACTTACGGTTGGAATGAATTAACACCAGTGGAATTAAAGCTCACGGGCCTTATTTCCTTTTAGACGTAAAATACCTTTCAGGACCGCAGTCGTTTGTAATCGCATACAATTTTTGAAATTGCAATATTTTCTATACGACAAAACATGTACGCTTATACGATATACTACTGAAAAGACAAAGGAACCACGGTTATAATAGCATAATGCGTCTGGGGGAGGGGAAAAATATATTGGTCTCTGATGCGATAGAACTTTAAGTGAGGTGCCGTTCAAACGCCTATTCGAGTGCTATGTATGTATAGTGTAAGAAGCTTGAATAATAATGATTGATGTTGTAAAATATGTTTGCTTGACGTGTTCAAAATATCCCAAACCCAAGGAGAGCAGAGTAAATCATGGGGAATCAAAAAGTCCAAGTGCCTACCAATGCTGAGCATCAGAAGGCTTACCGACAATACCTCAAAGACAAGACGGACGCATGCCGGGTTCCGAAAATGAGTATGGTTGATCCAAAACCGATTATACAGAGACCATACAGAGGTTATACTGTGCAGTTACTGCCTGTGAGTCGACAGATAAACAGACATATATGAGAATAATGAGGTTAATGGGGACATTTGATTTGCGCGTTTATTTTGTACTGAAATGTCTGATTTTCATCTTTTTCGTTTTATTTCAAATCCAAATTATCCTTACTACAGAAGTTATTCACTTCAAAAACAAAATCAAGCAATGAAATTTAAAAAAATTCTATGATTTGCTGCATCTAGAATGAGATAGGGATATGATATATAGCCTATTTTATTCCCGCGGTGCACGCTTCATCAATATCGGTTTAACCGTTTTTGCATGATTGAGCAACAAACAAGGATTGCATTGACATACTCAGTCGCAAAAGCAAATACTTGAGAACAAGTTATTTTCAACCGGTTTCGGAAACTCCTTTTACAACAGCGTATTGATGTAATTCTGCTACACCGGAAAAATTCGCTAAATCTAGATTTAACTTTAAATATTGAATCGTAGTTTATTGGTAAGAGATAAATAAAGCCTATCGAACAGTTCCTTGGTACACATACTATCGTTAGAGCCATACGTTTATTCTCATCGCTGTTCTACAACAAGAATGTCAAAAGAAACCAAAGTTTTAAAAATTAACTAACCTGATTCTAATTATCAGTTTGAAGGTGATTGACGTAATCCTTTCCACGGTTGTGATTATAGCCTGAAACAAAAAAAAAATGAAAATTAAATGATATTATAGAAAACGAATTTATACGGCCTTTTGGCTAACACACCCAATGAACCATAACCTTAAATCATAAATAATCACTTTCCTAAATCATACATACACGCAATTACCTCCAAAACATTTCATTATAAAATATTAGCATGCTTCATTAATTTCGACCAATATTGTTAATTATGTGTAACATAGACGATAATTTCACTTTGCATTAAGCAAAAATACATTAAAAATTAAAAATTAACGAAATTATAATTATAACATTTATTAATTAATTATTGACATAAAGAAACATTAAAAAACAAAAAATTTAGTTCAAAATAGAAATTAAATCGTTTGGTATATGTAGAGTACGTGCGACCACATGATCATATAAAACGTATCGTCGCTACCATCTCAAATTAATGGATCAAGCTGTAGAATTGGGCATGATATAGTGGCAAATCAACGAATTATTTTTATCTTTAACAGAATTCTGGCAAAATTTCGAATATTTTGTTAGTACATATTACTTATGCAGCCACGATATGTAAGCAAAATTTGCAAAATTTATTCGATTAGAAAACATGTAATCCACATGTATATGTCTACATAATGTACAATTCAAATTGTCGTCATTTATTAAAAAATATAATAACAATGTACTTTCAAGGGTAGGTAGTTGAGTACATTGGTTAAATGGATTTATGTTGAATCGCTAATAGTATCCTTCTATTACGTTACATAGATTTGTATGTACAATGTAGAGATTATAATGATCTCTGCCGGATTTGGTTCATTATTTTTTATGTTGTTGTTGGGGCGAAAGACAAACAATTTTTTGCTTGTGCTTTTAATTAAACTGACATTCGAATATACCAAAAAAAAAAAAAAAAAAATAGAGAGCTTTTGAGCTTTCTCTATAAATAAAATGAATTATTTTCGTTTTATAACTAAATGATGTTTGACTTTGAATATTATTCTAGTTCACATAATATAACGACTTTTGGATTATGTTTTAAGCATAAATACTTAGCAAACCCTTGTTGTTTTGTGTTTTATAACTACTTTTAATTAAAATTAAGTAAAATTATTTGTAATGCTTTTGTGAACAATTTTATCTACATAAAAAACAGAGCATGTTATTTTAATGTATATGAGGTACAAAAAACGCTTTATCACCCCACTTAAAAGACATTTAATGAATAAGTTTTATATTCAATACTACCAAAAAAATTGATTTCAATGTACGTAAACCGCCAATGTCAATGTAGCAGTAAATAAGAATGACGAAGATTGAAAATCAGAAGAAAAATTATAAGAAATTGACCTGAATAAATGAAAGCATACGCCGCAATTAAGCGGATTTAATTAAAAATCAAAACGGACAAGGATTTCTTTAGTTACATAAACGCGAAAAATGAAAGTGCAATAAAATTAAAAATTGTACTTGAGATGTTGGTTGATTTGTTTTGGGCTAAATTATCATGTACTCCTTGACCGTATCACACTGTAAGAATTTCCGATTTATCAATCATGCTTATGTTACTTGGTGATGTCCCTTCTTTTCAAAGGTAAACCAGAAAAACATTGTAGACATATTTTATAAAATATAATTTGCCTTAAGTCTTTACTGTAATTAACGTGATTTTGAGACAATGCAACGATTAATGTGGAAACAAATTCGATTTTAACGTCATTTTGATGAGCTTTTCGAAGTTCTTTCATCAAATTGAATGCCAGAAAATCTACTAGCACCTCCATTTCTGAAATAAGCTTTTAAAGATTTGTAACTTAAATTCATGGAACCCACATTTTATAGAAAAACAAAGAGCTCAAGGCTTTTAGACTTTTAGAGCTTTTACTGATTAAACAATTAAAATTTTAATTTCTAATTCATAAATAGTGTTGTAATACTGTATTTAATTTCATGTTTTACTAGAACTTCTAGGTTTTACAAGAAAATCGAACCGATTATCCGTATTCGCCGGCAATCCTTTCCACAACGAATAAAGCCAGAGCCTTCTAGAGTATAGAGCCATAATCATTATGACGTATTTTTTAGAAGCTTTTTTAGTGGTATAACTTTTCACTGATTTCCATAGGAATTCATAGTAAAAATGGTGTTTTTTAGCTTCAAGTTTTGCAATGAAAAAAGCAAAAATGTTACAAAATTTTTATACAAAAGTATTCTACATATCTTTAGCAGCAATATTTAGGAAGGGTATATGGGTATTAAGTAAATATTAATTGCAGAAATATTAAAATTAAATTATTTCTAAAATATATTTTTCGAATTTTCATTTTGAAAAATACATCAAAGTTGGCTCTGACGAATTAAAATAATACTTGCTAAATTTATCTTTAGTTTTACTAGTGTACGTTAGATGTCTCAGATTTATACAGAAAAATACGAAAAAAATTGTTTAATCACAAAATTATGACACGTTCTTAATATTTTGAGAATTTGTTTCGCTTTTCCTCCAATTTTTGAACTCAAATTTCCTCAGGTGGCAATTTTTCGTACGATTTTTCAAAATGTTTACTGCCCACTGCCATCTATGTATATTGACTTAATGCACCCGATTTCTAGTAAGCTTTTCTTTATAATTTGACCAGAATGCTGTTGTTATGAACTTTTTTTTATATTTTGGTTTAAATAAATCAATTATTACAAGAAAATGAAAACGATTTACTTAAACGACATTTATATAAGATGAAATTCAAACATTTATGAAAATATTTCAGAAATCATAATTAAGAATTTGCAAAGTTTTCATTTACAAATTTGTCTTAGGAAAAAAAGTGATTTCCCATATGTTTTATGTGTTTTACTATGGGAAGTTCGGTTTTTTCCTCGTTTCTAATTCCCTTATAAAAGCTTCGTTTTTTAGATTATGGCTTGTATAATCAAGGTTGCTTTGATAAAGCGCCTTTTGGAAATTTCGATAATGTACTTCGGTCCAAAACGAGCAATATATTAAAGTCCTTTAAAAATTAATAAAATTTGGTTGGTCCAAAACTACTTTTCTCGACGTATTAAAAGTCCCTGAGTTCGAAAAAGCAAAAAAAGTCCGTCCTTGGCGGCACGTCTGGATGTTTGTCTGGACCCTTTACCAATCGTTTTTATGATCAAGGTGGAGAGATGAACAGCTTATGTATAAGCTGTAGGTCACGAGTATTGGGGACCTCCCCTACGAATTGACCCAAAACCACGTGGTGGTATTATCAAGTTGACCAATTATTTGTATATGCTGGTTTGAGGATTGAGTTGGGCGTTGAGTTTGCGGTTTATTTGAGCAATTCAGCTTGGGATTATTTACGTCTTGAATTAACGGTTCAATTGCGGCTTGAGTTGAGTTCATGTACACATGTAATTTTTAAGACCTTGTTGATTTGGGAGTAGAGTTGGGCGTGAGGTTGGGGTTAATTTATTCGCTTGTTATGTATCACTCTTTGTTGATAATTCTAATGTTAAATACAGTATCCTTCCGGCACTGTAGTCTAATGATTCGATATAGCTCATTAATACACATCAAGAACAGTCAGTCGAATGCCTTGTCTATTCCGAATCAAGGTTTAATCATCATAATAGAATTAAATTTGAATAGACCATGGAAGATTCCAATTTCGATCTAATTATTGATAGGCTGGTCCACTATGATATTTTCAATGTAAATTTCGTAAATCGATTAGAAACTTTAGAGTTCAGTTTAAGCTTAACACTTCTAAATTATGAAGAAATGGAATCTGTCTTATGTTGTATTCTCTGCATACATATTCCATTTAGAGTGAGACAATTTAACGACTCGTTTTATAAAAGATGTTTAAAAATAGCGCAGCCTTTAACTAACCTTCTAATAAATTATATGAATTTCGTTTGGACAGCTTTTTGCTGAGAAGTGAAACCTCCAATTTTACAGTTTCCGGGTTTTAAACGTCAATTCCTAATCACAACGGATGCTAGTAACATTGTCATGGGTTCTGTATTGTCGCGACGATACGACGCTGGCGAGCTTCCAGTAGCATTTAATATCAGAACCCTTACAAAAGCGGAGCAAAATTACTCTGTGATAGAGAAAAAGCTTTTAACAGTCGTATGGTCAATAAAACATTTTAGGCAAACACATAATGGTAATAAATTTCAACTCGTGACCAATCATAAACCAATGGTTTGGTTATTTGGTATATGGTACATTTCATTTGTATTTACGGTTGCTCTCTTTAAATCCTTTCAGATCAGGGCGTTAATTTTATGAGTTTGATATTTCAGAACTGTTGCAAATTATTGAAATTAACAGAACTCAAAATCAATGGAACCTTAGAAAGATTTCACCGTATGCTAACGGAATATCTGCGACATTTTATTGATGAATATTGTACGTATTGGGATACATGGATAATTTATTGCTTGTTTGCTTATAATACAACTCCTCATTCCACCACTGGTGGTTGGTTACCTTCGACATTCTACACAGATTCGCAAATATTTTACAATTATGATGACTAAGTCGCCGATTTTAAACATAGAAACATAGACTTTGTTGATTTGAAGATTGAGTTGGGTGTTTAATTGAGGGTTGTGTTGAGGGTTGAGTTGTTGTCGAGTAGAGTAATGCATTGGAACTGAGCGATAGTGTTATGAGTTAAGTATTTATTTGTGAATTGAGTTGGGGGTTGAATAGGGTTTGAATTGAAGCTGAATTGGATTGAAGGGATTAATTTGGGATCTAGAGTTGAGAGTTTAGTGGGAGGTTAGATTGAGTTGATTTGAGTTGAGTGCCTGTTAAATCGAGTTGATTTCGGGATTAGTTGGCCATTGAGTGTGGAGTATGATGGAGAGTAGAGATTTGGTTCGAGCTAAGTTGGCTTGAAGTTAAGTCGGGGTTGAGTTAGCTATAGTGTTGGGGTAAAGTGAGGGATTTGGTTGCTTCGTGGATTGAGTTAGCCATTGAGTTTGGGGCTAGGTTAAGGGCTGATTTGAAATTTGATTTGGGGTTGAGTTGGTGTATCAATTAAGTTGATGATTGCTTTGGAGATTGCGTTGCGATTGAGTTGAAGGTTGAGTTGGGGTCTAGTTGAAGATTAAGTTAATAGGTTGTCATTTTTGCTTTTGCATTGCAATCTATGTGAATTATCATCTCCGCTAATTTTGAATTGGGATGGAAATTGTTGCGAGCGGTTTATGGTCAGTGATTACTCAGAAATGGTTTACATAGACAGATATAGGTGAAATTTCTTACCACAAACATTCTCGACAAACGTTCCTTCTCGATTTGATTCAAATATGACGGAATGTTCCGAGCCATCTAACAATAATGAGATAATATGAGATATTCCGACGCTTGCCCTGTGCAACGATGCAACTGTAACCGAAGATTTATCAAAATTCGGATTTTAAAACTTTTAATTTGAAACTTAGAACTTTTTTCATTTTGAAACTTTATACCAATCCATTTTATAGAATCAAGCTTTATAACCGCTTTATATTAGGTCACGCAACCGGGAATGTCTTTATATCAAATCATGTAAAGCAAAATTGGGAAAAGTACATTATTTCAATAGGGGCGGAATACACAAATCATATCTGTATGTCTGAATATTTGTTCTTTATACGTTTCCACACGGTTCATCCAACTAGATTCAAGCTTTGCGTAGTGGTTTGATACCAAAATTAATTTTAGTGGTATTTTCGAATAGGGTCCAGACCCGCATCTAGGTGCCTCCCGAACAAATTTCCATTTACAAAAAAATACGAGAGTGAGCTTAGATAAATGATTAAATTAAATTACTTGTATACACGTATTCGAGGGGTCAGTCGTAGGTGGATGTAGGTGAGCTTTACTCGTACTTAAACTCGTTTCTCAAACCGCATTGTTTCGAGAATATTAGGACCCGACATTTTATTAGGAATATTTTTGAGACTAGATTCTGAATCTGAACTGTGGATGAAAATATTTGAATTTCTGTTGAAACAATTTCCGAGCTTAGGTGTTCAAATTATTGTTAGACTAATAATTTATAGGAAATTGGTTAAAAGGAGAGATTAAAATAGATTTGAGATAGGAATTGTAAAATTATGATAGCTTAAATTCAATAATCGATAATTCGTTGGTAGTAAAGACTCTCTCTCTCTCTCTCTGAGATTAAAGACCGACATACGTCCTCTTTAGCAGTTATCGAATTTTCAATCCATAGATTGAGTTTAACAGTGGACACTACCCTAATTGCCTACCTCTAAACTACAACATAGTCATATCAAATATTACAGTGTTTTTACAAGTAAATCCTTTTTTTCAGCAATGTTTGTGTGCTACTTTTGCTCAATATTTGCCATTGTGTGACTTACTTGGATGACCTAATGCTTAATTCATCATGGTCTTTAAATTGTTATTGACTTTGTATTGTTACTAAATTATGTTAAAAAATATCAATTAGGAGATAAATTTTGAGTGTATAATATAGCGCCCTTAAAGCGCTTTTCAATCTGTTTAAAATAAGATTTATCTCCAGTGTACCCTGTATAAGATTTATCTCCAGTACCACTTTACTTCTGTCTGGCATCCCTTTATCCGCTCCCTATAGAATTACTCTTATAAGTACTATAAGCCAAACTTATCTGTTTGACTATATAAAATGAGATTGGAAATATGTACTAAGGCTCCTGAACCACACGAATATTTCCTAGAACAATTAAATTCAAGGGGTAAGTTTTGCTATCTTAATATTGTATTAAAATTCAATCGATAAATCTTAGATAATCACGTGGTGAAGTTTAGTTTCTAAAAAAGTTGGTTACAATCCTAGAATCACAGTATTTTAATAAAATTCAACAAAGTACCACAAATTTGCTCAAATTCCTAATACTCTAAAACTTGTCATTTTCTCTGATTAAAACAAGTAAACCGCTGTCAAACATGAATATCACATGATTAAGAGACCTATTACGAGTTATTGCAGCACATAATTCAAAGATTTAAACAATTAAATTTCTCGCCTTCATTAAAACCTTCCAACTAGCATAAATAACCATGTCTAGCTTCAATTTTTAAAAAGCTTGCTCAATAATATTGAAACTGAACTTGTTTCATTTAAATAACTCAAAATTTGTTTTAGTATACGCTTAGTTCAAAAATGAATGTCTCTGTTGCATTTTGAAGAGTACAAATTAAATTTATTTATTGTTGCTCAAAATGTTGTTCGATATTGCTGTCTTTGTTAATTCCAAACCTTTAAGAGTAGCTCAGTTTATGAGACTCTAAATTTAAAAATAAATTGAAATTAGGATTCAAATTTTGTTGATTAGCAGCAACTGTATTTAGGAGCTCAATAAATTGTGATGAGCTCAAAGTAGCTATTTAATTTTTAAATAGATTAAGCCGAAATTTTCATTTTTGCTTAAGCTGAACTAAAATATGCTCAATTTCAAAGAATTTACTTTAAAACTCGGGCTAGATAAAGATTTCAGTTTACGTTGGATTGATCTAACCAATATGCAATGATACGCATTTAATATATTGATAGTTATGGGGCTTAGTGGAAATTGATGGAATATACTAACTGGTGCTAATGAACAGCGGAAAAAGCATTTGAAAATGTGCTACAAGCGTTGATAAAAAATCTTCCACTTATCCTCTTAGTAAGTGACAAAAACATCTAAACTTGTTTAAATGAGCTGATTATAACATATAGTGTATGGATAAAAAAAATTAAAAATTAATTTTAACAATTTAGCGGCCTATAATATACCACTTGAAATAGAGCTACTTTAAGGTTCTGCTCCGGTTGAAAGGGTATTATGTTAATAATTCAATACGATTTAGAGTTGTTGCTCAAATTAGCTGAATTGAGTCAGGTCAGCAAATTTAATTTTGGTAATTTATTGTATATATGCTCAGTCATAAGATCAAACTATTTTGAGCTATATAACATTTTACTTGTTGCTCAAAATTATTTTAGATTCGAAAGTAGCTCAATTTTAAGTAGTATATTATAACCGCTGTAAATTATTAAAATTTGATTTAAAGCTTGATTTTTAAAGAAAGAGTGGAGTGAAGCTCAAGCTCGGGAAACAGGCAGATATAGGTAGATGTCAGTTAAAATTACAATAAGCGGTCAAATTGAATATGAAAGTTGCGCACTAGTTCCATTAATCTTCTTGTCTAAATCTGGAAAAGAAAAAGAGTCTAAGTTGAATTTGATTAGTAAAGGATCAAGACTACCAAGTATATACAAATTTGATTAAGATCAAAATGCAAACCTTGTGCTCATTAATAATGCCATGCAAGACTAAATTACTATCAACCGCTCATTAAAATGTCGGTGTTTCAATTTAAACTTGAGACAAAACAAAATATTCCAACTCTTGTTTTCCCGCCAAAACATATAATTGCTGTTAATTGTATCACACTTTCTGTTGCGTGTTTAACATGCAATAGACGATATAAAATAATTGTTTACATAAAGATAACTCATATTCAATAAAAAAAGCATAAAAGACGAGTCATTACATAACAAGCTAAACGAGAATAATTAGTTTCAAACAAACATGGAAATACTTTTTCATTTCTTAGTCTCGCATCAAAGCTATATAATTTCCATGTCTGAGCCGAAATGGACATACACGATGCAGACAATTGTAGCCAATAAATATAAAAATAGACGGTGGTCGATTATTTTATTTTTACTTGTCCCTGGACAAAAAGAGAATTCTGCACGAGATGGACCATATTTATAGTACAATACATCTGACAAGTTTTGTTCTCTAAATAAATATCACGGTATGGAGCATAATCATATTTATATTTAAAACAAAGCAATTTAATAATAAAAATAGATACAATGATAATGATGATGATGACCATGCACAAAAATAGAGGAGAACTATTTTCACATTTTCCGTAAAGCTGCAATGTATAAACAAAAACAAGGATCGAGCACAAAATGTGTTCGCTCAATGTGATGAAAATGATTTATAAGCTGATGAATGATTGATTTATTTATAGACCACAGCAACAACAACACCCAAAAAAATTAAAAATTATTATTTACTGTTTTTCATATACATACATTATTGTGTCTGATATTGACATATGTATGTATAAGCGATTAGATCATTGTGCTGTAGAATAAGAATAGATTTTTGGTACGTGCCAACTAGCTGTTAACTGATAATATATTATCAAGTTTTATCACCAAATTAGACCACATGCAATATGCAAATGCAATATGTGCGAGACCGTCGGTCGAATTTGTTCTTATAAGAATATTTATTTTGCAGCGCGATAATTGGCTTCTATATGCTATTATCAAAAATATTTTAGATAAATATTAAATATTTAGTTAGTATAATGTCAATATGTGATTTGAATCAAAAAAACCGTAAGCGGATTATACCACAAGCAGACTATTGACTTCTTCAAGGTTAGCTTAAATAAAATCAAAATAAAAGGTTCAGAACTGATGAAAATAACAACCTAGCATAAGTGTATTTAGTGGTTTTGTCAATATTTAGATGTGAGGGTAGTTCAATAGTTGCACAAAACAATTTTTCTGTAAAATTTCAGATATCGCTTGGAAGCCGCTTATTCAATGATACGGCTTACAACTTATGCACAGATTAAGTTACCAAAATGAAGCCCGTCCTCAAAAATAGTAAGAGCGCAAGGGGAAACATCATTCCATTTAAGGGTACTTTGGATATCACAGTGTCATGTAAGTAATAATCATAAGTGTGCAAATTTTATGGGAAAAGGAATTAAATTTTAGCATCAACCACAACCAAAATTTAATGGAACAGGTTACAGATGTTTCTAAGAAGTACCATAAATTATTTAATTCTGAAACCATACTGTACGTCCATATATCCAAGCGGATATAAATTTTCGAATATAACAATCAGATGCGATATCAAAATACTTCAAAGCTCGAGTCCTACCTTTTGTTATTCATTGCAAAGTGCAAGATGAATTATCATAGTTATAGTAAAAAAAAATATTTTAAAACCGATCAAGACCACTCAATGACATGGGTAACATCTATCGTCCCGGCACTCAAATCAAATGGGGATATCAGCATATGTGCTGATTTTAAAATTTCAGTTAATCCACAAGTTGAAGCGGATTGACATCCCATTCCCAGATTCGAACAATTATATAAAAAGTTCCAAGGTGGCGTCTATACTTCAACAAAATCGATTTACATATGAATACCAACGATTATCATAATTCCCAACGACTAATGGAATGCGGATTTACTAGCCCATTTTTAGAAAGATTATCCGATCATCTTAGCTGCGGATGCATCAGCATATTCTATTGGAACCACTTGTGTCTTTGCGCCACCCAAACAAACATCTCCCGGCACACTCTATTAACAGGTTACAAGGATGAGTTATTATTTTGATGGGGTATGAGTACAAAGTTATCTACAAACCTACACATCATAACGAAAATGCTGATGCACTGTCACGATTGCCTTGTGGCTCAAAATCACAGTTCGATGCGACGAGTATAAATCATTACTTGATGATTAACCAATAAATTCCGAGATTATCGGAAAACATAAGAATAGCCTAATCGAATTCTTTTTAAAATTTGTGGGTTTATACAAAATGGTTTGCCTGATAGATGCAACGAAATATCCAACTAAGCGTAGTTTAGATGCAGAGATAGTTTAATCTATTTTAACGATATTATCTTATTACAGACAGGATATCATATTCGAGTTGCCATTCCAGTTACTATGCAAAATAAAGTTCTAGTACTAATCCACGAGAATCAAGCAGATAGCACGTCAATACTGTTAGTAGCCATCGCCCCATCATGATATTGAGACAATAGAGAAAAATTATGAAAGTGGCCAATTCAACGCCTGGGCACTGAAAAAAGAATACACCAGTTGGCCAACTCCAAATGGACCTTGGGAACGTTTACACATCGATTATTCAGGTCCTTTTATGGGGAAAATGTGATTAAACTGTGTTGATGTCTACGCTAAATATTCGTTCGTCAATTTACAAATACTTCATCAAAGAATATTATTAGTGTGTGAGAACAAATATTTCCAATCGAACGGTTGCCGATTATCATTGTTAGTGACAATGGATCACAATTCACTTAAGGTGAATTTCATATGTTCCGTAAACGAAATTCAATAAAACATGTTATGAATTTTGGTACATATATGGAAACACGCCAAAACCAGCTTCGAGCACGAATTTCAGTTTCGAGTTCAATGCCAAATCAGTCAAGTGCCAATTGTAACAATACCATTCAATTCTTCAGTAAGTAATCATCAAAAATAAATCGGGACGCTACCCATAGAGAGCCCGGTTATGGATAGGATGGAAACGAACTCTGTTCTGAGCATTCCGAAGGATTGGAGATCCATTGACTTCCAATTCAGTTCCATTCACAAGAGAAAAGTACGCCAGTTTCAATCCTGAGGAGGATCAACGCGACCTGAAACTAAGATTGTACGATTTGAATGTCCAAATTAATTTAATTTAGTAACTAAATTTATAATGTTCTAAATATGAGAAGAAGGAACATATAATTACAACAATTTACATCTCGAGCAGTATTGGCTTCGGGATGACCCCGCAACAGTGGCTGGATTAGAATCCGTCCAGGGGCTTAGCCAGATTAAAAGAAAGCACCAAATAAATCGGGGAAGTACCCTGGGCGCAGAAAAATTAAATATACAATAGGAGACTTTGAACCGCTCTGGTGTCAATGCCCTACAATTCTAGCTATGTTTTGAACTGTCTCTATCGAGGCCCATTTTCCATAAGGAACTGGACATTTTAATGTGTTTCTGTCATTATTTTTTCATGGGCACTTGTTTTGGTAATGTCCTACCCTTTCGATGTCTCAAGTTTTTTGTAAATAATGCCAAAGGACGAAATTGGTCTATACCGAGTTGACTTCCTGCAACAACTTCGTTTTGGTTTGATTGGACGAAATTTTGACACGCGAACTTCCGATCGTCATGATCACTGGTCCATAATGATTGCTTAAACCAGCCTGCAATAAAGTACTGATCCACCTGTCACTAATCGTTATTAGACTTGCCAACCGTCCCGGCGTTGTTAATTGTCCCGATTTTAAAACAAAACGTGGTCATTTTCAGTTTCGCATTGGTTAAAATTTTCTGGTTTCGAATCCCAAAATTTTTTAAACACATCGAGGGATCAAGAACTATTTATAGGGTATAGAATTATTTTAGAAAAGGATCAGAGCTATAACTCGCTCTATTTTGTAAATAACACATGTAAGATTCGAAAAAAGTTGCTTTCACTCCCTAAGTGCCTAAGTTTCATTTGTTTTTCTCAAACCACCTCACTCTTTTGGGGGTTATTGTCTTAAGATCTACTGATGTTTTGCCAAGTCTGTTATTTTCAGATCATTGCTGGTCTTCCCCTTTCCGCATACATTGCAGATATCATTCTAATGTCGTCCGAGTTACGTCATTTCGTGTTTTCCTCAGTGTGTGTCCGCTAAAGTAATTACTGGGCCATCCACTGTCTTTAATCGAGAAGAAGTTGGTCGACCTTCCTTCTACAAAGCTTCATGATATAGTGATAAAGCGGATGGAGACAGTTCCTCGTTTGCAGTGGCGGCTTCTGACCTAAATTATTACGCATGGAATAAATCGATTGGTTTCTCTATCAATTTTAGGTATTTTCCATTTTGGGTGATCTTACGTTCTTAAGTTTAATTTTGTACACTAGAATTGTCTTAAAAGGGATTATTCGACTTGAATTTTGACGTTACGTTGCGTGATATTACCGACTAACATGATAAAGAGGTATTTTCAAGATTTTATGTGATTTTTCCAGGCTTTCATTATTCGAGATTCTTCAAGATTTCGATATTGTCCGAAATAATTTGAATTGAACTGTTAAAGTTCTGAGTTTGAATAGCGATAAGTTGCTTGTTACCTAACTTATTCAAAATTATCAATATTACTCAATATTTTCGAGATTATTCGAGAGTTTTTTCTTTTGAACTTCTTAGCTTTGAGATTTTCAAGATTTTTCTAAGATCTATGTTTATTCGGTTTCTCGTTTATACTAGAAATTTGAAAGCATTTTGGAGTTGCGTGATATTTCCAAGGTTTTTTAATTTATTATTCGAAATTTTGTAGGCTTCGGCTATTAATTGAAATTTTTGATATTATTCGAGTTGAGCTTCGAATTGCATTACAAGTAGGCACAGCACTCAAATGAGTTAGCTTACACAGAAGAGATTCCCAAAATTAAAGATTTTTAAATTTATGTAAATTTTCAGATTTAAATAGCGTTACCAGCTTAGCGTAATATCAAAGTTTGCGAAGACAATGCATGAAAAATTAAATTCTATTGTTATATTATTATATTGATTTCTTAATTTTTCGAGATTATTCTAGAATTCTCATTACATTCAGAAGGTTTCACAAGCTTTTCGAAATTATACTCGTGTTACCATATTTCTTGCAATTTGCAACGGGTTTACATCTTGTTACGGAATTAGTGATATGTTGAGAATTTTGTTTTTAAGCTTTCCGCAGCATTTACATAACCTAGAAATAATTTTAAACTAATCCATATTGCGAATACTTGGTTTCGAAATTATTCGATACTTTCGACATTATAGTGGAAAATTGTTCGTCGAAGTTGACGTCGAAAAATTCGAATCGAGTTTTCCAAGTGAATCAGACGTGTTTGTTTATTTTTCTCTGATTTGAAAGTTTTAATAAATAATTTGAATTTTAATTCATGCTAAATACCATAATTTAATATTTTAATATTATTAACTATGTGCTATATATACGAGATGTGTTGTGTAAATATTAGTGTTTTGTGAATAAGTTAGTAAATAGTGTTAATATTATATTTGGGCTTTGTTCTGTTATTGTGTTAATATTATAATATGAAGTGCGGTAAATGCAGCTTGCTATTTACCAATAATCAAATGATTAGCTGCTCTGGATTTTGTAGTAACACGTTCCACTATGGATGTGCTGAGGTTGATCGAGTTGCATATAATCAAACCTTGAAATGCCCAAATATCATGTGGTTCTGCTGCGATTGCCGCGACATTTTAAGAAATAAATCATTTCTTAAATTAATGAACAATAATTTGAGTGATAATAATGCTCAGCATTCCTTCTATGAAAAGTTGCTTGATGAAGTTTCCTGTTTTAAACAAAAGATCGGCATAATTTTGGATTGTTTGCCTCAGTTGAGATTGACTAATGTTATTACATCTATGCCTTTAAATTCCTTTGTAGGTGTGAATGAAGATTTAGATTCGCGGATTGAATCATATAATATTGGTGTCATCAATAATTTTGATCAACTTTCAGGTACTGGTTTACCTTCATCCGCAGCTGTAGTTACATCGTCTTTAAGTAATGACGGCGATCATATTCCAGTATTTTCCAGTCCTGCTAGTTTCGGTGCTTGTACGACTTTTGCTGAAGTGGTAAAAAATCCTGCCATTATGCCTGTTGTAGTATCGACTACACTTACTTCTCACAGTAGTTCTCCGGACCAACCAAGCAAATATATATGAATGTTAGTGAAGTTAAAGTTAAAACTCCACAGCGCATATAATCTCTAGACCTATTTGTGGAACTAAGGATATTCCGGTTAATTTTGGTATACAAACGGTTGCTCCAATGTGTTGGTTGCATCTTTCAAGATTTGTTCCTAATACTCCTGAGGACGACATCCTGGCTATGGCAAAAACCTGTTTAGATACAGATAACTGTAAAATTGCTAAACTAAACCCGAAGAATTATAATCTGAATGATTTGGAATACGTGTGCTTCATACTGGGGTTTTAGGAAGAATTGCGTGCTAAGGCACTGGATACTTGGCCAATACTTGAAACCTTCGCGATTATTTCAAATTTATGATAAAAGATTTAAAATTTTGAAAATTGGGCGAAGATAGCTAGTAGTTTACTAGGTCGACTCTTAGTGCGTTTTTTATTCGCTATCCGGAACTACTATCGCGTGCCGTCATATAAAAGATACTCTCGAGAGCGAATTTTATTTGGCGGCCCTCGATAGAAGCTCCGGATAGCGAATCCAAAAAAAGCAGAGTAAAGTAAAATTGTGTTGGAATAAAAAAGTTAAAAAAAAAATTGTTCGGGTCACAAAAGAGAGCTTCAGTTCTGCAAATATCACTACAACAAGATTTTGGCTGAAGAGGCACAAACAATATCATTTCCTAATATGTTATATTGTCACTTGCATGCCCAATTGAAGTTGCCTTTTTTATCTAAATAAACAGAGGATTTAATTTTTTGCAATGTAATAAATTAAATACAGTGTGATGTTTAAAAATAAAACGCAAAATTTTATTCTTTGGGAGATAACTCAAATATTTTTGCTTGCATTGCATTATAGAGTAATGGGATTTCACCAGGTAATGAGACTTAAAGTTACTTTACTGTATCCTCAGGTTACGTTCGATTACAGTGGGTGCATTTTCTAAGTTTTTCAAACCTTAAATTAGTAAAGAATTAAAGTCCTAAAGTGTCCCGTTTCCCAAGTTTCTAATCGTCATTCCAGCTCATTTTAATTTGTGCGCAGATCGAATTTAACACGAGAGAATTACAGTACATTATTTACACGACAATTTACAAATAAAAAAGATATTAAAGCCTATCTGGGCCCATAGCCTGATGCAAATTAAGCAATTATACAAACAGGATGATGCAGGTTTTTACAGAAAAGTATATGCACCTAAACCATAATTTATAAAGAGACATCTATTGAGAAGTACGATAACTAAAATGGCGATGTTCAATTTTAACACAATCGAATTAACTTGACAATTTTTTATTTATTTATTTATTTATTTTATTTATTTATTTATTTCTCTTAACCATACATAACAAAAACATTTAAAAATACAATTTTTTTATAAACTTATACAAAAAATGTGGTTAAGAAGATTGGATAATCTTTGTCAAAAAGACAGTTTCGATTCTCCCAAGTGATAAAAATTAAATTTAAATATACTCGTTTGAATTATCAAGAATAACCAGGATAATCTGACTGTCTCAGGACGCCAAATCTTTATTTAACATCATGCAACTCAGCTTCAAGCTAAATTCGAATATTTATTTCAAAAATTTCAAAGTTGTCTTGATGAACTATGATAGCTATCGGTAATTTTATCGGTGTTAGCCTGGATTACCGACAAGTACATTAATATAAAATATTTAGAAATAAAATATTAAAACTTTAACTTTGGAATCTTGTCTGGAAATAAAACTAGGAACAGAATGCAAACCATCATGGTCATCCTTGACTTACATAACCAATTGGGATGTTCTCTTGGAGCTAAGAGAGGTAGATAAGACAACAATAACCCCAAACTTAAATTGATCGGCTAATCTTCGAAAATAAAACTAAGAATAAAACGTAGACCTGGTCCATTATTGGCTTATGCAAATATGGGAGACATTCTCTTGGAGCTAAGCGGGTGAGGTATGACGAAGTTTAAATTGAATGGCTAACACAATGTTTTAATTTGTAAGAATATTGCAATTTTAAAAATCGCCAATACAGTGCCTTGGGAACAGCAAGCCCCATCCTCTAAAGAATTAAAATAACTTTTCAAAAACTTTTTTTACCAACCCAAATTGTTCACGTCTGTTTTTAAAAAGTTGGTATGGGTGCCCCAAGATTTCTTTGGTCGGAGATGCACATCTTCACATTGATAACTCTAGCAGTACTGGTTTTTGAGTTAGAGAACTCACAGACATCCACACGGTTATACAAACATCTAAATATTTTCAGAAATAATGATTGTGGACTCCTCTTTAAATTTAAATATTGAAGGTTAGCCGTTCAATTTAAACTTGGGGTGATTTTCGTTATATCTTACTCTCTAAGTTCCAAGGGAACACCTCAAATATTTGTACATGTCAATCATCATTTTTTATTTGTAAGACAAACATTACCTGGACCTTAAAGGTCAAGGTAATATTTGTCTTACAAATTTTCTTATCCAAAAATAAATAAATAAATAATAATTTCAAGTAAAAGCATTTACTTTTTTTTTATTCACTTCACCGATCGTGCTAAAGATTGTGTTGAGTTGCTTGATTTCAAGATATTCAGTTGCTTCAACGATATGTTGTATAACGTTATGAAATTTATAGAGATTTGTGATAAATATTTAAAATACAATTTCACGATAATCACTGGCTGTCTGCAACCAAAACCGGAAGACTATTTCACCAACCATTACAATAAAAATAGTTACAACAACAAAGAGGTATATTAATACCAAACCCACTGATTGTAAATTACACTGTCTACTATTTCATTCAAAATGTCTGTAACTGAGACGATTAAGCCTTTAATTAAGTCGTTGTGTTGTTTTAACATTTTACATGATTTGAATATGTCTTAACCTCTCAATCTCAAAAAGAGCATTAGAAAGACACCAATAGCAACAATAACAACACTTCACAAAAATAAAAAAAAAGAAAGCGATGAGAATTATCAAACAAGCTGTTAACGCATAAACATTTGTACAAAAACACTTTAACCCAATTTTCACTTTCTTTAAAAAACTTAAAAAAAATAAAAATAAAAAAAACTGTTAATACGTTAATAAAAATTGTTATTAAAACTATACTTAATTACAATTTTTTGTTTGCTTCTTTATAAATTATTTAATAATGGCGCCATTAAACGTAAAAAAAAATAAAAAAGTTTTGTAGGAAGATTTTGCATTAAAATTCCTTATGGTAAGTAACAAGGTTCTTATAACCATAAAGTAAAGTGCAAAATGTCAACGATAATTGTTCATTATTACGGACTACGGTGACATAAAATTAACTGCCGATTATGATCTTGAGCTAAATTGCATAACCATAATCAATTTATGTAGTTGCATAATTAGTAAACAGGAAATTATATTTTTCAAATATTTACGACTAAAGCCTAAAATTGCGATAAAAATATGCGATTCCACCATTTTGTTCGTAGTTAATCGGTACAATCAATGTATTTTAGTGTAATAAATAAAATTCCTTCACACGCAGATAATAATTGGCAAAATTGATTATTGCTTGTTGTTCCCCTCGCGCGTTTGCCAAAAATGGTCTGAATTGTTAATTAAAAGCTACTTATTCAAGAATTCGCATTAATACGATTTAATGACAAACTAATAGTTTCTAATATAGTTTTGTGTATAACTACATTTGTGCGCTCAAGCACCGAACATAGAAAATTTAATTATAGATAAGACATAAAATATTTTGTTTATAAACACAATAAGACCACGTGGAATGTTTATTTCAATTAAACACAAAACATTAATTATAATTAGTTTATGACCTTCTTCTAACATTTATTAGTATTGGTCGTTTTGCCTGATGTGCTGAGATTTAGTAATTTAGATACCGTGTTCAATTATACGCGCAATGAGCATAATAATTATTTGGTCATTTGCCAAAATGCCAAAAAAATATTTGTGCACACTACCCCCACCTACACCATATATACATTTATAAAGATAAGATAAGTCGATTTACTCAAAATGATCAAATAATAATTACCTAATTATCTGTGACGGTTTTGGATATGTATATAACCAATATTTCAATATTGTCATAAAATGTTTATGCCTCCGGATTTGCCCCAAATTAGTTTTTGCACAAAGAGATTAAATTTCTTGGATAATAAATTAATAAACAACATAAACCACAAAGATTTAAATATTTCACCGCAGATGTTATTGTCTGTAGATTGTTAGTGGCTGCGATAAAAATGAAATTGGTCATAATAATCATAAACGGTCAATCTATGGTAAAACCACATGATAAAACTACAGTGTTATGAAAAAGCGTGACGAAACAAAATAATTTTAAAATCTGCGTGAAATTAGTTGCGTATTTCGGTTGGTTAGAGTAAATACTAAATTCCTAAGATGTATGTGACTTAAGCATATTGATCAAAACTGCTTATACTGCTTAATAATAACTGGAATAACCAACGGTCCGCAACAATGCAAATCAATGGAAATGTAACCCCGACTTAGAAAATAATAATACAATAAACATTTCCACGAGAACACAAAACATATCAGCAAAAAGTACAAAATTACTCAAACGTAACTAAAGAGATTGGTCCCAAAATAAACAAATGTAACCAGCCAAATACACGTCAGCTAAGAGAAAGTAGAAGGAACACATATGTCCTGACTCGTGGCACCAATCTGTGAATCAATCCAATCAATCAATGAGTAACGATCAATATCAATTGAAAAATATCGGTCAACTGAAACCCCAAACGGTGGCTTTGTTATAGGCAGTGAGTAAGTGTTCTATTCGTTAAGAAATTTAGGTTTACTGATCCAAAATAAACGCGCATACCAAAATTATTTTTGTTTAATTTTACCATCAATCCTGCAGTTCGAGCACTTTTTCGAAATTGTGACAAAACGTGATTGTGACTTCTTTTCTTAATGTTTATATAATCGCGTTTCCTAGCATTTACGGCTTTCTGAATTGTGAGTTCTCGAAAGTCGGGTAGTGAAAATCGAAATACGAAATATACTTACTCGACAAGTATAGCGATAATCCTATCGTGCCTTAACGCATGCAGAAATTCTGCACATTTGTTTTCAGCATTAGAATTTGAGAAATTCCGAATTGCTTGAAAACAATTTTAAGGTTTCTGAGCTTTTCAAAGTACTATTGTACAATAAAAAAGAAAGTATGATGCGTATGAGATAAGATGCTGGAACTGCGTGGAACTCACATTGCAAATTACGACCTATCTTGCTCTATTAAAGCAACGAATATTTTAGCTGCTCATATTCAATAAATTATTATTAAACGACCTTTACTAAATCTGGATCTTTCTTGGTCTGGTGTCAAAATGTTAGCCGAATATGATCCAGTCATCAGAGAATTAATTTATGTACCAGCAGTGTACTAAATACATGAGTCCTATAATTCTAAATTAACTAATTGAGTGCATGGGGCAAAATCTTAAACAAAATAAGTCAACAAATTAAAGAAGCTGAGTTTTATTCCATCATCGTTGAAAACATCCAAGATATTTCCAAAATAAATCAATTGAGCTTAGTAATTGTGCCGACAAATCAAAAGAACTAACTATTACAATTTAATAGAAGAATTTAACGTCATCGTTAAAAAAACAATTAAAAAGGAAAAGAACACTTAAACACTATGAACTTACGAAATTTGAGAAATCAATTATAGCACCTGCATGAAGGATGTCTTTGAAAATTGTCTATTATCAGAAAGTATGCGGCCGTCTAAAACATGCCCTAAAAACTGCAGTAACACGGAAAATATTAGTCAATAAGTCATTAAATTACTTGCGGAAAAGAAAAATTCCAATTTGCTGGTCATCAGCCGGTTATCCTCTATTCTTTATAGATCTATGGATAAAAGAAATTATTCGGCAACTTGTACCAGAAAATGACAAATTGTCAAACAATCTTTAGAGGAAAATAAATCCTGTTCTGCTATCACCTTGTAAGCTGTTCAAGGGTGCCATCCAAGCCTTTCACAAAGTTTATCACTTTGGAGTAATATACAAAAATATTACAGAGCTTCTGATGAGAGCGTGTGCCATTAAGGGTTAATCAATTGAGGCGCTCAGAACAATAGTGGTCTAACCCACATTCAAAATCTGAATTTTTTTCATTTAATCGGTCATAAATGTTCATTGAAATGGTAATTTATAATAAAACAAAAATTATAATAAGTAACCTGAAAATAACTGTTTCTGGAATTGCAGGTCGGTGTACTTAGATTCCATTTCCAAAAACATTTATGGCCTATTAAACAAAAATGTTTAAAAATGTGGGTTGGACCACTATGGTTCTGAGCGCCTCAATTGAGAAAAATCAATTTTCAAGTAAACGACAAAATTCTTTAAGCGGCTGAAACTCAGTTTAAACTAAGCTTAGAAAATTTGAAATTTTAGAATTCCAGGTTAATATTTAAAAAAATACCATCAAAACTCTGGATTTGTGGTTTGGAAACTGAGAATAGAAACCCGCGTTTTCATAGTGCAGTAAATAGTTTATGCAAATGTAAAGATTGTAAGAACACTGACTTACACCAGTGTCCTCGTATTATCTGTTGACGAATATTAAAATTTTGTTTCTCCTCTAGCAGGTTGAGTCCTTTTACTTTGTTTTACATTAGTAAAATAAAGTTTAATATTCTTGAAAATTTTCCACCTTGAGATTTTTATGGAATGTATGGAACTAATCAAGTAACCTAAATTGGCACAACAATTACATAGGAACCAAAATCTATTTTTGATTTTTTGGCGCAAGCAATTACAACGTGGGGTTTATTATATTTTGGAAGTATTAGATAAGTTCGTGAGTCTCAGCCGATAAATTACTATATCATATGAGATACATTTAGTAAATACTAGACAAGTTTTCGACGCTAAAATTGTTTAACGCGCTTAAAAAAATGTTAATATACAAATGTCTGATGATGAGTGACAGTAAAATGATAGCAACTTTTAATGTATTAATTAAAAATTTAAAAATTTTAAAATTGTAATTGACAATTAATTAAATAGTGTGTAAAGAAAATTTTTAGTGTTGCTTGCAAATATAATGCATATAATTAAGAATTTTTTAATTTATTTTATGTAAGTTTTTCTTAATTTTTGAGTTATATGTAACTTTTTAAACATTTTTTACAAAAATTTTTATAATTTCTTTTTATAATTTCTTTTGAATTAATAAACAGTATCCTGAGGATGAGCATTTGGCTCGAAATATCATACAGTTATAGATTTTTTATTTAATTCATATGAATTAAAATTAAAACATTTATAAGTATATGGCTGAATAGCACGTTTTTATAATCATTTAACATGGAATATATCATATGAGACTAACGGATAATTTATTAACCTAACGGATTATTAATTAAGCTAAATTTTTAAGATTTGAGCTTTAAAGGTTTTGGGATCTCGGCCTGATGATTAGAATCTTTGCCAAATGGAATAGAGCAGTGGCTTAGGAAGTTGCTTACCAGAGAGTTTAGTCCCGAGTTCGGTACTCGCCCCAGACAAAACATTTAATTAATGACAACTTGCTTCGGCAGACATAGAAACGATTATGCGTTGAATCACTTGTTACGCTGTGTTCCTTATTATAGATAATCCATTCAATAGGCTCGGCTGACATGAACTTAGAGATAATTGTTTTATATGAAATAGATCCACTCAAAGGGTTAATAAATTATATAGAAACAAGCGACACGTTGATTGGTGCTTAACAACAAGATAAACAGAAAAATGATCAAACAAAAGAATATTTTCAAGTTTTTGCATACCGAATTCTTGTTGTTCTATAGCCATGACATTTCAAGTGGCGTGACTATAATCGTGTCACGCATCTTGAAAATAGATTTTGAAGACGAACCAAGTGACACCACTAAAACTAGGAAATATGAGGCAAATTAGAAATAAAATGATTTTATCAGAACAATTAATTTAAACAACACAACATATATAAAATTTAAACAATATTTTAAAACTTTATATGAAACAAAATAATTGAGTCCTTCCATTTTGTGCTATTCATCTGTCACTTGCAAAAATCAAGTGACATTTATTGCATAACGTGACATTAGATGTAACAAACAACTAAGAAGATGGCAAAAATTGATGTGACGTGGTTTTAGTCATGCAAAATGACGTGACACGACTATGATATGCTGCATTCCATTTGACGCGTGACAAAGTACAAATAAATATTTGTGTGCAGCACAAAATTAGTTGCGAAAATAAAATTTAATTTAAAAAATTGTACGTGCAATATGGCTAGTTTGAAAATTATTTATTGATTTGAAAATCAATCAGCTGTTTCTTAGATATCAATTGTACTAAATATCCTGGTAAATACTCATAAAATTTAGCAAGAGTAGCTGGGAACAAAGTTTTCAAAATTTATTAAACTTAGAATTTTTATACTTTCATCACTGAATTTTCAGAAATTTTTTTTACGCCTTGAAATTTGATTAACCAATGCGAATGCAGGCGCAACCTGCCATATGGTTCCAATTAAATTTTATATGTATAATGCTGACATTTTATTACCGTTATATTATGAACAATTATTACGAAACCATAAAAAATTAAACTTCAATCGTTGCGACCATCAGATTTAAACAAAAATGTATACAATTAATTTTGCTTGTGTATAGAGGAACGTCTGGATAAAATGATTGAGCAGATTTTGGTAATTTTTTATAAATATTTGGATAATTGTTTCTGACAAATATCAATTTTATATATTTAACAAAATTAAATGAACGCGTTGATTTGACCTCACGACCCCAAACCAGAGGTTATTACAAATTATTCAAAATGTTTGATTAATCAGCAGAACTTTTAACTAAATGGTCAAATAATTGTTTCTTGCAAATCCTAAAATAGCCATTGTTTAAAAAAAATTAAAATGAGTTTAAATTGCAGGATGTATATCTAACGCGACATCCTGAACCATTATAAACCAAATTATCTTCAAAAATAATCTTGGGTTATCAGATCGTTTACACTAAATAATTAAATATTTTACAATGTCATGTTACATACATAAATGCCATGCCATTAAAATTGTCAAATTATTTATATCCGATTATCTGTAATACCCAGACCCATTTTTGCCCAAAATATATAGTTGTTATTGTTCAACCGTAACCTATCGTCGCAAAATGACTCTCATATAGCTTATCCTATTCATTTTTCTTATTCGTACATGACATGACAAGGGCTGATCAACCAACTGTTCAATTTCAGCTTGTCGGGGCATTTTGCAAGATATTGGCCTGAATCTTAAGAATCTGACCCTTTTTGCCAGTGATAGGAACTTCAATGGTTTAAATTTAAAATCAAAAGGTATTAGGAACTAAACTCTCAACAGGCCATGCACTTCCAAAGAACATCACAAAGACTGATATTTTCTGATAAGGCGGAATTTAAAACTGGACTTGCAACTAAATAAAATGAGTGATAATATTCGAGTGTTTTTGGAAAACTATCAAATAAACCTGTCATTCAAGTAGCTATGCTAAATAAAAAAAACAGACACAAATATTTTCAGTCAAAATTTGTTTTTCACTCAAATTATAAAACTCAATCAATTCCTAACTGAGTGATATTTATAAGAATTTCCCTACGGGAAAATTTATCACTCATTATGCAACAGTCCACAGGGGAAATTTTTATTCATATGAAAATTTCACTCAAAATATTAAAATTCAACATTTTAACAAACTAATGACTAAAACTACATTATATACACAATTGTCAGATTATATAGCCTGTGGCTGCCAACAAAACATTAAAATATCGACGACGGTGGAAAAATTTCTTGACGCACCGGGCACCACCTTATATAAACATTAATTAATTTAATTTAATAATTCAAATGAAAACAAATTTACATAAATCGCAAATATTTTATCTTCTCAAACCATCGCTTATTATCGGTGATTGTCTTACGCAAAAAACAGTCTTACAAGTCAAACATCTTTCGACAACAATACGTAATGTAAACACACATAATAATCACTCTCGCGAAATTATTCTTCCTATTACATAACATTTACGAGTATATTTAAGGAGGGCATGGCATAAATGGAGCAAAAATTAAAGGAAGATTTTTTTTTCGCCTAATTGATTAATTAAATATAAACCAATAAATTATTGATATAATTTTGATTTTAATTAAGTGAAAACTCGGAAGTTTTTATAAACGTTAGTAACAAAAACTATAAAGCGCTAGAGTGTGCTACCATAGTTTATACTAGTGATCATAAAAGACTTACATGTATTATAATTCTCTCTCTATAAAACAATTTTTATTTTTTATTTGTAAGAAATATAACTTTCACCTAAAATCCAAATATTACAAACAAATTTTTATTTTTTATTTATTTATAATTTTAATGTGCTATAATTCAATTTAATTTTATTTTTTTTTATATTTTTTAAATTTAAACAATATAACAACTAACACAGAAAAAAATGTCACACTTTCTTAATTTTCTACAAAGATTACCGATTAATTACGAAACCAACAAAAAAAAAAATTATTAATCCTCTATTTTAGCGCAAAACTAACTTATAATTAAATTATAAATTAAATTCACTGTGAAAATTCACTTTTCATAAAATTTTGTTGTATACACCAACACACAATTTTCATTACACGGTACACACAAAGTAAATGTCTTATTACACGATATCTATAGTACACAAGAAAACAGTTTAACGAATTTTTATTTTTTTTATGATTTTCTTTTTATTTATGTTTGGTTGATCGCGATCTTAAAACATTGAAATCAAGAAAATAACTAAAAGTGAAATACAAAAGTTTTTAAATTTTAAAAATTTTTCTTGTTTGAATTTTTGATATGTACACAACAAAACGCGATTGAGCGATTTATTATTTTATATTGTTCCTCTCATGCGGCGGCGATCGAATAGTTTGTAATCGTGGCGACGGTGGTAGAAATGGTGATCATTTAATTTTTGTTTTACTATTTAATATACTCTCTCTCAGTTAATAGAGGTGGAAAGTGTACACAGTGACACACAATTTATATAAATGTAAACGGAAAATGTGAATTATGTGTAATGGTCTACTAATACGATCTTTGCGATTATGCGATCGATAAGATTATAATTTATGATCAGGTTTAATAGGTGACAGGAAGTTACAGTTTTGTTTTGTGAAATTGTTGTTTTGTAATACTTTATGTTCTGTGTTTAATGATGTGGTGTAATTGCACATTGGGGATTCCCTTGCTTGTTGCTCAATATTGTTTCTTTTTAATCTTCTTCGTGGCTCAAAATGTATTGAAGGTTTCACTAATTAATGTTTTAATGTTTGTGTAAAAATACATTTTTTTTTATTTATGCAAGAGTAATTAAAAAAACTAACACAATTTATTTCTCAATACATAACTAATATGTTGAATATAATATAAATAATTGAGCAATAATATTTAATCTACATATTTTAAATTAACTCGTTAATCTATGGTCAGCATCTTTTTAATTAAATATATTAATTTTAAAAGAATGCTCATATTTTAATACTTTCGTTAACCCATTAAATTAAATCATCGTTTAATTGCTCAATATTTTAATGGCTTTAAACAGTACTTTTTCTCATGTTCTAAGTTACACTTGCTCATTCTCAAGGTCATTATTTAGTTAAATAGTTAGTACTTTGAATATGTTCAACATATCTGGGGTAACAATATGAAATCCGGTACTAATAAAATTTTGGTAGAAAATATGATTTATATCATCAACACCGATTACACGGAAAATTACCATCAACAAATGTTTGCTAAATATTTATGTACATACAGTTGCCAGATGGTTATTTTCCAACAAAAAACTACAAATTTCGCAAGATAAAAATTACAAATACGAATAAAACAGAAGATATTTTTATAATGTATAACGATTTATTAATTTTTGTTAATACTAGCTCATAATAGTTGAATTTAGGAACGGGCTGATATGACATGAGAACCCAATTAGCGTAATTAGTAATTTTTTGTTCAATGAGATGTCCGAAACTGTTTAAAAAGTTGCTCAATATTTTTTGCGACCGAATTTTATAATACGGCTTAATAGGTTCAATCTAAAGTTGCTCAACATTTATTAAAGTAGCGTCCTACTTCCATCCTAACCTTGTTGAATGAGCAGGAGATATTGAAGTTTATAAAAAGACAAAGAAAATTGTTGCTCAATATGTCCTTAATATCAAAATTGTATTCATCAGTTGCTTATATTAATTATTTTAATTTGTGACACATACCATGATTTTAAGGAATACTATTATAGTGTTGCTCAATATGTGAGATAATAAGATATATTGTTGTTTCCGAATAGTTAGGAACTTTAATTATAATTTTCGTTGCTACATGTTTCAGTTTTGAGAAAATGTACTCTTTAATTTTAAACTTGCTCAATATTACTAACTATGTATATAAATAATGAATTAAATACACAATAAACCTGATTTATTTTGTATGCACATTATAAAACCTATATAGGGCTTAATACCAGCTTTATAGCCATTACAGTAAAAAAAATATAAAGTTGCTCAATATGTATCGTGGTTATCTATACATACCCAAAAATATGGACTCTATGCATTTCTAGTTGACCAATCTGATAAGAAACATTATTTTTGCCTTATTATACATATTTTAATTGCTCAGTATTTCGAAACAATTTTTACATTTGGATATTTGGTAGGCCTTCCATGACTGGAACTTACTGAATTCAAATATGTAAAGCAACTGGACTTAATTTTAAACTCTCTATTTTGTTTATAAAGAAGTTGCTCAATATGATAAAATTTAAGACCGGATAAGATACTAAAAATTAGTTTAGTCATTAGATCAGTCAAATATTACTGACTATTTTTATTCTCATAGTTAATTATAATTACTTATCTCGTCAGGTTTAGATGACAGGAATTTACATTTTTGTGTTGTGAAATTGTTGTTGTAATACCTTATGTGTTTATTGATGTGGTGTAATTGCACTTTTGGGATTCATTTAAAAAGGTCGCTTAAAATGTTTTCTGTTAAATCTTCTACATTGCTCAAAATGTATTGTAGGTTTTACAAAAATAATGTTAAGTTGCTCAAAATGTTAGTAATGTTTGCTTAAAACAACTTTTTTTTGTTTGGGCAAAAGCAATTAAAAAATTAAAACGGTTTATTGCTCAATATATAACTATATTGTATATAATTGAGCTATAATGTTTAGTCTACAAATTTTAAATCATTTCAGATATCTGGTGGGCTGACGCCCACTTTAAATAAATATATTAATCTTACAACATCATGAAATCCGGTACCGATAAAATTTTGTCGACAAACCTGATTTATATCATGAACATCGGTTACACGGAAAATTACCATTGTTCGCTAAATATTTATGTAGATACAGTTGCCAGATGGTTATTTCCTACCGGATTTCATAATTCGGCCTTGCACGTTCAACCTAAAGTTGCTACTTAATCGAGATTCGCTTAGATTGCTGAACTCTGGCTTTGGTATCGCTGTTAGGGCTTCTCCTATCAAAAAATGCCCCGGAGTTAGGTAGTCGTGCACAGCGACCTCATCGAAATACTCGGCTGCAGAGAAATACAATGTGAAGAATGGAACCAAAATTTACATACACAGTTAATATCTACCTAATAAAATATGAAAACTGTGCTAGTCATCTCGTATTCTTCCTAGCTATGTTCGACATCATTACCATTATCACTTAATATTTCATTTGGTCATTTAACTTGATTTTAGATTATAAAAATTATTTCTTAGCTACGTATATATTATTTACAACAATGAATTAAATTTTAAATTTGACGCTACGTTTAAAATTGAAATTCATATGCTTAATAGCTCAATATTTTAACGGAGGTTTGTTTAAAATATTTTTTTGGGCATTACTCAAATAACTAAAAATGGTTTAAAAATATCAAAATCGAATTCAATATTAAGCAGAAACTAACACTAGTAGCCCAGAAAAAAATGTGTGTTGCTCAATATTTCGCCATTAAAATTTAGCGTCCTTATTACGAGAATTAAAAACACTTTTTCAAATTCAAGTTTTATAATAGCTCAATATTAAGCAACAACAATTACTTTACTTCTTAGTTCAGCTTTACATAATAAATATTTGTTTATTCTTTCTTTAGAAAGGAGCTCAATGCTCAATATTAATTTTTTTAATTATATTGTCATTTCCAAATATTTTTTGTTTTGCGTTTACTGGCGCACTATTGCTTTTACAATGTTGCTCAATTTAGTTGAAGAGTAATCGAAATTTCCCAACTCGAATAATGAGTATTTATATAGCAAATTGGGCTTGAAACAAAATATTTAACCGTTTAAGAAGTGAACATGATAAGCTATAATAGCTTAATATTTTATTAATGGTTTCAAAACAATCGATAATTTAATTGGAGAACGTTACTATTTTTTTATCGTGATAAGAAACATTATTTATGCTCTATTATACAAATTTTAATTGCTCAGTATTAGGAAACAATTTTTACATTTGGATATTTAGTAGGCCTCCCATAACTGGAACTTACCCAGCAAATTTTTTGTCTTTGGTAACAAGTCTTTTGCTTGTCTGGGATAGAGAAAATAATATGAAATTACACTAGTTAAAAAGAGACAAATTTCTTAGGCAACATGTCTTGCGGTTGTCTTCAGTATGTTACTAGAGACACAGACATTATGTAATTTAAAGCGCTCCTATCGGTGGGAAATAGAAGGAATGGTAACAAGTCTTCTGGTTGTCTTGAAAATGTTTTCAAAAACAGCTTTGTTTTCGACACCAACGCACAAAAAGCATAATATTTCGCCATTTTTTGTAGTTTTTATTATAATTTTTGTGCGGATGGTGATGTGTTCAATATTTTTGTAGGTTAAATAAATATTATTTAATTTAAATATAAAAAATATTTTTCTTATAAAATATTTTAAATTCAATACAATATTTATTTGTGAAAAAAATAAAACAAAAAGTGTTAACAAACACAGCAAACGTATCTTAAGTAACACATGCAAGACAAACTCAAGACTTGTTATGGTAACAAACCCAAGTCAGTCAAAAGACAACTCCATGTATTTGGGACGAAGAGTCTTCAAAGAAATGTCTTGTGGTCGTTATTGGTAACATGTATACAAGATGTCTTGGGTAACATATCTCAAGGTCTTCATAGATAACATGTCTGGTGGTCGTTATTGGTAACATGTCTGGATGTTGACTTTTGTATTATGTTTGGTGGTCGTATTAAGTACTTTTCATACCAAGCTTTTCATACAAAATGCATTTATAAAATAATATGTTGTCGAAAACATTTTTTCATATTTAATAAGACAATTTTTAAACTTCGTAATTATTCGTGTGGGCATGATACACACACAAATGAGACTTCTGCTTGGGTTTTTTGATTATGAGTTAGTGAATATAATTCGCTAAGTCAATACACTCTGGTTATATACTTAATGTATTTAACGAGAGTTGGATTTTTGTAGTTTGGTCGTAGAATTAGCGACACAAAAATCTCAAAGAGGTTCTCATTTTTGACAGTTGATACATTTTGTATTGACTCTGGGGTAAAGAAAGGGGGAGGGGAATATATTTTCTAATTTTGCTGGGTAGATATATTACGAGTGTGACTGCTTCAAACATGTTACCTAAGACGGTCGTCATACATCTTGCTAAACACAAACCCGAAACATGTTATCTATGAAGAACGCAAGACATGTTGCCTAATACGATCACTAAACATGTTACAAAAGTCAACATCCAGACATGTTACCAATAACGACCACCAGACATGTTACCTATGAAGACCTTGAGATATGTTACCCAAGACATCTTGAATACATGTTACCAATAACGACCACAAGACATTTCTTTGAAGACTCTTCGTCCCAAATACATGGAGTTGTCTTTTGACTGACTTGGGTTTGTTACCATAACAAGTCTTGAGTTTGTCTTGCATGTGTTACTTAAGAAACGTTTGCTGGGTACTGAATTCAAATATTTACAGCAACTAGACTAAATTTTAAACTCTCAATTTTATTTATAAAGAAGTTGCTCAATATGATATAATTAAAGATGTCATTAAATCAGCTAAATAATAAAATGATCAATGAAATTATTGAATATTTTCATTCTCATGGTAAATTAATGAATTCAGACAATCGAAGTTGCTCGATTCGTGATTGAATTTATTTGTATAAGAAAACGTCGGCTTGCTTGCTCTATTCATCCTAACCTGATTTAAATAGGAACACTGTACTTTAATTGATTCATCTTGATCATTCTGAGCAGATGCTGATTTATTAAACAAATGTTTCACATATTTTAGAGGCACTAGCTAGTAGCTACTATTTGCTCATTATAAAGCACCCTAATGGATAAAGACATTTATTAAAAATTTTATTTGGATGTACACGCCGGTTTCAAGAAGTTTAACATTTAAAAATGCCGCCTTAGTTCTAAGGGCGAAACTAAAGAAATATTCGAAAACTCAAACAAATTAAATATATTTGTTGCTAAATATGTAACTGTATCAAATGTTCGGTTGTTCAATAATATTTTGAAAAATTAACGATATTTCTTGAAGGTGTCGGCATTAAGGTTCAATGACATTTACCCAACACGCAACAGATACACGGAACTGTCGCTTTATCTTTGGATTTCGTAATAGCGACAATATAACTCTCGGCCACTAGCTGTAAAGCAATAGTTGTACTCAATCTATCTCTGTTTTCGTTAACAGTTTACTTTAAAATGTTGCTCAATATCATTTCATAGAATGATCCAGTATTACGTTCAATTTGTATTCATATATAGGACACATTTCTCTTGCTATTTTTAAGTTGCTCAATTTTTAGGAGCTCGCAGCAACTTAGTAACTGATTTATTCAATCTAATAAACAGGATAGAGTAATTATTTAACTTTATAATGAGTTGCTTAATATGTCTGATCAAATTTATTATTTCCAAAACCTAATGCCGTTCGAAGCTTTGATTACGCTTTAAGCGTCCAACTATATGAATTCAAACCGACTATTTTGGTTTACCATTCACTTTATAATATTGCCCAATATTTTTTTATGTTAACAAAACAATGTAAATCTTCAAATTTTAGAATTGCTCAACCTGAAAAATAGGTGTAGCTCAATATTTATCCACCGTATCTTTTAATTATAAATAAAAATTTAAAGTTCTTAACATTTCAAATAATATATCATATTATTTTGCCATATCGTTAATTTTGGAGTGTTGCTCAATACTAGTTGTACATTTAATTTTCAACATTATTCAATATAATTGAAAGTTGCTCAATATTGGTTAACTTTTAAAGTGAAATCTTGTTTATTAAAAAGGAAGATTGTTACTTTAGAACAATAACTTTAACTTGTAGCTCAATTTTAAAATATTAATAAAGTTTATAGTTTGCTGAAGCAGTTATGTTTAGTCTTCATACGGTTTGATAATTAGATTTAAATTTTAATTTTCTTTCAGTTTTTATTATAAGCATAGGTATTAGTTTGCAATATTCGTTTTTGGAATAAAGTTGCTCAATATGATAAATTTAGTTAAACTTCAAAATTATGTTGTTGTTGTTCATTAATGCTAAATTTTATTGTTAAGCAATGACGATATAACGTTAAAAATATTTAAATAACTAAATCACGTGCTCTACCCTCTGTGTTTTAAATAGAGTTCACTAAATGCTACAAATATAATTTTTATTCAAATACAATAATTTGAAACAATAATTGGCGAACAATGGCAAAAGCTTCTTCTTAATAGTGTTTTAACATTTTACGTGCACGGTTACTGTTGTTGTCATCGCACAATTATTTTTATGTTTTCGGATTTTCTCTTTTTTTTATTTATTTTTTTGTTGCAATTTACTGTCTAACCAACAAATCAACAAAAAATACAGTCAATCAAATTTTTATTGTTGCATTTGGCACTTTGCTTTGATCTAGGGTTAATTGGAGATATACATAATACACTATCTGTTGTTAATTAAGATGCACAAGCGGAAAATTTGTGTTTAAATAAATTTTCATCACGTGTTTTGCAATTATTTATCATTATTAATATTGGAAATAACCTAGAGGTTAATGGGTAAACAATTTCCGTTTTTGATTTAGCGTTTTTAACTAACTCCTCTAAATTTGATATCTTTGTATATTTGTATATCCATCCATATATTACCGCATAATTACGATCAAAGGTTTGATAATGAAAATTTGTTGTTTTATTTGTCATAGACCACCATGCGTGACATGACCCAAGCTAGAGGTGAAATAAATGTCAATTGGCAATTTGTTGAAAAATATAGATTTAACTTAGATGATTAAGATAAACCTTCCATACTTAAAATATTGCACAAGCCTAGTTTTTGGAGTGAGTTAATACTAATTTTGCTTATTAATTCTGTATCAAATTTACCTACGATAGATAGAACCATGCCAAATTAAAATTCAAACAATTGTAAGTCCTTTTTAAAGATTGTATCGCCAATAAAAAGTTGACTATACTTCGTACGAACTATCGATTTCTTATATGTATTCCTGCTTAATACTGTATAGAAACAATAATAATCCCCATCCCAAATGACACAAGAATAAGTAAAATGTGTGTTTAGTTTCCAGCCAATTTATTTATTTAGTTTAAGATATACAGATTCAGACGACCTCAATGGACATACGTAAAATCTATTAAGATGCTCATACATACGTTGAGTCTTTATGTTTATCGAGTAACCAGACTTTCCTTCACATTTAATCTGGTGATTTCTTATTTGATTTACCTAAATCGGATTTTCTCTTATTTCACATTACTGAGTACAGTGTACATATGTAAGTATAAGCATAATCCATTTCACATGGATAGGATTACATGTAATATACTACAACAACAAATGATGATGGGTTTATAAAATAAAGGTCACCCATAAACATATAACACCTTGATAATTGTGGTATAGTGCTACAATAAAAATTAATTTCATTTTCAATTACATCAGGATGAGATATGTATGTATGTGCAATAGCTTCTTACAAAAAGACAAGACGATATATGTATGTACATACAGCAAACATTTTAATTAAGAACTGCCATTGACACGTATCATTCATTTTATTTACGAGAATGAAACTGTATACACATCATAATAACACAAATCGTTTAATTAATTTGTCAATTAAAAGCTTTTTAGACAAAATAAAATATGTAAAAGGACAATAAAATGTTTATTTATTTATTGAAATTTAATTAACTTTTTTTGTTTGTTATATACGTTGCACAATACGCTTTTATTTACGAAATTTTATAAAATTGTATAGCATACATAACGCTATTGAATTGCTAAATGTTTAATTGACACTAATTATTATTTATTTTAATAATGTTATGTTAATGACTATAAAAAAAATTTAATAATCGTGAAATTTGACATTTTATCGAGAGAAATTTGCTACCCCCAAATTTATATTTTGTTTTTGTTATTTTTTTTTTTTTTGAGGTGACTAGAATCACTTAAATGTTTATGTAGCTCAATATTTTTGCAGTTGCTCAATATTTTATAACATGATTTTCGAACTACTAATTTTATTTATTAAGTCAGCTGCTCATCTAGTACCGACGCTACAGCTTAAATAATGGTAGGACGACTAAATATTGTGTTGCTCAATATGTTAATTACGTAATTTATTCTAATTCAAAGTTATTCAAAAATTTAGAAATAAAGTCACTTGTTTACATTTTTCGAACTGAAATTATTTTGAGCACATTATAACAAACTATTGTAGATAACCGCTTTAAGGACCCATGTTTACAGTTTTCTATCATTTTAGATTTTTCGTGAAACGCTTGTAGAAAATTGCGTGTTATTTAAACCTTTTATGTATAGTTTACGCCAAAAATCCAAAATCTCTAATTGTGGTTTATTTACCTAATGATAGACACACACTGATTTAAAAAAATTTTTTTATTCGAAGTTTCATTACTAAATTTTTTTGAAAATTTATCAAAAATACTCATTTGGTTTGGATAAGGATATCAAATATCACATCGCGCTTTTATCGATTTATTCGGAAAAGAGCTAATGTTCATTCAATTCCGAAAACAAATAAAAGCAGCGAAGTTTAATGAAAATAAATTTAAGCTGCCTCATATCGGGTAAGCGAGTGCAGCTTACTTTAACAATATCGTTAAACGGGAAACGTATTGGGGGCCTCAATCGGTTCGTACGTTGAGTATTAGGCTTTCTTCAAAATGTCAAATAAACGTGGTGTGTTCAAAAAGTAACTAAAAATTTGTAATTTCGCTCGTTGTTGCTCTACAGTGTTAGCCATATTGGATATTTAGTCTGTTGTCAGCTATCAAAAAGGTTGCCTGTGTTTTGATAAGATCGGCGATTATAAAAAATGGATCAAAGAATTTATATTAAATTTTGCTATAAGAATGGAATAAAGTGCGGCCAAATATGTGTGAAAACAAGGGTTTACGAGTGGACGTCCCAGCACATCAACAACCGATAAAAACGTAGAAAAAGTGAAAGAAATGGTTGGCATATCAATTGGCTCATGCCATAACATTTTTTCGGATGTTTAGAGATCCAACGTTGTTGAATTTCGAACAAAAACAACGGCGAATGCAGAATTACTAAAGCGTATCATAACAGGTCAGAAAACAAAGTCTTTGATCCGTTTTTATAATCATCAATCCTACCAAAACACAAGTAACTTTTTTGACAGCCTTACAAAAGACTAAATATCCAATTTGGCTAACACCGTACAAATAATTTTCAAACACCAATACAACATCGAAAATATTGCGCGAATCGGACTACCATAACGCGCGAAATTACAAAATTGCCGTCACTTTTTGAACACATCACGAAATTTATATGTTTGAATGGTATACCAAATCCGGTCTGGTATCGCCCGTGCTTTGTGTTTTTTACAAGTCCCATTCCGACTAAAATTCGAATGCTTCCGATGCACTAAAGGAGCTATTCTTAGGACCATTTGTTTTACATTTAATGTTGGCTATAGTTTAAAACCATGCCACCGAAAGACTATTGAGAGACAAAACATTTGTTCCAGTTGAAACTGTAATCTTTCCTTCTCTTAATGTCCCTTAATTCACTGTGCAAACCACGCTTACAATAAGGAATTTGTGCTTAGCCTCTGCGTGCGACAGAAGTAAACCTTTTAGGCTGTAAATTTAAAGTTACTATCATTTATATCATCCAATGGTTTATACTGGCATATACAGTAAAATGTGATTGTGCAGTGTTGCCGTAGCAAAATTAGAAATAAGATACACACAAACTAGATACTCGCAAACCGCGAAATTTAAAGAATATTCTCGCAATTTCCAATCCAGAAAACTTGTTAAATTATCATTCTGCTACTATCAACTCGAATTGGCAAAACACCTCTTCTGCTGACGTTTCGATAAATACATTATTGTTCATCGTAGTATTTCACATTCACGATGATTTTAGAATAAACCGTAGTATTTCACATACATAATGATTTTGAAATAATACATGCGACTAGTAGAGGGCTGTTTGATTCAGGATCTCCAACCACTCTAATTAGTAATAGCCATTTCAAACGGGTTGAACATCATAGAACCCGATCAAATGTTATCATCAACGGTCTAGCATTGCAAAAGCCTGTGATAATGGGAGAAGTAAAATTGAAATTTAATCCCGAAAACTACTTTAGTATACGAGCAGTTATACTCAGAATTTGGCTTAACCATCGTACCATATTCCAGGTATCATTGACCTTGTACAATTAGGCAATGATAAATTCTACGAAATTTTACTGTGACAGAAAATCACAGTTGCGGATCAATCCACTATAATTGGTTCGGTACTTTGTGGTCAAATTATTAACGCGAACGCAAATTCATCAAATTTCCACACAAGAGCCTGGATAAATCAGCAGAAATCAGCAGAAATTCGTTCATCATCCTCAAATATAAATTGAGTATATAAGGAATTCATGAATGAGTATGAGATGCTACATGGAGAAAATAGAATGCCAGAGAGTTCTACAATTCAGTTTATGTAGAGCTACCATCTGCTTCACCATAATAAAGTAAACCAGTAGCACTACAAAGATGACAACTGACAAGATAACTGGTCATTCTCTAAACGACATGCTTTTAATTGGACCAAATATTCAAGAGGCCTTTTACAGCGGATGTAGAAAAAATGTATCGCCGGATCGTAATTCACCCTGCTGATCGAGATTTTCAACGTAGCTTCTGGCGCGATTGACCTAGCCCACCACATTCAACAATTCCGTCTAACTATAGTAACATTCGGAATTACTAGCGCTTGCTGCTACTCAGTTGAAAACCAATTTCTATGTTGCCAGGTTGTTATGATGTAAATACAACGAATAAGTTGTACCTATGATATGACATCACTATTAAAAAATTGAGTTTGCCAAGATGAATGTCAAATGATCAAAACCTTATCAAGTGCTGACAAACATCCGACGAAAATTCGAATTTCTTGGAATTCAAACATGTTCCAAAAAAATGTCGATAATGCAGACGTGCATTTTTCTATCTTATCCACCTGATTTTAATCATAAATAATAAAAATTGTTAAACATAAGAGTCTGGAAAATGGTTCAATGTACTCTACCTTGCCAATATTTAACCCTAGAAAAATTATCAGGTCAAGTATCATGTATGGGGAGCCCAGGAAAATTCGTATAAATAAAAATTTGTACAACTCCAACTTTAAAATGTAACTTTTTCAATCAAACGAATTTTCCCGGGCTCCCCACATAAAACTTGGCCTGATAATTTTTCCCGGAATAACTGTTGACTACCCCGATACCCTGAATCCCGATCTGTGCTATTGTAACCTAGTTACTTTTAGCTTTTTAGGTCAGTATCATAGTTAGTAATAAACTTGAATTTGTATGTTGTTGTAGGTACACATCGATTTGGACTGTCGGACTTTAAAATATCGTACTGATGGTTTAGGTGATAAATTAAATTTATTATGTAAGTTGTTCACTCCTTCTCTTGATTTGTAACCAAATTTCCATATTCAGTTATTTCCTTGCTACAAATAACAAATCTTCAAGTAGAAGAGCAACAAATAAGACAGCATAAATACATAAATTTTCTTCCACTTATACATATTTATATGCTTTTACTTATGCTTATTGCATTTGAGTGTCTGTATATGTAATGAATCTACAAGTAATGCATATATGGAAATTTTGTATTTTCTAAATAAAAAAAAAAACATAAATTATGCTTATACACAGAATACTGATCTGACTCTCTGTACACACATGTTGCTCTATTGGTATATGCAAACATTTCCATAATTCAATCGAGAAAATATTTTTATTGATATTTTGATGCTATGTAAGCATATTATGAATAAATTTGTATGTTAAAAGCTTCTTACATACAAATCATATGGCAAAATTATGTTTTCATGAAAAGCTTCGAATCGAAGAAATTTGCATGGTGGTGTAAACTGTAGAAATGCATTTGTTTAAAATTGTATATGTTGCATTGACTTGACACACGAATTGTTTAGCTACCAAAATTAAGAATGCGGACAAAACAACAGATATAAGGACGAAAGTAAAGAATAGTCAGTAAGACATCAGACTTGTGGATTCCCATTCATTCTCTAAATTATTAATCTTAAGACTAAAATCGAAAAATTAACTAAACTCCTGAATAAACTTATACAGCGACACGGAAATTGCATTTATCAACTTGATCCGACACCAATCAACAAACCCTATTTTCTGCTATTCCGCATGATGACGCTAAATTTTGAAGTTTATCTTTTTTTATTGAATTTAGTAGAAGTACAAGTGGCGCCATTATATCTAAAAGTTAAAATAAAATTGTAAATACAAACACGTTTTTGACTGTCGTGAGGTAGGTTAAAAAATTAAATATTCACAACAGCGGTTGGAAAGACCAGAATAAGGGTTTTAGAGAGTGGTGAATTTGATCTAGGTATCGGTAGTATTAAAATTAAATAAAGCCTCATTTTACGGCCAAAATCCCTGCTCAGGAGTATTCATAAACTAGCATAAAATGATTGAAAATGTTGATTGGAATTTGAATATCGATGATAACAAAACTATAGTGACCACCCGTTATAAAACTTAATAGCAGTTGAAGATAAAACTTTATGGTCACGTATCATAATAGGTACCTAATCATAAATATATTTTTAGTTCATTGAGCCATAATATCCTATCGATTTTTGGGACGATTATTTGGTTGGAAACAAATCCAATCAAATAAAAGTATCAAAACAAATTTCCTTCTAAAATGACGCAACTGCCGATTAGGTTTTTCCTAATAAACTATTCATAACAAACATTTTTTGTATCGTTGCCAAATTTTCAATACATCTCTATTCTATAAATTTTGTATTAAAATTAAGTTGAGAAAAGCTACGTTGACTCTTTAAGGATTTAACAAAATTTTTGTTTGTATTTACTAGTTTTACGAGCTTAATAAGGCAACAATTTTTGTAAATATTTAAGTGTTGACATGAACTCAACCATACGCAAATTTATTATTTTTAAATATCTCTATATTGAAAGTGAATGAAACACTTTAATGTTTTGTAAACAAATTTTGTGTCAAATTAGACAAAATGCCAAGTCCATAGTAAATTTTCCGAACGATTGCCAAAGTATTTAAAATGAATTATACGATGCTAATTCGCATGAACTATAACAATTATAACCGATTAACATCGGATGTGTTATAGCTGCCAAAATATTTTCAAGGTTTTCACAATTTTAATTCAATCAGCGTACGTTTAACAAATTTAATTAGAATTGGTCAAAAGTGAAATCCTCTAATCATTCGAATTATGGTTTTACTATTTAGTATAGGAGTTAGCAATTTACTATTTAGCATAGTAGGTAGATTTTTAAACATAAGGCACTTATATTACAGAAATGTTGTTCTAAAAATTTTAAATTTGTTTTTGGCACATTTTCCGTATTCCCATAGTCGACATATCGTATCATAACTTTGGATTTATCAGTTTCGTCCTCATTCTGAATGTAACCACGATACCAATTTTCATCGTGGGATTATGCCGCACAAACACTATAGCCTTCAGCTATTTGAATGTGATTTCCGGAATTCTCGTAATAATTGAACATATCGTCCAATAAATTACTAAGTAGATTTTCAGATTCCTTTACTTGAGCATAAACAATATTATCGGATTCAATTGCTGTTACAATTACATCATATTTATTCGATATAATTGAGTAATCACATATAGCAGGATATTTCTCCTCCTCTAGTAACGGTATTAAAGGAATTGCTAGTAATCTAAAATAAAATAAAAAATGAGAATATGACGAAACCACTTTTGAAACACACAACTTACATAAAGTGTTCTGAAACATATTCAATTTTCAAAGCTGAAAATTGATTTTCATACAATTCCTTAAATTCTTCGACTTTCGCATTCAGTTCATTTGGATTGAATTTATTAGTGTAAGGATAAGAGCACGGTAATGTTACATCGAAACCATCAATTTGAATATAAAATTTGTTAAAATTGATAATTTTCTTATATTTTGCCAAAACAATTTGCCCCGTTAAACGATTCATGTTGATGTTGTCGGGTAATGGGATAATTAATTTATCCACAACAAATCGATCAAATAGCAAATTATTGTTAACGAAATAGTTTACGAAATAAATTTCATTCTCCTCGTGCGTAAACTCACACTGATGTTGGCTCTTTGTTGGTATATAGCTGCCGATCACATCCATAATATGACCAATCGATGTTTGTAATAAACCTTTAGTCAAACTGCATCGTATCGCCAGCTGCGGTAATGTCATAACTCGTTTCTCTAGTGGCCACATATATACATTGATATGTTACATATTCGGTTTGACCATAATCTACATAAACGACTTGACAACTTTGTGTTGATATATTCATAATGACGGCACGATAGAAGCGTTGATTTTTTATATCGTGTACAATGCATGCCATGCCCAATGATGGTTTACGTGTTAAATGCTTTAAACGTGATTTCTCATTGATTTTGGCTAGATCATGCATTAATTCAATTAATTTGATTTTATTTGAGGCCAACTGGATGGAAAATAAATTTGGCCCATCTTCAACGTATGAACAATAAACTTCGACCCCGATATATAATAATTCCCATCAGAATATTTATTACACTTTAATCGATTAGTTTCATGATTTAAACAATATTTTAAACTATTATAAAATGCAATTATATTATTATGTTCACGTTAATTAATTTATTTTGTTTAGGACAAAATAAAAATTTTCTTTTTTTTTATGAGACTTTTTTTTTTGTTATAAACCAAATAACAATTGAATTAGAATCTCCCGTTTCGTTTTTTTAAAACTGTAAAAAAGGATTTGGAAAATTAATTTTTTTGTAAACGCATTTTAATTATTATTTATCATTTAAAATCATATTTACCTATCTAAATAATAATTTTCTAATTTAAATCTCGTGTAAAATTAATGATGAGTAAACTAATTACATTTTTCATTGCTCCCATTCTATGCATATCTACATTCTACACAACACACTATACTACACAGTAATAAGTCCGACAGTCTTATGTTAATTTTTTTTTTTTTTTTTTATCAAAAAATTATTCTAGAATATTCTACTAATACCGATTTCCGGTTACACAAAAAAAAAACCAGGGCGAAACCGGGGCGATAGCAGCTGTCATTCGTCGCCCGGTAAAATTTTTCGGGGCGATTAGTTTCGCCCGGGTTTTTTTTTTGTGTAGCTGGAAAACAGTATAAGTGTCTTATTGCAATTCGTTGCATTCAGGGTTAACAATAAACCAATATTTATTGCACATTTGTATTGTCGATTGGACGTTGGCGGATAGGGTACGATAGTTTAATACGGTAGACAGACACAAAGTTAATCGCGATTTTCAGTTGTCATTTTTGTCAAAAATCGCGTTGTGGAAACGAAATAATCCAGATTTAGGTGAAAATCGTGTAATAACAGACGTCTGTCATTACACAATATTCACAAAAAAATCTGGATTATTTCGTTTTAAAAATCTAATTTATACAAAAAACCAACACAATATAATTAAAAGCAAATTTCAAATCTGAATTGGATTATTTCGTTTTCACACCGCGATTTTTGATAATCGGGATACATGAAAATTGCGATTAATACCGTAGACAGACACAAAGTTAATCGCGATTTTCAGTTGTCATTTTTGTCAAAAATCGCGTTGTGAAAACGAAATAATCCAGATTTAGGTGAAAATCGTGTAATAACAGACGTCTGTCATTACACAATATTCACAAAAAAATCTGGATTATTTCGTTTTCACAACGCGATTTTTGAAAATCGGTATAAATGAAAATCGCGATTAACTTTGTGTCTGTCTACCGTATAGGAGGATTTTTTACTTCGAGTGTTTGTCGTAATAGCGCGACGTATGGGGGATAAAAGTAAAATGTCAAAAATTTTCATAGGAAATCCCATGTAACATCATTATAACAAATTGAAGAATCATCAAAGAATTTTCATCAAATATTATAATTAGATAAGTGGCATTTGTTTATAAAGTATTAAAAACTACATTCTAAGTTTAATTAATAAAATATTTTTCTATTTTAGTTCGAAAAAACAACTTCCTTTTAGTCCCAAATTTTATGGAAATGGATGTCAAAACAGTTTTGTTGTTAGTTTACAAAAGTTGGAATAACACGCTGTCAAAATATAGCTAATTATTTATTAAATTTTCTGCAATGGATGGTCTAACGGTAGAACAATTAAAACAAAAATTAAATGCTGTCGGTGCCAAAACGAGTGGAACTAAATTAATCCTTATTAATAGGTATGGCGGTAAAATATGGTTGAGGCAGTAGTTAATTTCGTGATCTTCAGCCGTTAAAGAACTTATTATAGAGATTGTGTTATATCTAACAATCAAATCAACCAAAAATAAAAATCGATTTCGATCCATTCCGCTAAATTGTAACAGTTCCGCGTCCGTTATCGTAGAATATGACATCTTTGAATTTTCCGTTTGAGTGAACATGTTGACCATTCTAACTGGTTTAATCTACAAAATTAATATTAAATAAGATTTATTCACTCAACTATAATAAAAAGTTTACCTCCGTTGGCTCTAGAATAGTAATTGATAATCTAGATAATGGCGACACATTAATTTCTAAATTATCATTTAAATCCGAATTAAAGGATTCTCTCAAAAGGGGTTCCGCAACTGGAACATTTGGTTTAACGATCTTCCTACGGCTTTGTTGTATAGTCTGATGAGCTCTTACAGGGATATTCTTTGACGGAACTGCGTCCGCTTTTAGTTTATTAGTCTGTTCTAAAATAAATAAGTACAAATTATTTTGAAGAGATATTAATTTAATTATAAATATGGTTTTCGAACCTGTGTCTCTTCTGTATTTATTCATTTGATAATCACTATCTGTAAAGTGAAGACTACACACTGTAGAGTGTATGGATATTTTTTTCCAATACGGAGGATTACCATCCACTGCTTTTTCAATTTTATGCCATTCGGAAATTGGTGGAATTTAAGTCCGCTTCCTTTTTTTACTTTTGATTTGCAGTTGGGAACACAACAGTATTTCACCATTATATAGCAAAATTCGAACAAAACTTTAAATAAATGGAATACTTTTGAAGTATTAATGCAGCAAATCAATTTTTATTTTCACAGTATAATATTCTACGTAAGTTTTAATTTTCAACAACGAAATTTTAATACAAAATTGACACTTCTTAGTTTGTTTATCCCCTTTAACCAACTGGTGGTGAACTCTCGAATTATTTGAAAAATCCTCCTATAACTTTGTGTCTGTCTACCGTATTAAACTATCGTACCCTATCCGCCAACGTCCAATCGACAATACAAATGTGCAATAAATATTGGTTTATTGTTAACCCTGAATGCAACGAATTGCAATAAGACACGTAGTAGAATATTCTAGAAAAACAAATGAGTACTAGAATAAAAAACCTATATAATTATGTGTCGGCTATTTTCATTGTTCATTCGGTGTTCGGTCATATTAACGTGAACATAATAATATAATTGAATTTTATAATAGTTTAAAATATTGTTTAAATCATGAAACTAATCGATTAAAGTGTAATAAATGGAAATTAAGTAGTTCCGAACATAATTTTTTGATATAAAAAAAAAACAAAAAAATTAACATAAGACGGTCGGACTTATTACTGTGTACACCGTTCATTCGGTGTTCGGTCATATTAACGTGAACATAATAATATAATTGAATTTTATAATAGTTTAAAATATTGTTTAAATCATGAAACTAATCGATTAAAGTGTAATAAATGGAAATTAAGTAGTTCCGAACATAATTTTTTGATATAAAAAAAAAACAAAAAAATTAACATAAGACGGTCGGACTTATTACTGTGTACACCGTTCATTCGGTGTTCGGTCATATTAACGTGAACATAATAATATAATTGAATTTTATAATAGTTTAAAATATTGTTTAAATCATGAAACTAATCGATTAAAGTGTAATAAATGGAAATTAAGTAGTTCCGAACATAATTTTTTGATATAAAAAAAAAAAAAAAATTAACATAAGACTGTCGGACTTATTACTGTGTAGTATAGTGTGTTGTGTAGAATGTAGATATGCATAGAATGGGAGCAATGAAAAATGTAATTAGTTTACTCATCATTAATTTTACACGAGATTTAAATTAGAAAATTATTATTTAGATAGGTAAATATGATTTTAAATGATAAATAATAATTAAAATGCGTTTACAAAAAAATTAATTTTCCAAATCCTTTTTTACAGTTTTAAAAAAACGAAACGGGAGATTCTAATTCAATTGTTATTGGTTTATAACAAAAAAAAACTAATCGATTAAAGTGTAATAAATATTCTGATGGGAATTATTATATATCGGGGTCAATGGATTGATTAATGTCTTCTTCCTGGACTATGGAAATGAAGATGTTATTCATTGGTTTAAGGTAAATAAAAAGCTATTTTAATATTTTAATTGTTAAGAATATAATATACGTTTGCTGTTGACTTCATTCATTACTCTTCTTATAGGAATACATTCATGATTGAACATGTTTTCACATTATGATGATCATATTTGTAAAATTTAAACTATTTTCTCATAAATTTTTTCATCCGTAGTTATAGGTCTAATTAACGATTTTTCGTTTTAAAGGCATTGACACAGCTATTTTTCGTGCGATTCGATTTTTTCTATGTATGTATTTTCAAATTTTTACCGAAATTAAAACAAATTTGATTCTAAATGTTTGAAGAAACTACATATCAAATTAAATTGCATTCTATAAAACATATTATTAATTTTTTATGTAAATAATAATTTTTATTGATAAATTATAGATTTTGTCGCCCGAATATTAAAATTTCGCAAGCGAATTTTGAAAATCTATAATTTATCAATAAAAATTATTATTTACATAAAAAATTAATAATATATTTTATAGAATGCAATTTAATTTGATATGTAGTTTCTTCAAACATTTAGAATCAAATTTGTTTTAATTTCGGTGAAAATTTGAAAATACATACATAGAAAAAATCGAATCGCACGAAAAATAGCTGTGTCAATGCCTTTAAATCTTTGAAAATATACCGCATTTTAGGATATAACAGATAGTTTTAATAACCAATTTCAAATCCTCAAATCTAATTCACCTTAATCCGAAATTATTCTCGTAGATTTTGTCCTGTATACTAAAATTAATTTCATTTATATTTAACACAAAGTATTCATTAAATTTCTTGGCAATTAGCTACATCATCTTGGTCATACAATATACAGTCCATTAAACACACGATATCATCAATTTCTTTATGCATTTTTCACATTATTAGCTAGAGTCTTTTTTGTTCTCCACAATGTACATACATATACGTAACTTTGATCTGACGAAATATCAATTTTATCCATAATGAATTTATTATTCATTCTATTTAGTTTATTAACCTTTTATATTTATTTCACTCATGTTCGTTATTAGATCGTTATATCTTGTGTTAGTAATTTATTTTCATCTTCGTCTGCCCTAGATTTATTTTTTTCTCCCGTCTTTTCGAATTCCTAGTGCTCTTATTTATATAATCCGTCTGATAATTTATATAATAACCAAGTTAATGTTCCGATATCATATCCGTTATGTATTTGATTCAAAGTATTAACTGATGCAAAATTATTTCACAAAACAGAATTCACTAAACTTAATATTTAATATTGTTTTTTTATACTCTTTCAATACGTCTAATTAACGATTTATCTTTTTAAATCTTTGAAAATATACCACATTTTAAGGGCTGATTTATCAATTTTGTTTTATTATGTTTATATATGTTTGTGTGATGTTAATATAAAGGAAATATGTTTTATTTTTTATGATATAATATGTTTAATTAATATACTTTGAATAGTCTACAGTGTTATATGTTTTATTTAAATGTTCGTAGATAATAAATACATACGTTTTATTTTCCGTGTTATTGATTAGATTGTACTTTATGTCTTGTTTTGATTTTGGGCTAATTCCTTTCCTTCTTTCCAATAAGATACATATATTTTGAATCACTATTGATTTCACTCATTTCACTGTTTAATATTTAACTATCGAATACGCGGATCTAAACTTTGATTTTTTATTTATGAAACTATATATTTACTATTTATAATTATTGAGGATTTTTTATTGACCGTGTAATTAATTCTATCTAACATTGATTTAATTTAATTTGACTTTTGCACGTAATTCATATTTATTTGAGATAGATATTGGTTAGTTGAGCTCAGTGCGGAACATAAACTCCGAGACAAGTATTTAATAAGTGTTGCCACCTCTCTTGATACTTGTTAGTCGCATATGTTCCACTGATTTTGTGTTAGTAAACATTTATTAGGGTATACTTACAATTCAATTGATTTATATTGCGAGATGATGTATTCTATAATTCACTCGTAGTATACTCTTCTGTTTCACTGAAATTCTTCTTTTTTTTTTTTTTTAAATTAAACACTCAATTTATTTTAGTTCAGATTTCCCGTTTTAACACTATTTATTTATGGATAGTTACACTCTTATTTTCACTTATTTTCTATATAAACGTAATTGAAATAATTTCGATAAATTCTACTTATTCACTTACAACTTTTGTACTTTTATTGATTTTATATTTTAAATTTTACAACTGTAGGGCCTCAGAGTGACGTTCTCTGGACGATTTTAGTATATCAATCAATCATTTGACTTCAAAATTTTGTTCTTATATACTAAAATTTTACTTATTAACCTACATATTTTATTTTACAAACACACACACATATGTATTGTAATAATTAATTTTTCCATTTTTCTGCTGAATCTAATAAACCCCTAAAAACGAAATTACTTTATTTCAATATTTTCAATTTAAAATTTTACCCGTCATTAAATTTTGGGTCGTTTACGTTTACCATACATACTTTACATATTTTTTTTTTTTTTTTTTTTTTGTTTATTTATTTGTTGTGGCCAGCCGTTTCCAGTCATACGGCCTAGTAATCTGGTTATCCACTCTGCGTTAACAGACACTTCTCAGGGGAAGGGCTGAAACAGTGGATTTGTTATCTTTCAATTTTGTTATATTTATATCTCTACAAATTTAACAAATTGACTTTTATTCTGTTTCTGTTGATTCTTCATTGATGATTTGTGGTATTTGTATTACTATGATATTAAACTATTAGCCTAAAAACTAATTACTAATACTATTTATAAACAATTCTATATTATACCATTTACTTTAAATTTTTTTTTTTTTAAATTTATATATGTAATTCAATTTCTATTCTTTATTATAGTTAATAATACTATGATTCATTGTATTGTGTATAAACTATCTATTAACTACATTTCTCTTAATTTCGTTATAATATTACTTTTACATATCTTCCATACCTTCACCTCTTATTTCTATATTAGTATGTTAGTTTATGAAAAAATTTTAAATTTAACTTTAATTTTATCTCAAATTATATTTATAACATTATGTTTTATTTATTTTAACCAAAATTAAGAACTACCTTATATGTTACCCACCACCTAATTAGTTTATTATAATCATTTGCATAAAATAATCGAATAATAAATATATCTTAGTATTTCTTCATTATTCAATCATTTCTACATCTTCCCATGCAAATGTATCTCTATGTGAGCCCACATGCCAGAAAAGGTGTTTATGTTTTGCTAATTTTATATACTTTTTTTTTTTTTTTTTTTATGGACTATTGAATTTCATGTGAGAACCTAATTTTCTTAGTTACAAATCGTAATTTATTTCTTTGAGGAATTCCACTATATCTTTCATTTATGAATTATCTTTTCTTTTGAGTATGTCTAATAGTGAATAATTAATCAGTGTATCATATTTATTTCTTATGTTTTCATACTTAATACAGTTACTAATAATGTGTACACTATCTTCCATTACTCCACAGAAATCACAGTTACTATCTTCTTCTACCCCTATCAGTGCTTTGAATTTTTTATCAAATGCATGGCCTGTTATCAATCTTTCTATCGTTTTTATCTCTGTAACTTTTAGCTTAGAATTCTTAAACCATAAAACTTTTGGAGGAACAGGATTTATGTTTTTATAGAAATTCCCTATGTTTTCCATGAGGTTGCAGTACGTTAGATCCCAATCTTCCTCAATGCTTTTTATTATTAATTTATTAATGTCTCTTGAAGTTGGATCGTTGTTATAATTATGTGTAGGTTTGTTTAACGCTATTTTTGCTAGATTATCTGCAATGATGTTACCTTTTATTCCTACGTGACCAGGAATCCATTTTATCTTCATATATATTTGTTTGTATTGTGTCCTATTATGTCTATAATTCTGTTTTCATAATGCTTCTCGGTAACCTGATATCTAGCTGTTTTGATAGACTTACACGCAAGTGTAAGCACGTCGCAATTTTAATTCCGATACACTCCGTGTTTTTTATATCAGTTGGGTTTGTGAGTTTAATTGAAAATTTATTATCTGTGTTTTGAATGAAAATCCCGACTCCTGATACGTTGTCCTTTATTGATCCATCTGAGAAAATATGATCCCAATCCGCATATTCCTTTAAAGATTCTTCTGTAAGACCTCTTAAAACTAAGCTACTTAAAGTGCTTCTGTTCTTTATACCTTTTATTGATGTTTCTATATCCATGTTCGTGGGAGTCGTTCTTCTGTAGTGAATCTGTTTTATGTCTTTGAAGAATGAGTAGTCTTTGTATAATTCATTTAGTTTATTTAAAGAACTATTGTTTTTAATTTCAGATCCTATTGGTGTATTCCTAAAAATATTCTTTGCAATATATTTTAGCGATATTAATTTGTTATTTAACTCATTTGTTGTTTGTATCGTTTCTGCCAAAATTACAGGAACTGGAGTGGTTTTCGCCAGTCCTAAACAGGTTCTAAGACATAAGTTTTTTATTGTTTGACATATGTAGTTTCCTCTTTTGTTTGCGTTGTCTGTGATTATAAATGAGAATTCAATTTTAGGTTTGATAATTGTTTTGTATAGTTTGAGTAATATTTCCGGATTCGTGCCACCCTCTTTGTGTGATAATGTTTTTATGATGTTAATTGTTTTGAGCGTTTCATTTTTTATGTTTCTATAATGGTTAGTCAAATTAAGTCTATTTGATATGGTAGTACCAAGAATCTTGGATGATAATTTTTCTGTGATTGGTATATTATCTATATTTATAATTATTTTATTCTTGTTATTTTTATTTGTGTATAATCTCATATAATGTGTTTTCTCTTTGTTGACTTTAAATTTTAATCGATTCAATATATCTTGTAACTTCGATATTACCTCGTTTATTGTTGATTGTAAATTTATAAAATTATCCTCACTAATAATAATGCAAATGTCATCCGCGAATTGGAACAATTTAATTTTTTCGTTGCTTAGGTTGTGAAGTTCGTTTGAGTAGATATTAAAGAGTGTAGGGCTCAAACAGCTTCCTTGTGGTACACCTGCATTTGTGTAGTGGTTGTAATTTTCTTTAGTTTTTGTGGTAATATTTATGTTAATTAAAAATAGATACATATACCCAATTTATTAAATTTTGCGGGAATTTCTATTTGATCATTATATCTAACAAAATTTTTTTATCTACGCTATCAAAAGCCTTTGCAATATCCATATTTAATAAAATCGATTTATCCCCTTTTGTCCTGATGTTTTGTATGTGTTTAAATAACTCTGTCATGTAATCATTAATGTTCTTATGTTTTCTAAATCCGAAATTATAGTAATTGAATATACATATTATTATTTTCTATATGATTATTTATTCTTTTCAGTAATAGTTTGCTGAAAATTTTTGATATAGTTGGTAGAAGGCAGATCGGTCTATAATTATATATATATATATATATCTGTTTTCTTTAATCCCTTCCTTTTATCTATTGCTATTACCGTAGAATTTTTCCATTTTTCTGGGAAACTACAATTAAACCAGATTTCGTTTAGATGTTTTGTTAAACTACTGATAAATTTATTATTTGACGATGTTAGTTCTTTTAATAGTTTATAACTGATCTGATCAAAACCTGGAGCTGTGTTCTTCGATTTACGAATTACTTCATTAACTTCATTCTCGTTGAATTCCTTGATATTCCTCTCTATTGATTCTATATTAAACGGTAGAAGGTAGGAAACGGTAAGAATTTATTAGCGACACTACGATCATCTAGGATTTCAAAACCAATAATTTTTTTATTTCTTACTTTATTTATCTTATTCCAAATGTCTGAGCAGTTGATGTCTTTATTAATGCTTTCCAGATAGTTTAACCAACTTTTCTTTTTTTCTCTTTTGATGCTTTGTTTAAGTTTATTTACTGAATTTGTTAACTCTTGAGCTGTATATAAATTTTTATTTCTGTTATAGATCCTCTGTTTAGCTGATTTTATATCCCACAACTTTTGAAGATCGTGGTTCCACCATGCTTTTGGTTTAAAGATGTACTTGTCGATTCTTATTTTTGTATATTTGTTTATTAAAGCTTCCAATTTCTCTTCTATATTTATAACATTATCTATGTCAATATCGTTAAATTCTTTGATTATTTTTTTCCAATTTGTGGTTTGGGTGTTATGTATGCAGTTTGTGTTTAATGTCATTATTATCGGGAAATGATCACTGCCAATGTTGTCTCTTGTTGCTCTCCATGTTAATTTGTTAGCTATTTCTCTGCTACATAATATGATATCTGGAGTAGACGTGGTGTGGTGACGCGTGTCCTTGTCTAGTTGCTGCGCCATCATTTAGAAGCAAATATTTACTGCTCGTTATCTCTTTAGCAATCAAGTTCCCCAATTTGTTGTATTTTGTATTAATTTCCCATAAATGATTATGAGCGTTTATGTCTCCTGCTATTATTGTATTGTTTTCGTATTTGAAATTTAACAAGTTCTCAAAATCCTCTGCTATCTCTTTTGGGTTGATATTATTATTGTTGTAAAAAGCTATTAGATTGAATTCTGATTTTTTATATTTACAGCTTATTGAAATATGTTCGAATTTTTTTAATTTTAGTTGTTGATTAATTACACTCCACGCTATCTTCCTATTTATTAAAAAATCCTACTCCTCCGTAACCATCTTCTCTGTCCATTGTAATTAGGTCCATGTTTTGAAATGTTAACACCTTTGATTTATTAGTCCAAGTCTCTATTAATATGGCAATGTGAATATTATTAGCGTTTATATATTGTTCTATTAAATGTTTATTATTTTGTAGGCTTCTTATATTTATTTGTAAGATATTAATATTATCAATCATAAATTAACTTGTATTAATAGCTGTCGCTATATCGATTGAGATTAAATCAGCATCACCTGGATGAATCGCTGATTTATTTGATGTTGATAAATTTGATATCTTTTTCCCTAATGTCTCAAGCAGCTTATCCTTATTTTTAATTTGATTTTTAAGATCGTTCACTATATTGTTTAGAATATTGAATCTTGCTTCTGTTTCTTTGATTTTTTTAAGTAGTTCCTTCTTTTCTTCCTGATCTGATTCTACAAGACTTTTGAAATCCCACCTGTTTGGAATTGTTTGTGTTGCTCCGAAAATTTTTTCTTTCGCTTCTTTAAATGAACACTTTTGTATTGTCATAAACTCTGTGATTCTTCTTTGTTTTATTTTTTCTCTACAAGAATTATCGTTCGTCATATGGCCCTCACCGCAAAACTTGCAACTGTTCCTTAAATTACATAGATGGTTTCCATTTTTGGTTTTAGCACAAATCTCGCATTTTGGTTCTTCCTTTGATCGACATCTCGTTATGGTGTGTCCATAATTCTGGCACTGTTTGCAGTACATCGGGTTCGGAATGTAATTGTTGACTTTTATTAGGATATTATCGTAAAATACCACATTATTTGGAATTTTATCTGCTGCAAACGTCAGTTTAATTAGTTCCATTGGAATTTTTGTATTATTGGTCTTATCCCATTTGAACATTCTTTCGATACTGATTATGTCTTTTCCCGATTTGATATTATCTTTAAGTTCTGTATCCGTTATATCTAACGGTATATTTCTTATAACACCTACCGTCTTGATATAATTGTCCGGAATGTATGCTTCGTAACCATCAAAACCTTTTAATAATTTGTTTTGGACACACTTATTAGCATCACTGTAATTTTTAAATGTGATTATTACCAGAAGTTTGCTGACTTGATCGACTGCTTCGATGTTCGGCAGTTTGTTAATTTTAATCTCCTTCCCTACCTGCATCAAATTTATGTTCTCCTTTTTCAATATAATTCTAAATGGTCCATTATCTTGAATCGAATATAGATTCTTCGGTTTGTTGATAATGTGTTTTCCCGTTTCCTCATTCTTATTTTCCTCTGTACCCTCCATACTATCTGAGTTTATATTGTGTGTTTGTGTTGATAATTTTACCATTTTGTCTGTATTCCCTTCCGTTTTGCTTGTTAGGGAATCCATCAATTTTATTTCACTTTGTAAAATTTTTCTAACACTGTTATTCACTACAAATACCGCCTTATTTTTCCTATAGTTCTTCATACCCTTTCTGGAAGAATTCACTTTTCTATTATAAATCGAATTATCACTTAATATATATGATTCCTCATCTTCACTTGATGAGTGTAAATCATATCCCGCATTTTTTTGATCCGCGTGTCTTTTTATATTTTTCGGAAAAAGGGTTGCCCCTAATTCCTTAGTATTTGAGGAATCCCCCGACAAAATTACGATTTCTAAATATTAATAGATAAATTAGGACTCACCCGATAGTTTTATAATATTATTTATTGAATTTAAACTTAAAAAAAAACTCTGAAATTCTTTTCACTAAATTTACTTTAATATTTTCCCAAAATGGCTTCTCACTGTTAATGCTCTTCTTCACACACCTTTTCCTTTCGGAAATCACAAAGAGAATGACTTTACTTATTTTAGGTCATTTACTTTATTTTTATTTCGAATATCGCATTACAATGCATTTCTTTCTTTTTATTAAATTTTTGTTATTTATGTTTTCCAAATTTACGTATTTTTTTTGTTTTTTGCTTATTCTATATAATAATTGTATTGTAGGTCACTCATAAATTATCTAATTCTATGTTATGTATTATCGTATTTTTATTTCCTTCTTCTTTTGACTTAATTTCTAATTTGTATCCGTGAGAAACGCTAAAGAAATGTTATTTGAGTTTATATATATTGTTCTATCAGATTAATATTACATTTTAGACTTCTTACATTAAGTTGCATCATCTTGAACACTCCCATGATTAATTGACCATTTTCCTCAAATTGGAATCAATTTGAGTCCTCATTAGTGTCTATTTCCGCCATATTGTCAGCTCTGATGGTTTTGCTACAAAGTTTCTCGTCTAATTCCTTCAACAAGTCATCTATGGCATTTAGTTGATTTTTTAGTTCGATTACACAATATTTTTTAATACTTTTAACTTCTTGTCCATCTTTAGGAAATCTTCGTTGATGTGTTTTTCTTTGATCTTCTCGTTGTCTATCGTATGAAAGAAATCTTGTTGTTGAGGTATGTTCTGTCTCAGACCAAATAATTTTATTTTGGCTTCCCTGTGAGATGATTTAAATCTAACCATATATATTCCGATATTTTCTTTTGCCTTAATCTCTCTTGACAGTTATAGTGATTAGTACGGTGTCCCGTGCCACAAAATTTACATTTGCTTTTCATATCACAGATATGGATTTCTTCATTATCAGAAGTTTTCGCGCAGATTACACATGTAATTAAATCCGATATACTGTTTGTACAAGGAAATAATCATCAAGTTTTTCAATATGGGTTTGTCCAAGATCACAAGGTTCCGCATTTCGCCTTTTCTGTTGAATGCTCATTTTAATTTTTTCCTACACTAATAATTGATGTCGATATTTTCTGGATGAATTTTTAATTGGTTACCTTATTTTACCCGTACAAAGAGAGGTACAGTGTAATGTTGGTTTATTAAATTTTTTGTTTTTAATATAATACACAAATATTATATGTACATATATAATTTAAAGATGATTTTTTATAAATTTTTAAGTGATTAAATTAAGTTTAATTTATTACAATTTTAGCGGATTCTTCATAATTTAAATGATAATAAATATTTATGTGTTTTTTTTTTTTTTATATTGTTTTATTTCTCATTATGCGTAAATAATATATCTTGGCACTGTTTTAGAAAACATAATCACGTTGCGGATACTCCTGACCAGATTCAATGGTGGGCGTGATTGTGTTTTCAAAAATATAGCTGATTGACGGGCTATTGCCATACATCACAATACCTATCTGTATCTCATTTTTGTTTTTGAGATAAGCAGGGGGGGCATAGTGATGGCGATAGAACGGAGTCGGCAGTCTAAGGGAACATTTACACATTTTTTTGTCCTTTTCACATTTTGCTATTCCTTTCCTTTTAAACATATTTTCTGTGATTGATTTATGAAAAACCAAAATAAAAACATATACGACCAATATTTTGATATAACAAACAATTTCTTTTTGTTTTTCATTTGTTATATTTACATTTCATTTCTGCTAATAATTTGTTATTGTGGTGGTTAAAAATCGTTAATGTCATGTCATATAACATTGGCAAAAAATACCATAAACCAAATAGTGCAATGTATCGATATAATTTTTAAAAGTTTGAAAATTCAACAAAACTTTATCTCATTTTAATTGATTTGTTGTTTGGTAAAGAATTTGATATGGTATTTTTTTTTTTGGCCAATGTTATTATGTCTCAAGCTTTAGAGCAAAGTGTCAAGTATCGTGAATCTTAGTGTCCTAGAATATGCCATATCGGATTTCGAATATATACAACTATACCACCAAGATGACCATTGGACAACTTTCAACGAGGGATCCATGGAGGGTTGAGAGTCAGAGGCTGCATAAGCAACATCAATCTGGATTCCACATTATACAGCAAGCCATACCATAGAGAAAATATTCCAAAATGTGTATATGTTTTTTTCTAGAATAATTAAAATGCAAATAAATAAATAAATAAATTAATAATAAAAAAATTAAATAATATATATTTTTATTTTGTTCCCTTGTTTCTATTTCTATACAATTCCTCTTCTACGGGTGGTATCTTGTGGCTCTGGTTTTTCGTACATAGAATCATGCTGCGGATACTCCTGACCAAATTCATTGGTGGGCATGATTTTTGTGTACAAGAACAGTACTGACTGACGGGTTATTGCCGTATTTCACCATATCTATCTGTGTGTTCCATTTTTGGAACAATCAGGGGGGTATAGTGATGGCAATAAAACGGAGTCGGCAGTTTCACTACATTACGGTATCTCACAGGCAAATTTAATACTCCCATACAAATATATTGTTTTTTAAGATATGAAAGTAATTTATATCAATTTTAGTGGTCAAGAAAGAAAACTGAAAAAATTAACGAAAAATGCCAAAAAGAAAATCAAATGGTGATAATAATAGCACTAATAGTACAAAAACTGTAACAATAAAATGTGGTTTGTCGGGCCATTGTAAAAATGAAGAAGTTTTCAACAAAATTCAGGTGGATGTAGAAGAGATGTCTTCATTATTTGTGGAGGCATCTCGCTACATCCACTTTTCATTGATGAAGAAATGGGCGGGTGGAGATTTTACACATGTAGATTTCTTACAATATTATCGCCATTTATTAAATTCTGCTTTACCAATGGACAACGAATATAAACAAATGAGGGCAACATATGGATTAGAAATTTATAACAAGAAATTAAAATCAAACATATTTGTAGACAACGCAAATCAATATTCGGTACGGTTTCACAATAATATGTGGATGCATGCCTACACAAGAATTCGGCGGTTCCTTCGCCACAACAACCCCGAAGAAGATACATATGGAACGCTAAATTATTTATTTGTTCAAAATAGCACACATGTACCAAAACCCGAATTACTCGAAAAAATGCGCGTGCACCTAAATTGGAATGGTGATCGATTATTTGATATACAAAATAAAAACGGACATATAAAACATATAGAATTGTTTTATAAATTACAACGGTATAACGAGCGCAACGATTGTAAAAATTTTACCCTTATACCAATTTATAATTTTGGAAGGCACCATATCCGTTACGATTCTCAAGCATTCTGGCAATTACTTTGTTCCCTAAAATTAGTTAAACCAAAATGGAGCGAATTTAACAGAGAAGACGAATGGAAAAAGTATTTTAAATTACCGAAGACGGTAACAAAAAAATTCGGTTATTCGATAATGACGGACGGGGTGGCTATTTCGTATACGATGGCAAAAAATAAAAATGACGAGAATAAACCAAAAAAACAAAAAATAGCTGATTACGAGACTAAAAATTTTGATTTCATTCAAAAAAACTATGAACAAGAAAAGTATGATGTAAAAGTTGGCTTGGACCCCGGTTGTAGGTTAATTGCTGCCGGAATTAACGATGGCGTACCATTTAAATACAAAAATTCTTTATTTAGGCATATGTCCGGGGTCCACACCCGAAATTACAAATTAAAACAATATACGCCGTCAACCAAAAACGAAATAATCTCCCCCATGTCGGAAGACTACATGCGCTATACAAATTATCAATTAAAACACTTTAAAATCAGACAAGGCGAATGTGTACAAAGAAAAGTCGCTCGGCTCAAATTTCGAAAATATATCTGTGTTGATAAGGCGACCAACCAGCTAGCAAAATACATAGTTGGGACACGAGTTAGATCGAGAGCTCTCGTTGTCATTGGCAATTCAAAAATAGAAGCAAATTCACCCATTAAAGGATACGTTAGAAACCCACAAACAAAATTAATAAAAGCCCTCAAAAAAATTTCGGACGTTTTAGAAGTAGACGAATTTAGGACGACGATATTATGTGCTAAATGCTATCAACCGCATATTACGTCACAGTCTCCACACCGATACCAGTTTTGCCCAAAATGTGGTACCGTGTGGAACCGTGACGTAAATGCGGGGAAAAACATCTTATATCTTGCCGAACAAAAACTTAAAAAAGAAGAAATACATTCAAATTTTAAAAGGGAAACAAAATTAAAAACACAAAATTCAAAATTAACAAAATTAAAACCACAAAATTCAAAATTAACGTTAACAAAATTAAAACCACAAAATTCAAAATTAACGCTAACAAAAAAAAAACCAGATTCAAAATTAACGCTAACAAAAAAAAAACCATATTCAAAATTAACGCTAACAAAAAATAAACCAGATTCAAAATTAACGCTAACAAAAAAAAAACCAGATTCAAAATTAACGCTAACAAAAAAAAAACCATATTCAAAATTAACGCTAACAAAAAAAAAAACCACATTCGTAGAAATTCATAAAGAAATCTAAAAATAGTAAGATAACAAATTTTTAATTATACATATATAAATTAATTTATTATATTATATTTTTATGTTTTGAATTTTTCCTTAGAACTATAATATAATGATTTGTCAAGTGGTCAATAATTATATATTTAATTTTTCTTTTTTTTTTTTCTTTTCTTTTCTAAATTTTATAGATGAATTTACAAACTACAACCAACCATATCGTCCAGCTAAATTTAATGTTTGGACGTGATTTTCCGATTAGACTGGAAAATTTAAATCCCTTGGGTCATTGAGAATACGGCCAAGTGGAGTGTGCCTCAAAATATAAGTAAGTTATAAACAAATATTTCATTTGTCTGGTTGTACTAATTTCTTATAATTTTTAGATGAATCGGACAGTTCAGTTCCGCCCCCATCATTAATACGACCACTAAATTGGTTCCTATTCATTCCTGCATTAATCGTTATGCGATTATTTCGCGCTGGAGCCTCGTTTGCGCTCTTAATGTGGGGATATGATGCATTAGCTCCAATTACAATAGTGCGTATACTTCAAAAACAGCGTAGAATAATGAGAGCGGTTCGGTATCAAGGATTAAAAACCATTCGAGCAAGAAATGTCGAAAATAAACAATCCGCTAAAAAGGGTTTGTTAAGTGGTTTCATGTCGTTTGTCAGCGGGCTAATTTGTACGCGAGGAAATCTAGAGGAACCGATTCAAATTGTCGTTAAACCGATTAGCCCAGGTGATGGACGTTCCGCCAAAAAGAGGCTTTTAAGTGACGAAGAAGAATATAATGAAGACGAAAATGATTTAAATTTGACTTGTGCGGATTTACTGGATAAATATGGATCAATAATAAGCTGTAGTAGTGATTCAGATTTTGAACCAGACGTTGTTGATGACGAAGATACATCGAGCGATTCAGGTGAAGAATCAGAACATGATTCAGGTGAAGAATCAGAACCTGAAGGAAGAACTGTTGAAGTTGAAATTGATCAAGAAAGTGAAGACAAGGAAAAGGCGACAAAAGAAGCTGAAAAGATAGACGAACCAAATAAGACTAATACTTCAGAACCAGTGGAGATTATTCAGAACAAAAATAGTAAGTGTCTACAGTAAAAATATTCATTTATTACGTATCATCCATATATTTTTCCATCCTTCATCCCTTAATTTAAAATGTTTTTTTCTCCTACTTAAAGACTACTGTAACGAATATCCTGCTACTTTGTATGGTTCTAATCCAGAAGATAAATTCTATAGTCCTATCGGTAGACAAAATTCTTTTTGATTTAATTTTTATTTAATCAATTTTTCTATTTTTCTAGAATCTCCAGTTCCCCCTGAAGAGCAAAGCCATAGTACAAAAAACGATTCCGGGGAGTCAAATCAAAGTGAGTAAGCCGCTGAGTTGATTTTATGTTTATTTTTTATGAAACAAATTTTGTTGATAAACAAGTTTTCTTCTGTCGTTTGGTATACTAATATTTTATTCTTATTTTATAGAGTCTCCAGTTCGACGTGAAGAGCATGTTCATATTGTAAGGGATTTAGAACAAAGTAAGTTAAACTCATTTTATATATTAAATTTACTGAGCTTTATGTTTATTTAATCCAATTTTGTAATAAAAATAAAAATTTATCAAGTTTAATTTCCTTAGGTCCATTCGCAAAAATCTATCATGCTCATCCAAATAGTTTGTACCATAATCTACCACCATGATATGTTCCAAATAGTTTTAATTTCCATTATTATTCGTAATACAACTAGTGCTCAATTATTATCGATAATTTTTTACGAGTTAAAACCGCGCTGAAAATTCAACGAGTGCGCAGCACGAGTTGAATTATCTGCGTCGGTTTTAACGAGTAAAAAATTATAGATCATTAATTGCAGCACGTGTTGTATTTAGTAAGAGAATACAACTTTCCCGTCAGCGATTGAATCACAATTCATCCATTTGTGTAATGTTGTATGCAAATTATTTGACAAGCTTTTGTTTGCATGGCTTTTCCTTTGATGTGTGTATAAAAAATTCAATCATAATAAAAAAAATTGAAATACAATTACAAATTAGAGATAATTGTTTAGGATTTTCTTGTTGCTATGGTGAAAATTGTAAAACTATCGCGTTGCTATGGTGAAAATTGTAAAACTATCGCGTTGCCATGGTGAAAATTGTAAAACTACCGCTATAATAACGTGTTGTTGTTTGTATTTTGCATGGCAATCTAAATACTATTGCTGTAATAATCGCTTTTTCGTAAAATTTCCCATGGCATATTTTGTGAAAGTTGTATTCTCAATATATTTCCGTTTACCTTCCTTATAAAACATATTACTCACTGTTGCTTTATGTGAATATAGGTGTATGTACTCATCTTCATGGGTCATTAATTCATAATAAGCCACCACCGTCAACACTAACACCTATATCATCAACGTCATCGCTCATAACAAATGTGCCTGCATGAAATAAATCCACAATGAAATAAATCCCCAAATAAACCATAAATGAAATAAGTTTGCAATATTATTTTGGAAATGGAAAACGTAAAATTTGGGGACTTATTTCATTACATAATATGCATTATGCTGAGTTGGGGACTTCTTGTAAACTGCAGGGACTGTACAAAAATAATCTATAATTTTCGTTATTTGTTTATTTAAATATTAATATTTAATTTTTTTTCATAAAAAAATTATTAATGAAAAATTCTACTGTGATATCAAGCCCCACCATAAATCCCAAAAATATATACGAACGCTTCTTCATCTTCACCAGTCAGTGGGCGTATTCAGGTCTCCTAATATGTTGGCAGTGGAAATCCACTGATGGAAGAAATGACATTGCCTTGAAATTTTCTCCCTAATATATTCTGTTACCCAAAGGTTCCCATCCTTATGCTGATCCGTCCTTCATCCCTAATTTATATTTTTTTTACTATTTAAACACTATTGTAACGAATACAGAAAGGAAAAAGGAGACTAACAGAGCAGCATTCACAATGAAAAAACTTTTTACTTTTTACTTACAGGTTTGTATGAATTTCAAACTTAACGAAGAAACATGTTTGCTCGTTATGTTGGAAATTCATACAAACCTGTAAGTCAAAAGTAAAAGGTTTTTTCATTGTGAATGCTCTGTTATTCTGCCACTTTGGTTGGTTCTAATATAGAAGATAAATCCTGTCCTATTTGATTTAATTGTAATTTAATATTTTTTGTTTACTTTTTTAGAAACTCCAGTTTCACATGAAGAACATAGCCGTAGTTCCGGGGAGTTGTGAGCCATTAATCCACAATAAGCCACCACCATCATCACTATCGCCCACATCATCAACGTCATCGTCCACAACAAATGTATCAACGGCCAATCCAAGTTCAACCGCAACAGTAGGTGATAGTACGCCGAACAAAAAAAAACAGACAAAGTACAATAAACACCAGAAGAATCGATATTATGGCGGAGGCAACAAGCAGAATTCAAAGAAAAATTACTACTGAGAAGTGTTTCAGTTTTGTATCCTCTGCGCAGAGTTGCACAAAAGAGAATTTTTTTAATATTTTAAATTTGCTTTGTATTTAAAAAATTTTTTTGTTATAATTTTTTTTAATTTAATTTATTGCCATTTAAGTACAGATATATTAAATAATGTTTTTGTTTTGTTTTGTAAATTTTTTGCATTTATTGAAGCGTAAAAAATCAAAAGAAATATTAAATTACATTTATACAATATTTGAGTATTTTTTATTGCATGAAAATGTCAAATGATTGGCATGGCCTTACGGTACGGCACAAACCATACAAACTTCTTTTACATATCTCTAAAGCTAAAGAATATAACTACAACAATTTACTTCAAGTCTGTGCTACCAACAATGACTAACAGTTCATCGCCCCTTGTTGCAACTGTTTAACATTTAAATCAAAAGATGCAACATCGGTAATACTTGAGAAGAATGCACATCTTAACAAATAAACAATTGTTTTCTTTTTGTTGATAAATTGATTGTTTTCCTTTTAGCTTTTCCGGCAAACAAACGTAAAACGATATTAACACTAATTGTCTTCTTTTAAGAACTTTGTATTTATATTTCTAATTGATTTGAGTTAAAAGTTAAAACTAATTTAACCGTAAAACCTTTTCTTAATGTTTTTTTCGAATTAAAATTAATTTTCTTTATAAGTAGATATAAGAGTAGATATAGTTCGATATAAGTAGATACAAACCGATTACAAATGTTTTTAAAAAGTTAATCGCTTTTATACTACTTCAGAAAATCGTTATAATAGATTTTATTGAAAATTTAAGAAATTCTAGAATTTCTAATTTATAAATGAATTTTTCAATCACTGTTAAAACCAAAGTTATCAGTTATTAAATAATAACTCCACCGGTCTTATATGTTGCATTACATTTACCGTAAATGGTAAATCCCGAGATTTTATAATTTTCAAGTACAACCCAAACCTGTAATATATCCAAGTGCAACAATGTTAGCTATACAAATAAATTGAAATTTTTGCCTAAGGCTTCTAAGGCTTTGATGAATTAAAAGAAGGTTTGATTTATTCTTCAAGTTGCTGTTAGGCAAAGATATTACATCCATATTGGCTTTTGGTTTTGGTATCCCTAGAAAAGGATGACTTCGGGTTATATTCTGAAATTCTTTTACAAGAATCCCAGCTTTTGATTTCAAGCTATCTGAAGGAGATTGCTGAGCAGTAGCGCTGACACTTTTTCGCTGACCATATCTTAGAGAAATATTTTATTCTTATTTTATAGTCTCCAGTTCGACGTGAAGAGCATGTTCATATTGTAACCTATACATGAACTTGATTTAGAACAAAGCAAGTTAAACTCATTTTATATATTAAATTTACTGAATAAGACCAGTCAACCAATCTCAGACCAGCTGTTACAATGGTCGGAACAATTTCTTCTGCATCATTTGTTGTAACAATATCGTTATCAGCTGAATTGGTTTGCTAAAAACTCTTTTATGCCAAAAGGAACGATAGGCCATGCTTTAGCAGTCTCTATGTGTACTGAACATCGAGATCAAGCCAGTATATACCCTTTTGCTCAATGTGTGATTTCTGTCCGCACTGAGCTGACCTTGGGACAGTTACGTTATGGTTCACAACACTATTTAGCACACCTGCCGCAATACTTTTCATACTTGATACTAAATTAACACATAAATCACAATTTGACATGTAGTCTTGCTATTTGTATTTAAACTACACACTTATTCAGATTGTTCACAGATAGTTCAATTCTATTGTGAAATATGTGATTACTACTTAGTCATCACAAAACCAATGAATATTTTTGGAACTTGTTATTCCGCCAAAAACTGACTTTTTTAACACAATTAAACAAACAAAACGTAAAATATACAAATTATATTAAGTTTATTTAAAAATTAAAAACAATAATTTAACATTCATTAGCGTGATATTTAATTAAAACTTTAATGGTCAGAAGACCGGTTTCGGACATTCGTCCTTTGTCAATTCTTAACAATTACTCTACCAACGTAAATAATGGAATCATTCCATTTATTTGGAAATGACTTTTTTAGCACATTTATAATGCACGAGGGTATCGCATTGGCCACTCTGCAGTAACACCAAGACCACCCTATCACGAAGATAATGTTGAAGTTTAATGTTTCACTACATCAATGCATCAAAGCGCTCAAACATTATAGGAAACTGTTCACACTCAATTGGTTGACGTAACAAGAGAAATCTTGGAAGCTGGACCAGTGAACATTATTTTTATTATTTTAGCGTACCTACCACCACCACAACAGTCACCTATTTTTATCAATTAATTTAGAAAAAAAACTAAATTTAATTTAAAAAACCAAATTTAAAATGAAAATGTTCTGTTTCGCCATCATTTCGTACCATTTGATTAAGATCATTTTGGCTTGTTTTGTGTGTTTTTTTTAATAAGTTTTGTGTGCAGAGACAAAACAAAATTTTATCGTCTCCAATTAATTAATTAATTAAAATAAAATTTTATAATTTTTCTTTTTAGCATACATGATTTTAATCAAATGGCAAAGAAAATAAATTTTATTTTAATGTTACAGTTTCAGTGCTGATAAGAAATATTTTCGGTCTGTATAATATACGTTCTGGGATTTTTTTTCTTCTGGTTTTTGTCGCAAGCAACAACGCGGATTATAAAGAGGAAACGAATGAATGAATTTTTTGAGAGGAAAGTATAGTTGTATGCAAATTAGCGCTGATTTGTATAGACAAAAAATATTACCAATTAGTGTGGTAATAAAAGCAGATTTTAATCTTTTGTTTAAGGAATTAAATTTTCGCGGTCTGTCAAAATACGTTTTATTAAAATCGCGATGTTGTAAATATCAATAAAACAAAATTCCATACTGAAAATTTTTTAATGATACCGCGCGCAAATTCAAGGAAATATTCATTAAAATAATTATTGCAAAATTCCATTAGATGAGCGCGTTCTTGCATCCGATTCGATCCTAAAATGCCACACAAATATTATTTATTTAATTAACAAAAAAAAACAAAAAATTTGATCGACCAAAAAAATCAAAACTGGGATTCCAGTGTACGCTCAATTTAGGAATTCTTTGACTTGTGTTTATGTATAAAAATTATATAATGCCTGCAAAATTGTTTTTAAACTTCCAAAGAAATATTTTTATACATCTGCAAGACTGGTTTCAGATCTTAAATTGGCGCTTTTATAATATTGGCTTGAATATAGCATCAAATTGGATATCTATCGATTGCAAAAAATAAACTCCAATGTAAAATAGAGAGTATATGTGTGGATGTGGATTGCCGATAATTTACATTTATGCACGGTAAATGCTAATAATTGTTACATCAATAAAAAATTAACTAAAATTTTAAGTAAGATTTCAAATTCAAACGATGTAAGAAAAAAAAGTTGTTTTACGATATTCAAGTGCTAATTCTGTGCCTGATTTGCATATGGAAAAATTGGAATGGTAGAGATTGACACGTGAGAAGTGGTATCAATTACTTTTTTAATATTATTTATAGGTAAAGAATTTCTTTGTTTGGAACTTTTTACTTTGGAGCATGTAAACCCCTGTAGTCTCCGCTTACAATACACCAAGGAGAACTTGCGTTAAAGGCAAGGTTCTCGATGGAGTCAACCGAGTTCTGAAGGCCTATTAGATTGTCTTAAAGTTGTATAAAATGGCCAACTAATCCGTTTTGGAATTTTTACTATAATCTCTTTTATCAGAGTGATTCTCACGCTGCTGAAGTGAAATGAAATTTCTCATATAAAAGTTTAGCTAGCGAAATGGAGGTTTTCGTATTAGAATACAGATGTCCCTATTTAATCTCTACACATTTTTCACTTCATTTTTATCTTCTCGGATGATAAATGTGAAGCTAAATTTTAACATTTCATCATTTGAGTTTTGTGTTTTTCAAACACGTATTTGCATTCCTATTTTGTTTTTAAATTCCAAATTGAAGTTACCTGATATAAGCGCCGTACTTTAGCATGTGCCACATGGCCTCAGTTACCAGTGGTTGCCACGAGGAGGCAGTAGTAGTTTACACAATTGTACTCATCACGCAGCTGCCTAATACATGACCAGAAAAGCTCACGCAATGCGCACCCTACTGGAGGGTTACTGAGCTGGTAGATTAATTTACTCAACCTTGTTCCCCCCTCCAATAGACGCCAAACCACCATGTTGTTTTTAAAAATATAATCAATCATATTGCACATACATTATTACATATGACATGTACGTGTGAATCGAGAAAAATGCTTCAATTTGTTGACTTAGGTTAGTGCGGTTGCGGTGTTTGATTTGTGAAGGTTTATTTGTACTCTCATATAGGATTCCCCCAATTTTCCCCTAAGCATTCGGTTACAAACTTGGGTTACCGTACCGGCGCGTAGATTGGTAGTCTTTTGCACAGTATTGGTAATTGTGGGTACTATTGATGTTGTTATCTCTTAGTTGTGTTTTGCTAAATACGTTTAGAGAATTGCAACTCTTTATCAACGCCTCTCGATCCTAGAAAAGCGTGCGAACCCAGACATCGAGCCTGGAAGTTCAAAATTGATTTTGTCACAATCGTGTTAGTATATATGTACATTGCACGTCCGTTAGGTTAGGTTAGGTTAGGTTGAAGTGGCTGCTATCGCACACTTAGGCCAGCAATGGCCCGTTGTGATACCACAGGATCCCATCTCCCCATTACTCCCGTTGAAAACAACCAGAGCTATTTATATAGCGTAATAAATCTCGCACTCCACAGTCCGCGAGTTCCGAAAGGCTGTCCATACCGTACACACCCAAATACTTATGCCTTCTGTATGATAGCGCCGGACATTAGCATAGGAAGTGTTCCAAAGTCTCCTCCTCCTCTTCGTCCATGCAACTTCTACAAAAGTCATTCGTCTGTATCCCCAGCCTTCTCGCATGCTCCCCAAAAAGGCAGTGACCTGTCATTATCCCAACGACCAATCCTATTTCTTGTCTTCCCAGGGATATTAGTACCTTGGAGCGCCGCAAGTCCAGTTTTGGCCAAACTTGCTTTGCTACCCTGCACGTGAGAGTGTTGATCCACCTCTCATTTGTCACGGCGATTGCCTTTTTACTGAGCGCACATTTTAGCACTGCCATAGGCCTCCCCAGACCTACCATTTCCGGCTGCATCTGGAGAGTCGTACCGTACCTAGCTAGTTCGTCCGCCCTGCAGTTCCCCGTGACGTCCGTACTTTGATTACATTATGTCTAGCCTCTTAATTAAAAAAAAGAACATTTTCTTGTAACATCTAACTTTCAATTAAATATTTAATTACATCACATATCAATTGATCTTGATCATCTCCTCAAGATACATCTCGCGTCTTACAATAACAATTACAACTATTTCTTATCTCAGTTTACCGTTCCGCGATTAGTACACATAAAACTAAATATTTTTATTATCAGCATGATTTTTATTATCAGCACCTAAATTACTAAAAAGTTAGTTTTATCTAAATTAATAAAAACGTTATATTTTTAGCACCACAGTGAATATAATAAAATATTACAATATATCTGCAATTCTAACTATAATTGTTTATGAGATGAAAAAAATATGATTAGGTAGCTAAATTCGAATATTGTTGCTATTTTACGATACATTTTTTTGGGGTAATTATGAACACAACTTATTAATTTACAGCTTTTTTATTGTAAAAACTATGCAATAGTTTAAATAGATTTGATGTTATCAGCAACGGTGTCTTCTTAGGGGTACATCTTCGATTCTAAGGCGCCCTCAAATGCAAGACGCACCTTAATTTGAGTGCCAAATATTTTTTAATATGTCGATTGTAAAGGCATTGCCCCATGCCCAAACGGCAAACCGGTATTTTTAAACGTCAAATTCAATTTTTGACCAAATTGTTTGATTTTCAACATCAAAATTATTAAAAAATAGTTCGAATTTTAAAGTTTCGCTTTATTTGTAAAAAAATTTATTAAAATTGATTTCATTTCATTAAAAAAACCCCAATTTTATAATTTGACGGACGGATTTTTGCTTGACGGCCGGCAAAATATAAAATTGGAGTTTTTTGAATGAAATTAAATCAATTTTAATATAATTTTCTTAGAATAAGATGGAACTTATAGATTAGAACTATTTCTTAATAATTTCCATATTACAAAGTGAAGCAATTTAGCCAAAAATTGGGTTTGACCGTTTTGACGGTTTTAAATGCCGGTTTTCTATTTTACAAGAGGCAGTGCCTTAAGACGCATGCTACTGACGAAAAAAATAATTCAAAATGCGTTCCGTTTGACGGTATTTTAATTTTTTAGTTTAATTAATAAACATTTTTTAACATTTTTTTTTAAATATTTATTTTATATTTTTATCTATAATAGCCATCAAAATCAGTTGAGCAATTACATACGTAATTAATTGAGCATTCAAATAAATATGGTATATTACATATTTATAAATACCATTAATCATTTGTAAAATTGTAAAATTTATATAATAACCGGTAAGCTACCTATTTATTTTTTATTAATTTAAATAAATAAATAATTTATTTTTATTAAATTAATTTTTGGACATGGTTGTCCACGGCTCCGTAGAATATTAACATCAACACAGAAAATTTAATTTATAATCATAATTAAATAAATAAATTTAATTTTTTTTAATATTTTGGAGGAATAGTGTCAAGTTTTTAATGTTAAATTTAGCTTAATTACTTGTTTTTTAATAAAATTTTTGCTACACATTTTGGAAAGGGAATTTATTTTAAAAAAAATATTCAAAACAAGCATTAAAAACTTGAAGGTATCTCCAAAAAATTAACGATTTGCAGATTGAATAATCTTATTTGGACATGACGAATATACCATATATCTTCTATGCATCCTAATAAAACACCCCTTACCAATAGGGTTTGTTTTGATTAATCCAAAAAATTTTATTTGTTTATTTATTGGATTATTCATAAAAACCACATTTAAGTTTTCAACAAACAATTTTCTATTAGCCACATTATTATTATTATTATTACTATCTTTATTTCAATAAAATAAAGACAAAATTAATTATGATATTATTTTTTATTAAATAATTTTTGATATTTTCAATATTAATAATTTTTATTTTTAATTCCTCAAATCGACCAATTTTTAATGTTAACGTCAACCCAGAAAATTTAATTTATGATAATAATTTGTCTGTTAATAACACAACAAATTATATCGTCAAGACATAACATAATATCGTGAAAAAATACATATACAAATCTTTAATATTTTGGAGGGGTATTGTCAAGTTTTTAATGTTAAATTTGGCTTAATCATTTTTAAATAAAATTTTTGCCATACTGTTTGGAAACGAATTTTTTAAAAAAAAAAAGATAAGTCTAAATTAGCATTAAAAACTTTTAAGCATCTCCAAAAAATTAAAACGATTTGCACTTTTGCAGGTGTAATACTATTATTTGGACATGGCGAATATATATGTATGTTATGTATATTAATTTTCATTATTTAATTTTATACCTAGTATTATTTTTTTGATTTTTTTTTTTCACTTAATTTAATTTTGTTGTTTTTACTGATAATTTTTTTTTTGTTGTATTTTGCTAAAAATTATTTTATTGATAACATGATAACCCATCGTGATGCTTTCCGGATAATTTCTCCACCTCATGTTATAAGCTTCCTGGTATGATAAAAATAACATTTATGTGATATGTCATCGCAGCGTTAATTGAATTTAATGAAATTATCGGTGTCCGATATTTATAATAAAATGATTACAACTGAATTGAACGGTATTTCCCGATGAGGTATTTAACAGGTCAATATTTATTTTGTTAAGAATTTATGCTACTAGTTCTTGTATTATGCAATCTATTTTTTGTTGGGTCCGCATTAATTCTACATTTAATACTGTATATAATAAATTATTATGAGTAAATTTATATAAGCAATATATAGTAAAATTCAAGCGAATGATTTTAAGAAATAGGACACAAACTATCTAATATTCTGGATTTTGTTTAGCTGTATAACCGTTCCAATCCAAATAAATTTTAGTTCACAACCAAAATTGAAATGAGTTTACGGGTATATATTATTTTTTCGTTGCTGTGGCTTTTATTACAATAAATTATAAATATTTAAAAATAAAACATACAATAATTAGTTTTACTTTTATTAAAATATTATTAAGTAAAATTTTTATTAAGCAAAACTATAAGTGTATGGTTTGTTTTTGTTTGATCATACATTTTAGTTGTGAATTAAAATTCTAATGGGGGATTGCCACATATAAAATGTTTGGCCCAATTTTTAGATCGCCATTTACAATTTGTTTTTTTTTTTTTTTTTTTTTTAAATGCTGCCAATGGCTTTATTCTTGAATCTTTCTACATAAGAAACTAACAAGAAGTAATCAAATCTTAAGCTAAAATTATTACATATTTTAAGTCTTAACCAATGTTAATACTTATTGTTGGAGCTCACAATTTAATTAATTTAGATTATACTTATACATACATATGTATAACATCAACATTTAATAAATTTACAGGTTCACAGGCTCATCAGTCCGAGTGGATCTGTTCTTTTCAGTCGCCTAAATCGTGGCTGTTTTAATATATCCCTGGCCAATTCGTTGGGATGCGCTTCTAGTTTTGAATAATATTTAGAACTGAATTCTTTAATTGTTTCTTTAATGGTTTTAATCCCAAGGTCATCATGTATATTACTATTTCGAATGTACCACGGAGCATTAGTGATACTTCGAAGTATTTTCGCTTGAGTTCGTTGCAGGAGCTCTCTGTTTGAAGCGCTGGTGGATCCCCATAACTGAATACCATATGTCCATATGGGTTTGATTATCGCTTTGTACAGTAAAACTTTATTGGCTAATGACAACTGAGATTTCCTTCCCATTAGCCAATACATTTTGGAAAATGTCATTTTTATTTGGTTGCGCTTAGTTTCAATATGGGATTTCCACGTTAACCTTCTATCCAGGTGCAAACCTAAGTATTTGACCTTCGTTTGTTGAGGAATATTTTTATTGTTTAATTTCACTGGTGGGCAGGTGCGTTTGTTCAGCGTGAATGTGATGTGAGTTGATTTGTTTTCGTTCACTTTTATTCGCCATGTCTTTAGCCAGTCCGCGATTTTGTTTAAATGATTCTGCAACTCCTTTGAGGCAATTTCGGGATTATTGTGTGACACCAGGATGGCCGTATCATCGGCAAATGTTGATATTGTTACTTTGTTGGTTACAGGAAAATCGGCTGTGTACAACAAGTATAATATTGGCCCTAGAACGCTGCCTTGCGGGACACCTGCATTAATATCATTTAAGCAAGTAGTTGCGCCATTTTGTTTGACCATGTATTGCCTTTGATTAAGGTAGTTTCCCAAAATTGAGTGAAATTTCTTCGGTAGAAGCTCTTTAATTTTGTATATTAGCCCATCGTGCCAAACTTTATCAAATGCTTGTGCTATATCCAAGAAAGCAGCAGAACAATATTTCTTTTCCTCGAAGGTGATTTTGATTGCGTTTACAATTCTGTGAATTTGCTCTGTGGTACCATGTTGGTTTCGGAACCCAAATTGATGGTCTGGTATAACGCGCCGTTCTTCTAATATTGGTTTCAATTTTGTTAGTAACATTTTTTCAAACAGCTTTGATATTGTGGGCAGCATGCTTATTGGGCGATATGATGAGATCTGCGTTTCATTTTTTCCAGGCTTATGTATCATTGTGATCAAAGATATTTTCCATTTTTGAGGAATATAACTGGTTCGCATGATCGCGTTGAATATGAATGTTATTAGTTTTATGCATTTGTCTGGCAATTCCCTTATCATTTTTCCAGTAATGAGATCATGTCCTGGTGCCTTTTTCGGGCTTATGCAATTTTTAATTGTATTCTTAACTTTCTTCCAATTATACTTTATAGGTTTGTAGGATAAACCACCATCCATTTGCTGGGGTAGCACGAAATTATTTTCTTCTTCGTGTGGTGTGAATACTGTTGTTAGATGATCAGCAAAAGCATTGGCTTTTTCTTCATCACTTCTCGCCCAATTTCCAGTTGGTAGTCTAATCGGTGGATTCGAATTTGTTGGCCTTTTTAAATGTTTTGTTGCCTTCCACAAAGAGTAATCTGTCCTCTCGGTTACCGAGAGATCACTTAAATAGTTCTGGACGCTCTGGTTTTCTTCTTCCCGCAAAGCAAATCTTAAGGCCTTGATAGCTCGATTTAATTTCCATTTCAATAACGGTGATTTTGTTTGCTGCCATAGCCGGCGAATTTTCCGTTTTTCCTGGATTAGTTCCTGTATATTATGAGACAGCTTATTAACTTTTTCGGAACTACTTATGACAGGTGTAGCCCTTTCAGCTGATAATGCCATGATGTCTTTTAAATTTTCGGCCGTCGCATCAATATCAGCTGGTGTGGTCAGAGGAATATTAAGTAGGCAATTTTGTTCGACTAGCCTTCTATATTGATCCCAATTAGTTTGCTTGTTTGTAAGACGGTTGGGTGTTTCGTTCCTTAAGACATCGGTACTCACTGTTACTATTACCGGTGAGTGATCAGAAGACAGATCATAACAATCGGTGGCCTTAGCATATGTACGTGGAATGCCCTTAGTTACACAAAAGTCGATTAAATCAGGAATTTTCTTTTTATCCTTTTTATCGCCATTTACAATTTGTGACAACATTGTTATTTAATATAAATGTGTGTGTGTTTGCCTTTGTTTGTTTGTTTTTGCAATTTTTTGTGGACAGGTGCTTTCCATCCAAATGACCTAATTTTAATGTTTTTACTCCAATAATTAATAGAATAAATAAAATAAAATAATCGCTTACGACTTTTGCTAAGGGGGAGTGTTGCAGCTATGGACTTTTATTTTTATTGATATTGTTTTCTAAATTTAGATTTTACAAATAAGATTTTTTTTTTCTTCAGATAATACATAATTATGTTATGAACTTATGAAATATTTTTACATTGTTTTCACTTAGTTATTTATACCCATCACCGAAAATACAAAACTTTAAATAATTACCCTTCACAATTATTTTAATTGAATTAATACATTAGACCTTTCAAGTCATAAATACCATGTCCATTACTCCTGTTATTTTATTTCCAAATCAAATTAATTTTTTTTTTTTTTTACAATAGAATTTTTTTTTTGCAATTTAATACAAAATTTTTTTTTTAATAATAAATATTAATGTACATAATTAATTTTGTTAGTATCCTATGATTCTTTTTCAATAAATTTAATTGTGATAACAAGTGATCAATTTAGAATTATTATTTTTACCATCAGCGTATAGTATCAGTGTTCATGTTAAATATTGCAATCAATCTCTCTTAAGTATTTTACTAATTGTTTGTATTCTTCTGTGGCTTGGCTTTGTAATATTACTTTTAACGGGTTTTGTTTAAGAATTTGGTATTTACATATTTCTTATATTTTCGTACGTCGGGTTGTGTTAAAGATGTGTTCGTTATCCTCTATTTCAATACAGACTTAACAATTGGGGAGTCTTCTAAACCTATCTAAATTTCTTTTTAAAACTGTGTCCCGTCCTTAATCTACATAAGACTTTGATTTCTCTATCATTCAAATTTCTTTGTTACTCCTGACCAGATTCAATGGTGGGCGTGATTGGGTTTTCAAAAACATAGCTGATTGACGGGCTATTGCCATACTTCACAATACCTATCTGTATCTCATTTTTGTTTTTGAGGCAATCAGGGGGGTATAGTGATGGCGATAGAACGGAGTGGGCAGTCTAGGGAAATATTTACACATTTTTTTGTTCTTTTCACATTTTGCTGTTCTTTTCCTCTTAAACATATTTTCTGCGATTGATTTACGACAACCCAAATAAAAACATATGACCAATATTTTTATATAACAAACAATTCCTTTTTGTTTTTCATTTTAGGTCGTAAATGCCGCAAACAACGCAAATTAAGTTCAAATATTTTAAATTTTTTTTTTTTGAAATATTCGCATTTACGTATAAATAGCAAACAGAAGACTAAGACTCCCGTCAAAAACATTACAAATCAAAAATGTTTTTTGAATAGTCTTTGCAAGTCGGAGGTGTTGTACGAGGCGATCGAAAAACAAGTGTTAATAATGTCCATGTTTTACGTCGAAGCGAGCGTATACTGTCATTACAAACTTAATAAATTGTTACACTCCAAAGAACACTCATTATAACTGAAAGTAAGTGCTTCGGCGAACGATAAATATCAACTTGACGCGGATTATAAATTTATGCGTAATGGATGGAATTTGTCCGAGTATCCAGTTGTGTGCCACAACAGCCTGAATTACATGTACCAGCAATACGAGACGGTTTTGAAGACTAATATCTGGATGCACGGGTATAACCGAATACGACGATTTGTAATTGAGGCTACTGAATCCGAGCGAGATGATTATACGATGGCAAAAATTTATCTTGGTATGCGTGCACTGTTTCCAAATGTAGATGATGTTAAAAAAAAAAATACAAATGGTGATTTTATTCTCGAGCTGTTTAAAAACAAATTATAAATGCCCATCAATGAAAAGCATTACTTTTGTCAAATAAAAAAAAATCCGTATAAATATTTGGCCATCTTCCATCGACTTCAGCTATACAACGAGGAAAATAATTTGAAGAATTTCATACTGTTTCCGCAAATGTCCGCCGGCCGAAAATACATTCATTTTGATGACGCAGCATTTCGAGATTTATTATCCAATTTGAAGTTATTACAGCCGGGTGAAAGTAAATGGAATAATTTTAAACTAGTTGCCCGACAATATTGGGAGAAATATTTCAAAATTAAAAGATTTGAAACGACGAAAAAAAAATTTCATGGATCTATCTATACGGATGGCATTAGCGTTTCAGTTCAACTAGGCACATCAACTATTGCCGCCATCACCAAAACGGTTAAACAGTGTTTTGGACACGCTGCGATCAATATCCAAATATACGAAATTAATTAGGATTGATCCAGGAGAACGATTGATGCTCGGTGGCATTGAGTATCGCGTTGAGAACGGTATCAAGACTAGCTATAAGCCAATTAAAATGAAATCGGGTACATTTCGGCACGACTGGGGCGAGATATCGCGTCAGCAACGAAGACTGAAATACACAAGAGATCTCACAATACCAAAGAAGATTGCTATAGGACCGACACCATCAAACACGGATCATCTACAACCATCAATCATGGACGCAAACAGAAAAAACGAAAGGGACTGCCAATATTTAATAATCAAGCTCAGTTGCTCATGATAGAAATGAACAAAACACATGATATCGTTATAACACATGGACCAAAACATTTTAAAACTTATACTGTATGGCGACTTCAGTTTCTCGATTACCTACAAAATATGTATACTAAACGTAAAGTCGCTCGTCTTCGGATGGAAAAGTATATACGAGTATCAAAAAACTTAACATGATTATAAACATTGGTTGGTACCACCAGAAGATCGTGTATTCATTGCATGGGGGAACGCATCATTGTCAGTCAATTCACCAATCAAAGGATACATACGAACACCCAAAAATAAACTATTAGAACTGCTACGAGCCTCAACAAATTATACAGTCGTGATGCAGGACGAATTTCGAACAACAAAATTATGTTCCTGTTGTTTCCAGCCGCTGTTAATGTCAAAATCACCCGATCGATATGCACTTTGCCACAAGTGTCATATTGTATGAAACCGTTATGTTAATGCCGGTAAAAATATTTTACAATTGGCGATACAACACAATGGGCTGCCGCATAAAAATTTTAATAGAATGACGAAAATTGTAAATCGGTAACATTTATTACTGGATCATCTTTTTTATAAAAAAGTATGACACAGTGCCGTACATGACATAGTGCCGTAAATCAATTAAACAAAAATCATAATAAAATTAGAAATCATGATGATGATCAGTAAACTGAAGCACAGAAGAAAAAATACAAATAAACGTAAATATGTACGGAGATCGCGAAGATTACAATATGTAGGTTTAAAAAATAAAGTAAAAATAAAGTTGTGAAGAAAACAAATTTGTTTTTTTGCTTTGTCTCTATGCGCACATTTGGTTTAGTGATTAAGAATTAAGAACTCACCTGCACTCTGAATGCACTTATGTTATTATTTCAATTGTATAGTGTATTGACTTGTTAATGCGCGGTATCTGCGGAATTCCACACATTTTGGATTGTATATGTGCATTTTTGATTGCAAACTTGCATGAGGAAAATGGATTTAATATGTTTTAAGTGGGAATTTTAATGTTTTTTGAAATTATTGAAGACTGCCAGAGATATACCGCGCATTATACCTAATCTATATTTTTGTTTATTATTATGTAAACTGCTGCTGAAGAATTCTTCTCATATCATCCAAAGCGTATATAGAATAATGGTATCAAGAGGTAAGCAGAACGAATGAATTTGACCTAAAAGGTTAACTTTTATTATCAATTACCAAATCATTCATCAGAAAAAATCTCTCGTATATAATTAATTGATTACAAAACAAATATAAAATTTTCCGCAAATCATGCACAATTGAAAATCAATCAAATATGGAATTTTAATAATCAATTTAAATTCATAAAAAAAAGAAATTTTCCGCTGATCATTATCATAAATAAACCGCAACCATTTGCAGTTTGATCATATTATGCATTGTCTTTGTATAAAATAAATTAATTGACTGTGCGCGCAATTGCCATTTACAAATAAAGATTAGAACATTTTTATAATGCCTTGATTTACAACTGTCAATCGATTATTAATTTATTAAAGTCGCGGCTACATGATGAGACTATACAAAAAAATTAGTTTACCTTATTTGAGATTGTGTTGCTCGCACATAAAATACAAAATTGTTTTGTAAATTAAATAGCTTCATATTAATTGTTTTATTGATCATAAATTACAACCTGATGGATATTTGATTTATATGATCCCCATTTTGATATTTTATTACAAAATCTAAAACACGATATTTATCACTCAAATTATGATATCCATTTTAAGATGATCGAGCTGTTGCCGCACTTTATATAACAATGTAGTGTGTGTAACATAAATTTTAGCATTTGTGTTGTTATTAACGCCATTTTGATTAGTGCCCTTAAATATTTTAACGTCATCTATATACATAGATTCGTTTCTTTCATTTTCATGTTTATAGTTTTAATTTGCAGGTGGTTTAATGTGCATTTGGTTAAACGATATAGGCAATGGCAGTAGTTTTAATATGTCACTAAAATAGAGTGTCGAATCAGAATAACCATATCAAATTACATGTGTTTCTGAACGTTGAGTATAGGTAAAGTAAATGGACGGACAAAAAAAAATCTTTACAAATTGAATATCCAATTTGATAATAAAAACTTGAAATTGTATTTGGATATGCACGTCATTTCTGTAATTTAATTTAATTTATTAAACATAACAAATGTGAAAATTAGTTTTCTATTGTTACCCGTCAAATTCAATTAATTTCGTGATATGCAAGAATCAAGAGTTGTAAAATAAAAAATAAAACGAACGACAACTGTAATAAACATTAAACTAATATTAATTTAAATCGTCTCAATTAATATTCTTATTCTTGATCTTCATTCTTCATCCATGATCCATCTCGTCTTCGTCGTCCCCTTTCGATCGAAATTTCTTGTGTTTGGTTGAGGTATTTTTATGTTGTTGCTGTTGTTTTTGTTGACCAAATTTGGTTAAAAACAATAAAAAGTTGTTTCTGCGCGAATTGACAAATTAATATTCATTAGAAAATGACTGTCTATTGCCTTAATAGAACTTTTGTATAAATGGTTAAATTAAAATTGTAATCAAACCGTCAATATATACCACGACTGCGCGACTGGCGATAAATAATTATGTATTATTTTATTGGTGTTTTTCACCTTAGAAATAAATTACATATTTGTTTTGATGTTAACATGATTCTTAACGTATTTATTGTGGAAAGGAAAGTTAAGTATTCTTCGGAACACCCAGTTGGTAATTTAAACGAAAATGCGTGAAATATTTGAGGTAGACCACCAGTAAAAAATATTAATCTCTCACACATCAGCAAGTGATTCGTTATTTTTCAACTTTGCGACTACATTATTTTTGAGATTAATCCGAAAATTTTCAAAACATTCGAAGTTTATTGAGGGAGTTCATTTGAGGCTTTTAATACATATTATTCGTTGGTGGGTTGCAAATATATAACAGATGATTTATCTTGTTGCATATATATGATGATTTAAAATTGAGTGGTCAATGCCATCAAAATTCACATCACTTTTTTATACATCAACGTTGTGTATCAGGTGGAAGGTAATTTTCAAGATATGTCGTGTAGGGACTCAGGCTTAACAAAATATTAAAAATGGAATTAAATCACCTGTAAATTCAACAAACCGGACTAACCACATTTTTCATTCGCTCTCGATAGCTGCTATCGAGAGCAGTCATATATAAACTATTGAATTACAAATTATAGTTTGACGTTAACGAGATTTTAGTGACAGGGTGATTCCCAATTAAAAAAATATTTACTAATCTAATGCATGGCTTCTCCGAATTGTTTTTTTTTTTGTTTTTCGCCAATTCCGTTGGAATTTGGAAGGTGTACCTATTTGCTGTAGAAAAATATTTGTTCAAAAAGTTCGACAGTCGGTTCCGTTTAACTACGAGAAAATCTGTTTGGCAGTTTTCTCTTCCACTAACCTATTCTACACTCGAATAGGTCTAAAAGTTAACACAAGCTGCATTCTAAAATCTATCTTTCGGCTAAAATTTCGACCAAAACTACCAATATTTTGAGAATGGGAGGCAAAACAAACAAATAAAAATTGTATGACTGGAAGGATGAGCACGACGTTTTTTTGATCGATGTTTCGGGGTCCTGGTAACCTAATTTGTCGAGAAATGTGAAAATCTGGAACAAAATATTTTTCGCGATTACAATACTTACCCCATATAACTTCGCTATAGTGGGAAAAGTAAAAAAAACTTGAAAAACACGAATTTTTTCAAAAAAGTCATCTTTAACGACTGGGGCAAACTTTGAACTGGGTCAAAATTGTCAAATCTAGTGTGAAGAAAACTCACAAGGAATAATGGAAAACCGATGCATCCACAGAAAGTCCTTGTAAGGTGTGATTTTTGGGCTGGTGGAGTAATCGGGCCTTATTTATTTGTAAACAAAGGATTGCGGTTACGATAAATGGACCTCGATATCGGAATATGATTACGGATTTTTTGTTTGAAGAAATTGGAAGGTGTGGATGTCCAAAATATGTAGTTTCAGCAGGACGGTGCCACATGTCATACAGCAACAAAAACAATTGATCTCTTGCGCGAATGCCGGCCGCCTAGATCTTACGGTCTAACCCTCCTACATTGTTTCTTATGGGGCTATTTGAAGGCAAAAATGTATACCAACGATCCAAAAATAATTGATGCCCTAATTTGCCCGATTAATAATATCAATTCCACCAACAAAGGGCCTATCGGAGATCGTAATTACCTCACGCCACTTCCTCTGGAAGCTCTGCATCTACATTTTTGTCACAGCAAAAAATTCAAATCAAGTCTATATAATTGCAAGTAACAACTGAGTGTCCGAAATAGCTTAAATAATCACTGGTAGTTTTACTGTTACTGCATGTAAATTTGTCTCTTCAATGGTACTTTGGCGACCCCATAACATTCCACAATTTTGTAGTTACAATTTACGGTTCATTGGTAAAAGACAATAACGAACCGATAATTACGCGGTATATTGGGTCCGAAATATTTCGGGACAAAAAATTACGCTAAAAACCACGAGGCAAGCACATCTAAAATAAAAAGACATAAATGTACATACATTTGCTTATATTAAATATTTTATTATTAGACTTTAATTAATGTAATAAATAGTGTGAAATTAAACGTAAAAATTGTTTGTTTTAAACTAAAATCGGTGTGAATAAATTGAGTTTCCTCTAAAGTATCCCCAAAATACCCGTTGCGCTTGTTCTTAATGGACTGTATTTTGATAAGGTTGTTTGTTCATTCCCACTATGGCACTTAAACACTGCAATAAATCTTAACAAATAGCACGCGTTTATACACAAAAAAAATGGTAACACAATTAATACAGAGTTAGTAATTGTTAATCACTCAATTTATTTTACATTAGTAGAGATTCATACCAATATTCGTTAAGATCAATCAATATTGTTGTTAGTACAGAGCTTTTACAAAATTATTTCCAAATAAAGATATTTACATTTGTGTTGTCAACAAAACAAATAATATTATAATAACCTATTTTAATAAGCTAAGTATACAATTTTTCTTTATAATTTTTCAGGATTATCAAATTTTCTAATTTTATTTAATTTTTTAGATCGTATACAACTATTGAGCTCAAACAGCGCTAAACGCGTGGTTAAAATGGTGTAGTGGAACATGTTAACATACATTGAGCCACAAAATATCCACATTGGTGACCTCGAGGAGATCTTAAAATATTATATACATAGTATGTCATATTATAAACTAAAGTTTTTCAACCCCGCGCACACAAGCGTGCATCACATAACCTAAAACCGAAAGCACGTGTATCTCGATATAACACTATCATTCAATGGAGTATATATTATCAGCGCAAGCAATATTGCCAGCAAAACGGCTTACAAGTCAAACTCACAGGGAATTTTCAGTACCAAGACGGTGCTACAATCGACACATGCAACCACCGCGGGATTTAACGCGCCATACCCAACTGTACACAACGCGTAATTGTCGTTAACTCGTTAATAAAAACCGAGCATAGATACAACATTTTTTTCTCTTATTTCAATCGGCGAGTTTCACAATGCGTGACGGTGAAAACGAACCGGAGTTGAACAATGGACAAAATCTCTACCCATAATACTGCTCGGTTTAAGAACAACCTTTCGAGAAGTCTCTCAAAGCACAGCATGTGGCCAAACTATACGACTGCCAGCAAAAAATGGTGTAGTGGCCTATATCAACATACGTTGAGCCACAAAATACCCACAAATGTAAAAACTTGTAACAAGCCATTCGACTGCTACAAAAATAATACCGGGAAATTTCAAACTCATAAAAGTAGGCTTTGTACGGATTCCGTGCAAATTTAGTATGAACAATTTATACTAAAATAAAAGTTATAGTGTGCTTTTGAAAATTCTCTACATGCTAATTGCTAATTTCTATTTGAAAATTCTTAGAAATTATTTAAAATAATCGTTGAAGGGGTAAAACAACGTCAAAAACGCTAATTTAATCAATTTTACTAAACTGCACGGAATCCCTATACAGATTTGTTTCAATAACGTTATAAATCGTAATCCAATATATTTTATTAATTTAATCTCCAATCCAAATTTTTTTTAGATCTTATCGAAAATAAAGTGAACGAACTAATGTAATAATAATTTTTACTTCAACATACTAAAGTGTGCCATTATTATTGTACCCATTATTTCGAAATTTAGAAATGCTGAACAAGTTCGAATTTGTTTAGTCAAACAAGTTATAGGAGTTCAACCATAGATGGCAGTGCGATCAGAACGCAGATTAACTTTTATCGACCAAATAAAAACAATAATCAGCTGTCATATTCAAATAAATTATAATAATCTATTACTACGTTTCCATGATGGAGTTAACCGGGATTAACGTGGATTATCTCATCATGGAAACATGTCGAGTTTAGGATTTTCGTTAAGTTTTTTAATCAGACTTAACTCAACGAAAGTATTAGGTACCATGTTTCCATGTATCGAGTTCAAATAGGTTTAGGTTTCGTTGAGTTGAAAACATGGCGGCACTAAAATATTTCGATAGAATAAAAAAATAAAATTTTATGTTGAACAACAACCAAATTTTTATTTCGCACTGTTATATAGTCATTATACGTTGACAACGACATTTTTGCGTACTTTTTCAATTATTTTTGGGAAATTTAATTTCTAATATGCGAAGTGCCATTTTTAACTTTAACAAATCTTTGACAGATAGAATCTATCTAAAATGAACAAGATTCGGCGAGTTTATTTGGATTTAACGAAACTCTACCCTAATATGCGTTTCCATATACATAAACCGAGTTGAACCTAGGTTAACTCTATCATGGAAACATGGTAAGGGTAAGAAGGGATTCTATCTGTCGAAACGTAAAAAACAATAATAACAATACAAAATAGTGTCGCGAGTATTCTTTCTCTCCTAATAGTTCATAAATCATAAAAATCACAAAAAATCTTAAATTTAAAAATTTCCACCAAACAAATAAAATTTTCAGAAGTGACTTTTAATGGTTGTGAAATGTCAAATTACACCAGAAATTATATCATAATTTCATGGAGACGATATGGATTAGCGCCGCCATGTTATTAACCCAACGAAACTTTTAATTCTGGTTAACTCTGTCATGAAAACGTAGTATATAAGGGTCATCGCTGACAAAAATGTAAATAAAAGCAAAAAAAGACGAATCAAACAGATAACTATATCTTTGCCCTCAAGTTTACTATGGAAAAGTATAGTTATGTCCCTTAAGCCTTGTTCAGACTACGTTAGTAATTTAGTCGAGTAGCGAATATTTTAGTAACTAAAATCGATGAACTGACCAAAACTGATTTAGCTGATTTAGTTATATTTATTAAATGCATAGGCGCGTTGATAGTTTATCTGTATCCATCCTCTTTGGAAGGTCGATATTCACAGATTCGACTACGACAATCAATTAGGTTTTTCTTGGACAATAAACTCTCCTCGACAAGTCGTTGGTTCTGTCCTATGCTTCCTTAGAATGGTGGTCTGGATTTACAAACGTTTGTTTGTAGGGCTATTACTGAGAACTAGGACCCCAACTTACCCAATTCTTGCCAAGCTGATAGTCTTATGAATTGATGGGTCCTACTCTGATTTTAGGGCAGGTTATTTCAACAGTACAGGACCTTCTTTTGTTGGCACCATCATGAATTGTTAGATTGTATGTCCACCATTGGCGGTTGTAGAATGACATTAATTTTTGTAGTTGAAAGAGTTGAAAAGCACTACTGAACAGCAGTACGACGAACCGGTTTTTGGAGCTTTAAATTTAATGTCCATTTCTATATAAAAAAGATCAAAATTAAAAAAATATATTAAAACATTTCGTATTGTATAAACCTTACCTTTAAATATATCTGTAAACTTTGAGAGACTTACGTGATTTTCATATTTTGAACGAACAATCGTCAAGTTAAATCGTCGTGTAAATATTTTTTACTCGTATCCCCTCTTTTGTAGTGGCTTTCATAAGCCGGAAAACTACCTATATGAGTTTTAAAATTATTTATCTTCTCCAGTGCCATTTTATTTTTTGGATCTGCTTTACCCTGATTATCCACAAATGACATTTCTGGTGAATTTAGTTGTTTCTTGACGACACATTTTAAAAAACTTCCGATTTCACCTAGACAACATCGAAAACATTTCTGACTTACTACAACCAGGGGGGCTATTTCTGAATACGATACGAATTCAAATGTATAAAGGCAAGGCTCCATGATACGACAAAACCTACGATTCGAATCGGTTCTTCGTGATCCTGGCTACATGGACGAAAAAATCGTTTCGAAATTCTACGCGTACGCGACCAACAAAAATACAATTTTTCAAATGAGTTTTTGACTTTTGTGGCTATGTATACCACGAAAAAAAAATCATCGTACTGGAAGATGAGTTCGCTTTCCGGTTGAACGATTTTTTTAAAATTTTTTTTTTCTCGAAGTCGCCATATCGTACGACGAAAAGGAAAAATTCCTTGTTTTAATTAAAATAAAATAATTTGCTACGTACAATAGTTCGAAAATTAAAATTTACCTGTTCCGTTAAAATTTTTAATTAGCCACAGTTTAAAAAATATAAGAATAGATGTAAAACTTGTAAAAACGTTGTAACAAAATCGTTCGTGTTGGCTTTCATGGTGCCTTGACTTAAGATTCGTATTTGATTTAAATAAGAAACGAGCGAATCTGATTCAATTCTAATTCAATTCAAATAAGAATATTATACTTTCGTATTCGTATCGTATTCAGAAATAGCCCTCCAGTTTGCTGTCTAATTCGAAATGATAATAGATTGAGTGAGAACGGTTTCTTGGAGCAGTCGTACTTTTTTCATTCTTTGAGGCTTTTTGTCTTCCACATTTAGAAGGCTAGAGAGCCTAAAAATATTGGTCAACAATTAATTATTGTTTGTCGAATGAAATTTTGGTTTGCAAGTTCTCTCCGGAATCTGTTTTTTAATTTAGGTTTGTAAGGTTTTCCTCGATTACTCTGATATTGTGAAAATTTTCTAACATATCGCTTTTTAGGTGGTGCTTAATTTTAATTTTCCAAATTATTTTCAATTTCCAGTGCCATTTCTTCAATACCTGAAGTGCTCGACCAATTATCAGCATCATCCAAGACAGGTGGGCATATACTATGTACATAATTTGGGTCAACATCACAATTATCATTTTCATAAGCATCTGATTTATTAATCAGGCGTTATCAATTTCATTGTCGACAATATTAGTAGCATCAGTTTCATCTCCCTCAAATGTAACTCAAGCGTGTTTCAAAATTCATTTATATTTGAATCCGTTTCTGGATCTAAAGCTAAACTTGTTTCACGGCGTACAGTCGGGTCCAGCGACGTATTTTCTTGAATATTGAGTGAAGTTTGGATCTCATTATCCTTGATTATGGTTTCACTATACCACTAAGACCTAAAAAGCAAAGTATTTATTATTGAACCTTATAATTACACATAATCACACGTTAAATATTATTTTTAAACATGAATAGATGTTGAAAATTACTCCCACTTAGTTTGGATATGGCCAATGCCATTTCCATTATTATTTTAGAACGGGTCAACTTTCTTTCATTTATCTTAACACAAGTGGTCTATGTGGACTAGGGAACAATAACTTATTTTCACTTAAGATTTAAAATAACAAACAAATAATTAAAACAAAACAACTTATGTGTCATGTAGGATGTTGAAAATATATATTTCGAATTTATAAACGCTTAACTCACTATTAGGAAACGCATAAAACTATATTTAACATAAGGAGTCGCTTATGTTTACTTCGCTACTTTTCCTTTTCTAAAAGATTCACAACTCTTGTTGTGTGACTCATGTCGATTTTTTCGACTAAACCATAGACTGTTCTAAATTGTTGACTAGGTCATGCCAGTCATTCATAGATAGCGTAAGGGTCAATAAGATAAGCTGTGCCTGGCTTTCTATTATTCTAAATAGTGACTATTCAAACGTCAACCGAATGTTATTATTATTTGCCGGTAATAAACAGGCACTGTTTCAAATTTCGTGTAAATACTTTTCGTTTGGGCTTGCGTGCAGGTTAATTAGTTAATAAAATCGTCTACATTTATTGCCGGTACTAGAAAGCCTTAAGACTTTCAAAATATTAGATGAGTTCGACCAAAAACTGCTTTTCAGCATTACTAAATCAAATTGAAGACGGTCCTTCTGTTCAGCCAAAAGTTGACCTACCTTATATTTCTAATAGAGATTGCGAAAGCAAAGTGGGGATCGTGGTTGCAGCAACATTAATTCGCCTTAATCCAAGAAAGAAGGAGGCTAATGCACTATGAATAATATTTCTAAGATCTGTTAAAATAAAGTAAAAATTAAGGCGAGATGTTTTATCCTTACGATTTAAATTTGCTAGGTGTTAATTAATTTAACCCAAAGCCGCGGTGAGCCCACAGTTAATGGGACCCACGAGATTTATCAAGAGATCGAATATTAGTTCAAAGTTGACTTTGAAATTTGCAAAACGGGACGTTACTAGGAAATTTTTAAGAAAAGGCGGTGATCTTGTTTTGGAGAAAGAAAAGAAATCGTTCCTGTTCAATATTTTCTTAAGACAGGCCCAATAATTTCTTCTCGTTTGCTGAAGGTGAATGTCAGCGTAATTACACGTAATCTGACTCCATAGAAATTAAAATGGCTTTAGGTTCTGACAGATATTTAGATTAATGCTGTGTGCATCATGTCAATTTTTTTTTTGGCTAAATTTTCGACTTTTTTAAATAGCTGGTCAACTCAAACTAGTCTTTGATAGATAGCGACACAGTTTAAAGGACATATTGCTCTTTGAATAAAATAACCAGGCTTACTGTATGAAATTTCGATTTATCTGCAACAGCACGGTGTATAAAATTATGGTGATTGGATCTGAAGATACCGGGTTTGTAACTCGAGGGAATGAAATGATCCCCAGATTCAATATTTTACAATTTTTCGGTATTCTTCGTCCATAAAATGTCAGTAATTTGCATAAACTCAACTGTTGCTGTAGACCGGGATGCAAAATATCTTATCAATATTTTTAAAGGCTATGAAATGACGGAGGTTAGCAATCGTAAATAGACTTGGGAGGGAGTGTTTTAGTTCCATCATGCTAAACTGCACCCAATTAAAAAATTGATAAAAAAAACAAAAAAACATGTAGAACTTATTAATCAGAACGGTGCCATATTTGAGTTTGACAGTTCGGTTCTGATTTATGATTACATTGATTACGAAAGACAGCTGAATAACGATATTCTAGAGACCAGTGCATTTTATAATTGCCCTAAATACGAAGAAAATAGGATATTCGATTTTAAAAGAACCGTCAGGAATTTCACCCGAATGATGCAGAATAAGCAGAATGATGCAGAATTAGTGTAATGTTGTTTTGAAATGAAAAATCGAAAATTTAGTCAAAAAAATCGACCTGAGGCACACAGCATCGGAATTTAAAGTTAATAAGAAATAATCGCCTAACTCGACGTAATTTGTTATTCCGTAATTTGTTTTTTTTTTCGTTTTAACGACTACATACTAAGATAGATTTTTACAACTTAAGCGATTATTCCAAAATCATTTTATTTAAATCTGACTTAAGCGAATATATTTTATCTGCATTATTTTTACAAAAATAAACCAAAATTCATGAAACTTAGAAAAAAAAGTTTAATTTCAAATATGGCTGTTACATAAATTCATTTTTTGTTTATCTCGACTTAAGCGATTTTGCCTTGTAACCAGAGAATTTTTCCTCGTGGCGCTAGAAACCATAGGGCCGGCTCTGGAGGTAGGAGTTGTCCGTTGTCTATCTTTATGGAAGCAAATGGCAGATCCATTGCTGCAATGCCTATATATTGCTTCGTATCCTAACAATTGGTCTCCAAAAAATCTCAGAAACAACCACACAAACAAATGTATGATGGAGTGTTTTTAAATTAATTGATTTAATTATATTGATAAATTATCGATTAATTAAATAATCGTCATTCAGGGATGATACATTGATGATCGTATATTTAATGTTAACGCCTAAATCACTACATTTTAATAAGTTAATTCCAATTCAACCAAGAAACTTTCTATAAATAAAATTTGACAAAAGAAAAAAAATTAATTTCAAGAGAGTGAGATTTTTCCTATACTCTGTCATTTTCGCACATTTCTGCGAGAGGGGAAAACTAAAAACATAAAAAACAGACAAACACGCAGCCGAAAGCAAAACACATTGCATAAACTTTTATTTTGTTTACGTGTGCTTTTAATGCTCTCTGTTTTGATGGAAAATTGAGAGCGACGAGCTTTTTGTTTTGTTTTTTGCCATTTTAAAAATTCTCTACACTGTATTCGTAATGATTTGTCTGTTTCAGTTAATAATAAACAATTACATATAACAGGTTAGACACAACACAATTTTGATTCAGTTATCAAATGCTCGTTGAGTGCGTTAAAGCTAAAAAGTGTTTCTTCATATTATACAGTATGTATATACCTAGTGAAAAAGCTTTGTGAAAAATAAATTTAAGTTTTTGTGAGTTATGAAAATTTATTTTGTGTTAGTTTTGTGTTTGTGTTAGATTGTAACGAAATTTTTATAAATGATTGCGGGATAAATTTCCCAAAAGTGTAATTTTTTGTTCACATATATACATACATACCTTTATAGTGGCACAAAGTGATTTTTTTAGTTTCTGTTGATTTTGTGCATCTATATATAAAATGTGTGTAAAATGGTTCTTCACTAATTTGGATTAAATTGCCTGAATACGCGTTATGAAATGAAAATGTATGTAAACGATAAAATATTTAAGTTTTTGATAAATTTTGATACAGAGCGAATTGTTATTTTATGTTCTCGTTACATCCTGTTGTACTATAGACTTAAAACAACAACATAGAAAAATGCAACGTACGAAAAACATCCTTACGAGTATGCGAAATTTTTTCACATACCTACATGTAAATACAAGAGAAATACTCGCTCCACAAATTTAATTTTGTAGTTTTATTGTACTTGTTGTGTTAGTATCAGTGGGGTACGTCATTTTATGTAACAGCGATATCATCTGAATTCTGCAAATTGGATTAATGTTTCATCTGCTTGAAAATAATAATTTTTCCGGCTGACGGTATACAATTTGTTATGAGCATAGTTTGCGCTCTACAAAATATTTTCTTAACGCTAGACTCGTATATAAAGGAGCTCATTAGTTATGGTTAAGCGATGGAATTTTTGTGTAAGATGAAGATAATTTATTACGATACTTGTATAGAAAAATTAAAATAAAAATTCGTTTTGATAGGTATAAGAACAGTTTTTTTATTAGTGGTGCAAAAAGTTTGCACAAATATGACTTTAAATTGTGAGCCAAGTTGTAGCTGAAAAGTCCGTCTTTCATAATCAAATGAGAAATCAATTCGATTAGGTCAGATTGAAAAGTTATTTAATCTTTGAGATTTCAAGTTTGTTGAGGTTCGGTTTTTTACAACCCTTCCTTATACTACTGTATTCGCAGTTTTGTTGTTCCGCGCTGTAAATGAATAAATTTTCAGGTGATCCAAGATCCAAGATGTGAGTAGCACGATTCCTTCAAGTTGACGCCACAATATCGAAATGTTAGGCCTTGTGCTTTATTGATGGTCATACTGTAGTCCAATTTTACTTCAAGGAATTTAAAATTTCGGTAGGAAAATTTACACTTTGGTATTAATCGGTCGTGGTGTCGATTGAAATGTAAAGAGTCGGTGAAATTTTCGCCGATGTCCGAGTATATTTTGCTAACGAGTTGTTCAGGTGTTTCAACAATATTGAACTCATTCGTTAATACGATTTGACGAATTTTTCGTCTAATGTTATAGGTACTTTCTTCTATTTGAAGGAGTTTTTCCTGCCACAAAGAGTCCCGCTCTCATATTTGTTGTTAATTTGATTATTTTTACATGCTGCCAGGTGTTTGACGCAAGCGTTTGACGAAAATTGCCCGATAATATTAGTAAGGCAGTGCTTAGAAGTACTTTCTGTGGGCCATTATCCATTGGTCCTATTTGATGGCCTTGCACTGTTTTAATATTTATTCACGTGCGGACGATCTTGTGATATCACATACCAGGTATTCACGTTCAGCGACATTTAATGGTAATTTTAGTCCATAGAATGTGCAATCCATAGCCGCTATTCCCGATGAGTGCTATTTCCTTGTTTGCGCGAATTTCGGCCAGAATTGGGTTGATTAAAAAAAAGTTTCCTGTGCCACCGGGTGCATTCAGAAATATTATGCCTCTTTATCTTTTTTTTTAACGTAGTCCATTGCAAAGTCATAGGCCGGTTTTTGACTCTGAATTAGTTAGGGTTTACTATGTTGGGTGTAGTATCACAACTCATCAACATTGTAATATTTTTCTCTTAATAGTTCACTGTTCGTGGCGTCAAATCTACTTCGTCATGGTGACTGAACTCCCTGTTGTATTAGCATTTTGTTGGTCATCATCACTAAACATTTATTTTCCGAGTTGTAGTGAGTCGTAACTATAATACGTTTGAGTAGTAATGTCATGCTGGCTATATTCGTTGTCGACGATTACCACTGCGAATTAGTTGACTTGAGGTGCATTAAACCTTGGTTCTTGCTCACCGGCTACTCACTTCTCGTTGGTACGTTGGTTATCGCTATGGAGTTGATGTTGTAACTACCTGATAAATTCTCGATATAGTCCCTGGATGTAGGTACAACGCTGGTTCACTTCGAATTGTTCATCGCCAATAAAATATATTTGGTGCCAGTAGAAGTGAGCCAACTTGATAAATTTGTCCTCTTTAATAACTCGAATGAAAGTGTCTTCGTCGCGCTTAAATGTAGCCCCGAACGATTTCATTTGGGATCAAGCTTTGAAACGGCGCATATTTTGTAAAAAGTGTTTTGATTCTGGTTTCTTTCCAGTCATATAAGTGAATAGTTCTGGTGGCGGTACTTGTAATGCTGGCAATCTGACTTTGCCACTCATATAATACGTGTATGGAATTTTGCCCTTGTAAAGTGAGTTTAAAAAAATTAAACCAAAAATATTTTGTTCGAAATCACTTTGAATTTATCTCGCTTTAAATTATCACTTTAAACTTTCATAATTCGTTCTCTTCGGTCTGTTCTTGTTTGTTATTAAAATAATTCTGTCACAGTGCGCTGAACTTCGCCTTATATACAATCAAGGATCGAAATTTCTAGAGCATAGCATCTACGATTACCGACTCCAGAACAGTTTAGAACATTAAGATGCATTCAATTTTCAGTTTCCAAACATTCTAGAATTGTGAAATTTTTTAAAAAATTCTGCAATTTTCTAGAAAATTTTGGAACCTTTTGAAAGACACCAAAGAGATGACGGTACTTAGAATTTGCCACAATCCTAAGATGAAGTTGGTCACACAAGCAAAAATTCAGGTGCATTGTCCGGATCAAATTGCATTTTATCGGATAAATGATGGTAAACAGTTTTTATCGCTTGATAAAAATCAGCCGTCAACGCATCAATAATTCAAAACGTGTTAAAGAGAAAAAAATTGTTTGGTATATTTAGCAGAGGCGTTGATCGAGAAAGGTACAAACACTATAACAGTGCACACATCAGTAAAACTTGTCCGTAAAACCCAAAAAATAAATGCAAGCAATCAACTAGATCTCGATATGGCAATTTTTTTCCGGCTAAAGAATCAAGCACATACAAGACTATCTACCAGAAGTGCAATACTCCATTAAACGTTTCAAACGAGTTAAACATTTAATAATGAAAGGTAAACAATTAAAAACTAATTAAAACTTTACGAGGCACAAGTTTTTTATATACAGAAACATAAACTTTCTGATAACTTGCCTTCGAGTGTTGCATTATGGAATAAGTGTTGAAGACAAAGTTTATGAGCGTACAAATTATAGTAGTTTAGCGATGGACAATCAATAGTCCCTATGAATTTCATTCTGCACCAGAACGAGTATTCCTGATTTTAGAAATCGTTCCAAATTAAAAATTCACCAAGTTTTACGTCCAAAGAATGCAGGGTGTATCACACAAAAGTATAAATTAGGGAGCTCTTTTTAGGTTCACAGTTTTTTTTTTGGATGACAAAACTACAACGACTATTGGTTTCCTAGATCACCTTACTACCCTTTAAAATACTTGTAGTTACGGAATACATTTGGGGTTTGGTCTTTTTATTCCATATTTGTGTCTTGTGTGTTATTGTAATCGAAAAAATTGTTTTACGTTTTTGAAAATAGTTAATTGTTTTAAGTGCATGATAAGAGACAGACCAATACCATAAAATAAAAACTTTTAATTAAAATAAAATACAAAAAAAAATATTTTTTCGATAGAATAGAATTGAATATAAAAATAATTATTTTAAATTCAAATTCAAACCATGTGTATGTACACTATATCGAAGTGTTATGTGGAGTTGGGGTGTCATCAGCACTTCAGCACATAATTAATCATACAAAATATACGAGAATAAATACGTTTTGCATTTTTACATGGTTTTACAAAATTTTTAGAATTTATCTTGTCAATATGTCGATGATACAAACGTGGTATATGTATTTGATTATGATTGAAATTTGTTTGTGTTACTACGTCATTAATAAAAATCCTAGCAACTATTTGGATGTAGCTATACGAGTACTCTTACGGTCTTTTATAAAGAACGGCAACAGAAATCTCAGTTTACACACAGAAATGGACAATGGCATACGCCGACAAATATTACAGCAATACTTCAACAACATGAAATAAGACAAAAAATTTCGGTGTGAAGTGCGCTGGAGAGACGTAGAGCTACATTAGCCAGCGACGATAATTTGAAATGACACTTTTTAATTTGTTTAGTTTTAATAAAGCTTCCAGTTTGTAATCGGTAGAGCACGTATAGATGAACGATTTTCTTTCGCAGAGTAGTTGACAGTAGCGTATTTGTGAATGGTATGTATGTACCAGTAAATTTAATAAATAACATAGGTACATATCTGTGAATTAAGATATGTGGGTATGGGAAATGTGTCAGTTGTGTTTTATCGATTTATGTTATCATCATTAATATTTAACATCATCATCATATCATTGCAAATTGATAAATTTTCCCAGAATCTATGCACATGTGATAGGTATATGTTCATTCCGCTTCATATGATTCTGACAATTTTTCAATAAATAATTTTTTTAAAGTTGAATTCGATTTAAATTAAATTAATTGAAAAACACATTTTCAAATAATAAAATATCAGCTGCCACAGTTTTTGTATTTTTTATTTGTTTTTGTTATTGTTGAATGAGGATGAAACTGAAAGTAGGATTAGCATATAGTAAAATTGAGAAAGAAAAGTGATTTCAAACTGTAAATTATTCTACAAAATCGAAAATTATTCTGTAAGACATTGTATAAGGCTGAGTGATTCGAGAAGTTATATTGTTAAAATAAATTTTTGCCTCTTTATGTTTCGCCTCAAAACGAATTACCCAAAAGTATTTTAAGAGGCTGCATTTTTTTATTAGATTGCTTAGTGTACTATAAAATATTGATTAGGCTTAAGGGTAGGTGGAAGCGTTCATTTTTAAATTGTGCTTTTAAGTCTATTCAAATCTAACGGGGGAAGGAGGGGGATATTTTCCACTTCAGTTGCACCATGTTGAAACCATTTTTTCTACTATTTATGATATGCAGTGTCACTAAATTATTAAAGGCCAAGAAAATTTAGCAAATATCTTAAATACATACACCTTCTGACTGAAATAATAAAATGCATGATGTGTAAGTCTTAAGTGGGTGAACATTTCTGACAATACCTTATTGGAATTAAAAAATTGAATAAAACCAAAGACACTATTTACACGTAGATAATCCCCGTGCCTTATAACAAAGTGCTCATTTTGCACGGTTATCTCAATACCTTGTTCTAATGTAACTTTATGATGTAACGAGATTTCATTTCCACAATTTCTTAAATCGTTAGTTGAGATAAGCGCACTTCTAATTTCGATAATAAATTTGGAGGCATTGTTGGGATACTCAAGTATAGCACTACAAATAGAAAATGTGTGGCCGCCGAGCAGATTATTAATTTGAAAGTCGTTAAAATATAAAATATACGGTATCATAAAATCATGACTAAGCTTGTTTGCCTTTACTTTAAATATCTCCATCCTAGGAAAATTTTGCCAACACCAGCTTTAGTCAAACACTTTTCGGATTGTTTATAGTTTCGTTTAAAATGTTACCAATTTAGGAGACCTAGAATCTGCAAATTTTGACGTTGCTTTAAAGAAATCGTTTTCATAATGATTTTGCTGGTCTTGCTGCCGTAAACTGTATATGTTTTCTGCCATTTGTCGCTAATTATGTTTCTAATCTGAACTATATCCAGCTAGAAACGATTTCATCGCTTGCCCGATTGTTTCGCCTAAGTTGTAGCTCATCAGAATTATCGATATTAACTTCTGCACCAGTTGGACACGAAAATTTTCGTCGCTTGTGACGCACATTTACGTACATCTTGAATATAATTTACGTTTTGGATTTATCTTGCCGCCCCGAGGAATTATGCCACCTCGAGGATTTAAATCATCTTCATGTGTTTTCACATAGAACTTATGTTAGAAAATTATTCCAATATATAAACAAGTTTTTTGATATTTACCAGTTGTGTGATGACTGTGGGTAGTATTGTAAAATTTCCGATATTTTTAAATTTGGTAATGTTACCGGTAATATTACCGATAATGCTGGTAAAATAGGTAACACACTTTTTATTCAATGTTTTGATTCCAATTTGTATACCAAAGAACACTAGTAAAATTTTGACGTCTGGACAAAAGAGGGATAGCTACTTAATCTGCATTTAAACATAATGATCAAAAAGTAGTAAGATCGTGGTTAAATGTGGTTTTCACGCCAAGGTACTTCCTCGTCTTCAACGGATACAGTAAATAATAAATTTTATATAAATCTGAGGTTATGATCTATTAAACAATTTTATCAATATATGGATAATCCCCACCGATGCATTTATCATCCTTAGCCTCAACATCATCCATAACCGAAGTATTCATAGTTTCATCCAAGTCATCCTATTCTGCAAGCAAATATGAATATGCAGCTTCATCAATTAATAATCGATTTAATAGTTTTCCTGCACGCTCAACAGCCAATGGATTACGTTTTGAACCATAGGTACTGAATGTGTTTTCCGTTGCAACAGTCGATGCGATATCAACCGCCAACGCACTTATAGCTAAAGTCTACTTCAGTACACAATCCAGCCCACCAAATCTCACTAGCAACCACAAACGGTCGAGACAAAAGTTCAAACATTCTAATACGAAAAAAAATCAATTATTTTGCTGTCGTCCTTATGTTTAGGGTGAATTTCTGCGACATTAAAATTAAACTCAGTCACTTGAAGCCACACAGGCTATCACACAGATAGCTGGTTCAAGCAAATTTGCGGCATAATGTAACGGTTGTAAGCATTTTTCGGCGTGTGATTTGAGGATACTTATAAGTTCTTCGTGTAGCTCGTGTATTTATTTTGTTCAAAAGTTTGTTTTATATTAACAAGACATTCCACCATACTTTAGACAAAACTCAAATAAAATCGTCCTCAAATAAAGGTGGCCATTTAGCAATCGGAGATCGTACACAGTAAACAGTTTCAGCTTTTATCAAAATAATTCGCTTAGGGGATCGTATATGGATTCATAACCGACTGCACTTCGTATTCGATAGCCAGCGCCTGCAGGGCATATATGAAAATGAAACAAGAAAGAAGAACTTGAAAGGAGATTATAAAAGCATTCCATCGTTTTTGTACAGGCAGTTTAAGCTAATGTACTGAGAATTGCGAATTGCGATCGCACTGTATGCGCTCGATTGTAGCATGCAAAATGTGCGAGTTTATGATTTCCGAAACTATCCGTATGGCTGAAGATTTCAATCTGTTGATAGACTGAATCTTGAAGATATCGACAATGAGCATGTTAATTCCATGGCAGATGTATCCATACTGAGTAATAGGGATTGCTTTTGTTAACCATTTTATGGGCCGCTTCTATGTTCGCTTCTAGGGTATCCAATACCGATTATCGATTACCCGGGTACTGGGCTATTTTGCCCTTATTTCTAGTACTCGATTACCCGGGTAATTTGAGCGACCACCCGGGTAACTTGATTCAAAGGAAATTTTAGAAGGGTGAATTTTATTTTGTTCGATTGAAGGAAAAACGTTGTTCTGAGAGCAAAATATTTTACCTCGAGGGCACTTTATCGATTTAGATTTTTCGTAGATTTATTCCCCGTTTACATAAGTATGTTTAAAGGTTTATTAGCCATTTTCCCAATTGGCTGACATTTTCTGTTTGACAACTTTACTGAGTTTATTGTGTTTGTTAGAAATACCATTAAATTAATCTCAACATTGATTAGATTTTATATGTGCAATTTGCAAGGTTCTTGTATTTTGACGGATAATGCACAAACATTAAAGATGAATGAGATTTTATTGTTCGATTGACGTTGAAATTACGATTGCTTTTTCATAGAGAGGAAACAAATCAATCTAAAACGGCATTAGTTTGTGTCGAGTCATAAATGTGAATTTGATGCATTTTTTCAATTTTCAAGATTAATTAAAATTTCGATAACTTTTGTTTTTGTTTGTTTGTTTCTATCTCTGCAATCTTTTTCTGGGGCTCAAGGCACTCCCAACTCTTTCGCAGTTTGATTTTTACGTCCTACCTAACCTTGTACCTAACGCTGTAGCCAAATCGAGGACGTACGGCTATAGGCCCGTAACTTTTGTTTTTGACGGAATGTTTTTGGGCTTTTGGTTATCTTTTAGATGTTCAGTTTGTCTTATTATTTAATTTAGAAAATCACGAGTAGATGGTGACAGATATTTTAAATATACAAGAACATAAATTCTTCACGTGTCCATGAAGGATTTTAAAACCATTTTTTTATAATACATGGTAAAATAAAAATTAATTGGATTCAACACTTTTGATTTAATTTAATTGGCTTGTGCATGAGTACAACAGAAAATAATTACAAATTTATATTTGTAAAGCATTTCAGAAAATTTTTGGTTACGACAAAAATGTAGCAAATATTTGGATTGATTTGATTTTAAAAAAATTGATCTAATCTATATATTCTGATTCATGCCAATAACAAATAATTCATATTAGACCATTTTAAGAAGGAAGAGAAATAGGACTCAGAATGTAGTATGTGCCACTTATTAATCCAAAAGAGGGTTACGATTGCATGATCTATGATTTTTTACAGATTTTGGGCTAGATACTCGATACTCAGATAAGCAGATAAGCAGTTATTTTTTGCGAATTTGCTAGAAATGTTAAACACGATAATTTAGCAATCCAATTTGTTTCTGAATTTCAGAAAATGGGCTACTTTAATGCACTTTAACGTTTGTGCTGAATACAAAAATATATTTTACTTTGCTAAAATAATCTAGTAGTTTATGCAAGCAAATTTTCGATTAGCAAATCCGCCATATTTGCAGAGTTGCGAATTGCTAGAGTATCGAGTATCTGGCCCTTTATGTATATTTATGTTTTTTTGTTTATTACCCGGGTAACCCGGGTATTGAAAAAACTAGTACTCGACTACCCGGCTACTACAGTAATAAGCTCAATAAATTTATAAATCCCGACGTCTTTCAACTCTGCTTCAATTTCATCGAAAAACAACTTAAAAACCAAATGAACGATTTTTCTTAGTGTGAGTAGATTTATAGAAAATGGCCTTGGGTTTATGGATGGCATAACTTGTGATGGAGTCTCTGCATATATTCGACCAAGCATCGTTCTACAAAGTTAGTACATTTGGCACCGACAATTTGTGCTAAGGCCCGCTCTTCGATAAGATGGTACTCGATGCCCAAAAATGGATTGGAAAGTTGGCATCATGAAGGAACTTTATAGGATGGTCGTAATTTCTTGAAAAAACCAATACAAGATTAATTTGTGGTAAGGCTTAGTGGAGCACCAGAAACAAAATTTTCTCCAGCTAATAGCTCATCGACTTTCTCTTGCTCCTTTTAGTCTCATGTTGTCAACGAAGTTCCAGCATACTAGAGTTTTTTATCGACGAAGACGTTGCAGCCACTTTGCTACTTAAAATAGTGATTGGTGTTTTTTCCACACAGAGCGATGTTTCATATTCAGGGTCAGATTCCAGCTCTATTACGTGTTTGACCAATGAATATGTAAATGGATTAGGAGAAAGGTGTAGTTTATTATAATGTACAGTAAAATTATGGTGTAGTAGATTAATAGTACATAATCAAGTATAATCTAGTAGTGTCACATCTCTTTTTGAATCCGACTAGTTGAGTTGTTTGGAAAAAACGTTTTTAGTTTATGTTACCGATAGTACCACGGTAACACCACTTTGAGTAATAATACCCAAAATTACCTATTTTACCGGTAATATTACTAACGAGAATATTACGGTTTACATCACTAACTGTGGGTGAATTTGAGGATTTTTATTGTATGCTCGTGACGTTGGTGTAGTATTTAATTCTGCTTTTGAATTATTAATGAGCCATTCGTTTACGTTTGAATTTATTGAAATTGTGGTATTGTCAATATAGCTAGAATGGAAAATTGTTAATTTATTTTGAAAAATATGAATAAATTATATTTTATAAATTAAAATCTCTTTTTATAAATTAAAATCTAGAAGCTCTTTAATTTTGTAAATTAGTCCATCGTGCCAAACTTTATCAAAAGCGGCTTGTGCGATATCCAAGAAAGCAGCAGAACAATATTTCGTTTCCTCGAAGGTGATTTTGATTGCATTTACAGTTCGGTGTACTTGCTTTGTGGTATTATCATGTTGGTTTCGGAACCCAAATTGATGATCTGGAATAACGCGCCGTTCTTCTAGTTATGGTTTCACTTTCATTAGTAACATTTTTTAAAATAGCTTTGAGATTGTGGACAGTTATAATTAATTCGATTTTTTACATAAAATAAAATAAAAATTTTTAATTAAAACAAAATATGAAAGTTTTTTATCAAAACTAATTAATTCGAATATGGGAATACAAAAAATTTGATTGGATAATTTTAAATTGAAACCATGATTACACGTACATATCACTCGCTTCGTGAAAATAATTCCCATCTGTAATTTTTATTTAAATGAGATTTTGAAGGAGAAATACGGCAATATATAATAGATACAATAGTATCCGTTGTACAATACTATGGACTGAAAAGTTTCCTGTATTGATAATAAAACGCTACTTTTTGGAATGTTTTTTATTTAATCTTCAATGTAATCTCGTTTTAACTCAATACACTTCATTCATTTTCCAACATTTCAATACTTGTCTTATAACGCATTTTTCCAAATTCTCAAAATATGAGCTTGTTTCGGCTATTACTTCATCATTTGATGCAAGTCACTTACTCCGCAGCCTACAGTAAGCGGTTGCGTTGCCAATGTAACAGAAAGAAACTGATATACATATAACATAAAAATTGAGAATAAATCAATTACTTCTATAAAGGCAGCCCTTACTACATTAGATACGAAACAGATAGGAGTTATTTTCAATAACAAGGAAGGTATACCCCAGGTGTACCTCCTCGATTGTTTGGAAGAACACAAAAAAATATGAGTCACATATTTTTTCTAGTGCTAGCTCTTTAATTTATTTATACACCAGACGTTTCGATTTTTTAGTCATCTTCAATGTCTCAACAAATTAGAACAAAATACTCTTAAAAAAAATTGTTAATGACTTGGAAGGCTGAGTGCATCCACGTGCTTCATCTTGGCGCCAGCTCTATGCTCTATACGTAGTCAAAATCTTTTAGTTGTAACGCCCAACCGGCAATTCGCGGTGTAATGTCTTTCTTCATTATTGTTGATTTGAACGCGGCACAGTCGGTAACGATTTTGAATTTAAGTCCAAGTAAGTAGACTCGCAACTTTTTCAAAGACATGCTATGATTGCAAGTACCTCCAACTCGTATGAACAATACCTTTCTTGACATGATGAAGTTTTTTTACTAAAATAGTAAACAGGATGAAATTGTCCACCATGTTTACCTTTTTGCAATAAAATTGCTCCGAATCCAAATTTTGATGAGTCTGTGTAGAGCTCAGTCTCGGCTTCGCGTCTGAAAATACATAGCAATGGTTTCGTAATTAAGAATTTTTTTAATTCTGCAAATGCTGTTTTTTGTGGTGGCCCGAACTGAAACTTCTTTAGCATGTCTGATAACGGTTTTGCCACAACCGAATATAATTCTTAAAGGACGTGGATAAAAATACTTCACATAAATAATATTATTCATGTGCTATACTAAATACAAATATGTAAATCAAAGTTCACACCATTGAAAACATTTGTTTTTCTTAATGGAGGGGGGGCAGAAGGGATGGTGAAAAATATTTTACATTTCAACTATGAATTGTCATCTTATTGTGTTTGAAATTTACCAAGCTATCAAAATTATGTTGATTATTTATGTTGATAAGTTTGTTAAGTTTTAAATTCTTATACAACTCAGTAAACAAACCGTAAACAAAACAAAAAGTTTCATGTCAAAAAGTTGTTCGCTAAAGCTTTTAAAATATATTTTCTCCCTAACTCGTATAATTGTAAACTTAAACAGAATAAATTTTTATTGTAAAATAATAATTTTAATGTTTTTTTTGCTTGTTGTTGTAAATCTTTGTATTTATGGTATAATAGCGTTTATATACTTAACAAAAGAAAATGTTTCAAAAACCATCAAGTAATTCAAGCAACACGCAATTAATCGATTGAATAAAATATTTTCTTTTGGTAAAGTGTTTATTTTGGTGCAAACCATAAATGGTATCAAACGTCTAATAAACATAGCCATAATCAATCATCGCGAATTTTGATTCAATTTTTATCATTGGAATTTGTAAGTTAAGCATGGAATAAATTTGAATTAATACTAAACTAATTTTTTAATATTTTCTAGCTGTAAGCATGTCTACTTCATCACACTCAATGCCAAACAAACCTCGAATAAGCTTGAAATCCTCTTATAAATCTTACAAATCAAGCGTGCCCACTAATTTTTTGAGCGATCTACGATAAAGGTGCACTCATTTTATTGTCGATGTTGTTCTCGATAAAATGGAATATAGTAATTGGCGATCGATTAGGCAGCCTTATGGACAACTCTGCTATAAACTATGAATATCTCCACATAAAATGGTCAAACTTGAATAAGCTCGAATAATCTCGATATTCTTAAGGAATTTCGAATATTCCCGGAAATTTCGAATAAAATTAGAATTCTATAATATTCTTGAAATTTGAAAATATCAGTAACAATGAGTGCATTCAGCTCCGCCAACTGCTGGCAACATGTTGAATAAAATCAATGCGTTGTGAACGCTCATGATACATTGAAAATCTCTTTAATGTGATAGTTGTCAGTTTTTGCATCATCATGTTGGGAAAACTGATAACAGTCTGTTAGAAATGCTAGAATCAAAAAAGAAAGCAACAAGGACAACTTTCTCGATAAAATTCTATAACTAGAGGACACCGAATAATCTTGTTGAAATTATTGAATAATAATGATAATTTCGGTACGATACCAATTTAAAGTTAATCAAACTCGGAAATGAAATGTAAATGTAAATCCAAAAATCTCTAATTTCAAGAATCTAACCCAGTGCTAAGTTTAATTCAATCCAAACTAAACTCGAACACTATCGAAAATATATATAAAATTTGGCTTAATATCTACATAAGATGTATACATAGGTAAGAGAACTCTCCAAACAAATCTCAAATCGCTTATAAACCTCGAAAAATCACATAAAATATAAGTCGGTAATATCGAGATACATATTCTAATGAATAAAATATAAAGGGCTGAAACATCAAGAGGTGATCACAACTTCGGTCCTGAAAATTAACTCAACTCCCAGATCAATACCTAGAACTGGACCTCTTAACTGGATCTTCAGCTTAGCCTACTACTCAATTTATAGCTTAACCTTCAAACCTAACCCTCAACCTAACTTCAAACCAATCCCCAATTCCACGCAAGCTAACTCAGCCCCAACTCAATTTCAACTCACCTTAGTTCGAACCAAATCTCAACCCACTACTACTTAACCATAAACTCAACTCCAAACTCAACGTTCAATAACATTTTTTATTTTTTAAATTTTATGTTATTTCCTCGAGTGGATTTAATGTCCTCCTCCCAACTTATTATAATCTCCACCACAACCCCAAATAATCGCCAACTCAACACCCTACTCGAGAACAACTCAACCATCAAAGCAACCCTCAAATAAATTCCCACACACCAGAAAAGCTTCTGGCGTACATGAACTCGACTGGGGCGGCATCATGAAATCCGTAAGCATTCGAATTTTGACAAAAATCGAGCTTACCATCAAATAGTTATCATGAAAATCGATTAAAAGGAACTTGCCCGTCAGGGACCGTTCGTTGGATTTATAGACGGTAAAAATAATTTGATACGAATTTCTCCATAACAGAATAAATTTATTAAAAATTGATAACATGACATACAATGATAACCGTCGGACATTATCGGCTGGATTTCATGATTCCGCTTCTGAATAAATAAGCTAACTTCCAAATATATACCAAACTGAACGGTTAAATAAACCCCAACTCTAATTAACTCCAACTCGACCGCAACTTTAGCTCTCAACTTACCACCAAACTCAACACCCTACCTACTTGGTCCGAAAAATACATGCGAACATTAATTCACCTCAAGCTAACTTCCAAATAAATTCGCAACTAAACCTCAACTCAACCCCACCTCAACTCCTAACTCAACTCCGTATTATGAACTCAACTCAACCCAAACTTAACATCTAATCGAACTCAATCCTGAAATCAACGCGACACAAAAAACTACATTCGTATATGAGCTATACTCACAAAAACTTAAACTAATTCCCAACACAACCGCAAATAAATTTCCAATTTTACCGCTGACTCTTCTGAATTCGACCTGCAACCCAATCCTTCCCACCTCAAGCTAACTATAATTCTACCGTCAATTCAATAAACAAATAAATCCCCAGCTAAACTGCTCACTAAACCGTAACTCAACTCCAACTTCAATTGAACCCCAATTCAACCCGCAAATAGAACCCAATTCATCATATATAAAAAAATGCTCAACTGATCAGTAAATCATTATCCAAGCTCAACTCAACTCCATCTCACCCCAACGCAATTTGCAAATGGAAACAGAATCAACGCTTAGCTCAAGTGCAAACTGAACGCCCAACTCAATCCTAAACCAGCGTATACAAACAATTGGCCAACTTTTGACTAAACCCTAACCCAACCTGCAAATTGACTACTAACCTAACCTTCATCTCAACTCCAAACTCAATGCCCAACTCAATTCTCAAACCAGTATACATAGGTATAGGTTGAAGTAGCTGCTATCGCACACTTAGGCCAGCAATGGCCCGTTGTGATACCACAGGATCCCATCTCCCCATTACTCCCGTTGAAACCAACCAGAGCTATTTATATAGCGTAATAAATCTCGCACTCCACAGTCCGCGAGTTCCGAAAGGCTGTCCATACCGTACACACCCAAATACTTATGCCTTCTGTATGATAGCGCCGGACATGAGCATAGGAAGTGTTCCAAAGTCTCTTCCTCCTCTTCGTCCATGCAACTTCTACAAAAGTCATTCGTCTGTATCCCCAGCCTTCTCGCATGCTCCCCAAAAAGGCAGTGACCTGTCATTATCCCTACGACCAATCCTATTTCTTGTCTTCCCAGGGATATTAGTACCTTGGAGCGCCGCAAGTCCAGTTTTGGCCAAACTTGCTTTGCTACCCTGCACGTGAGAGTGTTGATCCACCTCTCATTTGTCAAGGCGATTGCCTTTTTACTGAGCGCCCATTTTAGCACTGCCATAGGCCTCCCCAGACCTACCATTTCCGGCTGCATCTGGAGAGTCGTACCGTACCTAGCTAGTTCGTCCGCCCTGCAGTTCCCCGTGACGTCCGAGTGACCCGGGACCCAGATTATCTGGATGCTGAAATACTCGCTCATCTCGTTAAGAGATGATCGGCAATCCAGCGCCACCCGCGACTTCAGACAAACTGCCCCAAGTGACTTGATCGCTGCCTGACTGTCCACATAAATTGCGATATCCCTCCCGGATACCACATTATGCTTCAACCATGTCATGACTTGCCCGATCGCCACCACTTCAGCCTGGTACACGCTGCAGTAGTCAGGGAGACGAACAGAAATATTAACATTAAGTTTATCACAGAAGACTCCGGCTCCTACCTGATCGTCTAGCCTCGAGCCGTCCGTGAAAAATTGCACTGCCTCGTTTTCCAAGATTGATCCGTTTCTCCAGGATTCCCTTGAGGGAAAGATGGTACGGAAACCCTTATCGAAGCACAACGTTGGTGTAATATAATCCAGATTCGCCAGTTCTTCGCCAGCGAATCTACCTATCGTCGAGTGTCCCACCTGAAGACACTTCCATTGAGAGACAGCCAAGAGTCTCGTAGCCACGTTGGCTGCCATCTGTTTACCATAAAGGTCGATTGGAATAAGGTGGAACATAACCTCTAAAGCGCGTGTAGGTGTTGTCCTAAGCGCCCCGCTTATAAGCATACAGGCCGTTCTTTGCACCTTCTCCATCATACCTCAATAAGTTACCTTATCTAGAGCTGGCCACCAAACGCCAACCCCGTACATTAGCACAGGTCTTACCACGGCGGTATAGAGCCAGTATACCAGCTCCGGTTTCAAGCCCCATCTCTTACCTATAGCGTTTCTACACGAGTATAAGGCTACAATAGCCTTATTCACTCTTTCCAAAGTGTTAGGCTTCCAGCTGAGCTTACTATCAAAGATTATGCCCAGAAATCTCGCTCGGTCAGCAAAAACTAGTCCGCTGCCGTTTATGATAGGAGGGCTAACCACCGGAATTTTATATTTCCTAGTAAATAGTACCAGCTCTGTTTTGGACGGGTTAATCCCCAATCCACACTTGCTGGCCCATTTCGTAACGATCAGGAGTGCATTCTGCATAACATCCCTAATCGTATCTAGATATTTGCCTGAGACAGCTATCGCTACATCATCAGCATATGCTACAACCCCTATCCCCTCTCTCTCTAGTTCCAGCAGCAATCCATTAATCACTGCACTCCAGAGAATGGGGGACATTACACCTCCTTGTGGGGTTCCTCTAACCACCCGTCTTCTAATCTTGGACTCTCCCAGCTCCGAGGTAATAGTCCTGCTTACCAGCATCTGATTTATTAACCTACTTATAGAGCAGTCCACTTCCAAAAACGACAATCCTTCCATGATCGCCTCCGTTTTTACATTATTAAAAGCACCCTCAATATCGAGAAATGCTACCATGCAAAACTCTTGCAAGTAAATTGATTTCTCAATTGTGCGTACTAGATCGTGCAGAGCTGTGTCCACCGACTTTCCCTTACAGTACGCATGCTGCGATATTGCCCACTTCCTGGGTTCAATTCTTGATCGAATAAACACATCTATCAACCTTTCCAGGGTTTTCAGCAGAAAGGATGATAGAGTTATAGGCCTCAAGTCCTTTGGACGAGCATGTGAGCTCTTTCCCGATTTCGGAATAAAGACTACTTTGACCTCTGTCCAATTCCAAGGAATATAGACTAGTTTCAAACATCCCCTGAAGATAACCTCTAGCCAGGGGATGATGGCTGCCGAGTTCTTTTGAATCTCTGCTGGTATAATCCGATCCGGGCCCGCCGACTTATAAGGCTTAAAACCCTGCAGCGCCCACCTGATCCGCTCTCTATCCAATATGCCCTCCATATCTATTGGAGGTGTTCCTCGATGAGCTCCAGGCTCCATCGAGTCATCAAAGCTTCCCGGAAAGTGGGTATCGATGAGAAGCTCCAACGATTCCGCACTTGAAGCTGTCCATGACCCGTCTGGTCTAATTAAGTAACTAGGACTAGTTGGGTTAGTAGATAGAATCTTCCTAAGGCGGGAAGTCTCAGAGACTTCTTCCATTCTACCACAAAAGAGTCTCCAAGATCCCCTCTGTGCCTTCCTCAATTCTTTTTTGTACTTTCTTAGGTCCTCCTTATAGGAGTCCCAGTCCCGTACATGCCTCGTGCTCTTTGCCTTATTAAAGGCTGTCCTACACGCCTTCCGAAAGGTCTCCAACTCCATGGACCACCATGCCGGTTTCTGCCTGCCCCTTGGCTTTATCAGGGGGCAAGAAGCATTAAAGGAAAGATTGCATGCTCTTGTGACAACATCCACAATGCAATTCAATTCTTCCACTGTCTCCGGAGGTCCGGGGACCTCCGGCAATAGTTCCTCCAACACCTCCCCATATTTCTCCCAGTTTGTCCTTCTAGGATTCCTGAAAGGCTTCTGGGTACCCGGGTGAATGTTAAGGTTATAAGTTATATATTGATGATCAGAGAATGAGTGCTCCTTCGCCACTCTCCATCCCCTAATCAACTGAAAAATAGTATCCGAGGCGAGGGTCACATCTAGAACCTCCTGCCGATTGCTAATGATAAATGTCGGTTCCTGCCCAACATTGCAGACTGAAAGGTTAGTATTTAATAAGTAATCAAAAAATAACTCACCCCTCTCATTAATATCAGTGCTCCCCCAAATTGTGTGATGCGCGTTTGCATCACATCCGAGTATCACACCAATCCTATTTTTCCTTGCTTCTCGGATCAGGTCCCCCAGGTTATCCGGCGGGATCTCCTTCTCCCGATCCATATACGCAGAGACCAGCCAAAACTTGTCTCTGCCAACCTCCATACTGATCGCAGTAACGTCACCACTACTGTATTGAGAAAGTAGAAAAATTTTTAAAGTATTTTTCACTAAAATGCAAGATCTTATCTTCTCAGAGTTACTTGAGTACAAAGTTGTATACCCTTTCACCTTAAGGCCACAGATCCTGTTTTTGTTAATCCAAGGTTCCTGGATTAACACTAGCTCCTCTCCTGATCTAGTCAGTCTGAGAACGAGAGCCGCCGAAGCAGCCTTCGTATGGTGAAGATTAATCTGCACAATATTAATCACCATGCATTATCTCACTTACCTCTTCATGCATTCCCTGTTTCAGGCTAATGCTACCTTCCTCCGGGGGGCCGCTAGTATCCGCCGTGTCACCCCCCATAATTGATGCTTCGCTGCCTTGAGAATCCCCAGCCTCTCTTCGTTCAGATTCCGACAGGGTGTCCCCATCGGATCCAAGCGAGAGAAGGCCGCCTCTCTCCAATAGCAGCTCCACGTCATCGTCTGTTATAACCCCATGCGCTTGCTCGACTGTCTGCCGCTGGGTCCGTCCGACGTCCACCTCCGGCCCGTCCTCCGAGCGCATGCCTACCTCATCTTTTTTAAAAACGTTGAGAGTGATCGACCCGAAACCGAAGCTGATCACCCCCTTTGTCTCTGCCAGGGGAGTAAGGGACTCCTTATTGAGCAGCATGATTGCCATTCTGAAGCCCCCTTTAGCCTCCTCCTGTTTGACAATCTTCCAATCTTTCGTTGGAAGATTTGGATTACTTGCCTGAATAATCTCAAGGATCTCTTCTGGCTTTTCTGGTTTGGTTGGTAACCAGACGCGGGCCCTTGGTCTACTCGGAATTTCTTCCTTTCGAACTGCCTCAAGCCTCGCGCCTTCCCATACCTCACCTACTTCGGCTATTGCCTTTTTATAAAGATCCACCGATCTTTGATCCGAGCACGCAGTTAACTTTACGCGCCCTTGATGCCATCCCGCATCTCTACAGAACGGAGGGGGTCCTGGATTTTCTCTCAGGACCTTGATGAAAATGGAGTTTAGTGCATTATACACTTCCCTCCACTTTCCTGCCGTGATGCTCCCATCTTCTTGACTTCTGTCAATTACCGCTAGCACCAGTACGTTCTCCTTTACTATTTCACTGAACAATTTCGGTTTTTCCTTTGGATCTCCCGATATCGCTCCAGTGACGGTCTTGGCTCGTTTGCTGTCGCCCTCTTCGAGCTCATCCTGAGACCTCGGCCTTTTAGGCACAAGAACCCTATCCGAGCTGTCGCGGCCGACAATCTCCCTCGCCCAAGCCACAGATTGCTTCTGTTCTACTGTAAGCTGCCCCTCAGGGGTTGCAGCCAGTTTATCCAGAATTTTATGCGCCGACCGTTTCTCCCTGTATCGTCGCTTTGCAGGAGGGATCCTTCCCGATCCCCCGCTCTCTTGCCTGGCATTGGTATCGCTGACTCCTGGCTTTGATGCCATGGTGCCACTTACCCCTGCCACTGATGAGGTAGCTCCCCCTTTAAGGTAAGAGCCACTTTCTTCCTTCATTGTTTCCGGTTTTTCAAGGGTACCGGCTCCCTTATTTTTATTATTTAGATGATCCATATATTCCCACGAGTGTCGGAGAAATACTGGTCCACCTGCGCAGAGATCCGTATACGCAGGTAAGGCTAAATACAACTGGAGGTAGCCAGGTATCCAGAGGGCTCCGTTAACGACTGGGCTTTGTTAAATGGGCCCCCAGCCTAGCTGATCATCAGCACGGGTCGCATAACACCTTAATCCAGCCCATTGGCTCACCAAGCATCACATCCCAGCACCCCCGCCCCTATTCATCTTTCACTCAACCATTCACCCATCCATATGGATATCCCAAACCAATAGGACCCATTTCATCATTCAAGGGGGTAACCCATTTAAAGGGGCCCCTCACTCACTACCTGGAGACCCCGGAAATGTGACGCTCAGTTAGCCTGTGGTTATTAGTTGATGGTTTTATGGCGCCATCAGTTCGCCATTCCATACCGGGTATCATAGGCACTCAGAATTTATTAAACTGAGGTTAACCACTCCCCAGTTTCCTGAGACTCTCCTCCCAGCAGGGCTGCGGTTGGGGGCGGCTTATTTAATATTCACCGCTAACCTATCTAATAGGCCGTCCACTATCCACCAATCCACCACCTGTGACCCCCCCCGATAGCTGCAGCATGCCCCGGGAACCAGTATACATAAAAAAAATTTGTAAATATTCGTATGGCAGATCAAAAGCTCGGTTATAAATATTCGTATGGCAGATTGGCGAAAAAAATCCAAATCGAACAAGCCATTCTTAAGATACCATGGGTACAGACATCCAGATGTCAGGTACTCAGGGTCGTTCAAAACGTCTAGTATGGGAAATAGAAATAGAGCAGAACGAAAAAGAGACAAGAGCTTAGCTTTAGCTATTCAGTATATTGTGTTGTATAATTTATTTTTTATATACTAAAGTAAAATAAATAAATATTAATGTTTAAATCGAATTAAATTGTTTATTTTGAAATGTCAACTCCTATAAATTACAAACCAATAATTATTTTCCACAATTCAATTCTCATAAGTAAACCATCCAAAAAAATTATTCTTAAAATCTCTTATCGTATTCCCTTTATCCCCCAAAATAAACAGCAAAATGTTTACAAATCTGAATAGAAATGTTTTCGTCTATATATTATATAAATGTTGTTTATTTCGAGTCCCTTGATAGTTGCACAAAACAATTTATTTGAATTTCTTTCCAGAGACATCATGAATTGTAAATAAGCACTTCAATCACTATAGGTACTGTACGAATAAAAATCAAATATTGAATGAAGTGAATTGCTATTCTGATGAATTCCACAAATTATCGCAACCATTCCCATCAAAAAGCATAAATAAATAAAATCGATTTATATACCAAGTATCAAAGTGAATTTTGTAACATAAAAATTTCGGTACCTCGTTCTATAAAAAAGCTACAAAAGGTTAGGTTGATGGTTAATTCATTTTCTCTTAACTATACAAATAAAAAATTTGTTTCCGAAAATGTTGGCATAAAAAGAGACCATACATAATGTTAAGTCAACAAAGAATTAAAATTTAAAAAAATTTCCAAATCCCGTAAAAAACTTTTCTATCAATATTTACATATTTACTAAGAATTTTCTAACTATTCCAAATATTTCATTTCAAGTGAATTAATATTATAAAAAAAATTAAAATTAATATTTGTTGGAAAATTATTTTTCATTTTGTCATTATTGTAACCTAGCCAGACGCATAAATACAAATATTTTCGTTACTAGAGGGGCGAACAATAAGTTAGGCATATTCTGAACTTTGTACGACGGATTTAATATAAATTAAATAAGAAATTATTTTAAATTGTTGAGGGACGATAATGGTTTTATTTTAAAATCATTGATGAGATTTTCATAATCTTTGTAATACCGAATAAAATGTTAAGTTGATTGTTAACATTAAATATTTTTTTAATATAATTTACTTTAAGGCTATAAGTTATGTAAGTTAATAGAGTTAATGATTTTAATTTGAATTAATATGAATTTAGTGTAAATAAATAATGTTCAGTTAGCTAACAAATATTTTTCTAGTTAGCATTATTCATATTGTCATTTTTAAAAATGGAGTTTACAAAACAAGTCGTTAAAATATAGAAGATCTTAAAATTAAAATACGTGACGGTTACTAAGTCGTAAAATTGATGAAGTATTAACAACATAGTACTAACATTTCTGAGTATTTTACAAAAAACAAATATTAAATTTCCTTTCAATTTTCTCCTCCAAAGACAAATAAAATCAATAATGGATATACACTTTAGCATTCGCATGACGAATTCTCACTTCATACATTAATAAGGCAAGAACGTACTGACCTAGCGAATTATATTCACTAAATGAATGAGCCGCTACAGCTTTAAATTAAAAAAACGGAAAATGCTCGGCCATATTCCGGGATTAAAAATGTTATCTTATGTTATGTTATTTTTGTTTTTTCAAGACAAATTGAAACAGGAAGCGGAACAATAAAAAAAACTTACAGTATGATAAAAGAAAACATTGCATTATGTACTCCAGAACAAAATAGTTGATCACAATAGGAACTGACTTTCATATCGAAATATTATTTCTATGTATGTACATCAAAATAATAAACCTAAATAATTCTTCTTAAGAGTCACCCACGCTTACATAATATTTTTGATTATTCGTAGAAAAATTCTCGACAAATAAAAAACCGATTCCTGTCGGTATTTTTAAACTCTTTAAATTTAAGAAGCCATATAGACAAAATTACGTTAGAAATACATAAATAAAACACTTTTGTTCTAAAATTTTCCACTTACATAAATTATTATGCAAGTCTCTAAACAACATTTTGAATACACAAGAGACAAGAATAATATTTCGAATGAAACCATAATAATTTCATTTTAGCTCGAAAATGTAGTAACAAGTAACAAATAATGTAAGCCATATAGCTAAGAAATAACAAAAGCTTTTGTTGTTTTAAAAGCCGCAACAAAATAAATTGCAAATAAATCTTTTGTTGTTTGATATAACAAATAAATGCAAAATAGAATTGTTTTAAATTAAAGAAGCAGCTTATTATGTATTGTCTAAAATCCTTCATTTTCTGCAACTGCGACCAGCAATCCCGGTATTGAATTTATTAATCCGGAGATAAAATATTTATCACCACGCAGTGCCTCCCACCTCTCAAAAATTTGTAGTAACAAATTGTCTTTGTTCCGATGAGTTAGTGGTTTCAAATTTGACTGTCCGTAAAAATGCGAATATCCTTTTAAGATACTACGTTTAGCCTCAACCAGTCCACGGTCTCCATTATAACGACTAGTTCAACCTGAAAAATGCTGCATTGGTCGGGGAGACGAAAGGAGAGGTTCTCTTTTATTTTCTGAGAGAATATCAGTTCGAAATCTTTCCTCAAAAGATGGTGATGGAATTATATAGTCGATGGTATCAGGGATGTCTCTGTTACACATAATGTATGAGCTTCTTGATTTATTACAGGTCCACAAAGAGATGGATTTAAGCCTTATAGGTATATTTGCAGCTATTTAAATGCCCAGAATATCTATAGGTATGAGATGAAAAAAAACCTAAAACAACACCACTAGCACACGAGGTGGAAGTTCTCTGAATTTTCATCAACGACTTTAGGTTGGCCTTACTGTTTAAGGCTGGCCACCAAACAAGAATCTCTGATGAGATGATATGGGAGCTCAAGCCACCCAATATCATTTTTACAGGAGTATATTGTATATCGGTTTAGTAGCTTTCTTGCACCTTTCTGAAATATAAGACATCCAGCGCAAATATGTGTATAATTGCTTATGCGCCTAAAAGACGTACAGAAATTTGAAAAGAGAAAAGTCAAATATTTTGTGTCCAAAATAAAGCTAATGCATGACGAAAATTTGAAAAATGGTTTGAAAACTGAATTTTGAACTTTTACCAAATATGTATGTATAACAAAGTGACGAATGCCAATAGCTATTCGTTACATTGGGAAAAAAATTTCTTTGCAAGGCAAAGTGTTGAAATGTGGTGAAATGTTTACTAAAATCTGATATTCTATGTTATCGATTTATGAAGATACAATATTGACACTGTTCACTGGAGTATCTTTATGCAAATTTTACTTTCATTTTCAATCTTCTCATCCAAAAAGAAAATTTCTAAGTAAAATGGAGCGACCGGTTTTTTATTTTGAAAAACTGTAAAATAGATTACGTACAGAATTTTTAATTAATTTAAATAGAATTAAATTTTTGTCTGTATAATGTACTATATGTATATACATACGTAGATTCAGTTAAAAGTAACGTACTAATGATGATATGGTATGATGATTATATCAATGAATATAACATAAATTGTGAAAACACAACTGACGCATTTCCCATATACCATAGCTAGTACATAATACAATTTAATTTTCATAAATAGCTTTCAGCTACTGTGAAAGAAAATGTTTATGTTTTTCTACCAAGTGGAGTTATCGATTTAATAAATTCTAAAGTACCAGCTTTATTACACTAATTATTGATCATTTTGTTTAATTTCCTAAATAAAAAATAAATTTATTAAATTACAAACAATGTCACTAAGTGTTTTTTATTTGTTCATGCTCATGTTAAAAAAAAAAAATCCAAACACATGCTTTTGGTATTTTTGTTGGAAATTATTAAATTACGATGCTATCAAGTTTATAAAATTATGCTTTTGGTTCCTAGAGGAAAACTAATGGGAAACTGGAACCATTTAGTTCGCGCATTTGACATATTTGACGCTTTCCTGTAATAAATACAGTTTATGCTATTACTTGACAGTTTTAATTTTAATATGTTAAGAAATTTGTTTACTAATTCGCGTGCAACTCTGATTTTGACAATATTAAAGCTAGCAACTAATTTGAGTCTTTTATTTCCCTCATTACCATAATTCTGGTCATCAACAAAATTACTAATTATTATTGATTAGTGAAATAGTCGTTTTCTCGATGTTACGATTTATTAAAATGTTTTTATTAATTCCAAAATAAATACACAAAAGCCACAATCCAATCCTAAAATGTCAAACCCAATCAAATTATCATAATACATTCTAAACAAAACCAGAAAAAATATTTTCGGGTTTTGTTTTCAAAATTTTATTATTTAATTAAGCTGATTGTTATTGAATTATGTAAAAGCGAAATTATCTATTATGTACTACCAGTATTATGTAACAGATATAAACCAATGCTGTTGAATTAAAAGAATAATAAATAAAATCAGCCTGATTAATTTTTTAAATCCATTCGTTGAAACCACCGAATTAAATTTTGATTGCTTATTAAAAATTTACCAAGAAATTTTCACGTACGTTCATTTGCTGGTGGGTAAATTTTCTCGTTAAATTGAGAAGAAGAAGAAGTGTGTCTGAGGTTTTTTGATTAATTATAATAGTAGTCTAATTCAAGAGAAACCTACCGGGAGGTATTAGCTGAATTTAATGGTTAAAATAAAGGTAATCCCCACGCGACGCCCTTTAGAAATGTGAGATTACTCTAAAAACTTAATGAAACAAAATATTGGATTAATCGAAGATTTTTTAGAGATCCCGAATTGGGCGAGATATTGAAAAATGGCTTTTTTTCACTTTTAACCCTTATGTCTATAACCGGCTACTCGGGTAGCCATTTGATTTTAAGATGCTCGTATAAATTTTAATTTTTGAGTTACGTGGTTCTAACTCCTCGCCATCCTCAAAATTACTATTTTTGATCGATTTTCGAATAGAAGCTGGACACTAAATTTGTTCAAGGTGAAAGTTTTTTGTTTGACTATATTTGTTCTGTCGTTCTATTACCGGCTACCCGGGTAGTTGGTCAATCCTTGCAGCAATTTTATTACCGCCTCTGCTTCTGCGAGATGATCACATAAAGAACGAATAATCCGCTTCCTTGCTGGGTGTTTTGCCTTATTACTTAAATATAATATAATAAAAGAATTCACACAAAAGTTACCAATTCATACGAAAACATCTTTAATAGTTCTGCCTGCATGGTAAATTTATTATTTTCAACAATAAAATAGAAAAGTTTTTTTTTAAACCGATTTTCAAAACATTTTTTTTTAAATTTCTCGCTCAAATCAATCCAATTCAATCCATTCATCCCATCCAGTCATCCGATCCAATTTTTTTGTTTTGTTAAGTTTTTAGGGTAGCCTTACATTTATAGAGGTTGTCCCGTAAGACTTTAGCACTTTTGTAAATAAGATCCACCCTATTGTCTTGGTACTTAATGCCTGATAAAAATTCCGCTTGACCTTTTCTCTATTCTTCGACTTTCGTAATAAATTGAACGTCTACCTGAAAAATTGCTGGCTTAAAACATAAGGTAGAAAAAGATACAATGCACTTATGTTCCTTATACATATCAGTATTATAAAAATAACTACACTTAAATAATATGTATGTAAAGAAACATTCTAATTTTCGTTCGAGTAGACAATTTTGTAATACTCAAGAATATATACGAGTATGCTGTTCAAACTAAATCTATGATTTTCAAATCAAAATCTGTATTCAAATATGAAAATTTTGATAACCCAGCATATTTTTTTTTTTTTTTCAATAATTCCTATATACCAAAGAATTTGGTTTATAGAAATCATGTCGAGCGGATATTATTCTCTTCAATTTCTAAACAATCAAGATTTTGGAAAAGCACTTAAAAAGCTCTCGACTTCTATTTTGATGTATTGTTATGTTCTGATAATTTTTTTTTTCTTGTTTGTTAATAATCCATGCTATTATATTTTGTATACAATATAAGACGAAGAGATTCTTGTCGTATTATTATACGAGTATTAAGCATGTTCATATTGAAATCCTTAGGCAATCAAAATAATCATGGTGATTGTTGTGGCAATCACCTAAATTAAAAAAAAATATTGAGTTTACCTTAAGATTTTTTTTATGTTATAACTATAGTAGTTCAGATCACTAAAAACTAAAAGCATCATTCTCGAGAATTATGATATCTTTCATGCTAAAAATAAATTTAACTTGCAAGGCAATTAAACTAATATAGTGTTTCTAACTAAAGGCTCGGAGATATTTATTACCACATTGCTGCATATTGGTTGTTAAACTTTGCAACTACTTTTGTATCATTTTAAGTTGATTTAACTTATGATCATTTCGACTCATTAAATAATTCAGGTAAGCGCTTCTGGCATTTTGTAAGTCACTTACCATTTTTCAACTTATTACAATTTACAATTTTTGATAAATTCCTGTTGCGCCTAAATGAAAAGTGAAAAGTACTCAATTGAATTTGGATAACTGAAAAGCATTCACTTAAAACATTTTTTCAGTTGCATCACACAATAAAACGATAAGTCATAAACCGTTTTTTGATAAGTAATAACTTTCGTTGCGTCAATTTTTCAAACTGATAAGTTTGAAAAATGAAATTCAATCAAAACTTGGATAATAACAAAATCGCTTTTCTGAAATTTATTGATATTGTTTTCATATAATAAATTTGAATTTTAAACTTCAAACAAATTAAACAGTCAAAACCCCTAAAGCTTTCCAAATTACACAAGTTTAAAAAAAAAAATCGACGCAAATTTAGAACCTAACAGTACAAGTTATTTATATTTAGTTGTTTGAACTAATAAACCACATTGGGTTGGCCAAGAAATGGTGCATGATATTTCGGAGTTCCAACGTATTATATTGTCAAGAAATCAAAAGTGGACCGAGCAACTGATTGAGTTACTAAAGTTTTTATTGGTACCCTATTAGATAGTCAGACAACAATGGTTAAAATGCACCTTTGACAATGTTGAAAAATAAAAGTTTTCCAACTAGTCTTAATGATGTAACTTATAAGGACTAGTATACCCGATTTTGAGGGAAATTAGAACCGAAATGGAGCCCCTAGAATCACCGCTTATTGACAAACCAAAAACTGAAACCGGAACCAATCAGTAATATAAATAAAAAACTGCTAAGTATGAGTAACCGGTTCTTTCAATGACTCTGTCTGGTTCTTTTATAGATGGTCCCTGAATCAAGCAAAGCCGAAGAATTTATTCATAAATAACAAATTTTTGTCTTCGATATTTTCAGTATTCCCTAACAGGAGCTGAATTAAATCCGCTCTAAATTATTCTGTCTAAAAAGTGACGCGAAATTAATTTATCTCAATCAATTAAATAACAGGTTTAAGTTATTTTCGAAAACTTGATGAAACCTTTGGAGAATCAAAGCTGGAGCTTTCTGATAAGTGCCTTTATAATACGCCGAGTCAAACCGGACCCGACCCGAAGTTAAAATGAAAGATAGAACTGAAACTGGAAAAGTTGTTCGACAAGAGATTTCCTATCGAAATAAGTAGTTGGTTAATTAATTCAATTTATTTTTTATGAAACAAATCTAGGCTACCTCCATCATGCCGAACAGAGTCTCCAGTTTAAGCAAAATTTGTAAAACCATTTTTTTTTTGCTTATTGTAACATATTTAAACCAAAACCTTCGTTTTTTGCTGTTTTCTTTTCTAAAGGCAATGTCCCATGGACATAATGCAACCGGCATTACAAACTGTCAAATCTAATTTTTGACAAAATTGCTTGATTTGCAATATCAAAGTTAAGAAAAAATAGTTAAAACCTCTAAGTACCACTTTATTCTAAAGGCCCTTACAAAATTTAAAAGTTATCAATAGAAAAATTATCAGCAGTAATATCCCAAGGGCATTGATAATTTCTCGAAATAATTTTATTATATTTTTCGAAAGCACGTTGCTTGGTAACAGCCCGAAGCCGAAGGCTGAGGGCTGTTACCTAAAAGCAACGTGCTTCAGGAAAATATAATATAATTATGAGGTATTTATTAATGCTCGAGGGGTATTCGACGAGAAAATTTTTTGCAATTTTATTTTATTCTAGTAGTAAGGCTGCTAGATTGTAAATTGTTCTATGAAAGTGTCATTTTGAAACAGTATTGATTATAAAAAACTATAAATTCTTTTCATCTAGTAGCCAGAGTATGTTTTTCTAAAATAGCAAGCCTATTAAATCGGTCAATTTCGAGTCACGTGTACAACATAAACCAATCAAAATAACATTACACTGATAACATCCCTAGGGAAATTATTATTGTAATGGTATTTTGATTGGTTTATTTGGTACACGTGACTCAAAATAGACTGATTTAATAGGCTTGCTATTTTAGCAAAAAATTTTCATGGTAATTTCATATGTGGAGAGCCGTACTCTCTGATATTCACGTCGACAGCTTAAAACTAGACTTCTAATTTGATCTTAATCAATTTGGTTCATGATTTGCACCAGATGTTGACTTAACGCTTGAAAGGTGGTTGTTGGGGATTAAATGGCTATATGTTTAATAAGATTAAGGTCCGGGCTTCGGGATGGCCAGGTTTGAGCATGATATGAACCTCTTGTAAATACTCTCTCACAACAGTTCTGCAATGTGAGGCTTGCACTTTTATGCATGAGAAAAAAGTTGTTGCCAATATACGGAGCAAACCCAATAAGTGGTTCTAAGATATACGTATTGTACCGCGGACTATTTAAAGGGCATCCAGTTACTATAAGAAGCCCCGTGGAGGAGGTCCACCCCATATATTTACGACCAAATAAAGTTGTTTCATGAATGTTACAATGCGCATAACGCTCATTAGGCCGTCGGAAGATTTTTGATCGTCAATTTGAAGAATACAGTGAAAATCTCAACTCGTCCGTGAACAAACCACCTTCCCAATTATCGAGAGTCCAATTCACATGATCTCTAACGAACTCCAATTCGCTCTCGTCCATTATACTATCATTTCTGTTGCTGGTTTTATAGGAGGCAAGTTGTCCTCTGCAAGGCATCTCCATATTGCCAATATAATCATTTTTATAAAACGATCCTGAGTAACCATTGCGACTTGACATCGTGTGTTGTTTCTATGTAAGTTTTCACACAAAACGTTTTCACGCTTAAATTTCTTGTCGTTCGCTCCATTATAAACTAAACAATATGGTTAAATAAAATTGAGAAGAATTTATGGACATTTTTTAACCCTTAATGAACAAAAGATTTTTTTTGTAATACTCGCCTATAGAACGATAGAAAGTTAGATAAAAAATTGGATTAGATGAAGTTTTGGAATATGGCCAACTACATGTCCGATGGAAATGGGATTCTAAAATGATTTTTGGATAAAGTTCTGAAATATTAAATGCATGTCGAATTTCATCATAATCAGTTAAGGAGTCCTAAATCTATCCTAGTTGGCAAAATTAGCTTTTTGCATCAGTTTATGAATTCACCCCGCCGCCCAAAAGCTTATTTCTTAATTCCTGCGACAGCTCAGAATTTACCACATATATTTTACATACATAAACGCCTCCCACCGAACTTATTCAAGAACTATGTGAATAGTTTGGTTCCTCCTATTGATTTTACGTTTATGGAAAGAGGGTAAAAGGAACGAGATCTTTCTAGAAACAATGATATGTTTTTGCTTCTGAACAACTGGGATTTTCCTGGTAGACCGGCGATTATGTAATTCTCGTTTTGTGGTGATTTATTTAACAGTAAACTATATCTAAACTACAACTCATCATTTATACCGGCTTATTTGATAAATTCATCGACAAAATTGATCACGCTATTCTTGTTGCGAATATGTCCCCGCACCACAGGTGGTTCCTGTTATCTTGCTGATCGTTAGCAATTATTCATCAATTGAACACTAAGATTTTTTTTTTAATTTTCGTCTCGTTTTTTGTGCAACATCTAATGTTTCATGACACCTGATATTTGTCCATTAGTCGCAATATTTTTTAACGTTGTTAATTGTTTGGAGTTCGCTAGATGCCCCTTTTTCGCCGATCACAAGAAAATATTTGTTGCAATTGGAAATGTATCCGATTGCCTGTTGTTACAAGAAGGTTTGGAAGATTTTCTAACGGGTCGACCAACAAAAAGCTGCTTCTAAACGTCAGCAGGTGTAAAACTTTGCCCAATCCTGGAGTATGACCCTTTTGCCTGGCCCCATCCTAAAACAGCTACATTTACAAAATTGAAAGCGTTCAGAAGCAGTTTCTTTTATACATACACTCCGTATATGCGGGCAGAACAATATATATGCTCTTCCGCCGTATCAGGATAACGACATTTAAACTACTCGTATATGGACTACTGGTTTGGGTATAATTGACGTTTTTTACGCTTTTTCAAATTACCGATTATATTTACTGAAGGTAATAAATCTTAATAAATAAATAATTTCCAAAACAAGTTTCTTGGTCTAAGTTATGCTATCATCGATCCTTCTACCGTCATTAGTATTCTTGTAAAAGTTTCATAAAAATCGTGTAGTTTTGTAATCAGACGTTTAATTAATTTATATTTTCAATTATGCTTGCTCTATGGTCTGTAACAAAGTATGTAACATTTTTTTTATATAAAGCTTTATTAAAAAAATATAGTTTTAATAGAAACCACTTCAAGCCATTGTTGAGAGATTTCTTTATTGTGAAACTAAACTCAACTGAACTTAAAAACAATATTTTAATGCAAATGCGAAAACACAAATCACTGTCTACTCAAGATTTGGATGTATTTCTACCAGTAAACCATCCAGTCCAGCGTATCTACATTATGCATCACTTAACAGCGTTCCAGTCAAATTTATACCGTGAGGCTAAAAATATAAAAACATTATATAAGTATAATTATTTATGGTGCAAAGCTGGACAAATATATTTACGGAAATCTGCAGGGTCTGATGTTCATCGAATTGCTTCGGTCAACGATATTTTTCGGATTAAAAACATTCACAAGAAAATTGAAGGCAATACATCTGATTGAACTATCTGGGAACCTGGAAATTTATAGATTGTTAAGTATTGTGATTTATTTACCTGTACTAGCTCAGTTTTTATTTTTTCTTGTGTTTTTATTTTATTTTATGTCGATTTCATCGCCACTATCAATTGTTTTGTCTATTTACATTTCCTTAACAGATTTAATTATTCAAATTTTTTTGTGTTTAATTTCTTTTACGTTGGCACTATTGAATATTAATGCTATGAATGTAAAGCACGATATAAGTTATTTTTGGTCGTTTTACTCGTTTTTTGTTTTTTCTAATATTTTTAATTTTTACGTAAACATATTTTTTCTTATCATTAAGCGAATTTTAAATTCAACGCGATATTCTATGATTATTGCTCTATATTATATTTTTGCTCAATTTATTATTATCATTGTTTGTAAGTTATTTTTGATTTGCATCTTTTATGAGTAGTAAATATAGTATACTGCACCAAAATATTCGAAGTTTAAGAGCAAATTTTGATATGTTTAGTACGTTTGTAGCCAGTCTGAATACTCTACCTGATTTAATTTTTGTTTCTGAAATTTGGATTTATTCGAACGAAACAACAGAATTCAATTTGCCTAATTACAGCTTTAAAGCTTGCTGTAACGATAATTACCGCGCCGGTGGAGTTGGTGTCTTTATACATAAAAATCTAACAGTTATATCATGCTGTACTTGTAATTGGATTTCAGCTGATGTTCTTAGATTGGACATTCAACTAGGTAAAAATGTTTGGATTTTTCTGTGTTTTTACCGTTTTTGTAATAGTGATCTTAATGATTTTTGCAATAATTTAGATAATTTGCTGGGAACAATTAACAATAATAACATAGTGATCTTAGGTGATATTAATATAAATCTATTGAATAACGTAAGCTGTTTTAACTACCAAGCAATGCTTGCATCATATGGATTCCTCAGTGTATCTAACAATCCAACTAGGAATCTATCATGTTTAGACCATGTTTTTGTTAAATCCAGTAGTACATATACTTTTAGTATTGATAATTTACCAATACATTTTTCCGATCATAATTTAATTACCCTCAATATTTGGGCAGAATCGAATAGACCTGTGATATGTTATAGTGGAAAGAGTTCAAAAGTTAATTATGACAAACTTAGAGATCGTCTTCTAGTTGAAAACTGGGATCTTGTTTACCATGAAAAAAATTGTAATACAGCATTCGATATTTTCTTAAATAAATTAATTTCCCATATTGAACTTTCAAAAGAAACAATTACTTATCGCAGTAGCAAGAAGTTAAAGCCCTGGATGAATTATTATCTTTTGTGTAAAATTAATAAACTTAAAAAATTTTCTAAAAAATTAAGAAGGTATCCAAATAACACTCGGTTAGAAAATTATGTAAGAAAACTCTCTAAGCATGTAAATATGACTGTTAAACGGGTCAAAAGAGTATATTACAAAGATAAATTTGGTTTAATAGGGAATAATCCTAAGCTTATGTGGAAGGAAATTGATGATATTTTGGGTAGAAATACGTCCCAAAACAAAAACCAAATAACACAAATTTATGAATATCAATCAAATGTTCTTCTTACTGATGATCAGAATATATGTAATGAATTTAATAAATTTTTTATAAATGTTTCATCCGATATAACTTCCAATATTTTTCCTAATAGTACTAACAGTGGAGAGCAGAAACAATTTATTTTTGGAAACCGAGATAGTTACTGTACTTCTTGTTATTTCGATGAAATTAATTCTTTGGAGATTATTTCTGAAATTCAGAAGTTAAAAAACAAACATTCTAAAGGATTTGATGGAGTAGATAATATCATTGTTAAAAATTGTGCCTGGTATTTGGTTGATGTATTAAAATTTTTATTTAATTTAAGTCTAAAGAGCGGAATTTTTCCAGACGCCTTAAAAATAGCTGTTGTTATTCCAGTTTTTAAAAAGGGTGATGCTCTGCAATTAAACAATTACCGACCGATCTCACTATTGAGTACTTTTTCCAAATTATTTGAGAAATTAATTAAACGACGATTAGTCTCTTACCTTGGTAAAATAAAATTTTTTAGTGATCACCAATTTGGATTCATAGAAGGAAAATCTACGGAAGAAGCTCTTTTAAATTTTCTGAGCAATATTTATTTAGCAATTAACAACTCTCAGAAATGCTCAGCAGTATTTTTGGACATTTCAAAAGCATTTGATACTGTTAACCATGACATACTCATAATGAAATTGTCAAGTATTGGTGTTAGAGGCAAAATATTAGATTGGTTTATAAGTTACCTTCGTAAGCGTAGTCAAATTGTAAAAATTAATAATGTGAATAGTCCTCCAGGTCTTCTAAAATGTGGTGTTCCTCAGGGCTCAGTTTTGGGGCCCTTATTGTTTTTAATTTATTTCAATTCTATCTTTGAAATTAATCTTAGAGGGTGTGCTACAGCGTTTGCAGATGATTTGGCTTTGACATATGCGTCTAATGATTACGTTGATATTCAACGGTTTATCTATATTGATTTATGCACTCTAAGTAAATGGTTTTTTTATCATCGGCTTGTTGCTAGTGAAAAATCTAGAATTATGCATTTTAGACGGCCCGACATAACAGTTGATCAAAACTTTTTCAAGTATCACGTATACCCGTGTGATAAGAATCCATGTTTTGGGCAATGTTTTGATTTGCCCTGCATAAATGAGTTTAAATACTTAGGTGTAACAATTGACTCACAGCTAAATTGGACCTCCCACCTAACTAATATCAGGAAAATTGTTATTACTGCAGTGCATAAATTTTATAATCTTCGACCTTTGTGCCCTTCTTTTATTTTAAGAAGGTTATATCATGCTCTTGTTGAATCTATCTTAATGTATGGTATAACTAGTTGGGGTGGAATTTACTTTGCTAATATTGCAGATCTTTTTGTAGCGCAAAAAAGAATTATCAAATTAATTTATGCTTGTCCAAGGAATACACCCACTATTCCGCTTTTTCGCGAGTTAAACTTGTTGCCTCTAAGGTATTTGTATGTTTTTAAAGTATTGAAAATGTTTTTTGTTCGTAGCAATAGTTATCATAGTCGAATATACCACGTGTATAATATGAGAAATCCAAACAATTTTGTCGGTCTTCGTTGTAATAGTGAAAGGTTTAGAAGATTTTATTTATATATGGCACCTTATTGGTTCCATCTTTTACCTAAAAATGTCAAAATGCTTCCATCTGCGCAGAAACATAAATTTAACAGGGAAATTCGGACTTGGTTACTTGACATCGATGATATCGAGCAATATTTTTAGTATAAATGTTAAATTATCATACATTATGTTCTAATGTGCCGTCGTGTAGTTAAATATATCTATTTTAATAACTGAGCTTGTATTTTGTTGAAGATTATTGTTAATTATGTAAACAAAGAATATTATATAAATTTTAATTAAAATTTGTTTTAAATTGCTCCACTACAGACATAATGTCTATAGGAGCTGTACTTTATTTCATATTTTATAATGTTGTTTCAACTAGATTTTAATTTTGTATTTATTTTATTGAAATAAAGATAGTAATAATAATAATAATAATAAATAATAATTATGTAATATTGTTGCAGAAGATGTACATGGTCCATAGCATATGCACATTAAGTTTTATTGGCCTAATTAAAATGTTGCCAATGGTAACAAACTTTTTTTTAAATGCTACACGAGAAACCATATCTCAAGGGATAATAAATGAATATATCGTAGAATATCAATAATATGTGACCCAATATTCATATTATTCGACTAAAGCTCTACAATAAAAACATTTTATTGCAATTGAAATGTGCTTTTTATTTGTATCCAACCCGTACACAGAATTCAAAAAGAATACGAAAGATTTAAATCGATTAGTCCAGTTCTGCACGTTTGGATATAAAACACAATGTAACACAAAGGAATGTTTATTATGCTTTGACGAAATTTAACAAAGAAAGTTAAAGAAGCAAACAATAACTCAAACGCAAATATCGAGTTGCATCTAGCTTGATATATAAAGTTTCATCTTAGGGTAATTAAGAAGTATCTTTTGAGCACCGGAACGTGCATCAGGTAGGTTGACCTTGATGCTTTCACAGACAAAAAACATTTGGTTTTGAAGTGAAATTTTCACAGGTCTAAAAAAATAAGAAACTCAAATGATGGAATGTCAAAATATAGCGTCAGATTTATCGTGCATGAAGCCTAATACACACTTGACGAGAAACCTTTCTTATAAAAAATTAATATACTCAAACTCAAGCGAAATCGAAACGAACGAACATTTCACAGGCAAATTTCATTTTGTATATTCATGTACGATAAATCTAAAAAACCAAAATTTTGACATTTCATGGCTTGAGTTCGCAATGCAACCACCAAATTACCTGCAATCTAACCCTCAACTCAATCACCAAATCAACCTCAAATCAATTTTGAAATCTACCTTAAACCTAACTCCAAATCAACTCTTGAATAATTCCCTAACCGAACAACTCACTAAACCCCAACGCAAGCTTACTAAACCCTAACTCAACTTCAACTCAACTTAACTCGAACCAAATCTCGACTCTTAACTCAACTTCATACAAAATGGCCAACCCAACCTCATAATCAACTCGATTGGCAAGCTACAGGCGTATATAAACCCAACTCAATCTAATCTCCCACTAAATCCTAAATTCGACCTCAAATTAATCACTAGCCGAACTTCTCACAATTCTAAACTCAACCTTTAACTCAACCACAAATCAACCTTCAACTTAAGCCAAATTCGACATTCAATTCAAACCGTAAATCAATACGGTTCGAAAACTATATGCGCATATGAACTTAACTTATTTTAATCTCTACCGCAACCATCGAGTCAACCCCTAAATAAATCCCTAACTGAACTTCAACTCAACACCCTAGTCGACAACTCAATTCTCAACTTAATGTCACAAGTCACAACTCAATATTAACTTAAACCTAAACTCAACATATAACTCAATCCTCAAATCAATGCGACTCAAAAAGCTACATTTGTACATCAACTGAATTCAAAATGACTCAAGCTAACTTACCAACTAAACCAAATCCACTTCAACCCCAATTCAACACGCAAATAGAACCCAACTCAAACGCAACTTAGACGTCTCGTGTTGTCATTGAAATTTGATTGACATACCTCCAAAGGCGGCTTTTTAGAATAATACGAACCATCATACAGTCATACTATCACTATCATACCATAATGGTATCGTACTACCACACCATCATACCACCATGCCATTATATCGTCATAACATCATATCATCGTAAAATCATATCCTCATAGCATACGTGCCATCGTATCATAATACCATTAAAGAATCATTTCATCACACCATTATACCGTTAAACCCATCATACCATTATGACACTATACTATTACACCATCATAGAATCATACAATGATGCCATCGTGCCATCATACCATCATACAGTCTTCCCATCATACCAACATGTACCATCATACCATCATAACATCTTAACATCGTACTATCATATCATAAGATCATCACCACCATCACCATCACAATAAACATCACCATCACCATCAATATCCCCGTCACTATTTCCATACTACTCACCTTTATATCTATAGATTACTCAACTGCTTACTAAACCCTAATCGAGCCCCAACTCAATTCTAACTCAACCCGCAAATGAAACCTAAGTCAACCGCAAACTCAACGCCTAACTCAATCCTCAAACCAGCATAATACAAAAAATGCTAAATATTTATGTATCTAACTAGGTGTTTTGGGTCAATTGTTATGGCAAGTACCCGACGCTCTTAACGTACAGATTCCAAAAGCTTCTCAAATCTCCGCCTTTACCATAGAATCAAATTGGCGAAAACAAATTCCAAATCGGACAAGCCATTCTCGAGATTCCAGACATCCAGACAGACGAACGGATATTTTTTGTATTGCTTTTTCAGACTCGGGGAAACGTCGAGAAAAGTGGTTTTGGACCAACCAAATTTTTGGTCATTTTTGACAGGAATTCAATATTTTGGCCAATACTAAGGGGTTTTAGTGGTATGAAGGGTCAGTTTCGAGCCCTCTGTAATCAACAATATTACTCCTGTTTAAATTTTAACAAAATCAACTTTTCATGACATTAATTATGGAAAGGAAAGGTTCTCTTGCCTTTTTTATTAGCCCAGGCTTGATTTGGCTCAATCTCTTCTTTCTAAAATTATTTCTCATTTGAATATGGAGAAGTTCGGAGAAGAAGAAATTCAGTCTTATTTACTATGATTGTAAACCTATTGAAATCTCGAAGTATGTATTTGTTCCAAATTATTAAGCTTAAATTCCACTTAAATGTCTAAATAACTTCCTTCAACTCGAAAAAAGCTTTTACTTCTTTTTAATACTTTAAATAAATTATCTTTAACTGGTCATTAAATTTGAACACTTTCCACACACCAAGCCTTTGGTGCTCATCAAACTTAAGAACTTTAAATTTGAAGTTGAAATTTGAACCATTTAGAAAAACTACTGAGGTGGTTATAACTTAAAAATTGAGGTTTATTAGTAAAATGAAAATGGTAGAGCTTTTTTCAACACAATTAAGCTTCAATTTATTGTATTAGTTTATTACAAAACGCTTCAAGCTTCAATAATATTTCCACCAAGTACCTGACAGTCTGTTAAATAGTCTTATAAATAAATATTTTTATACATGATGGGTATTGTCAATTATCAGAGATAAGACAGACCAAACGCTTCTTTTATGAGCTTATGTGTAGCTTAAGTGTCTTTCGCACAAATACTTAACAGAATGTTTGTTAAATGAAAATTGCTGCCTAAATCCAAAACTTTAAAGAGAAGGGAAGAAAATATAATGGTGCTAGTTTGAAAATAACTTAAAAACTTTACAATAGAAGTACTAAGGTCCTATACAAAGCCATATCCTAAAAAACGAAGCTTTAATAAGGGAATTTGAAATGAGGAAAAATCAAAATTTCCATATAGTAAATCACGTGGGAAATAAAACATATAGGAAATCAGTAATCGCTTTTATTTTTAAATTTTTGGTGGAATTATTTTTGGAAAAACAAAATAAATGGTTTAGCAATACTCTCAGAGCCTTCTAGAGTATAGAGCCATAATCATTATGACGTATTTTTTAGAAGCTTTTTTAGTGGTATAAATTTTCATTGATTTCCATAGGAATCCATAGTAAAAATGGTGTTTTTTAGCTTCAAGTTTTACAATGAAAAAAGCAAAAATGTTACAAAATTTTTATACAAAAGTGTTCTACATATCTTTAGCAACAATATACAGGAAGGGTATATTGGTTAGGTAAACATTAATTGCAGAAATATTAAAATTAAATTATTTCTAAAATATATTTTTCGAACTTTCATTTTGAAAAATACATCAAAGTTGGCTCTGACGAATTAAAATAATACTTGCTACATTTATCTTTAGTTTTACTAGTATACGTTAGATGTCTCAGATTTATACAGAAAAATACGAAAAAAAATTGTTTAATCACAAAATTATCACACGTTCTTAATATTTTGAGAATTTGTTTTGCTTTTCCTACAATTTTTGAACTTAAAAATTCCCCAGGTGGCAATTTTTGGTACGATTTTTAAAAAAAATTGTACTGCCATCACTGCCATCTATGTAAAGTATATTGACTTAATGCACACAATTTGTAGTAAGCTTTTCTTTTTAATTTGACCAGAATGCTGTTGTTATGAACTTTTTTTATATTTTGGTTTAAATAAATCAATTATTACAAGAAAATGAAAACGATTTACTTAAACAATATTCATATATGTTGAAATTCAAACATTTATGAAAATATTTCAGAAATCATAATTACGAATTTGTAACGTTTTCATTTACAAATTTGTCTTAAGAAAAAAAGTGATTTCCCATGTGTTTTACTATGGAAATTTTGATTTTTTCGTCGTTTCTAATTCCCTTAAAAAAGCTTCGTTTTTTAGATTATGGCTTGTATAATCAAGGTTGCTTTGATACTCTCCATTGCCCCTTAAATGCACCACTTAAAGCTTCTTGATTTTTACTTAAACATATTGCTCAAGATTTTCTTAAAATATTTAATAAAAAAATGTCAATTAACTATTAAAGTTTGTGATTTGATTTCTACTGGTTTCATACTCACCGAAATTTTTTATAATGAAACATTTTCTTTAAGTTCAAAATTAAAAATGAATTAAACATTTGATAAAAATTTGAATTTTTGGCAATTATGAATCTTTTTAATTTGACTAAAAACAAGGAACTTTAAGTTTTTATTTGGCGAGTTTTTACTTAATTTCATAGAGTCAAACCGAAAATTGTTTTGTTCCGGTTTGCGATTACGTTTCTAATTTTTATTTGAAAGTCCTGTTAAGTTTCACCTTTTATTGGGTTTTATGCTTCGGCCATTGATGCGAATCGGGTTCAAAACCGGTTCAAACTCGATTTACGTGTAAAAATTATTTTATTAAGCAAACGGAATTTTTGTATGCAACATTGCTTAAATATAACCTTTCCATATCGGCTAAAACTATGAATCCCAATGCAGTTTCGAAACACTAAAAATCAAAGGTTATGCTCAAAAATCAAAAACCGAAACGAAAAAAGAATAAAATAAACCGAATAAAATATCGTTCTGGTTCCGGCTACGGTGCAATATTTTTGCTTTGGATTTGTTTCCGTTTCATCAGTTTTCTGTTCATCAAAATTTTGAGAGTTTGTGGTTTGCGATATTCGTTTGTCCGTAATTTTGAATGTGATAAAAAAAAGGAAAAATTAAACAAGGAAAGTACAAAAAGCTCCTCTATAGGTAAATAAATGATAGACAAATTTTGTTTGTGTAAAAAATATTTTTCAAATTAAAACATTATAGGTTATTCTGGAATGACCTCTAACTTCAGTTATTGCTCCAATTATTAAATTACTGTATTATTTTTGTAGCTTTTAAATCAAAAAAATCTTCAACACTTTTAAAAATTTTAAATAAGTTTAAATTATAATCGTTGAAACTTAATTTTGCTCCTGTTGTTTCAGATTGACGCTTTTGTAATGTGAGCCGATTTATCACAATTAAGCGTAAATTTTCATTTACTCAATATTCAGAAGGATTTTTTTTATTTGTGAGCATTTCTTAATTTCATAGAATATGAACTGTATATCACTGAATCTTAGGTAGAAATTCATTCTTTCATTTTATCTTCCTTTCTATTTTCTTTTAATGTTTCAGAAGTAGGTTATAATGGCAACAACAATTATTTACTTCCCGACCTACATATTATAAACCTTAGTTACCAAATAATAGTTAATCATTTAAATAATTCACGACATCAAGCAATTATTCTTTCAAATTCTTTTATGCAGAAAAGAATTGCAATATGTACAAAGACTATTCTGCATTCTTATTCAAATATATTTTTCCGTATAATGCACTCAAACATAAATTTCTTTCGAAAAGTAACTGAATTAAATTATAATAAGAATAAGAAGGAAGATAAAGATGTATTATACATAAAAGGATAGTGATTTAGGACAATAAGTGTATGGTACAGAAGAAAAAATGCTTTATATCATTCTTTCTCCCTCTTTGGTACAGAATAATTTCCCCCGGTATTCATTCTCAAGTTTGTCTACATACCATATAATTGCAACCCAAGAATATGTGTTATTACTTATCAAATATGAAAAGGATAACTTAAATCTGGCTTTAGAGACTGACTATTCATTTCTATCATCATGAATACAAGGGGGTTTGAATTCTGGGAGAATTGGTAGGGAAAGAGGTTTTGAAGCTTTAAAAAATATTTTTATTTTAAAACTTACATTGTTTAACTCTACAGGGACAATATATGTATGTACCTACATGTGTACAGGTACATGAACCAGGCATCCTTTTTTATGTAAATATGTATCAATGTTTGTACATGTGAGTTGTTATTGTTTAAAAGCTAAACTAAATTTCATGTAAAATTGTTATTTTTTATAGTTTAGAACATTTGAACAACAAACGTACGCCACGATACGACCCTCGGGATATGTGATTTCTCCGTTGTTGTGCTTTTATATAAATTACTAGTTATGAAAAGTTAATTTACTGAATAAAATAGTATTTATTGGAAAATGATTCGATTCAGACTAATTGATTGGAGTTAGATTGAAAAATTGATTGCTTTTATTAAGTTTTTGTAACTTATACATGCTTAATTAACCTTAGGTAAGTGAAATTTAAATCAATGTTTTGTTAGGTTAGAATCAAAAAAACAAATATTGAAATAAGTTTCTACTTAAAAGTGTTTTAAAAATCTCTCTTTTAAAACAACTCATCTCATTTTAGAGTTTAGAAATCAACTTTTCAAATTGGTTGGTAACATTTGCAAAATAAAAGAAATTTTCGATAACACCTATGCACACTATAATTTTTTTTTAAAACCACCCTACTTCTAGGTAAGTTGATTCCAACATTTGGAACACGCAAACCGCGACAAAATTTAAACATTTGCGAAATGAAATATCATGACAGTAGGCCTATACTCTGTATCCTGTTGTGAAAGTACATAAAACCGACACGCGTCATAAATGAAATTTCTGAATTAAGAAAAAACAAGTTTCAGATCAGAATAGAGAGTAAGTTTAGGTCATTTGGCTCGATCGGATCTTCTGACCAAAGGGCGATGACAATGACTCTGAATTACTAAAGGATTTTTATTGGAACATCCATTTCTTTAATTGGTCTTCCCCAAATTCATGTTCTAATCAACTTCAAAATTTTTAAATAGAATTAGAATTATGTATTTACAGTAATGAACATCATAAAGCTTATGAGTGACTCCTCAATTTAAAAATATATTTGCTTAAGGTGAAATTTTGAAAATCGGGATTCTAAAATTAGGAATTTTGAGGAATATTTTGCTTGACGGGATTTTCAAAGGGTGATTCCATCCGCCATTAACTTGGAGAAACTGGATTTGAAATGGTTTTGAGCAATTTTTAACGAGTGTGGTAATATCCTTATTGTCAATCGATAGACAACAGCAATCGAGCAAGCTCACGTGAATATTTCTTGTAAATGTTCTTCAGTGGCCCCTGGTTCATCGGCGATAACAGGGGTGGATTAACGCATAGGCAAACTAGGCACGTGCCTAGGACAACAAATTGCTAATTGTATATTACACCCGTCGGTTCTCGATTTACATTTTTTGGTGTTGCATGGTGATAAAATGTGGCACTATTTTTAGTTACATGACAAAGTTTTGATTTAACTCGTATTTTTAAGACACATCACCTTTGGGGACAATTTCATCCGATGTGATTCCAACGAATGTAATATTCCTTTAGTAGAAGTTTGGAAAACGTTCAAATTACTTTTCTGCCACTTCAAATTGCTGGTAAAGATTTAATGGCTTCCTATAAAAACAAATATTAAAGTTTAATCACGATTTTTTTCAATTTTTAGTCAAATTTAGAAATATTTAAAATAAAAGACAGAATTTTGAACTGAGGAATAAAGGGAAGCATTTACCACTCGATAGGTTGTTGTTCTGATTAAAAATTTACCAACATTTGCAACTTTAGAATTAACGCGTTAAATTTGGGTCTATTGGTGTTTATAATTATGTAAAATGTAATAGGTCTGGAGCACCGGAGTAAGAAAATCTAATGAAGAGCAAATTATGAATTTTTTAAATCAATATTTCAGTCTGATCCAGAATAATGAAATTAACATAACTGTTACAGGTCGACTTCATCCTGTTCCTATACGCATTTTGCTTTATTAATTAGTTTCTATACAGATGAACAAACACGTGAGAAAATATTTCAATGTAATATCCGGTTGAAAATAGCTATCAATATATTTCCGTTCAAAAAAACTCTTTCCGAACATATTTTATTCAACTTTACTGTTTGGAACAATATAGGAGCATATTACAATTTTACCAAAAATTAATTTGAAATTTTGTAAAAAAAAATTATGAATGGTTTGCCGTCCGTCGTCGGTCTAACCGTTCGTGTTCACAATAACTTAAGAACGAATGGATATTATGTATAAACTAAATTTGTACAGTAAGGCTGGAAACTCACCCAATTAGTCAAAACGTTTTTTTCGTCACTTAAAGCTCCTTGCGGCCAAAAGCCCATTATAGTAATTTCTAGTAGCCGTCTATTCATATTGAATCGGACAAAACAGTTTTACAAATAATATGCAAGATTTAGAATAATTTCCTTTACAGGGAAAGTAAGGCAATAATAGGTTTCGGCTAATTTGGTGTGCTTACAGTTTAAACCATCGAACAATTCAAGGGGAAGTTCTGTTGATTAGAAAGTTACTATGTCTGGGGTGTTAGGAAGTAAGAAGGATTTTGATAACCAACCACATTGATGTAAGTTAACAAATTATTGAATTGAAACATTTTTAAGCCCGGTACAAACAAATCAACATTAAGTGCATTTCCTTGACAAATTTACAACAAAAATGGGGCATGCTATACCATTTTTTTGTGTTAATTCAATTCTCATTCATATGTGGCTATAGCGTAGGAGGGGTATACATAATTTGACGTTTCAGCAATTTAAGCATTAACATAAGTTTTAAAAACAAAATTTTGTTTCAAATATTAAATAGGTTTAATATATTCAATTAGTATAAACTTGTTCAAAATATTCTTTATAATGGTTAGATCTTGTTCTGTGCCGAATTGTCGGAATAAATATTCAAAAAATTCTGACATTAAATTCCACCATTTTTCAAGTGACGATTATTACTAAATATGCAGTTTAGGTAAGTCCGACTGAGTTTAATTCAAGAAATGTTAATTGAAAGGAGGTGTTCTGGCAACCTAGTTCGTCGAGAAATATGAAAATCTGGAAAAAATTGCATAAATAGTTTATAACTTCGTTATAGTGGGAAAAGTAAAAAGGAGAAAGAGCTTATTTTTTTTAATTATCCAATGCAATTGTGGTTGAAATAATTTTATTTTATTTATTTATTTTTTTCTTAAATTACCAAGAAAATTCGCATAATAATAAGTAAAATTTTTGCAATAGTTTGCAGATATTACCGTGAAAAGCTCTATCATAAATCATTTACTTTGTTCCACAAATTGCAACTAAAATTTTCTTTATGTAAAGTTCTTTTTTATTGTTGCTAATGTGTTTATCTTTAAATAATTCAATTGTAAAATGAGTTTGTGGCTATACATAAGTATAATTTAAATGCAAATTAGCTACTCCCTTGAAGCGATAAATTTACAGCCCACACTGTTTTGGCCAAATACAGAAGCGGCAGTTAAATCAAAACTCCAAGTGAATAGTTTCCTAGAAAATGTGAAGAAGATTATACCATTTGCACAGATAGGTATATTTCAGTTTGAAATTAATTATGAAATATAAAGCTAAAAATATTGCCACTAGGTAGTCCAAATAAAGAACATATGTAATATGGAACTAACAAATCTATTCTAGGGTGGAAAACAAACCTTTTTTTTTTTTCTGTGAAAAGTTATTCATCAAATAAATGCTATAACTGAACTTTATGTAAAGTTTACAGAAATAATAGTAGATTGTTCTACAAGTAAAGAAAAGTGTTAGTTTTCCAGCGAGTAATAGTATATTGTGTAACGTGTAGGAAAAACGATATATTCCCGGACGAGTATGGAAGTTGCTTCCCTAAGAGTTCGGGAATTATAGTTTTTCCACGAGTTGCACATACGATTTTTTCTCTAATCGGCAGTATATCAGATTATCCATTTTATTCATTATATTCTTTAAAATACGCAAAATTTTCCAATTTATATTTTCAATAGATTTCACTATCAAAGTTACCTTAGAATTATAACAATCGCGTGCGCTGTCAATTTATTTAAAGGTCTGTCAGAGCAAACGATACCCGTCGTTAATTTGTGGTTTAGTTTAAATATAATGGACAGCAATTTTGATAATTCAATCCCAGGTACTCCGCCTGGCATCTTGGAGACAGAAAGATTGACTACACTAAATTTGTTGCCGCAAAAGTCGAGGGAGAAGTACGAAAATGCATACAAGCGTTTTATGGATTATCGCATAAATAACAAGGCCAATTCATTCTCCGAAAACTTTTTAATTGCATATTTTTCGGATTTATGTCAAAAGATGAAACCGTCAACCTTATGGTCCAACTATTCCATGGTGAGGTCGACGCTTAGCATTAACAATAATGTTGATATATCCAAATATGGAAAACTACGCGTATTACTGAAACGTCAGTCAGATGGATATAAGCCTAAAAAATCCAAAATCTTAACGAAACAACAAATAGAAACATTTATGGAACTTGCTCCAGATGATCCATATTTAATGGCAAAAGTATGTTAAGATGTACGCGCTCATAATTTATTTACAAAAAATTTGTTTTCTAGGTTGCCTTAATTTTTGGAATTTCTGGCGCATGTCGTCAAGATGAACTATGCCGAATAAATTTGAATGACATTCAAGATTTGGGAAATAGGATATTGATTACCATTCCTGTTAACAACACGAACAAGCCAAGATCATTTATTGTAAATGAAGCGTATATCGAATATATCGTAGATACATAGCATTACGTCCCACTGATTTCGATAACCCTCGATTATTTTTCAAATTAACAAACGGTAGAGGTAACAGACAAGTAGTGGGCATACATCAGTTTGGCAAATTGCCTCAAACTGTAGCTACTTATTTAAAGTTGCCAAATGCGATAGAATATACAGGGCACTGTTTTCGCAGATCATCTGCTACAATATTGGTAGATACAGGTGCAGATTTGACTTGCCTTAAGAGACATGGTGGTTGGAAATCGGCAACGGTTGCTGAAGGGTACATTGATGATTCTCTAAATAATAAAATTGAAGTTGCAAACAGAATTTTCAATACCACCGAACAAAATTCAGGTGTGGACCGTAACATGACCGAGATAAAAATTTTCAATACTACCGAACAAAATCCAGATGTGGACCCTAACATGACCGAAATAAACGATAATAGTGCATCAGTGGCTACAACTAACCTTAATTGTAATGCATCTGCGCCAATTTTCAACACCTGTACAAATTGTACAATTCATGTAAATATAACCAATAATAAATAGTTGTTAAATATGTAATTTTACAATTATAATAATAAAAACTAAATAAATTAAAATTATATCATGTATTTCTTAAAAACAGATGATAATCAGTACTAGAAAGTATTCTCTGCCTAGGCAAGGAATACTTTCCAGTACTGTTTTTAGTAAGTTGCCTAGCAACGATGTAGTGTCGGGGAATACTTCATTTTGCTGACAGTTAACAAACCAGAAAACTGACGTATTTTATCCGATTTGAGAAAAATAATATTTTAAAAAGAAATACTCGTTTTCTATTCAAATTATTTTAATTAAGCAGCTTCTACACCCTTTGTATGTATAATATGTATTTTTTTAAATATTTTTATGCAATAAGAAACTTTTTACTATAAATTGTATATAAAGCTAACGACGAACTTTCCAAGAATATAAATAAACGCTTTATTATGTATAAAAGTTTATAACACAAATAAGGCGAACTGTTTTCGTACTGTGCTTAATTAGACACAGCGATGTCCCAAAAGAACAACCATAAAATAACAGAATACAAATACATATGCTTTGTCTTGACGGTATAATTAATTGGAGCATAATTTGATTTAGCAGTGTAATATTACACATCAAATGTAAAATACGAACATAATTTAACCATTTTTAGTTCATTTTAGTACTATAATAAATTATCCTAAATAACCATAATTAATTGAAACACACTTCTACTTTTCGGAAAATACGGTTGGATCGCTTCGATCAGTTTATCAAAAAATTGAAAAAATGGATGTTTTCTGTTTTCTATTGTGTATTTGCGCATTCATTTTAGTTTGCAGGCTCAAAAATTCACTGATTAGAAATAAATAAAACTGTTCGGTTTCATCTTTTCTTTATTTTTTGGTTTCTTAATTTTTTTTCAAATATAAATTAAAATTAAAAAGCTTTACAAATTCGTTTGAGTGCTAAAAGTAAATAACATTCATTGACGCCTAATTTAATATTTGACGTCTAATAACAATAACAAACTAACTAGTTTACGCATTTGACGAAAGGAGGGAGGATTGAATTTTACCGTTAAGACGATAACTCTAAATTATGATCATAAAATTAATTTTTAGACAAGGCTATGCTTGATATTCCGAATTTTAGAACTATCTAGTATTCTTAAAGGCCCTACACACGATCCAATTTGGTCGGTCCAACCAAATTGGTATGTCGCTTCAACCAAATTGGAGTTGCCTTAATGTCTACACACGTTCCAATCGGTTGGTGTATGTTGAGTACAGACGATCCAATATAGTCGGTCCGATTTTGACATGTGTTTAAAAAACAGAACACTACGTCAACAAATAACAACATTATTTATTTTTTTTTTTCAAGCTCAGCTATCTATGAAATTTCACTATAGACTAGAATATTGTCGACCGATAACACTACACACGATCCAATTTGGTTGGCTGGTTGGCTGGTCGGATGGGAATTTTCATCCAACATATCCGACTAATTTTTTACAACCAACGTGCGCACGTACCAATTTCCAACCAAATTGGATCAACCGTCTGACCAAATTGGTCGTGTGTAGGGCCTTTAGATTCACATAAATTTGTTTTTTTTTGTTTTCCGTATAAGTCCAGTCATTATAAAGCGAACTGGCTGATTTTCATATATTGGGGAGGGAAAGGGGGGGGGGGGGGTTAGAAAAACTTAACTTGAAATTTTCGACCAAGCTTTCTTAGATACATTCTCTTGAAAAAAGGGGTACATTTTGTTTCTTCGCGATAAATCGGATCTTCATCATGGTATGAAAATTGCGATTATATACATTTTGTTGCTTTCTTTACGATCGTCAATTTAGTTTATATGAATTTTTCACCTACCGTTGATCGTTGTGTGCCGCCCCAGTGGCACAGTGGTTAGCATACTTGCTTTACGCTCCGGAGGTGACGGGTTCGATTCCCGGCGGGTGATGAAAAAATTACGGCCGGTTAAGGGTAGGATCAATGAATTAATCACTCATTATCCGTTAACAAACTGATTACGAAACTTCAAAATGAAGCGGCCAAATCCCTCTATGGGATGTAGCGCCAGCGAAAAAAAAAAGTTGATTGTTGTTGGGGTATCGAACACGAAAGTAAAAATTAAGAGATTGAAACTTGTTTTCTACTGTTTTCTCCTTTCGCGTAATACATATTGAAAAAATACCTACTATCAAACTTGTTAATTTGTCAAAAATTGTTCTGAACTCGCTGGAATTAATCGACAAGGAACGTGATGAACACGATTACTACTCGCGGATGATGTTTTCAATCGACCTGCCATACTAACTGCCGCAAAACACAACGGAATAAAAATAGTATGTGACAAATTTGCAAAAGGATTAAATGTAATCGAAAACAGAGTTTCAACGGCAAAACTATGGGTACGGTACCATCGAATGGTTTCTCTGATAAAGAACTCCATAGAGGCGGAAAGATCAGGTAATTGGGAGCTTCACCTCAATACCATCCTAAACATGCTTCCCTTTTTTCAGCCAGCGGGCATTTTCTGTTTGCAAAGTCTTCTCATTTATACCTATACAGGACACGCGAACTCTGCATGCAAAAATACCCAACGAAGATTACGTCAAATTCAAAAGACGTGGCTATTTTACGATTCGTCGGACGGAAAGATATTGGTCTGGTGTTATGTCAGACTTTTATGCGATCCATAAAGACAGCAGGAGGGCTGACTCAGGGACGTGGAATTACTGACAGCACAATAGCACCGTGAACTTCAGACATGGTTCAGCTTCAAAACATTTGCGAGCAACTTGACAATTTCTCCGGAGTATCTTGCTTAACAACCGAACAGCACATCGACATGAGGCCCTCGCGGGTTTCTCGTGACAATTTCGACATTGAGAAACTGAATCCTTACCCTGAAAATAACGAATTATTTTCTATAGGCGCAGGAGTTGTCGCAAACCAGAAAATTAATTGTCATCGTGCATACGAATTTGGTTGCGACATGAGTGCTAAAATTATAGGAGCAAACTTCGGGTCCTTGTCGTTCAAAAGGAAGAATAAAGTGCTACCGATATCGCCAGTCAACAGCAGCATTCAAATCGATGCGCCGCCAGTTCCGATCAATCCACTCTTTTTCTTCTCTATTTACCGAAGAACGAATGCGGAAAGCAACAAAGTCATTGTAATATAATGTTTTCAAACCATTGGAGGAAAATTTACAATTTGGTAACGGACATATTCAGATAATTGACGGTGGTTTTCTTCTCCACAAAGTTGATTGGGGTCGTATTGAAATATTACAACAATACTTTGGAGAGAATGTCACAATTATATTCGACATCTCTCACTGCTCCCACCAACGAAAAGCATAGCACGCCAGCATATATTCCGTACATATCATCAGGTGCAAACGTGGCTTGCATTTTACAAGGATCCTCAGGAATGGGGTTGGCGACGAAAAAGTTAAGGACTGGAACCGGTTATGAGCTCAGCTGACGCACGCGATCTGAACTTTTAAAGCTCATATCGTGCAAGTACAAGGAAAAATATAGAGCTGCCTGTGGGTGCAGAAAAGCAGGGATTGCTTGTTCTATTATTTGCACGAAACAACATCGCCAAAGTCGATATTCTGCTCAATGAGGATGATTCGACACTCGGAGAATCATCTTATGTGGTTGAAAAATCTCCACAATTCGATGAGTATTACGAACAGAAATACTGTGAACTAGGACCATCGAAACGAAGATAAATATCAACGGAATAAGAACGGACCTCCTTTCATCGCCATCTTTTACAACACAAAAACATGTATTTGAATAATAAATTTGATACGTGTAATTAAGCTGTTATATATTCATTTATATTGTACTTTAATAGTTTTTCCTAGAACCGTAAATCAGTTACACCATATTTATACGACCGTGCGAGGTATGAAATCGCAACTTCACGCGAACTTACCAACTTTGCGGCGGGTTAAAAGTCGTAATTTTTGTCTGAAAAAAAAATAAATTGCAAGTATTAAAATGCTCTACAAGTTTGATTAGACATTTTTTCGATATGTATTACGAGAAAGGAGAAAACAGCCAAAACAAGTTTCAATCTCTTACTTTTTTACTTTCACACGTTTGATACCTCAACAACGGTCAACGGTAGGTGAAAAATGTATATGTATAAATTAAACTGTAGAGCGTATAAAAAGTAACAAAGATTTCAAGATGGCGGATAATACAACTAGGAAATCTTGGTCGAAAATTTCAAGTTAAGCTTTTCTAAGCCCCCCCCCTCCCCACACACAATATATAAAATTCAGATGGTTCGGTTCATTTGCATTTCTTTGCCTTTTTTATACATAATGAGTGGACTAATTACTAAATTATATAAAACGACGACGAAAAATGTACCAAGTACCAATATAAATCTTGGACAGAGCCATCTCTTTTTCCAAGGGGCACCTAAATTACCAATTAGAATATTTATTTTAATTAACAGAGTAACTTTTTATAATTTATATTAGGTTTTTCCGATCAATGTGACGAAAACCATGAATTTATAAGAACCTTGTAAATATTTTTGGTTAATTTTAATACCATTGAAAACTGTAACCCCAATTTTTTTTTCTAATACTAAAAAAAAAAAAAAAAATTCTTTACAATTTTCTATTTAACTTTTGTAAAATAATTATATTGCAATGATTTTAATCCACTTTAATTGAATTTCATTATTTTAAAAGGAAAATATGTACTTCTAAATTAATTGAGGAAAATTACTTTTAGACAGACAGATTATAGACTTAAAATAACTTTAAACAAAAAAAAAAGTTCGTAGATCTAATTTGGAAATTATTTGTTTAATTAGTATAAAATTAAGCAGAATCCAATTGAATAGAACAAGAAGGAGAAAATTCCTCTTTCCTTAAAAATTTAATGAAGACAATTATATTGACGCCCAAGGTGGGTTCAAAAATATAGTAATTTTCCTTTTTATACCGACTAATAAACTTCAGTTATTCAAAAATTTCAACCCATGCTAGAAAGATAAAAATAAATTTGAACTAATAAACATTAAATAACTAGTAAATATTTTTGAAGATATTTATATTTTATGTATCAAAAATTTGTAAAAACTTTATTTATTTATGGTTTTCAAATTGTGTATCTAATATAAATAAAATGTAGTTTATAACAAAATATTTCTAGATATATTTATTCAAAAATATTGTATATTTCGTTAGTTTACATTTACTTATATTTCCTATATACCATTTTCCCAAAAATGACTTATTAATGGATTCTTATATAATCGATGATGCTTTTTCAGATTTTGTAATCCAAATTGACAGATTCTGAAATAATTTATAGGTACATACTTCTTTCATTCTATACACCATATCAGGTTTTATTTTAATTCTTATTTAACCACTTTTGTATGAGGAAAATTTGAAATAAATTTTTTTTTTTCATTTTATTTTGATTTTCTATTTTGTATTTTTATTTATATACAATGCATTTTGGTAAAAAAAAAATCTTTTAACAATACACATGTACATTTATGGTATTTATGAAAAGTGTCCTATATCCATTTTTGAGTGTTTTGGGAAACATTTATTTCCGGTCTCAGAAAGAAAATTTACTTTGTCTTTCTTTTAAAATACTATTCAGAAATGTTAGAACTTTAAACTAAAATTAACAAAACTTAAAAACTTGATTGAATGGTGAACAAATTTTAGCCTTATGTTTCAAATTCGATTTCTCGCAAATTTTCCAAATGGCAGGACACTAATAGTACTCACTTGACGTAGTGGCAACCAAATTTCATAATTTCCAATAATTAGACAGAAACAAAATTTTAAGCTAAAAATTAAATTTAATAGCCAGCTTTTATTTATTCTGTGTTCTGTAGGTAAAAGCTCGACCTTTTTTAAATAAAATTCAAAGCCACACAATTAATGATTTTCTACAAAAGTTTTAGGCTCGATAATTTTTTTTTACATTCACTGATTTTGCGTTTTATTTTAATGCTGCCAAGCCACATGTTTCATTTCATGTGCTTCAAGTTAATTTTTGGATTTATAAAAATATTATCGTTTAGTATTGAAAGGACACATGGATAATCTAGCGATAAGTTACCGTGGTAAGCGGGTTAATGTTTGTAAGATATCTATTTTACTTCTATGTAACATCTCCACCAAACGGTTACGCAGAATAATAACATTGACTGCATAAGGTGCCACACCATGTGATCTTCGGTTATACAACGAAACGTCACATGCTATTCTGGTAAAGAATACCAGCTACATTAAAGAGTCTCATTATGTGGTGTACAAAATGAATTACTTAGATGCGTGATTAAAAATGATTACTCAAACTAATGGTTTAGACAAAAAAATGTCAAGGACAATCATGGGAGTCATCTATCTGTATTAATTCCCAGAGTGCGAAATTTTAAGTCCGAATATCTATTTTTCATGACCTCTCAAAGTCACCTGAGGAATATATGTTATTTATAATGCTTAAGATTTGCTATGAAAATTTAAAAAAAAATACTATTCATAGCAAATCATATGCATTATAACTAAAATATGTTCCTTCAGGCGACTTTGAAAGGTAAAGGAAAATACATATTCGGACTTAAAATTTCCCATTCTTTTCGAATCCGGTGGCAAAAATAGGGGTTTCCATTTAAAAAGAAGTTTTCTACCATGTGATCGAAAAAATGACAGAAAATTGACAGAATTCAGTACTGATCAACCGATACTTGATCGACTACAACAAATCAAGACAAATATTTTATCAAATAATGATAAAATATTATTGGTGACGTACTTTTTTCAAAAAACAGCTAATTGCTGTGTAAAAATCTACTCGTTTGACCAATATACAATATTTCGCAAAAATAATAACATTTTTGAGTTCGTAATTCGTAAAATAATTTACGATTTCGTAATAAAGAAAATTCTTTCGTGAACGTGAGTAGGAGTAGCAAAATGCTGGGAATCGTATTAAGATGACTTTTTTTTTGTCTTAATCAATTTACCTTACATAAATTATACGGCAAACAAACGATGCAGCGCTTATTTAAAGCTTTTACATTTATATAATGATTATTTAATCTATCCTAATCATTTCAACTCAATGAATGATAGTAAAATGTACAAGCATAAATGTTATTCTTCCTACACATAATCTTTATTCAATATTTATTCTTGTTTTTCGATAAAAACCTTAAAATATATTGTAAAAGTTCAATAAAGCTTCACCCACTTCGCATTATGTATGTACGTCAATATATATGCATAATACTACCCAACCCGTGATATTAGACAAATACTTATAACTTTTTATAACAAATTTTTTTACTTTACAAGTAGCGTAGCTCTTCTCAACAACATACTTCATATACATTATATGCTTGAGCTTGATGTGCTCGATATATTTGTTTGATTTTACTTAAATACAAAACTTGGAAAGTTTAAACAATTAGTGAAGAAATAATCTTCATAATGCAGATGATTTGTGTCTCTTTTATGAAAAGTTATTTTTGTAAAAGTAAATTTATATGATGCGGTTTAATTACAAAAAAAAACGTCTAACGGCGAGATCACAAATTAATTATTAATTAAAATATATTTCGTGCATCATTTTTTTTGTGTACCCTTGGAGACTGTATACATCGATTAAAACCTTTAAATAATACATTTTGCACGCGCGATGGGATGTGAAAATTATTTTTGGGAAATATTTTATGTTAAAAGCAGAAATAAAAAATCCAAAAGGTAAGGGAGCTATAAATATTAAAGCGCAAGAAGCTAGAATTTGTAGACACAAAAGATATGTTTTCGGTTCAGTGTATTAATTGGGATTTAATCAAGTCGTTGCTAAAATCAATTGGTCTATATCTGGAAAAGTTGATAATTTATAAAGGTTTATTCCGAAATTTAGGTTGGTCGAATGGCCCTACTTGCAACAAAAGCCGAACTTCACGTATTACCAATTCAATTATGTATCACAAATATTTTGAGTTAAGTAAGTTCACCCTAAATCTTAAGAAGATGTAACTTTCTGGAATAATTTGCAATGTTAGAATGGTATATATGCTAAAAATTTGATTTCAATGTACGATATAAAATATTCCATGGTCACCATGCATGACTGCAATCAAATCGGCATTGCTAACAATGACTTTTTTAAGACTTCTTCCTGTTGTAGTGTCATGAGTTGCTGATTAAGTCGCTTATATGTGTATTCACCGCAATAATAACCGACACTATACGCCGCAACGAAATAGATTTTTATCTTTCACATTTTAAATTAAATTGTTATAAAATGCCATCCAAGGGTTGATCAGTTCATGAAATGTATCTTAAGTTGATAAATTTCTAGGAAAAATGCAGATTTAATAATCGACATTGTATAACATTCCATTATAGGTAAAGTTATTGAAATTTTTCTTCAAAATGGTAAATAATACATTTTTCTCTTGGCCGCAAAAACTATTTGGAGAGCTTAATATAAAAATTTCATAGTTTAAAATTACAGTTAAGCAACCATCATCATGAGCATAAACAAAGCAACAAAAATCTCTGTACAGTTTTACAATTTATTTTATTTTTAGAGTTTTACGTCCTTATTAACATTATGTACATCCAACTAATTTTGTTGAAATATTATGTAAATTGTATTAGGTTAGAGTAATGTGGTAAAACCCACAACAAATCTAACCGAGTGTAGGGGTAAATATAAAAGCATTTTAGTTTTATGGTTATTATTAATATTAAAAAATTATAAACAAAGTTGTATCACTTTAAGTTGCTATAAATATTTAATTAGCTGAGCGTTTATTTTGAAAAAGAAAACAAAATACCGATTTATAGTATTTAAGGTTGTAGAAGCTATCAAAGTTCAAAATTAAATATCGTTTTTTTTGTTGTTATATTTTCTACACCTACATATTACCGTAAATATCTTTTAATTGCGGTTCAAAAATTTCTTGAAATTAATGTTTTACTCCAAAAAATTGAAGGAGCACAAATTTTTTTCAGTTTTTTTAGTGTTTTTTTAAGAGCTGTATCTTTGTAAAATACGGTCGTACAGAGATAAAAAGAAAAGCACTTTAAAGCTTCAAATCTTTAGTTTTGAGATTTTTCAGCAGAACATTTTTCTAAGAAACCGTTAACACGCAATCTTAAGAAAGAGCGAGAAATAAAAAATTTCAAATTCTTTTTTTTTTTTATAAGGATCCATGGGCTCGGGAATTTTTTTTAAAGTTAAACCAATGCATAGGTCGGTTAGCCTAGTAATTAGGCGTAAATTTAATTTCTTTCTGGTCTCTCTATGTCTACTTTTTGCTGAGATATCTGACTTTGAATCAAAACAGATCCTTCTGTTTTTGATCATCGATATCTCAGCAACCACGATTGCACAGTAAATTTTAAGGCAGCCTTAAAAACTTGAATAAATTTACTATAAGACTTCTTAATGATTAGTTGAGAACAAAATTTTTTTTCACCCTCAATATTGATTTGCAAAATGTACAAAAAAACGACTTTTTAGGTTGTCTTAGTAAATGTACCGTTACTTTACAAATATTGATGAAAAGACTAATATTGCCAGGTCATTTTACAGCTAAATGTACCACTAATAGCCCTGTATTATTTTTATATTGATCCATCCAACCGTTTTTCCGGACAGATTGATCAAAGTTTTACAAAACAATTAAAGGAACAAGTTATCATCAAAATAAAAAAACGACTTTTTTCACATTTTGCGTTAATTACTTAACCCTTAACGATCGTAAGATTTTTTGTAATACTCGCCCATAAGAGACGACAGAAAATTAAATAAAGTTCTGCAATATGACCAATTAGTATCGAAGTTTGCCATTTCTTAACCGATTTTAGTGAAATTTTTTCCATCAAATCCTTTAGAATGCTTGTTTTTCAAATTCTGAATTTCAGAAATAATCTCCAAAGAATTAATTTCATCGAAAAAACAAGAAGTACAGCAATTATCTCGGTTTCCAAAAATAAATTGTTTTTGCTCTCCACTGTTGTAAGTACTATTAGGAAAAATATTGGAAGTTATATCGGATGAAACATTTATAAAAAATTTATTAGATTCATTGCATATATTCTGATCATCAGTAAGAAGAACATTTGATTGATATTCATAAATTTGTGTTATTTGGTTTTTGTTTTGGGACGTATTTCTACCCAAAATATTATCAATTTCCAGCCACATAAGCTTAGGATTATTTCCTACTAAACCAAATTTATCTTTGTAGTATACTCTTTTAACCCGTTTAACATTCATATTTACATGCTTAGAGAGTTTTCTTACATAATTTTCTAACCGAGTGTTATTTGGATACTTTCTTAATTTTTTAGAAAATTTTTAACATTAAATCTATCACGTGGTTTAACATTAAATCTATCACATTTAATGATTAAATATTCAAATAATTTCAATTGGAGTGAAAAAATCGAAAAAAGTTTATCGTGATCTCGAGCAGCAGTCTACCTATAGAAAAATGCAGCTTATGTAAAATAGTTATACATGCAAGTCCAATTATTACGTAATATAAAAGTTTTTTTATACTTTTTTATTGTATTGTAGTATTGGTGCCTTAATAGTATGTGTGTTATACCGGGTGATTTTTTTAACCTGTTACACTCAAATATCTCGGAAAATAAGCACTCTACGAAAAAAAATGATTAAAATCAAAAATTAATTATTCTGCGGGGAAAATACATTAGTGTTAAAATTAGCCCCCCCCCCCCCACCTTCCTTGTAGGTGGGGCGGGGGTAACTTTGAAACCAGTGCGGATTTTCAACACTCCAGTAATGCATGTTGTGGCGATTAACCGTTCCATGGTTTGTAAAAGACGACTCGTCGGAGAACAATACGTGACAAAAAAAATTTGGGTTTTGCTGTATTTATTCACGTGCCCACTGACAAAAAGTTACCCGATTTTGAAAATCAACGCCATGAAGATCTTGGTGTAAAGACACATGATACGGATGATACTTATGACTGGTCTGGGACAATCCGGAATCGCTAGCTATTTCTCGTGTAGTAATATGAGGATTATGAACTACTGCAGCCAATACATCGATTTCATTATTTTCTTCGATGACTGTTGCTGGACGAGTCCTTTATTTTCGGTTGAACACTTCCATCAGTAATAAATTGTTTGACAGTACGCTGAAATGACTCACGTGACCGAATCCGACAGAATTATCAAGACTCCGGCCAGCTTCTCCATAAACCAGAATCATTTCAATTTTCTCTTGTACAGTTAAATACACCATTCTGAAGTAGTGTTGATAGCTTTACACAGGTATTGTTGTTTTCGAAATAATCTTCGGACTGAATCGGTATTTTTGAAACAAAATACAAACAATTTCATTAATTTGAAAGCGTTGAAAGTCTCGTTTTGTCAGTTAATTTTTTTTTTGTTTGAAATATTCTTTTTACTTTAGTTAATACTCGTGTGGCAAGTGTTTGTAATGAAAACACTTAAAATCAAAAAAATTCTACTTGTGGATGTACTTGTTCATGAAAATACTATTTCAATAATATTTAATAAAAGCAAATGCTGCCAATTTAGAAATAAATTTCGTTGCTTATAGGCATGCATATGTAAAAGGGATTAAAGTTATGAATATTTAAATTTCAATTGAAAATAATATTTTGCAGTTATCTGCAGTAGTAAAATTTGGAAAATATTATTAGATACATTGGAGATATTTACACTTTTGTGTACAGGGTGATTCTTAAATATGTTGATAATGTGTATTTAGGCAGCCAAACGGCAACATTAAAATTTTCAAGTCACCTCATATAACGTGCAAAATAAAACTGGACGTCTACAAAGCGCTGATAAGACCAATTATCATCGGATTCATAAAATCATCAAGGCAGAGATGGATCGGTGACGTTCTCCGCTCATAAAATCGAACCACCAAACAGGCATTAGAGTTGGCACCAACGAAAATAGAACCTTGCGGAAGACCATCCACCCGATCGATGGATAACGTTGAAAGAGGCCTAAATGCAATCGATCACCATATGAGTCGTTTTCTTGCAGGAATCGTACTATTTGGAGGAGCATCAATGAGGCGGCCAAATGCCATCATGGCATGTAGTGCCAGCGGAAGGAAGGAAGTTTCTTTAGCAGAGCAAAACTAATTATTTTAAATGTGTTAACACGACTAAAAATTCAGTTTTATTTTATTCTGTGAATTAATTGACTCCCATTCATAGGGAAAAAACAGAAGTATTAGGATACTATGCTGCTGTCGACTCAGCCTTTGACAAAACGTAAGTTTTTCGCGAAATCACCAGAAAACGGCCGATGAAATGGATTTCAACTGTTCCGAGGCCAACAACTTTGATGATGTAATAATGTATGCGTCATTTCATTTTTCGTTTCGAGGCTTAGCACCCTGTAAACGTGTATGTAGGTACATGGTATTTTATTTGTTACCAGTTATGTACTATTTTTACGATTTTAATAAAATATTTTATCCTATAGCGATATAAAATTATGTATGATGGTAAACAGGGCGATTTATTTTATCAGGAATTCATCACAAATTATGTTAGCAAAATTCAATTATTGTTATCATCTACAATAAACAATAACTGCGACAAATAATTTGAGGTAGGCGCAATACTGTATAATATCAAAGGTAAACAATTCAATAATTTTCTAAATTAATCAAGTAGAAAAGGTTTATAAATAGATATGGAATATTTGTTGCTCAATTATGTCTCAATTTGGCAGCAACATTTAAGGGTGTTTAATGAAAATATAAGCATTGTTGTTGTAGTTAACAAATTAATTATTAACACCGATAGAAAGCCGATTATCCTTATTAATTACAAAACACACAAACAAAAAATTAGATTCTTAATAAATACAAAATTTTATCATCTTTAAAATAAAATTCATAAATCCAGAATAATTCGATTAAATATTGGGATGAATTTTAAATTATCTACACCCATTTTCTCACCTCGTAAAATTCCCGAGACGTCTTTTTTACATTTAACGATTCGATTTTTTACTCCTTTTTACTGATGTGATACGTGACCTTTTCGCTTTTAACTTTCACTTTGTTGACGTATAAACCTTTTCTCCTTGATTATCGTATTTACGTATGGGATTATAAATATGTGCGAAGACTTGAATACAAATTTTGTATCGTTTAAAATGGATTAATGTCGCAACTTTTGTGAGTTTTGTCTTTGATTTTTTGGACGGATTACCAAAATCGATTCCTCGCTTGTAATTGACATTGGGTTTGCCGGGTCGAATTACGGTAAAATTTCCCAGACATCTAAGCTCGTTTCTCTCGCTCAAAAAGTTTTTGCTCACGTTTCAATTCCTGGGTAAGTTCATTATTATTATTATTACCAATATTTAAATAGCAAACTTGAAGAAATTAGAATAATTTGAATAATCCTAATTTTTAAGACACTTCCAATGTACAAAATTAAACATTATTATGAAAAAAATATATAAAACCATAATCGTAAAATCGGGACGGATGCCTAGTACATTATAGAATTGTCTAAATTATTTTGAAAACGTGACAAAACGCAATTATGTAAGACATTTCGAGTTATCGTATCGTATCTAATGCTTTTATCGACACCATAAACCATAGAGATAAAACCATAGAGGTAACCCTATAACAGGTGAAATGAAAATGGTGGATGGATTACGATAACTGTGTAACACTTGTTAAATTAAATTTGTTTTCCCAAACCTTGTAGTCATAAATAACGCTACAGGTTGATGAAGTAATACTAACTATATCTATTTATTTTTTACCGCGAGGGGCGCTTTATCACTCATTTATTTTTCGTGATTATTAAATATTAATTCATTTATTATTCAAGCAATATTCACTCTTTATTTACTCATAAATCACTCATTAATCACACAGTATTCACTCAATATGCACCCATATTTCATTGATTTTCCCTAATTATTTATCATTATTCAAGCGTAATGACTAATGAGTAATGAGTGAATAATCAGGGAATAATTGTTGTATACAAAAATATTAAATAATTAATCCGATTTATCAAATGCGTGCAAAATTTAAGTCAGCAGCCCAGCCCATACTTTGTTCAACACTACAACAAGCTGAATAGAATTGGAAGACATTGCATTAGTATAACTGTACAGGTATTATTTTTCTTGGAAAGATATAAACTGCAAGATGTAAGAGAGACAATTGAACAATTCATAAAGTATGCATGCAAATTAAATTCGCTTTACTTATTGAGCAAATATTGCACGTGAGCATAAAATATCCAAATAATTGATAAGTAATGTCAATGTGACTTCCAATTTTGAAATTATAATCGCGTGTTTGAACATTAACTATATACTTCCCTCCCGCATATTAAAACCAACTACATACACTACACGCGAAAATGACATCAAACCAATTCATAAATCGCTTCAATAATCACTCTAATAAGCAAAATACAATAATTAAATGAATGAATAATAAACGATTGTCAGTCGATAAACGTTTTTTATCACCGCCAATTTATCTAGTAACGAATTGGCATATTGCATAACGCATATTAAATCGTACCTCTCCTTATTAAGTTAAAAAAAGTCACCTAACTACATATTTTAATAGCGCAATCGATATGGTAGGTACATTGTACATACATATGTATATATGTATACATAAATACGTGTTTTCACATGGATATTTTGCAAAAATCTAGCAAATTGTATTTACAATACAAACAACATTTTTAAATTTATACAATTTTGTGGTCTCATTGGTAAGATAAAATTAATTATTGACACAATATAATTTGGTTAAATTTGCAGAAACACAAACCACATGGACCACAATTCATAAAATATTAGCCAGTGTATGAGATATTTAGCATAGCATACCATAATAATGTAAATACATTTTCCATTCAAAATTAAATCACGTTCTGTATCATAGAAAATTAATGCTTTCTCGTATTTTGAAACAACTAATAGAAACCTAAACTCGCCGATAAAAAAATTGTTCTTCAAAACAATTAGAAAAACGTAGCAGAGATCAAAAATATTAATATTGTTATCTGATTGCAGAATACACAAGTGATTTATTCGTATATTAGTTACGATTCAAAAAAGAAAATGCGATAAATCTACCATAAAATACCTCCCCTACCACCTTTACGAATACTTATACACGTCGATTATAAAATGCATGATGTATTATACATATAAAATTTAACACGCCTAATCATAAAATAAAAAAATCAGCGCTGCCAAACTAACGAATCGCGCACCAGATATCAGGATGGACCGAAAAAGGTTTCCCAACATTCCTTATCAAAACTATATATTCTCGTTCTGCTCTAACTAATTACGGAACGAAATTTCATAAATCTTCTATGAAACATGACTAAAAAAGTTGTAGAATTGGATTAACTTCTGAACCACTAAATCTAGAAAATTCATATAAAACCAGGTATTCTTATCAACCCCTTTCAGAAAACGTATAAGTACTTCTATTTCTCTGCCCTGTTTTGAAAAGCGGCATTTATTTAAGCACAAATGCATCAGGGTGGCGGGTGGATTTATATTTGAAGCTTTTAGCTTCAGAGGCTCAGGAGTTATATTTTACAACTTTGTATAGTCAGTCGGATAGCGACCAAAGATTAACCCAATAGTGACCGAATAACTTCCGAATAGTGACCGAATAGAAGTCGAATAATTTTCAAATGACCGAACAGAGGCCGAATAGTGATTAGTGAGCAAATAGCGGCCAAATAGTGAATAAATCGAATAGCTGAAATTCATTTAGCAACAAAGCAACAAACTTCTGATATAGCAAAATATTTTAGGGTAACAGCGTAGATAAAACTGAAAAATTGGACCGCCGTATTAAAGACGTTGTAAAGCACTGTTAAATATACTACGAGCATCAGAAATTCATCATAAAAACAACAAGAAAACATTACCTGCACGCATATCATGTTCTTGTTGATATGACAGCTCTACAAATTGTAATCGTGTGTTCAATTGTTCGTGCCCTTAAATGACAGCTCTACAAATTGTAATCGTGTGTTCAATTGTTCGTGCCCTTAAATGAACAGTTAAGCAAAATGTTGCGAACATATCACGAAATCAAAAAGTAAATCATTACTGATTGAAACTAATTTTTGATATTTTTTTTTTGTTTTTCAAAGTTGAGTTAATTTGGTAAATTGCTAGCTTTAAATGTGGAATGTTATAAAATTATCAAAAGGTTAATATAACATTATGGGGTTGCACTTTTGTACAAATTTGCTTAATTTAGCTGATTTGTTTTTCAATAAATAAATGTCGCGACTAGAAAAAAAATTGATTCAGTTCTTACTACCTTAAGTACTTAGAGTATATTTTACATATAGAAACAAAATGAGCAAAAGGCGGAACCACCTGCCAATCAAGAAGATCACAAATGACGATATAAAAGCATTAGATGTTGGATTAAAATTTCTTAGAAAACAAATACTCCGCAAGTAGTCAGATCTGATTTAGAGCCCGACCAATCTTCAATAGAGATTATAGCTGAATAAATTTTTTTATAATAAATAGTTTCATAATCGATTGTTCTGAAATTAAACAGTTCGTTTCGAAAAAGTCATAAATTTATAAAAATACAGGGGCGGAATCATGAAATCCGGACAGTAAATTTTAGTGGTAGAAAACAATTATACCAAAAATTTAGAATAAATTCAAAAAATGGTCAAAGTTACCCAAGTTATTTTTTATCAAATCGCAATTGACACTAGGTAACCTGCCACCTATCAGAATTATGGTGAAAGTCTATTGTAAGACACAATTTTTGAGCGCTGTCAAATCTTATTTAAAATTAAAGAATAAAAGAATATTTAAATATTTTTATTAAAGAATATTTTCTTCAAACTTGATAACAATTGCACTGAAGAATTAGCTGTCACATTTTGTCTTATAAAACACTTTCCAAAATATAATCAGAGATGGCACTGAAATCACTTTACCTACCGTCTTCCCCCGAACATAAGAACTAGTTCTTTTAAATGAATATAGGAACGGGTAGTTCTTTTATTCATTTAAAAGAACCGGTTCTTATATTCGAGGTAATTGTACCAACATTAAAAAAAAATATTTAAATAAAAATCGATTAATGTGCTGTCATTAATCGAAAAAAGTGCTATTAATAAATGAAAAAAGATCTGCCGGTAAATGAAAAAAGTGCTATTTATATAAGAAAAAGTGCTATTTATTTTGAAAAAAATGCTATCATTTTGAATTTTTTTAACTGGTTTTTCGACAATTGACATTTGGGGCTGGTAAAACACGCTGTTAAATTATATCTATATAATAAAATAAGAAAAATGTTTAAAAAAATTCAATAACAACCCTGTTTTTCATTTTGATATAATTTTAGAAGCAATTCTTATATTCGAAGGTTCTTTTAATCAAAGGTTCTTCTAATCGAAGGTTCTTCTAAACGAAGGTTCTTTTAATTGAGTTAAATTGATCAACATCAAAATTAAGCAAAATTTTGTCTTTCCCGATTAGAAGAACCGGTTCTTATGTTCGGGGGAAGACGGTAGTGTCAATTACATAAAGGATTAACGGCAAATTTCTGATCGATAATGAATATTTGTCGCATAAAAGTTTGGTCGATAAACTTTCACTTATTTGCAATTTCATATAAAATAACTTGGGTAACTTGGAAAATTTTTTAAATTTATTTTAAATTTTTCATAGAATTGTTTACTACTGCTAAAATTTACCGTCCGGATTTCATGATTCCCGGCCCCAGGATTAAAATCTCAGAAAATTTAAAGCAAAAGGGAAAAATACAATGATAGCTTTACAGAATCTTTAGAGAGATTTTTAAGAACACTTTCGTCAGAATACCTATTAAGACTTTCATCTTAAACAAAAAAAATGCAAAATGGGTTTTATAGGGAAGAGGATCTTAACAGTCTTCACCAGTGCCGGAGTAAGAAAAAATATGGCTCTCGGCCAACAAAATATCGTTTTCCTATGAAAAGCGTGTAGGTTGTTTTCCCTAAATCGTCTATTTTCTGCATTATTGACTCGGGCACACGTCTCCCTTACCAACGTGAGACCACATAATTTACCTTATGATAATTTTTTCGAGTGAATACAACAAGTAGCAACAAAACACTTTTGTTTTCCCTATATTGTCGAGTTCATATAATGAAAAATATGGTAAAACCTCGGACTCCGAAACTTCTACATGGATTTTGACGAAACTATATGATTTAGAACAAAGTTTACTACCTGAAAAGGTTTGCTTATGTTTTGTTAATATTTTATTAACGGATTATTTGCTGCAAAATAAAATGACAAAATTTGCAGTTCGCCTAATAATTAGTTTCTAATTCAAGATGGCGGATCCAATATGGCCGCTTTAAAGTACAAAATAGCTGATTTATACAATTTGTTGAAATGTCGAGGTTAATTGTATACAAAAAAGCAATTAGTCAAAAGTTTTGGCTTATTTGAATAAATTCGTAATTAGCGACTCCAAAACTCCTATACCCATAAAGTTTTGAGCAAAAATTCAATTAAGGTTAGAAAATATGGCCGCTGTCCATGAAAGTGAGTATTTTTTGAAGTACATATTTCAAAATTTTGCACCAAACTTAATAAACCGAAATTTTGTGAGACAATAATGAACTGAAATGACAATGAATTTAAGGGCAACATTTGATTTTTTCAAAAAATAATAAAAATATTTCGTGTAATTTTTTAACTTTTTTGATAAAAATATACCCCAAAAGATTTTTAGAGTAGCCATTTTATGGTCAAAATGCTTAATTGAATAAAATTAACATCAAAAGTCTTTCATTTTAAAGAGATACTATTAGATCCGCCATTTAATCAGTGACACCTCAAAATACTTTTCTATATGGTTTTGTAAATTTTTTGAATAAATGTGAAACAGTTCTTATAAGTGAAGGTTACAAAGGGACATCTTGAATTATAAAATTTGGATATTGTAATCAGCGGCCAAGAAACCTTATGAATACCGAGTTTCATTGGTTTATATTAATTATTGAATACGAAAAGTTTCATCGAAATTCATTTAGAAGCTTCGGTGTCTGAGGTTAAGGCCCGTTGCACATTTCAGCTAAGCTAAGCGAGAAATTCAGTTTTCGTTAGCGTAGTTAGCTTGCCTAGCTCACCGCTTTGCATTTTCCAGTTGTTAACTACTCTTATTCACACATACGTTGTTGATTTTTTATCTTCCCATTAAATTTTTTTATTTATAACCGGGAGGCATCGCTTAGCTAAGCTTAGCTGAAATGTACAACGGGCCTAAACGTTATAGGAACTCGACTAATATTAAATTAAATAAATTAAAATCGTAGGCTTCTCAGCACGAAACACGGCCATTAATTCTCTTACAATTATCAGAATATCAATTTCAAAAATTAATTAAAATGTATTTTAGTATTAATTGTAGATTTTATAATTAATAAATTAACAGCCAACATATTGTGGTCGCCATCATCTCTTAGGAGGCTATTTGGGCCTGAAAGATACCGAGTGGATAATACAAAAGTAAGAATTTACCGGTAATTAAAATACAATTCAATGATAGATTTTTAGGACGGTTTACCGGTTTAAACCGATCATTTTTTTTATTGCAAATCGACAAAGCAAACGAACTATAAACAAACAAAATATTAAATTAATTAAAAGTCACGCCAAAGGCGCAAACACTTTGGTACAAAATAACGTATTCATATAGAAAATCAGAAATAGTTAAAAATTTAACTATATCGGAATTAAATTTGCTTGTCGTTTGCAACCTTGCAGAAGATACGTGACGAGTAACTTTAATCAACAGAGCTTTTATATTCCTATATTTAACTGAAGTCAAGGATTTTAATGGGTGTTACAGTTTGTATTATTTTTAATAACATAAGCTCAAATTTTTTCAACCTCAAATAATACAACTTCCATCTCATCCAAAAAAAATCCTTATTTATAATTCAAACGTTACCCTTATGCTCTTTGTGTTACAGTTGTGTGATAATTAAACATAATAAAAATGCTAATTAAGAAAAGTAACTTAAATTTTATATCATTCTCTCAGGTCATGGAATTTTTAATAAAATTTTACCATCTGTGAATATTCCAAGTGCACCGAAATTAAAAATAATTAAAATAAAAATAAAAATTCTTAATTTCCACATCTTGTGATTTGTGAACCATACTTTGTAATATAAGTTTTATTTTCTTATCTTTATTTCAGGAATCGATGTAAAAGTGCAAAACTCCCGCTACACAGTCCAAACATATAGTTGGAAGGTAGTCAAGCAATACACTAATACATTTTGATGAACATATTACAACAAATAATAAAACATTTTTATGTTGCGGCCCATTAAAAGAAGATGACCACGAAGCAAGCAGATGAAAGCATCAATCGTAAAAAATGTTGATAAAAAATTATTTAAATTTTACAAATATAAAGTTTTAATAAAAACATATTTATGTAAATATTTTTAATATTTATGTATTAACAAATTTTTATCAATATTTTTAATGTATAACACTTCAACCACTTACTCTTCGGTGTAAACTATTGTATAATTCAACGATTTAAGTTTAATTTATATAAATTTTTGTTTTTCAATTTATTTTGAGCTTTTTCCAAAATATTTTGAAAAGAATCGTAATTTTTTTTTTCTGTACCGGAACCAAGCGCCGTGTATTATGGAAAATCAAAATGGGACAGAAAATATATTAAGTATTATAGACCCAGATGATGAATTAATGGAACCATGGGCCTACACAGTGGCTGCCATTGTATTATTTTGTATTGGATTTTTTGGATTTTTTTTAAATATATTTGTTATAATTTTAATGTGCCGTGATTTACAAGTAAGTACACTTTGACATAATAAGGTTTAATTAATATTTTGATTTGTTTGCGTATATAAAGTAAATAGGAATAGACTAGTATAGTAGGACAAATTTATGGACGGTGGTAACAATTGTAGGGTGAAATATTCAAAATGTGAATTTTTAATACGCTAATCGATATTCTCCTTAGACTTTATTTAAAATCATAAAAAAGTAGCTATTTAGCAAGAATTTTGAATGAAATTTTAATTTGTTTTTTAATCCTTTTTATTTATTTTGTTTAATATGTACTGTGCTTCTACGAATTTAAAACCCATTACCATAAACAACTTTGTAAAAAATCCCTATGTAAATATTGAACAACATTTTTTGTGCCGCTGGTTGTTTGATACCATTTTGATAAATTTTGAAATTCTTTAGTGTGTATCTTTTCTACGTTCATTGTTCACATCTTATCAATACTTAATAACCGAATGTATGGTGTGAGAAAAACATCCTTTTTAAATCCATTTCCTATACTTCAGTACATACAGATAAAATCAAAACAGATCCTTTCAGCAAATTCTATATCCGCAATGAATTCAATTTTTTATTAGCATATTGCTTTATACGACACGAAATATGGATGAGATCGGTTTTTTTTAAATTAACATTCAAACCACATTTCTGTATGTCAATCAATCAAAATGATTTTATGCTTCGGTTGTATGATTGGTTTATGATTGAATCAAAATGTCGTTGTTCTACTAATGCCCATACTCCTTCTAATCATTCTTTTAGAGGAATAATAGTTGATCATAAAATGCACCGAAAAGTATTGTGAAGGTGACGCTTTTATACAAAGATAGATTTATCAATCTGAAACATTAGGTTATTCCGGAATTAATTAGCCGGATAGATAAATAATTTTACGAAGTGAAGAAATTGTTAAGAGTTTTGCAATTCAGTTTCGATCTGATTTAGATTGTAAAAAATTTATCATTTTTCAATCATCTCATCAGGCTATAGCGACTGAATTGCTAACTTATTACACTGGTTTTTCCTATATAAAGGAATCAAACATGCACTTGTGGTATTAGCGAATTTTATAATTCCTCTTTAAAACCTTTTAACAATTTCAATTTTATTGTATTTATATACACATTACAGTTTAGTTTAATTTAATCGAATAATTTGATCAAATTCTGTAATGTTTATTACTAATGTAATACAGTTAACAAAGTCAACATTGTCTTACATATTGTTTCTTCATCCAAAAAATAAAATTTTAACTGCCTCGCCACTCGATTCATAAACTTTAACTGCGAGTTCGCGACAATATTCTGCGGAAAAATTTTCAGCAAGCAACCAATCAATGTAGTCTATTTCGTAAACAAATTTCCCCTTCCGAATAAAATATTTTTAAATCGCATGCAATCCTGCTGAAAATTTTTCCGCAGAATATTGTCGTGAACTCGGACTAAGGCTCTGGTTTTGATCACGTTACACTATTTTGGTAAACTAAATAATTCAACTTCCAAAAAGCGCAGACTTTGTAAAATCTCGAGAAATTTAACTTTTAAAAACCCAATGAAAACTTTCATAATTTTTCAAATCGACTCCTCAAAACTCTAAATATTCTAAAATTAGATAAAACTTCTTATAAACCGACAACCCTTCTTATCTTAAAATCTTCTTTTCAATTGACTTCAATTTTTAAACATTGTAAGTTAATTAACTTTCAAGTTTGTCATTGGAGAAACCATTATTATTTGGGTCGAATCTCTATGCTAAGGCCTCGTGTTGTGGCGGCTAAGCTTGACGTTCTATCAATATTTATCAAGATTGCTCCTACGGTGGTATGCTATCATCTCTGATGTGGGTCTAAGTTATTGATGACTTACTAGTAACACAACAGGATTCTGCGCCCCCTGGAATTCATTGCTCTCGCACAAAATGTGAGTGAGGCTAAGAAATTTTCTGATATACCTACTATACACTTCCTGATCATTTCGATATTGAGAGCATTGTGATTACTGATTACATTTACAGTCTTTATTATGGATTAATTAAGCTCAAAGTGTTGTCCGATTTATAAGCTGCTAGTGACTTTTTGTTTCTGGAAAACGAGAAGAATATAGTTTAGCCATTCACAATTTTTTCTATGAATTAGGCCATTGCCATTGGGCGCTTTCAGATCCACAAACTGTTGGCATCATGTTTAGTGAAATCATTGCTAATTTGATTTGGATTAATAATAAAGTTCTTAAATTTCATAGCGTTGGCCGTGATTTTACTCAACATGTTGCCAACTGTTTGGTGCTCTGAAAGCGCCCAATGCCAATTAATTTTTGTTAGGTTTTGCATGTTAAAATTTCATCTGTATGTAAAAATGAAATGTTATCAGCGTCCTAAATGAATTATCAATTTTATTAATTTACTTTCAGCTATGGACACCAATGAATATAATTTTATTTAATTTAGTATGTTCCGATTTTTCCGTCTCGGTACTTGGTAATCCATTTACATTGACTTCGGCGATAGCACATCGATGGATATACGGCCAAACTATTTGCATAGCATACGGATTTTTTATGTCACTTTTAGGTAAGTTGTAACGCTAAAATGTACAATAAATTATACCATTTTTACCATAAGCGAATGATAGGAAAATAATGTTAGTATTAGAGACTTGAAACCGGTTTCTACCAACTATGCAGCAGATAGTTAGTAAATTTGTTAGTAATAAGTATGTATAGTGAATTAGTTAGCACACGACATCACAATTTCTAGACTACATGATTAATAATTGCTTGTCGTTCCTGGAAAACTGAGTCAAGTTGTAACATTATCTTTGAAAAGCTATGTGAAACTTAATTAATTATTATTATTTTATTCTTATATTACACTCTTTTTTTTCTTCACCTTCCATCAACATGTTCCCATGCGGTCACCCAAATTTGTATTAACCATATAACTAAGTAAAATTAAATTGTTCCAAAAACTATAAATTACTCGATGAAAAGAAACCAACCATCACGAGTTTGAGGAAAAAATAAAAACTTTTCAATTTTAATTGCCTCGTACACATTCAAGTTCTACACCTCGTAAACCTATTTTTATTTTTTTAAAGCTCTGTTCCATACATAATATACATACATAGAGTAAACGAAGCTTACTAATTTTTAATTGGGATGAGAAACGTCTGGATAAATGGTTTGATACGTATAAGGTTTCATTTTCAAAATAATGAAATAGCGAAAAGCGGATTGGAAACTAATTATTTTTTTCTACTCAATAATTTTTTAAATCAATTGGAAAATTAATAAATAGAAATATATTGAAAGCAACACATCACTAACGCGTTTTATATAAGGGTTTATGCCATTATTATGTAAAAAGGATGTGCTTGTGTAAATTTATTGCCGTTGACGGTAAGTGCTACCTATTTCAGAACAAATTTTTCATTTTAATTTTAACACAGATGAATCCGAAACATCGTCATAATTTTATTTCTGGTTTTGCTAAATTATTTGATAAATATTATGAAATCTATGAACATTCGAACTTTAATGAAAATCGGCCATTTACCGTCAAATCGATATCATGAACGCCATTTATCCGGTGATACATTCCGTCAAAATTCGTTCGTTTATCATATAGTTGACGATATACAAAAATTAGGAGTTGCTTGTGAAGTTAATTTTATAAATAAATAATTTGAAAGGAACGAGTCAAGTTTTAATATTCCATCTATAAACCCTAGATCACCTTTACTTTAAATGACTTTTCTTGTCACGATTACGGTTAAAATCGACTTTAAGTGTCCATTTTGCTTTTTAACACGCATTTTTTTCAATTTTCCGCAGAAAACATTTACTGTTTTTATTCCAGTTACCGATCTTTTGAGAAAGTGCATTTAGTGACCATCATAATTGAGCTACATGATAAGCTACATGATAAAAATGACGGAATAATTTTAAAACTTCTTAAAAATGTTGCATTATTATGCTATAAAATATTCCAATTTATATTTCGATATTTTTTTAAACAATTTAATTCATAAAAAGAACGATTGATTTAACTTCCGCTTTAACCACTCAAAAAAAGCATCGTATCACCAAATCAAAATGGGAATATATAATAAAACATAAATAAACCAAATTTCCGGTCGTTTAATAAAAAGTTGGATATTTTAAAATAATATACGAATATACATAACTGGAAGGAATGCTAATAAATGTTAACAGCAATAAAAGATTAAGAGCACATACATGTAAACAGGATAGACGGCAAGAGGGGTGTAGTGGGTATGGGTACAATGCATCCAAAAAAGTGGCCGTGTACGTAGTTTTATGATTTATTTCTAACTTAAAGAGCCACAAAATTACCGAATTACATATTAAACATTAATTCTGTAAAGGTTAAAAGATTCTTTAATTCCTTCTGCAACTATGTTAACTTGTCCACAAAATGGGTAAAAATAATAATTAATTTGAGAATTACATAAATAATTAGAGGAGTTTGTAAATTCAAATTTTTAAAATTAAAGTGTACTGCTTTATCTCTACAATGCAATTCAAAATGTAAATAAATATTTATTACAAAATTAAAATGTTGCCGTTTAAATTATTATTAATTAAATAAAAATAATTAGTCTTTTTTGTAATTCTGACAAGTACATATATAGTGTAAATACCTTCTCTATTAATGAGGCTCTTACGTGTTATGTATTACAAAAGCTACATAAAAATATGTACCTTAAAAGATCACAAAGGCTTAATAATTCATATATCTTAAACTATTTTCAGGTATTACATCAATTTCAACCTTAACCGTATTATCATATGAACGATTTTGTTTAGTAAGCTGCCCATTTTCAACAAAACAATTAAATAATAAAGGTGCTGTATTATCAATAATATTTATATGGGGCTATTCATTTGCCTTAACGTCACCGCCGTTATTTGGTTGGGGGGCTTACGAAAAAGAAGGTGGTATCAGGTAACGTATTCAACAAAAACATATTTATTTGCTTATTAAATTTTATGTTGATGCAGCAGCAATCATTGATTTTACTCGTACCATAGAAATTTATTATTTTAATTATTATTTGGAGATATGGGGATAAATATTATAGATAAAAAACAAAAGTTTTATGTTTCAAACTACTATGTCGATTGGGAAACAAATCGGTTTTGGTTTTTATAATATTTATTCATTTAAAATACACACTAATTGATATTGAAATATTTTATTACTTTTTGCATGGTAACATTAATTATTTTAGAGGTACAAATAGTCAAAAATTCGTATTCGCCCTACCACCACCTTAAAGTTATTATTGTTTTATCGATTCGATTGTTTTATTATATGGCGCGCGATAGCGCCTCATACAATATGTATGATACAAACAATCGTAGTTGATTGATTTGTTTTTAGAAAAATTCTGGAGAATTTTAATTCTATTGTATATGCTTGCAATCGAAAATTAATTTTCCAACATTTAATAAAAAAATCGATATTTTTTCTAAATATTTATGTAGGTATGTAAAAGCTATAGATGTTCGAGATGATGGACGAAATTCTCTTTAAAATGAGCGACCTTTTAATATCGGTTAAATTTTATAAAAACTAAACAACATTTTACATTTATTTTTTGTTGCTTAAAATGAATTTCCATCAAGTTAATAACTTATTTTATTTATAATTTTATCTTGATCGTCATTCCATAAAATGCGTCTACTTACATACCATTTCCTCAACTTGGAAAATTTTTCTTGAAACTGTGATTAGTTTCTAGTATTGAAAGTGTGCATTAATTTTAAGGGTATTTTTTTTTTGATAAAAGTACAGCTTTATTGTGAAAATAAAAACAAGTTTCAAGTCAGGATCAAATTTTGATAGGTGTAGCCACAACGGCGGTTCAAATGTCTTCACCCCAAAATTATCCGGAAAATATTTAGTACCACAAATCGGTTTGATACCTCCATGTTTAGATTGAAATTCATCAAGGCATAACAGCATTGGATAAAATATAAAATACAAGTCATGGTACAACTCGAAGATTTTTGAATGGCTTCAGAATTATTTTCCAATTCAGAAACCCCACTTATTTCAACTGACATAGTTGAAGGCCTTACCGCTTTTTTCCCTCCATTTTTTGTGGAGCCATTCAATTTATTTACACTACCCTGTTTGGGATCTACACAAGCTGATAACCTCACAACATCCGCATATGATGTATTTTCAGTTATTTATTTGAATTATTATTAGAACAAGTACCATTACACATAACATTTCTAATTTCCTCAATCACATTATTTATTTTATTATCAATATTTTAAATTAATAAATTATTATTATTCAACGATTTTGTGATTTCACTATAATTCCTTTTTAACAATTCAAATTTGTTTAGGCACTCATTACAACAAAAACATTTCCAATATATTTTATTATTAACCCAATATCGTAATCACTTAATTCTATACATTTTTTGTGAAAATTGTTATCACAAAAACCACTACACTTCACATTTAAAATTTCACCTCTACTTGCTCTGCAGCACTTTCTACATTCGTTTGACATATTGAGCTATAGCACTAGAAAAAAATTTCACTTCTCGGAAAAATAGTTCTCATTCTAATCTATTGATAAACACGAAAGAACACACTAAAAACTAAATTAGAACATTATTAACAACATACAAAATATTATTATTGTACAACTTATTATTATCTTTTATTATTATTGTTTTAAATTATTTAAATTTATTTTTTTTTTCTTTCAAAGCGTTTAATGACATTTAAATGTCTGGAAGTCGTTGATTGATCAACATGTAATGATTCTGCAAATTCTTCTTCCGGTTGGCTCGGGTGTTCATCGAGTAAAGCTTCCACTTCCTCATCTTCAAACATTTTGGCTGGCCTGAACATTGCTTATTTTCCGTATCAAAATCACCTATTTTATAGCGTCGAAACCAGTACTGACTCGATGAAGCATAATCAAACCACAAGCTTCCAACAATTACATCATCTTTTGAAAATCCTTTAAAATTAATGCACACTCCTAATAAAAATAAAAAAACAAATACTGTAAACAACAACAGAACAATATAAGAAGATATAAAAAGAAATTATTTATAACATGTATATTTACAAATACAGGATATCGTATTTGCTGTCCTGTAGCCATAAGAAATGTTTCTTATTTCAAAAGATTAGTATATAAAGTCATAAGCAAAACTCCCGTTTATTTTGAAATAAAATGAAAAATAATACTATAACACAAAAATTCTTCTTAATAATTCCTTTTTTGTTTTTTTTTTGTTGTGCTATTCATCAAAACACAACTGATTTTCACAACAATACACAATAAAATGCCCATTCCCTTATTTTTGCAGAAATATAAAACCAAAAAAATTTGATATTTTATTAAATCGAATAAAATTTTTCTAAATGTGTCTTATTCTTTTCTTCCACATAAAAGCGTAGTAATACTTCAATCCTACATACATGGGATTGCTAGAGCTTTCTGCTATAAATAATGTGAATGGTATGATAAGACGCAAATTTAAAAAAATGCGGTCACGCTCTTATTATTCACAAGTGCGTTGTATACTAAAAATTTGTAACATGCCACATAAAAAATATGTAAAAATCAATAGAGATTAAGAGTATCTGAGTATACAAAATATAATTTATATTCAAATTCAAGATTAAAAAACACCTCGTCCCAAAAATCTTAATTGACTGACAAAGAAAGAGCCATGGATCATACTCGTATATACGTGATATCGTAACTAATCATCTTAACAAAATTAGAAATGTTAATATTATTTTTATACACTCTTTGTACATCATGTACCCTGTACTCATATGTACATATATATGTAGGAGTAAATACAGGATTTAAATTAATTGCTTAATTAGAAATTCTAAAAACAATACTTTTGTTTATATGAATACTCGTACAGACAATCCTCTAAGAATCCTGAGTTTAATATTTACCAATTTTCAGAATATTGTAATAACGACTATAGAAATGATTGCGATTAAAATTGGCAATTTATTTATAAGGCACTTTGTGATTGTTTTTTAGTTTTCATTATTTTAAGCCATTTTTGTTATTTTTTGGTGGTTTAATTATCCCGAAGGTAAATATTGTTTATTTTTTTTATAATAAGCCACTTATTCATGAATTGTTGATAAAAATTAGATCAAACAACAATGTTGATTTTCAGTTAAACGTATATAAAGTTTTGAAATTTAATCATATGGTCATTATTAATTCAACAACATCTTAATCCAAATCAGATAAGTCAATAGTTAACTTCTTATGGTATGATTGAATAATCAATACATCAAGTACCCTAAATTGGCTTCGTTAAATACGACGACGTATACATAAAATATGTATAAAATACATCACCAATTTAGAAGATTGACGAAGAAATGTTGAAGAATATAATGGATGTTTGGAATTTTGCCACATTTAACTTTGAAAGTATTATATTCATATGTACATAATATAGAAATTGTAAGAAAAATAATTTTGTTTCAAGTTTATACTGCTCAATGATTTTTGACATCAAATAATATATTAATGATATTTTTATTTCAGATTTCGTTATAAAAGAAATATGAAAGCGAATGTATCTTGGTGTTGCGTATCAAAAAAAAAATCATTGATATTTCACGTTAAGTATTGGAATGAAACTGATTAGTAATGTTGTTAACGACCGAGAAGGTGGATTAGCATAACTTTTTCTTGTTAATAACTTGACGTCTCATATTTCGATTCTTTTTATTTATAATTGGATACCATAAAATATAAAACCCTTATCATAATTACTAAATCAGCATTTTTTGATAATTTAAGGAATCTAAGGAAAAAGTCAATTATTTTTAACATAATGTTAAAAATGTGCATAAAACACCACTAGTTTCAAATAAAAATAATAATGCAAAAGAGCAGTTTTATTTTGTGCTTTCTTATATAATCTAGATGCGATTTTGGTTTCTTGAATTACAACATAAAGTGTAGAATACGAATTTAAACCCAATAGAAATTGAAAAAATGAAATTTTGAACAGATAATCTCTCTATCTAATACAACTACCAAACAACAATACTTGTATTAAGCTAAAGGTAAATTAATGAAATTTGTATTTGGTTAGGCATTCGGTTGCTTTGCAATCAAACAATGCTCCTTGACCTAATATAAAGCTTAACTTACTTGACCACGCATTACACGCAACAAAAACTTCGTGTATCTATTAACAAAACACTTTTAAAATTATTTTTGAGTTTCATAATCTTCTTAAACGTTAGTAAATATGCGAATAGCAAAAAATAGAACGAATATTAAAGCACATTTTTCGTCAAAAAGAAGACTCTGTTAAATATTTGCACACCAGATATAGATTTTAAGAGTATTTATTTCAAAGTGTTTATTGTTTCCTACATTATGACAAAACAGATTTTACAAAAGGATTTTGAACAAAAAATTATAAAAAGTGTTGAATCTCACAATTATGGTATATTTTTATTAAATCTATTTTCAACCATATCTTTATTTTAACTGTATGTTATCAATATTTTTATAAGAATACAATTAAAAAAAAATAATAATAATATATTGTTTCTCATTAAAATATTATCAAAAAATTAATTGGGGTTCAGCCTTTATAAGCAAATAAAATTCATAATTAATAAAAAGTTCAATAACAAACAATTATTAGAAAAATATCAAGATTATTAGGTTGAGTATAATAATATCCTAGATTTATGTAAACATAACCCAAAATCTGTAGAAAATGATAATGATGTGAGAATTTATGTGCACTTGTTAATGTTTAATTGATTTATTAAATCGATATTTATGAAATAGATTTATATTGAAGCCAATACTCGAAAGGTATTTTTTTATAATTTGATTTGATATTATGTATACCTGGGTATTTTTATACTACGAGTACATATTCTGAAATAAAAACTCAATAATTTACGTTATGCGTTTCCCATGTTATCTAGTGGTTAGAATACCAAGTTTTTCTGTGGTTAAAAAATATTTTTGTCATCATTTATTTGCTCCTTAATTCGACTTACCGATATGTGAAATGATAAACACGATATAGAGCAATAATTCAATTATTTGTTTGCTTTTCATTTCCATGGCCTTTGGGCAGTTCTTTACAAGAAAGCATTAATACATACGTTCATTTTCATCTTCAATCGTATTCAGAGATTCAAAACTATCTTTTAAATTATACCATTACCAGAGGATTGTGTAATTAGGACTTCTGAAACAAAGATATATACTTATATATTTATCTTTTATTTTTACACAAGTTTTTTAGTGTTAAACATATATTTACTATTGAAAAACTATAAAACCGTTACTGTCAATTTTTACATTATAAAATGATTTGTTTTCCTTTTTCTTTATTTCATCTGTAATATTACCGTGGTACTTTTTTGTTTAATAAAACTTTAATTAACTTAAAAAGTTAAATTCCTTTTAGTTAACATTCCTTAATTTGTTGTGTCTGTGTGTGAGGAGCTGCATACGAGTATCATACCTATTTAGAAAAAGAAAAAAATACAATTTATTAAAAGTCTTTGGACAATATTCTTGTGACTGTGAGCACTCCACTAAGTTAAAATCCGCATATATCTATTTTCAAATACGAGTATATACATTCACACAGTGTATTGAATTTAAACTTTTTATATATGGAATTGCTGTAAAATAATAAAAAAATTACAACAAATAAAAGATCCCTCGATACATCTTTTATATGTGATTTCAATGACTCTAACTTTGGTATGATTTCGTCCAATAATCTCCTTTGTCGCATAAAAAGCAGTTCAATCCCAATCCAATTTATGTTTTGGCAATTGTGTAATCCTGTTCAAAATATTTATTGTTTTTTATATTTCCCCACATGGAATCCTGAAAATAATTAAAGAAAATGAATTTATTAAATTTGTCGCGCAAAGGATTTTAAGAAGGCACACAATTTAAAATAATTTTTAAATATGAGCTACAATTTGTATAATTATAATCATAATCAAGAAGAAGATAGTTTTGTAGCACAATATTTCCTAATATTTATAATTAATGGAGCCCTATTGGTTCAGGTCTTGGGACCTTGGCTGTTAACTATGAATCCTTTAAACTATAAAGCATATAATACTATTTATTTTGAAATTCTATTTAAATTTTTTATTTTCAGTTGTTCAGTAAATTGGGAAGGTAAAACATTGGACAACACATTATATATAGTGTTTTTATTCATTTTCGGCTTCTTTGTACCAGTAATTGTTATATTATACAGCTACATAAATATAATAATAACAATGCGCGCAAATTCATTGAGGCTTGGACGAGTGAGTCGAGCCGAAGGTCGTGTCACATGGATGGTTGGTATAATGGTGGTTGCGTTTATGGTAGCTTGGACACCATACGCAATATTTGCGTTACTTAAACAATTCGGACCGCCTCATTTAATTAGTCGCGGAATGGCTGTGCTTCCAGCGCTTATTGCAAAATCCAGTATTTGCTATAATCCAATTATTTATGTAGGGATGAATACACAGGTTAATATACATATAAAAATTAATCTTTAATTTAATAATTAATTTTATTTTATTTTACACAGTTTCGTGCAGCATGGAATCATTTGCGTGGCAAAGATACAATAGCAACCGAAACCACAATAAATCAAATAACACAAACGAGTAGTAAGCTATCGATTGATTGCAGTTTTGGTGTAGCAAAACGAAAATTTAGATTGAATGTTTACCGCCAAGCGAATTTAAATAGTAAGCTTGAAGGAAATAATCGCCAGCAGAGGCATAATATAATGGTAAATGGCAATAATAATACGGTATTCGAACAAAATAATAGTATATCCAATAATGTAACTAAAAGTGACCAATTAAACATAAAGAACAATAAAACTGATTATGAATTATCTGTGATAAGTGGTCAAACAATTTTAATTAAAACGAATTCATATAAATCGAATATATGCTAAGAACAATTATTTTAATTAAATGATTACTTAAATTTTATGTACTTTGGAAATGATAAATAAAACTAATTAATATGTTATTAATATTTTATAACAAAAAGAAAATTAAATAAACAAAATTGTGATATATATGAAACAAAAAAATTATTTTTATAAAAAGTTATATAAGACAAATTTTATTTTAACTAATTATAACTGGAATTTTTATTTTATTTTTTCATACAATAAAACATATCAATTACAAATACAACAAAAAAAAATTAATAAATGATAATAATCGTTCTGATTGGTACAGGGTAGGGAGTCAGGGACCGAAGTATTCTAGGATATGGATTTGCAAACGAGTTATAAATATTTAATTTGCAATTAAACTCACAAATCGAGCTTTTTTTATATACATACTATACAAAAAATAGTTTAGTCTGCAAATTTGTATTTGTTCATATACTGAGATCGAATATGTACAAAGATAATTTGTTGGCATATACAAAAATAGTTTTGGAATTTTATTCGATTTATATGTTAATCCTTTAAATTAATTTTAAATAAATTTGATTCATGATTTTGTTTGATTTTGAATAGTGTTATATACGTCTTCAAAGTTACAGCTATACTAGCTACTATGGTAATTTCACAATTGGTAAATGCGTAGTCATTATTTACACACCCTTTCAGCCAGTAACGTAAATAATTTACTATAAAAACGTTTTTTTTTACAAGGTTTACAATCATTTTTGTAATTTTTAATAATTTAACTATACAGCTGAAAAAAAGGTGTATCTTAAAATTTGAAATGATCAGAATATAAAACTACGCTTTGCGAACTAGTGATTTAGCACTAATTTCATTATGGTGAATATTTCTTAATTTCGTAGACAAAATTTTAAGTAACATGAATGATCAAGAGCCTGTTGAACCAAAAACTTTGCACTTTACACTTATGACTTTGCCAAATTTTATTTAGTACATCTCTTAGCAAATAGCAATCGATACTATTTACTATGGCAATTTATTGGCTTTAAAGATAATCTCTAATTCTTTTAATGTTCCATTTTAATCAATCAATAAGTAAAGCAATAATATGGTACAAATTGATAGTTTTTGGATAAATTGTAAATTTTTGTAAATGCGAAGTGAAATTTTTTTGGTCAAATAGGCCCCAGGTAAAACATTAAACGATAGTACAATTACAGCTTAGTACAGCTTAGGTTATTTCTTATAAAAACGCTCGATAAAGATTTTTGATAAAGATTCTCTAAATTAAATTCCAAACGTTTTTTGGTAAAACATAAATATTAAAAATTATGTATTATTTATTCACATGAACAAATTTAATGACCAAAGAATAATTTTTTCCTGATTTCACAGATATTTATTTTACAATAAACATTTATAAATAAATTGTGCCTGTTTATTTATATTGTAAACAAATAAATTAAATATGTAAGTTGCTGTATACCAAAAGAATATTAGTTATTATGTACGTATAAAAGCAACGAACAACTATTTTCAAAATACAAAAACTGTAAATGATTTAAATAAACTAAACTAAATAAAAAAAGTTTTCAATATTTCAGAGCCAAATTTTTAAGTAAAATATTAATATTTTCTTTGATATTAAATTGAAAACTAACTCAATTATTGTACAACATTTATGTATATCAAATTTATCAACCAACATGTATATGTTTTTTAATGTTCTATAAGAAAATAAATTCTGATTAATATTTATAGTTAAATTTATAACGAATTTATTCAATATTAAAACAAAAAAATTAAATATAAAACTTGAAAATATTTTCTGTAAAGTTGTGTTTTTTGTTATTATTATTATTAAAAATTGGTTGCAACCATCCGAGGTTCCGCACTCAATGCCACGATGGGCCCATGATGCATACCAGTGATTCTATCCTAACTCGCGAATGGGTGCTGCAGCTTTAATAAATTGAAGTAGTTTTGGCCAAGGCAAGGAATACAGCTGATTATCAGTAATGGATCTAGAGTCAAATAATTGCATCCTAACTCTGTTGAAAGCCGGACAACTGCACACGAAGTGAATGTAATTATCATCGTCTTCAAGGCAATCCTCACATACAGCGTCAAGGGATAGCCCCATGCTCTGAAGGTGCACCTTAAAATGACCGTGCCCAGTATAAGAGCCGCGATCAAGACTCTCAACTGTTTCTTGCTGAGAGATAAAGCAAGCCTAGTAGCCGTCAAATTAAGTTCACTAGTAAAAAGTTTGCCAATGCGGCATCTACAAGTAGCAAGCCATTGCTGTTTTAATTCACTTACATCCAGTAGCGTAACTACAAATTTTGGGCCCCCCCGCTAAATTTAATGTGGGCCCCTAGACTACCTCCCTCCACCTTGTATATCTTTCCCTTCAAATTAATAAAAATCGTCGATCGTTTCGCTGTTGCGATCATCACAGGTAATGTAAGAAACAATAATAAACATATTATTACCTGCGAAACACGTGAAGCTGCTATAGACAATTTTATTATTAGAACTTCAGCGAATTAAAGTATTGATGATATCCCTGAACTCTTCCGATAGGTCGTTTGTATATTTTTCTTGTATCGCTCCTGCAGACTTCATGAGATCATTTTCACAAATTTGTCTGGCTTCATACAACATTTTAAACCAAAATTTAATTTTTATTGTTAAATTTTGACTTGTAATGTAGAAAATCATATTGTGGAGAGTATGAAACAGTTATTCATTACATGAGTAAAGATCACGGGACCCGCGTTGCGGGCCCCCATCGTCGTGGGCCCCCCCCCCCACAACGCGGGGTTTGCTTCATTGTAGTTACGCCGCTGCTTACATCCCAGTTTCTGATCGCCTCCTTAACAATGAATTTAAAGTCAGCCCCAGCTTTCGCTAGAGAATCAGCGACATCATTGCCCTCAATGCCATAATGGACAGAAACCCACATAATCGTCACTCTGTTGCTAGAACAGAGAAGATGTAAAAAGTATTTACAGTCCTTAACCAATTTTGACACAGTCAAGGGATTATCCAAATAATTCAGCATAGATAAGCTGTCTGTACAGAAAACAAAATTTTTATTTGTAACAGCGAGATTCAATGCCTCAATTTCGCAAAGCGTAAATCGTTTTTCAGACCAGGCAGCCTGAAAAATGTAAATCAAACGTAGGGCAGTACAGTCCATAACCAGAACTATTATCAGAGCGAGAGCCATCAAAAATAAGACTATCGACTCATACAAGTTCTCAAGAAAATCCAGTGACCTCCACTGATCTCTCGAAGGTCGCACCACTGAATATAATTTAGAGAAATTGAATTCAGACATCAGTCTATCGTTAACCATATCAATTTCTGGTACTAATGATGCGAAATCATTTAAAATTTTCCTATGGCCCACGACTGAACCAAGAGTTTGTCACATTCATATGCTCCTTAGCCGAAACGCAGCAGAACATGCTGCGCTAAGAATGAAAGAATGTAGCTGTGGAAGGAATAGAATTGATTCCATGGCAAGAAGGAGAGTCGAGGCCATGGATCCTGTAATGGCCCTACAACCAATTATTTGTAGACCATTAAGTTTAATGATTGAAGCCTTTATAATATATCCACTGGCCACCATACCAAGAAAGCATAAGATAACAATGGTAGAACCAATGATTTATAGATGAAAGACAGCATTTTGGGAGTTAGACCCCAGGTATTCCCAAAGGCTCGTCTACACTGTCAAAAGATGGCAGTAGATTTTTGCAAGAAAACGTGTTATAACCAGGATCGGCTAGCACAAAGTATCAAGTCAGCGCCTGGTAGTTTCCAAAAGTTCAAAAAAATCCTCACCTCCAAATTGTTCCTCACACATTACGATCCAGCACTATCAGTACTGACCAATGTTGGATGACCGAGTAGAAAGATTCGTCGATACATTAAAACGGACACACAATATATCAAAGGGGGAAGGATTAAACAAGGAAAATGTAACCAGATTCCTTCACATCTACCGTTCAACACCTAACCGACGAGATCAATACTAAACTACATGTCACCTGCTCAACGGTTTTTAGGACGCGTTCCTGAACTTAGCAGAGGAAGAGACACAGAGTAGGAACAGTAATTTAACAAGCACCATGGAGCACAATCAAGAGCGTTTGAGGTTGGTGAACAAGTTTATGCGTGTTTCATCGTAACGAATCATCCTGGGAACAAGGCGAACTCATCAAGCGAATTGGAAAGATGATGTATCTTGTTGGCCTGACCAAAACAAATCGCTTGGCGATCATCTGCTAATCAGCTGATTCGTCGATGTACTGATCATAACATCGTGAACAACGATGATCAGCTTCCAATCGGCATACTAATAACACCAACCACCGACATCTCAGCAGTTGGTCAAGCACCAACAACATCCGTTTATCAACCGAGGTCATCAACAGTCTCAGATGCTGACCAATAATCAACAACAGCAAGACCTCCAAGAATTCACCACAACTTGTAAGTCGTCCACAACGATGTCGGGGACGTCCTATTCGTCTACTAGACTTCGACTTGTTTAATTAAAAAGGGGGGAGATGTTAGCAATAGCGACAACTCCAAAATCAATATAGTTGCGGCAACACAATTGAGAAATTGTGTTCAGTGCGGCGACACAAACACAAAAAGAAAGGACAAAGGAGATTAGAACGTATACATTGAGTGAGTAAGGTTATAGCTCTCATACAGATAAATGTAGATATTTTGCAAGAATAATTAAATATGTTGTTGCCAGGAATAAAAATTGTGAATTTTTTTTATCATATCGATCACCGTAAGTGGCAACAATTGCAAGATTCTATATGGGGAATTTCATATTAGTTATCGGGACATTTCTAACATTTAAATTTTTCATTTTAAATCGAACACTTTAATCAGCTTTCTAAAAGCCAGACCAAAAGTGCAAAAATCTGGGGAAAACATTTGAAAAGTAGCCAAATAGAATGCCGAATGAAGCGAAGAGTTGGATTAGCGACATTATGGATTATAAAATAAATCCATGAAAAATTTATTATGTTTATATCAGTTTCCATCCAGTAAATAAGATATTAATTTGAAATTAGACCCCAAACGCATTTACTAATTTAAGAATGGTTTACAGGACAATAATAACTTTACCATGACTGTACTTTCAAATTTGAAAATCTTGGTTCATAAAAAGTGTGCACGAATATTCAATAATCATATCCAAATGAAATACATATATTATTTTCTTATATGCAACTATTAAGTATTTACCTTAATGTACCAAACTATTATTTAAACTAATTAGTTACTTAAATACGTTTTTTAACAATAAAATCGTCAATACACAACACGTACCGCAACATATTAGACAACCGCCATACTTCAAATTGAATTTTGAAAACACGTGGAGATAAAATAAAATGGATGCGTTCGGTAAACGAAATCTAGTACAAAATCTATATTTTTAACAATTTTATTTATACGTAACAATAAAATTATTTATTAAATATTATATAAAGCGGCCTTAATAACAACCTGATTTACAAATTCTTAAAATTATTCAACTGCCTCGGCTATATAGATTTTGGAACCCGGTAAAATATCGTATGCACCTCAAGCAAAGGAAAATCTTATAACTCTAAAATAGGAAAAATAACGTTATTTTACATAATTTTATTGTGTGTAGGTAATTTACTTCGAGCTTTTAATCGTGCGGCCAATTTTGCGTAAGGTTTTTCACCGTTATGCGTCTGAACGTGATATTTCATGGACAGCTTCTCGCTAAATTTCCGTGTACAAATTGGACATTCATAAGGCTTTTCGCCAGTATGGATTTTTAAGTGTCGCTTTAAATTGTGCTTCTGATTGAATCCCTTAGCACAGAATTCACAGTTGAATGTATTCCCCGTATGCGTTTTCAAGTGATTCTGAAGAATTGTGTTTTGCGTAAAACCCTTATTGCAAATGTCACATTTGTAAGGTTTTTCACCAGTATGGCTTCGCATGTGCATCTAAAATTTAACGGATTTTTGTTTTGTTTTAATCAAATGAGGAATGTTTACATATATTACGATTCTCACCTTTAGGTGTGATGGTACGGTGAACGCTTTCTCGCAGATATCGCAAATACACGGCTTTTCGCCAGTATGTGTACGTCGATGCACCTCCAGGCCGATTCGTTGGGAGAATGACTTTTTGCATAAATCGCATTGATGGGGCTTCTCACCAGTATGGCTTCGCATATGTATTTTTAGCTGGAATGGTACAACGAAGCTTTTGTCACAGACATCACATTTATGTGGCTTCTCACCAGTATGCCGTCGCATGTGGATCTTTAGGGCAAAAGCATTTTTTTTCTCGGCTCCGCACACCTCACACAAGCAGGGTTTCTTTTTGTGCGGCGTTTTACCATAGCCCTCGCTGTATCCAATATCTTTTTTATGGAAATTTACTAGATGCCTAACAAGACCATTCCGCTGTGCAAAGCCTTTAGCACAGTCTTCGCATTTAAATGGTTTCTCACCTGTGTGTATACGGACATGCCGTTCCAATTCGTAAGCAGTCGAGAATATGCTGTTACAGTAGGTGCATTTATTTACATTATCCGGATCGTGGCTTTTCATATGGGACTTGTAAGTCTGCAGCATCTTGTAACCCTTGCAGCAGTACTCACAGAAGTATTTGTCTTCCTCGACTTCATGAATCTTGGCATGTCGCTTCATTTTATCACTCCTATCGAACCCTTTATTACAGTCAGGGCATTTAAATGTAAGTAGTCGGTTGTTTAGTTTCCGGGGAGCTTCTGGTTCTGTAATACCATTAATCTCAATATCTAGATCCCCCTTGTCTTGTACAATGCTATTCTCTAATTTTACTTCGGGATGAAGCGCCTCAAGTATCGCCGAATCGTCGGAATTTTCTTCTTTAGCTACCAGATTAACATCATTGTCGTTAGTGTGCTCATCGTAGCCGAAATCACTAGCCTCGATTAAATACTCTTCGAGCATCGGTTCCGTTTTGATTTGCTTACATTGTTTACCATCTACATGTTTTGAAATTTCAAAATACTCTCCCCTCAGTTCCAAATCAGAAATGAGACATTTCTGCCGGAACAGGTAAGCTTTCACCAGGTCGTGTACACAACAATCGCAAATCCCTGATGGTAAATGGTCGTCAATTTTAAACTAAAAAATTTTCAATAAAAATTGTTACGGTTTTATATGAAATTTACAAATTGATTACGTTAATTACTTCTAAATTAGTAAATTTATACAATATATCTGAAATTTTAATAAATTCGTCGTTAATTTGTTTCATATCCGAAATAGAATGTAATTCTTGAATTTCATGAATAGCATTCATGCAGGCACGACATTTTAACATAAATGATTCCAAATCTTTCATTTTATTATTACTAATTAATTTTACACAATAGCAGTACGATATTATAACTCATTTATTACTATTTTAAGAAATAATTTAATTAATAAAAGTTAATTTTATAAATATTATAATTTTTTTGTTTTTTTTGTAAACATAACAAATATTTTCTTTTAGAAATGTCATAAATAGTTCGAGTGCCTAGATACAGGTGCAGTGTTGTACTATGTAATTTTCGATGTCGAACTTTCGAAAGTGCATCAAACAAGATCAGTTGACGTTAAATTGTAGTGATAGTGTGTTGTGTTTTGTTTACGCTATCTGACGCCATTGCCGGTATGTATTTATTTGCGATTTGCTTTTAAAAGACTAATTTTAACATAAAGAAAGAAAGTTAAACTAAATTTTATAATATTAATGAGGCTAATTGAATTGAAATGTATATCTGATTGAATCATATCCTAATTAATAAGATGGCATAACTCAATTTTCTTAGTTCAGCCTCTTAAACATGTTCACTCGTGTTATCCAAACTAGAATGAATCCAATTGGATTTGAAATCTCCATAACGTCGACTTAGTTTTTTTTTATTCTCCCGAATAAATTTTTCCGAATTAAATAATTCTTCAGTATTTAATTATTCGCTTATGATGTCTACTGGGGGGCTATTTCTGAATACGATACGAATTCGAATGTGTAAGATTCGTATTTGATTTAAATAAGAAACGAGCAAATCTGGGGGGGGGTATTTGTGAATTCGATTCGATCATGATCGACTCTTCGATTTATAAGATTGCTATTTGATTTAAATAAGAAATGAACGAATCTGATTCAATTCAAATAAGAATCCAATAATCGAAGAGTCGATCACGTTCGAATCGAATTCAAAAATAGCCCCCCTGATTCAATTCTAATTCAATTCAAATAAGAATGTTATACTTTCGTATTCGTATCGTAGTCAGAAATAGCCCTCCTGAATTTAATAATTCATCGTATAATTCTTATTTATCGTGTTTGGTTTTGATGTTCAAAATTATACTGCCGCGTACTATCATTTCTAGATTGGTGAATAGAACAGAGTAGGAAGCTCTACTCATAGGGAAATATTGGGGAAACAATAGGCCCGATTCTGCCTTCCAAAATTTTATGTTATGTTATGTTATTTTTGTTTTTTCAATACAAATTCATATAGGAAGCGGGGAAATAAAATAACAACATAAATTTTACCATTCCAGAATCGGGCCCAATAGGCCGTATTCCGGTATTTGAAATTTTATGTTATGTTATGTTATTTATGTTTTTTCAATACAAATTCAAATAGGAAGCGGGGAAATAAAATAACATAACATAGATTTTAAGTTGCCGGAATACGGCCCAATATTAAACAAATAAAATAGCAAATCCACTAAAAACTTGTAAAAATGAGGGTATAAAAATGAATGTCGTTGTGTGTGTAATCCCAATATGTGTGCGTGCCCCGTTTTTAAATTTGAATAAGTGAAAACATGAAATTTTTCACCAAAATGCAAACTCATATGCATATTTCTTATATTTGCGAAAAAAATCGAAGTCGGGCAGGGGAAGATCTATACGGTGGAAATAGCAAACTTTCCAGCCAAGGTCTCTCAAATTTTGACGAGTCATTAAAGATGTGTGTTTTCTGGCATTATCGTGATGGACGACGACGCCTTACCTAATCACCAATTCTGGCCGATTTACTTCAATTGCACGCTTTAATCGTAGTAATTGTTGACAGTAGGGAGTGGAATTAATCGTCTAGCCAGATTGGAGCAGCTCACTCAGGATCCACGATTCCATTCCAATCCCGCCAAACACAAAACATTACCTTTCGTGGCATAATATTCGGCATATTCGGGGCTTTGCTACCATTTGTGCAGCTTCATCCATCTTGAACCACAATCTTTTTCCACATTATTGTCGTATGTGACCCATTTTTCATCGCTCGTTATCAATTGCTTCAAAAATGGTTCGATTTCGTTTCGTTTCAGCAGCGATTCGCAGATGAAAATTCGATCCATTACATTTTTCACTGTTAATTCATGTGGTACTCAAATATCAAGCTTCTTTTTGTATCCAGCCTTATAAAAATGGTTTTACTGTTTTTTGGCCAATGTGTTTAGTTCCGCAGTGATGTCATAATATGAAATGTGTTTGTCTTCCTCATATTTTTAGAGAATTTCATTGACTTTTTCAACGATTGGTTGACCAGAGTGCGGCGCGTTTTTAACATCGAAATTTCTAAAACGGAAACGAGCAAACGATTGCTGCTGAATTTAATAAAGCATCTTCACCATAAACACTTTTTTCACAAGCCTGCGAAGCGTTATCGCCTTGGCCGAGGTGATATTGTAAAATGTAGCGATTTTTTTCAGAATTTTGGCTCATTTTCAAAATGCAATTTTATTAAAAATTGGTTGGAACCATCAGAGGTTCCGCACTCAATGCCACGATGCCATGGTGCATAAAATGCAATTACTTTCGGCTGAATTCATAAACGTGACTAACTAATAATACCAACAATTAAATTGCAGATTCCGTCGAATTTTGAATATTGGCCAATTTGGTAACTAATCTCTTTTTTTTATGTGTTTTAAATTTAGGGTTTGCTCGAATACTGTGGTAAATGTAATTATTTTCTCGTTGTAGTTTTTGACATATTAATGTTCTTAAAACATTCTCCTCCTATTTTTTCGCTGCTCGAATACAATTTATGTTTGACGTTATTGTGAAAATGTGAATTGAATAATTTAACAGTTTTCGATTATTGAAATGCATATTTAAATTTCAATAATCTTATTTTGTTATTAAAGGGACGAATTTGATCATAAATAATTATTCCTATATAGTTTTCTTAATAATTCTAAATTAAATCTTTTATTTTTCTCTGGCTTGAGAGCTTTCCAGATTCTTGATCTTTGTACTAATTTACGATATTGGGCCAATCTTATCTTAACCAGGCGGATAGTTATGTCTTTTGAGGACGTTAGCCAGGTGAGGCTAGCATAATCAGTTATAACCGTGAAGGTAGACCTTCAACAAAAGGATCGGAACTTCTTAACGGCTTGTACCACAGCCAGACGTAAATTCGTGGATTCATTCGTGCCTCTAAAAAAATTACATTAATGAGTTTGAACCAATTTAGGAACGATGTGGCGAAAAGGCTTTGTTTAGTTGGCTCATATTAAAAATCAAGCACATCCAGTTCATTGAAACGGATTAAACCAAGCTTTAATAAAAAAGATGCGTAATCAAAATGTACCTATTAAGGACATACGTATCGGTAGAGTAGGCCAATTTCCAATTTGGGAAGAGCAATCGTTTATTCAATGCACCAAATGCTAAGCAAGCCTGAGTATCTCTAGAAACTGCTTCCTCGAGTTCCATCAATAAATGATTTTTATGCATTTAATAATAAGGCTGTACCAACCGTGCTGTGATTTATGAAGTTCCTTTTTATTTTTATTTAATTCAATTTTATTTTTTATAAAATAATGAATTAATTTTTGTAATTTTTCTTTTTTTATAAATTTATGCTGTGAATACGAAACTGATTTATTTTATTCCGCAACGACACTCATTTTATTCTTCAACGACACTTTGTGTCATATATGACACAGTAATATTTTTGCATTTCCCAGAAAAACTATTATGATTTCCAAAACAGCCCCATATGAAATAAGTTTAAAACATTAAGCCGTAGATTTGCCAAGTTTGGGCGAAATTCTTGTTACTGGCGCAGTAAGGGTTAAAACATTTTTTGATTGTAATTGGAATGCAAAGCAGAATAATTAATGTAATTAAATTAAAATTAAAATTTTGAAAAAGGTTATTAATTATATAATTAGTTCGGTCTCAAAACATTTTTAAAGTGGTTTTTGTTGCGTTGCATTAAAAATTTATCAGGTACAAATAATTTTGTTAAGGACTGTATTTTGATGCAAGATAATAGGAAACTTTCTTCTTTTGAAGGTTTGAGCGGTATCTTAGAATGAGAGTTAAATTAGAATGAAATAGTTTAGTCCAAAAAGATATCGACAGTTTATTAAGGCATCCATAAGCCATTGCAGCATTTTACAGGTCAGACATCGTATTAAAAACGATATGTTTGGTTTTTTAAGCAAAATAAAATAAGTTATGTTCAATATTCATTGGTTCCATTTTAATTTTGGCCGCCAATAGAGGTACTACATTTTATAGTTACAAAATCCGAAACTAGAAGGATTGCCGAGCAGCCGTTTAGATTTAATAGAGAAACCGATAGTTTTCATTCTTTTTTAGAGTATTATTAATAGATAGAGAAAGACCAAATTTTCTTGAAAGATCTTTCACTTTGAACAAAAGGTTGATTAGCTGCACGAGTTCTTCTTTTATTGCAGCACGGTCTTCATTTCCGGAAAATTAAAACATCCTTATATATTCTTAAGACTTTTTTAAATTTTAAAAATATTTTATTTTTCATTTTTTTTTTCATAATTTTTTGCTTTTTTTAAATTATAATATTTTGTTGGTAATTTTTTTTTTTTGAATTTTTTGCTCTTTTTATGATTTTTTTTTTTTTAATTTTTACATCAAATATTTATAATAATAAAAGTATGTTGTTAATTTTTTAAACATTGGAATTTATTAAAAAAAACAAAATATGTAAATTGGTTGGTAGATTTTTTTATTTTAATGGATTTGTTTATTATAGGCAAAAGATTCATATTTGGTGGAAAATAATTTAAGCTTTTATATACGATATAATAAAAAGCAAAATATTTATACAGGAGGTTTCGTAAAGTTCCCTTATAGTTTATTATTAAGTATAGATATAAATTAAAAATGCCGGTCTACAAAGTGGACACGTTACGTATGTATACAAGTTTTTGGTTATACAATTATATCGAGCATGTCGGGGTAAAATATTTTCCCGCAAAATTGGTCGGCCTCATCCTGTAATATACGCATCCATTAAAATAGTTTTTTTGTTTGTTGTATTTTTATTATAATTTTAAACCATTTTAAACATAACAATTAATTAAATTAATTATATGATTCTTTTTTTTGTTGTGTTATGTTTACAGGTACAATTGTAGGTAAAAAATATTTTTCAATTTTAATTTATGTAAATTTTATTCGAATTATTTATAAATCTTTATGTTTTAAGCTTTGCTTTGACTTTTTGTTTTTTTTTATATTTATATTTAAATTTATATAAAATTTATAATTTTAAATTCTAAATATTATCACTTTGAGTCTGCTTCATTTTCGATGTTAAATGCTTTTGTTTTGTATATTTTTGTATTTTGAACAGACTGTATAAATTTATTTTTAACAAATTGGATTCAGAACACACAGAATTTTTTTTTTGTTGAATTTTTGCATCTTAAATATTCTTCTTTTAGTATATATTATAAATATATTATAAATCCGCACGCAGATTATATTTTAAAATCACGCAGAGTTGACCCCGGCTTGATTTCAAGAATAAACTGCACACGAATTTAGACCAAAAACAAAAAGAATATTTTTTAATAATTATAAATTTTAAAAAAAATATCAAAAATTTTAATATTATATAAAAATAAAAAAAATAATTTAGAATATTTTGCTCTGGTCAAAAGTAAATAAATTATTTTTTAAATTTTGTTTTTTGTGTATTTATATAATTATTATAAAAATAGAATAATATTTATAATTATTTTTAATATTAATATAATTTATTATTATTATTATTTTTTTTTTATATAATTTTAACATATAAATGAGGTAACATGCATTATAACCTATTGGTAAAAATAGGAAGGCATCTTTATATATTTTTTATACAGAGTTTATTAGAATTTGTGTGTATGTACTTGACTTGTGTCTTTGTTTCTATATGTGGTAAATATTTTCATTTTGTTGCTCAAATAAAACCTAATCAAATTAAATTAAAACCTTTCTTATACGAGTACCTTAAAAAATTTCAAATGTATTTGATTTAGTTTTATTTGAACCACAGAACCTAGTTCATAAGTATATTTAAACAGAAATATTTTTGTGAAAGCACTTTTGGTTATTTTGAATTTTAATTTTTTTTATTTTTATTTTTTTTGTTTGTTTATAAATTAATTAATAATTAATAAATATGTATTTATGTCTAAATTTATGTAGGTGTTCGAATTAAGATCGTCATATATTTCGCTTTTGTTTTAAAATGAACACCTGAGTACGTGTGTGTGTGTGTGTGTGATGCATACATAATATAAATTTTTTGACTGTTCCCCTGATATTTTAAAAAATGGTTCATAATAAAAAATATAAATAATATTATATAAAACATACAATTAAAATTAAAAAAAAAAGCGTAGTACAAATAAAAGTTAGGTTATGTATTGATATAAAATATACAATCGCCATTTTGTTCAGTAAAACTCCATTTTGAATAATTTAGAACATATTATATCAACACAAAATTTAACCAAAAACATAAAAAAAGAGAGAAAGAAAGTAGAATATAAACGACTTGGTTTTTTTTATAAAAAATACATTTACTTTACGGCCCCCGGGGGTCGCAATTTTATTTATATAGAAAATAATTTCTCTGCTGGTTATTAATTCTTTTTAAAAATAATTTTGAGATTTAAAAATAAATTATAAAAAAAGCTGCTCCTTTCATAATGCTTTTTCTTTTGTTTTAAATAATACTTTTGAAAGCTTAATGTATTCTCTTGTTATTCGTACAACTACATACATATACCATATGTATAAATAATATTCAGGAGGTTTACATTTTTCGGAACTCGTGTGCGTTTAATTATTTTTAAGGAATGCATTATCATATCTTTAAAAAAAAAAGCACGAAACGATAACGTATACATTGATTGATTATTAAGATTAAATTCGATACGTTTAATAAAAAATAAAAATAAAACAAATAATTTTCATTTTAAACTAAACATCCACCATTCGATTGTATATTAGCATAGGTTGTCATCCCACTATCCAAATCCGTAAACTGTGTGTCGTTGCCATCTAAAAAATCGGTCGCATGTATTATCGATTTTGCATCAAAACTCTGTATATTCCCATTAAATTCTAATATTGGTGTATTCCGATTGTCTTTTATATTAATTAACGGTGCCCCGCCATTCGTATGATGGGTTTGCAGCCGATCACTATCCAAATACGTATCTGTATTTTCAAATAAAAATCGATCAGCACTTTGTACTGTTGTATATGGGCTGGTTGAATCGTTTAGCTCAGTTTTTAAATTAATAAAATCATTAGCAGGATCACAGCATAGTAATACATCGTTATTACTATTTTCACTATATGGAATGTAATCGGTTTTAAAATTTGAATGATATCCGTTCACTAAATCGGTATTATCCGGACTGAGGGTGTAATTAATATCAGCGGTTGGTGATGGTTTACAATATCCAGGTGGTAATGTTTTACATAAATTTATTGAATTTGGTGGCTGTTGTTTACGAGTTTGGCAAAATTTTAATGTATCATGATTATTATTGTTATTATTATTATTATTATTATTGATGTTGTTATTATTATTATTACTATTATTATTTATATTAACTTTATTATTCGGACATAAACCTAATTCTGGAAGATATTTATACGCTGGACTTTGTGATGCATATTGTGGCGATTGATAACCATTTGGATGGATACACTTTGAATTGTGGGCCTCTAATATTTGAACTAGCTTTTGTCGTTGTGTTTCTAAATCCGTAACTTCTTTTTTCAATGTAACATTTTGATTTTCCAAAGTTTCCGATTCTTGAACCAAATTCATTGTTTTTTCGCGTTTCTTCATTCGACACTTGGTCGCTGCAATTTTATTGCGTTCACGTCGTCTTCGTCGGCGGTCTTCATCTTCTGGCGTTAGCTGTATACATAATACAAAAAAAATATAAATATTAAATTAATATTTCATCTAATATTTATTTTATTTTAGCGATATTACTTACAGTACGTACGCCATTTTTAGGCGATTTACCAGTAACCGAATCATCATCGGTTGTTTCACCTTCGCGTCTCGAAAATTTACTGCAGGTTTCGTTGCCACTTGAATCACCACTGCTTAATTTTCGTTTACTTTGGATTGATTGTTTAAGGCTGGCTTTAATAAGTTGCGAGCACATCTGGAAATTTAATAAAAAAAAAAATACGTATTTAGAAAGGCAATATATAAATAATCCCCATCTTGAATATAAATTATGTGACCCCCTTTTTAGTGTATTTCATAATAAGTTTTTATTGGTTTTCTATTTTTTATGTATGTATATGTATGTATATAAACAGTACGTGTTGAATGTCCAAAAAACTATCATCAAGATTAGGATTAAATATCTTTAATATCAAATTCATGATAGAATTTTTATCTTATTTATAAAAGAAAATACAGCAACAAAATTACGACGAAATATGTTACAGAGTTCCCGACTGTGTGGCGACATAAAAATGATTTGAAATTTGTTTTAATATGTATGTGTAGCGATTCCCTCTTTTAGTTAAGCAACATATCATGTTATGTTGAAGGGGAGTTACCTTCAGCAGCCGAAATTGAAAATTGTCACATTATAAAGGGACAATATTATTAAAGACGTAGTTAACTGAAAGATTGATTTATTATTGTTTGAAGCAGTCGTTCGCAAAAAATGGTAATGGCCCAAATTCATGTTTCAATAAGTTTTGAATTTTACTACTTTGTTGCTACAATAAGTAATTCGTTGAAGGCCTTCAACATCAAAACATTAGATTATTTAACCCCCTCACAACGTATACATCTTGTATAGCGAATTAGGGAGATTATTTTACCAAACCATACGCTATCGATCAACTTCACAAAAAAAAAAAAAAAAATTAATTATATAATTTTCATTTTGAAGTGGATGGAAAATATTTATTAATGTCAATGAAGTATACAAAACAAAATAAAAATTAATTCAAGATGGAAAATATAAATTTTATGCTAGCTCGTAGTATCGTGAGTAAAATCTATATTATATTTATAAATATATTATTTGTATGCGAATTTTAGTATATGCTACACAGCTAATAGTAATTAGGTCAATTATAATTAAAAAAAAAAAACTTTTATCGTTTTATATTTCAAACAGTATTAAATCTAATGTTACGTATATGTATATTCTAAAAAAGATTCCCATATAAATTTTCACACATTATCCATCATCTCGAAATAAAATAAAATTAATTAAAACTGAATGGAATAATTAAAATAATTTATAATATTATATTTTTTTGTATAAAAATTGACCATCAAACCTATTATATAAAACCTATAAAATAAAGTGTTTTATTCCGTTTGTACAAAACTATAAAATATATGTACGACCTTTCGTCTTATTAAAAACAAATATTTTATTTATTTATTATCGAAAATTTATTAAAATTATAGAAAAAAATGTAAATAAACAAAGAGCGGCAGCCCGCACCAAACAAATTTCCTTGACATTTGACATTTTATAATAAATAAAAAAAAAATTTAAATTTAAATTAAAAATTCTAATCACCGTCACTATTAAGATAATAATACTTTTAAATGTGATAATAAAACGTGTAGATTGTTTTGGTACACAACACACTTTAAAAATGTAAGTTTATTATTTTAGTTCATGATGATTGGCTTGTTAGGGAATTACATAAATTACCTGGAAACAATTGGTCAAATCTGAATTTCAAATAAAACTACTACAAGACTAAAAGTTATAGGAAAAGCTAAACTAACAATTCTAAACAAAATGAATTACGGAAAACAATCTACAATTTTATACTAAGGCTTAGAAAAATAATTTGCACGCGCCTAATATGAAAAAACAAAAAGCTATCCAAATATTACACAAGTAAATTTAAATTTTAATCAATTTATGTACGTAAAATATAGCGTGAAACCGCTGTGTTGCGTAACCGCAAGTGTTACGCACTTGTGCGTAAAATATATGTAGGATTGGGTTTTTCCACAATTAAAACTTCGAACTTTTTAAAGTTTAGTTTATATTTCAATAAAATTCAATTTAGGTTTTAAAACATTTCCGAATAGCAAGGCTTCATATAATCAGTTGATGACGAGATTCTGGATCAAATTGCGTTCGTTTTATTGCAAAGACCTTCTTTATAGTCGTTCGACATCTTTCGTCGTTTATTGTCAGTATGTTTGTTCTCACTTTTGTATTTGTTTTCGACATTCGCCTCGTACATTATTTCTTTTAGCCATGAACAATTCAATGAGCTCCTTTTCAACTACTTCTTATATTCTCACATCATTTTTGTTTCTCATTTTGGTTCCCATCATTACTTTAAACGGACTTCTTTCAATAGTTCTGTTAAAGTGTCATTTAAATATCGTTGTGCAGTATTTGGCAAATTTGTACCAATGTGGTTATTAATACTCAATTTCGTCAAAATCGGTATAATAATTTTGATTATTATCTCGACCTGGTCATTTCCTCTTGGAACTTCGGTTGCCACTACATGTAGATCGACGTTTTGTTCGTCACAATAACTTTTGAACTTATTTAATGGAAAAATGATCCGGCGTCGTTATGATATTTGTTGTACAGGCAATCGGTCTATAACTTCTTTAGAATAGATGTTTGTAACTTTTATTAGTAATTGTCATCCTGTCAAGAAAATTAATATTGTAAGTATCGAGTGGGATAATTCCCTATCAATTGGTGTCAAATAACATTCTTTTATGCCAGACTTCTTGTTTGCTAGAATGAAAGGTACACAATTTCGAATTCATTTTTCTATTTTATCGCTCAGTTTTTCAATATAAAACTCTGGATTGGTAATATCTTGAATCTTTTTAGATGGAAACTGGCCATTGTCGTGCATCATTTTAATAATTTCATGCTGCATCTCTTCTGGTACAACCATCAATCGTGAACCATCTTTCATCTTGGACAAGATATCATTTTGGACAAAGTAATCGTCATAATTCGGGTGTTCATTTAAAATTATCGTAGTATCATTTAAATGTGCTCTTTGCGCTCTTTTTAATTTAATTACGATTGTTTCTTCTTCATGTAACATCTTGTTACTGTTTCTGTGTTCAATCTCGTAATTAATTTCTTCAAAATATACCGCCCAACGTCCTATCCGTATTGTAACTAGTTCTTTTTTACTCATTGTTCATTTAAAAGAGTTACAATCCGTCACGATTTTGAATTTTGGGCCCAGCAAATATGCTCTGAATTTTTTTACAGCTTCTATGATGGTGATTACCGCTAATACATTGGCAGTGTATTTTTTCTCGGCAGCGGTTGTTTGCGGCTCATATTACTGGATGGAACAGACTGTCATTTCCCTTTTGCATCAATATCGTGGCATACCACAACAGGATTTGCAAATTCTGAATTTAATTCGACTATTATTCCATCTTGTAACCAATTCGTTACTTGTTCATCTATAATTTTTTTTTTTCAAGTGGTGCTAAGCGTCTCCATCGCTGTGCGACAGGTGTTTCATTTCTCAATATTATTTTAGCTACAATTTCCGTATACCAACGTTCTTTCTCGCATTATAAAATTCTTTTAAATGGTGTAAGAATTCATATAGTATTGTGTATTCACATCCAATTTGAAATCATCTATGTCAATTTTCATTAACTGCAATGTTTGGTCAGCATTAGAATTATTCTGCAAATCGGAGATTTCGTCTATATTCTTTTTTCAAAACTATGACGTGTATCGTTCGATTTGATCACAAATATACCATCTTTACTAACTCTTATGCCAGCTCCATTGTGGACTAAATCGATGTAACATAACATTCCAACTGGAAATCATAATCGTCAATTTTAATCTTTGCTTAAAATATTCCGTTACTATTTACATGTTTGAAGCCAATTCCAGTGATTAACATAATTTTAGGAATCAATGGTGGTGCTAGCTTTTCATATATGTCTTATAGTAAACGTCGTCACGCTTTTTATTATTTGTCACATTCTACTATTTTGCTATGTTGGTATACACTGATTCGATTTACATATGTCCAAACTCAAGGTATTTGAATCATTTTGGTTCGAATTCTTTATAACGGCAATTTGTTAATTTTGTTGCCAAATGTTTGTCGCCAGAACATTTAATATGTCATTCGTAAATATTTTTTCGTTTTCTCATATACGTTTGTTCCAAAATATTATTTGTGTTTAGACTTGCCACCTTTGGGAACTTAGAAAACGAGACACAACAAATTTTTTTCAAAATATTCTAAATCTTGGATATAATAACATACAATTTGTTCCTTTTGCTCTTCTTTAGTTCTTTACTAGTTTAAAGTTTTCAAAAAACTCAGAAAAATCACCCAATGTGAAGCAACGTTTAGCCTCATTATCTGGTGAAATCACATTTCTCTGTACACACAGTGACTTCTCCAATAAGGGAAGCGATGAATCCAATCGCTTTATCACTATCAGAAATCTTTGTAGAAAGAAAAGACAAACAATTTCTTTTCGATTGCTTGAAGATAGTGAATGTTCCAGTAATTACAAGTGACTATAAGAAATTTAAAAAAAAACAGAAAAAAACTTTCGACAGTGTTTGTACAAATGAAACCATCACTTAGGGAGTGGAGTAATAATTACGAAGCTCGAAACCCTCTTGATATGGATGAGTTTTATGATTTTAATATTGACAAATAATTTTGAGCTTAAGCGAAAAATTTCGTCATCAATTGCTTCGACTAATTTAATAATTATAGTCCAAATATAAAAGTTATGCATTCTGTGTTCTATCAAATAAAGTATCGTGAATTGTTAAATAGAAAACTAATTTTAAGTTCAATCATAAAAATGTATTTTGTCGCCCTCACAGTATTCCCCATTCGAGGCTATACACATATGCCAGCGTTTTTTTCAACCATCGAAGCATTTTTTATGGGCACTTTCCGGGAGGGAATTCAGTTCGCGCGCCGAATTTTGTTTTATGGCTTCATCGAGTTTTAGTGCAAAACATGTGTTCTCATGAAAAACACGATAATTATCTTTTATTTTGGATTAATTTAGGTTTCCGGAATTAACCAGTCGGTGGTGGCATCGAAGTTATTCGAAATTTGATTTCGTGATAGGATTCTAAGTTTATTCATAGTTTTTCGGAAAATTGGCAAGAGAACTTTTCGTAACCATCACACCTTCTAGATGCTACGTGTCATCATTATATATTAATTGCTAATTTCATAAGCAACAATTTGAGGAGTATAAAACAAAATTCACGAAAGTCAAATTTTAACAGCTTTATATATCGTATTAAATAACTCAGAATAGCATTTATTGTGGAAAATATGGAAATTCAAAACAAAATAACGTTCTCACTCAACATTTAAAAGATATAAATCATAATATACTTTGGATAATGTAAAAATTTTAGAACGGTTGATTATGTTTTGTAAAAAAAAAATTTTTGTAAATTTTACTACAAGTTTTTTGTCAAAGACTAAAAGTCTAAACGAAAAAAATTTTATATTTTGTTTTGCTTTCGTCTTTGTATATAAAAAAAATTCCAGTTTGAAAACAACAAAAACCCTTCTGGAAATGGACTTGAATAGATTTCGAAAGCTCAAATAAAAATTAAAAGAAATAAATCGAGCCTAAAACGAATAAAAAAAAATTTAATTTTAAACCTCGATGATTGGTTTGAATATTGATTTTTTTGTTTTATTTCAAACTAAAGCCCAAACTAAACTAAAGTACAAACAACGTCATTTTCTCTAATGTAATAATTCCGCTTGCATGCCCAACTCAAATTGCTTTCATTCTCAATTTTAAATAGCATTTATAAGTTTTTGAGTGAGGTGGTAGCGTGATGTATGTATGAAAAGGCACACGAAAAATGTGTGTTGTTGAAATGAAACATAGATGCAGAGAAAGATTTAAGAACAATGGGTTGATTGCCGATTGATTATGTTTCGCTTTATGTCGAAGTACTCCTAACACATATTTTTGCTTTGCGTGTTTATTTTGTTCGAACATTACATTATTCTGGTATTTTCCAGAATAAAAATAATATTTTAAAGGTGAGGAAAAATTATACAGTTTCGATCTGATGAGGATTATAAAAAATTAATCATTTTTTCAGTCATCTCATCAGGCAGAACTCTTAATAATTTCTCTTCTTCGTAAACATATTTATTTTGTATTGTAAAATCTGAACGCGCTGCATTCATCCAGCCGCCTCGGTTTATTGTATGGTTAATAGATAATTATGTGAATTGTGATAGCTCTGATACTTTTCCAGTCGAGTTTTGTAAAATAGTTCGATAGCCTATAAATATAGTAAATATAAACAATTTCTAAGTTTCTCCTCCAAAGCCTTCATATTTTTTAATACTACTAACGGCAAGTGTAACACCGGTGTACTGGTAGTCCAATGGTCGGTGACTGTATTTGTCTGCGTAGTACACCGGTGACCACTGGCCGCTTGTTGTATTTTTTAATGTGGTATATCGGTGGTACACCGGCAGGGAACCTGTTAAATAATTCTCTAGATCAGAAAATTTTAATCAATGCGAAACTTAAATTGATAATAACGTTTTGGTTTACCTTTTTTATTTTTCAAAACTACTCAAATATCTATAACAGCGTCCAGGTATAATAACGCCGGGACACGGGGGATTCGATTCTAAAATTGGTAACGTGTCGCCACAAAATTTTTCTTGTATGCTCATTTAAATTGTCCCTTAAAAAAGCAATTTTCATTAAATTAGATGGACTAAACTTGAATAAGATTACAAACTATGTATTCTTTAAAAAGTTGGTACACCCATTTTCTCTTATTCTTTATAAAATCACACTTCCTATAGGGACCGAAAAATATTAGTTGAGGATTTTTGAGATAAGCCTAAATCTCACCACGAGAACGATAATACTATAATTTCAATGTGGTGAGTTCAAGTCACATTTATGATGTATTTTCCGGTGAGGTGAGAATCATAATTGAGTCGTAAATATCCTAAAGAAGCGTTGGGGTTTCAAATGAAGTTTAGGATGCAAATGAATTTCAACATACCTTATACTTAGATTTAACCAAGCATGAATTTTTTTTGTCCTTCACTTTGCCAAAATTTATCTTGGTTATTTTAGTCAATAAAAATCTTAATTTAATTGAAATAAAACCAAACTCTGCTAAATAAATTAAATTTGATCATGAACTTTTTACTGTATCGTAATTTTTAATTCCGGCCACATTCACAAAAAATAAAAAAAAATTGTAATAAAATAACAAATTTCTCTAATACCATCGTACAGGGCAAACAGCAGGCACACACATTTACGCAAAAATTGTTCATACATGAATTTTAAAAAAAATAATTCGTCGTTTTATAAACTTTTATATCTTTAAGTTTTTGTGTTTTTTTTTGTTTTGCCTTCTTTTATTTATTTATTTTATTATTATTTCCAAAAAAAAAAAAAAAATTAATTGCATTTCACATATGCGAAGTGTACATGTATTCGCGATGCTATATACGATTCCGTACAGTTTTTAAAACCATCCCACACACAACTTAATTTTTATTTTATTTTATTTATTTATTTTATTATTTTTTCGCGATTCTTTTTTATTACTTTAAGTTTAAATAAAAAACTTGTTTTAAAAACTTTAAAACTATTTAAAATGTCCTACATTGCAATCAACATAATAATCAAAACAACAATAATAAAAAAAAACAAAAACTATAAAAACTTAATAATAAACTATTTGACCTGACATGAAGTGTGAGTAAGTATATACTATGTATGTACTATATAACATATATGGCGAATTGATGGCACTAAATATCTTATCGCGAAACACCCTGTTTGTGTACATACTTTTATTTTATATATTAGATTATAATCTTACGTTGAAGAATTTTGTTGTTTTAAATTTTATTTTTGTTGTGATTAGAATTTTTGATATTTTGTTGAAATTTGCATATTCGCGATGCAAAAAACTACGAAGAATAATTTTTGTGTATATACATACATATATACATATAATACAATTTCCGTTCAAGGTATACATTTTATATATGTACTATACAAAAAACATAAAAAGCTTTTAATTAAGCTCTTTTGTCTTATAAATAAAATTTATTTGGTTTTTGTCGTTTTCTTTAAGACAAATTAATTAGTGTAATTTATTTAAGTCGATTTTTTTTTTTTGTTTGGATTGTCTCTTCTATATTGGGCGTCTCTATTATTTTTATTTAGTTTTTGGTATATGTAATAGCTAAGTATTAGTGTGTGTAGTTGATTAATTTACATTTAATTTATCGCAACAAAAAATAACAAAAATTACCTGTTGAACGCTCGGAGGTCCTGAATTACCAGCAGGTGAATCTAACGGTGAAACGGCTGAACAACTTGATGGACTATCGGGTTGTGACAACTGAAATTATAAAATACAAAATTAATTTATTAAATTAAAATATTCAAAAATAGAATTTCATAAGGATACGCAAAAAAAAAAAATAATTGCGTGACTTGTTATCATTTTGAATTATCCTAATTCCGTTTTTGGCATATAATATTGGAATTTTTTTTTATTCCGACGATACTAATTTAAGTTTTATGTTTTAATTTATTTGATGTTGGAAAAATTCGTTTATCACGGAGTCACTATGTGTTTGCGGTTTGTATTGGTATTAAAAAAATAATAAAGTGAATACTATGTTGCCGTCGTAAAACATTTTAAATTTATGAGAACCAAAGCTCACTATTTTACGCTTTTCAGGCTACGATATATGACGGTATTGCAGAAAGTATATTTCGCCGTTGGAAACCAAACCTTGAGATTTTCTCACCGTTTTCGTTCAAAGTTCTAATGACCATAATAAATCAAATACTAAAATACTATAATTTCACAATGATACCCAGATCATTTGATAACGATTTCCGACCGCCTGTTTGGGTTTATATTATTTTTCTTAATATGATTAATATTCTCGATGCCCCTCAAAAAAATACAAACTCAGACCCCAAGAATTATATAATTAAATTAAGATTGACTTTAATCGATAATAATTTATTGGAATCGAAAAATTTAGAAGGTTACCCAACAATTAAACGTATAATTCAATTGTCTTATTTGTATAAATAATATATCTCACAACAAAAACTTATAAAAAAAAACTCTTAAGAAATCGAGATAAAATATTTTGATTATATAAAAAACTAACCAAAAATTCGTTAATTTAATGTCACTTCAATGATTTTTCTCGCAATTTCAAAAGAAACTTGTTTCCATATTTTTTGGATATTCAATCCATATAAAACAAAAAAATTATTTTGTTTTGGGATACAAATGACTAAAAAAATTTTCTAAGATAAATACAGCATGATTAAGACGCTCATTTTTCATATTTCACCCAAAATAAAAAATTACAAAAAACGAGTTTTGTAATTTTCAATGCCTTATGGAGATTATACTTATATAAATTCTATGCTGTTTTTGTGGAATTGACACGTCGTATTTTTAAAAACAAAATATATTTGTGGAACCACTAAATTAACATCCGACTTACTTACATAAACATTCCTATCTTAATACATATTGCGCGTTTTTTAGAATATCGCCATGTGGTGACCCCGTTTTGTACAGCGTTACATAAATTCGGGTTCATTTCCAAGTTTTTTTTTTGTTTTTTGGTTCTACATATTCGATTTATGCAAAAAAAGATGTGTGCATTGTTTAACAAATACAAGGTAAATTTTATGTACCGCCATAAACTAAACTGTGCAAAACACTGTTCTAATTCATCAATTGCTTTATTATTGTCTAGACAAGTTTTAAAATTTTATATATTGGAATACTAATTTAATGTTAACTTATAAATTATTAATTAAAATTAAAATATTTATTAATTATATTAAAATTACTAATATTATTACATTACCTGAGAATTAGATGTGTATCCATATTCTAATGGATGTGTCATGGCCATTAATGAGTTTAATATTTCTGGTGTTCGCGGTGTTGAACATACACCACCACTATCCACAGATAGTAGTGGCGTTGGTGCTAAACTAACATTTAAATTATACATTCTGTCGTTTAATTGTTTCACTTTGAATAATTTTTTTTTTTTTTAAATAAAAGACCTTTATACGATCTTAACAAACAAAAATAAAATAAAATAATAATCTTAACAAACTTTTATATAATATAATAAGGTTTTCTAAACAATCACAGATAATTAAATATAATTTTTATTTTTTTTTAATACAAGGCGTTTACGTTTTATAAACGAGAGGCACCCAAAGTATTTTATATAATCACTTTAAGTATTAAATATTTTGTTTTAAAAATGTTCTCGTTAATCCTTCGTTTCTTTGTTTCATTTAAATTTTGCACTTAAAGGTTATCTCTTGGTAAGTTTTGGTAATCAATCTCATTAAAAATTCCTGTAAATAAAAAAAAAATAAAAAAAAATATTTATTTCAATTAAAAAATTGTATTTAATGTTTTTATATATAGCAATTTGGTTATCTTGTATAAACTGTATACACTCAATTACTTTATAATATAAGTAATTAATTTTTATGTTTTAATTCATTAATTAATAGAAATGTATTTGCTTTAATTGGGCCATTAAAAATTAATTTAGACACCACACCATACCATACTATTACGAATTTAATATAAACTGTACACCAGTAACGGGATATGTGCTGTGCTGGGTTTTGTACACAAGTAAAATTGTGGCCTAATTAAACAGATGTCGCTTTATAAATCATATTTCTAATCACCGTAGATGGCATTTTATAAAGTCACGTTAGCTATATAGGTACATGATTATAATTAGTATTAGTTTTTTTGTGTTTAATCAAAAATGCTGTTTTGTTTAGAAAAAAAAAAAACAAATGACATTCTTCTAGGTTAAACTAAACCAAACTATAATAATTTAATTAATTTTTTTCTTTTTTCTAAATGAATATTACAAAATCGTGCCTCACCTTTTGTATAATATAAATACATACATGTTTATAAAAAAACAACATACATTTAGAATTTGAATATATAGAATTCAACGCGTATATATTGCATTGATTTACTGGTATCGTATGAGTACATTGAAATTGTTTATTTGTGCGGTTGTACGCAAAATATTAAAAAATGGAGAATTCAGATTTGATCAGTAATATTTGATTTTCGGTGTAAAATACGGTTATAAAATATGATTTTGACTCCCAAGTGTCACATTACGCGGGTAATGCGGGTATTGGATAACGATAAAAACTGGTGCACATGATAACGGACTATGATAAAGATTTAAGTCACAGATAGAGAAAGACTATCAAATTCAATTTAAACTCGGGATGAAAGAACAATGCTAAATAGTGCCAACAGCTCCTAAGGGGATTAAAAAATCAATTTCCGAAACTAATTTTGCCAAAAGAAACATTACAGTTACTGATATAAGTAATGTGAACGGTGAGCACAAATATTATGCATAAATGAGGCTCAAAAACACTGCAACACTCAAGTTCGAAATCACCTTTGTGGCAATATCCGTAAACCATTCGTTTAAACTACTAACTAACAAAGAAAGATTCCCGAAAACCCTCATCGAAGTAAGCAATTCTGGAGCCTAAGTTTCATAATGACGATACATGAGGGAAAAGGAAAACAATAATATTCTTGTATCTTATAATAAATAACTCCTTGTACCTTATAATAAAAAGCCACAGTTGGGCGAGTAAATTACACTGTGTAATTTACACAGTTTTTTACACGTAAAAAATGTTTAATTTACACAAGGCCATTTTATATTTTATCTACCAAAACACACGAAAAATTTACTATAGTTGGGTAAAATTTACAACTCATAGAATTGACATTCCTTATTCTCCCAAGTAAAAAAAATTAATGAAATGAAGAAATCTATTCGCCATAAACAAAAAAATGACGTTTTAATGGCAAAACCGACTACACTAGAAAGGTGTTCACATGACTTTTTTTTTTTCAAAATCCGATCCATTCTAGTTTTTTCGATGTTCACGTGGTGATTGCATTATTGTTATCCATCCAAATTTCAATTTCACCTGCTACGGTTACCACACTGGCTGTTGGTTAATGGAGAACTCGTAATTACAAAGTCGCAATTGGGACAAAATAGAGTTGTTCAAGCTTAGTTTAATTTAATTGACCTTCCGACATAGCGATCATTTTAAGCCAACCGAATAATTCACCATTCTTTAAGCATAGTGGTTTCTTAGATCCTAGGAAATGGTTGATTTCATATTTTTTAGAAACACAATTTATCGGTTTACCGTTATGAAAATGAAACCTTAATTTCTTCTTAAGTTGGATGGAATATGTACTTATTAATTTACAAATTATTTCGACCACTACTACTACGTATACCTTTCCAACATCTTCATCATGTGAGTAGAAAAACAGATTTTGTGAGTTTTGATTAAATAAACAAAATTAAATTTAAATTTCAGGTTTACTTAAATTTTCCAACTCTTACAAAAAGTCGAATAAAAAGAAAAATTTAAATTATTCAATCGGTAATCTGTCTACATACTTTATGAACTTCTATCCGGTCCAACTATTGTTTTTTCAACTCGTCCCATCAACCACCGAGAGGAAGTTATATTCTACATTACTTCATGTATCAAAACTAAATTTGCTTATTTTTAGATTGTTGCGTTCTATTCTAATTTTGTTTTTCCTGCAGAGTTGCCATAAATTCCTTCACAAACCATTTCCAGAAGTGTTGTAATATCTGGGATTTTTGCTTCCAATATGACAATCTATTGCTGTTAATATTAGTAATATCGACTTCAATAATTGTATTTATATAACCCCCCCCCCCCCCTTCTGTTATAAAGTGACCTAGAGTCAATAGTTCCAAATCATGACGTTCTGACGACAGTGGCGATAAAGGGCGTGCTTAAGAATCCCCTCTATTCGACACAACGTCGAAAATTGTTCTAATGTAAAATCCGATCACCAACCACTTTTTTAAAATGTGTCTTGAATAGTCGAATAGCAGCCTCCCAAAGCTCTCTTTTAATGATTAAATTACTTTTCAAGGCTCAAGGCAGCATCTAATAATGATCTACACAAAAAATACTTATTTTTAACGTATTTTATTATAGTCATAGCAATTGTTAAAATTACCTGTCTACGAATATTTTCCTTACATAAATAATTTTACTTCGAATTTTCATCGGCGGTACTCTTTGTTCTTATGTCAGTTTCTCTATGCTTTACGAAAGATTGCGTTTCGACAATATTGTTAGATGACTTATCTCTGTGCAAAAGAACATGAATTGTTCACCAAATGTTGATCACTAAAACAGTTTAGGCATTTTACCATTTTCTTAACTCTATCGTGTCTTTTCTCTTCAGGAGTAAGATTCCGAAATTCAAAACAATTTTCTAACTTATGATATTTCTTAGCAGATCATATAACTACTTTCATATTTCGCCGTATTCTCTGATTTGATCAAAACTGCAAAGGTTATTGATGATTTAAAAGCACTTGAATGAGGGGGATTAAAATTTGCTTTGGGTTTGAAAGAATTTACAGGTTTGCGATCACTTTCTACAGTTGATCATACACAACATCTGTTCTGTACAAAATCAGATAGTTCTTTCCAAGACCGAAGAATTATTTTTTCTGTTGGGCTTCTCACAGTTTCATCACAGTTTCAGCGTATCATCCTGCAAACGTAAAGTTACGATATGAATTATTACGATGTCCCATTTATCAACTTTCATATCCAATTTTCTTAGCCACCGGAACTGAATTTCACAACCATTAATTAAATTTTGTAAATCTTTAGCAGGGGTGACATGTTCTACCATCACTATTTTCGATGTTCGACAGGATTTGTATCTATCTCTTTTTTCAACAATAAAATTGTACGCTATTTTGCTTATTGTATTACATATTAAAATTTTTTATTATGCTTTCGACTTGTTCGATTCATCGCGCTATTTCTTCTCTACTTCATCACCAAAAACGTTTTTTCGATACTTTACCGATTACGATGGAACTAGATAGCATAGAAAATTATACTAGTAGACGGAGATCGTAATAGATAAAGCATAATAGATCATGTTTAAATGTCAAATTTTCTACAACCACCAGAGCTACCATTTTTCGGAAAACTCCGAAAACACAAGCAACTTTCACATAATGCCACTAGATGTCACTAAATATTTTCTGTCAAAAATTGTATGACATTTTTATGTATGCATTTTGTAAATATAAACAAAAATATGTTCGTGTCATAAAAGTGACTATTATTAGTACGTGATAAACAAATTGATTTTGGCTGTCCCTTTCTGAAAAACGTCAGTAATATTTTTTTGATTGGGCAGTGACATCTAGTGGCAAACGTTCTGTACTACTTTTTTGATCGTGCTGCCTCTTTCGGAGAAACTCTGTACTTTTTCAGTGATCGTGCTGCCTCTTTCGGAAAACATGGTCTATTGAGAAAGCGAAAACAAAAAAGTACAATATTCGATCGAACATCGAAAATGGTGATGGTAGAACATGTCACCCCAGATACATTACTAACAAATTGTAACTTAAATAATTCTTGTATATGCTTTTCGATCAGTTGTTCTTTGTTTTCATACCTGTGTAGCAAAGCTTGCCATGTGCAATCGAATCCATCCGCAGAAGATTCAATTTTTTCTATAATCGTTTTTGCATCTCCTACTACAAACATATAACGATTTCTCATCATTCTGATCAATCGCACTACTTAACTCAGAATAAACTCTCAAAACATCTTTAAAAATGTCATCTAAACTATCGAATCTTAACTCTAACTATCCTTAAATTAAGCATGTTTTCCGAATCGTCGATAAAATTCGCTTGTAATGTTAATTTTCGTTTAACACTACCTCTCTCTCTCTTTCTCTCAATATCTTATCCGCCATATTTACATAATTTTAACACTATACGAATTCTAATTATTTTATACTTTCTTTTGTCACGAATGCCAATATTTTTTCTTTTTATGATTTATTTGTATTTTCACGTTTTGTGCTTACCCCCAAAAATGCTTATGCACCAAAAAAGTTTGTCTAATTTAAAGGACATAAAGATGTTAGTTATAAAAATATAATAGGAATATCTAAATGCACTTCTTAATATTTAATACAAACGTGACAATTACAGTAAAGTTTTATTTTGGAAAAATGCTTTTGTTTTGTCTATTCGAAATTCGACTATTTGTTTCTGATTTGATTGTCTGGCACTGTAGGTTCTATGGTATACTACTCTTTGTAAAAGTAAAACAAATTCTATAAAACGCCGCTTCAGGCCCGTTGTACATTTCAGCTAAGCTAAGCTATAAAACATATCTTAGTTTAGCTTAGTTTAGTTCGCTAGCTCGACATCCGCACATTTGAGCTAATAAATTGGTTCACACATCCTTATACTCCTATATTTTATTTGTGACGCACCCATTAGGTTACTTCAAATTAATTCTGTCCATCGAAAATACGACATAATAATGTCTGCAGATGAATTAGAAAAAATTATAGAAAATAAACTTTATTATCTATATGATAAATATGTTTAAGAAATTTTTGCTTTATTATTATGATATATATTTAAAATGTCTTCCTTTCGTATAGAATATTTTGACAGAATGAAATTTAAATAACATTGTATGTGCGTCAAAAATAAAGTATAGGAAAATGTCATTGTATATGTGAGAAACATAGCTGAAAATTGTAAGGCGAAGACAACTCGAGCTATGTTTATTTTCATAGCTGAAAACAGTACAACATAGTTTGCTTAGCTTAGCTCATGTGTGCAACGATTCATTAAAACCCTTTATTTACAAACAGAGCTATGAACATAGCTCAAATCGTTTAGCTTAGCTTAGCTGAAATGTACAACGGGCCTCATTGTTTGCTGCGCTAGTTCGGAAAAGTATCATTTTCTGTTCTAAAATAATTTTCGCCTTAGCTTAGTTCTAATAAACTAATAAACCTACTAACTAAGCAATTATACATAATTTTGAAAATGAATGATATGTTTGCCTACACATTACATTATTTTGCTCCAATGATATCTACTGCTTATGTTTAAAGTTTAACATCTCTGCTCTCTGCTGTAAATCGAATATGCTTATTTGTAAGGTATACAAAAACACAACAATTAGGTGAGAAATATTTTATCGACACCGCGCTTATCAGTTTCGTGTCATACAAATGCATTTAAAGTAAACATATAAAATTTAATATTTTATTACTTCTTACAAATAACTGATTCTTATCAAATTTATTTCGATAAGGAATTGTATACTTTTGTAAAGTAAGTCATGTGAAAGATATGCTTGTTTTATGTTTTGTTATTTAGCTCGTGTCAATCGTATATTTATATGGAGGTGGATTTTGATTATACTATTTTGAAAAATAATTATCGCACTATTTAAAAAATAATTATTTTGTCCAACAGGTGGCTTTTTACGTTGCATGTAGGAATTAGATGTTATTGTACCCTATGTAATAACAATCACCTGTTTGAGCTTCACAAATATCCAATCTAAAAATCTAAAATACAAACGGCAGAAGGTGTAGTTTGTTGATAATTAAATATAAACAACAATAATGAGAGAGTTGGAGTTTTTATAATTTATATAAATTAATCCCCATTTTTGGTCATTTTCAAGTGGGTGACCATCATCTTACTTTCCAGTTTCCATATTTATAAAAAATTAAAACAGATTATTTTATTTTCATTCACATGAATAATATATTTTGTTGTTTTTTTTTTCAAATCAGAGGGGGCATTATCAGGGGTTAAGTCTTACAAAAAAAATAATGTTTTATATAAATCATTCCATTGTTTCTTCCGTTAAAATAAAGTTTTTTTTTTCTTTAATTCTTTTCTTATGTAAATTTACTCAAATAAATAAAAAATGTATATAAAAAATGCGCGATAAAATACAAAAAAAAAATTTCCGAAATATAAATATACAAGCGAAATAAAATAAATATGTGGATAACATTTTTAGGTTACAGTAAGCGGTCGATAGTCATATTAAAATGTTACATTTTAAAAATTAAAAACATTAAAGTCAACACCCTGCACAACCTTGATAATCTTTCTAATTATTTTATATTCGTCCTAATTAAATTAATTTTTGAATTCTGAGAATAAAATAATTAATGTCATAAATCTTGGGCAGCCTTGAAACGAAATTTAGACCATAGTTTTATCAAACTATGTACCCAGTTTAATTTGATATTTGGATAATAAAAATCTCCACTATTCTTCCCTAAATACAATCGTATATTGTTCCTTTATACTGACACTATTTTTGTTTGTTTCCAAGTTTTAAATTATAGCGCAAAATAGCATAGAAAAGTAAATATATTTGATTAGTATGTATAGCAACAAAAAAAAATTATTTATGTCGGCCATTTTTCCTTTGAAGTGTGTCGTTAAATATTTATAAATATAAATGGAAAACTGAATGTAAGTACAACACAATTGACGTTTTTGTGTTGTATTTCTTTTTTTTGTATTTTATTGAATGAGAGAGAATTTTCCTTGTAATTTTCCGACTTGAATGAAACACATTTAATTGTTGACATACAATATATAAATTGACAATTTAACAGCCATTTATTAACTGTGTAGTATAAAATAAATAACCGGCATCTGGTATTAAGTGTATTATATAAAGCTAATTATATACAAAGGCAGGCACACAGTTCATCTTTGTTTATAATTTAAATACCATAAAATAAACAAATACAAACTTCCTAGAAAGGAAATTATATGTAAAATAGATTAAAATTTATGCAAATTACCACAACTAATTGAAAATTAAATTGATCACATATAAAAAAAACAGCAACAAGTTTAATTAATAAATATCTACACACATACACGCCACCACTATAAACAAATACAGTTGAAACCGCATTTAAATTAAATTAAAAACCATCACAAAAAACAATCAAATGGATAAATCAAATTGTACATATCGAGATGCGTTTATCTCGCGAATAAATTATATTATGTACATCTTAATTCATTGTAATTGCAATGTATTAACATTAATTATGGGTATGTAATGTCTATAAAAATTGAATTGTATATTCGATATACACATAAATAAATTAACGATAAATAGAATTTTATTGCTATTTTATACTTATATGATGTTGAAGTGAATTGATTTTCTTGTGCGGGGGCGACAAAATGAAGGTCAAGGATTGTAAGGTTGGAATTGTATAATAATATATAGTGCTGAACTACCTACTTATAGGTAGCAAACTTTTGTTATACACGTGACGATTTTAAAACAAGCTTAACTTCTAATGTGTTGTATAAAACGAACAAAAATCAAGTGTCCCGAAAACATCGGCTAAAAAGTGCTGCTTAAAAAAAATAAATAAATAATTGGCAACAGTTCAACTACAAAAATTACAAACCATTGACCTACCAATATTCGGCTACGCGTAGTAATTTCTGTAATCTACAATATTTTCTTTACATTTTTGTTATACTGTGTATACGCCTGATAACAATTATTTGTACAAACATACTTGTAATTTGAAAAAAAAAAAAAAAAAAAAAAGGCCAACTCTATCGGTATCGGTACGTGAACACCGGCAACGTCACACACCGCAATGAGTAACTCGAAAAAGCCGCAAGTCGTTGCTTTTTTTTATTTTTGTTTTGTTTTCAACAACAAATTTGCATATTGCCAACGACGAACAATACTGAAACTAATAAAAAAGTTTACGATAAAAGAAAATAGTTTTAAGTTTTTTTATTTTTTATAATTAATTTGTATGTGGGTATAGTCAAAACATGGTTTCTTAAATATACGTGACTTTTAAGCTGATGATTTTAATATTTAATATGTATACACAAAACCACAAACAAAGCACCTACATGCTATTAAGTATATATTAAGCGCGATTAGATTGGTCAGTTTTTTCTTTTTGGGAAAATTTCAAAATTATTTTAAAATTTGACAGGCCCTCAATGATGCGGGTGGACGTAATTCGTACTAAAACTGAATTGCATAATATGCATTGATGACATTTGAAATGTAAAAATGGCGGTCTTTTTAAAAACTATAAACGCACTAATTTTAATTAAAATTCCATAATTTTATCTAAATTTTATCGTTTTATATTGACCTTGAAGTTATTATATACAATTTACATATGGATGAGTTTGGGTGTCGATTATGTTCGTTTACTGAACAATATGGTTGTTATACATCGTGAATGTATGTGTGTGTGTGTATGTGTATTGTGGAAAATGAAATATTTAAATAAATAAAGAAAAGAAAAGTCACACACCTGTTTTTCGTATTTTCTTTTTTTTTTCCTCTCTCTCTCTTGTTGAGTTTTCTTAATTTAAATATTTAGATTATATCCAATATATAGTTTTTTATACAGAAGTTTTATAAACTTTATATAACTTTTATACACAAAAAAAAAAATAATAACAAAACTTATTTATAATTGTAATATTCTAATGGTAATTGTATACCTTTTGTTTTGTATAAAACAATCACAAATCACTTTTATCGATTTTCATATGTTACCGCACATAAACTTTTATACACAGTTCTTTCATAAAAATCAATTTTATTCAAAAATTTTATCACGTTCTTCATAATTTTATGGATTAGGCGAACAAATTGAAACACTTTTATTTTATATTAAAACAAAACTTTTATAATCCTAGACGAGCTTTTTTTTAGATATATTAATTCACTAATGCAAAATGTTTTTAAGATAATATAATTAAATTGCAAAGTTTCTTAATATTTTAAAATAATATCGACGACAAACGACATAATATAAAAATAAAACTCTTCTTTAATATTTTTGTGTGTCCAACACGTTCAATGTACGATACCATACTGACTTGTATTAAGAATTTTTTATTATGATTTTTTTTTTGTATTTTGTTATTAAATTTTTTATTTACAAAAAAAAAAAATCGCGAATAATATCGCGGATTCCTTCGTCTCTCATGTTTCAAACTTTATTTACGTTTCTATAAATAGAAATGTTCTCATCATTTGAAACTTGGGATTGGTTGAATATATCGTCATGCTAAGTAGCGATTGGTTAGATAGAAACGAAAAAAAAAATACTAAAAGCAAGCAGCATTTGTATTGTATTAGATGGAGATATTTTGTTGATATTTTACTTTATAATTTTTTTTTCTATTTCAAAGTATTATATTGTATTAGTTTCTGTTTGTGTTGTGTTTGTAAATTTGCCATGCGTTATAAATTTTTTTTTCTTTAATTTTATATTTTAATGTTTGGGCACTTTGACGAGCTATCAGTATAAGAATTTTTATAATATTGTAGATGTAGATATAGATATACATATAGCTTTTATAGACGTGCGACTGATAAGTACAACGATAAAATTAGAAAAATTTGTTTACCGCTTGTGTGCCAGTTCAAAATTTGTAAAATAAACATGTAATTCATTTGATATCTCTGATGAGCATTCTAATCTCGTTAATCTTTAGCTGTCCGCTTGAAGTGCTTGGATTATATGGCAGTGGTGCCATCTAAATATACCATAGTTTCGGGAAAATAGGCAGTTCTAACAACGATTTTTGCCACTAGATGTCAGTAAAATTAATTTTCAAGTTCTCAAAAAATGGCAGCACAATAGATCGAATACTAAAATACTACACTATACTTTTTTGCGTTAAGGAAAACAATTTGAATGTCAAAATATTGTTGATATGTATGTTTTGTATGAAGTGGTATAGATACAATTTTTATTTTAATTATTACAGACATTTAAAAAACATTTTTAAATGTAAATTTAAACGAAATTGATCTACTGAATAGTGAGTGAGAAACTAAAAGTTGTGACAATGTTTGCGTTATTTATGGTGTATACCAGAATTCAAAATAAATATGAAGTAATGAAAAGATGCAGCAATTGTGATGGAAGCCACACGGCAATGATAAACCTACATTCAACACATATAACAAAAGTGCGATCTACAATCCTGTTGAACCTGTAGTATAGAAGAACAGTATTTGGATTATTTATCTATCGGTAATCATGCTTATTGCCAACAGATAATAAAAATCAATTTTGGTTTAATTAACTTCTCTTTAACTAAAGGTATTACTAAGGCAAATAAGTGATCTAATTACATTTAATGTATGATACTAGTCGAACGAAATTGTCTTCTGAATATTCCTCTTAACAAACCAGCAAAAAAATTGTAGTTTAAATCAGGCAAAGGACTTGCAAAGCTCCCTATTTTCTGTCACAAAAGATACGCTATACTGCAATATATTTTGGATTTTCTAATTAAAGAAATGTTTACATTGCGATTTAAACGAATATTGACAATTCGTTGATTTTGGCATGATACTCGATATCTCACTTAAATTGGTAGAACGTCAAATTTAATAATCAATGATGCCTTTCTTTTAAATTTATTAACTTAATAAGTGTTTCTTTAATTGAATATTTCAAACTGATAGGCCTGAAGTGGCTGATCATGTGCAAGGATTTTATTGTTGATTTTTTAAAAAATGATGTCATTAATTAATGATTAGTATGATTACAATGGTTGAGATTATACAAATTTGGCAAATCTAATCGCTTATCAATTAATTTTTTAGAGTCCAACTAACGCAAAATTACGTATTTCTACCACTTAAAAGTACAATACGGGGTAGCTTCATTAAATTGCATTCTCTTCATATCACGATATATTATAAGTACATTTATTTACATTTAAGTATTTGCTGACCGTTCACATGTCGGCAAATTTTTTTTTCTTTTAGCTTTTGGTTTTGTTGTTGTTTCCATACATTAAGAAAAAACAGAATAAAATATAATAAAAAAAAAAAAATTAAGAAGATAACCACCAAAACGAAGAAATGGAATAAGAAGTGTTTTTACAGATGTGGCTTAATATAACGAAAAAAAACAAAAAATCGGTTAACATTTTTCTTCTTTTTTTTTATTTAATCGAATTAAAGAAAATACCGGAAAAATAAAATAACGACAATAAAACAAAATTAAGAAAACGGAAAGAAAACACAAAACAAAACTAAATAAAAAAACGGGGTTGAAAATGGAGAAATAGGCCATTAAAAATATGAGTATGTAACAAGTTGTCAGTCATCACTCTAGTACTTACATTGTTTATATTTCGTTTTTTATCAATGGCCTGGTATTTCCGTTGCAGTCCGATTTTTAATTTTTTTACTAATTTCACGTGCAACATCGACGAGATTGTCTTAAATAAATTTTTTTTTTATGATGTTTCTCGTTTTGCTGAAGCTTTCGTTTACCACAAAAAAAAAAAAACTTTATCAAATGTAAAACAAAAAAAAAAAACTGAGTTCCGATCAACGATAATTAAATGAACAGAAAAACGTATTTTTGCTAATTAAATGCAAGTTCAATTTTTTAGCAAGTTATAATTAATTTTTATGGCATTTTAATTAGCGAGTTTGGTTTTTTTTTGTTTTGTTTTGTGAAAAGTTTAAAAAAACCTTTCTGTGCGGTGGTTGGCAAATTAAATATAGGACGTTGAAATAGTGACAATTTAAATGTTTATCGTGTTTATTTATATTTTGTTGTTGTGATAATTAATCTGAATTAAATTGTATATCTTGAGTTTCGCGCGCGTAAAACGAATGTATGATGTGTATAATTAAAATTATTTAATTTAAGATTTCTTTTATGTTCTTATATCTCTATCTCTGTAAAGCATTTTTTTCATAATTTAATTTTATCATCCTAACAGTACTTGTAAGGAGGAGGCCAGGCCAAAGCCCTTTACCGGCTCTTACAGTCGGCACTCCAACAGATGATCCTAGATGTAAGGTAAGAGATATTCTAATAGTCCTTTTGACGTTCTTCTAAAACGGCCAAACCGCTCGTAACCCTAAGGGGGTGAAATGGGGTTTATTCCTTTGTATGAAAGTCCAATGTTTTTGAAGTTAGAAACATAAAAATCGGTATTTAGGTTAATAGTTCTATAAATAATAAAATTCCCGTATCGGCAATTTTTAGTTAACCTACCATTAAGGTTGCATAATAGACAATTCAAGTTTGAATAGCCGAACCGATTTTGATGAAATTGAAATTCGGGATGAACACTGGGAAGGACATAGGTTACTTTTTAAAAACAAATAACATTTAAGAGGATGAAATCATAGTTTGGAGATTGTATGGGAAATATTTAGATTTTATCAAGTAAACATTTAAAAGCATATATTGATTCTAGGTTTTTAAAATTGTTCTTCTTGAGTATTATTTAATGTACGATAAGCCACGTCAACGTAAGTTTGATTTAATACGAAGATCTATCAGAGCCTTGAGCTGCGAAAATGTCTCGAACCCAAGAAATCCTGGAGCTATCTCAGGTTCGCTAGGCAGATGTAGGGCGTCACACATCTCTTAAAATTACAGAGACGTTGGAGCAATCTCAGATCCGCCGGACCTTAGATGCAAAACGTCATGATACTTAAGAGCTAGAGAAACTTTAGAGCAATCACAATTTTGCCAAAGTTTACATTCTGAACGTCAAGCGTCTGTAACGGCTGCTGAGGCATCGGAGTAGTCTCAGGGCCGCCGGACGTTAGATGCTGAATCTGTCAGTCTTAGACTCGCCGGACGTTACATAGCGAATATCACAGGTATGTAGGAGCTGTCGAGACATCGCAGAAGTCTCAGACTTGCCGGACGTTAGATCCTGAAAGTCACGCATCTGTAAGAGCTGCCGAGACTTCGGAGCAAGCCCATCGCATATTATACGCTAAGCGGCAAACCATGCCGGTTTTACACATAGTACGTGTGATCAGTGTTGTGCGTCTACGCCTAATTTAAGATTGTCTACATGCAAATGATGAAAATAGCATATAGGCAATAGTTTTCGACGTAGACAATGTAGAAAATTCGTAGATAATTCGTAGACATTGAAAATCTTATCTCTGTATAATAACCATTAATATTAAATAACAAAATAAAAATAAGAATTTAAAAGAAGCCGCAAATTCATTTAAAATTTCATCGTAAAAATTGTGTCCTCCACAAACAAGTTCCTGCGTGGTCAAAAAACAAACCACATCAAAAATATTTTGATTGAATATTTGATTTTGTGATTGTACAGGAGTTCCTATAACATTTAGGCAGTTTTTAGTACAGTTTCTATGTAGCCATTCTGATACTATTACAGCAGAGTTTTGGATCATTATCCTGGTAGAAATGATAATTGTACGATAGTACAAGTTTGACAGCACTTTGTTTTTACATTATTTTTTTAAATTCTATTCATAGTCCCTCCTATAAAATGAAAACTCTTCAGACCAGCAGCTGACATACATCCCATACACTACACTACCACCGCCGAATGTACTGATTAGCTGAGGTGATTTTCCGTTTGGTTGCTCGTAGGAGGAGTACTCTGCCGCACTGCTTGTAGTATACTATTTTTCAACAGCTCTAATTGGACATCAAGTTGTGCTGGTGTATTAATTGGTACTTGTAATTCAGAAGAGATCCCAGTTTGTTTTATTATTTGTTAAACTAGGCAAATTTTCTTTTTTGATAATGGTATCACTGAGTGCCATAATAACAGGCGTTTGGTCAGACGAAATTTCTTCACTGTTTTAGAGTAGTATACTACGTTCAGGTATCTCTTTTTTTACAAACAAATCTACCAAATCTGTTATTTTATTACGACCAGCTGCAAACAGCGCCTTATCCTTATGGGTTGTTAGTCTTGATCCCCAATATGTATTTTTAGCATTAAAATCTCCTTCGATGATAAACTTAAAACCGAGCGATTTGAGTAACATAACATAGTTTTCTTCGGTCAGATTATAACGTGGAGGGCAATATATTGAAGATACGTTGTTTGCTTTTTGATTATTTAATCGAACATTAATGGTGACTACTTACTTCTTCGTAATGTTTGATGTTTTCCTTCACAAATATGGTTGAGCCTCCTTTTGCTTTTCCTGCTGGGTAGATGGCGTGGTAGTACTGGTATCCCCGAATTCTAACGCATGAATATTTTAGTCAAATGAGCTACTGAAATTAGGCATATACTCGTATCTATCTTTTATATGTTTAAAAAAATTTCTAACTCTGAAATTTGAATTCCAATTGGAGAGTCTGAATACGTTATTCATCTTCATAGATTAGCACATCCTGAAAGTGGTTCCATTCACTGTTTCTTGCTTGTTTAACCGCTTATTTGAAGCATCCATGCTTCTTTCTTGTTTTAGTAGCCTTAAGTTTAAGGTCTCTATATATTCTTTAGAATTTTACTTACTGTTTCCCGCTGTTGTACAATCTGTGAGTATGTTTTTTGCCTACCATTGCAGGCATTTGTGTGAGTTCTACTACTGTTTTTTTTTATATTATCCTATTACTGGGCATCCCACGGTTTAGCGGGCCCTGTCGTTTTTTGTTTCTCAGATTTTACAGTTCCCTGGCTACTTCATATACTCTATAGTTAGCGGAATGCTGTCCGTTAACGAATTTTGGTGGCGTATTTTTATAGGTATTAAGAGGTAGAGGTATTAAGCCAGTGGATTTTCCTAACGCTTCTATTCTAACTCTCATGCTAAGGATTGCGTTAATATTGAAAATTTTCCACTTTCTTTCCTATTAATAGTGAGCATAAAGAAAGGAAGCCCCTTTTTATTAATTTTTATCCCTCAATCAGTGACGTTTTTTTTTCTTAGTGTATTTGCCGCATCCTCTATTTTGAGGCTATGGTTATCCTGCCTTGTACAGGATGGGTGAAGAACTCTGGCCATCATTTTGATCGATCGATCATTTTTGTCCTCGTACGTATGTACATAAACCATACTGCCTTCATCTGTCAACTTTGCAGCCAAAAGGCTCTATAAGTTTCAATATCTGTTGTATTGATTTTCCATATGTTATTGTTCAGTACTCGTTACCGACTTCATTAATAATTGAATAGTACCATATTCAGTTATACCAATAATGTTGATTGATGCTGGTACCTTTTCCTTAATTTTGGTAGGTTGGTTTGCCTAATCGGGTATATTTTTCTGATGTTGATTTAACAAACCTGATTTTAAAGTTGGGTTAGAAGCTTCAAGTTCTGGAGAAGATTCTGCTTTCCTTTTTTTGAAGGTCTGTCTTCTTGTTCTTCTTTAGGATGCAGTCAGTTTCTTCACTTAGTTCTTCTTCATCAGTGTGGCAATTTGTAGCACAGTGTTTCTCTGGATTCTTGGCTTGCAAAGCATTTTTCCCGACGAAACTTTGAAGCATCCTTGTTCCTCAGGTTCCTTTGCTTGTACATTTTTTTTTCAGTTTCTAATTTTCTACATATTTTAACAGTTTTTATTTATTCAGTTAACTCCGATGTAATTTTTTCAATCTTACTCAGTTGTCTACGGAGTTCTTCATTTTCTGTCTCAACACTTCTAGCTGAGCATGTTGGTGATCTTTGCACTATGGAACTTCTTCCAAATGGATTTTCAGAGTTTATTACTTCTGAAGTATTGCGGTCCGGCACTGGGTATCCGTTTCTTTGCTCGAGTTGGCCATATTGGTTATTATATTTAGGTAACCACCCCTAGCTAGTTTTGGTCTGCGAATGGTATTTTATTTCCCATCTACCCGGCGACAAGTCGGTTAGGGTTTACTCCTATCCGCCACCTAGGGACGGTGATTTTAATTTCTCGAAGATCTTTTCTTTAAGAATTTATAATATTTATCTTTACATTTTAGATAAGACATAAGAAGTAACTTAAACTGATATTATTTCAACAATATTTCCTGGAGTTAGCGACATAGTGAAACACGGAAAAGGTGTAAGTCAGTTGTGGGTTATATTAAATCATAATTTCTTTCAGGAAAGGCTTGAGTCCGGCATTACGCCACAGCTATTGCTTTTAATGTCCGCTATATGGATTTCTTTTGAATTATACTAGTGCGAGTCGGTTTCGGTATATCTTATAGTGTTAATGTTACAATAAAGATGGCGTTAGACGAAATTGCAGTGTTATCAATACACTATAGATAGCATTAAACATAAAATAAAAATATACCATATAGAGAAGGTCTTTTAAATAGAGCGATTCCGCTATAATTTTATTTCAACCGATGGATTTTTTTGTGTAACAGACAAATAAATGGGTTTCCAGCAACCGGTTCCAAATAACAAGGAAATAGAGTATCCAGTGTATTAATAGCACGTAAACAGGATTTATTTCTTAATTTCGTTTATGTATAGATTTCGTAAGAATGAAAGTCATTCTGTGAGCTATGTAAATGTTCTCTCTCTTGGTTGGAATTGTACAATTTAGTTATATAGTAAGAAGACCAATATTTTTAGCATAACACCTGACTGACAACTACATTATAACATAATATTTTGTATTCCTTTCTGTTTGTAAATATTTTTATACAATATAATAAGCTAAAATTTGAAAAGTCCTTGTTATACAAAGTAATACAATACAAGAGCCACCTGTTGATATGGGATCCTGATGTTAAAAACAGTGTCTATTTTAAATAGAGAACGTAAAAAGGACGAAGCAAATAATTTATTTAAAATGTACTAGATTGAAAGAGGCGGCAGAGAGAGTAACATTTTTGATTTTGCAAAAGGTATCTCCTTTTAAAAAATGTGACAAAATATGGTTGATTCTTGAGGCTCTGTATAGTAAGTAGTTCTGGTAATATTTAGTTTGGCTTAACATGATCCAAGGCCGGCAGCTTAAAAAATTTAATAACCATTCGTTGTATATTATGGAGTAATTTAAAGAGGAGTGTATTTTTAAGATTGTGTGGTCTTGAGTTTTGTGGTCGTTTTTTGGAAATTAGTCAATAAAGGTGGAGTGTTAGTTTTTACTGGGTTTTCCAAAAAATTAGATTATAAATTACTGAAGATAAAAAAAATATATTTTGCACACCGTATTAATAAAACTTTCACAGTATACATAGTATGTTTAGTGTAGCCCTTACTCAGAATTATATATTTAGAAAATTATTTTCTATTTTTTGAAACACTTGTTCACTGATAAACGCGATAAAATAACATGACCTTATATGTACATATAGTAAGTTTTATTTTTGTAGAAATATCTATATACCTTTTGCATCTTTGCGAGTATTTAAAATGTGCGCTCGGAATAATATCGCTGTACTCGCGCGACAAAATATGACATTAATCACGAATTCCTATTAATTAAAATTATAACACTTTTGGTTGATTAAAAAACTTCCAGCTATGTATAGTCTCAATATATACCGATGCAAATTCATAAAATTTAATTTCAATTTAATTCAATTACTTCAATTGTAATCTTTCAATTATTGTACTCTACTCTCAAGAAGTATGCGCAAAAAACATCTTGATAAGAAAACTAAAAAAAAGCAATCTGAGCTTATGCAACCGCGTAAAATGTATAATATGTATACAAACGTAAAAATACCCAGCCAAACACATAATAAATATACAGCATGCAATTTACATGTAATTACTCACACAGTCACACATACCAGTACACATTATAATCGTTAATTTTAAATTAGTACATTTTAAATATTTGTCTTTCAGTTTTATTCTTTTAAACCAACAGAAAGACACTCTAATTAAACATTTAAATAGAAAACGTCTTGCGGTTTTGATATTTTGTTGGTTGTGTGGTTCTCAGAAAAATGGGCCACCGAACACATCGTCTCCATTTAATTTTTCTTTTTGATTAATTAACGTTTTTTTTCAATCAATGACCTCCACTCACCCACGAATCAATTCATCAAATTTTTTTTTCGTTTTGTTGATTTCGATTTAAAATTTTCAGAGACTCAAACCAACTGGACATTGATGGAATTCTAATTATATCCATTAAATTATGTTTTTGTCTAATTTTTTTTATAATAGTTAACCCTTTGATGTAACAACTCATTAATTCATTGTTATCGATAATGTTTGACAATAATATTGTTGAAATTGTGTGATTAGGTTTGATAATGGGAAATTATTAGTACGTGCCTTTGATGCAATCGCTGGATAGACCATGCGACGGCTCCAAAAATAGTTTCCAGCTATACATATACGATTCACAAATAAATGCATTAACTATATGTATAATGACCTAAATATGCCGGTTAGTTAGTGTTTCTGGGTAATAAAGCAAGCATTTTGCTTTTTATATAGATAACACATTATCACGATTTCTCACTCCTATACATATACGAGTTTAGTAATCAATTCCAAATCTTTTATTTTTTTGAATTTTTTGGATTTCACATGCTTATGCCAATTAAATATCACTGTACATCGTTTTATCGTTCATACACACTGTACATAGTCAGTATAAATAATAAAATTTGATAAGAAACACAATTTATTTGTCGTACTTAATGGATCAATATCATATAATAGAAATGTGACGTTTGTAAAGTCTAAATTGTCATTAAATTAATACTCGGTTTGACTGAAGTACGAGTATTATGGTCCGAAAATTAAAATGAGCTTAACAAGGTCGTGTGACACAGAATAAATATAAACGTCATTTTGACGATTAGAAATTATCATTTTGTATATTTAGTTAATATAAAGAAAGAGGTTTCAGACAATATTCATTTCTAAGATATTTGAAGTTATTCTTCTGTATATATTCATGTAAAACTTTTTTATATGCAGGAAAAATACTTAAATCATATTTATTGGAATATCACGTTCGACAAATATCTTATAAACTACATATTTATATTGGATGCACGATCAACTCGCATATCAGTGGCGTTTAGTTTTACAAACATACTTAGTTTAAAATACATTGAAAATTTAGAGGAGTTCAAGGTTTTTTAGATTACGTGTTTATATGTTAGTAAAAAATTGAGCTATAGTGTCAACAGGCAGTTTAGTTCTAGTACGACAAAAGGATTAGGGTTAAATAAATTTCTAATGAAATTCCTGGAGTACTTTACATAGTTTGCTTTGTATATCATTTTCAGTTTTAAATTGTTGATCTCTGTAGAAATTTGTATAAAGCTGTTATAATTCTTGAATATCGCTGTAACATAATTCATGAACATTGTACAGTTTGCCAGTCCTTTTTACTGTGGCCAAGTTACGTTACGGTATTTACTCTATTACTTTTAATGTTTTTTCGTTGACATACTCAATATCAATTGTGGTCGTAACATCTTTGAATTGAATGCAATAACTTTCTCCCGCACGTATTTAAATTTGTCGGCCGTTTGAATCTTCTTGTTTGTAACTCTTGCTCTTGTTTTGTGAAATATATTTTTGGCGGCTGCTGATTGTAAAATACGTTTATTTCCTCGGAGTTCATCGGGTCATTATAAGCGTAGAATAATAATTCCAATTGTAAAAAATTCAGTGGAAGAAAAAATTAAAATCTTGCTCTATAATTAGATTAATTTTGATTTATTTTAAGGATAAAATTAGTAAAAATTCAAGCTCATTTTTGAAGCACTGAAATTGAATTTCCAAAGATTGAAACTATTCGCTTCTTTCTCCAATAGAAATAGGATTAAAATTGTCCAACATAAATTCGAGATCTCACCAATATAAATTCCTTTATTTTTTTATGGAAGACCCACATATTTGTTGCACTGTTCAAATGTTTCATCCCGCTCGTTTTTGTTCCAACCAAAGTTGTTTTTACTTTGCGACCGAAAATAAAATATAAATTCACACGAGTCGTTTTCACACATCTTCACAAACATTGACTTTACCAAAAATGTTTATTTTGTGTTAATATTGATTCTAGCACGGGATAAATTCGATTTATTTCATCTGAATAACGTTAGTCGAATAAATTCGATGATTTATTTGATTATGTCGAACATGTATTACAAATTATTTTTTTCAAATCTGTTTGTTGTACAACTCCTTCCTGAGAAAAGGGGTTAAATAAATCTTTGGTTTTATATAATTTTAAGTTTTGAGAAAATATTATTCGAAATAGATACGTATACATACGATACGTAAATATTAAGAAATTAGACTAGTAAACTAGTCTTGATGCTATTAGCATCGCATATTGATCCAACTTAAGTTTACATCACTTTAGAATAGATTTGCTTCGAAATATAGTTTAATCATTACCCTCTAAAATAAAAAAAAGGTTATCAAACTGGAAGCAGACACCAATGTAAACAAGGAAATTGTATTTATGGGTCGTAGTCTTGCTTTAAATAAATAAATAAAATTTAATCACATTTAAAAGATATAAAACACGTTCTTTAATTTTGCTTATCCGTAATAAATATTATATCGCAACCAATATGAAAAATACAATCCGTAAAAATCAGATCCGGAAAATATGTATGCATCGTAATTCGTAATCGTATCGATTTCGAATCGGACAAAAGTTTCATAAACGATGTTATGTATGAGCAATAAACATCATTTTCAAATCGTAAACCATTCGATTTTTTTAGAGGGTAGTTAGATCGAAAAAGCGATTTCATTGCAAGTTTTACATCAAACAAAATTGCGACACTATTAGAATTAAATATAATGCCAACCAACGTCATTTTTAAAGATGGTGCAATTGCATTTGAAAATAAAAAATTATTTAAGAGCGAAATTATCAGGAGTTTTGCAAATTCAGTTTCGATCTGAATGAGAATTACGAAAAATTTAATTTTCAGTCAATCTCATCAGGCTATAGTGACTGAATGGCTAATTACACATTTGACTACTTTCTATAAATCGAAATTAACCATGTAGTTGAAGTATTAGCGAATTATACGAAATACGTACTAAACTTAATTTTTATATATAGAAATTAATCAAATGTGTAATTAGCCATCCAGTTGATATAGTCTGATTTCATTGACTGACAAATAAATTTATCGTAATTTTCATTCAGATTGAAATTGAAGTTGCAAAACTATTGATAATTTCGCTATTCGTAAAAAAATAATTATCTGGCTATAATCCGGAAGAACCTAATATTTCAAATTTCTAAACCATTTGATTAAAATCATTCCACACCGATAGAAAGTAATCACATATTTGGGCCAATACTGTGTCAGAGAACAGAATTAACCGATTTAGCACATCACTACTATCTAACATCAAAAAAAGACTTAAATTGTGTCGCAAACGTATCGAAGAACGATAATTGCACATAATTTTAATGTTTGTTCTACATAAGAATTCGATCAAAAGGGTCAATTTTCAAATTTCTTACGAAGTGCAATGCATTTTCACAGATATATGATTCTACCGTCTCCGCGAATACCATCCCAAAATATTTCAGTCAAAAACAAAAAGGAGCTTAAGTCAAAAATGAAAAGGCAACTCAGTCAAAATAGTTTTGTACTGTAATGTATTTTCAGAAGGAAGTTTGATGAAAACTTTTTGGATTAGGAATATTTTGGATTTGTGACTTAAAATACCTTTTGAAAAGGAGATTCAATCAAACAACTAATAATTAATTCCAGGCAAAATTGTTCTCCGGAAATACAGTCAAAAACAATTCAGTCAAAAAACGAAAGGAGTTTCAGTCATAAAATTTCCCATACAAATATTGCGACTCCATTTAAAAAGGAACTGCAGTCCAAAATAAAGAAGTTTCAGTCATAAAACAGTTTGACTGAAATGCCCTTTGCTCATTTGGCCTGAACAACCTTCTTGAAAAGTATTTTAGTCGCAAATTTTTAGACTGGAATACCTTTTGGTTGGTTTGTTTTTCTTGACTGAAATGCCTTCGTAAACCTGTACGTCGGCTCCGGATCCCCAGTCAAAAAAAAAAAAGGAATTTCGGTGAAAAATTAGAAGGTAACTCAGTCAAAATACTTTTAGTCTGAATATTTTTATATTCTTCTATTTTTAGCCATTTTAGAAGATAGTTTATAATCATTATAAATCATTGATGTCTGTCTGTGTATAGTGTTGTATACATTTGTACTTAGTTACATTTTGCTTTCAAACAACATTGAGACAAAATTTGCTAAAGGAATTAAAAAAATGGCGATTTTATGTTGTAGAAAATGTTTGAATGTACATACTATATATAATCCTTCCAAAAACCGATATAGATGATTATTTCCGCATTGGATTTGACACACAGTGATAGTCCAATATTTTGATACAAATAAAATATGCCTAAATATCTACCACCAGGAAGAAGGTATCTTTTTCAGTTCATTATAAATTCTAATTTTGTGTGGTAGCAATCTAAATGTGGAATAAAATAAAAACTACCAAAAACACGTATTGGTGGACATTTTTCTATACCAATAATTTTGATTTTTTGGCATTTGGATACTCAGTAAACAGAATTGTACAGTCTCCATATGATTAAAAATACGTATACATTACACGAATCGGGAAGCCGAGACATTCTGTTTTCAGAAGATTCAAATTAACCAAAATCTCGATTGTCTGATCATTTTGGACCTTTTCGCTCTCATAGCGACATTTTGTTAATCGGGGATAAACCTCTATGTACTTATATTTTTCAAGCGATTGATTATTAATGCAGTCAGTTTAATTTTAATTAACAAAATTTAAAACAAGTTCCCTGACTTGCTATAAGGTGTAATGTTGAAGCAAGATTCAGGTTACCTGATTCGCACAATCACAAAAATTGTCCTAAGGGTGGGATTCTACCACAACTCGAACCCGGTGCACGGTCAGGTAGGGTATTTAAAAACAACCAAAAAGAGGATCTTGGGGAAAGAAAATAAAACGGACCAACACATGGTAAAAATTTAGCCTATCTCTTTGAAATGAGGAGAACGGAGGGATTTACTGATTCATCTGTGAACCACTAAATCCATGTACTAATAAAATGAAAGGATGTTACGTTGGCCATGGACCCTTGATTAGTTGTTGGTAAGAAGAACGGATGTTGGATGTTGTTAACTAAAGGGAGAACAGTGTAAAGCATTTGTCGTCTTCCGTCCTATACGGGGCAATCCACAGACACCCAACAAACGGTGCCTTTTTAGTTAGTATTCATTTTTGTGTTTTTTCTGGTTACGCAGAAAACTATATCTACCTATATTGTAAACGCCATAAAAAAAATTCGTTTCTTAAGCCCGTGATGTATTTGTTGAAATAGATCGATTCTGCTCTTCTTGCCGGACTTTTGAGATGGACCTCAGGTATTGACTATCTCCACAAATTGACTCGCCAATGTAACCACTAAAGATTGAGTTCTCCTACTGATCCCCAACTCTAAGTTTTCGGATGTTTTTATACAATTTTTAGTTGATTACCTCAACCAAAAACTGCATTTTTTACCCCCTTCAATATTATCGTTAGTTTCTTTAAACATGACATGTATTGCTACAAAAATAGGGCACATTGGATTACCTAAAAAAGCAAATTAAGACACAATAAAAAATGTACTTTTGCGCTTATTAACTATGTATTCCAGTTTTCACCCAGTTAAAAATGTTCCCTTTTGAATAATTGCAAAACACGGAGAATAATCTGTGGCAGTATGACATAAGGGAATAACTCGAGTTATACTCTTTTACGTATTATTTCATATTCGAAATCTCCAAAATCTCCTCTCGATCTTCCGGTACGTCCGAAACGGTTTTAAAATATTCTGGAAAATGTAGTGTTTCAGTAGAATATTTAAAAAATAAATCTTCATTTTCCAAAATTTCTGAAAATGGAAGCAAACCTACGAATAATTATTATAGTCCAAAAATTTGTGACAGAAATACCATTCAAGAAGGTTGTTCAGTCTAAATAAACAAAATGCGTTTCAGTCAAACTGTTTTCTGACCGACACCTTTTTTTTTCAAAAAATTATTTATGACTGAAACTTCTTTCGTCTATTGACTGAATTTTGCCTAGAATTCCTTTTTAGCTGTTTGACTGCATCTTCTTTTTAAATGGTATTTCAGTAACAAATCCAAAAAGAATTCCTGTCAAAAAGTTCTGACTTGAATGCCTTTTCAGTTTTTCGATTAAACTTCCTTCTGAAAAGGCATTTCAGTCTAAAACTATTTTATTGAGTTGCCTTTTAATTTTTGACTGAAACTGCTTTCGGTTTATGGTTGACTGGAGGTCGGAGTCAACGTATAGGACTACAAAGGCATTCCAGTCCACTGAAATGCTTTTCAAGAAGGTTGGTCAGCCCAAATACACAAATGGCATTTCGGTTTAACTGATTTTGAGCGAAATACCTTTTTTCCGGACTGAAGTTCCTTTTTAAGCGGAGTTTTTGTCAAAATATTTGTATGACAAATTTTATGACTGAAATGCCATTTGTTTTTTCACTGAAATGTTTTTAACAGGTATTCCCGAACCCTATTCCACCTTGGACACATTCTAAACCTAAATAATTTTGTTATAAAAACTAATTTAACCAATTTTACTTTCTTTTACGTAAGTAAAATAAAGTATAGTAATCATGAAAATTTTCCACCTTGAGATTATTGAAGATTTATCTGTTTTGAGGTCACCTGAGTCCGAAAAAGTGAGTTTCGAAATGATGTCTGTCTGTCCGTCTGTCTGTCAGTCTCTCCGTCTGTCAGTCTGTGCCCTCTCTACAGCCCAGTTGGCTTAACCAATCGAACTGAAACTTGAGATTTAAGCTTTTTTGATAAATTAGGAGGTCCCAGTGAATTTTACTCCAAATCGGTCAACCGAAAGTGGGCCACTCTCTCGGACCAGAAAATTTGTTTTGCAAATATCTTAAAATGTATAAGGTTTACCAAAAAATCACTAATACAAATTCCAAAAAATTAGAAGAAAAAATTTAAATTCATAAATATCACCTTTTATTTCTTTTACGGGTGTAATAATCCGAGTCCGAAAATTGGGGTTCGAAGTGGTGTCTGGATGTCTGCCAGTTTGTAGTCCAGATGGTTTAACCAATCAAACTGCAACTTCATGTTTAAACTTTTTACATAAATTTTGGAGTCCCAGCTCCCAGCTCCCAGATTCCGTGCAACAGAAAATTTATTTTGCAAATATTTCAAAAATATACAATTTACAGAAAACATGAAAAAATAAAGACAATCTTAAGTTTGCAAGGAATTTGCATAAAATTTTCTCAAAATTCGCTGTTCATAAAAGAAAGTCGTGTATTGGCCACACCTCAATTTTTTACATTAATTTTGATTAATAAATTATGCAATATGATGGATTGATTTTTCCTTAATCATCATATGTATACCTGAAATTAGTCCAAATAATTTTTGTTTTTAAATAAGGGCAGATTTAGGAGAAACCTTTCTGTTTCCTTATAGGTTTCTTCAGTACAGATTCAAATTTTTCGATATTAGACTATCGTTCGTGTCTTTTTATTATCATAACAACAAACTATTAAAAGTTAATTAACATTGAAATGTTCGTGATGTGAAAAATCTATCTTTAAAAGGTCTTTTAACAAAAACAAAAATTTAGGTAACTAGCTGACCTCCAAGTGATTAATATTCATGATTTAATTGTGATTTGTTTGAAATATTGAATAAGTGCACCAAAAGGTATAATAAGGTTTTATCTTGAGTATCTAGAATTTGTTTATTTTTATTAATGAGATCACTCATTCTTATCAGTTTTCACCTTGCCTATCTTGCATTTATTTGAAAGTCCGAATTCGTTATCAAATTTGAGTTTAATATTTATAACCAAAATATTTAATGTTATTTAATTTCCAATTTTAGAATTATGATTGAATAATTATGTTATGACCAATAAATATGTATGTAAGACAAGGTGGTCGTACGAAATATCTAGTAGTAAGCTGTTTGCAACTGATTAGAAAATTTGTTTTTTTAACAAATTGTACATTTTAATCTGATTTATAAACAATCTGACCTGCTTTATGTCATACTTATTTGTGTATGTATATAAAAGCGTTTACATGCCACAAACATTTTGGTTTCGAAATTGATCTTATGGAAATGGAGATACATTTCCTTTTGTTGACTAAAATTAGTATAATTTCCTTTCTGTTTAATACGCGACCTTGCCGACGCGCGCTTATCTCTAATTCTCAAATACTATTTTTGTCCAAATTAATTTTAATTAAACGATGAAAAATAAAAATGAAAAAAAAAACAAATAATTTGATTGTTTGGATCGTTCACTGTACACAGTCATGTACAGTTGAAATTTTATTAACATGTTCGTTGGCGATTTTTTTAGTCAGCTTTGTTATGTAAAGAAAACAATGTTTAGTGAAATCGTTGACAAAAATTTGTTATCATAACGTCTTAATCATATACATTGTTTGTTCTGTATGTGTGTGATTTTGTATGTGCGCTCGCACTCAGGAAAGGAAGAAGATTTTTTTTGTTATTTTTCTTCCAAAAATGAATGTACATATGTCTGTGAGCTGAATTCCAATTAGAGTTGCTTATAAATATCCATCATCCAATTAAGAAATTTATCGCTATCTATATATAAATGCGGCTAAGATTAGCGCGTTTACATTTATAGTTGAATATGGTGGGGTCCGGGGTCCAAGCAGAGCTATACTAATTAGAAATTACCAAATTAAGTGTCGAGATGATAATTTTGATGAACAAATAAAAAAGTTTATCTTCAAGGTTCTTATATTTGATACACGCTTGTACAGTAAAGTTCATTTCTTTTCTTTACAATATTTTATCCTCCAGTCGTACACTTATAGGAAATCGCGGATACAAACTAATAAAATCCCGACAAAGTATGTACTATTTCGGTATAAGTAAACAAAAAACAAAAAAAATATCTTGCATAACTTTTTGTTGACCTTCTTATTTATAGAAACGATTTTAATTAAGAAAAACTTGAAATGTGAGCAATAATTGTATTATTTTTATAAATAAGAAATCGGCATCTTTTTGATCTTTTTCTTAAAGAAAATATAAATCATTTTTTTTTCTGCTTTTTGTTTTGAAAAAAAAAAGTTCTTTCGGAGATAAAACATAAAAAAAAAAATTAAACATATTTTTGTTTTTGGAAAAGCTGGATTATTATTTTAGCATAGTATGTAAACTGGTTGACAAAAAAAAAATAGAGGATTAATGATAAATGTACCCCATATAAGTAAGTATATGACTGTACGACAATAATTATTATTTATTGGAGTTTGGAAGATAATTGGACCAAAAATGTAGTGCCTTGGATTACCCGGACTTTTAATTATGTTTTGATAGTTTTCAAATTTTGTAAGATAAAACATTATGAACCGCGTCATTTATACTTACAAAAACATAAATAATACTCCCGAGTGATGAATTTATTTTGGACGAAAAATTATTAATTTTGAAGTGGTTTGTATATTTACCTTCTCTTTCATTAATATACTTCATGAGTGTAAGTACGATAGTACATCTGGTCTCGTATTTTGTTAAGTAAGTAATTTTAAATTAATTTTTAGGTGTCTACACAATCGAAATATCTAATGAATCACAACCGTTTTCGAAATGAATAAGTAAACAATTTAGGTGAACAAATAATAGATAAATACATATTACAATAAATATTATTTGTTTACTAAAATTGGTTGGAAGATTTTACTGGAATACATGTAACAGCAAGCAATTTCCTCGAGGAAAAGTTTCCTCGGTTCAAGATATTTTATTTGCCATGCTGGAGCAAGCAAGCCCTAACAAACACTCCGACAGCTATCGGTTCAAATTAAAGAGTTGAGGGACTTGAGATGGAAGATTATAGCAAGGAAATAATGAGAGAGTGCCCTCCTATGGGTGACAATGTCCGTTTCTTGAAAAACAGCAGAGCCATTAAAGGGCTGCAATTACAAAATTTATGTGGCTGAGGTCGCTTCGGCGGACTATTTAAGAAAGAGCAATACCCTTAATGGACGAATCCGAAGGTACCTGGTACTTCACAGGGGATGAGACCTAGCTAGGAAACAGGGTGTGGTTTAGAACCAAAGAACATCAAGAAGAACAAGGAAGTAAGGTATTTGTAGAGCCTAAAAACAGTAAAATATACTAAATTCAAATCGGTGTCGAAGCCAGCCACTTACAATCTAAGTCGCCTTTGAAATCACAATGAATCCAGGGCAAACACAAATGTACGCACTCCTTTTAACATTTGTAATTTTTAAAACATAGCACGATCCACCACAATTTAACTCCGGCTTCACAGCAAAAACACGTTACATATTCGACGTTCGTGCGATGACCAATCAACAATAATTGTAAAATTAACAATAAATTAATTATTTTTAATAAAATAAATTTTCAATGAAAATTAAAAACAAAAAACACAACCGTTTGAGTCAAAAGGCATTGCCAACCCATTTTCTGCTTAAATTTTTTTCGGTTGTACAAAAAACATACAAATTTTTACTTCCCCCAAAAATGTGGAGAAATTCTATTTTATATTCAAAACAAATTACTTTCCGTAGCAGTAACAAAATCAAGTCATTTTTAAAGCTGGTGTCATAAAACAACAAGTTTATCTTGTAAATAAAGATCGAAAAGCCTACTTTTAAAAGATTTGTAGAAAAAACGTGCTTTATAACATACATAATAAACATGTACGGGATAATTTAAAAATATTTTTTAAAACCGACGATTAGAAAACCTGAATTATTTCGCGGCTCGCTGGAAACTACCCCACGGCTCTCTAGGGGACCGCGGAACGTAGTTTGAGTGACTAATGCCTTCGAGGATGGGCTGCCGTCTCCAAATCCCTACCTTAATAATTCATAGAAATTCCAACATTTTTCAAAAAATTGTGTTTTATAATAAATATTCACAGATACTAAAATATAAAACTCCTCAAAGTTTCCTTTTAAAGGGGGCCTATCCTTTGTATTTTATGAGATTTTTTTTGGGATTTTTGTCATCGGAAAAATGGTATCCCGAAACACGATGAGTTAAAAGAATCCACGTTAGCAAATAACATTTTAAAAATTTCAAATGGTAGCTAACAGCCTGGCTCTCTAAAATACTGACCCCATACGAATTGTTCATGCCTATCATTACCTTTTCACTTTTCCTTATAATTTAGCTACGCCCCTCAAATATTATTCCTCTCTTCGTCTAGCACACAAATCCAATTATACCATTTCCACATTAGTTTTAACAACACAGTTTTCTTTCTGACGTTTCCCTTGCATGCATCTTATATACATGAGTCTATACAATATGAATGTATACACCGGCGACAAGGTGTCTCAGCTCTCGTCGCTGATAATGATATGCTGATGATCTATGACAGAGATGGATTACAAAAAAAATAAAACATTTTCAGAAGAAAATACTGATGTATTTCCAAACCGCGCATTAATATTTTTTGCGTGGATTTCTTGTTTTCGCGGCGAAAGAAATACATCTTAATTTAACGACTTTTCTTCGTTTCTGTTGTTTTGTTCTTGTTTACTTTTTTTTTACAAAAGATTATAAAATTTCTTTCATTTATGTATTTAAAAAAAAAAGAAGTCTTACATGTTAACTTCCAATTTCCATATGTGTATATTAGCACAGTGTGTGTTTATATTATATGTGTACGATCTCCACACAAACAGATTGTATAATACATAAACTGACTAAAATTTATTTATTTATTTTCTGTTTTCTTAAAAAAAAAAATGTAAAAGAATTAAAAAACTGAATATTAAGAAGAAAACTGCTAAGAAAACATGTGACTTTATGACATTCACTAAATTTGTAAGAAAGATATAAGAAAATATACGAAAAAAATAAATAAATAAATTTTTATAACTGAAATTTGAAATTGGTGTGGCAAATGTTAGGGCTTTTCTCAGCTCAAAATTTCGCCAAACCACAAATTTTACATTTTCATAATGTTTCGCCAATAAAATAATATTCCAACCAATTCGTTGTATATTCTTGGATTTCTGGAAGGCCCTAATCTATAACAAAAAAAAAAAATTTTTATCATAAATAAAAACAATATAATGTATAACCCACAGAATGTAGGAGTGTTTTAATAGTTTCTGGACGTTCAACATAAAAACAAAAAATGAGCAAATGATTGATAGTATGTACGAATAATGTGTAAACAAAATTATAATAAAATACATAAACCGTATATTCTGTTACTCATTCTCGAAAAAGCTTTCTAAGCTCCCCGATATTTCGCTTTAATACAGTTTTTTTTTAATATAAAATTGGCTCGAATTAAATAAGGTGTTAAACTTTGATTTAATTGCAAAATTAGACATTTTACTCAGTGCACAATTTTTTAATGGCCAAATTCAAATATTCAAATCTGGTTGAAATTTTATTGAATGTCGTCTTTTTTCTAGACTTTGTATCCATCAATTCTGCGGCACATGAATCTGTAAACTTTCAACCAGTTTTTTTTTTACTCTGTGGTACTGTTTTATTATCTGATTGGCAAATACAAATTTTTAAACAGTGTAATTTAATTTATGCGACAAATCAATACAGTATGCATTTGTTACCTATTTGAGTCGTTAATAGTTGTCTGTTCGCATCATTTGGAAGTTATTGTCCTCTATGAAAAATAATGGCGCTAAGAACCGTACCTTTTGTTATTTTTCTCTGATGTGATTAGTCCAACTGTTAAATTAATTCGTTCAATAATTCTTTGGCCGTGGCCAAACTTGTTTGCGTTGCGCATCGTTTGTGAGAAAAATCGCAGGTTTAATATTATTCTTTCGGGTGTTCAAAAAAAAAAAATCATTTTTTTTGTATACCAAAGAATACGAAAATAATTTATCTTCTTTTGAAGTTATATGGGTGTAAAAATATTACCAAAATATTTTCGAACATTCAGGGTGATTGATTTTCGTTAACACTCAAATTTCCTAAGACGAAGGAAAGACGATTTAAACGGGAGTTTTGTTTCGTTAGTAGTGACGTAGAATTTAAGGTAAATTTCTTTTTCAATGAATCATCTGACGCAGAGATTACTGGAAATTTTTAAGTTGTATTTTGGGTCGTGCAATAAATCAAACGTGGAAATACTTTTTTTTTTCAAAAACTCTGGTGTAAACAGTTTGTATGATAAACTCACACACCTTAAAATGTTTAGGATGCATCAGAAATGCGAACTTAAATCCATATTTTTGGATTAAATTAAATTTTATTCTGTTAGGTTAGGTTAGGGTGGCTGTCACTGATCCATCCAGAGCTTACAACGAAGCGTTGAATACACCTGACATCTATTCCATTGAGATCCGCCAGGTCGCTGAGTAGAGGGGCCCCTATAAATTTCCAACTGCTTAATGCTAGATGGGGGCAAATGCAAAGTAGGTGGAATACAGTTTCTTCCTCCTCCAAATCTTCGCAGCTTCTACAATGATCATTCGAGGAAACTGTCCAAAACAACACCCAGGTATTTCGTTTTATCAGTAAATATCAAGCTAAAACGATTTAACGTAAGTGGATCAATCTAAGGAAGTTTGTATTTCCTAGAGAAAAGGACCACCTCAGTTTTACGTGGACTAACATTTTGTCCAATTTAGAAAGAAGCCCCTCCAGGCCAATAACAGGTTATTTATGACCAAATTCCAAAGAAGAGGGGATAAGACTCTATCTTGCGGTGTGCCCACACCTACAAATCTGCTAATAACGGACTCGCCCAGCTTATAGCCTTCACGACCCTGCATCCTAGCATTTGGTTTATCCGCCATCGGGTTAACGTTGCTAAAGGCACCTTCTATATCCAGAAAGGTTACCAAGGAGTATTCCTTAAATTCTAGGGCTTTCTCAATAGGATAAAGCAGGGAATGTAGAGCGGTTTCTTTCCTTTACAGTACTCATGTTGAGATTTCGGCCACTTAGCCGACTCAATAGAGCCTCTAATGTAGCTTCTATTTGTCTTTCTAGTATTTTTAATAGAACAGAGGATAAGCTTATATCTTTGAGATTGCAATGAGAGTTTTTTCCCGCCTTAGGTATAAATATTACGCTTACCTCAGTACATTTCCTAGGAATGTGGTAAAATTTCAGGCTGCCTATGAAGAAAACTTCCAGCCAGGGTAAAGCCAACTCAGTGGCTGGCTGAACATCTACAGGAAAAATATCATCAGGTCCAGCTGACTTATATGGCTTAAAGCTGTTAATTGCCCACACTAGCTTTTTCCTGCTTATTATTCGACATTTAACGGCTGAACCCATAAAAGCATTCGGCATTTCAGGCGCCAGTTCGGAGCACTCCGGAAAGTGGATTATCAGTAGTAACTCCAAAGATTTAGCACTAACTGTGGTCCAAGGACCATCATCATAGACTCTCGTATTTTAGCCAAGCGGTAAGCTCAGAATAAAGTGAAAAAAAATAGATTCAAGCTGAGGCGGAATCTAACACTGAAATATCAGGGTACGTCAACGATGCTCCTTAGAGACTGTTAAAGTTAGCCGACAGTTAAAAAGGGATAATTCAGAACCCTGTTAAAGTCACCCGACAGTGTTCAGCCAAAAGTTACCTTGGATATCAATTAGGACTTTTGTCAATATGAAGTTCAAGTCAATATGAAATCTGCGAAAATTCGATTTTCCAAAAACCGTTACAAATTTTGTATACCAATCAGCATCTAGAGTATTATAAAAATCGGTTGAGCTATCGCTGAAAAAAATCTGAGAAAATTCGAGTTTCCAAAAATCATTCGAAACTTTCTATAATGTTAGCCTATAATTACTTTCTAATGATTTTTGGAAATCGAATTTTCCCAGACTTCAAGCTTAAAGCACAAATAATTACTTAACCAGATGAACAAGTTGGCTTGGAACAAAATGTAGCTGAAGTAAAATATACAAATTTTATAGGGGAAATGTTTGTATCTCGAACGAAAGGCTATATACAATCGAACGAAAATTAATTATCTCTTTTCTTCCTTCATCATTTAAATTACGAAAAAAAATATTTCATGAATCTATAGAAATGAATCCAAGCAATCAAACAAATACAAAGTAATTTACTTTGTCTGTATGCTAAATTTTTATATTCGTATTTATCAAGCTTTGCTATTGGCTTTGTGATGTATAAAAAACAATCAAAAACCTAAACAATATACAAGGAGAAAAAACAATCTATTTGTGTCTTTTATGTTAGTATTTATAATCTTTATGAATGAAAAAGGCGTAAGCTATTGGCGAATTGTTGTTGTTTATTGTAGATTTATGCGAATGTATAATAAAATCACCGAAAGAATACTTGTTCATTTTCTTCTTTTACAAGAATTTAATTGAAATTTTTAGAACGGCCTGCCTAAATGAAATGAAATCTTACACAAATGCAATATAAGTAAAATTGTGTGTATGTGAAAATACATTAGCGAATTTAATAAAAATTTGGTTTTAAAAATTTTGGTTCTACAAAATTTCGGTTTTTCAAAAATCATAAATTTACAAATCTCGGTTTACAAAATCTCGGTTTTCAAAAGCTCGGTTTTCGAAATTTCGGTTTTTATTTAGTTTTTAAAATTAAATTCCCCGTTTCCCAGAATTTATCATTTTTGGTTATTTTAGTTTTGAAATTAAAATCCCAATTTTCCAGAATTTATAAAAATTAAAAACCGAAATTTTGTAGCACTGAGATTTTGAAAACCGAGATATTATAGCCAACCCTTATTCTCAAAATCTTGGCTTTTAGAAAATTTTGATTTTTTGAAAACTTTAAAATTAAATTCCCCATTTTTCAGAATTTATTATTTGTTGATATTTTAATTTTAAAATTGAACTCCCCATTTTTCAGAATTTTTAATTATCAGTTATTTGCGTTTTAAAATGGAAAATCCCTACTTTCCAGAATCAATGAAGCAATATTTTTCCTATTGTGGTCGTTGTATAATGTGGTATTAAACAAAAACAGGATATCTGCAAACAACATAAAGGTTGAGAAATCGCATTTAAAGTTTGTGTAAAGATTTTTTGAGATATTTTGTATTAAAGATTTTAATTTTAATACCAATTTTACGTAAACTTTACTAATTAAAACCGAACAACAACCTAAAATAAAGCTTTATTTCAACAAATACTAAGATATCTGATTTGTTACATTCTAATATTGTTTTGCATACACTTTTCACATTTATCTTTAAACGTTATCTGCACAAATCGTGTTTTTCGTTAAACAAAAAAATCTCGATAATCTCGATTGGTATGTTTAATTAAAACTAGCTATTTGCAGATATGTACAGCATTTTTGATATTTTATTTACAACTTCATTAATTGCGTAAAACTGAATAAGTTAAAAAAACTAGTTTTCTCCAAATTCACATCGTTCTGATTTATAAACGGGTACATATGTATTATCTGAAGTTGCAGTGTTTTCTGATTAATTTTTTTATTTTATTTAAGATAATTAGTTTTGAATAAAATTTTCTCGGGAAATATTAAAAATTATGACAAATGAATTAGGTTATTGAATACAGCTTCAAATTTTGAAACGAATTGCATCAAAAAATAAAAAAAATGTTTTATGCAGATATCCAGATTTGGTTAATTCCACAGAATTTATCCATGCTAATGTTTAGTATGGAAAATAACTAGCTAGATGTATGCATTTTTTGTCACTTTCCCAGTGTGCTTACAAATTCGACATAAATTTTATAATTTTGCTAAATTTTGATTTCGATTTTGAATTTTGAGGAATTAACAAATAAATTTTTAATTATTAAAAACAATTAGGATTTTTTCAAAGAATGGTACGTAGACTTTTATTTTGTTTTTAAGGAAATGCACATACAAAAATTTGTTCTGATTATTGAAATATCCATTTTATTTTTGATAATAATTATATTTGCTTTTAATTTCTTATCATCTTTGCTTGAGTGACTTTTCTTATTGTTACACGATTTTCTTATTGTTGTTGTTTCATTTACATATTTATGTGAGTTATTGACATTCTCTGGATTTCCAAATCACATATACCGTAATGTTACGTAATTTCGTCGTAACCCTACATATTTCAATTTGTTTACGTTTCCGATTTTGGTGTTTAAATTACGCATTGGAAAATTTTTTTTCGACACTTCGTGGGAAAGGCGGCTATAATTTCGTTCCCATACCAGTCACGATATTGGCATTCATTTTGCTAATATTTTATCGTTGAAAATTTTTTTCAATTCACCAATTTCAAATTGTGTTCCAGATGAATGTAGCAATTTAGATGTTAATTGGAACATATTTCGAGAAGGCTATAAAGCAAGTCTCAAAAGTTCTCGAATGTCAGAACTAAATGATGATGGCAGAATCGACAACTTGATTGGTAATGCACATACCCTGTATTAAAAGGAAATGTAATAATCTATTTCGCAGGGTAGTGTGCTTAAAAGGCCGTGAACTGTCAAAAGTGCACTCAAATATTATTAAAATCTGAAGAAGAAAGCACCATTACATTAACAGAAGCATTTTTACATGAGAAACATTTGAAAAAAAAGTGTTACACATTATGGAGCTTTAGAGGCGCCAACTTTTAAATATGAAGAAATAGCTCGTATTATCATACAAACATTCGAGATATGCTATAAGGCAGAATGTCATTTTTTGAATATTTGTGAAAAAATCACTGATAACGCATGCTCCAAATTAAATTATTGCAACCATCCATTTTCGTTGAAGAGAGCGATGAATGTACAGGTCACATTAGAAAGTTGGTTTCATTTTTTATTTTAGTTCTCACAAGGAGGAACTGTAAGTGGTCTATGCTAAACAGAGAATTCGAGAAACCTCAAAAACGGCCCAAGAAGGCCAAATCGCACTCATCTACAGCCTCGAAAAATTAAAGATTTTAAAAAACTAAATAAAAAAAAAATAATTAAATAAATCGGTTTGAATTTGAAATTAATTGATGTTTATTATATTGCACGGTGTTCCTGAATGAACTTTAAATTCGACTTTAACATACTCGAAAATTTCAAATTGGGTATTGTTTGGGGACCTTTCAAGAATCATTTAAGATCAAAATTAAAATAATCCGCTTAGCCGTTTTTAAAAAAAGTGCTTTTCTTTATTTAAAAAAAAAAACATTAGAAAACTTCAAAATATTAAAAACAAAAAACAATCTTATAATTTTATTTTATTTAATATAAATTTATTTAACATTACAGAAGAATAAACATTATGATTTAACATTATTTAATTGATAAAAACTACTATCTGATGCATTAGTCATTGTGATGAGAAAATTTTAGGTAACGTTTATGTTTGTTGTAATATAAAACCAATGAAAATTATTTTTTTGAATTTTCTTTTTGTCTTATTTAATTTAATTATAAATGACGTTTTATTTGATATAAATTTCATAAATAAATTCATAACTGTAATGCAAATAAATTCAATTAAACTTGATTGAAAAGTATTTGGGATTCATATTTTTGATGCATAAGTATTTGTGATGTGCAGAAAAATTTAAAAATAATTAGTAAATCAATTAAATTTAAAATTATTTTTGGCTAATTAATTAATAATTAAATCATTTATAATTTGTGAACCATTGGAACATTTTTATTACGCCTCCATCACGTCTCGGAAGTGGCCCAAAAATTATGTAAAATCGCAGGGAATCTTATCCCGCACGGTTTTATAAGCACACCATAATACATTTTTAGTCTTGCTAGATTGCGAATATCTTCCGGGTTCATTTAAACCCCAACAAGGGCAAATAAAAACTCTGCCTTGGCCTAGGCAACTAATTATGTTCAATATTTTTATATAATTTTTAGGCAATGTTACTTCTTTTGTATTGGAGCGTTATTGCGCTAAATAGCAAATTAAGGGCCGACTGATTTTTCAACAACTGGGAAAACTACCTCATTCAATAAACTGAAATTGAACATTGGGTTTGAAGAGTTATAGTTTATAGAACACTTAGCTAAACAGAATATGATTTACAGTGAGAAAATAAAATGTGAACTTCATTATATTGGATTGCCAATTGAACTGATAACCCTGTTATGTCCAAAATAGTGTGTTTTGGCATTAATTAGAAAATATGGGAAAAAAATATGATATTACGTTAGCAGAGAATATCAAATAGAGCGGTTACTGGTTACTTCTTCCCGTAGTATTCTTTCGGAAGAAATAAAATTTTATGCGGTTGTATAAATCACAACACTTCAAGGTCAATGTTCAATTTATGGTTCAAAAATAATAAATGACTTAATTATTATCTAATTAGCCAAAAATAATTTTTAATTTAATAGATTTTTAAATTTTTCTGCATATCACAAATACTATGCATCAAAAATATGAATTACAAATACTTTTCAATCAAGTTTAATTGAATTTATTTGCATTACAGTTATGAATTTATTTATGAAATTTATATCAAATAAAACGTCATTTATAATTAAATTAAATAAGACAAGAAGAAAATCCAAAAAAATAATTTTCATTGGTTTTATATTACAACAAACGTTACCTAAAATTTTCTCATCACAATGACTAATGCATCAGATAGTAGTTTTTATCAATTAAATAATGTTAAATCATAATGTTTATTCTTCTGTAATGTTAAATAAATTTATATTAAATAAAAATAAATTATAAGATTGTTTCTTTTTTTTAATATTTTGAAATTTTCTATTGTTTTTTTTTTTAAATAAAGAAAAGCACTTTTTTTAAAAACGGCTAAGCGGATTATTTTAATTTTGATCTTAAATGATTCTTGAAAGGTCCCCAAACAATACCCAATTTGAAATTTTCGAGTATGTTAAAGTCGAATTTAAAGTTCATTCAGGAACACCGTGATTGCTTTCGGACGATACCCTCCCCACCTTTTTTAAAAATTTGTATTTATTTATTATTTATATATACACAAATTTTGCCTTTCACACAACCCCTTACTTATTAAATCTATTTTGAGCACGAAGCTCATTCACAACAGTTTGTGTAGATGAGTATTCGTTTATCATAATAAAAACTTTAAAAGACAGATTTATAGAATTACACAGCATACCACAGGCCAGCCATTAAAATTCATTAAATTTTTCCAATCCACCAAAAATATCCTAAAAACTTCTAATAACACTTTTTATAGATAGTTTTACTATTATTTCAATCGCTGGATCAATTTGTACGTGCATCTATTAACCGCAACAATTTTGGTTTATTAAATCCATTCACAAACTGGTGTGGATTCAGGATTAATAAAAATTAATATTTTCGATTTTATTGCAAAAAAAAGTGTAACGCTTAATTCATTCAATATCAATAGAACCAAACAATTCTTTTCTTCTGTATAAGATAAGTAAATCTGTTATTAACAACAACAATTAATTACACAAAATTGCATTTGACATTTATAATTAATGAAGCCAAAACAGGATAATATCATGATTCAAACATAGGTTTGCCATTTTATTTGCCAAGCCGTTGAAGCTGAAGCCACTATGCAAACACCTCTACGATTACCTGTTAATAGGTAACACAACAACAGAACTAAATTTATTATTTAGGTATTTTTAGAATCCCATTTCTACAATTCTAATTTCACAATAATCAGATAAGGAATTTTAAATTGGTCATATTTGGCCATTGCTCATATGATCAACTACATAACTAGCACCAAAACGCCAGTGGAAAGATATATACAAACAATTTCTGTGAGCATACGGAAATGATATCATCATCAGTTACTACTTAGCATAGGATCTAATATCATCCTCAATTACTACTTAGCAGTTTAAGATCAATATCATCCTCAATTACTACTTAGCAGTTTATCATCCTCAATTACTACTTAGCAGTTTATTTAAATGAATTCTTTAAACACCAAAATCGGAAACGTAAACAAATTGAAATATGTAGGGTTACGACGAAATTACGTAACATTACGGTATATGTGATTTGGAAATCCAGAGAATGTCAATAACTCACATAAATATGTAAATGAAACAACAACAATAAGAAAATCGTGTAACAATAAGAAAAGTCACTCAAGCAAAGATGATAAGAAATTAAAAGCAAATATAATTATTATCAAAAATAAAATGGATATTTCAATAATCAGAACAAATTTTTGTATGTGCATTTCCTTAAAAACAAAATAAAAGTCTACGTACCATTCTTTGAAAAAATCCTAATTGTTTTTAATAATTAAAAATTTATTTGTTAATTCCTCAAAATTCAAAATCGAAATCAAAATTTAGCAAAATTATAAAATTTATGTCGAATTTGTAAGCACACTGGGAAAGTGACAAAAAATGCATACATCTAGCTAGTTATTTTCCATACTAAACATTAGCATGGATAAATTCTGTGGAATTAACCAAATCTGGATATCTGCATAAAACATTTTTTTTATTTTTTGATGCAATTCGTTTCAAAATTTGAAGCTGTATTCAATAACCTAATTCATTTGTCATAATTTTTAATATTTCCCGAGAAAATTTTATTCAAAACTAATTATCTTAAATAAAATAAAAAAATTAATCAGAAAACACTGCAACTTCAGATAATACATATGTACCCGTTTATAAATCAGAACGATGTGAATTTGGAGAAAACTAGTTTTTTTAACTTATTCAGTTTTACGCAATTAATGAAGTTGTAAATAAAATATCAAAAATGCTGTACATATCTGCAAATAGCTAGTTTTAATTAAACATACCAATCGAGATTATCGAGATTTTTTTGTTTAACGAAAAACACGATTTGTGCAGATAACGTTTAAAGATAAATGTGAAAAGTGTATGCAAAACAATATTAGAATGTAACAAATCAGATATCTTAGTATTTGTTGAAATAAAGCTTTATTTTAGGTTGTTGTTCGGTTTTAATTAGTAAAGTTTACGTAAAATTGGTATTAAAATTAAAATCTTTAATACAAAATATCTCAAAAAATCTTTACACAAACTTTAAATGCGATTTCTCAACCTTTATGTTGTTTGCAGATATCCTGTTTTTGTTTAATACCACATTATACAACGACCACAATAGGAAAAATATTGCTTCATTGATTCTGGAAAGTAGGGATTTTCCATTTTAAAACGCAAATAACTGATAATTAAAAATTCTGAAAAATGGGGAGTTCAATTTTAAAATTAAAATATCAACAAATAATAAATTCTGAAAAATGGGGAATTTAATTTTAAAGTTTTCAAAAAATCAAAATTTTCTAAAAGCCAAGATTTTGAGAATAAGGGTTGGCTATAATATCTCGGTTTTCAAAATCTCAGTGCTACAAAATTTCGGTTTTTAATTTTTATAAATTCTGGAAAATTGGGATTTTAATTTCAAAACTAAAATAACCAAAAATGATAAATTCTGGGAAACGGGGAATTTAATTTTAAAAACTAAATAAAAACCGAAATTTCGAAAACCGAGCTTTTGAAAACCGAGATTTTGTAAACCGAGATTTGTAAATTTATGATTTTTGAAAAACCGAAATTTTGTAGAACCAAAATTTTTAAAACCAAATTTTTATTAAATTCGCTAATGTATTTTCACATACACACAATTTTACTTATATTGCATTTGTGTAAGATTTCATTTCATTTAGGCAGGCCGTTCTAAAAATTTCAATTAAATTCTTGTAAAAGAAGAAAATGAACAAGTATTCTTTCGGTGATTTTATTATACATTCGCATAAATCTACAATAAACAACAACAATTCGCCAATAGCTTACGCCTTTTTCATTCATAAAGATTATAAATACTAACATAAAAGACACAAATAGATTGTTTTTTCTCCTTGTATATTGTTTAGGTTTTTGATTGTTTTTTATACATCACAAAGCCAATAGCAAAGCTTGATAAATACGAATATAAAAATTTAGCATACAGACAAAGTAAATTACTTTGTATTTGTTTGATTGCTTGGATTCATTTCTATAGATTCATGAAATATTTTTTTTCGTAATTTAAATGATGAAGGAAGAAAAGAGATAATTAATTTTCGTTCGATTGTATATAGCCTTTCGTTCGAGATACAAACATTTCCCCTATAAAATTTGTATATTTTACTTCAGCTACATTTTGTTCCAAGCCAACTTGTTCATCTGGTTAAGTAATTATTTGTGCTTAAAGTAAAAGTTCGCGGCTTTATACATAGATTCGTTCATTTTTTTTTTAAATTTTTTTTTTACAGTATTTTATTTCATAAAAAAACATAGTCCAAGAGTACTTCTTGAGTATCTTCTTTGCAGTTTATAACAGGACAATTTTTTTTAACTTTACTAGAGATATATAAAATCGAACTGATAGCTTGAGATCAAGTTTTTCTTCGTGATTATCTTCGTTCTGGCCCATATTTGACCTGATATTCTGATTGGAGGGATTAACATTATTGGACTTTTAATTATATTTATTGCTCTCCATAGAGCCCAAAGTGGATAATCAGTACCTCTCTTATTAGGTAATTTTCGTAAGCAGTTGCAGATTGATACATCTTTCAATTTTTTAATTTCTCTTTTAATCGTTGAATTTAGTTTTAACTTGAGCTGCTCTTGCTTCTGACATATTCTTCTCGCTCTTCTGTTTTGTGGTAGTAGTTCTCCAATATCCATAAGGTCGTTGTTTCTTTTGACTTTTATAATATCAGGGTATTTTCCCAGGCTGCCAAGATGGTTGCTGTATGCGATATACAAATATTCGAACTTATTTTAATAATTGCTCTTTTCTCCTTAGCGGAATTAATAGATATTGTTTTTGTTCTAAGAACTTGTTCTACACTAATGGAACAACAACAAAAAATTCCGTAGTACCAACATTACATTCTCAGACTCAGTTAGGTAGAAAAGTTAAGAATTGTAACAGTTTATTTTAATATTTAATTCATATCTAATTATACTTAATCTTCAAATTGATTAAGTCAGGTTTAACCTTAAAATTCAGATCGATACCAATCCGATTTTTAAGCGTATTTCTTTAATTGTGAATGTACCAAATTTGTAGATTGCCCAATTTTTGATGTGATAAAATAACCTACCGCGCACTGTTTAGTCACTAACTCGGTTACCACCCATTCAGCACTTTTGTTTACTTCAATCGTCTTGTTTAAATAACCTTTGCAAATTATGTTAAAATTTTGTCAGCCTTGTAAAAATTATATGACATCCACTCTATAAACGACTGTACCAGATTTTTATTATTATTGTATTTTTTTTAATGTAACGGATGTATTGTATAACATTCATTTATCTAATATGAAAATATTTTTATTTTTTGAAATCTTGTTTTTGTATTTTATTGACGAGAAAAATATTTTTCACATCTGTGAAAACATATAAAATGGTTAAATAAAAAAATCATCTGTTCTAAATTTTAGGCTGAATCTGAAAAATGCTGATATAGTGTAAAATTGTAAACCAACTTTAAAGACAAAATTTGTCAACACCACATCTAACAATTTATATGTCGTACTATATTTCAAAAATGTTAATTTTGGGTATGCTGCGGCAATTAACTAAATTTTGTTCACCTAATTCTTTAGATGAAAGCGGTCTAATTTTAAATTCCGCAAGCACACCAGACGACTGTAATTTAATGATATTTATTCAAATAATATAAAAACAACAAATTCTGTCAAAAATGTATCTCAACCATCAAAACGTGGATATACGAATCACAGACAATGTGTACATAACCTATCTCAATACTAGTTAATTAAATACCGCTCAATTTTTTATTTTTTTCTATAACAATCACACCTCTACCCCAATTTAATATGTAAAACTGTTGTTATTGTCACGGTTTTATAAAGTATGTATAATAGATTTAATACTTCTACATCGTCATCTAATGGTAATTATCTAATTTTTTTTTTTTCGCCTTTTATACACCTTAATAAATTTTGTTCTGACATTTTATTTGAGTGGCTTAATAGAAAAAATGTTGGAAACGTAAACTAAAAACAAACCAAAAAATGTCAACTCATTCAAGAGATCAACAGTTGGCTTGAATTTCTTTTTTTTTTTCATTTAGTAAAATTTTTAATTTTTGAAGGTTTTTGTACTGAAGAATTTGATGAGCTGCGTGCGATATTTGCATACTGGATGGGAAACCGGATCGGTTAGAGAATTTTATATTATACAAAGGGTTTGCGAATACAAAATTTAGTAAATATTAAAAGCAAATTTTAATATTTAATATTCATACGCCGAATACAGGTAAACCTCGTTTAACGAACTCTTGAATAACGAATCCTCGAATTAACGAACATCCTAAATTGTTGAAAAACCTCGTATTACGAACTTCAAACCTCGAATTAACGAATTTTTTAAATTCGCCTTTTTTGTAGTAAATACCAGTGTTTAAATTCATTTTTTCGTTCCCTTCTTTTATCATTTTTTTCGCTCTTTGTGAGAGAAAACATATTTATATTTTTTTTGTTTCTTTCTCCGAGAACGAAACCAAAAAAATTAAAATATCTCTTTTCAGCAGTGTTTAAATTCATTTTTCGTTTTCTACTTTAATCTCTCTTTGTGGAAGGTAGAATAGTTATTTATATTGTTTTTGTTTCTTTTCCCAGGAACGAAATACAAAAAAATAAAATATCTCTCTTCGGTAAATTTTTTTTTTAGTTTTTCGCCTACCCATTGCCAATATGGACTTGATTGTTTCTCGTTTTATTCGTTTGATTGTTTCTCGTTTACATTGGAATACAGTGATATGTCGCCGTGTACAAACGCCATATAAATAAAATATTTCATATATAAAACTTACTAACAACACTGACACAAGCCAATGTACATTTGTTTTATGATATCTGTCATATGAAAAAAACGCAAGGCCTGTATAAGTATGTATATATATATGTGTTGGTTTTGTGAGTTAACATATTAAATTTCACATCACACAACCAAAATGTACAACCGTCAGTCATTACTAAGTCATAAAACGACTGAAAATTACTTTGAAAGAATTGTTATATTTTAACGAAAATATTTTAACATTTAGGCTGTTAGTGAATTAGTTAAAAACTAGTTAAAAATGAAAATTTTGAAAAAATTAATTTTTTTTTTATTCACCACAAAAAAAAAGAAAAAGAAATTTAACGCAGTCGACACCGTCTATAAATTTTGACAACTGATGTTAAAAAAACGTCATTCAAAAACATTCAGTATTGAACGTCGTTCAATAAATGATGGCGATTTATTGACTACGGTTTGACACTGGATGGAGTAAAAGCTTTTATAATTTAGATATTCATCGTGCTTATTGACTGGGCATTTAATTCTTATATGATATCCGTCAATAGCACCGATAACATTAACAAAGATTCCAGTTTTTGCCCTTGTGTAAAATCTAACCCCGATTTCTTCTCGTTCGTCAATAGTTGGTGGTTTGTTAATATGCCGCATATGATGTGTAAAAGAGTCCAACATTTTACGTATGATGAATTTTACTGTAAAAGTGTATGGGAAAAAAGTATAGGCATATAGTTATAATTTTATTATGTATATACATAAACGCTAATGATTAAATGCGATGGATTTTGAATGAATTTCAACTGTCAAAATTTTAACTAATTCACACAGCAAAAATTCTACTTTTGTTGTTACAAATATTTCACCACGATAATTTGATTTTCCCCAAATTTTTAACTAAAATATTTTTAATATATTCACTCATGGCCTTAAAAAGCGATAATAACGATACAAATACCCAAAATTAAAATTAAATGGTTTTAACTTTTCGGGTTTTCTAATTTGTTAACAAAACGAAAATACATAAAAAAATAATATGATACTTGCATTTTTTCTTTCGTTTTATTTTGTCATAATGTATGTGTAGTTAAAATCTTATAATTTGATGTCACCGAAATTACCTTCTCATTTGAACATTATAAGGTTATTTGTACATAACGTTATGTAGAATTGTACTGTCTGTATTACTCTAACAAATAATTTAAAATTTTTAAATTATTCTAAATGCAGATCAGAAAAGTAACATAGTCCAGGAGATTTTATTAACATACTCCTATTTGAATTTTGCTAAAAATCTAATAAGTCGTACTGTGAACAGTATAGAACACCGTTTCACTATAAGATCAATGCGATGATCTTAGCGAAAGCAAAATACAAATAACAATTTTGAGGAAACAAATAAAACGAGAAACAATCAAGCCCATATTGGCAATAAGTAGGCGAAAAACTAAAAAAAAAAAAAAAAAAAAATTTCGAAGAGAGATATTTATTTTTTTTGTATTTCGTTCCTGGGGAAAGAGACAAAAAAATATAAATGTTCTACCTTCCACAAAGAGAGATTAAAGTAGGAAACGAAAATTCAATTTAAACACTGCCGAGAAGAGATATTTAAAATTTTTTGATTTCGTTCCCGGAGAAAGAAACAAAAAAAAATATAAATATGTTTCCTCTCGCAAAAAGAGATAAAACAAGGGAACGAAATTTAAATTTAAACACTGGTAAATACATAAAAAAACAAAAAAAATTATAAAATTTTTTTGTTGTCAAAAATCAAAATCAAATCAACTAACCTCAACTAACGAACGGACACAATACGTTCGTTAAACGAGGTTTACCTCCACACTTGCTGTATTTCTTGCGCAACTTTGCTTAGGACAATTGCATGCCTCGATTCAGGTTACCATTATGAGCATGTTTTCTACAATTCTATAGATGGCTTCTATGGCTTTGGCTAATGATGTGAAAAAAGCCTAAGATGTTCACGCTTCTTCCGCATAAACCATAGAATATTTCGTGAATGACTTAACAAACGCTAACATGCAAATATATTTTGGAAAGCTGTAATGATGCCTGATAATATGCAAAAATAAAATTCGTAATCAAAAACCTCATTTTCAGATAATCTTCCAAACAATAGAAAATTCTAAAACATTTAATATCTCTTGAACCACTCTTACATAAACTATCAAATACTTTTTAGAAAGCTCTAATGATGCCCAACAACAAGCAGAATTTGTTTAAAACCAAAAAACCTAATTTGCAAAAAAATATTTCAGGAAAAATTATTTCATAGAATTTTATGTCAAAATTTACAAAAGAAGAACGAGGACGAAAAGGGTTTCACATCAGCGTAACTGCAAAGAAATAAAATGTACGAACGTAGTGCTTTTGGTATAACATGTGTGATGTTTGTGGCCGTTACACGTTCAAAATCATCAATGAACAAAAACTACACAATATGTCCGTCCCGCTCATTGGCAACTTCAACCTAGATAATCGACACGGGAAGAGTAACAGTTGGTTTATCGAAAAAAAGAAAGATGAACGCAGAGGAGAGGCTTTTAAGCAACTCTAGTGCTTAAACTATTCAACCTACTTCTTAAACGACAATCTTCTTAAATCGGCACATTCCTTATCTGCCTAAGCTGGCATTTCATTATGTGCCCAATTTCTGGTTATTCTTGTGGTGTGTGGCCTCGGATAATTTTTTGATTCTCTCCTACATGTATATTATGTATAGGTAGGCGCATAGGTTAATTCGCTAATCCTATAATTACTTGCGTTGGTAATTAAAAAACTGTAACGTTCAATTTGGGTGGGCGATGTGGTAGTATTGCATACAGAGGTACGGTCAATAACCATTGATATTGGCTAAATTGCAATTTTATCACATTTCAACTTGATTTTTTTTTAACTTCCGCGGTCGCACTAGGTCGAATACGTCCACGTACAGTTTTCAACGTGTTAAATCGCTTTGAAAAATCTAAGAAAAATCTTTAACACTCTTGAACCCATCCAGAATGAGAATCTACCATTATTTAACTACAAAACTTATTATACTTTTTACAATGAATCGATAACTGAGCGAAAACGCTAGGAAAACATGCCTTGGCTTAAATTTCAATAATTAAAAAATTCGAAAAATAAATTACCACGGATTCTCATAATGGGCACCCTTATGTTCGAGAAAATTTGGAATTTGAAATTTGGAATTTGAAATTTAAAATTTGGAATTTGGAATGTGAAATTTGTGATTTGAATCACACGGTTACTGTAAAACATCCAAGTGTGTTTGGTTAACTCATCAATATGGCTTAAATAGTTCTACTTAACCCATATCTTTCATAGGTCACGAATAAGTTACGTAACATCGAAATTATTTTTTAACCAAACAAAATAGCCGCCCCGTGGCACAGTTGTTAGCATGCTTGCTTTAAGCTCCGGAGGTCCCGGGTTCGATTCCCGGCGGGTGATGAAAAAATCACGGCTGGTTAATGTAAGGATCAATGAATTAATCACTCATTATCCGTTGTAAAAATTGATTACGAAACTTCACTAAGAAGCTGCCAAATCCCTCTATGGGATGTAGCGCCAGCGAAAAAAAAAAATAAAAATAATTACCATGGATTCTCATAATGGGTACCCTTATGTTCGAGAAAATTTGAAATTTGGAATTTGAAATTTATTTTGAAATTTTTATTTTGGAATTTGAAATTTAAAATTTGGAATTTGGAATGTGAAATTTATGATTTGAAATTTTGAATTTTAAATTTATTTTGGAATATTTTTGGAATTTGTAATTTGGGATGTGGAATTTTAATTTGAAATTTGGAATATGGAATGTTTGATTTGAAATTTGGAGTTTGGAATTTGAAATTTACAATTTCGATTGTCATTAAACAATGCGAAATAGTAAAAATAAATGACCATGAATTCTCTTAATGGACACCCTTATGTTCGAGAAAATTTGAAATTTGGTATTTGAAATTTGGAATTTTAAATTTATTTTGGAATTTGAAATTGAAAATTTGGAATTTGGTTGTGAAATTTAGAATTTGAAATTTGAAAATTGAAATTTGGAATTTAAAATTTATTTTGGAATTTTTATTTTGGAATTTTTTTGAAATTAGAAATTTAAAATTTGGAATATGGGATTTGAAATTTGGAGTTTGAGATTGAAATATAAAATTAAAATTTGAAATTTAAAATTTGGAATTTAAGATTTAAAATCTTGGATTTGAAATTTAAAGTTTCAAGTTTATGGCATTTGGAATTTGAAATTTACAATTTCGAATTTAAATTTTAAATTTTAAATTTTAAATTTGGAATGTAGGATTTGAAATTTGGAATTTTGAGTTTGAAATTTAAAATTTGGAATGTGGAATTTGAAATTTGGAATTTGGGGTTTGAGATTTGAAATTTAAAATTAAACTTTGAAATTTAAAATTTGGAATTTGAAATTTAAGATTTAAGGTTTAAAATTTTGAATTTGGAATTTGAAATTGGGAATTTATATGATAGTTTGAAGTTTATGACATTTGGAATTTGAAATTTGGAATGTGGGGTTTGAAATTTGGAATTTGGAGTTTGAGATTTGAAATTTGGTATTTGGAATTTGAAATTTGAAATTGGAAATTTGGGATTTGTAATTTGAAATTTTGAATTTGAAATTTGGAATTTGGTATTTAAAATTAAAATTTAAAATGTGAAATTTAAAATTTGGAATTTGGGATTTGAAATTTGGAATTTGAAATTTGGAATTTAGAATTGGAAATTTGGAACTGGAAATTTGGGATTTGGTATTTGGAGTTTGAAGTTTGAATTTTGGAATTTGAGATTTAAAATTTAGAATTTATTTTTTTAATCTTCCAAGGTGACGTCCATTAGTTTCTATTGATTTTTGCTGATTGATTGTTGCTTTTTATTTTGTTCTTTCGTTTCTTTTATTAGTTGCAGTAATTTTTCATTTTCCGCGATAACTTTTTAATAATCAGATCTCATTTTTCAAATTCTTGGCTTATGAATTCTTGGTATTTTGTCTTTCCACAATCAATGACTTAATTTCTTCGAACTGACCAACACTTTTTTTTTCAATTTAGACGCATATTGATTAGTACTGGAGTTACCTGCTTGAAATGTTTCCCTCCAACTTTACTATACATGTATCCGAACTGCACCAGAATGGTTCAGCTACTTTTCTGGTTATATGTTGCCGCTTTATGACCTTACAATGAGAATGGAATAGTTTATTACATCCACTACATTTAAACACTGGTTGTTTAGCCATTATCGGTGTAATCAGAAAACTGCTCAGCCCATTCAAAATAAATCATTTTAAATGGTTTGTGTAGATTATTATAATAACTCGGTAGTTTTCAACATTATCTACTATTAAAAATAATGCGATAAACATTTAAAACTATTTTGTTTTATTTGGTGACATTTTTTGATCAACCACTTTGGCACTACCTTCACAACTTTCGAAACTTTCCTAAACTTTGCTAAAGGTTAGTTTGCGTTGATGTGAGTTGAGTTCATACAAACATGTGGCTTTCGAACCTATAGTTGATTTCGAGATTGAATTGACATTAGAGGGTCGATTTGGTTAATTAAGTTAATTTTTCGGAAGGCTTGAAATTTAATTTTTAGGACTGTAGTTCTGATTACCTCGTGAGGTATCAGCCCTTAATATGTTTTGTTTCTATCTTTGCTAAATTTAAATTTTTATTGTTTTTCCAATATAATACATTTTTTCATACTTTTTTTCTTAATTCACATTCCCGTTGATACCGTGCGCAAAGAACTTTTCCGTATTGCGATATAAATATAACGACAGTTTCTACAGTAACGAATTCTACTTATTTACTCAGATGTAGCTATACATAAAATACTTTAGACACTCGATTGATTTTTAAAATACAATTCTAGAAGAGACTTGTTTTTATAAAGATTAATTTTGATTCGGCACCATCTTGAAAAAGTATTTCGATGTCACCACTGATAACAATTGATATAATCACCTGCTTCCTGTCATAAACTTGCAAAAAACACCTCTATATACAGCTGTTTTTGTTAGCTAAATTCCATCTAATTAATGCTAAGTAATTATTCATTAAGACCTAAATACCACAACAAAAACAACAACAACAAATTATTTGGTTAGTTCTAATCTAAATACAACACAAAAATTTGCATATTCCGACAAAAATTAAATTACATTTCCACTCCCTGAACGCGTACAAAAAAAAAATACGAACAACAAATTATAAAGAGAACACAATCATGTTTAGGTTACCCTCGAAATACACGAAAAAAACCTGATTAATAGAATCAACTTCAAACCAAATTAAACTATAAAATAGAAAATTATTAATTGGATTGAATTAATTTTAATAATTTTGTATCCGATTATCAAACAAAAATTTACTTTAATGGTTTCACAGAATTTAGGCTATGTGTAAAATGCATATTTTGGCAAAAGGTATACTGTTTAACGGGCGCTGAGTGAATGTACGATGAAAGTTTTTTTTTTGTTTTATTTTAAATTACATATTTAGAAAAAATATAATTTATGGCCGAGAATTTTTGCATTGGTGTACATAGTCTAACATTTTTTTTTAATTTTTTATAACGAAGACATCAAAAGATGCAATTATACCAAATCAAGACAAAATTAATTTCCATATAATTGCGTAAATACTAACTGTGCGGTCACTTTATCTCTACAAACATGGATAATTTTTGGACAGATAATTTTTCACTACCAACGCTTCTGTTGTATACCCCTTATACGGTACAAACACAACTATTTTGTAACTTCACTGTGGTACAATAAATAGTTTTTGGCTACGTTGTTGTTATGTTTTAGTTTTTTGTTAATAATAATAGACTCGCACAAAATAAATGACTTCCTTCTCGTAAAACAATAACTCCACCAACCTAAAACAAAAACATCGACAACAACAACAAAAAATTAATGGAGACGAGATAAAAACACAACTAAAGCAGCACAAGAACAAAAATACCGGGCGCGGAGGGGGTCGACTCTATTAATTATATTGTCTTAATTTTTATAGAGTTTCGTATTTTTGTTAATTTTTTCCATTTATGCAGTCGTCTGAATTAGTGGTGTATGAAATTTAATGGTGTGGATCGTATAAAGATTTTTTTTTTGTTTAGAGTTGGAAGAGGTGAGTAGAAAATGCGTGTTTAATATGTAGGTCAAACTGCGTGATATGTTGGTATTCAAAGCAGTGATATCTAATCAATGTTCTGCGGTACATGCTGCGTACCTAGGGCTAGTTTTTTCTGCGTTATACATACAAAATTCCAAAATGTTCTCCAAATTATATTATTTTTCATGTAACTTAATTGCATTACCGGAAGCACCAAACAGTCAAAATCGCTTAATCATGCATGATTGCAAAATGATTGATAAAATCAAGTGAGACTATGCTCTTGAATAAGAGTAAGAAGATAAAGGCAAATGGTTTAAATGTCCGAACATTTTAGGAGGCATTTTCCTGATAATGCAGTTACTTCAAGGGACAGAGTTAACTGGAAGAAGGCTATGAATAAAGAGCATATAAATCAAAACCGGTAGTTTGAAGTTTCGCTCAAGAATACTTAAAATTTGTTTTCAAACTTCTAAAACTATCTTTTGTTTATTATTCGACAGACAATCGAAAAAACATCATTTTGGCAATCTATATGGGTGATGGTTTCATTGTCACCAATTTTTTTTGGTATAGCGCTTTTCTCTAAATTTTGCCATTATATAATTTTCGTCATGATAAAAGTCTGATAAGGTAAAGGACAAAACCCATTAATACTTTTTTAGTAGTTTGGTTGTTATATAAAAACTAATTTTTTTTCTTCCAAATGCTTGACTTCATAAAACTTAACAATAATGCTTCTGGTAAATTTTTTTTTAGCTTTCCAGTTTTCAGTAATTCATCCTTTTATATAATTAATTCAACTCGTTAACTAACCTAAATATCAAAATAAGCCCCATTTGTATTTATAATAGGTTAGGTTAGGTTAGGTTGAAGTGGCTGCTATCGCACACTTAGGCCAGCAATGGCCCGTTGTGATACCACAGGATCCCATCTCCCCATTACTCCCGTTGAAACCAACCAGAGCTATTTATATAGCGTAATAAATCTCGCACTCCACAGTCCGCGAGTTCCGAAAGGCTGTCCATACCATACACACCCAAATACTTATGCCTTCTGTATGATAGCGCCGGACATGAGCATAGGAAGTGTTCCAAAGTCTCCTCCTCCTCTTCGTCCATGCAACTTCTACAAAAGTCATTCGTCTGTATCCCCAGCCTTCTCGCATGCTCCCCAAAAAGGCAGTGACCTGTCATTATCCCTACGACCAATTCTATTTCTTGTCTTCCCAGGGATATTAGTACCTTGGAGCGCCGCAAGTCCAGTTTTGGCCAAACTTGCTTTGCTACCCTGCACGTGAGAGTGTTGATCCACCTCTCATTTGTCAAGGCGATTGCCTTTTTACTGAGCGCCCATTTTAGCACTGCCATAGGCCTCCCCAGACCTACCATTTCTGGCTGCATCTGGAGAGTCGTACCGTACCTAGCTAGTTCGTCCGCCCTGCAGTTCCCCGTGACGTCCGAGTGACCCGGGACCCAGATTATCTGGATGCTGAAATACTCGCTCATCTCGTTAAGAGATGATCGGCAATCCAGCGCCACCCGCGACTTCAGACAAACTGCCCCAAGTGACTTGATCGCTGCCTGACTGTCCACATAAATTGCGATATCCCTCCCGGATACCACATTATGCTTCAACCATGTCATGACTTGCCCGATCGCCACCACTTCAGCCTGGTACACGCTGCAGTAGTCAGGGAGACGAACAGAAATATTAACATTAAGTTTATCACAGAAGACTCCGGCTCCTACCTGATCGTCTAGCCTCGAGCCGTCCGTGAAAAATTGCACTGCCTCGTTTTCCAAGATTGATCCGTTTCTCCAGGATTCCCTTGAGGGAAAGATGGTACGGAAACCCTTATCGAAGCACAACGTTGGTGTAATATAATCCAGATTCGCCAGTTCTTCGCCAGCGAATCTACCTATCGTCGAGTGTCCCACCTGAAGACACTTCCATTGAGAGACAGCCAAGAGCCTCGTAGCCACGTTGGCTGCCATCTGTTTACCATAAAGGTCGATTGGAATAAGGTGGAACATAACCTCTAAAGCGCGTGTAGGTGTTGTCCTAAGCGCCCCGCTTATAAGCATACAGGCCGTTCTTTGCACCTTCTCCATCATACCTTTATATGTTACCTTATCTAGAGCTGGCCACCAAACGCCAACCCCGTACATTAGCACAGGTCTTACCACGGCGGTATAGAGCCAGTATACCAGCTCCGGTTTCAAGCCCCATCTCTTACCTATAGCGTTTCTACACGAGTATAAGGCTACAATAGCCTTATTCACTCTTTCCAAAGTGTTAGGCTTCCACCTGAGCTTACTATCAAAGATTATGCCCAGAAATCTCGCTCGGTCAGCAAAAACTAGTCCGCTGCCGTTTATGATAGGAGGGCTAACCACCGGAATTTTATATTTCCTAGTAAATAGTACCAGCTCTGTTTTGGACGGGTTAATCCCCAATCCACACTTGCTGGCCCATTTCGTAACGATCAGGAGTGCATTCTGCATAACATCCCTAATCGTATCTAGATATTTGCCTGAGACAGCTATCGCTACATCATCAGCATATGCTACAACCCCTATCCCCTCTCTCTCTAGTTCCAGCAGCAATCCATTAATCACTGCACTCCAGAGAATGGGGGACATTATACCTCCTTGTGGGGTTCCTCTAACCACCCGTCTTCTAATCTTGGACTCTCCCAGCTCCGAGGTAATAGTCCTGCTTACCAGCATCTGATTTATTAACCTACTTATAGAGCAGTCCACTTCCAAAAAAGACAATCCTTCCATGATCGCCTCCGTTTTTACATTATTAAAAGCACCCTCAATATCGAGAAATGCTACCATGCAAAACTCTTGCAAGTAAATTGATTTCTCAATTGTGCGTACTAGATCGTGCAGAGCTGTGTCCACCGACTTTCCCTTACAGTACGCATGCTGCGATATTGCCCACTTCCTGGGTTTAATTCTTGATCGAATAAACACATCTATCAACCTTTCCAGGGTTTTCAGCAGAAAGGATGATAGAGTTATAGGCCTCAAGTCCTTTGGACGAGCATGTGAGCTCTTTCCCGATTTCGGAATAAAGACTACTTTGACCTCTGTCCAATTCCTAGGAATATAGACTAGTTTCAAACATCCCCTGAAGATAACCTCTAGCCAGGGGATGATGGCTGCCGAGTTCTTTTGAATCTCTGCTGGTATAATCCGATCCGGGCCCGCCGACTTATAAGGCTTAAAACCCTGCAGCGCCCACCTGATCCGCTCTCTATCCAATATGCCCTCCATATCTATTGGAGGTGTTCCTCGATGAGCTCCAGGCTCCATCGAGTCATCAAAGCTTCCCGGAAAGTGGGTATCGATGAGAAGCTCCAACGATTCCGCACTTGAAGCTGTCCATGACCCGTCTGGTCTAATTAAGTAACTAGGACTAGTTGGGTTAGTAGATAGAATCTTCCTAAGGCGGGAAGTCTCAGAGACTTCTTCCATTCTACCACAAAAGAGTCTCCAAGATCCCCTCTGTGCCTTCCTCAATTCTTTTTTGTACTTTCTTAGGTCCTCCTTATAGGAGTCCCAGTCCCGTACATGCCTCGTGCTCTTTGCCTTATTAAAGGCTGTCCTACACGCCTTCCGAACGGTCTCCAACTCCATGGACCACCATGCCGGTTTCTGCCTGCCCCTTGGCTTTATCAGGGGGCAAGAAGCATTAAAGGAAAGATTGCATGCTCTTGTGACAACATCCACAATGCAATTCAATTCTTCCACTGTCTCCGGAGGTCCGGGGACCTCCGGCAATAGTTCCTCCAACACCTCTCCATATTTCTCCCAGTTTGTCCTTCTAGGATTCCTGAAAGGCTTCTGGGTACCCGGGTGAATGTTAAGGTTATAAGTTATATATTGATGATCAGAGAATGAGTGCTCCTTCGCCACTCTCCATCCCCTAATCAACTGAAAAATAGTATCCGAGGCGAGGGTCACATCTAGAACCTCCTGCCGATTGCTAATGATAAATGTCGGTTCCTGCCCAACATTGCAGACTGAAAGGTTAGTATTTAATAAGTAATCAAAAAATAACTCACCCCTCTCATTAATATCAGTGCTCCCCCAAATTGTGTGATGCGCGTTTGCATCACATCCGAGTATCACACCAATCCTATTTTTCCTTGCTTCTCGGATCAGGTCCCCCAGGTTATCCGGCGGGATCTCCTTCTCCCGATCCATATACGCAGAGACCAGCCAAAACTTGTCTCTGCCAACCTCCATACTGATCGCAGTAACGTCACCACTACTGTATTGAGAAAGTAGAAAAATTTTTAAAGTATTTTTCACTAAAATGCCAGATCTTATCTTCTCAGAGTTACTTGAGTACAAAGTTGTATACCCTTTCACCTTAAGGCCACAGATCCTGTTTTTGTTAATCCAAGGTTCCTGGATTAACACTAGCTCCTCTCCTGATCTAGTCAGTCTGAGAACGAGAGCCGCCGAAGCAGCCTTCGTATGGTGAAGATTAATCTGCACAATATTAATCACCATGCATTATCTCACTTACCTCTTCATGCATTCCCTGTTTCAGGCTAATGCTACCTTCCTCCGGGGGGCCGCTAGTATCCGCCGTGTCACCCCCCATAATTGATGCTTCGCTGCCTTGAGAATCCCCAGCCTCTCTTCGTTCAGATTCCGACAGGGTGTCCCCATCGGATCCAAGCGAGAGAAGGCCGCCTCTCTCCAATAGCAGCTCCACGTCATCGTCTGTTATAACCCCATGCGCTTGCTCGACTGTCTGCCGCTGGGTCCGTCCGACGTCCACCTCCGGCCCGTCCTCTGAGCGCATGCCTACCTCATCTTTTTTAAAAACGTTGAGAGTGATCGACCCGAAACCGAAGCTGATCACCCCCTTTGTCTCTGCCAGGGGAGTAAGGGACTCCTTATTGAGCAGCATGATTGCCATTCTGAAGCCCCCTTTAGCCTCCTCCTGTTTGACAATCTTCCAATCTTTCGTTGGAAGATTTGGATTACTTGCCTGAATAATCTCAAGGATCTCTTCTGGCTTTTCTGGTTTGGTTGGTAACCAGACGCGGGCCCTTGGTCTACTCGGAATTTCTTCCTTTCGAACTGCCTCAAGCCTCGCGCCTTCCCATACCTCACCTACTTCGGCTATTGCCTTTTTATAAAGATCCACCGATCTTTGATCCGAGCACGCAGTTAACTTTACGCGCCCTTGATGCCATCCCGCATCTCTACAGAACGGAGGGGGTCCTGGATTTTCTCTCAGGACCTTGATGAAAATGGAGTTTAGTGCATTATACACTTCCCTCCACTTTCCTGCCGTGATGCTCCCATCTTCTTGACTTCTGTCAATTACCGCTAGCACCAGTACGTTCTCCTTTACTATTTCACTGAACAATTTCGGTTTTTCCTTTGGATCTCCCGATATCGCTCCAGTGACGGTCTTGGCTCGTTTGCTGTCGCCCTCTTCGAGCTCATCCTGAGACCTCGGCCTTTTAGGCACAAGAACCCTATCCGAGCTGTCGCGGCCGACAATCTCCCTCGCCCAAGCCACAGATTGCTTCTGTTCTACTGTAAGCTGCCCCTCAGGGGTTGCAGCCAGTTTATCCAGAATTTTATGCGCCGACCGTTTCTCCCTGTATCGTCGCTTTGCAGGAGGGATCCTTCCCGATCCCCCGCTCTCTTGCCTGGCATTGGTATCGCTGACTCCTGGCTTTGATGCCATGGTGCCACTTACCCCTGCCACTGATGAGGTAGCTCCACCTTTAAGGTAAGAGCCACTTTCTTCCTTCATTGTTTCCGGTTTTTCAAGGGTACCGGCTCCCTTATTTTTATTATTTAGATGATCCATATATTCCCACGAGTGTCGGAGAAATACTGGTCCACCTGCGCAGAGATCCGTATACGCAGGTAAGGCTAAATACAACTGGAGGTAGCCAGGTATCCAGAGGGCTCCGTTAACGACTGGGCTTTGTTAAATGGGCCCCCAGCCTAGCTGATCATCAGCACGGGTCGCATAACACCTTAATCCAGCCCATTGGCTCACCAAGCATCACATCCCAGCACCCCCGCCCCTATTCATCTTTCACTCAACCATTCACCCATCCATATGGATATCCCAAACCAATAGGACCCATTTCATCATTCAAGGGGGTAACCCGTTTAAAGGGGCCCCTCACTCACTACCTGGAGACCCCGGAAATGTGACGCTCAGTTTGCCTGTGGTTATTAGTTGATGGTTTTATGGCGCCATCAGTTCGCCATTCCATACCGGGTATCATAGGCACTCAGAATTTATTAAACTGAGGTTAACCACTCCCCAGTTTCCTGAGACTCTCCTCCCAGCAGGGCTGCGGTTGGGGGCGGCTTATTTAATATTCACCGCTAACCTATCTAATAGGCCGTCCACTATCCACCACCTGTGACCCCCCCGATAGCTGCAGCATGCCCCGGGTTGTATTTATAATAAGGCGCATCAAATATGGTTGTCATTTTATTAGATCTACAAATAGGGTGTGGATCCAACTATAAATTTACTTTGAGGTAAACATTTGTAAATTATCTTGTTGATAAGTTCGGAACAAACCGTTTTCACCCGATTGCTCCTTAGAATAAAATAACATCCGTCGTACTATTTCTCGACATTAAACGATCTCGTTCTTTTGTAAATCTTGGTCAAAACCAAGATATTATTGATGCTTTGCGAGTCTAAAATGACGTTCGAGGAGTCGAGTAGACCTATATTGATAAAAAATTTAAACATTACGTGAAACCAATCAGGAATTTTGTCAACGGAATGTTATTGTAAATACGTTATGAAACACTGATTCATTAGCATTTATAATTTATATGGCGTGAACCAGCCCAATTAATTATTTCCAACGTACTTTTCACTTAATTATACCTAACACTTTTGCATAATTTGTACCATCTTAACTAAAGTAGAATATTTCAAATTGATTAGCGAAATATCCTTGGCCATGTCCGTTATACGTACTCTGAGAACAACCAAACAAAACAAAATCTATCTACATGTTAACATCTATGCAAATTCATTGTGGTATTTTTGTTGTTGGTTTACAGTAAACAAATTCAATTAAATTAAATAAATTAAACAAATTTTATTATTTAATTAACCTTCAATGTATTGTTTTTTTAGAAAACATTTTTTTGTTAATTTTTTTTTTTTACGAACAAGATGTAGGTAATTGATCTCCATTAAAACGTTAATGTGTAGTAATAGTAAAAATCGCAAAAAAACAATAAATTCGCGAATTCATAATTAAATTGTAAATGGTTTAGTTGTTTTTTGGTGTTTTTGAAATTATATAATTACGGCACGTATTGATGCAGTTTATCTCATACAAGTGTAAGTATGTACGTAAGTGACGTGTTATGTTTATTTAGTAGTTATAGACATATTGTAGGTACAGACTAACACGAAAGAGGTGTTTTATTTATTTTTTGCTACTATGTGAACTCAAAATGTTTGATTTGATTTTATGCGGTTTTATACGAGTAATCTGTGGTATTTCATAAAATTAGAAACGCGTCAATTTTTTTTAACTTTAGATTTATTACCTATACATTTACGATCTCTATAATGATCAGTTTTCGAGCGTGGGCTTATTACTTTAACAGAGGTCGATTAAAATTATACGGAAATAGAATAGCTTTTAAAAGTTAAGGAAATTTCAGCCGAATTGTTTCATAAATTGTTTGAGAGAATGAATGAAGTTTCAGTAGTAAGTTCTGCAAAAGTTTGGAGAATATTACTTTTGGATACTTTTAATTATTTTTGTTTTATTGTATTGTAATTAATTAATTTTATATACTCTATTGATAAAAAAAAAATTACACATATTAGCATTTAGCAACAGGGTGACTGATTTTTAAGAACACTCATGAATTTTAAATGGGAGTTTTGTTTGGTTAGTTGGAGACCATTTTAAAATGGATCATATTTGTAAATTGCAATATGGGTCATACCATATTGTAATTTACGGGATTTGGGATACCAGTGATGAGAATTTGAACGGTAATTATTTTGTTCTAATTATTATTTTTTTTTGTACTGTGTGTTATTTACAAATTTGTCGGGTAGATGTCGGTAATGTTGATATAAGTGTTAATTAAACCCCGAAAGGGTTTTTGATTTCCTGGAATTGCTGGAATGAACAAAAAATTCGGTTTTTTGTATTTTAAAGAGCATTACGCAGATTAGGTTTCTTGGCACCCTCACAAACATTAAACAAGAAACATCAATTTGTTTGATTAAAATACGTAAAAAGGGCTAAAAAGAGAATTTCACAAAACACCCATTTTATTTCAGTTTGCGACGTTTTAGTTTACGTTTAACATTTTTAAAATTCTATTTTGGAATATATTATTGTAACTTATGTGTATTCCACACCGTCGAACACAAACAAATCCACATAAACTATTAACTTTAACCATGAAAATTTAAATTAAATACACGACACAAAAATAATTAAAATCTACAAAATTGTTAAAACAAATTTCTTTCTGCGACTTTAAATTATTGTCGATGTTGTTATTTCTCACAAAATCATGTCAAGCAAGGGAGGGTTTGAGGAAAAGATACTCGAAATTCCAAAATACTATAAAATAACATAACAAATAAACCATAAAACTATAAATCTTTTCAATGTGTTTGTATGTGTATGTTAATTAATTTTTATTTTGGCCGAGGATTTTATTTTGGTCATTTTTAATTATTTTTTTTGGAATTTGTGATTTTAAAAGCTTAAAACAAAATAACTTAAGCATAATGGATTTTTTGTATACAGTGTTTCTTAACCTTTTTTTTAATATGGCAAACATAAAACAAAATCATCAACTATAATATAAAAAGTATGTATCGCGCAAAATAATGTTTTCAATTTAGTTCAAATTTTGGAAATTCTGACCATAAATTTCAGAACTTCAATTTGTTTATTGTGCAATAAAAGTTTGGTACAATTTTTGATTTTTGAAATTCTATCATGCTTTGTCCAGACTACTGTATTGTACGAGGGTGGCTTAGCAGGCCAACCTGCAGCGGGCCATCGATGAAGTATTTCAATATCAGCATTTATAGATAAATCTATAGTTTCTAAGTAACCAAACGGAAGTCTATCTGACTATTCAACCCGCATGCAGCTATCAAGTTGATCTTTTCAAACTTAAAGTTTCAATGGAAGGTTTGAAACGAAATTCTATTCATTCATTCTGACAATTTTTTTTAACCATCGTATTCCTTGAAAATTACGCTTTTTCTTTAGAAGGAATACAATTGTTTAAACAATTATCTTTAATTATTTTTTAGACAACATAAAATAAATATTGGGCCATTGTTATTATTTATATTCCAGGCGGCTAGAGAAGAATTTAAAAATAAAATATACAACACTACTGTTAATTTTTGATATTGACTTCTTTGAACTTTTCATTTTGAATTTTCGGTTGAAATTTTGAAAAGGCTTCTGTAAGTAATTGGTTTCTTTGCTGACAAAATAAATCAACTCCAAAACCAATATAATGTATACGACTTAATTTTATCCATAACTTAAAAACAAAGGAGGTGCTAAAGAACTGCGCATAGCAACAGTATATAAACAGCTTCAAAATAAATTATGTAATAGTAGTAAAAATGAAACTGAAAAAGAGATTTACGATTGTTAAATTGTCTGATTTAATATAAATTGTTTTCGGCTTTTTATAGACAACATACTATTTGTAATGACATACTCATTATTTTCGATTTGGCAAATCAGAAAAATAATGGAGTCACACTCCTAATATATCTACCAGCAAAAGTAGAAAATATTCATCCCCTCCCCCCTTTTCTTTCCCGCAGAGTCAATACAAAGTGTATCAACTCTCAAAAATGAGAAATCTCTTTGAGATTTTGTGTTGGTAATTCGGTTTCGTACAGAAAAGTAAGGTCTACTCATCAGGTAGCTACGACCGAACTACAAAAATTCAACTCTCGAAAAATACATTAAGTATTTAACTAGAGGGTATAGAGTTAGCGAATTATATTTTGCTGGTAGATATATTAGGAGTGTGACTCCATTATTTTTCTGATTTGCCAAATCGAAAATAATGAGTATGTCATTACAAATAGTATGTTGTCTATAAGACAATTTAACAATCGTAAATATTAGTGCGGGCATTATACGCACACAAATGAGATTTCTGCTTGGGATTTTGAGTTCGAGTTAGTGAATATAATTCGCTAACTCTATACCCTCTAGTTAAATACTTAATGTATTTTTCGAGAGTTGAATTTTTGTAGTTCGGTCGTAGCTACCTGATGAGTAGACCTTACTTTTCTGTACGAAACCGAATTACCAACACAAAATCTCAAAGAGATTTCTCATTTTTGAGAGTTGATACACTTTGTATTGACTCTGCGGGAAAGAAAAGGGGGGAGGGGATGAATATTTTCTACTTTTGCTGGTAGATATATTAGGAGTGCGACTCCATTATTTTTCTGATTTGCCAAATCGAAAATAATGAGTATGTCATTACAAATAGTATGTTGTCTATAAAAAGCCGAAAACAATTTATATTAAATCAGACAATTTAACAATCGTAAATATTAGTGCGGGCATTATACGCACACAAATGAGATTTCTGCTTGGGATTTTGAGTTCGAGTTAGTGAATATAATTCGCTAACTCTATACCCTCTAGTTAAATACTTAATGTATTTTTCGAGAGTTGAATTTTTGTAGTTCGGTCGTAGCTACCTGATGTGATGAGTAGACCTTACTTTTCTGTACGAAACCGAATTACCAACACAAAATCTCAAAGAGATTTCTCATTTTTGAGAGTTGATATACACTTTGTATTGACTCTGCGGGAAAGAAAAGGGGGGAGGGGATGAATATTTTCTACTTTTGCTGGTAGATATATTAGGAGTGTGACTCCATTATTTTTCTGATTTGCCAAATCGAAAATAATGAGTATGTCATTACAAATAGTATGTTGTCTATAAAAAGCCGAAAACAATTTATATGAAAAAGAGATTATTCGTGAAATCGGTATTTCTAAAAAAGTTAAAAAATTGTCACAATAAGGAAGAAATAAAAACTACAATATAAAATAAAAAATAAAAAGTTTTTCATGTGACAAAAGAAAAAAAAATAAAGTGAAAATTGACTTGTGAAATCTGGTGAAATATGGATAGATGTTTTAAACTCAATTGCTTTTGTTATGTGTGTGGAAAATTTAAAATTATGATCAACCGCCGTAAAGTGATGAAACCGCCGATTTATATCGACTATACCTACTTTTCACAAAATGTTATTAGTGGTGTAAATTGGACGCCATCTATTGTTTGTACAGTATGCATTTTCCATCTGTATAGATGGCAAAACACTGGAGCCGCAATGTCATTTGGTGTCTGGATGATGATATGGGTAGATCCACAAGTACATGATCCAGTTCAATGTTATGGGTGCTCGAATTATATTCTCGATACAAACAGAAAAAAATTGGTTCTTTGACATACATACACTGCAACGACATAAGCTCAATTACCGCTGCCGCATTCAGATGAAATTCCTATTCCGGAAAAATCAAACCCAACTGAAGAATATTTACCACCAACATTTGAATCTGATGAAACCGGAGAAACACCCGTATCAATGTATCAACCATCAAATAATGTCACTGCGCCATGAAATTTTTGTCTTGAGGTAAATGTGTACCCAACATTATTTTTTGCTACATTAATTCTTGCAGTTTTATTTTCCTTCGAATAAAACGCTTTCAAAGATTGTCAAGCGTTTATTTTGATTGCGATATTTTGTTTTCGAGAATAAGGTAGGTAGGTAGGTAACTCGAGTTTATATTAACTGAAGACTATTATAAACTACATATGTATTATATTTGAATTTTGAAAATTCTAATAAAAATGTTTTCAATCCATGCCCAAACATATTTTACTATTGCATCGCATAAAGAGTAAAGAAATTTTCTAGATTGGATCTTGATCATAAAATTTCATTTCAAATATTTTATTATAACAGGGAAACATAACTCGAAATGAACCGTAAAATAAAAAATTAGTAGATGTTAAATTTAAATAAAACTCGTTTTGATCAGCGGCGAGGATTGAACTGACGACCTTCAGCATATTAATCGAACCTCTTACCACTGCCCCAATAATGTATATGTGAAAACTTTATCAATTTGCTTAAGTTCTTATTAATATTTTTCGAAATAATAATTCTATGTTACACGTTTAATTTCCAAAATTAATTAATAGCAAATAGTAATAAATCTAATGTCTACATAATAATTACATTATAATATTCACATAGTGCAAGCGAAGTGCAAATTAATAGAATGTATAAAAACAACAAATTAAAAGAATGAAATTGTAAATAGCCGCCCCGGTGGCACAGTTGTTAGCATTCTTGCTTTAAGCTCCGGAGGTCCCGAGTTCGATTCTCGACGGGTGATGAAAAAATCACGGCTGGAAAATTGGAATTTTAAAATGTTTATTAAAAAACGAAAAATTATCATTAATGTCTAAAACTAGTAATTTCAAGTTATCATCGATTCTTAAGAATTGAAATTTTCGTGCTCCAAAGTCCTGAATGAACAGACACAAGAATTCTTGTGTCTGTTCATTCAGGACTTTGGAGCACGAAAATTTCAATTTTGCTTCATATTGATAATATTGGCTTTTGTTACGAATGGTATGACGATTTTTTCAATCTAAATCCGAGAATAAAATAAAAATAAAAAAATTAAATAAAAACCTTAACGGTTCACAAAACTTTTGTGAACTTAAGTTCTCCATAGCTAGTAAAGTAATCAAATTAGGATTATCATTTTTAATTGGGTCATCGTCCAAATTATCGTTTTGAAAATCGGTATCGCTAATCGTCGTTATTAAAAATTCCGTTGGGAATCTCTATCTGTAAATCATCCTTTTTATCCCGCTGCCTCTGTAGCGTCATCAATGATATATGCTATTACCACACTGGGTTATAGCTTCTTCCCCTAGCATAAGAAAGTTTATCAAAATATTCTTCGCATATGTGATGAAGCAATTTGTACTGTATGCTCTTCGTGGCCTACCTTCTGAAATAACTAAGTTCTTCTGCCTTATAAAGATCGCTGTAACTTATTAAAATTACAACTATATTAGATCACCGAAGAGACGTAGTATCACCTGCACCTAGACTCACTGGATGCCTTTTTTCATATCGTTCCATGCAAATGAGAGTATGATAAGTGAAAAAAGTCATTTTTCAGGAAAGGAGTTTGAAGTTTTTTACTTTGGTATAGCAGCAAAGAAAATGAGAGTATAGTTTGTTGTTTCTAACCATCAGGGAGGATTTCGATTTTTATGAAAAATTGCCATCGTATAAAATCATATTCAGAGAATTCAATTAAACGATTATTTGAGAATATGATATAGTCACTTATCATACTCTCATTTGCATGGGACGAATAAGTGATCGGCAAAGTTGTTGGCCGGAATAATAAGAACAACTTTGCTGAAGAAAGCAAAACGAAAATCTTAGTGGTTCAAGAGCTATCAACGCGAGAATTGGTGTAAGTATATTTTGACATTTTTTTGGCACTGAGCCAAATCATGTCGAAAGCGATATCTCAAAAATGGGGACTAACTTTGAAATGGGACTAGCACCATTGGTTTCAGCGTACTCGAATTAGGTTTATGGTACCTCCTGGGTGCCCAGCTTGTCACATAAAAAATTTCAGCGATTCAAGCAAAGTGTTATAAGTCGACTAATAAGTCGTTCATATCGGACGTGTTTTAATGTTTTTTTAATTATTAAGGAAAGTTACATAATGTAACTTGTTTTTTGATGTCATTGTTGAAAATCGCGCAGTAAGCTGTTGTTTATGAAGTACAGTGTTAAATAAAATGGTGACGGCCTCGGGCCTAGTAAGAGTAGTGTAGGGTTGGGAATCAATCAGGGTTGTTATTGTACATCAAAATATTATCATCTAAAAAAATTATTCTGAGTGCTCTGTCATCACCCTAGATTAATGGTGCTTCTCACGTATAGGCTTCATGAGTGACAAATTTATTAGCTAAAACTATGCCACGCTCCAGGCTAAAATCTTCTTAGAAGGCCATGAATTTTTGTGTCCGATGGGTTGTCTGGTCTTAGTTGGTTCTGTCCTAAATGCATCATTAATATGAAAGAATTGCTTCTAAATTTTACAACTCATAATGAATAAAATTATTAAAACTGGCGAGACTTTAAACAATACAGTGCATGCACTGCCCATAACTTCTAAGGTAAATGAGGAACGCAGAGTTACATAAGTGCAGGCGAAAGCTCAACACGATAATCACCTAATACAATAAGCTGCATCTCCGAAATTCCAAACACTCAAACACCGTCTGGTTGAATATTGAAACCGCCAACATTAATAACAACAGCAATATCTACATCTCCATCGATAGCAGTGACTTCCACAATAACATCATCTGCACGAATGATGGAGCTGTCTAATTTACTGTTGCAATCTTGGCGGAACGCAATATTTCGATGACCTACTTACCATTAGTGTGGTAAAACCTAGGCGATGAATTCACCAAGAAATATTTTAGTTTTAAATGATCAACAAGAGATGTGAACACTTATTCGAAATACTACTAAAATGTCTTCAAAAGTGACAAAAATTTTGTAATTTTGTTTTGAAAACAAAGCATTATCTATCCATAGATCTGAATTTTTTCCAAACGACTATATCATTGATGCATGTGATCGATCGGCCATGAATACTGAAAAAAATAGGGGATTGTATTGTCTTAACCATTCTTCTTATCTTTAGTCAAGTATAATTTGAATTGTCTTAAACTTCCGTTGAACACTTATTGGTTAAAATAGCTTTGTCATTATCTGGAAGCGAGCTGTTTGCTAAATGTTGTGATGCATTTGATGATAAAATCGGTCAACTATAGGCTACCGTTCAGGTTGTAACCTGAATCAGATTAACAATATACCAAATGTGAATGGGCGCATGCTGGGCGTGATATTTCAGTGTAACACAATCATTATTCTCTTTTGTTTTAAATGATGGGCACCATACCTATATAGAAATACTGGCATGCAACTTTAAAAAAATAAATAAAAACGAATTTAATGAACGTTTAACATAAAAAATTTAGAAACAAAGGCTTATCGACAAATGAAAAAAAAACAATTCGGAAACAGATAAAGTTGATTTCATCAACATCAACTCTAAATACGACAATTATTTTAATATCAGAGATCAAAATTACATTAAAAATGTTCAAGATGCGGTTAAACCTGATCCAAAATACTTTTGGAAATATTTTGCTATCAAACGTGAAGTTAAAAGATATACTGCAACAATGCATTTATATGGGAATCTAAACAATCAGACCCAACGTTTAATTGCACAAGTTTGACTGTACAAATCAATAGTTGTAAGTCTATTGGACCATATATGGAGCAAAACAGAGCAGTTTTGAAATATTGTGCCAGTGGCTTGTGCAACACAAAACGATTTTACTTTCTTGCAGCATCTTGATCTGTTTCCGAATTGCTTTTTCCATTTTTCGATAAGCCTTTGTTTCTAAATTTGTTTCTAAAACATATTGGTTTGCAACATTTTTTCAATCGATAAACAAACCAGAAGTTATTCATGTCTTCAAAAACTACAACATTGGTGAAGATGAATGTTGGGTGATTGACAATACTTTAAATTTTTTTAATTTAGCTTCACAATAATGTGTTTCATTTTGTATTCTTTTCACATTACGCAATGACAATATTGAAAATAATTTAATTTTAGTACTTGGTCTAATTCGCGCTTCGTCCGTCGATTTTGTTAATCCGCATATATTTTCAAGTAATCTATAACTTTTGCGATATTGCATTACTGCACTACAGCATCGAGGGGGGGAGTAATGATATATCGCCAGTTTTATTTGTGATCGGACAAGACTGATAGTCGGGCTGTGCGTCAAACATATAATCGTCAATTCTAGTCTCTTAGTTCACTAAACGCGCTTAGTTACTAATCTTGAAATAAAAAGCGACTAGCTAATCTCCAACTCGGCACACTACAGTTAATATCGAAAAATTCACGATAGAATATGATTCAACGTTGAAACCTTTAAGTGATTTAATGAGGAGGTTTCTAAGATTAAAGATATTTGGAGTGGTTGTCAGTTATCGGTTGGTGATCCTCTGAAACTCCTTATTATCCACATCTGGGTACCTGGTCGACCAGATGATCCTAGTGTGGCACTGGCAATTATAAAATATTTTTGTTTGATACAAACGGGAGGCTAATCGCCAATCCATTGTTCTCCGGGTGGAGCTCAAGACATTCGAGTTTATTTCTCGTTCCGACCTCTGTCTTCGTTAGGTTCATGAGAGGATTGTGTCCAAGATCATCTCTGAACCGTAATTTTGCTCTTCGTATGTTTTTTAAGGCTTTTATCATGACTTCCATGATCAACTTGCATTACAGCAAATCAGCTTTATTTGGATTAAGAAAGTTGCTTGCTACATCGCACACTGGTTTATGTTTCATTCAAGATCTTATCTTTTTGATATTTCTATTTGTGAATTTAATATTTCTAATGGTAGTATTTTTTTAAAATATTCTGTCAATAAAACTAGACGTTGCATTTATATATCTAATAATATAAGCGCATCTCTTATCCATGAGTGCAGTTCTGCTGATCTTCCGGCTGTGCTTACCAATATTGTACCCAACTTACCTAAATTTGTACTGGTTAAAGCTTCATTATATCTCCCATATAACTCTGGTCATCCTCCTCCTTCTGAACAACCAACTAGACCTGTATAAGATGGGTAGAGAAGAATATCCCGCTTTTAGTAACAACTATTTAAAGACTCTTGAACTAGAAATGCTCAATAAAGGCTGTGAATCAACTTTTGTTAATTCTGCCTGGCGCAGAGTGATTGATATCAGTTTGTATTCGTAGTCTATTGTTGATTTAGTTTTAAACTCTTCTAACATTATTAATTCTTTTAACATTAACCTTAAAAATTCACAAACAAATTAGAAAGTTGAAAAATAGAGCGAAAACAACTAATCTTCAATCTGATTGGGATAGTTTCCTAAAATCCCCAAAGAATTATAATAAAAGTCAGCCTTCTGCTGTAGCTATAGACTTAATAAATCTATGTCTAAAAATGAAGTATATAGACTTGATGTCCTTCGTCTACCTAACGGCAAGTTTACCTCTTCGAAAAGAAAGACGGGTAGGCTGTTTCTGTTCGTGCACTTTCCTGGTTGTGTCATAATCGATAATGATTGTGATGCCTCTCAAAGCAAATCAAATTATTATACCTGAAGCTCTGCGTTGGAGTATTCCTTCTTGGCACCATACAAAATAAACAGGTGATCCTGATGGGAATTTTTCCTGTTTTAGCTCGATTAAGTAATTCATATGTCCAAGTTAACCCTGTCTAATTTTACTTTTTCGGGTCATGGCCGGTTTAGAAGTTATCTACATCAAATTGGGCTGGCTCAGAACACTTTATGTGAGGACTCTCTCGAAGATGATTGAGACTGTGAGTTTTTTAATTCACCCAGTAGGCTATTGAATATTTTAAGTGCCAATATTAGAAACGAATTTTGGAAATTTCTAGTACTAACATTAGACTGACTGACTTTAATAGGAAAAAATGATTTTAAAACTTTATAGTAATATGTAGTATAATATGTTTTTGAGCTATAACAAGAGAGAACACACAATATGACACATATAATTATAAAGGGAATCGATACGATTGTATCGCACAAGTAATTGGTACAATAGTATTGCAATGTTCAATTCAATTTTTTTAGATTAAGGTACAGAATACTTATGATTTAGAGCTAACAGCTCCTATTTTCTGGAAACCGAGAGCCATTAACTTGCAAACTGGAAATGTCTTTGCTTATGAAATCTAATTTAGGCTGGAAAATTAAATTAGCGGTTAGAGTAAAAGCAAGTTTCCGGAAACACAAAATTACAGTTAAGAAGGAAGAGAATTCACATTGTGTGCATACTTTAATTAAAACTCACCTGAGGTTCATTTTGTCGTTACCATACTTCATAAAGCAGTCGAATTACTTCAAAATGATTTTTAAATCTTCAATAAAACCGGATACAATCAACAAAATTTGGCCGACAAAACCACTTTTTTCGTTGTTTTGGAGGCCCTGAGGCAGTCTGTCTATGTGTGGATGGCTGTATATCGTCTCGAGAATGGCTTATCCAACTTGGAATTTTTTTTTTGTTAATTTTTCTATTCAAGCTTTTGGAATCTGCACGTCAAGAGATTTGGGTACCTGCCGTATGAATTTGCAAATAAAAAACACTTAGCTTTAACACGATGTCTTCGACCCACACTGAACAATTTTTATGTATAAGCTGGTTTAAAGATTGAGTTGGGGTTGGATTGGTGTAGAGTTGGAGTTGGGTTAGAGTTAAGTGAGCAATTTAGATGGGGATTTATTTGTGGGTTGAGTTAAAGTTAGCTGATTTGATTTGACTTGTTCTTGTATGTATTTAGTTTTTCAGGCCATTTTGATTTAGAAGTTGAGTTAGGGTTGAGTTGGAGTTAGGTTATAATTGAGTTGAACTTGAGTCAGCGATTCAGTTAGAGATTGATTTGGGAGCTCTGTTGGAGGTTAGAATGAGTTGACTTGAGATGAGTGCACGTATATGCATTTAATTTTTCAAACCGAAGTTCTGACCACCTCATGAGGTATCAGTCCTTTGTACACTTTGTCTGTAGTTTAAAGTTTGGTAAAATAGCAAATCCAGACAGTAAAGCATATTGTGGTTTGTTATTTCTGTGGAATATATTTTAGAACTCGAGGTATACCAATTATTTAGATCATTTTTACGAGGGCAACCCGCATATTATTTAACTCCAAACCAGGTTATATACTGATAAGTGATAACCAAAGAATGAAAAATGTTTCTTTCATCCCTACCCTATGGCGACTCGAAAACCAAATACTCTCCGATCTAAGTCAGCAGCTTTAACCACTGTGCCGTTTAGCCGTCAAGTTTTTGAACAATATCCATTTACATTTGATTGTGCCCTATATCAATGTGAATTTGATTGAATTTTACGTAAGACACCCACCGATACATATTCATGCGTTTTTAGACTTAACAAAAACTTTACCATTTTCAAATAGACCGGTGAAGTATTTACTAATCATTTCCTAAATATTTGCTTTTATTTTTTTTCTGTTTAGAGGAAGTGTAGCAAAAACTTAATGCGCATTTTAAAATTTAAATTTCAATGCTATAGGTGTAAACAAATTTTAAAATTACTAAACAGACTCTAATATTTCGCGGTACAGTAGTTACCAGTCCCTGCTACATACTATGTATATATAACATAAAACAAAAGATCAAAGCATTATATGGAATATTGTCTTATAGCTAAAATGATTTATTATTGATTTTAATGAGCGTGTACACTATGAATCGAATGTAATTATTTTTTGGTAGTTTCGCTTCTCTATGTATATCGCGTAACTCGTAACTACTTACAACGAAAAACTATTTGAAGTTTTTTTTATTTTTTATTTATTTAGTCGTTAACTACTAGGCTGCGCAACCTTGTTATACAAAGTCAATATACACAATCATTTACATATAAGATGCTTTACAAATTGCTTGAGTATTTTTTTTTTTTTTGTTTTTTGGTTAATTTGTCTTAACCGTCAACAATGTAAGGAAAAATTAATAAATAACAAAAAAATAAAAAATTAAATTAAAAAGGCGGGAAGATAATTGAAATATTTTTAAATTATGTAAATTTGTGTTTATATCGAGTAAACTATAGTTTTGTAAAATACATAACAAGACATTAGGAAATTTGTAGATAGTGTGGAATGTTAAGTACACATACACATAAATATATAACAAACGTTTGTCAATTCAATTTTAAATATCACCTGATTTGAGAGATGACCCCCCCGCCACCTCGTATATACATATGTTGGATGTGATGACCGTGACAATTTTAATTATATTGAAAAATATTAAATTCACACCATTACTTGGGTGCCTTGTTTTATGTATAAGAATAATATTTTATGTTGTTTTTTTATTAGCAGCAGCAGCAGAAGCGGCGCGAATTAGACAGGAACCGAGAAATGAATTTCCTCAATAAAATTTGTTTTTTAATTTTTTTTTTTACGTTTCTGAAAATAATTTTGCTCGAGGATGAGCTTTACGCATTTCAAGTTCGTCATTTAAAAGGTCAGGCACTCTATTATATACAATTTTGACATTGAATAAGGCAGATTAAATGAATTTGTAATGGAATTAGTATATATAGTGTTAGTGTATAGAAAACACTGGAAACGGGAATGTATAGTTAGTAAATAGAAATCTTTGTTACACTTTAATTAAAATTAGGCAATAAATTTATTGTATGAAATGACTTTATTATAGTCGTATTCGTGTTGCTCCCACCAATTGACCGATTATTGTTGTTTTTTTTAGTTAAAATCCAATAACAGCAAATTATTTAATTGTAAGCAATTTTGTTGAATACTTCTTATACGTTATGACTAACTAATGACCATTATAAAAAATACATAAAAAGTTAATTTTAATAAGATTTTATTATATGGATGTAGAAACAGCCCACACAATTTCTTCTTTTAACGTTATATAAATACAATATATAGCTAATATCGATCTTAATTGCGTTTTTTTTTTTATAATATTCTGGAAGCACAGTGCTGGATGTATACGAATATAAGATTCCGGCCCACATATCGCTTAATCATTTGTTTAATAGTTTTGAATGTGTACGCTTAAATTTGCCCACCAGATTTATAATTTTGAGATGAGTCTAAAGTTACTTCTAAAAAAAAATCAACTTAAACCTTTAAGGTGGAGATCACCAAACTATGGATTGCGGGTCAAATTCGCCCCGCCTGCTTTAATTCGTATTTAATTGATTTACAGCCGATGATTAACTAATAAAATCACCCATTCAGGCAAATTTTTATGTACAGAATTTGTCTAATTTAATTTGAATATATTTATAATTAATGGCGGCAACATCTAAAATAATTTACATAATTTACGATAAAAGTTCAAAACGAAAATAAATTTTTAAACTGTTTTAATTCTCAAATGCTAAAATAAGATTGTTCAGCGCCCCATGTTGGGCGCCACAATTTAAATGTAAATATTTACCAATTTAAATTAAATTGCGTTCATCTAAGTTCACAAAAATGAACTTTATACATTTGGATTGCACATTTTACTTAAATGGTGATGGACAAATAAAATCAATACAAAGTATATTTCTTCACATATGTATATACGACCAAGAACTTACAATTCCAATTTTATCGACAAACTTCCTTTCCAAAATTATGCAGTTTATTTGTAATTTTTTTTTTATTTTACATCACGACAATCTTAATTAATAATTTTATTTTGTTTTTTTTTTATTGATCAATAAATATTGATCATCTTCTTTACCGAATCTTTCCTTGTTTATTGAATTCTTATGTATATTGTAAATGTACATATTTGTCTTCTTCATCGTTATCTTACATAAATAATCGCGGCGTACATAGATCGAGAGTGTCAAAAGTGTAATGCTGAATTTTATTTAAGATTCGTGTTTACCTCAATAAATTAAATCGAATTTTTTTTTTTTTTATTAGTTAAGCTTTTTAATTTAATTAAGCTCAATTAAGTATAAACATGTGTATACCAGTTATACTTTCTAATTTTAATTAGCAATCTTTTTATTTATTGACCTTGAACATCTTTATTGACTTACTTCAACTATTATATATAGTAAATCGCAAAGTATACAAGACATAAATTATATTTAATCAGTCAGTTGCTGTACGAATACGTAATCAATATAAAAAGTGGTTCAATAAATTTTTTTTTTGGTATTGAATTGAGCTTTAATTAGTTGGCGCACACGGCGCACGCAAAAAAGGTCAATGTCACTCATAATAAATTATTTGGTTGCGCCAATCTACATTTCTTTGTAACGCCCTACCGTTCGCTTTTATGTATTGATTTATTATTAGTTCATATATTGAGATCTAAGATAATATACTCAAAACACAAGATCTGCACGAGTTTGACTAATTTATGTACATAATGAATTTTTTTTTTTGTTTGGTTTGCTTTGTGGTTCACCCGCTACAAATTCAAGTAGCTGCAAATCGTGTATATAAGAATTGGATATATGTCGTCGTCGCGGTATATAAAGAATATTGGAGAATAATAAATAAAAGTAAGAATTTATTTCGTTATTATCTCGACGTCTTATGGAATTCAAAAGATTTCTAGGGTGTGTGTTTGTGTATGTAAATACGCATTGTGTATGGAAAGATGAAATTTCTTTTTTTTTATTTTGTGTTTTAATTGATGAAAAGGAAATGTAGGTTAGTTGCGAATTGCAATTTGTATGTACAATTTGAAGAATGAATGTTGGCGTTCAATACACCAAGGTATCTATTAAAATCAAATTAGAATTGAAAAGTTTAATGTTCTGGGCAGAAGCTATAAATTTTTTAATGAATGCTTTCGATACATTTAGAACCAATAATTATAAGACACTCCTCCATTTGTGCATAAATTCATTAAATTTAGTTTATGGAAATGGGTTTAAGCTAGATCACTCTATAAAATAAAACGACACAATTTTGAGATGAGGAATAAAAAAAATTTCGAATTTCAGTACCAACTAGAGTTGTTCAAAACGGGACCCCGGGATCCCATTAATTGAATTGTGACCGGAAATTCCTGGGATTTCCCACGTATAGGAAGTTAGCACAAAATGTTCATCTCGAAAAGGTTTTTTTCAAAATGTGTGTCTCGGCTAAAATTTTAGCAAATTTTCATTCCATCCAGAACATATATTCAAAACTCTTAACCAAATGGTATTCATACCGACAAATAATTATAAAGAAATTGATTAAGATTTAAGAGCATTATTGTAAACTAAATATTTATTGATAGTTCCTTTGGACACAATTTACAGTACCTACATTTATAGTGAATAAGCACTAAGCGGTTAAATTTCAATTTCGAAATTTCTTGCGCCGATCTCAGAGATGTTTCCATGAAATGATGTGCATTATACGACCTAACACTTATCCAATTAGAAAAAACTACGCTCGTTAAGAAATCATGGGGATTAAGGATGAGAAACCGCAACGTAAATGTATTACGAAACAATTGGTTTGAAACTGATGCAGAGCGCAAAATTATGTCGAGCGGAGAAATTATTGGATCAATTCACGGAGATAGAAAACAATATCCTTGCTGTAGATGTCACCCATAAACCGGACATAGAGGACGAGGAGAATTATTATAAAGCGGTAACGAGAATCAATAAAATATTTCCAAAACTTGAAATAGATAGCGGCAATCTAAACACCAGAGTGGCAGTATTTCCATGATCTCTGCGGTGAAGCTGCTACCTAGTGTGCTATGTCACATGGAAAAAATTGCGTACACGATATGACAGGAAGAAGTGCCCGATCAACATTCTTTAGCTCAACAAACCACATCAATGTGAAACAGTTATTGGATACCTCTGATGAACTGCTTAAAGAGTGAAGACATTGGGGGAAGACGGAGAAGCCAGAGATCCTTGGCTCATTTACATCATATTGAATAAATTGGATAACGAGTCAAAGAATCAATGGACAACAATACAGCAGAAAAGCAGATACCTACGATCCAAGAATTATTTGATTTCGTGTTACAAAGAAGTGATGCGTTAGAATCTATGAAAGTTCATCCAAATGGAATAAATCAATCAAGCATTTGTCGATTAAAGGTCATATCATGACCAATCATCCAAATTGTCGCATATGTCAATCAAGCAACCATTACATTTACAAATGTTCACGATTCAATGAATTGGAAGTCACGAATCGACGGAAATGGACTAATGAAAATAGACGATGCTTTACTTGTTTAAGCAACCGACATGCTGTCTTTAAATGACAATCAAGGCGACGTTGCAGAATATGTGAAGGAAGACTAACACGCTTCTTCATGTATATCGACTCAACGGCGAAAATAAGCACGGAAGATCAAAAACCGGTTGCTGTGGAGTTACCAAAACCAACCACAGTTTTAACACATTATGACAATCCTACCAACTGACATGGCGAAGTTAATTAGTTCGTCCGGAACATTGTTGTGTTGTCGCACACTTTTGGATGCTGGATTCCAGGCCTGCTTTATAACTAAGTCTTGCATTCAGCGCATGGAAATTCGTCATAAGAATAGAATAATTACATTACGAGGCCTAGGTCATGTGGAAGCAGATACCACTAGATGAATCGCATTCATCCAGAAGTAGACCCTGCTTTCGCATTGAACGTATTTATTGTTAACAAAATTTTGTCAAAATTACATACAATGACCACTTCTTCAAGACATTAATCGATGGCCAGAATAGAACAAGTGAAAACATGCCTATCCACCAAAACACAATTTTCAGATTGGTTGCAGCAGGAAACCTTCATGTAATGACAACATTATAATTGGGCTTACAACGAACATATCTGAGCTTGATTTCGATCGAAACCTTACGGAGATTTTGGGAGATGGAAGAAGTTGAAGCGAAAACCAAATTGACCGATGAAGAACAATTCTGCGAAAACCATTTTCAAGAGAATCTAGCGAGTATCAAGGTTCAAAGTGAAATTTCCATGGAAGCGAAAAAGAAATATTTTAGGGGAGTCATTACCCATCGTAATTCAGTGATTACAGGGCATGGAACGAAGATTCCAAAGGGGTCAGTTGTTATACGTAAAAAATGTATGGATGAATATATAAGGCTGGAGCATATGAAAAAATACCGCTAACAGAAAGAAGTAGTTTTGGAGCGTACCTCCCTCATTATGGAGCATTGAAGCAATCCAGTACCACTACTAAACTCCGAGTTGGCTTCGATGCATCATCGAAAACAATTTCTCACGTCTCATTGAATGATGGCTTCGCTGTGAATCCGACAATACATCCTTCATAGACAGAAATCATTTTGTGTTTCCGAGAACGAGCCATTGTATTTGAAGCGGATGTCGAGAATATGTACCGACAAGTATGGGTTGATGAGAACGTTACCAATTTTCAGCGGATAGTATAGAGAAACCACCTTTCTGGACTAATTCGGCATTATAAGCTGCTTACGGTAACATACGGGACATCATCAGCTCCATTTTTTGCTATACGAGAGCGTTTCTACGAGCAATTCTCGAGGATTTCTACTTTGACGACTTGTTGTCTGGGGCCAACTCTATTGACACGAGTCAAAGGTTCCTATTACGCAAATGGGTATCCAACGCAGACGAGTTATAAGGCAAAATACATTGATGTTTTTCAACTCAAAGACAATTCAGACATTCTAAGGGTGTTGGGCCTACGCTGGAGTCCAACTCGAGATGCAATCGATTTTCACGTGGACATCGAATATATGTACAACGCACATTCCAAAAAGAAAGGTGTTAAAATTTACATTCAGTTGAAGACATAAACATTAACCGGTTTATAGGAAGCACAAATTCCGTTCATCTACTTCCGTTTGATGTCAAGTAATGGAAAAGTTTGCTTGAATCTAGTTACTACTTACAAAGTTGATAAAATTCGTTGATCAAAACTCCAAACTCCAGTTTAATAAAATTATTATCTAGTCCGATTCTAAAATAGTACTTGGCTATGGCTTTCGAAACATCTGCAATGCTGGAAAACAATCATTATAAATCGACCTTCAGAAATTCTCGAAACCATACCCCGTCTTAATTGGAAAATGTACGTTCCGCCGGCAATCCAGCAGATTGTGCCTCGCGTGGTGTAACACCACGCATAATTTAAGAGTACATATTTGATCTTTGGTGAAGGGGGCCGAAGTGGTTAAGTATAGCGAGAAGAAAACGTGGCCTTCGGTAACAACAGAAGAATTACGCCATCAATCCCTCAATCTAACCATCAATGAGAACTTGATTGCGGACTTGTCTGGGAGGTATTCGTTATTTAATAAACTAATAAGGAGCATTGCTACTATCTACAGATTTGTCATACATATAAGAAAGGAGTTTAATGATGAAGATAGCCTGACGAAGTCTGACAGCATATCTAATCCGAGTAAACTGAAAACATTGAGCCCATATAAAATGCCAATTACGACACAATGATACGTGATACTACCATAACGACACGTAATACTACCAAATCAGTCCAATATTTCAACACGAATAATCGAAGAAGCTCATCGAGACTATAAACAAGCTGAAGCTTCGTTATTATTGTTAAACTTGAGACAAAGTTTTTGGATCATCGGTGAAAAACGAATAAGTCGTCAAATCATTAGTAGATATATCGTGTGTACGAAAATCAGAGCCAAAACGAACGTGCAAGTCATGGCAGATTTGCCAGCAGCAAAAGAAGAATTTATCAGGCTATTCCTAAAAGTCGGTGTCGATGTCGATTTCACTGGTCCGCTGTCAATACACTTGAATAAGGGCCGCGGACAAAAAACGTATAAGCGATAAGGCTGTACTCCTAGAATTAGTGAGCGATTTGAGTAGTGATGTATTTTTGGCCGCACTAAAACGGTTTGTCGCGAGGAAGGGTACCAGCACTGACATATATTCAGATAATAGCACCAATTTCGTGGGTCCATAAGCTTCTGCAACAAAATTTCAATATACTGATAGAATAGTCTACTGACTGTTCTCAATTTTTTCCAGAAATTTATATATTTGACACCTAAATCCTCCAAGCGCCTCCAGTTTCTGTGGTCTGTGGGAAAGCTCAATTAAATCGATGAAGTTTCATCTTAAGAGGGTAATATGCGCTAGCATACTCACCATGGAAGAAATGACCACCTTGTCGGCAGAGGTTGAAGTGATACTGGACTGCAGACCGTTGTGTATATTATCGCCTGACGATTTAGACCTGTTAACGCCATCGCATTTTTTAATTAGACATTCCAACGCAAAAATTCCCGAAGCAAGTATAACTGATGTACAGTCGAATTACAACCAGAAATTTCAAAACGTCACGTATAGCGCAACAATTTTCCAAATGATGGCACGCCAAGTATCTGACATCGTTACAACAGCGAGTAAAATGACATACAACTAAAGAAAACATCAGAATAGGTATTTCGTTCACAGAAAAGCCATCAAGTTTATTTCTTGTTATCTTTACTTCATTTCCTGTCCAAAATTTTCACTATTTCTATGAAATTATGGCACTTTTAAAGTGAGATAACAATTGATAAGGCGGGAAATACGCAAAAAAATTATTACCGACTCCATTCGGACAGCATAATAAAAAATTGTGAATGTAGGGAACAAAAAAATGTCAAAAATTAGTACTAAAAAGTATTTATCACAGTTTTGGACATAGTTTTTGAAATTTAGATTTTGGATTATCGAATTTTGTGTATCTAAATCCAGTAAGCTTTTCAATATAAAATATTTCATAATTTTAATTAGTAAAAAGTGACCATGCAATTGGCAAACACCTTAACAATGATCGTGTAAAAAATTGAAACAGTTTCGATGAATCACATAAAATATAATCGTGAATCGTGATTAACGATCTCGAATTAAATTAACAAATTCGATTTGATAGAACAGGTAGACAATATTAGATTATGTATAGTATGTACATACTTAATTGAGCAATAATAGTTTAAACTCCATAACAATTCTACACAAAAACCTATTAACAAATCATATTCAAATTAGAAAGGTAATCCGCGCGCGCGCATATACTTTAAAATAAATTTTCAAATTAATTAATTAATTTGTAAACGCATATATAATGTCTTTGTCAACGACCGGTACCGTAAAGGTATCTTCCCCTTGTTTCTAATTTGTCGTGTGTGTGTGTGTGTGTGTGTGTACAAATATATTAAAATAACGCAATTAAAACATTTTTTGCAAAATTGTTGAAACGCGATTTGAATTTTTGTATATATTTCCAAATTAGAGATTATTAATTATTTGTGTGGGTGTGAGAGTGTTCGCGAGATGGTCTTAAGATATGATTGGCTCACTTTATGATCACAGCAATTTTTTAACGTTGCAGCACGTTCGATCAAAAATTCGAGTATGACTTAATGATGAAAGAATTGATTTTTTTTTATTAATAATAAAAGGAAAGGAAAGTTTTGACACATGATTTAAACGCCAATATGTTACATTCACTGGAAGTTGTATTATATGTATATGGTATGGTAAGTAATCAATATTTTGGTACCGCTCCTTGAAACAACAATACTTTAATTTTAACACATTTTGTACGACCTAGGTTCAATGATTTCTCGTATAATGCAGCCCGGATATTGTAAATTCCAAAACATACTCGTTATTCAGCTGATCAAAAACTAAATGGTCTGCAAACAAAAAAAAACAAAAATAAATGTTTACAATATTTTAGCTTCTAATCAATAATTTTAGGAAAAAGAAAAGAATTTACTCGCGTAAATTGCTGTTAATTAGTAAGGCGGCGATAATTTTACCCAAATTATTTTTAATGCTGTTAAGTAACACCTCGCGATATGAGATAAGTACACACAATTATTATGAAGGCTAAATATCTATCTGTTTATACAATATAAAATGAGAATACCTTAACCAACTCCTACATCATAATCGTCACACACATAAGACAAATGTGCAACTTTGATATCTCGAAACTTAGAAACTAGAAACTATGTATATACCATAAAGTCATTGCGTCACTGTATAACAAAAAAACAAAAATTAAAAACTTCCAAACTGACAGGGAACAAATCGACATTTCACATAACACGATAACAAAATAGCTTGTGCGGTATGGTATCCACACGCAGACACACACAAAAGATTTGAATACACAATAAAAACGCGAAATGGCGCGCATTCATTATTCATTTGTGTCGCGAATGCCCTTCAAACATAAAATACAAAAATCAAACGAATTACAGAAAATAATCAAAAAAAAATTCTATTTGTTGTTTTGGATTTTGAGTTTTTATTTTTATTCAATAAATTTTGTTAATTTTGGTTTCTAGATTTTTACAAAAATTAATCATTTTCAGTTTAATTTCTTGTTATATTCAAAAAATTTGTTTATAATTAGAAATATTTTGTTTATTTTAGGGATATTATTAGTTTCGGACCAATTTGTCAATAGACCGTTTACAAGCGAGGTTGAATTTAGTATAGATACCAATCTTATTTTGATTTAGTATTATTTAATGGTTACATTGTGAAGTCAAACTTTACGATGCTGTTGCCAATGAAACTATGGAACTTCCACTCTAGCTGGAACTCAGCTCTAGCTGAATTTTTTGCGAGTTTGAGCTGTGAATGAGAATAATCCTAAAATTATCAATATTTCCCTCCAGTTTTCCGACAAATAAAATTAACTGTGGGGCAATCCATATCAAAATGATGAGCGGAACTCGATTTTCCAAAAAAACTTCAATTTTTATAATATTTGCATAATAGTTGTCTTAATCAGAAGTATCGCTGTTTTTTTTTATCGAGGGAGACCATTTTTGGGGAGTAATTGGAGCTCTACGGTTAAATGTTGCTACATCTGGTATTTTTATATTGGGTTACTTTGCATTCTTATTTATTTTTACCGCTTCTGATTCTCGTTGTGGGCTCGACGAAGTTGAAATTTTAATTTTAAGTGTGTCCTTGTAAAATTTTCCCATTACAGCATGTATACTATAATTTGGGTCTGGCCTCAAATATTAACGAGTTTCGTGATATGTTTAATGAGGCTTCAATTGTTATATTTTGTTTCTCTGAGACTTTTTGAACCCAAACATTTATATTTCAACTTTGACCCTTAAACGCTTTAAAATATTTATGAAGAATAGGGACCGCACACCATACTTGGGCGAGTAAACTACACTATATAATTTAGGAAGGCATTTGACAATTAAAGGATACATTTAAAGGATACATATTACATATCTACAAGTTAGACTATTCTATATTTTAGAATAACTCAACAGTGAACCTCAACCTGTTGGATACGTCTAGTATGGCCAAAATTTTGCAATTTAATGCTGTTACACTCGTACATTGCTACTCGATAATGAAATATCGCGGTCAACTGAGAATTATCACTGCGATTTTTTTAAAATTTATAGAATTCAGTATTGGAATTAAGGCATTCTACTAAATCTAGTAAAGAAATTACGCTAACTTAGATAATTGTGTTAATCCATCAGATCAATATCAACTAGGGCTTGTAAAAACCCGGTTTTTACCCGGATAATCCGGTTTTTAGGATTTTTCAATCCTGAAAACCCGAGTTTTTACAAGCTTTAATTTTGAATAGAATTTATTTTGAAATATAAATCCGGGTTTTAAGTAAAAAACTCGGGTTTTCGGATTCCTCACATTTGGAGAAACCTGGGTTTTTGAGACCGTTAAAAATCCGGTTACAAGCCCTAACAACCGTCGTCAACAGAGTTGATTTATTTGTAATAGGGGTTTTGTACTTCAAATTTATCATTTTATACTTCAAAATTCACCCCTTTCCACATAAATTCACCCTTTTGCAAATCAAATTTTGATTAAAAAAGGTTGTATTTGATATGCTAAAGAACGAATTTGGGTTGTAAAATAATTCCTGCAGATTCAGTAAGTATTTGATGTTTCAAGAAATTCTTGAAATTTCCTTCCTAAAAAATAACCTAACTGCGATTGAAAACAATTTCTTGTTTCCCTCATTAGAAGGGCGTTTGCCTGAAGAAAAGGAATCAATAGAAAGTTGAGCCAAGTTTATCTCTACAGTGAATAAGGATTCGTTCTGCTGCATCGTTCGAGTTTTTTTATCACTAACACAGCCTATAGGGTCCTTAAGCCACTTGCAAATTGTTTAGAGCTTTTGGAAAAGCATTCAATTTTTAATTATTTTAGCGCATTCCTTTGGTGACCCTACACCTGCTGTCCTCAATGAAGAACTCCTCTATATACTTTCTTCTTTACTATCGCACCGTTGATCATTCTGTGAGTATTTACTCGGTGGTCTTCTTACCAATAAATTTTTTGGTTGCTTTTGATCCTGCTTTCAATAATTTTTGCTGCAATTACATTAGCTTATATCTCAGCCTGTAAGATTTTGGCATCAAGGAGCAAGTTACCACATCAGTCACAGGAGGGTCTATACATTAACAAGCTTCCATGTCAGGGTATCAACCAATTCTATTTTACCAACTGCACTTGTTAAAGTGGTCGATCAGAATAGTCTTGAGCATGAATGTAGAATAATTTTGTATTCGGCTTCCATGTCTGCATTCATTTCCGAACAAATGTACGCCAAATTGAAATTATGTATATAGGAGACAAAACCGCACTATTGTATCTAATAGCGACACTAGCGGTTCAGGAAATTAAGTAACCAAAGAAGTAGTAACTCTCACTCTAAGATCGCGTACCAATGATAGAAGTCATATAAATCATTAGCCATGGCTAAGTTATGTTCCAAGTTACCTGCTCAGTCCTTTAGTGCAAAATTAAATGACTTAAATGTAAAGCGCACGATATTGACGTAATTTTAGGTGTGCAGCACGATTTGAATGTGTTGCTTGATGGGTGAACTAGACAGGAAAACAAGGTTGTAACGCTAGAAAAAATATTTGATTAGGTCTTAGGAGGAGAGCTGAAAGCACAGGTGTTACATAAGACATCTATCAACATCGGCCAAGTATCAGAACAACAGCCAGAGCGATCAAGAGTGGCTTAAACAATTTTAGGAGATTGACACTATCTCAAATGTAAAGCGGCTAAGCGTGGAAGAAGAGATTTGCGAGAAACTATTCATAGAGTATTCATACCGGAATACAGAAGATAGATTTGTCGTAGAACTACCAATCAGACAAAATAAAGAACAACTCGGCAAATCCTTAAGTTCAGCAGAAAGGCTGCAGCGGGCTATGGAAAGAAGGTTTCAAAAGGATTCGGAGTCTAAGAAATCTTACACTTAGTTCATGGAATAATACCATCAGCTATTTTTACACACATTAAACTATTCACCGCATCCTGATATTGTTAAATCGTCAAACGGAACTCAAAAGTGTAGAATATAGTGTTTGATGATTCTGCGAAAACGCAATAATATTACGCTTCTTTATGCAATAATATTACGCTTCCGTCTAGACAAAATCGTAATTAGAGCAGACGTGGAGAAAATGTATCGGCAGATCTTGGGGAGAGAGAAGTTCGTGAAATACGAAGCAGAAGCATGGAGAGTCAACGCTAACGAGCCAATGCTAAAAGTTAGCTACCCTACCGTATGGCTCTGTATTATAGTATAGTGAACCGGGTATTCAATGAGATAGCTGATACTGATATAAACTATGGTAAATTTCCAGCAGCTGCCGTTGCACTAAGCAAATATAAATACGTCGATGATCTTATGACCGGTGCAGATACAGTGCAACAAGCAAAATAATTAAAAAATAATCTAATTTTCGTATATACTTTCTGAGTCTGAAATGAAACTAAGCAAATAGGTTTCCAGTTCAGAGACATTTCTACAATCGACGCCAGCAGAAGATAGAACTGAATCAGTTACGAATTAGTTAACTGAATTAGTTCCCAACAGTTAAGGTGTTGGGACTGCAGTGGCATCCAAAATTAAATGTCTTTACATATTATGTTAGAATGGGTACCTCAGTATTTACGAAAAGAATATTATTATCCGAGTGTAATCAAATTCTCGATGGGGATATACCTCATCGCAAAATATCAAAATAGGATGGACACATCGAATATCAATGCAGGCAAGATCAAAGTGGACATCACCAAAACCAAATGTGGAAGTTGATGACAGGGTATTACTTATTGATAAAAATATACCACCTACTAAGCAGTTACTTGGTCGAGTAATACAAGTCTTTCCTGGAAACGATATACTAATCAGAGTAGCATCAATAAAGACAATAAACCGAATTTTTCGTGTGGTTTTCCATCTTTGACCTGAATCAAGGTATATAGAAAATTAATCTTTACTGGGTCAATCAATTTAAATTGCCAAATGTTGAAAGGAGAAATATAAATAGTTAATCGACTAAAATAAAATGTAGGTTAGTTCCGTTTCACAAACTACATATATACGGTGGCATTGTCAGGAGATTAAATTACAACTATTTTTAAAGTGCAAAGGGATTTCATAACTCAATCAATCATTAAAATGTCAGTCGTTATGTTCAATAATGTACAAATGCTTATTGTAAATTGAATAATTAGTTTATTTATTTTAGATTAATCTAAATACAAAAAAAATGACCATGGCGCCACTAAAAGATATACAAACAACATTGACCGCTCTAATGTAGTTCATAAAACTCACATTAAGCCAAATTCAAACACAACCTTTACATAAAATAATTATTAATTACAAATTCAAACTGTTTGTTCTATCAACGGCCTTACAGCATCTCACACAATTTTTTCTAAATAATTATTTCAATTTTATTAATTGATTAATTATAAATTCTATTTGTAGTGTTTATAATAAGAGAACATCTTTGAATCAATCATTTTGACGCCCCTGGACATCTTCATGTCTTAGTTACACACAACACAATTTTTTTTTTCTTTGCCGTTTAGACTTTTGTTTTGTTGTTTTATATCCAGAATAATTAATTTTAAGTATAGATAATTGATGGTAAATTAAAATTAATTCATAACATGCTGAGTGTTTCGACACCGAGTAAGTCAGGTGTTTGTTTTTACAAGAAAAAAAACTACCAGGTAAGGTGTTTAATAAGCCTTTCACAAAAACACCCATGCATACACATAAAATTTATATAATCACACGGAAGATTTAAATAACAAAAAAACTGTTTTTTCAATTTTCTAAAATCTAAACAATTAAATTTACAAAACATCAATTAGTCATCATGTCATCTTAAAGAGCTTTTTATAAACACACAAAAGCTGTAGTTAAGGTCATGACGAAATTTGTTGAAGCTGTTAGCTTTGAGACCGCATAGCTCATCGTTTAGGATTAACTTTGTTTATTGAGTAAAAATTAATTATTGTGTAACTCAATATTTGATTTGAAACAAAAGGAAATATTTTATCGGAGGTCGACCAATGTGCGTCTAATCACAAGATTTTTTTTTTTTGGACGACCTTGCCGAGTAGCACTTTAATATTAACTACAATTGCCATCGCTTGACTTAATGTTGCTTAAAGTCTTTAGAAATCCTTTGATTCTTCCTTATTGCGATTAGTAGCAAATTCTTATAAATAGCTCAGTGGTGAAAATTGTTGAAAGGACATAACACACATATTTGTTTATCAAGAGTTTTTTGATGAAACGGCACAAACAGTTTGCATTGTTGCCGATGACACACTTTATGCCTCTTTTTGGCCTAAACCATCGCTATCCACATCATCTTTCCGCAGTATCACTGTAAACACAATTGCGATCGACTTACTCGAAGTGTTTCTGAAGTCTTTCAGCTAAGTGTGAAATTAAAACCAGGAGCATTTTTTTTCAATTTCGTGCCGCTCATTTTCTAATAAAAGGATCATCGTAGGCAAAATATTGATAACATATTATCAACAAAATGGGTAAGCTGTGTCCGGAGCACAGCCTCAAGGTTTTACTTAAACGAATACGCCTAGTATAGCCTTGTGGTGAAATAATTAAAATTTTTATTTCTTAATTAAAATTCTTGTATTCCGATTCTATATTACATTTGCTAGATAGAAGCATTCTGTTTATGTTTTTTATCAAGACGCACTCATTAAACACACTTTATTCATTTATGAATGAGGAAATCATTCATTATTCACTTAGTATTCTCTCGGTTTTCACTCATTATTGAGTACAATCTTTATTCACTCTTCTCAAAATGTTTACGAAAGCAGTTCAGCTGCTTTTGTAATTTTGCGAAATATTTAACAAGTGTTTTTAAAAAATTTTAAAAATGTGTGCATGTTTCATCCATTATTCACTCATTTCTCGTTATTCAAGCAATACTCACTCTGCTGAATGATGATTTCACTCATTATTCGTTTTTTTATGCACTGCGCCAGCGGAACAAGAATATGTAATAACTGAATAAAGAGTGAATAATCATTCAACATTCATCCATTAAATATTTTCTCTTTAATCCAATTTTACTGATAATTTGGATGTCTCGATTCACGAAGATTTATTCATCCTTAATCCTTATTCTAAGTGTTTTCGAAACGGTGTCAAATCTCAAATTCGTGTTATTGCAACAAGAGATTGTTTTTGGTGGTCAAGCTGCTGTGTACCTATATGGGATAAACATAAGACTCGCTTCATTTGCCATAACTGCATACAAATTAAGCAAGTTTTCACACTAACTCTTGGTGGCAGCCGCTATAAACTTCTCAGAGCATTTAAAAGCATCTTCAGGTTGGATAGATACATAGTTTCGTGAAACGGAACCAAATTTCTCAACAAAAAAAAATTATCGGGAGATTCCAACGAAATTGATGAGGAGACGATTACAAATTTTCGTAATCGGTTTTTAGAATTTTTGGCCGGATTTTCATTGGATAATACATATATTCAATGCTGACGAATGCGGGTTATTTTACAGAGCAATGCCTGACAATGTACTTGTTATGCAAAGCGATCCGTGTAAGAGTGGTAACAATCCAAAGAACGATTTATAATTTTTTTTGTGGCAACTGCAACTAGCAAAAAAGTAACACCACATGTAATAGGTAAATCGAAAAAACCTCGCTGTTTTAAATACATTACAAGCAGTAACCTATACATACCGGTATTGTATAGAGAGCCAATAAAAGTGCGCAGATGACATCACAATTATTTACTGAATGGTTGCAGATTGTGAACAAAAAAATAAAGAAACAGCAGCAATGTACAAAATACCAGCAATGATCTGGAAGTTATTGAGGAAACTCTTATATTGCCCTCTATAAGTTTTCATCCAAGTAGGGTCAACCGATATGGCTGATTTTATTGAGTGTGATACAGATGCAGCCATCTGGTAATATTTAAATCTCTCTGAAATATTTGATTCAATTCTGAATGAGCATGCTTCACAAAATGCTATTAATGACAGTGATAATAGTGACTATTGTATTGAAGTTTTAGCTGATTTAACTGAGTTTCAGATGTTATGAAAATTTTATAAATTTTGGTTTAAATACACCAATTATTACCCAAAAATGCAAAACGATTTTCTTATCCAATGTTCATATACATATGTTGCAATTCAAACATTTCTGAAAACATCTCAGAGATCATAATTCAGAATTTATAACGTTTTCATTTACAAATTTGTTTTAGAAGAACAACTGGTTTCCCATAAGTTTTATATAAAAAGAAGATTGGTGTTTTCCTCGTTTCTGTTTCTTTTCTAAAAGCTTCGTGTTTTAGACTATGGTTTTGTATCATCTAGGTTGCTTTATTAAAACACGAGCCTAGATATTTTAGTTAGTAAATTTACCAAAATTCAATGAGCTGTAAGAGAACTTCTAAAAATATTTATTCTACAAACCGTGGTTCAACATAAAAAATGAAATAAAACTATTGTTAAATTTAGGCTTTAAAGAAAAGCTTTTTTAGAATGAAAATTAAAATAAGACGCCAAGCTTTTTCTGAATTCATTGAGAAATTACAAATGTCAATCTTGATCGAATCAATGGAGGTTTTTTTTTGAAAGCTTCTATTTTCAATTAGATTCTTTCGGATTTTTATAGACAAAATATATAATGGAATTCACAACATTTTGTGAAGGCCATTATTGTTAATATGTTTTGTCTATGAAAAGCCGAAAGAATTTTATTGACAGTCAAACTTGTCTTTCTATTATTCGTGTGGGCATAAAACACACAGAAATGAGGCTTTGCCTTGAGTTTATTGATTTAGTGAATATAATTCGCTAGATCAGTACGTTCTTGCATCATACTTAATACAAGTGAGAATTGTATTTTTGTAGTTTGGTCGAACTTTTGTCCGTGCCAACTTTTCCGTACGAAACCAAACTACCACATAGAGAACTCAAGAAGGGTTCTCATGTTTTGTTATTCAGTGTTGATACATTTTGTATGACTCTACATAGGGTTAGAGTACAGGGGGATTTGGTTTGGTAGATATATTATAAATGACTGGCCTCTTCATTTGTCCTGATTAACAAGTCGAAAAATGTTGTGAATGCCATTATTGTTAATATATTTTTTTGTCTATAAAAAGCCGAAAGAATCTTATTGATTACTCAGAGAAACTTGTCTTTCTATTCTAGCTTCTATTTTGTTGTATTAAAAGCTCAGTTCACGGAGAACATCACCTTTTTATTTTGAAATAGTTTCTTAAGCGAAAGCTTAATACAACTTTAAAAATTAAGTACAACTACGGTTAAATAAAATTTCTAAAGAAAAGATTTAGAAGGAGAATTCACACATAGGTCCAAGCTAATTAAAATATTAGGCTAAGCTTTTACACTATGTGCCTGGAAATTATTAGTTTATTTATACCAAATTTACCAAATTCATTGAGAATTAATTTTGACGAAATATTGTAAAATACAAAATTCTTAAAGCTTCCATTTTATTTTATTAAAAGCTCAGTTCAAATTATTTGAATTATCAAAGTTAGTTCTTATACTTTTACAAACCTTTTTAAAAATGAAACCTTATCGCGCAATCATTACTTACTAATTTACAACTTGCTGTTTATTAACTTGCTAAATGAAAGCTCTTTTATTAAAGAATTTTTCATTAACTCATCAAGAATCAAGAGAGATTTTAACAAAACATTTCAAAAACAATTTTTTAATAAAAGCTTCTGATGTATTTTCTTAAAAGCTCAGTTCAATTATACCGATGTGTTACGTTTCGTAGCTGGTTTTTCCGTTGTTAAGAGAAATTTAAAATAATTTGTTCAACTCAGTCACATTTACTAAACAAAATCAAATGAATTTTTGATTTTTTTGATTGAAACTCGAATTAGAATTTTGGAGGGAAATGCTTGTATGTAATTGGCTCACGATCAGACAAAAATTGGACGTCGCTGAGTGAGTTCATTAATACGAGGGTCGATATTATGAGACTCCAAAGTTCACAGCTTGTGAAATAAAATATGTTTATAGGTGTTTAACTATAGTCAGCCGATAGTGGTACAATGTCCAATTTATGGTTTTAAAATAACAAACTTTGTTCAAAGTTTAAGGTTCGCAGTTTCGCTAAGTAATCTGAAATCTGAAATTTTTCTCGTTTAACTTAAAATCAGCAGACAGTACAATTGAACATTCGAATTCCTAGAAAAGTCCAAAACTCATAATTACTACATTACTACACATTATTATTGAAGAATGCGGTTTTAAGCTATCCGATTACCAGTTTAAACCATATTCAAAAATCTCTTAATTGACTTTGAACTATTGAATGGAACTAACTTAATTTACGTTTCAAAAGTATTAATGAGTCAGCTGAACTTTGGCAAAGACGAGATTAGCACGTTTATATACCTACACAAAAAGTTAAAAGAATGTATTAAGCGCACGCTGACAACCTTAACAAACCAGTCTCTTCATTAGAGACATTTTAGCAGCACACTAAATGAATATTTCTAATAAATTTGCATGAATTAATCCAAAAAAAAAAAATTAAAACCTTCCACGATTTCATTAACGCGCGCGCAAAAATAAAAAAAATGTTTTTCTTTTTCATATGCTGGTCTCTGCGGATTCCAGAACAATATTTTTAATCCGTTAAAAAGGTTAATCTTGAAATTCCAGTTTTGTTTAATTTTTTATTTTTTTTTTTTGCAAATTTCATTTTGTTATTTTAGTATTTGTTGGTCATATATGGGTTGGGAGGCAAATTAGGAAGTAGTGTACAGTGAAGCTTCACAACACAAGAAACGCACACATTCAAATAATAAATGTAAGATGAGATTTTAAACAAAATAAATTGTCAATCCGCTGAATTATACACAAAAAAAACGCGAAACTTTATTATCATTTTGAGTAGATGTATGTATAGGCTAAATACTGGTTGAAACCAGATCAAATTATCACCATTTTTCGGTGTGCGGTGGATTTAGTGAATTTTTTTTTTTTTTTTTTGGCGAAAACAACTCTAAATTTATATCAACGAATTTGAATACAAATAGATAACTTTGGTTTGTCTTTTCGGTTCGATGTTGTTTGTTTTGGTTTAATAATTTTATGGTATTCGTAGGTCAGTGATTATACTTACTTCGGAGTGAGTAGGTTCAGTTTACTAATTGTTTGTGCGTAACTTTTTTTGTTTGATTATAACAAATTAGTATAATATGCTACTAGTTCTATTGACGTCATTAGTACCTTGAAATTATTTATTTACATATATATTCGTACATACTGATAACAATGATCAAATTGTTGTTTTTTTTTGTTGTTAGGTTTGTTTAGATATCCAACTAATATATTATTTGAGAATGTTTAGCAAATAGTTTTTAATTCGATTAACACACACCGAATAATAGCCGCAATTAAAGAGGCTAATAAAACCGTTCAAATTTTGCAAGTTTTGTGTGAATCAATGTATTGTGTTTTGCTTTTTGAAAAGATAAGTCGCATTTGAATATTTGAATGCATTCCTCTGTGTTTGTTTGTTTGTCTGTATTGAAAATTCAAGGTTACAGGCTAATTGGTAAAAAAATGATAATATATTTATGCAAAAAAAATATCGCCCCTGGGTGGGCTCGAACCTCCAACGTTTCGATTAAAACAGAGTATGTTTGCACAGTTTTTGGTTGAAATTAGAAAATTTGCAGATTGTGTCGATGATGCTTTTATAATTGATTATAATCTGGTGCGTGTTAAAGATATAGCTGACTTTAAATCAAAATTATACTCGTATGCTGAGATGAAGAATTAGGAACATGACCTGGGCACAACTAAACAAAAATCGTTTTTCCGAATCCAAATTCAAGTGAACGTCGAACTTCAGCTGTCATTGCTTTAATTGTGGTAGTATTGGTTATCGTGGCAAAAACTATACAAATAAATCAATAGTACCAAAGTGTTACAGGTGTGGTGATTTAAGAACAAATAACTTTGGTTACAAACGATCTGGAAGAAATAAATCTTGACATGATGATGAAAATTGTTCTTATGGACGAAACACCGATGGTGCAATGTTGCCATTGACTGCCACCCCTAGAATTTGATATTGTCAACATCCAAATTGATGAATGGGTCCGAGAAGGCATCATACGTCCGAGTAAATTGAGTTTCGCTAGTCTGATCATATTATCGAACAAGAGGGATGGTACTAAAAAGCTCTGTATTGTGATTACAGGCATCAGTGGTTAAAGATCAACACCCATTTGCACGTATCGATGACCAAATTGACCATAGATATGCTATGAAAGGGAAATAATTTTGTGTTTAGAGGGATAAAGAAGAACAGGAATTTACAAAATTAACAGAGAAGTTACTTGAAGAACCTGTATTACGAATTTACGCAGTGGTGGCCGAAACTAACCTACACACGGACGCTTGTAAGATGGGTATCGGAGCAATTTCGCTCCAGAAGTCAGATGAAGACAACAGATTCCATTCCGTCTTCTACTATAGTAAGAAAACGACAAAGGCGGAGGAGCTGACTTCCAGGATTGCCGGGTGGCTCACCAATTGCCAGAGTTTAGTTTCAAACTAGAGCATCGTCCTAGAAATCGAATGTCACCGCTTTAAGTCGAAATCCTGTGGTACTAACTATTCAAAGCAACCTTGTTACAAGAATCAGAGCTGCTCCGCGTGAAGATTAAAATTAGCACTAAAACCGGTATTTATTACACTATTAATGATTGTTTTCTTTTTAAGATAGTCAACTCTGTATATTGCATTTTGGTCGAGGAAGCTGGTAAGAAGGATGGTTTGCTGAATTCAGTACCAAAAGGAGACGGACCTATAGTAAATTACCAAATCGATCATGCTTACTAGAAAGTCATAAATATACATCCTGTGCGTAATCGATTGCTTTTCTAAATTTATTTGGCTTTATCCGACGAAGCTCGTTACTACGAAATTCAGAACATATCATCACTGATCAGGGAACTGCGTTTACGCCATCAGAATTTGGAAAGCATTGTAAAGCAGAAAACATGAGGCATTCAAAGATAACGACCGGTGTACCTACTGAGACCGAGCAAGTAGAGCACATTAATCGTTTAATCATTCCAGTGCTTATTAAATTCGCCCTTATAACGATGAGGAAAATTGGTTCAAAGCGATGAACCTATTTCAGTTATTAATCGGAGTTAAGATGAGATTCTCTGAAAATTTGCAGTTAAGTGAATTGACCGAGCAAGAGGAGGCCATAATATTTAATGAAGAGCGACCGTACCTGCGAGATGAAGCAAAGCAAAATATATTGTGAATTCAAAATGAATATAGGAGAGACTATAATCGGCGAAGAAAACAGGCTTATCTGTATAAAATTGGAGGCATCATAGAATCGGGAGATTTTTGTATATGTATATAGTGAATAATCAGTAAAATAATGAATGATTAATCTCTGAAAAATCAGTGAATAAGTGACTAAATATTGAAAGAATTTTGAATGATGGGAATGATGAATAATTATTTATAAACCGTAATAAACGTGGATAATCAGTGCATACAAAACGAATAATGAGTGGACGGATCATTCATTAGTCAATAGTAAGCGAATACTGAGCGAGTAATGCTTGAATAATGAAAGAATGTGAATAAATTCGTCAGTGAAAAGGACTTAATGTTCAGTATAATTGGAGAATTGTTAGTTCATAATCAGTGAACAATGAATGACGTATGAGTGAGTAATATATTAATAAGAATATTCAAAAGGTCTGATACCTAATATATGATTTACATGATTTACGTAAATCTAATTTTTTTACGGCAGCACCGGTATTTAAGGAGCGAACAAAAGAAGAGAGAGTGCAGTCAAACAAGCGACCAACTAAAAAAGATCGTTCTCGAATAGACACACACTTAGGTACTCATCGTCGTTCCAAAAAAAAATCTCAAGACATGTACTAATTTGGTATCGATTTACAGCATCCTACGATGTAGTTAAATTTAACTAGAGCAAAAGCGATAATTAGTGATTAAGTGAAAAAATATTATACTACAAGTAAAGTAACAGTGAAAGGTCGTGATGAAATATTGTTGGAAAATTAAGATTAGAAATTGTTAACAATAAAATCGTCTTTTAGTTGCAAAATCCAGTGACCGATTCGAATCTAGCCCAAAACCGAACAATATGAAGCATGCTTTAAAACCCAAAGCTGTAATCGTGTATATATTGGGCAAACGAGTAGACTAGTTAAAACTTACTTCAACGGACATTATACATGAATGTTATAACAGCAGAATATCTTTCACGTGAAACCAGTATGATAAACGAAAAGCAGAATGACTACCAATGGCTTGGTAAAGAACAGCAATCACGGAAGTACCCAAAAATTCGTTCGTGAACCCTATTATAAGCTACTCATATTTAAAATCTTTTGATAAGAATGTGGGTAAAGTTCTAATTGTAACTGGTTAGGTGAATCACTGTAACTTTTTGAACGTTCAGTCATTTCTGGAGTTGCTTTAAATTGGTGAAACTTCAAAAGTTCTTCAGCTTAGCCAAATATTTTACCAGCTACCCATTTGGGTCTCGCTTAAGGCTACATATGAGTGCGGTATATCCTATTAATTATTTTGTTGCTCCGTGACTGTGAAATATGAAAGTCAGAGCAATGAGCCGATCTTTTTATCGTTCCGGTTTTGAAATCAGTTTCTAAACATTTTTTGTTTCCGATTTCTGATCCGGCTTTGGAAATATAACCGATTAGAAAAAAAAAAATTAATTCATCGACATTCGTGCATCTAGAGAAAACCAGTTCGAAATCAGTTAGAAATAAAACCTTTATTCCATCTCTATTTGTACACTTCTTTTATTGTTCCGTTGATGATTTTGATTTTAGTTATTAAATCCGCTAGAATTTAGATTAAAATCAGAAAAATGGTTCTAAGGTTTGGTTGCGATTTAACATATTGGATCAGTATTCTAACATTACCGTAGCATCTCTTCTATTCGTCCTATTTACTGGTGGTTCAAGAAAAGTAGCTTAAATGATAATTACCTTTATTATGCTCTTACTACTTAAGATATAGCAGTCCACACACGCTTTAGTCAAAATTGATTCTTGACAATAAATTTGAATATTATTTGAGCGAAACTAATAAAATGTTGCCCAAAACACTTAGACCTTAGTTTTAAAATTTGGCATGGATACTAAAAAATATTCCAAAAAATAAAATAAATTTATGTATATGTTACTTCCCGTCTCTCTTGAATTTGATACACATTATATTCATAACTTGATTTAAATTCACATGCAACAGATGTTATGCCCTAAGACATATAAGCATAATTGAAGTTTAAGTCATAAAATGCATTAATTCAAATAATATTCCATTTTTTATTTTTAACTTAATTAGATTTTTACAATGACCCTGGTATGCACGCCACAATTTAATCGTTTAATACTTCCGATATAGTTAAATTACCCGTCCTACGTTTAAAAAAATTCCCATATACAAAATACTAAATTAATTGTAGGACTTAAAATACACGCAAGGTTGTTTCGAATAAAACAAATTTTTGGTAATCGAAACTTATGATCTGTAAATTTTTTTTTTTCATGTTTTCAGGTGTATTATTGTACATATTTATACCTATACGCTACCTTGGAGGTGAATTCGTTACAATAAATTAATTGTGTATAGCAATCTAAGCATACGGCGCACGGACTTATTATCATAAGAATAATTATTTATGTAGGATTAAACAAAAACAACAAACAAATGTTGGGGATGGTATGAGAATAGTTTTACACCTATAGACCATTTATTATTTTGACAATCGGTTTCCTCGAACTCGAACTATGGGCAGTACGCACATAGTTAACATACCTTTAGTTTAAATCTTTATAGTAGAGGTGAAAGGTTGCACTCAAAATGAATGGGTTTTTTAGTTTAGATGGAATTGTTAATTGAATATTAGAAAGTCATAATTATGTGAATTTAATTGAATTAAAAGCTTTTTAATGAGCTTTGTATAATGTACATTTTTGTATTGTATGGAGATGAGTTGAAGGTGATACGGTTGGGTGGTCTTGCTAATGTGCATTGAAAAAATATTAGTGTTAAAGGAAGATTATTGTGCATTTAAAGTTGAAGGTTTAGTTTTTATTTGTTAAATACTTCCATTTAGAGAAATCGTTAAGTGGGCATAGTTGCGATTTTATTTATGCAAAGCCATTTGTAATAACGAAATTTAGTTAGATAAAAATGTTGAAAACCAGTGGCTTAAGTCTAATTTTTATTTCTTAAACCAACTAGGTAGTTTGGTTTAAAACAAAAACAAATTTGAATTGCAAGCGCTACAAACGAAAATTTTCTTGTGACTTATTGAAATTGAATTGACTATATGTGACTTAAATAAAATAAAATCCCCAAAAAATGCCCTAAATTTATAAACACATGTTTAACTTAAAGTTAACCGACTTATTTAAATCTAAAATACTGATTTAAATTAAAAAAATAAGGCTTAAGTTATTTAGTTATTTTAAACAGTCACTAAAAGTTGGCTTAAGTTCTTACTTTAATGCTTGTTAAGTTTATATTTGACAGATTAACCATGATTTAAGTGTTAGAAAAATATCTAAATGCTATCTACCATAGTTATCATAGCTAAAACATGTAACTTAATGTTTTTTTAAGTTTATCTGTTATGAGGTAATTAAATAACGAAACATTAAAAAAGAAAAATCTTAAGTCCATTGCTTAAGTCAAATTTAATCAGCTTAGGTTCAGATTATATTCTCTTAATCCTATTTTGTTTGGTTAAAAAATAATTTCGATGTTGCGTAACTTATTCGTGACCTATGAAAGATATGGCTTAAGTAGAACTATATATAAGCCATATTAATGAGTTAACCGAACACACTTGGATGTTTTACAGTAACAGTTCAATGAAATCATAATGGCTGAGCCAAATCAAAATGGCTTTTGCCAAATTTACATGGCTTAAACGTAAACTGCGTGTTGAATGAATATTAAATTAAGAAAATATTACTTCATAAAAGTCATTAAATAGTGGCTTAAGTACCTATTTTAATGCCTTTTAAAGGTAAGGAAATATGAAACACTTAATAGCTGGTTTAACTGGTGAAGAGCAATGTCAAAAATTATTTCGATATGACTTAACTTTAAGAAGGAGGATAGGATATTGGAAAAGGCCTAAACGAAGGAAATGTATATATTGTATCAGACGGCCAATCTGCCTTAAAGGCTCTTAGGTATTTTACCGTTGAGTCAAAGGCTGGTTTGGGACAGTCTGTAGGTTATTAAGCATTTGGCAAGCTCAAGTAAGGTAACACTTATTTGGGTGTCAAGTCATACTGGAATTGTGGGAAACGAGGCAGCTGATGGCCTCGCCCGCGAGAGCACTAAACAGCACATTAGGGCAGCGGTAAAACGCAGGAAGGATATGCGAAAGTCTTCCTGCTGGCGCAAAATTCCAGGTTTGCGACAGGCGAAGAAATTTATTTCAGCTTCGTCAGTCAGGATTAGGGAGTGTCTTGTACTTAGGAAATCTGAGTTGAGGCTGCTTACTGGTTTCTTTACAGGTCACATCCCCTTAAGGTATCACCTTAAGAAAATAGGCCTAAGTACGACTGACGGATGCTGCTTCTGCGACCTGGAAGCGGAATCAGCAGAACATGTTCTGTGTTATTGCCCAGCCATTTTCCGCCAAAGACTACAAAATCTAGGAGGGAGAGTAATGAGCCCAGATAGTATGTATCATATACCGGCCGGCAGTATTGCAAGGTTCATTAAGAGCTTAAATATTTACTGGACGGATCATTGAGCAGGGTCCATGCACAAAAGATCTTTTAAGTCGCAGTGCGAGGTGGCTTAACGCACACGTGGCCCTACAGTACTAATAATAACTTTAAGAAACTTAAGTGGTTGTAAGTTTAAGAAGTGTCTAAGGTTTAATCATGTTATGTGGAGAATGAGTGTTTTCTGTCCAAAAGGTAAGCCCTAACGTAACCGTAACTTAAACGTATAAATAAATCTTAGACAAATAAAATGTTGGCGCCCTTATTGGTCATAAATGTATCTTTTAAGTTTACAATTTTAGCCGAATTTGTCTAGCTTAAATTAAGTCGTTATACACAAACATTATATACATAAAATTGAAGTTTCTTAGCTATAAAGGTCTCAGAAACGCTTATTAAGCCATCTGTCGGATATATCGTCTATCAGGATTTTCAAAAGACTTTTAGGTCGATTAAAACTCACATAACATTTGAAAGTTTGTTAAGAGAGCTTAACCCTAAATTATGGAATAACACGTACATATTTGGAAAGCCTCTTCGTTTTTACATTCCACAAAGTATCTGTGCGAAAAATCTGTGAGATTCATGTTATTTAATATAGGCTAGGATCGTGTTCCTCATATATTAATTTTTTCTTGAAATACACTGTTAAACAAATGTACACCTACGCAAAATGTGTTAAATAAAATGTGTTACAAAATGCGTTAAAAACTTCACACTGGCTCTAAAATAATAGTCCAGTTACTATAAAATCAGCTTTACATTTGTGTGTACACTTTTTCGGTTGGCACCTTTTTAACACCTTTACGTTTATTTAGTGTCTGGTCTGAGCAAACCATTTTATTTAGAATTAGACATAGATGGATTGAGCTGCATATTTTAAATATTTTAAATAAAAATGTAGTGTAGTGCTTTCGTTAACACTTTTTGTTTTCATACTCACTTTTAACACTTTTCACTGAATTTATTGAATTACAATTAAGAAAATAAATTTATTGTATCCTATATCGACACTATATTCTAAAATAATACACTGGGCACTTTTTACACTACTCACTGATTCCTCACTCCTTTTGTGCACATGAAATATTATTATTGTACATCGAACATTTTTTTAGTGTACACTTTTATTCGTAATTACCCTTTTAGGGTAAACAACTTTCGATCGCGGCGTGTCGGACGCATTTTTAATACATGGATTCATACCCCTGATATTTTTCAAAAACTGGCTTTTACATAAATATGGATACACAGCAGCCGAAATTAATGCTTAATCTGTCGATCAGCCCATCTAACTTTAGGGTTGAATGCAGCGGCAGGTCCTGATTTAAAATTTCATGCATGCGATAAATCGAACTAATTTTTTAACAATTTTGTATACAAATTAGTTTTGAAGAAACAAATTGTTCAACAAGCCAATCTCACTCGCTTACAAAATCGGCCACCAGTTGTTCGGATTTTAGTATTTTTAAATATAAATTTTCGTATATTGGAAATATCTTAAGTAGAGATTAATTCAGTTTATTCGAGCTTTTCAAATTTTGACGTTGAATTCCACCAAATGCAACGTATTTCAGGTACATAGCGATTTTCATTATTTTATGTAATTTTTCGAGGTTTTTAAGCGCATTCGAGGTTTGTTTGGGGTTTAATATTATTTTTTACATATAGAAATTACACAAGATTTTATAGACATTGCAATATTATTCAAGATTTTCAACTTTATTCGAGTTGGTTTGGATTGAATTACGTAGGCGAAATTTTTGAAATCCGAGACTTTTGGATTAATTTTAAATTTTATTGAAAACTATCAACTTTCAATTATTTTAAGTAGAAATATGTTTTTTTGGTAACGAATCGCTTAATACTGAGATTTTTGGAAATTATACGATTCTAAGTTAATCCGAGATTTTCTGGAATATTCAAAAAAAAATTCAGAATATCGAGATTATTTTACAGCAGCGATCTTTTATATTTTAAGGGAATTTCGAGTTTTATTTTAGTTATACTTACTGTTATTTGTAATATGTAACAGAAATTGTTTCAGATTTTATTATTTTATGAGGTTATTGTAGATTTTCGATATTGTTTGAGTTTAACATGGAGTTGAATTAAGCAAAACACACTTGACCTTACAGAGATAAGATACTCGAAATTCGAGATTTACAGGTTTTTGAATTAATCTAGATTTCCGGAATTAAACGTCGGCATAAAAGTTTTTCTTAGTGATTTCTTATTTTTTCTAAATATTTTTGAAGTTTTCGGGAATATTCGAAATATGTTGTGGATAATTGTGTTTTCAATTTTACTCGAAATTTGTAAAGGGCTGAGATGTGTGTGTACTCTAGATTGTTTTCCTATATATAATTTTGAAAATGCCCTTCATTTTATTGTGCACCATTTTCATGCATGGGATCTAAAATTGTGATTTGTTCATAAAATGCTCTAAAGCTAAGTTTTCGTAGAAAAAATATAAATAACATCATTTTCTCTCACTCATATAATATTCTCGCTTGCATGCACAATTCAAATTGCTTTTTTCTCTCCATGTAAACAGCTAATATAAGTTTTTGCTAGTGTTAGATGAATTAAAATGCGGTCAAAAAATATATGATGCCTAAAACTTGTTGAGGATGAATCTTTGCAATTTACACCTAGACGAAGAGAAAGCAATGAGAGGCGGATTGCTGATTTATTATGGCCCGCGCAATGAGTTAACGGGGAAATGAAAAAAAAAAAATAGATAATTATTTTGATTTTGTATTAAAAAATTCGAATTTCTATATGCATTGCATTTATGGAGTAGCCGCCTTTGGTTAAATGTTTGTATACACTTTTATAGCAGTAATTTTTAGCTGCACACTTAAAGATTTTAAATGAACATTTTTTATTGTAGTGTGTACTATTACATCGTTGATGTTTTTCATGATATTTATTAGATTACTAAAAATATTAGTCACACTTTTATTTCTAAAGATAATATTTCGACATTTCCCCCCTAACTAATAGTCTATCCAACTTACTAAGTGTTAAATTTTCGTGTACACTTTTATTTAGACAGTACACTTTTTACACTTTTTCGTCAATAAATTATCTAGACTATAACTATTTTTCGTACACGCTTGGTTTTCAATTGTTAGGTTAAGAGAACCATCTTATATTTTTGGAGCGTTTTTCCTTTTGAATATTTATATTTCTTTACATAAGTATAATGAAAATCTATATCGTGAATGAAAAATTGCCGTCCTCGTCACGATATCAGTAGATCAATGCGGAATTACAAAAAAAAAAAAAAATTCCGTTTTCTGTATTTCTGTGGCACAAACATTGCGTTTTCATTTGGTCGACCTTTTTTTTTAATACGGGTTGGGCTACTACACAATTTATTAATTTATGATAATTTTCATTTACTGGATAAATTTGTATACATATAAACAAATATCACGTATAATCTCTCTGTGGAGTGCCTCCTCTTTGTGGATATGTTCTATACAATTCCTTCCTATTTTGCTAAATAAAAACCAACACGAAAATATATTTGCACACAGAAACTAAGTCACGATTCAAATACAATATTTTTCGACCTTAAAGCTTCTCTCTCTCTCCCTGTCTGTATAGCACCGCAGATGATAAGCCTTGTACATAAAAACTTATTTCCATTTAAAATCGAAAGTTGAACTTATGACTTATTTTAATTAATTGGATGTTGGCCGTCAACATAAAATAAAAAAAAGTAAACTTCACCTGTTCCCCATATCACATTGTTTATCATCACGATTTTACCTTAGATTTTATGTAGAAAACTCGCGCATCTTTCAATTTATATTAGATATGTATACATAAAAATGGGTCAAAGGTACACATATACATGAGTAGATTGGAGGTGTATTAAATTCGATTAACTCGATTAGCATCGTGCCTAATGTACAATGTTAATTATTTTCAAGACAAATATTTTCCAATTTCAAAGAGTGCAAAAATTATAAATTCGTGTGTTCTTGAAAAATCATAATCGACTGTATGTATTTAAATAACGTTTAGCTAGTTCAAAACTGTATACGGTAAAGTAGTAGAAAAAAGCTTTTTATTGTCTTTTATGGCGGATTACAATTGAATATTTTTATAATATTTAAAGAAAAAATTAAAAATTATTTTTATAACCTTCAGCAACGGCTTCGATACCTTTCGAACACATTCTATATGTAAAATTCTTTGTACATAACACAATATGATCTTAAATCTGCTAAACATTTTGCTTAATTGAATTTTTTTTTTTTTATAATTACTTCATTATATTGGAATTTTGTTTGTGTACCGCGTATATAATAAGCTTGATCAGTGAGCTTTATATAGTAAAGCTCTCAACTTGTTTATTGATTTTTTTTTTTTTTTTTGGTTTGGTTTGGTTGGTAATTGGCTGACTAGACGCACAATCTTAAATAAATATTAAAAATGGTGTGAAACGTTAACCTTTCACTATTTAAATTTTCAATTGGCATAATATTTCAAAATTTCTGTCAATATATGAACACTTTGTAGTACACCACTAATTGATATTTTTCATCTTGCTAATTTATCAATCAAACTATTTATTTACTTTTGTTTAATATTTAAAGCTCCTCTTATCTATTTAAAGTGTAAAAAATTTAACAGCTTTTTTTTTTTTTTGTCTAATATAAATATTTGATTGTTATATTTGTTAAGTGTAGTTTGAAATGTAAATACGGTTGGCATGTCATAGACAATTTTGGAGATTGACGTTTTGAAATAAATTATCTAAAAATAAATCTCAAGGAATATAAAAATTGCATTTCGCCATATTGAAACTAAAAATGGTAGTCAATCCATGTTCTAAGCCGTAATTGTTTTGGATGGAAATGAAATCAGCCAATTGGGTTCCATTAGATTCTGTAGGTAGATGATAGGAATTCTGCTTCCTCGTGTAATTCGTCAGGCGATGGCAGGCTCCTCTAATTGTTTTAACGTGCAAAAAGAAGTCTGGCTATATAATGATATACAGGGAGTGTTCCGAAAAGCGAAAATGTCACATGGATTCTATCGCTTCGGCAAACTGATAATAAATTCGTTTTATTCGCATGTATAAGTACTATCAAAGCAACAATCAGAAACTTCTTGGTTTTTGTTCCATGTTTCTAAAATGGCTCCTTATTATTCCAGTAAAAATAAATAACGAGAAAACAGTTTCTTGAAATGAAGTACACTTTATGAAAAATTGATTGGTAGTATTCTATCTAGAAAAAAACAAAGAAATTTCAGAAACTCACAATTCAAACAAAATCGGGAAGTTATTTTTTCCTGCTGAAAACTGCTTTGAAAAATGTCCACAGTTTCATAGTTGAATTTCCGCAGCTTTATTACACCTTGTCGGATCGATGAGGCTGATATTGCCGGCGTGAGGTCAATTTCGTGCTTCGCGGCCATTTCATTTACGCTTTTGTACGGTAAATTGTCATTAGTTATTAAATTTATTTATCTCGTTGACGTATTTAGCTCTTTGATGTTATATTATAGCCAGCAACCTGTTTATACTTATTTTACCAAACACTTTTGGGTTTAATTTATATTCGGTTGCATTTCGAACCTATCTACTGATGATTTGAGATTTCTTGGGATTCTCCGAATTGGAGCAACGAAATAAGGTCACTGGGATTAATATCGTAAAAAATGCGATGAGGCTGGGATTTCTGAGGATACGCGAATTTCCCATTTTCCTACATTTCACACTTCGACCTTACTATGCATAGCCTCCAAATTCATGATTATTTCAGACTTTTCGAAATAATTTTGAGCTAGGTCTATAATGTTTAAGATTCTGAAAACTGTATTGCTTGGCTTCACAAAATACTACAAATCTCCGAAATTTGAGTGTCGCTTTCAACACTTCAGAGAGTTAGTTATAAAATCTACCCACATTTATCGTATCCAAATTTTGTCAAAGCAATTTCTTACTTTTTTTGTATGCGGTTTTGGTTACGGTTAAGTCAAATAATAGCGAAAATTTTAAACAGTCCCGCAATTTATTAGGAAGTCAAGACAGAAGTCCAAGTCGACCAGGCGGGTGAGAATAATTACGATAGGAAATGTCCTGCTAAATTCTTGTAGCTGTTAAAATATGTCACACGTCTGCAAATAATTATAGGTAATTCCATCAGGTGAATTCCAGGTATTGGGTCAGACTCGAGCCAGTGAACAATTAATAGACGCCTAGTGGCGAAACTAGTACTAAATTGTATGATGGTTGAAATTGAATACTGTACTGTACCCTATTAGGTCGCGGCTTTGTCGGAGCTGAATTTTAACGTTTAGTAAATTAGAACCTGTTAAATTATCGAAATGAATAAGCCCAACAGTTGAATAGCCAAGCCAAATATGACCACAACAGCCAAAGCTATTGAAATCCTGTAATTGAACAGAAATTTTGTTGGACGTATAGTTGTTCGTGTCATATTAACTTGAGTATTGAGGATTAAGTTGAGGGTTGAGTTTGAGGTCGAGTAGGAGATTGAGTTAGGATTTAGTTGAGGTCATAGACAAATGCGTGTGTATGAACCCATTTAAGTCATTTCCGGGTTGAGTTGAGCACCTAATTAGGGGTTAAGTTGGGGTTTAGTGAGGGGTTCAGTTCCACATTCATTTAAGGAGAGTTGTGGGTTGAGTCGGAAATTACCTTAAGTTGAGTTCATATAGGCATCCATTTTTTCGAAGTATATTGATTTAGTGATTGAGTAGGGCGTTGAGTTTGGGGTTAAGTAGAGGGATGGTTAAGGGTTGAGTTGAAGGTTGAACTAAGAGTGGAATTGGGGTTGAGTTATGGTTAAGTTATGATTGAGTTTAGGGTTGGGTTGTGTTGAGATCGAGTTAGGGTTAAGTAGGGTTTGGGTTGAAATTGAGTTAGATTTGGTTTAATTCGGAGGTTAGACTGAGGTGATTTGAGTTGAGTTGAGTTCATACATCCATGTAGTTTTCGAATCGAGTTGATTACGGGATTAAGTAGATTGTTGAGTGTGGAATTGAGTAGAGGGTTGAGATTTGATTCGAGGTGCATAGCTTGCATTGTGGTTGGAGTGACGATTGATTCGATAGAGGATGAGCTAAAGAATGAGTTAAGAGGTTCAGTTAGTGATTAAATTGAGAGTTGGGTTAATTATCAGGACCGAAGTTCTAATCACATCGTGAGGTTTCAGCCCTTTCTATTTATATATTTGTGTTGAATCAAATACTCTTTTAAACAATTTGTCTAGTGAAGGCGATTTTCAGAAATCATGCATTTTTGGAGCACTAAGTAGGCTTTCTGTCAAAATACCAGCGAGTCAAATAATATCGGGAACAGGGAAAATTCTTGCAATTTTAATTACAGAAAGTCAGTTTACATTTGGCGTATTTTGATGATACAAGCTTCAATTTTAATGAATTTTCCTTCAATTCGGCGTTCAAACGTTGCAACTATTTGCTTCGTCGTTTATCATGGATTTTTCAAATATTTTCTGCGCGTGGCTTCAACAAACGCCTTCAATACTAGCGCACTTAAACTTTAGATTGAATTTGATAGAGCAACAATACAACCCTTACCTTACCTTAGTATGCTTAGAAAGTTACGATCAATGATGCCGAATTTTTCAGAATACGTAAAGATTTATCTGACTAATCCCTTAGTTGATCTGAAATTCAAAACTAATAAAGCCTGATTGCGTATTTTTCTGCTTTAGTTTTAGTTTTGGTAAAAGAGAAATAGAGATCAGTGCTGAGATGTTCTAACATCACTTTCGATTCGTTTTCGATAGTATTTTGTCTCTTGTAACAAGAACAAAATTGTACTCTATTTCCTTTTTTCATTACGATTTTTCTAATGCGATCTCAGCCTATTGTATACTTACTCTTTTCTTCACGTCGATAAAATATCGTAAACAAAAATTTTAATGATGAAGAGTGATGAATGAAAGTAGAAATAGAATGATGTTTTATGCGAGCATGCTGAGATCGCAATAGAAAAAGCTTAATTCAAAAGTCGAAATAGTATACAATTTTATTCTTGAAAAGAGAGACATGAATACTATCGAACATCGAAAAAAGTGATGTTAGAACATCTCAGCACAGGGCTACAACTCATCGAAACTGGGCAACCCTATTTGAAATGGTACTTTGTAGATTGAAGCTTTCGGAAAATTCCAGGAGTTAAATTAATCAATATAGTTAGACAGTATGGGCTAGTTAGTAAATGTTGGCGAGGTCGATGATCGCTATACTTCACGTCTGGTCCTTCAAAGCCTTAAATAAATATAAAAATTGAAATAATTTGAATATAAGCTTTCAAACAACTTTTTCTGCGAACGAAAACTTCAGATTTTGAATTTGTTCTATCAGAATATTAACAGAATTACTGGTATCAGGAGATGGTTAAGGTTTCAAAGTTTTAAAGTTTGAAATTTTAAAGTTTTAAGGCTTTAAAGTTTTGAAGTTTTAAAGTTTTAAAATTTTAAGGTTTTAAAGTTTTAACGTTTTAAAGTTTTTAGGGTTTAAATTTTTAAAATTTTAAAGTTTTAAATGTTTATGGTTTAAAAGCTTAAAAGTTAAAAATATAAAGTTGATCTTGCTATGTTTAATAGTTAAACTGTTTAACAGTTTTATTAGTTAAGAGTACACAAGTTTAAGGATTTAGCAGAGTAAAACTTTAATAGTTAACAAGTTTAAATAAAGAAAATCCACCATATTGACTAATTTACCGTGGAAACGGCTGTAATTCACAATTTTTTTTTCATTATCTTTATTATTTTGATTTCTTATTTAAGCTAATTCTTTGGTTTTACCTTTAAATTACGAGTATGTATACTGGAAAACCAATAAACACGATCATCTGCAACGTATATTTAGCATTAGCAAATTTAATTAGGCACGTGATACGTTCAGTAATAAATCAATCAAAATTCAAATCAGTAAGTTGTGCACTAAAATCTAATCCTGGTTTCTCCGCCCTGATTCAAATAACAACAATAATATTAACGTAATAAGTCTAATTACAAATAATGAACAACAGCTTTTGAAATGAAACACAACAAATCTTTGTAAAAAGATAGTATACCTGTATATATACCGGCTAATGAATATGTAAAGTTAACCACAAAACTATAAAACTATATAAAAATAGTTTTATGATTGTTACAAGACTTGCACATATACACGTACTTACATTATAGTTTGAGTCGTAATTATAAATTGAAATTTAATTTACGAGAATTTGCATTCGAGAGGTCAAAGTGGTTTGGTTATGCTTTTACAATAAGTACAATGTAATCTCGTATGCTTGAGTTAGTTTTGTATTGCATATATGTATGTATATATGTACATAGCGATTATTATCGATTGATTGATCTCTTAATCTGTTATTTGTTTGCCATTAAAAAAATTAATAATTAATAATTTTTTAATTAAGAAACTAATTTGCATAAATTACATTTATTTTTGTAAATAATTAGTTTTTGATAGGCAATATATTGTGAGTAGACATTTTCGTAAATCACGTTCATGTAACCGATTTCACTATTCATGAAATTCATAATCGGAAATGCCATTGTTATTTATTAGTATGCCCTCCGCATATAGTAAATGTGATGATAGAGGTCAATCTGCACAATACAGTTGTATGACAAAATTTCCTACGAAATTATATTTTATATTTACAGATGTAATCAGTCACCTATAAAACCACAAATGTACAATGAAACGTCGTCGATACATAAAAACGTTTTCATTAGAAAATTGGTTATTAAATAACATTTCAATCATATTCATTGCCAGCTAAATACCATAAACACTTCCAAGATATTATGCAGGCAGATTAACTTATAGGTAATTAATTTGAAAATCGATAATAAATCTTATTCAGCATCTTACAGAAGTAAATCAAGGGCGGGGGAGAGGAGGGGGCGTTTAGAGGTATTTTGTTTTACGATTCGAACACGATTTTTTTTTCTACATTTGGTGTTAAGTCGGTTATAAATACGTTAAGTTATCACTTTTTTATAGTTTATGTCTTTTGAAATTAATTAAAAAATATTTGTTCATGGCTAAATGTTTAAGCGGCTGGAACATTGCTGATTGTTTATTAATTAATTGTAGCCTACAAAATGGGCGGATTAAATCGATTAATTTTAATTCAGATTTTATTATATCGATCTGTTCTAGAAAATCAGGTCGTATAAAAACAGCGGGTAAATGTTATCGTTTAAATTAAATAATTGAGACGTGTTAGGTGACACACGGTCCATTCCTCTGAAATTATTTTATACACGATACCAATGATTGATAAAATATTGAAACCAAATAAAGAATGATAAATTGTGTGACGAAATAAATCAATAAAGTCATATTAACGGTTCACATTTCAAAACACATAAGGCACAAAAAAGGGTATTTCTTAACCAATTTTGAACAGATTTCACATGTGCGATGAAAATAGATTAGAGTGTCAATTAACGCTTGTACGATGGAAATGGCAGCATCTAACAAATATACATACAAGCAAACTAAATATGTTTGTTATCAATATGAAATTATTCGGCGTCACCAGAGGTCACCAGTATAGCATCAAACTCTTATTAGCACATCTACATAGTTCTATAGATAACAAAAATGATTATAGAATCCGGGCTCGAACCTTTCCGATCCTTTTCGTTCCGAAAGCTCCGCGAATGAAGGTCACAGGAATTAAAATCGCAAAAATGTATGTATATGAAGTTTCCGAGATTTTTAAGTTTGCCGAATTTATTATCTTGTTTTTGTATATAATAAACTCTAGAAACTAGAGTTACACCAAAGCAACCTTGATTTTACAAAGCCGTAATGTAAAACACTGAGCTTTTAGAAAAGAATAAGAAACGAGGAAAAAAACAATTTGTTTCATTTAAAACATGAAAATGACTTTTCTTCTAAGATAGCTTTTTTATGAAAACGACATAAATTTTCGTTTAAGAATAACATTATTCATGACAACAGCATTCTGATCAAATTGAAATGAAACCTTTCAACTGAATCACTGAATCAAAAAACATCGCATAGATAAAGGCACACTATGTTACAAGAAACCAACCAAAGTCTGTATGCAGTGAGGAGATTTATACATTTCAGAATAATGGTCGAACTTACACTTTGATTATTCCACTTAATTCTTAAAGTTGCACTATGTGCAACATCCTCATTTTTCGGAGAATCAGAAACTTCCTGGTAAACTTGCTGTTGAAATGGAACTGTGATGTGGATGATGTGGCTAGAAAACGCTGTTTTGAACATTTTATTACCAATTTAATATCTTGGTACGTGCTGCTGAGAATGAGCTTATGCTCAAAGTAGTGTGTGCTGAAAATACTATAAATTCGCATAAATAAATAAATAAATAATTACAATCGAGTTTTCTGTCGGCCACCAGTGATCGGGGTCACCAGGGGTCACCAGTATCAAAAAGTGAATTAATGTGATCCTATATCTGTTTCTCACCCTTAAAGTTTCTGTTGTGCAATAGATGTCTCTTTTTCATATCAAAGAAAAAATGTATCACAAATCATATTGATGGCATAAAATAATTTGCAAATACAGAATGCAAGTTTTTCTATCTTTTACCATATACGAGTTAAACAAACTTAAAATTTCTAAGAGTTTAACATCTTTTGAGAATTCAAATCACTTTACACACCAGTAGGTAAACATTTTATATTCTTTCTGCATACATTTACAGTAGCTAGATAAAGATTACTACAACTAGCAGATTCATACACGCATCACTGTAAATTTAATTCAATAAAAACTTCTACCTCGTAACCTCATTCCAAATAATTCGAAAACATCTGAAAAATTACTCAAAAATACTTCTTGTACAGGTATGTCGTGGTAATAAAGTCATTGAGAATTTATTCGAAATCATTTCAGAACGAAACAATCAAACACAAACAATGCAAAATTTGTTAGGTAATTTAACGAAAACAAAAAAAAATGAAAATCAAAATTAATTAAGAATAATTAAGTCACGATCATGACAGTGATCATTAATTCATTTTATAGCTATTTGTAAAAGTTAATTCTATTGTCAAAAAGTTAACTTAATTATTGTAAAAAGCAAAACAAAAATTCTTTTGGGATGGGCATACCAGATTGTTATTGATGATTTTAAGATTTTGAGATGTCTTGCTGTAAGAATCGCATAAAGTGAATGGTGCTTTGCACCCACACACATCATCAATCTTTTTCATAACGTTAATATATACGATCATGTTTTTTATGCTGACATGATTTTTATGATGTGATCAACATGCAGATCATTGATCTATGTGTATGATGTAAAAAATTAAAAATTGTAATCCATCATATCTCATTTAAACTCATTTTTAATAGATGTACAAGTGTGTTTGTGTTCAATATACGATTATCTTCTATAATAGCCTTTCCCGGATTTTGGTAGTCAAAGGTTATCAATCATGCTCATATAATATGTGATGATTTTACCCCCATTAGGTGAAACATGATTTCCGACTTAAGCAGCAACAAATTTACTCAAAAAAAATTTAATTGAAATAAATTTTTAGACAATCATTTGCATGATGAATCATCGTAAAGACATGCGTTCGCCCGCCACTTTTATATTCTTAATTTAACTTAATTGTGTTCTAAAAATTGAATTGGAGTCAATTTATGGGTTCACAATTGATCTGTATTGTTTTGGTTTGAATAATGATAGTTAAATCATGTGTACGTATATAGTGGAGACTATAAATAGAAAAAAACAAAATAATTGGATTCTATTTATAGAGCGGATAGTTAGTTCGATATGTCAATTGATGTAATGAATATGATCTGACAGTTGACGCTATTAATAATGCGAAACATAAAAATTAACTTAATAGCTTTCAGCGTGACTCTAATTAATCTCCAAAATGTGCGTGCATCTCAAGGCAGATCACAGATCTTAGATGTAATTTGGAACTTCTTCCTTCCCAATAAGTAGTGCTGAAGTGTGACCAACCGACATAATAGTGCTATTCTCACGGAAAACATCCTAAACGGTTTTAAACCTACCAATTTCATTTTGAAAGGTTTTGCTTTTCGAACAGCGATGGCGGAAAGACGCTCTCAGTATTGGGGCTGCAGTGGCAACCGGCTGCAGGTCAATTTACCTATCATGTCACCCTAGAGGAAGCAATACCAAAAAAAAAGCGGGAAATATTATCAGAAGCTAGCCTCATTTTTGATCTGGTAGATCTGATCTCACCGTTTGTAATTAAAATAAAAACTTTCTTTCAAGCCTTATGGTTATTATAAATGGGATAGGATAGCAAATTACCAACTAAGGTTCTGGGACAATGGCTGAAGATCAGAAATGAAATCAAAGGTACATCAACTATTGCAATACCAAGATAGAATTTTCTGGACAAGGAAGTGCCATTAATTACATAGATTTTGTAACTCCAGTAAGGTTGCATTTGAAGCTGCTTTATATCTTCGCACGCGTCACAAGGGCAGGTACGTGACTAATTTGATACACGCAAAAACATAGATGGCGAATTAAGTTACCAACCAGTTAAAATTGATAGCATGAATACGACATATTGAAACAAAATTGAATACCAACAGTACACTACTTTGAATTTCGGCAAGGGAAGTCAAAATTCGAGATATATTAGAGTAGAATAAAATTCAAATTCCAGTAAACTTTTACAAAAAATATTTCAATGTTATGGCTATAAAATCGATTTTAAAAAACAAAAAAGTTCAACTCAAAAACAAACTATTTTCGATACCGGTATTTATAAATTAAAATGTTCTGATTGCCCATCATTCTATATTGGCCAAACTGGAAGGCATGTTCAAACAAAGATTCAAAGAGCATATAAAAGGTATAGGAAAAATCAGAACTGAGTTCAATTTCGCACAACACATAAATGAAACACAACACAACTATATAAATTTGGATTCAAATTTGGAAATATTATTTATGTAGATTGAAAAATAGGAGACGTAATACAAGCCAGAAGTATTGAACTTTGATTTTTTTGTATACAATTCACCAAATTTGTAAAATAAATTAATTAAGAACAAACCAGCAACCAGCGTATAATCCAACATAGTCCATTTTTTTGTTGTGCATATGATCATATGATTCTATGATGGTATGGTTTTAAGATGGTATGATGGTACGACGACATCATTTGCGAGTAGCACCGACTAAACCAGATAGTTTATGGTATATGCTGGTTTGATGATTGAGTTGGGCATCTAGTTTGCGTTTGATCTGGATGTAACAGTCTGAGTAGCAGTCAGCGCTTGAGTTAAGCTTGAGTTGGTTTGAATTGAGTTCATGTACGAATGTAGCTTTTCAAATTGCGTTGATTTGAGGATTGAGTTGGACGTTGAGTTTAGGGTTAAGTTGATATTGAGTTGAGGATTGAGCTGGGCGTAAGTTGAAGCTTGCGTTGAGGGTTGAGTTGTCGAGTAGAGCGTTAAGTTAAAGTTCAGTTAGGGATATATTTGCGGGCTAAGTTGGTGATTGCGGTGGAGATTAGAATAAGTTGAGTTTATATACAGATGTACATATTTTTCAAACCATGTGAATTTTGGATTTGAGTTAAACGTTGAGGTTGGCTTGAGTTGAGGGTTGATTTGGGATTGAGTTATAATTGAGTTTAGTGTTGGGTTGAGTTTAAGTCGTGCTAGGGTTGGATAGCGTTTGAATTGGATTGGATTGAGGGGTTCGGTTAGGGATTAATATGGGCTCGAGTTTAGGGTTTAGTAAGAGATTAGATTGAGTTGATTTGAATTGACTTTATACAGGCCTGTACCTTTAGTTGGCCATTCAGGAATTATTTAAAAGTTGATTTGGGGTTGATTTGTTGATTAAGTTAAGGGTTGGTTGTAGATTGAGCTGAAGATTGAGTTAAGAGGTTCAGTTAGGAATTGATTTTAGAGTTGAGTTAAATTTCAGGGCCGAAATTCTGATCACATCAATAGGTCTCATCTCTTTATATTTTTGTATTATGAATTTGATACAACTCTTCATTGGTCATTTCGGAAATCAACTTCAATTCAATTTAGATAATTTACATATCTCAATTTTATCGTCAGCCAACATGTTAAATTGCCGTACATTCTAAAATTTTCTATGTAATACAAGAAAAACAATAAATAGATTTTCGTAAAAATATCTACGTACGTACGTAGTCGTCCACCAAAAACGTTTATAAAACGATGACAGTTGGGCATTTCAAAAGCAGCGAAAAAAATGAAAAATCGAGAAAATGTTTTAAGAAAAATTAGGTTAAATCTGATTAGATAAGATAAATAATCCTCGTACGTTTGTATTTGGATTCGGACGTCTGTCCAATTTTTTTTTTTCTTTTAATTGTTGTTGAAATTATTTGACATATTTCTCGAATATTCAACTCGTACGAACGCGTTTGTTGTTTTCTTATTCTAATTTTCTTTTTATAAAAAAAAATTCTACTACACCAAGAGAATCCATGCGATGCGTGGGTGATTTGTTATTTGTTTTTTTTTTCAAACTAATTCAAATAAATTTAAATTACACTTAGAAATTACGTTTATGAGCAAGAAGTGTGAGATGATTTAGATTATGTCGAAAAACAAAAAAAAAACTGAAAACGATTTTTCTTGATGATGAATATTTCGAGTGACGTTTAATTGTTTTGTGCTTATAAGTGCATACAAAAAATGCTTGCCACATTTTCATTATCGTAATTATGTCAATCTAGTTCCCACGACATATAATGCAGAAGGTAACATTACCAATTAACTTTTGTTGGTAAATAAAAATAAAATTTTATTACCTTTGTGCGCAGTCGCGTTACGCGATCCTAGGTAATTGATTGTTCTGATCACGTCCACTGTAAATGATGATAAACGTAATAAAATTCGATATTCATGACTTTGTGAAGTGTTTACATACAATTCCGCCGCATCCTGTTTACATAATTAACATCTAAATTAAATTCAAGGATACGGCTCGCACTAAAATCACAGAAGATTAATTATTTCTTAAGTTCAGCTTAAGGTAACTATAAATGATTCAGTATATTTTCTAATTAGCAAAACCATTTAATATTTTGTGTAAATAATTGATCGCGGTTTGATGAATTTTGGGCTAAATTTAGACAAACTACTAATCAAAAGTATAATATAAGCCACCCATATACTATAATAGTAAGTGTGTTTACTATATACCATAAATAAAATTCCGTCGATTGTGACTAATCGGTGAATTAATTTCCAAATTCTTCTTAATCGATCATTAATTACTTGGCAGGTTTTTGTTTTATACTTCACACGGAAGTATTTCGTTGATTGTTGTTGTTCTTGTTTACGCAACGTCACCGTTATATTTGCATAGTGCTGGTGATGTATGGTTATTGGTTATGTACATGTACGGTTTAGAATATTTTAGGCGCTTTTTTCGATATGTGTCTTTTTCTAAATGAATAAAAGAGCGCCCTAAACATACATAGCTTGGTTAGGATGGACTGTTCTTGAATTCTGAATAAATTATAAGATTTAAAATATTTAAATTTTTTTATTGTATTAATTCATTTAATTACATTGAAATTGAATAATTTGATTTTTTTTTATTTTTTTTTATGTATAAATATACTAAAAGTTCGATTTAAGCATATTCGATTAATTAATTTATGAAATTCACAATTTTCATGTTCATGTCGATTAACGCTTAATCGTTGCACCATTGCTTCTATCTTCTTTGTCCGTTGGTGCAAAAAGATTTGTATATTGTGGAAATATCGTTAATGTAACCAATTTAATCACTTTATCGTGAACTTCGACAAGACGTAATGACACAATCTGTTGTGAAAAAAATTGTTATAGACTCAATATTCACTAAGCGCATGTTACTTACATAACTACTAATGGCCTCTTTTAATATTTTTACACGAGCTTCCAAGTTTTTAAACAATGCTCACCTTTAAATGAAACAAGACTGAATTGGTAATAAAAAACCGACACAATATTCTTTTGCTTATTTAGTATAAATGAACCGGCTTATCTTATCAACTGTACTGGCCCTAAATAAATAACAGCGCGAATGTATAGAGAAAGAGACCAAATGTGAAATACTTTGTGATCTAAATTAGATAACGAACTAAAAACTGAAAGGAAAATAATTTAAGAAACAAATAATTTTAGAGAACAGTGCAACCCCTCCATTGGTGACTTTTTGCTGTGGGGCAGATTGTGTGGAGAGACCGCATTAAATCGAAAAAGAATTGCGCTGTATATGGAGGTAAACACTTTAGTGAACCGAGTACATGTAATGTGTTTAATAATTTCTACTTCTCACTACGTCATTAACACTGTTCTGTCATCAATAACTCTTATACAGGGCTTAGCCGTTCATATATTAATTAAATCCAAAACAATAAAATCAAGATGGTCAACGTAAATCTGGTTTGATTATCTTTTCAGTTAATTGAAAAAAAACGGTGAGTATTCGAGGCACAAAATGAAAACTGGTCATGAAGGCTCGCCCTCAGTTAAGGGACTCTTTATAAAAAAATAATAGCGAGGTGAAATTTCGTAAGAGTTTAAGAAATAATTTGGTGTATTGTAAAGATTAAATAAAATAAGTCTTCCTATATATACAAAGGTCACAGCAAAAATTTCTCATCTGTTGTGAAATTATGAGACTAGGTAGGCAGAAGCTATTAAAGATGAGCTATTCAGAAAGTACTAGGAATTGCAAAACCGGTTTCAGGTTTTTCGTAGAACTGGGTTTTTATATAATTTCTCAATACCGCAAAACCGAGTATACAACCTGATCAAATTTGATCCGGACTAAGTAGTAAAAAGAATAACATTTTTATGTATTTTAATACAAATCTTTATTATCGCCTTAAAAATAAGCTCCTTTTGAGCCAACACAAGCATGCCAACAGTAATTCCATTTTTCTAGACACATCTTAGAGGCCTCGGCCGGGATGGCCTTTAGCGCACCACGATAATCGTAGAAAACGATTAGCATTGCCTTGATTTTCGACCGACTTTGACGTGGTTTTTTCGGTTTTGGCTAATTTTTGGCGCGCCATTTGCTAGATTGTTGTGCAGTTTCGACGTTATATTCATAAACCCATCTCTCGTCACTAGTAATAATTCATTTCATGAATGTAGGGTTATCAGCTACGTTGGCAAGCATCTCTTTTGCGATGTTTACTCGACGTTCTTTTAGTAAAAAATGCAGGTCTTTCGACACTAGTCGAGCGGCAACGTAATTTCATTGGAAACACAAAATTTCAAGCAAACTCGTTGTTCAATTTTTTCTCCATAGTAAAAATCGACACACAAACTTTTCACGTCGTATACAAATCGCTGACAAACTCACACTATAGTGGACGTATTCTGCGTAAACGTCACACGATTGATTGTCAAGGAAGGTTGTACCAACGAACAAAATTTTACCTATTCAGTTTACGCGCACGGTTTAAATGGACCATTTCGGGTCAAATTTGATCAGATCTCAGATGGTACAATCCTCAAGACCGGTTTTACAAATTAAAACAATTGGGTAAAACATTTTTCAAAATTACTTTTTTTGTTGTTCTTCTGGATGAGTTCTTCCTTCCTTCTGTATCTTAAAATCTATTCCATTTTGTAATAATATTTGTATTACGAACAAATACTTTTTACTTTGCTATATTTAGAAACGTCAGATTTTTATGTAATATTTTCTTGGATCAATTTCTACGGAGGCAAAATGGCCAGGCTGCGAAGTGCAAGATTAGCGAAAATGTTATAAAATGTTCAGGAGCATAAAACTACATACTCATATAAGGTCAATGCACAATATTAATATTTCGAAAATAAGTTCGACTTAATGACCAACCATCGCCTTCGAACAATTCGACAAAAACGATAATCTCATGTATGTCACCAAAAAATAAACTTTCTGATTATTTCTCAAGTAAATGTGATGAAAGTTTGCTTGCAATCCAAAGACCTTAGAATGCCATTACTCGAGAAAGAATTTCGCGAAACTCCGAAATCCACGTTTACAATCAGGAATATGATTGTGAATTATGGCAAAAAACCCTACTAACAAACTACGGCGAACTTACTTTTGATGAGTGAATGAAGTTGGGTTGACTAAAAAGTGCTTTATTTTCGAGTTAATGGTGAGTTACAGCCACATGCGAACTAGTCCGATCTGCTATATGTTTGGAGTTTGGCCTCATCCAATAAACTTCTCAAAACGAATGAAAAATTCATAAGACCGCCCCAGCCACTAGAATCCTCTACTATTTTGTCATAGCAAATTTCCAAGGCCACCATAATTCTGAACAGAAGATTTTTTTTTTTTTAACTACGAAAAAAAATCGTATAATAAATAAAAAAATGTATGTGATGATTTTACGCTCGTGTTGTCGGAGCTAATTTCAAATTTTCCTGGGATGAAATTCAGGAATCACTTCAAAGCGGTCTAAAGAAATTGCTGGGTTGAGTTACGAAGGCCATATTCAATTCGGATGAACTCGAAAGCCCAAAGAGGGTTGTTATCGCTGTTTTAAAAATCTGTAGTCATTGGAATATGATGATAGGCTCAGAAATTAGTGATGCCGGCGAGTTTATGTAACAGTTTTTAGTTGTCGATATTGTTTCCGAATCTGTTGCGGGCTTTTGAATTGGCGTATAAGTACAAACAAACAAATGAAGCCTAATGATTCTGATTTCCTAGGGTAAGTCTAAATCGCCATCTTACCTTGAAGAAAAATTAATAATTTGAATATAAACAAACATAAAACTCAGCACTAAAATTGAGTCACAACATTATAAATACGTGCTGATTCTCAACATACTCAATAAATATTTTATGAAGTTTATAAACAAACCCAATACTGTAACATCTTGACATTTAGATTATTGACATGTATGTAATTGTAACCGAATGAACGTATACTCATTAGACTCCGTGACTATCATTCCAAAAAATCATTTGCATATCAAGTTGTTGATTATTGTTGTTTACTTTGCTTATACGCGTATTGAGATCAGTTATAAAAATAACTATTATTTATAATAATCCATTATGCAATTACTCATACCCAAACACACACACACCTCTCCGCCGCGTGCATCGAATCACACAACACCATTATCTAATATCTTGAACACATTGGTCGACATACATATTTACATATATAAATACAAATCTTGTAATACAACGACATTGTCAAGGACTGAGTTAATTTTTCATATTTTAAAATAAAATCTTCTCATCGCTTAGCGTTTCCAAAGTTCTGAGAATTCCATAAATAAAAATAAAAAAAAAAATTCTGAATTTTTAAATAGCTAAACCGCAAAAGTCGTCATTAATTACAGCGATTATTCGTGTACTAAGCGAGAGAGAGGATTGCATGAATGAAATCATAAGAATGACATGACTGCCAACTGTTTACAAGTGTTACGTTATTGGTGCGTACGTCACAAAACAGCAATTCTTTTAAGATTAGCATGCAAAAAAAAAAACGTAGAATTTATTGTTGCTGGATTTCTTAAGACGATCGATGAATAATCCCAGTCTGTATATAGAAAATGGTGATGGCATCACTTGCAGTTTTAAGCACGATTATATCGTGAATAACGAAGAAGGCGTTTAGGACGTCACTAATTTTGTGTATCGCGCGATATTTAATTTAATTTGTTGTCACATTTTTATGACTCCCCCCGTTGGTGGTGTTTTTTTTTTTGTAATTATGTGAATGTCAGGGCCTTTATAATTACCATATTGTATGATGTTGTAAGTACAACCCTCGATTAGTTTTTATTATTTTTTGTTTTTGTGCAAAAAGCAAAAACACAAGTGTTAGCATATTATAATGGCGACTATGTGTACAGTAGGCTTTATTTAAGCCCCGTATTTATTTAGTATTTAGATCCGTTTCACCTGATCACAATTTGGTAGTTTTAAGAATTTTGCCAAATCATAAATCAATCTCGCGCTTCAACAAAAAAAAAATTTCCTTAGTTCCATGAAATTTCACGTGTGCCCAGTCCAAATAGGCTGAACGAATATTTACATTTTGATAATTCTGTTGTTTTTTTTTTAGTTTACCTACACCATTTGCACGTGATTCATAAAAAAAACTTTCGAGATGTTTATTTGAAAACAAATATTTTACGTTAAATTCCAAAAAATATTGCCGGAGGCAATGAATTGCCACTTTTATACAATGAATTTTATAAAAGACCAGAGAGTGCGCAAAATCAATTAAATTCTAATTAAAATTTTGTGTTTAAATCATCTTGGGTACATCTTGTGATGTGTGTGTATATGTGTGTGTGTGGTATAGGCTTAAGAGGACATACAACTGTAATATGCGATTTGAGTAATTTATCATACTACAGCTGTTTGTGGTTAACAGATAAATTTAATTGGTGAATCATTTGGTTTATATTTAGTGGGATTGTGGTTATTAGTATACATATGCGCGATAATGGAGTCATTGCGTCTAAACTGAACACAATTGTGTCAATATATATTGTAAATCGTATGTGTAAGACATACGGGGAAAGTGTACCAGTATGAGAGATGATTCAGTTTTTTCTTTATGTTTTCAGTAATCCAAAATTTTAATTATATGCGTATTTTTTCTTTGGTAATTTGAAAGTTTTTATGTAATTATTGTTAGCAGCTAGTGGCAGCTGTTTTGAAATTGGAAAGAGAAATTCAATGTTTTGAGTGCCAATTTTTCAAAAAAGGAGGTACAGTTTTTAACTTTTGCGGATGTTAATTAAACTCTTCGATTGGCAAACTCTTTGATTTATATGGCTCATGATGTTAGCGTTCCACACTCGTAACTAAAAGTGGCAACCGATGGATTGCTTCTGGGAACCAACCAACCAGTAATTCAACGCAATGTCAATTTCGTCAACCGACAATCTTGGTACCAAACGTTTACATTATTTATTGCAACAATTAAAACTTGTCCCTCTTGATTCTGGTAGTTCTCGATGCCCATTGAATTTATTGACGTTCTCAACGTTACTATTAAGTTATGGACCGCCTCAATGCACAATTTGCTTAATCGAAATATATAAGCCGTGGTGCGGCCCAGGGATTCTTCTGACGTGGCGAACCAGTGTATAATTTAATTAGTGGTGGCATTCCGACCTAATTTCCTTATTAAAAAATATAAAGGGCTGAAACCTCTTGAGGTGATCAGAACTTTGGTCTAGGTTAATTCAACTCCCAATCTTCAGCTCAACCTTCAACTCAATTTACAACTCAAAAACTACTCAACTCTCCTAAACGCAATCACCAAATTAACCGCCAAACCAACACTCAACTTAATCACCAAATCAACTTGCAAATCGCCCCTTAACCTAACTCCAAATCCAGCCTTAAATAATCCCCCAACCGAACAACACACTTAACCATACAAACTAACTAAATCCTAACTCACTTCAACTCAACTTAGCTCGAACCAAATCTCAACTCTCTACCCTCGGCATAGATACTCTCGTACCATCATAACTTTAAAGAATCATTCCACCACATCATTAATCCATAATATCATACCATCATGAGACTATATCATTAAACCACCGTTTATACACCCATACCATCGTACCATAGTAAAGTCGAATCATCACACCATGATGTATATCTTACCATCAATCCACCATACCGTCATACCATCACAACATCTATCACAACATCATATCATGGTACCATTATACCATCGTACCATCATACTTTATCCAAATATCATTTTAGGATTCCGTTTAGAAAATTCGTTAAGAAATCCAAGTTCCATCCTAATTGTCCATATTCCAAAACTTCATCTAAAAATCATTTTACAACCCATTTACAACGCACATGTGAAATTTCATCAAAATCGGTTCAGAAATAGCCAGGTTCCAACCTACTTGGCCATATTCCAGAACTTTTTCCACAAATCATTTTAGGAACCCATTTTCAACGCACATGTCAAATTTGATCATATTCGGTTAAGGAATATCCAAGTTCCATCCTATTTCGCAATATTCCAGAACTTCGTGTAAAAATCGTTTAGAATCCCATTTCCATTGGAAATGCTGAATTTAATCAAAATCGGATAAAATATAGAATACCAATAAAATTTTTATAAAAAAAATCACAATATCCTAATGCTCACCATATCCTAATGTAACCCCAACTCAACTTCAACTCAACCCACAAATTGGCCCTAATTTAACCTTCAGCCTTTAATCAACTCCAAACAGATTGGCGAAAAAAAATTCTAAATCGGACAAACCGGTTCTCGAAATACCATGGGTACAGGCAACCAGACATTCAGACAGACGAGCGGACATTTTTTTTTTGCTTTTTCGTCGTTAAAAATGCTTTCGGACCAGCCAAACTTTTCGTCATTTTTGACAGGATTTCAATACTTTGGTCTTTTTAGACCAAAGTAATATGAGATTTGGTCACCCATCACTATACTCTTTCAGCACATTAGGACTCTGCCACCATATACTACTTTTTAAATTACCTCAACCATGTTCAGATCAAATATAATAAACTATCCTGCACCGACTTTTTAAGCATTCCACCAACTCGGCCAACTCCATACCTTCTTTAATCAATCTTGATTCATCGTAAACGTATTTCCATTAATGTTGGCTAAATAATAGGGATATTTTTCCCAACTAGATACTGTTTATAGACACTATAATTCCTGAATAAACAACCTTGCTCCGATGGTAACTGGGACTCAAATTTGTGGCTGAAATATTCCGCCTCAACCACAAAATTCCACAAAATAGAACTGTTTTATAATGCTTCTACCTTCGTTGTCCCTTCAATTCCACCTTGTCGAAATAGTTCAATAACTTCCGCCTTCAAGGTGATCGTCTTTAGCATCGTGGATAGCATATTGATATATTGAGTCTGCTCTCCACAGAATTCTTTGCAAATCCTAATGAATTGGTTTTTGATAATACAATATACCTCGTGCAAAATTTCATAACAATGTCCAAAAAATTCTTTTGGAGGCGGGGCCCTGCATCTGCCCACTGCATATGATCTATTTTTTCATATTCTGTCGTAAATTCAATTCAAAACTTTAATAATCGATGTAGCGCCATAGCTCTCGAATTTCCTAATTCCCCATCAGGTTTCAATGGTATTGTATGACCGAATCGCTTAGACATTGGTACTTGACTATCACCCCTACCGTACGCAAATCTTCTCCTGGATCTTGTAACAATCCTTTGTCCGAAACAACACATCCAAAGGATGTATTTTGGGCCAGTAAGCTAAATGCATTTTATGATATTCATTCATTGTTATGGTTCTTTAACACGTTCGCCACTCAGCTAGTTTAAAAAAAATCATGTCACATATATGTGACGCAAAATTTTACGAAATAAAATAATAATTTTGTAGTATTATTATTATTATTACTTGAGGGCCATGTGGGGGATCAAGCCACCCCGCACTGCGACCTAAAAGATCTTTTGTGCATAAGCCCTACTTAATTATCCGTCCAGTCAATATTCAGGCTCTTAATGAACCTGATAATACTGCCTAACGGTACGTGATACATACTATCTGGGCTCATTGCTCTCCCTCGTAGATGTTTTAATTATCCGTCCAGCCAATATTCAGGCTCTTAATGAACCTGATAATTTTGCCGACCGGTACGTGATACATACTATCTGGGCTGATTGCTCTCCCTCCAAGATGTCTACTGTAGGAAATACTTCTACACGCGTTACATACTATCTGGGCTCATTGCTCTCCCTCCTAGATGTTTACTGTTGGAAGTACTTCTACACGTGATACATACTATCTGGGCTCATTGCTCTCCCTCCTAGATGTCTACTGTAGGAAATACTTCTACACGCGTTACATACGCGTTACATACTATCTGGGCTCATTGCTCTCCTAGATGTAATAACATTTACTTCTGCTAGAAAAGCGGTAGCATTGGAACTCAAGGACTTTGAGAGGGCAGACCCACTCCCGTGTATTCCTTCCCGTGCCTCGTCTACCGTTTTGATTTAACTCTTGCGAGTTGCTGGGAATAAAAAAGTCGCCTGTAGGTCACCCAGGTTTACTACAGGAAGGCTAAATAAAACTGGAGGGTGCCTGGTATCCAGAGTCCGCATATATAGACTGATTAACCTATCAGCCATTCATCCATCGGCATATGCTGTTCCACCTTAGATTAGGGATTTTTTGTCAAGGTTTTCTCCTTTAGCGCCGTACTTAAGCCTGTCACAAAAGTCTATATTCAGCCTAATGGTTACAGTTACCGGTGGTTGCCACTAGGAGGCAGTACGTACACTTGCGCCCACTGGAAGGTTACGGAGCCCCTTCCAATAGACGCCAAACCACCAATTTTGTAGTAATTTTTGTTACAATTATTTGCGATGCGGCTGTGTTTCTAGAAGTATCTAACACATAATTGTGCCAAGTAGTTTCATTGGAACCCCCAGTCGTTGCCCAAATTCGTGGCATTTTATTTGAACACATGAGTTTATTTTGTACAAAAAAAAAACAGATGAGTGGTGAACGTGTTAACACACTAACGCCAATTATTGCCTCTAAATGTCCTCCCTTAAAATACTGTGGATCAGATAAATCTTTTCCTTTCATACAATTTTTTGAGTATGATCTGTAAAAACGAACTTTGCCCTGATGATAAATCTTTCTAAATAGTTATGCCACAGTTCCAGTTGTATTTCATCTTTGGTTTTCGCTAAAATATCCTCAACCCTTGAACTTCAATTGAAGTGATCCGTTATTATTTCTGTAGCTGGTGTTATTGATTTATTACTGGTTATATCGATATGCCCTGGTTACTTCATCGCTCCTTCAGAACCAAATAAATCATTTTCTTCAAGCTTATGGCGAACCTTTGATTTCACCCCCAAAAACTGCTTGAATTGCTCAAGTATTGGTTAGTTGGCTTACCATCACGGGTACAATGATGTTCCCAAAAACCTAACATATATTTGGGTAAAGGGTTTTTGGCATAATAAATTCAAAAAATTTCCGACAAATGAGACTAAGAAACAATAATTTTAAGTTGGGGTGTCCCACTATTCATTGCATAAATAGTGGGGTGTTATTCTCGTGATGCGATCTACTAGTTTTCGGTTCCACTCCCGGATTTCTTCCTCAAACAATAGGCCAAACTAGTTGTGATGCTTTGGTTTACTCTTTGAATGTTATCATGCGCCTTACAGATCTCTTCGAATTTTCCGGTCGTGCATCCGGCGCACCTCTGTCGGTTATGATCCTTACGGGCTTCTCATAATACGACGTAAAGTTGTGGACTAGTTCTAGTGTCGAGTACCCTTAACATCAAGTATGGCGTACTGATCTACATACATTGTTACTGAATGTATCGGCCACTGTTGCAGTTCCGTTTGTTTTTTGAAGTCACTTTAAACACTTATTAGTGTATTCGGTTACTACTTCGCGGACTTTCGCGAAGTAGTAATTTTCCTTTAAGCTTGCCAATAGTTCCTCAATTCCCAATATTCCCACGTAGCACACAGATTTGTGAGTATCTCGTGCTAGATAGTAGATTAGTTCTTGCGTGGAGCGTAAAACCGCCATCTTCTCTTAGTGATCCTATAGTCCCGACAATTGTACATCGTGAACTTTTCATGGGTCTCCGAGTTACCTTTTCACTGATCACTAAAACCCACATGGACACCGCACTGGAATTTTTCTTAACATTTTCGACACAATCCGGAAAATTAATCGCACATGAAATTTCGATTCCACTTCTGATATTTGTGAGCCAATTAATTCTTCGGTTAATTGATCACACACACTGGCAACTTAGAATAAATTAAAATCCCGACTCTGATGTTAACAATTTTTATTACACAACTTATTGAACATTAAACTAGATTCCCTCTTCGTCCTCTCGTGTCGAGCGTCATCAACTCCTTGACCTCATACAAAACGAAAGCCTACTATTTTACTGACTCGATACAATCTAATGGTATAGCCTAACGTAGTAATGTCAAAGTCATTGGTGTAATGATGCTAAATTACCACATTAGTTTTGTGTTCTGAATATGTTGCAAGAACGTATTGAATATGGCTTTACTTTGGTGCGCCCCAAACCCTTAGCCCTATCTTCTTCGATTTAATCCTTCGGGAGATTATACATCTTCCTATTGGAAAGGACAATACTAAAAGCATTAGTCAGCAGGCAGCTAACTTAAACCGGCATACATGAACATGACGGTCTCTTTGAGCGATGAGTTACCATTTGCGCCAACCTCTAATAGAAAAGTAAATTTTGTCAATCAATAGAAGTAGTTAGTTTAATGTATTAATCTTACTCGTGCGAATTTACGACTCGAACATTAGGGTGAAATTTATTAACAATAATTCACGTCAAATTGTAAAATATTTTTTTTTTTATGGTTGATAAGGTTGATGAACGGACACTTTTCTATTGTACACTTACACTTTTCGTTAATTTGTTATGCAATAATTAAACTCTAAAATAATTTATTGCAAAAAATCTCTTTCGCACACATTCACACAAACACGCTGCGTACGTATATTAATATTTAACATTCACCACCAAACCATCATCATCTTATACGTACATCAATCGATTATTTGAGCGAATTCAATATCAAAAAGATGCAAAAAAAAATTTTTTTTAATTAAAGCGTGGGCGACCACACAACAAAATTCATACAACACCTATAAACAAATCGCAGAACAAAAAACAAAAAGTAGAAAGCTGGCAGGTAGATGATTCTCTCGTCTTATTGCGAATTTGAATTGAAATGAAATTTAATCATGGTGTGGTTGGTTTTAACACCTTCCCGAAAAGTGTGAAATAAATTTAAAAATAATTTTTTGTATTACTTTATGTAAGCGTAAGCGTAAGGTCAGTAATCTGGCAGCGAAAGAGATTAAATATTGTGCGGTTGTGCACTTTTGGAAATTTTATTATATGTGCACAAACATCATATTGCACCACTATATGAACGATAACGTAGGTGAAACTAGTTTTTTTTTTGTATTAATATAGTTTTGCGAGGGAGTCTGTATATATTGTGATTTAAGTGGTCATTAAATTGCATTTTGAACAAATAAACAAAACAAAAAACATTTTAATCTGTAAACGATGTGTTTATTGATTGAAAAGAAAAAACTGATTGTTAAATTCGCGCGCACACACATCATTCCACACACACATTAAAATCAAATTATGTCACACAAATTTGTCACTTTCTAATCGCACGCACGCACTCACATATTTCTATCATCTCGTTTTTCTCGGTTCTTAATTCAGTGTCGCCTTTTTGTCTTCTCGAAATGTTGTTGTTGTCAACAAACAGAACAAAAAAAAAACTAAATTCTTCTAAAAAAAAAAAAAAAATTAACGAGGCATGTAACATGATAAATTATGTGCGGTCGCTTCAACTTACTACTTCACACGTTTATATAGATATTATGATCCTCGCTCGTTTATACATAATACAAAATGGGTCGATCAATAGTTTTAGATATACGAGTACATCTTGAATTGCGGAGATAAAACAAAAAATATTCAAAATATATAAACGAAATTTTTTTTAGAATTCTCAATGACAACTCTAATGTGGCCATACACACAAAACCAGATGTCTGTGATGTAGACGAGTAATAAAAAAAAAAATCGCGCGATTCTATATTGCATGAGTCTAAAAATAAACTAAGCTGTTGTTTATGAAATGTGTTTAGTACTATGTACACCATGACAAATCACTCATCCATTCTAGAAGTCTCGCACTTCAATCATTTATGTAGATTTAAAAAGCCAAAAATTTTTTTTTTGTGAAAAGTACGAGGCAATTTACATTCTTGTATCTCACTTGACAAACCTAATTTTATTTGGTTTTTAAACACTTTAAGTGGTTATTCTGTATCGTTATTCGTGTTGTTGGTGCGTCTTGTGTTCTCTTATTGTATTGTTGTCTTGAGAAACCCAATTTTTAAACAGCACACAAAATTGCGCGGTAAGTGCGAGCTTTCGTTGTAGGTTTTTTGTGATTTTCTCTGCGAGATATGTAAATTGGGTTGAGATGATTAATTTTTGTTGGTTTTTGAAGCTTTTTGTTTAGTATGGGAAAACATAAGTGAATTTGGTTTTGTGAATGTGTGTGTGTGTGTGTCTGTTTTTCAAAGGTCAAGTGCTGTGTTGGCAATTTTTTTTTTAATGGAAGTTATAGAGTATTCACTAAAGTTGAATATGAGTAAGTGCGTCAATCAAATAGTTTTTTGTTGCGTTTATTTGTTTTTGTCTGTCCAATTTAGGCCCAAAACATTCCATTCTCTGTGCTTAATGGTAATGTGTAATAGTACTATATTCGACTAGTTTCGTGATATCTAATACAGGAATTTATTTTGACAACTCCGGAACTGTCAACTTAATGCCATTACAGTGGAAAACCATCATAAATTATAATTTAACCGTATATTGGGAAGACATTAGATCTTTAGAACACTATATGAAGCATTTAAACGAGGCCTGCCAAAATAGAGACCGGTTAGATTTCGCTGATGTACCCTTGTTAGAAAAAGCAAGCTTGAACCAATGCATCTTGTTTATCGAACAATAAATTAAGGTCACATGAAGATACTTTTTGTCCTGAATCTCAGTCGGAATAATCGATTCGACTGGCTGACCAGTATTAGAAGTGTCTTGAGTAGTAAATAGGTGTAGCGATTTGTTTTGAAGAGCTCTATCATTATGATACTTACGGAACAGGCTAATAATCGTTTTTATATATTCGGTTATGCCTACCGTCTAATTACTTACGTCCAATGATTCAGCGACACATGTATGTACATATATTAGTTACATCCTTAAGTTTTGTCGAATTAAATATTTTTATGTTATTCGTGTATTGTACCAAATTTTCCTACAAAAATTGAATTCGATACTAATTTGGGCCAAGCCGCTAATTGCTTTATGAGTTTAAGAATACCCGTCAGCTTATAGAAATTGTTAACTGTACAAGAGCGGGAATACAGAAGCAGAAATAAAGAAACATTTCACCTGGCAGGACGAATTCCCTTAGATCGAAACCCCAAAATAAAAGAAAGCCGCTTGACCATCGAGTTAAACTACTCCATTTAAATTTCGATATCTATACATTCTTTGGAAATCTGTATATTTCATTTGCCGTAAATACTGTGCAATAATAGTCGTGCATCAAAAACGATTTAAATTGAACCTTCCTCTTCCTTCCAGTTTTATATAAATTTTCAAATGTTTCAACAACCAAACATTATGTTGAGTTGACGCCGAACAAATCCAAAAATACCTTGGCCTAATATAAAAATACCACAAACCGACAGTCTAATTTATATTTATAGCCTGAAACAATGTAACCACTTGTTAGCGTTTGGCTAAACAACAGAAGAATAACATAAAAAAAACACTGTGCATGACGTATACACATTGTAACTCAATGCGCTCGTAAATTCCGCGCGGAAAACAGCATATTACATTAAACACGACGATGCATATCATAATAAAATAAAATTTAAAAAAAAAACGGAAAATTCGTCGGTTAGACGTCTAAACATATTTTTAGTATTTTCAGTTTTTTTTTTGGAAAATTTCCAAAAAAACAAAAATTTTAATTTATGATTATGATAATACAATCAAAATGCTATTATTGTATACGTACGTCGGTGCTCGCCCAATACCCGACATTGAAACGATATATGACATGGTCGAATAAAATCACTAAATATTTTTGACAGTAGCGATTTTCTGGCAGATTTACAATTACATATCGCTCATCAAACGAAATGACCGTTTCCGGTGATCAAAAATGATGTAAAAATTGGCGAATTATTGGCGCACTCATCTATAGTACATATACTTATGATGTCGATCCGATGCCAAGAAGTAAATTCTCAGAAATAATTTAGGTTGTAATGGCGTTATTTTTGTCAAATGATTTGTGTAATTTTGGATGGCTCAAAATGTCATCACTATTTAGTGAGCATACGTATATACTAGAGTTGTATTTGGAAGCACGCGAAACTTTGCCACCCAATTTTTTTTATGTTCATCTAACATATAAAATTGGTTTCAGTTAAATATTTTTATGATCAATTTTTAATGGAGTTATAAACAATTTTTTGTTTTTATTTCTTAAGAACTGTGTTCAAAATGGTTGAATCTATTTATATAAATTATTGTTAATTGGTTTGGGTATCAAGGTTACAAACTAAATTTCGATACGGAAATAACTCTTTTGTTTCAAAAAAAAATTGCAACACGCCAACCTCATAGATTACTATACTATATATCGTGGTAAAGCTTTTACAGGTTAAATAGATCACTATTATTTATATCTTGGAATACAAAATTGCAAACATCATATTTTATTTTGATTTCGTATATATCGTAGACAATTTGCCAACAATTTGATTTAATTTGTATACAAATGTCATCATTTTTATAAAAGTGAAAAGGCTAAAGGGTTAATTTTATTACTGTACCAACAGATTAAATGCAATTGATTAATGATCAGCTTAAGTAATACAATGGTGCACACCAGTCGGTTATTGCAGTGACAAAATTTCATATTTTTATCTCTATTGACGATTGTAAATGTAGAGAAAGCACTACCTGTCGGAATAAAATAAAACTGAGGCGACCATACAAAAACTAGCATAAGCGCTCGCAGAATGACTAAAATATGGTACAGCGGAAATTTTTTGATGTGAAGTGGCTATAAATATGTTGTCTAAAACCACGGCTCCAATCGTCAATACGCTAAATTTAGTTGAGAGCTCTTAAGTAGAGTTGCGGAAGACTTCCCGGAAAGGAGATTAAATATTTTTTTCTAAATGGTTCCCGTAAAATTAAACGCAAATCGAACAGAGTTCTAATTTTGATTAATATTAAGAAACATTCGTTCGATAGATATTGTATTCTGTACTTTTCCTATCACCAATACACTTAATAGATTATGTTTCCGAATGAGGCAGCATCAAAAGAAAAAATTTAGTGTTATATGTTTGCCAAGAGATGTCGCTATTGGGCAACATTTGTAAAATAGTAGGTCAGGTTTTTTAACAGATGGCAACAGAATGTGATCTAAATTTAAAATTAAAGAGGTGTAGTAAGAAGTAGGCGTGTTGTGAACAACTAACACAATTTTTAATTTATTCAATTATATTATTAATAACAATTAATATAAATGACCACAAATAAAAGGTCTTGTTGACAACCTGCATGAAAATGTTGGTTTTTCTTTTTAAATTTGTGACAGTAAAAGCCAAAGAATGGAAACAATATTTGTTCCCCCATAATAAACTTTCTGCTTCACGTGAAGCCTGTTAAAGAGGAACGGATATATATAAAAATATATATGGTTGGTCTTGTTGGTATTATAAATATCTCTACGGTAAAGAGTTACCACATGACAATTTAACTAAACATATCCAATTATGATTAATGACTGCATATTTTTAATAATATAAAATAAACTAATTTATTAATTAAAATAATAATATTTCAATAATTTGACAATTTTAATTGAAAAATGGGCATTTTTCAGTTCTACCGTTCCCAGAAACCACAGAATTGAAATTGCCTATTATTCAATTAAAATTGTCATATTATTCTAATTTTATTATTTTAATTAATAAATTATTTTATACTAATTTAAATTAAAAATATCTCAAAATTTATTCTAAATTAAAAATCAGTTTTTAGGAAAACATCTGTATTTGTTATGTGGCAATGCAGCACATTCAACGTTACACTGACATCTATTGGTAATGCGTGAAATGTGAAATGTTCATTGTTTAGTGAAGATGCCATTGTCGGTGGTATATCACCACAGTACACATAATAAAGGTAATATACTCCGATGTTTCATTTTCGTTCTTTCTTGCGCATCCTTGTTAAAAATATTTTAATATGGCGGACATCGTGACCAAACAAATCGTGTTTGTGAGTTTTGCGTAATAATTTTGAGTGTTGAGTGAATATAATTAAAATTGTGTGCAAAATTCTACTGACTTTAATTCAAAATAATTAACAATGTATCATGTATCAAATGTTGTCCAACAATTATGTCACGATCTCCGCCATTGTTGTTGTTGTAATTTTTTGACAACCTGCGCAATATATTACCTTATATATGTGTACTGTGGTATATCACGACTCATGCGTCTTCTAGTATTGAGGGATCTTGTTATACGTTAAGCAAAGAGTCTTATTACTTTAAATTTCTATTTAAAGCGGGACAAAAAAGTTAATACGATATTGAAGGTGCCTGAAACCAGAAAAATCGGAGGAAATTAGAAAACATCAAATAAAAATGCTGGAAATTGTTTGAAGGTGGTGAAAAGTGTTTTGGTTAAATACAGTCATACTTCAAACGCTGGTTGGTTTATTATTGTTGAATAAAATACAGGGCACAATGGAAACATGTTGATAAAATACTGGGGACAAACCGACTGACCCAGTTTCTTTCGTTTCAACCGAATGAAAGTTAAGCCAAACCTTTTTGGTTTGTTTGTTTGCTTTGGGAGATGTAGCGGCATAGTTCAACACTACAATACAAATCAAAATATTTAATACTTCCGAATTATAACAAACAACACACTTCTACGAATAAAGAATAATAAACGGCTTTTACAAGCCGGAAGATGCTAAATAGCCGCTTCAGAGATCAGCGCATTATTCTGTCCGGATCAGCTGTAGCAAATTATCACCAATTTGCTTAAGCTACATCAATATTCAACCATACCCCTTTACTGGCGGTAGCGCCACAGCGCAGTTAACTTTCCTTTTGGCATCAGAATTTTGATAATGAACTGGTAAAATTTATAATCGTCCCACGACGGTGTGACGACTCCGTAAAGGGGTGAATAACATATCCAAAGGTATTGAATATTATTCCAAGTTCAAAATAAACCATTTTCTCGCACTGTGCTTGGGTTTGGTGCCTATCTCAATGAATAACCATAGATCGGATACATTTATCTCACTAACCATCATCTTCGGTGTCTGAATACTGTTCATCCTCGCCTAGATTGATTATTTTGACTGGCGAAAGTTGTTTAATTGTAATCGTATGTGCCCCATAATATAATTGTCCTCCATTTCCAGTGAACTGGTGTCTCAATGTCTCAATTATTATTTTTTATTGTGTCACTTGTTACCTTCCTAAATACATTTTGCTAAATCGGCCAATATGTTTCAATATGTCTTTTCGCGACAAAGTCTGCTTTGCCCTAACTCTTATTTTTGGAAAGGCCGACCCTAATCTTTTTTCTTATCCTCAGTAAGACAGACGTGAAGTTTTTCCACAAAGTGTAGCTTCACATTAAGTATAGTGCTGAGCTGGTAAAAATAAAATATATTTGGAGGGCACTATTTTCGAAAAGTCCAATTATTTGAATCCATTCTCGTTCAGTATAAAGAAGAAAGAAGAGTTGAAACAACCTTTCAACTCCCTTTTAATTTACGCCTATCGCTATGTAATTTATTCACTGCTCCACTTGTCGTAACAGATATTTGCGGTAAGTTGCATCCAGGCGCCTATAGCGTTGTGCAAACCAACAACAGCATAACCCTGAAATTGCTTGACAAGATTAAGGTGGTTGGTGGTTCGTTTAAAACTTGTTATGTTTTCGTTATTGTTTTTGCCATTTTCGATTTCGTGTACAAAGTTTCGAGCAACGTGAGGCTAAACGGTGCAGTCGCACGTTTAACCTATATCTTTGGTTTGAAAAAACTCCTGAAATTCTAATATTTTAAAATAAAAACTTAATAAGAAAATCTAAATGTTTATAAATTGTAACTCTTTATCCATTGTTGAATAACTTGTCGAATAAATCGTTTGCGGTCGTTCTCGAAATCCAACCCTAGTTTATGGCGAGTTTCGAAGTCTGCTTTTCATGAAAGTTTAATTAATCCTCGTAATTAACCCAGATCACATTCAAACAGTACAAATAGTTTGCGGTTGAATTGCGTAGAATGTCAATTTGCTGCCTGACTTGTTTGGTAATTCGTTTTTGTGTTCAAGTATTTCTCTCAACGATTTACATTCCGGTATAGATAGGGCCAGTCAAACGAGTTTTCCTATTCGCAGCATCCCAAAAATTTCCGAATTTTAAGTTCTTTTTATAAGTAGAAGCAGTTTAGTTAGTTTAAAAACAAATAATTTTGCATTATCTTTCCGTAATACGGTTCAGTGCTGAAAAATGCTAGGAACCGTTGAGTTTCATAACTGAATTATCACGTTCGTGATCTTCAACATGTTTTTGATGACAAAATGCACCTAATTTTAAAAATCAAATTTTGTATCGTATTATTGACTTATCAGGTTGTATTCGTGTTAACGTGCTACAGCGTTGAGGAAAATAATTTATACCGCTTAAATAATAACGCCACAAATGACAACTGAATTTATTATACGAATAATTTTATTGTATTAAAACGAAAAACTAAAAATGAATATGTCAAAAATAACCGTTTGTTTTTGTTTTGTTTTGATTGCGTTTAGTAGATTAGTACAAATTTAAATCGTGTGTAGTCGCATGTAGAGTAGGTACTGTGAAAAAACATTTGTAAAGCAAAGACACCAAACGAATGCTTTTTCGGTTGTGGTGAAATTGCTGTGGGTTTATGCTAATAATTATGAAACGGCGTGTAATGGGTCGCCACAGATGCCACAGATTTCAGTTTTGAGCAAATAAACAATTCCTCAACAATTTTTTCAAAATCATACGATAATTTAAAATTATTTTTCGTTGTATCGTAATTTAGATTGAAATGCCAAAATATAGATGCCACTCCAAAGACATGTATGCGCCTAATTATAATTGTGACAGTTTCGAATCCCATTATTCGGTGGCCCCCTAGCATTGCTTGATCAGTTGGTTACACAACGATAACACACGATGATACGTTTCTGTGATCATTGACCTCAATTATAGTACCATGACATACGTGATTCTACATATGTTCATCTTGATTTAAAGATTTAAATGATTGACCCAAAGTTAATTCATATTTTTATCCATCCTTGCTTCCATTCAATCCTGATTCAATCAACTTTAAAAACATTATAACAAGATAACAATAAAATAAAAAATAAAGTAAGCTTACAATCTTTGTAATTGATCTTTTTTGATCATTAAAAGAAAAAAAAAGTTTCTTCTGCTTTAAGAGATCTTTCGAGATCGCACAGCAAAACAAGAATATAAATTGAAATAAATTATGTTTATGGAAATTTTTTCTTAGCGCTGTGTAATTTTGTTAAAAAATTAACTTTCAAACATGTCCGTTAAGTAGGTAATATTATAAATGACAGTGAGAAGGTGGATCGCGATATGATCGCAAAAATTGTTACCAAATATAATTTGTGGGAATTTAGTATGTGCTTGTATCTTGAATATAAATTAAAAATTAATGATGGGTAGATTTATTGGACGAGGCGGATCATAACTTAAGAAGCACCAGATAATTATTTAGTTTTCATCATCGCGTACGCGAGGACAACAATTTTTTATGATTCATTTGACCGCGCTCACACAAACACATACAGAGAGACAATATTTTTATATCTGGCAAAATGTAAAAAGCGTACACAATTCATACAGTACAATATACTTGATTTCGCAGCGATCCAATTCAGCTGTTTCTCTAATTTTCACGTTTTGTGAAATTTATGGACGATACATGAATGAGGCCAAAAAATAAAACAAACAATATTACTCATCAATTATATCTCTCGGAGATGGTGTTTGTGCGAGTCGACTTTTTTATTTTTTTTAACATTTTACTAGAAAAAATACAAAATTTCACGCGAGCATGGTATGAAATAAGTCGAATAAGAAGAAGGAAGAAAAACAATTAATTTTGTAAAATAAATTAGAAAATATCTAAAGCTTAAAAGAAAAATATTTTCTTCTTCGCATTTCGTATTTTTAGATTTCTTCATCTCGCTCTTCTCGTGCGCTTTTACGCTATAAATAATTTTGAAAAACATTTTATTTATTTATTTTAAATTATTTTTTTGATAATTTAAACGTTTTGGGGCTATCCCTAAATAATTTTTTAAACATGTTCGGTGGCAGGTATAAATCAAGCAAATAATTTTTGGAATGAAAGTCACAAAATATTTTAATACTGTATTTTTTCCTTGGGTGAAAAAAGGAACCAATGCCTTCTAACTGCCAGATTCATTCCGATATAAATACCGCCCGACGAGATAAAATTTAAATAAAAACTTCATACCGGTTAAAAAACTATATTATGACCGGTAAAAGAGGAACTCCGCATCAAATTCACACTGTTATCAAGCCGTCAAACATTAATGGTAAAAGTCAAATTTTTTTAAGACGAAGGACAAACCAATCTTGCATTTATTTTCTAGCTATTGTATATAGATCTCAATCTCGGGAGCGTTTTAGGAACCAGAAAATATATCGGCCAAAATCCGAGGAAACGAACAACGGTTTTCTAAATGCCCGATTTTCTCGATAAATCTAAAAATTTTACACGCACAAAATGGTATTAAAATAAAATCAACAACTAGTACATAAATGCAAATCGTAACTCTCAAGTCTCATTTTATTACCAAAATCCATGTAAACTATACGCAACGGGGACACTGCACTACTAACGGGAAAAGACTGAAGTAGGGGAACTAGATCGGAGGATCAGTCTTCAAGCACCTTAATTTTGATATTAAGTATGCATTTTTGTAAATGTTAAGCATGAAGTTAGAACCAATTTCTGAACATATCAGTCTGCACATCTGGAATCTAAATATACAGCTGCGGCAAAAATAATAGTAGTGAATGAATCAAGATTATTCAATAAAAACTGCCTTGAAAACAAAGCACAGTTTTTAATAAATGTTGTTTTCCAAATTTCCATTATTTATTACATAATAAGAAAATAATATCATAATTTTGTTTAAAAGTATGAAAAATTCGTATATGTTTTAATTATAATGTAGCACTACTATTATTTTTGCCGCAACTGTAGCTCTGAGGAGCACATACCATAGTAGTATCTGTATGGTTTGTGGTTTAGTGGTAACACTGAACTAGAGCGGCTTAGGTCTTCGGTACGATTCTCGTACGATATTTATTAATTATTACAATAATTACACAAGAAAATACGTGGCAGGCGTTTGTGATTCTGCTAAAGGTATACAAACATTACCACAAATAATTTAGAAAGTATTGTATAAGTTGTAGTAGGCCATGAGAATTTTTCGGTAATTTTTTCGCGTCATAAACTGCATAGAATACGTATAAAGCATGATATGTTTGTAACAATAAAACAATTATCCAATTTCCTTGCGACTTCTTCAGTGAATAAACAAAAAAGAGCAAGTCTTACCAAAGTGAGCAAGAAATTTGCAAAATAATTGCATTTGAGCTGTATGTCTAATGTCGTTACCGATTCACGAAAAAAAAATTCAATCTGTGACGCAATCGATTGATTTTTCTGCTGTCAGGTTGTTCGATTCGCCCAATAACAGCAATCGGTCGAGCAAAATTTTTACTCGGTTAGAAATCTTGATTTGTTGTCAGATTTACCCCTCTTTTACTAATACCAACAACAAATACTGTCATCTTCACTAGAACTGTCATTTTGTTGTTATTCTTAATTCAAATAAATAATATTTTTAAGACGTCAAAAACATACACATACAAAAAAACCGGGCAATTCGATTTTCTTCTACATAGTCGTACATCAACAAACAGTGAGTTTAGTGAAATGACAATTAGCGAGGAGTTTTTAATTTTCTTTCGATTTCTTCAGAATTTGAGAAAATTAAAAACAGGAACAGTGGCGTGTTGACGCATGTCAACCAAAGTGAATAAATTGAGTTAGTTTCAAAAGTGAATAATTTGATATTAAAGCTCAGTATGCAGCTCGCGCTAAGATAAATTTTAACGCGCTCTCCACAAGTCTCCACTAAATTACAGATAAGTTCACAAGCTAAAAAGATTATGTAGTAATAAATTTTGGCATTTGTTTTATTTAATTATTTATCCTACAAATAAGTATTTGTAGTCCTATGTAAATAAGTATTTTAATAAAAATTTAAATTAAAAGTTAAATAAAGTATTGAGTGATTTTTATCAAATGGATTCAACTGACGAAGACAATATTATTATTGGTGCCGCAGCTATTGTCTAGATCTTCTTCACTGTACGCCATTTTGCGATTTAAAAAAATAAATGTTTATTTTTTGGTCGCTGTCAAAATTTATCTCAATTTTATTGTGCTAGGCAGATAAATTGCTGCGAAAACGTTTGTAGATTTTCCACTAGCGCAGTCTGTATTTGAATGAGATAACTACAAAATGTTCACTTCAGCTGAATACCGCATCTGCGAAATCGTGAGCTAAATATTTTTTTGTTATTTCGCTAGCTAAATTTTACGTCAAATTTGTATGGAAAATTTATCATAGCGCGAGCAACATACCGAGCTTTAAGCTCGGTATGCTGCTCGAGCTAAACTAAATTTTGGCGCGGTCTACACAAACGTACAGATAAATTTTAAGCTAAAAAATTTGTGTAGAGCTTTGTGTAGAGATACATTTTGACAATTCTTCTGACATTTTGAGTTTATACTTCGGAATAATCGTCGTCTAAATATTCTATTTCAAAAAAATCCATTTTAAAAAACAAAAATTTCGCGGCGTCTTTTAAAACAAATCGGATTGGTTTAAAAACAGAAATATCAAAATTATGCACCGTGCATTTAATTTGCTTCAAAATTTGTGTAGACATTTTTTGGAGAGCCAACTAAATTACAATACGCAAACTATCAGTTTGATTTTTTTTCGCGTAGAGCAGCATACCGATCAGCGAAATCGTGAGCGAAATTTTTTAGTTTGCATTTAGCTTGCTAAATTTTACATGTATTTTGTATAGGAAATTTATCTTAGCTCGAGCAGCATATCGAGCTTAAGAAGTTAAAACTTTAATTCTTTAGCGGCAGACCCAACTGCAAAGAAACATCGATTAGCCAGAGAACGGCAACAAAGATGGGAGAACGTTAAAGCCAGGAGACGCTGCTCCATATGCATTAAATCATATTAAGCAATCAACATCATTTGCCAGTTCTGTGGTTCGAAAAATTTCATTGCTGAACACCCAACTGATGAAAAACGAACCTTTAGATGAAAACGACTTGGAAATGTTGTATCCAGGTTTCATGCGAAGATTTTTATCCGATCAGAATGAGCCCAATCAAACAAATTTTCGTGAACTGTCGTTTGCTTCCATGGGTTCTAAAGTTATTGATTTCCCTGCAAGTGTTCGTTTCGTAAACGAGAATGGTGAGTCGCCTTTCGACCGTGACATCAGAATCGAACCCACGAAATCCTGAAGATTCAAATCAACAATTCGTCAACATAAATATTTTAAGTCCTACCTTGGATCCGATGTTGTATGCAACCGTTTATCCATACGGAGAACCAAACTGGCGATGCAACGCTTACAATGGAGCACAGCAGAATCGAATTCAAAACAATGTCAGCATGCTGCAATGCAAAGCAGCACAAACAGTAATTCGTGAAAAAGTCAGCCCAATCATGATCTTTGGAAAGCTGACAGAGTAGAGGTTGGTGAATTCGTATCTTCAGGAGGAAGCTAATAATTCGGCAACATCAATAAAATTGAATGGTATGGAGTTGTATCAAGAATTGGCGGATCATATAACCAACCGGGCTTAAAATGCAAACGTTCAAGCAGGCGTCTGTGTAATTAGCCCTTCGATGTTTGCAGGCTGGCCGGAAATATTCGAAAGCTTGAGACCTGGAGATAACCTGATTTAGTCGTACGAGTTTTCAAGTTAAAGTTAAAATCATTGATGAATGGTCTAACAGTTCATGGTGTGTTTGGAGAATCGGTAGGTTATGTCTGCAACATCGAATTTCTAAAGGGAGGTTTACCGCATGCCTACGTTTTGGTGACTCTCCGAGCAGAAGAAAAATTTACAAACGGAGAATGGATCGATTAGTTCGTAAGCGCCGAACTACCACTACATTTAGAAAATCCTTGACGTTACGCAATCGTCACTAAATGTGTGATGGATGGACTATGCGGATTGAATAAACGAGCAGCTCGTTGTATACGAACGGCAGAGAATGTACAAAAAAGTTCCCGAAATTGTTTAGCACAAAGACAGTGTGAAATAAAGACAGTTATCAACTGTACCGTCGCCGAGAAATAGTATTTTCATTTGTGAGAGGATTACGAATGGACAACCGAAATTATGTTCCTTACAGTTCATACTTAGCTTTGAAGTATAATGCTTACTTTAATGTTGAAGTTTGTACATCGTTACGTGCTATCAAGTGCATCTATAAGTACCTCTTTATAGGATTATGAGGCGTCCCATTCATCTTCTAAATCAATAGCGAATCATGTGTGAACCAGGACGTGAGGAGGAAGTTTTGCCGGCAGCTCGAATAGGTCGAACGAAACTAAAGCATGGTTTGAGCTCAGCAGAAATGATGGCAATGAACGGAATTTGCTCTATGTTCCTTCCAAAATCGCCTCTCGATACTTCCGTTTCATCGCTGCGTTTTAATTCACCTGAAACTGAAGTTTTGAGACAGGCAGCCCTTATCATCATGGATGAGATAACAATGCTTTCAAAGTACGAACTCAGATGCATGAACAAGCTTCTGCAAGAAATTTTCGCAATTGAGCTGCTGCTTGGAGGAAAAGTGGTTATCGTTTGAGGCGATTTTCGACAAATTCTACCAGCATCAAATCAAGTAGATTGTGGCAGCAATTGGCACCAATATAACTCACAAGTCACAACCAACATGCGTAGCGAAGGGCAGGGTGAGCACAACAATTGACTCTTAGATGTTTGAAAAAGAAAGCATCCACCAACGACATAATTGAAATCCCTCAAGCAATGTTTAATATTGGTAACCTTATTGTATCAATCTACAGAGGCAAGATTCAACAATGTATGTTGAGGAGCTAGCGGAACGAGTAATTTTGGCTCTAACAAATGCGCATAGGCTGGAAATCATTGCTGTGATGCCAGGAGATACGTCCTTCTTCTATAGCGCAGATTCTGTCGTCTCAGAAGATCACAGCCAAATATGATGTCAAATGAATCACCGAAATGCAATCAGGGCAAAGATTATTTCCGAATGTAATCCATGTGTAATAGTTCTTGTTCCATGAATCGATTGGGCTCCGTCAGACAGTGACTTGCTATTAATCCTACGGTGATGACAGCTTCCGATGATCCCAGCATATGCGATGACAATCAACAAATCACAAGAACAGGTAACTTTACGTTGCCCTATCGCGATCCAGCGTATCACATCTGGTGAATGTCAACATTCATCAAATTCTTAAACAACGAGAGCTGCTGAATGATGGAAGACAGTGATAATTTACACAAAAAAATACTTGGTAAGCGCCTAAATGTATTTTTCATCTCTTTGAAACAATAAATTTGTAACGTGAGTTGTAGCTTAGTATACTGAACTTAATCAGCTTAGCTCTCGAATTCGATTCTGCTCAAGGCAGAATTTTTTTTTTTTTTTAAAAGCCCAGACTCTGTCTGTTTGTCGGTCTATTTAAGGTACAAACATTCTTAATAAAAGCCTTTAATTTCGAGCTACTCCTACTCGGCTAAAAAATAACGGGCAAAAAAATATCAAATGGTGATTGAGGCAGCGGCCGCTGGGCATCACCATTAGGTGTAAAATCTTTAGCAAAACATTACATAACTAAAGTTATTCATAAAATGGTATCCGACCAAGGACGAGCTGTACCCCCTTGTTAAGTATATTGATGCAGGGAAGCTTTGGAAATGAAATATAATTTTGGTTATTTTATTACAGTGCCTACAGATTTCAGCCAAATCTAATACACCAAGAAAAGTAATCATTATTTATACATGTTAAGATAGGACCTTGAAATATTTAGATTAATAACGCTTACCCCTCAATTCGAATTTATGTACATACAAGCGTATATGGTACGCTCGATAAGCAATTGAAACGATTTCAAACAAGTGTAATAATTTTCTTGACACATTTATCTATATCCACAGAAAATTTATTCATTCACACACACATACAAACACACATATAACCTAAAGAAAATCTATTAAAATAGAAAATTCAATTTTCATTTAATTAAAATACACCGCGCGCAGGCAGGCATACAGATAAAATTGTGTACACGTCTACGCGTCTCTCGTCGTTTATAAACTCGTAATTGAAATGGATAACAACAACAACAATCGGCTGCGATACGAATAAAAATAGGAAAATTATGGTTGATGGTAACAATTCCGTTGGTGATTGTAATTATGATCGACTTGATGTCGCCTTATTCCGGTATAGAGTGTCGCATAAATAATATTGATATAGGTTTAAGGAAGGAATAAAAATATCGAATAGTATGGATTCGAGAGACGCGCAACTTACAAATTCTTAAGGCACACACCAACCACTATTTAAAGCCAAATGATATCATTGCAAATTTGCGATTGAAAGTATTAAAATGTACAACTTTAAGAGATTTTTTTTTAGATTATACCGTCGTATTTTTGTTGTTGGTATTAAAAAACTATTATTAATATATAATATGACACTGACAACAACAACAAAAACACGACTAAATGATCAGTTTGTAGTAATAACAATAAAAAATAAAAAAAATTAATTCCAAACCAGTCTTTTTTTTCAAAATTCAAATTAAACAACTTCAATGATAATTTTATTGTTGTGTTTGGCGATATAAAACTATCGCGTTGTCACAACATCAAATACCTGCCATTCACCAAAAATCTGATCCATTCACAGTGCGTTACAAATTAACAAACAAACAAAAAAACAAAAAAATTATTTATGTGAAGAAATATTTATTGTACAAGCTGATTTAAGTGGGTCGGTCAAATCAAGCATTTAGTATGTACGCGCATTAAGTGCACAAAATCAATTTTTTATTGATCTTAAATCATTAAAAATAAAAATAATCAGTTTTATGAGGTCCGACAAAAAAAAAAAAATTATGACGAATACGATCACTTTACACTACACACATACGTTTGTATAGGTATATAAACCACTGGGTGCTTCGTCAAAGTGTAAATCATTATGCACAATCGAATGAACAAAACAAACAATTCTCGCTAAACCAATTAGTATTATTATTTATGACTTACCTACCAAATACTCAATTTTTTAAAAATTGACGTTTTTTATTTATTTTTATACAATAACAAACAAAGTTCAAGACTACACAAAAACTAGGCGCTTTTTTATAAAATATTGAAAAATATATTTTAAGGAATGCGTGCTTATTACATTAGTGACAAACAATTAACAATTTTTCATTCAAATTTGTTAAATGTTAAAAATGTGTAATACGATTTCTAGCGAATTAGCTGACACCTGGCGAACAAAATTTCACAACATTTTTAACCGTATACAACAAAATCTGCGATTATAATACCATATAGCATTCATTATCGATACAACTTTTACATGAAATGTTCTCCATTATATGTATAGCGATTTTGTAAAACCGGCTTTTCAAAATTTTCATTTGTTTCTCTCATTGATTGTCAGTTTGGTAGAGTTTTGCCTCACAATTATTGTTTATGTAAATTAAATTGGTGTTTAGATAATTTACAGTTTATAGTGAAATATATTTGAATAGCAAACAAAAATAATAAAGTGTAATTGCTTATCGTAATATTAATGACATACAATTACTGTGAATTTTTTAATAAATTTAAAATAGAGCCATGTGTACAAAAAAATACAATTTTCTGAGGCAATTAACGAAATTTAAGGTTAATTTAAACTGAAAGAAAATTGTAGCCGTGGGCATAGAAAATAGTAAACGGATCGATCCAGCAGCCAGTGTGAACCTAAACGTCGTGAGTTCAAAGCATCGCTATGACCGAATTAGGCTCTTTCTGAAGGAACATTAACGTCACGTTCCAGGTTTAAAATGGCAACATTTTAGGGCAGAAACTATATCACTAGCATGTAATTAAGGTTTGGGTGCAAAAATTAAAAAGCTTGTTGTTAGTGTCTTGGTAAGTAAGTTGTTCTAATATTTATTTGTTTATCATTACACTTATACAGTTCTGTTTCGGTCTAGATTTCACATTTATCGAAGGTTCGGCTCAAATCCGATTAGGGAAGTTATACATTTCGATACCAAAGCCTAGTACATCCTAGAATAACCAGTGGCATAATCCACCGATGTTAACAGGTAAAACCACAACCATGTATACTATATACGCGAGACGCACCAAGCATAAAAGAAACGAGTATTGCAACATTGCGGATGATCCTGCAATTTTGGCGATTGGAGACAACATAGAGGAGATAATCAGTAAATTATAAAACGCCACTAATTCATTAAGCGGCTAGACGAACAAATGGCGCCTGCAACTCAACGAAACTAAATCTATTCATATAAAATTCACCAACAAAAATATTAATTGATTTGACTGAATTCGCAACCAATTCCATGTGCAAACATTTCAAAATAAAGTCTTGCTTGGCATGGTGAACTCATCCTGGTACATAAGGAGCGAAAACCTTTATAAGGATCTAAAACTGGAATACGTGAGTGAAGAAATTAAGAATCAAGCGAAGAAAGACGTATGCTGATCATCACAAACCCAGTAAAACGGCTTTGATGAACGAAGCGCATAGGGCAACTAAATTAATGAAATAACCAACTTGGAGCTAACCAATGGATTATACAACACAAACAGTTAAAACAAGCATTAAAACGATAACATCAACATAATCATATTCAATAACAGATAAAAAATCCAAAGTTCTTTATGTACTTCACAACGTCAGTTTTAAAGAAATAATGTTTTCTGCTGGTTTAACACAGGTTCCATACCAGTGTAGTACCAATTAATATTTTCTAATATTTTATAATATTTTCTGAACATGCGGTGTAAGACGTTATCAAATTAAAATTACCAAAACTGCGTTATTTATCCATATTAACTGACAGCTTGTTGGTCTAAATTAAATGAATAAATATCGTTTTGTCTTTAGAACATGAATCACTTAAAAACTTGCCCGCACATTTCAACAATGACCAAATATTTTATTGGTCAAAAACCACTTTTCTAAACGTTATGGAAAGCCCTGAATCTAGATAGTCTAGATGACTGGAGGTCTGTCCTTAAGCATGATATTTCGAGAACGGCTTGTTCGATTTGGATATTGTTTTCGCCAATCTGTTGCTATGGTCCAGCCGGAGAATTTAAAAGCTTTTGGAACCTAATTCCAAGAGAGTCGGGTACCTGCAAAACGAATTGACTCAAAATTATTACTTTATATAAATATTTATAATTTTTTTGTGTATGCTGGTTTGAGGGTTGGGTTAGGCGTTGAGTTTCGGGTTGAGGTAAAACTTTAGTTAGAGGTCAACTTGCGGGTTGCGTTGAAGTTGAGTTGTGGATAGATAGGGTACAATAATCAGTTGGCTAATTTTTTATATATGCTGGTTTGAGTTTGTGGTTGAGTTGAGGGTTCAATTAGGTTCCATTTGCGGGTTTTATTGAAGTTGAGTTCGGATTGGATTAGGGTTAAGTAAGCAGTTGAGCAATTTTTTTTTATATGCTGGTTTGAGCATTGAGGTGAGGTTTTGATTTTGCGGTTGAGTTGGGGTTCATTTACAGGTTGAGTTGGAGTTGAGTTATAGTTGAGTTAAGGTTGGGTTAGGGTTTAGTGAACAGTTCAGCTAGGGATTTATTAGTGTGTTGATTTGACGGTTGAATTTAAGTTAGCTTGAGTTAAGTTTATGTTCAGATGTAGTGGATTTGTTGGTTGAGTTGGACATGTGTTTGGAACTGAAGTAAGATCTGGATTGCAGGTTAGGTTGAGATTAATTTGAGGTTGGACTAGGGCTGAGTTGGGGTAGAGTTGAATTAAGTTGGGATTGAGTTTAGTAGAGGTCAGCGGTTAAGTTAGAAATTTGTTTAAGGTTGTGCTGACTTTGGGTTTAGTTGAGGGCAGAATTTATTGTCGAGCTTGAGTAATTAGGGTTGGGTTGGGATTGAGTTGGGGTTTGTTCAACCGGGTAGTTTAAGATTTTTCTGGCCATTTTAAATCACCATTTAACGTTACATTTTTTGAATCGTTTTGTTTTGTTCATTTTAGTTGTAAAACATTCAAAAACAGAACTTATTGTGAGCTAATGTTGCGTTTTCAATGGTTTACCACTGAAATTAAAATAAAAAATCCGAAAAATCTAAGTTTATGGTGATTTCGCTTTGTTGTCTACCTCTAAGTTTATTCGGTTAAGTAAAAATATAAAATTGAGAAATAACCTCGTTACTAAGGCAGTAATAACTTTGATAGATTTATTCTAATATCTTGAAATCCTGAAATTACCTCAACTCCCAAATCAATCCCTAAATGAACTTCTTAACTCAATTTTCACCTCAACCACGAACTCAATATAGAATTTAACCTCCACACTCAATCGCAAAGCAATCATCAAATCTTTTGGAATGCAAGTTAATGCTCAGGTTCATTAACAGGGGGTTATTGGAATTTCATAACACGTCCATCCCAATCCTATTACTCAATCGGCAATTCAACTCCAAATCAACTTTCAAATTCCAAACTCAACGTTTAACTCAATCAACGAATCAACACTCAAATAATTCTCCAACCGAAATCCTCACTAAACCCTAACGCAGGCTAACTTATCCCCAACTAAACTTTATCTAATCTCCGGTCCAGCGCCCGAATAAATTCCCAATAAAACTCCATCGCTCAACATTAAGTCAACATCATACTCGACCTCAACTCAACCCTCAACAAAAACCCTCAAATCACCACGGTGCAAAAACTACATGCGTACACTCAAACTAACTCTAATTCAACCGTCAACTCAATACTCAAATAAATTCTCAGCTGAACTGCAACCCCAACTCAATTCCAACTCAACCCCAAATCAACCATCAAACCAGCATATACGATATACATATAAAAAATTACAGAACTACTCACTAATCCAACCTCAACTCAATAGCAACACAATCGGCAAATGGAACCCAACTCAACTCTTAACTCCACCGCAAAACTCAATGCCTAACACAATCCTCAAACCAGCATGTCTAAAAAATTGGTTAACATAGCAATATCACCGCATGGTTTTGGGTCAACTTTTACCACAGGTACCAGATCCTCCTGAAGTTCAGCTTCCAAAAGCTTTTAAATTCTCCATCTTAACCTTAGAAATAGAGAAAAAAATTCAAATCGGACAAGCCATTCTCGAGATGCCATCGGTACAGCTAAACAGCTAAACATACAGACAGCCAGACGGACAATTTTTTTCGTCTTTTCCTGACTCAGAAACTTTCAAAATGTTGAGAAAATTGGTTTTGGACCAACGTTGTTGCGTGGCAAAGAGATGTCACGTTGTCGTTTTTGTCTTTAAGGAATCCAAATTAAATGCATATCACCTTATCCAAAATTACCATTTGGTATTACAATTTGGCTTTCGATCCGCGTTGACCAATCTTTTATAAATACTGGTTTAATTTATTTGGGATTGTACTGAGCATTGAGTTGGAGGTTAGTTAGAGTTGTTTTGAGGGTAGATTTGGATTGTTAAGTTAATTGGGTTGAATTGAGGTCGAATTGCAAATTGAGTTAGGATTTGTGTTTAATTCATGTAAGCGTGCCATTCTCGGACCATTTTGATTTAGGAATTTAGTTAAACGTTGAGCTTTGGATTGCGTTAATGGTTGAGTCTAACTCTAATTGAGTTGGATTGAGTAAGGGATCATTAGGGATATACGTATTTATTTGGTGTGAATTATTGAGGGTTGAGTTAGAAGTTAGCTTTATGAATTTAGTTTGAGGTTGATTTGAGGGTTGAGTTGAACAGTGTGTTGGGTTCAGGTATGAGTTTAGGGAATGCTTTGGGAGTCGGGTTGGAGCTTAGATTGAGTTGACTTGAATAATTTTCCGAAACAAAGTTCTGAAAACCTTGTGAGGTTTCAGCCCTTAATATTTTATAGTTTAAAATCGCAAAAGTGGTTTCTAAATACATAAAACATAACGTGATTGTGAAATGTACATTAAAAAGAAATAGACATAGCCATATACAGAAACGAAAGGAGTACTTTAATTTTTGTTTAATGTTAATGTGTAGCCCAATTTAAAGTCGATTGCTTACATGAACCTGCCAAATGTTCTCGAATTACACAGAACACAATAAATTTATTCTTTTTGATCATAACGCATAAAAATCACTATTAGTAGATAAGCTTTTCAAAATAATAGCTATAATAAAGATTCATATCTAATTTTATCGCAAAATCAACACACACCGGAAGATAATATTTAATTTAGAAAACAAAATGTATTCGAACTTATTTTAAATTTTAGTTTACCTAAAGCTAAGCTAGGTTAAATGTGGTCAGCACTAAAATTCTTTTGCAACCTAATACTGTTATTAAACATCCTAAATGGCAGCAATCAAGCAAGGATTAATAACAAAACTACAAACAATTTTGATATGACAAAGCAAGTTCTCATCATGAATCACATAGGAAATTGTGATGAAACTCAAAACTATACTTTCTATCTGCAAACTTTTAAAGTGGTTCAACAGCGTAAAAATATGTACGAAATGACCGGAGCGATTGATGTACGAGAAAATTTATCAGGTCGGAAAATGAAAGGTAATATAGGTACATATATGAACTATAAAATTGTTTAATTTGTTTATTTTTTTTTTATTTTTGTTCCAAGCCACTTTCGAATCAAAAAAATGTGATGCTAGCTTTCAAACGGAAAATTGTCAAATGTTTGTTTTCTGGCGATTTGAAAATGTATGTGATTTTTTTAATTCGGATAACAGTGCTTACGGAATATTTTTTAAAAATTATCCAGACCGTCCAAGATGTCCGCTCAAACAAAAATTATATCAATTCAACAATGTGCCGATGAATCTGCAGATATTAAGGTAACGAATCGTATATAGGACATGTAATAAAGGCCACACAATTAATTTCCTTTTTCTTTGGTATAGCGTGTTTCCAAACATAGGTGGATTAAATTTTATAACTTATGCCAAATATTATGCTGACAAAAAGCTGGTTGGATGCCACGAATTTTATTTATCAATCAGGTCAAGGAGGGTTCGAAAATAGATTTTATTTTTTTTAAATAAAAGATTCACCAAATTGAGAAGAATTATTGAATGTATTTCACTTAGTTCTAAGCTCTTTTATAATGCCTCATAAATCATGGCCTAAATCGCCTAAAATGGGATTTAGAGAGTACAAAACAATTATAAATGGAAAACCAATCGATAATCTACTTGTACCTGTCGTAAACTATAAACACAAACTATCTTAATCCACTTTATTAACTTCAATTATTGTCGTATTACAATTTGTCGATACATGCAAATACGTGCGGTATGTGGGAGTAAAATAAAATTATAATGATTATGTTACCATAGTAAATTGCATTCGTGCAAAAAGAAAACCTTGTAACGGTAACAAGAAAATAATCTTAATTAAGAGATGTTGAAAGTGTTTTTCAATAAATTATGGATATATTTCCTTGCTTATGTAGGTATATATCTACGTACAATGCGCACAAAACGCGTTTAACTTACAAAACACGAATCAACAACCTAAGTAGTTATATTTGCATAATATATAGGTACACGTCAGGCATAAAAAGTATGTAAATACACAGTTTATCTGTAGTAGCCCTCAAGTCTATCGAAATCCATTAAACATGATCACATTTATATAAGATCGCGGCACAATATAAAATAACCTTCCACTCGCGCACTTCTCTATAAACAAAACAACATACGAATCAAAATACCTAAAAAAAATCTACATATCTTAAATGGGATAGTATACTACATAAGAAGACCGAAAAGAAGAAAAGGTCATAATCTTTATAATATTTATTCATTATAAATTATTATTTGTTTATTTATTTTTTTATAAACATTTATTAGAAAATTTGTAAATAAAAAGAAAAATTATTATTCTTGCTTGTGAGCTTTGTTGATATGAAACAGGTGCCGATCTCGTATTATTTACTCGATTCATCATTTCGAATATTATTGAACGTATTTTTGTTCAGTGCGAGTTGAACCAAATTTCGATTTTCAAGATCGAGCCCGTTTAATGTATTCTCGGGGATTAAACATGATTTATGCGTGAATCCAAAATGTTTACGGCCTAATCATCACGTTGCGGTCCATGTAGTAATTAAATTAAGATGCCTATAAAAATGGTATTGTGACAGGCGGCTCTTCCATATAGAATTTCATAAATTTTTATGGCACTGTGATTGTTTTGATTGTTAAAAATTGTTGGAATGTTTTCATAATTTTTCAGGCAATTTATACGATGTCAACTGTTAAAATGATTGTTGTGACAGTTTGAAATGAGATTTGTTAATAAAGACATTACAGAGGGATTACAAATTATATTTAAGTGTAGGTTTACTAATTTACTATTATTTTGTTGTTCAAATTCTGATTTAAAATTATTAAAATTTTTGTTTTACAATAATTTATAAATAAAAAACATTTAGTAGAACGATAATATACCGCAAGAATTCGTATTTAACTCGGTAAAGATTACAACTAAAGATCATGTCAACGTTCATTGAATAAAATGTTTAAAACAGCAACTCCGTTTACTAACAGAACAATGTTTAGATTAAGGAGAATTAAGTCAAGGAACTAGAAACCTTCTTTATTGTTGAGGAACAATATTAAATAATCCACTACAGATCAATCAACTGGTGTAGACGCAAAAACGGCAGTACAATATTTAGATCGTCTACACAACTCTTACATAAACAACGTGGATGGGAGAAGTATTGGCTTACTCTAGTAAACTGTGTTCGAAGGGCAACAGATTTGGAGTAACAGGTGGCAAAGCGAGTTACAGGCCTTTTGCGTTAGTGGTTATCACAAAACTAATAAACTGGGTTAGATTATAACTAATACGTCTAATATTAACTAAAATGTAACCAAAATTAAACTTTTGTGGAAATGGAATTTGAGAAAAGTTTATTTTGAATCTAAATAAAGAATTGTTTTTCAAAATTAAACTACGATTGTACAGCGGTTTCAGAAAAGTTAAAAATATACCCAAAAGTAAATTTTTAATTACAAATTAACTCAAACACAATGAATTTCCTTTTTGTTATTTTTGGATCGTTATTTAATTTAGGAGGTTTAAATACAAAGTAGTTGTCGTTGCATTGTCAGAACATGTTTTAATGTATTATTCAATTTAATGGTTTCATGATCCTTTTCGGGAATTTCTTCAATAACATCCTGACAATCTGCTCGCCACAAAATTCGTTAGAGGCAAGTTTGGTTACGATCAACCTAAACTTGCCTATACAATTTTGTTATAATTTCGTTATCGCTTATTGATATTTCTGAAAACGTACTAGTACATAGAACAGTTCTGATGAATGAGCTACCATTTGGGCTTTTTGCTGATCGAATACTCATTCGTACGTACTAGGGAGTAGAGCTGTGCCATCCCGTTCAACTACGCATGCTGGGTCAGTGCCCACTTGCTGGTTTTGATATGATATAGAGGTAAAGATCATATTAACCTGCGCCAATTTTCTAGGAATATAAACCAGCTTTAAACACCTTTTGAATATTGCCTCCAAACATGATAGGATAATTGCCGAGTTATTTTGGATTTCCACTGGTATGATCTAATCCGGCCAAATCTTTTAGCGCCCATAGGACACATTTTCTACTTATGATATCCTCCTTGCATACAGATAAGTTTCCTCATGAGTACTGTGCTCCTTCAAGGCATTAGAACTCCCTGAAAAGTCGGTATCGAGGAGAAGCTCCTAGGATTCCCTACTAGAAACTGTCCATGAACCGTCCGGTTTAGTAAAAACTGCGATTCGTTAAACTTTTAAAATGAATTTTCCTAAGGCGAGAAGTTCTTTTCCATTTTATCACAGAAGAGTCTAAAGGACTTCCTATCATGCCTTTTTTAACTCTCTCTCTCTCTCTTATATATTATTAGGTCCCACCCCTGACCCTCCTTTGTACCTTTGGCTATATTAAAGACTGTCCTACAAGCTTTACGACAGGTCTCCGGATTCCTGGATCGCTAAGCAGCAGAATGAAGCTATTCACTAAGTCTTTCAGTTTACTTACTGTCGCTGGAGTCTCTGACCTCCGGTGGTAAGAATTCCTTCAATATTTCCTTCATATTATCTACCCCCGGAAGGCTTTCCGGGGGGCAGGTGAACATCGAGGCTATAAGTTACACATATGAAAAATATTATTTGATGCGAGAGTCACATTTAAAACCTCCCGCCAACTGCTAGTAATAAATGTGGGTTCTCGCCCGATATTACAAACTAAAAGGTTAGTATTCAGCAAATAATCAAAAAGTCAAAAAATGATTCACCCCTGTCGTTGATATCAGGGCTTCCCCAGACTGTGTGATGGTAGAACCTCCTTCCCTCGGTCCATATAGGCTGAAACCAGCCAGAATTTGCTAATGCCTATCTTTAAGGTGACTGCAGTTATGTCACCATTGCTGAAAAGTAAGAAAATATTTAAATTATTTTTCCCAATAATACAAGATCTGATCGTCCCACACTTGCGATAATAAGATTTTATACCCTTGGTTTGCCACAGATCCTGTGTTTATTAATCCAAGGTTCTTGAATTAAAACCACTTATTTACCTCCAATATAAGCAGGCCATTATAAATTGCTGGTACTCTGGGAACGGCCGGGATCACCCATCTCGCTTCTCATCGTGCCTCCTACAGCTATGTCGGAAGTGCTCCCTGCTTTGACAGGCTCATCATTTTCCAAATGAACTCCAGAAAGAGTGATTGACCCGAAACCGAAGTCAATCATTCCCTTCGTCTTCCGAGAGACCAGGGACTCTCTGTTTAACACCATTATGGATAACCTAGAGCCCCATTCCAATTCATTGTTAATAGATTTGGATTTCTGGCCTGAATAATTATCAATACCTCGTCTGAGGTAACCGATTCAGATTGAAATCGGTGAATTCCTCGATATAACCACACTCTAATATCATATGTAAATATTCCAGCCAGGTTATGTATCCCAGTTTATTATTTTCGAAATATTTAAGTTATATTTTGATCTGGGACTATTTTTCTAATTTTGGTTAAGAATTGTTACTTGATTATGAAATGTCGTCTGAACTATTTTCTAATTACCGGAAGTGTTTCTTCATATCATAACCGCAAACCATTTAGTTTCCTATGTTTCATAGGAAAAAGTGTCACATATAAACAAAGGATGGGGCGATGGTAATAGTTTACCGTGCTCGCATATCTAGCGAATAAGGTGATAAGTTGCTCAATAATTTTTTATTGACACGATTTGATAATGGTGAATGTTGTTTAATATTTGTTTTTCTTAATTGCGTCTTTATAGGATTTAAAAGTCGTCACAATTTCAAATAGAGGATCGACAACTAATTCGAATCTTGACAACATCTGCACCAATTTATTGTTTTCATAAATGAAAACGGTGCAAAACGGTGTACCAATATGGAAAACTGAGGTTTAATGGGCAACTAGCAATAAAGTGGGACGTATCATTATCCGTCGCACACATTTCGGGACAGCTTAGTTTACTATGTGTGAGATTTATCCCAAACCGATAAACAACACGTTTCCTGAATTTCTTTCTAAATTCTTTATACAGTTGGCATAGTGAATAAGCGGAGAGTCGGGGTCACCAAAATGTCTAGTTGAGTGAAAATGGGAAAAAATACTGGTCTATTCCATAAAGTTGTTTGAATATTTCTATGTGAAGTTACAATATTAACGAAAAGATCAAATAGATATCAATATCAGCAATGATCTAATCTCCTATGGATGTTTACCAAAGAAATATCTGTAAACTGAAGTCGAAGCATCTATATATGTATTTTGTTTGTATTGTTCTCTAATAATTACATGAACGTCGGCTGAAGGTATGGATTCTACAAATTTTTTACCAAATCGGATATGTTATTAGTCCACTACTAAAGCTGCTGTACTCCGATACATATTCATATTTAAAACCCATCTTTAACTGCTCCTGTAATTATATATCAGTCGAAATGATTTATTATTGTAGTCATGTAGTTTTGAAACGATTTTTGTATTTTTTTTGGAACTTGTGGAATGTAACGTTTTTTTTTTTTTTGTTACTAAAATATACGAGATGTATGTATAATTGGCATAAATGTTCAAGTGCTTGACATCAATAATGATCTTCTGTATATACCATACATAAAACATGTTAAGTGTTTATTATTATTTTTTATTTGTTGTTATGTATAAATTTTGAAGGTTTTCTCGTTCGATTTTGTTGTTGTATATTTCAATTAAATCGTGTGTGGCAAATTCTATATATGTGCGCCGTGCGCGCTAAGTAAATCTTCGTTACAAAATCAAAATATTGTATTATAAAGGTGTGATCGTTCCTAATTTATAATGATCACGCGCGTTTCCTCATTAGTATCCATTTAAGTATTTAACCTGCTGGGATTTAAATTTATCAATTATGAATAGTTTGTAACTCCGATAACTTCCGGAAAATGTCGGATTTGGTTCCCACATACAAATTTAATGCAAAATCATTTTACCAAAAAAAAAATTGTTTTTGTTTGTACTGTTGCGTGATTCAGACGAGCTGAATGCAGTAAACTTTGGTTTGGTGCATGATTAATGCACTTTTTTTTAACATCATTTAATAAGCTTGTCAGCGTCAAGGTTGGGATGTTATTGACACAGTCCATAATCCTGTGTATAAGAATTTTATCCGATTGATCAAAAGCTAATTTAGTAACTTACCTCATGCACTTTTACAGTTTATGGCGTACTACTTATTAATCGTATTTAATCAACTGGATGTAAATTTATTGTAATTTGGTTCGTAGAAAACTATTAATTATTCTGTGAATTAATTAAATGAAATCATCTGACAGTAGTATAAAATAAACAAATTGTCTATAATAATATATACGCCACTCAATTTAGTTTTAGACGACTTTCACTTCGCACGTCAAAAAATGTTTATGAATTAGTTATTTTCTAGCCAAGGGCAGAACTGTATAGTGATATATGACAAAATATGCGAGAGATTCCGTTCTAATCTCGCGTTATATACCATAGGGTTAAATATCCACTATGAACCGTGTATATTATACCGTAAACGACTAAAAAAAAAAATAAGGAGTGCACGATACCAGTTGATTGTTGTCGAATCGCGTTTATATAGTTCGATATATTGCCGCGCATTCGATCGATCGATTGGAAATGTATCGGTATACAAACACCGTACAAGAATTTTTTTTTTTTTTTATCTACTGTTTTGGTGTATGGTGGGTGTGGAGTTTATTTATTTTCCAAACTAACAATTTTTATTTTTATTTCCAATTCTCAAATATAATTTATGTTTATGTTTGCCTTTTTGAAATGTTTTTTAACTGAGTTACGAGGTCGTAAATATATATAGAGACACAGTGCGCGATAGATGTGAGAGATATTTACTTAGCATATACACAATATACTGACTGTAGACAAACTGTGATTTTTCGATAAAAAAATTTTTTTTTCACTGAAATATGAAACGTATACATACTTTATAGAATATAGTTTGTTATCAACACTATTTATATATATAGCCGACAACCAATGTATAAGTATATAATTGCATATATTAAATATCCATTGTGGTGGGTCTAATTTCGGTCGATTATGCGCGAGATAATTACACTAATCGATCACGATCTGATATAATAGTAATGACCGTCAAATCGATATGGGTGTGGATTATGTGATTTATCCCCGAAGCAAAAAATCATTTCTCATATTGTCATCATCTGTAATCCTGTATATAAATGATGTGACCATATAACCACCCACTCAATTCTTGTAAATATATACACAAGAGTATAGCTTAGACTTTCTATAAAGTTGAAGCAAATCAAATTTTTTAATTTATGTTGATTGAAAAACTCGTAAATGCAAATTACTTCGCGCGACAAGATAACATCATCGGTTGGTTTTAGATAATTATTCTTCCGGAAAATGTATGTTTAAGTAGTATGCAACCGGTAATGACTAATCATAACAGATATCATATCAGATTATATTTTTGTTGTAGTGCAAAATTAATAGTTGTTTCGAAGAATTATTAGTGTCTATATGCATTTATAGTATGGAGGAAATGCAATTGGTTCTTAGAAGAAGAATTCCAAAGCAAACGTGTACAAATAAGTAGAAATGATTAATAAGTCATGTTAACCATGAAACTATGCTCCTCCTTATATTCCTTTCTTGCAAATATTTTCTATACGGCATCAACTTCCATCTCCTAAATTTTTTACGATACTACAAATCATTCTTAGATTCTTACTAGTTTTAATTCTATCCTCAATTGAAGGGCAGTTTCAAATTTTCGTGCCCTTAGGCGAGGGTGACTTCTTAAACTTCGCCATAATTACAGACGAATTGTTCTCTCGCAGAAGTTTCATTATTTTGACGAAGAGCAAGTACGAATCTTCTGAGGTACCGGGACGTACCTGATTTACTCAGATGAATTAAATATAAACAGTTCTCATGTTCAAGGTCAAACGAAAGATGTAAATTTATCAAATAATCAAGGTCGCTTAAGAGATTGAGCGAACGAAGTCAGAAAGTATAGGCGAGTCATTAAAGGAGTATCTATTATATTTGCGAGAAATTGCTGCGCTTGGTGATATGGATAATTCAGCTATTATCAGTGTAGAAATATTCGAGCGATTCAAAGGACTGTTGGCATGACGATTACAAGTTTTAACGCCTATTAATAGAGGTATCAACCATCGAAATCGGAGCACAATTGCAGATTTTCGATTTTTCTGGCTCTGAATTTGTGGGCTATAGTTCAGTTGGTTTTCAATAAAACTGAATTTTCTGCGAAATGTGTAGAAATATTCGAGCGATTCAAATGACTGTTGGCATGACGATTACAAGTTTTAACGCCTATTAATAGAGGTATCAACCATCGAAATCGGAGCACAATTGCAGATTTTCGATTTTTCTGGCTCTGAATTTGTGGGCTATAGTTCAGTTGGTTTTCAATAAAAATGAATTTTCTGTGAAATGTGTAGAAAAATTCCAGAGATTCAAATGACCGTTGGCATGACTATTACAGGTTTCAACGCCTATTAATAGCGGTATCAACCATCGAAATCGGAGCACAATTGCAGATTTTCGAATTTTCTGGCTCTGAATTTGTGGGCTATAGTTCAGTTGATTTTTCAATAAAACCGAATTTTCCGCGAAATGAGTAGAAATATTCGAGCGATTCAAATGACCGTTGGCATGACGATTACAGGTTTCAACGCCTATTAATAGCGGTATCAACCATCGAAATCGGAGCACAATTGCAGATTTTCGATTTTTCTGGCTCTGAATTTGTGGGCTATAGTTCAGTTGGTTTTCAATAAAAATGAATTTTCTGTGAACTGTGTAGAAATATTCGAGCGATGCAAATGACTGTTGGCATGACGATTACAGGTTTCAACGCCTATTAATAGAGGTATCAACCATCGAAATCGGAGCAAAATTGCAGATTTTCGAATTTTCTGGCTCTGAATTTGTGGGCCATAGTTCAGTTGATTTTCAATAAAACTGAATTTTCCGCGAAATGAGTAGAAATATTCGAGCGATTCAAATGACTGTTGGCATGACGATTACAAGTTTTAACGCCTATTAATAGAGGTATCAACCATCGAAATCGGAGCACAATTGCAGATTTTCGATTTTTCTGGCTCTGAATTTGTGGGCTATAGTTCAGTTGGTTTTCAATAAAAATGAATTTTCTGTGAAATGTGTAGAAAAATTCCAGAGATTCAAATGACCGTTGGCATGACTATTACAGGTTTCAACGCCTATTAATAGAGGTATCAACCATCGAAATCGGAGCACAATTGCAGATTTTCGAATTTTCTGGCTCTGAATTTGTGGGCTATAGTTCAGTTGATTTTTCAATAAAACCGAATTTTCCGCGAAATGAGTAGAAATATTCGAGCGATTCAAATGACCGTTGGCATGACGATTACAGGTTTCAACGCCTATTAATAGCGGTATCAACCATCGAAATCGGAGCACAATTGCAGATTTTCGATTTTTCTGGCTCTGAATTTGTGGGCTATAGTTCAGTTGGTTTTCAATAAAAATGAATTTTCTGTGAACTGTGTAGAAATATTCGAGCGATGCAAATGACTGTTGGCATGACGATTACAGGTTTCAACGCCTATTAATAGAGGTATCAACCATCGAAATCGGAGCACAATTGCAGATTTTCGATTTTTCTGGCTCTGAATTTGTGGGCTATAGTTCATTTGGTTTTCAATAAAACTGAATTTTCTGCGAAATGTGTAGAAATATTCGAGCGATTCAAATGACTGTTGGCATGACGATTACAAGTTTTAACGCCTATTAATAGAGGTATCAACCATCGAAATCGGAGCACAATTGCAGATTTTCGATTTTTCTGGCTCTGAATTTGTGGGCTATAGTTCAGTTGGTTTTCAATAAAAATGAATTTTCTGTGAAATGTGTAGAAAAATTCCAGAGATTCAAATGACCGTTGGCATGACTATTACAGGTTTCAACGCCTATTAATAGAGGTATCAACCATCGAAATCGGAGCACAATTGCAGATTTTCGAATTTTCTGGCTCTGAATTTGTGGGCTATAGTTCAGTTGATTTTTCAATAAAACCGAATTTTCCGCGAAATGAGTAGAAATATTCGAGCGATTCAAATGACCGTTGGCATGACGATTACAGGTTTCAACGCCTATTAATAGCGGTATCAACCATCGAAATCGGAGCACAATTGCAGATTTTCGATTTTTCTGGCTCTGAATTTGTGGGCTATAGTTCAGTTGGTTTTCAATAAAAATGAATTTTCTGTGAAATGTGTAGAAAAATTCCAGAGATTCAAATGACCGTTGGCATGACTATTACAGGTTTCAACGCCTATTAATAGAGGTATCAACCATCGAAATCGGAGCACAATTGCAGATTTTCGAATTTTCTGGCTCTGAATTTGTGGGCTATAGTTCAGTTGATTTTTCAATAAAACCGAATTTTCCGCGAAATGAGTAGAAATATTCGAGCGATTCAAATGACCGTTGGCATGACGATTACAGGTTTCAACGCCTATTAATAGCGGTATCAACCATCGAAATCGGAGCACAATTGCAGATTTTCGATTTTTCTGGCTCTGAATTTGTGGGCTATAGTTCAGTTGGTTTTCAATAAAAATGAATTTTCTGTGAACTGTGTAGAAATATTCGAGCGATGCAAATGACTGTTGGCATGACGATTACAGGTTTCAACGCCTATTAATAGAGGTATCAACCATCGAAATCGGAGCACAATTGCAGATTTTCGATTTTTCTGGCTCTGAATTTGTGGGCTATAGTTCAGTTGATTTGCAATAAAATTGAACTTTCTGCGAAATGTGTAGAAATATTCGAGCGATTCAAATGACTGTTGGCATGACGATTACAAGTTTTAACGCCTATTAATAGAGGTATCAACCATCGAAATCGGAGCACAATTGCAGATTTTCGATTTTTCTGGCTCTGAATTTGTGGGCTATAGTTCAGTTGGTTTTCAATAAAAATGAATTTTCTGCGAAATGTGTAGAAATATTCGAGCGATTCAAAGGACTGTTGGCATGACGATTACAAGTTTTAACGCCTATTAATAGAGGTATCAACCATCGAAATCGGAGCACAATTGCAGATTTTCGATTTTTCTGGCTCTGAATTTGTGGGCTATAGTTCAGTTGGTTTTCAATAAAACTGAATTTTCTGCGAAATGTGTAGAAATATTCGAGCGATTCAAATGACTGTTGGCATGACGATTACAAGTTTTAACGCCTATTAATAGAGGTATCAACCATCGAAATCGGAGCACAATTGCAGATTTTCGATTTTTCTGGCTCTGAATTTGTGGGCTATAGTTCAGTTGGTTTTCAATAAAAATGAATTTTCTGTGAAATGTGTAGAAAAATTCCAGAGATTCAAATGACCGTTGGCATGACTATTACAGGTTTCAACGCCTATTAATAGAGGTATCAACCATCGAAATCGGAGCACAATTGCAGATTTTCGAATTTTCTGGCTCTGAATTTGTGGGCTATAGTTCAGTTGATTTTTCAATAAAACCGAATTTTCCGCGAAATGAGTAGAAATATTCGAGCGATTCAAATGACCGTTGGCATGACGATTACAGGTTTCAACGCCTATTAATAGCGGTATCAACCATCGAAATCGGAGCACAATTGCAGATTTTCGATTTTTCTGGCTCTGAATTTGTGGGCTATAGTTCAGTTGGTTTTCAATAAAAATGAATTTTCTGTGAACTGTGTAGAAATATTCGAGCGATGCAAATGACTGTTGGCATGACGATTACAGGTTTCAACGCCTATTAATAGAGGTATCAACCATCGAAATCGGAGCACAATTGCAGATTTTCGATTTTTCTGGCTCTGAATTTGTGGGCTATAGTTCAGTTGATTTGCAATAAAATTGAACTTTCTGCGAAATGTGTAGAAATATTCGAGCGATGCAAATGACTGTTGGCATGACGATTAACGGTTTCAACGCCTATTAATAGAGGTATCAACCATCGAAATCGGAGCAAAATTGCAGATTTTCGAATTTTCTGGCTCTGAATTTGTGGGCCATAGTTCAGTTGATTTTCAATAAAACTGAATTTTCCGCGAAATGAGTAGAAATATTCGAGCGATTCAAATGACTGTTGGCATGACGATTACAGGTTTCAACGCCTATTAATAACAGTATCAACCATCGAAATCGGAGCACAATTGCAGATTTTCGATTTTTCTGGCTCTGAATTTGTGGGCTATAGTTCAGTTGATTTGCAATAAAATTTAACTTTCTGCGAAATGTGTAGAAATATTCGAGCGATGCAAATGACTGTTGGCATGACGATTACATGTTTCAACGTCTATTAATAGAGGTATCAACCATCGAAATCGGAGCACAATTGCAGATTTTCGATTTTTCTGGCTCTGAATTTGTGGGCTATAGTTCAGTTGGTTTTCAATAAAAATGAATTTTCTGCGAAATGTGTAGAAATATTCGAGCGATGCAAATGACTGTTGGCATGACGATTACAGGTTTCAACGCCTTTTGATAGAGATATCAACCATCGAAATCGGAGCACAATTGCAGATTTTCGATTTTTCTGGCTCTGAATTTGTGGGCTATAGTTCAGTTGATTTGCAATAAAATTTAACTTTCTGCGAAATGTGTAGAAATATTCAAGCGATGCAAATGACTGTTGGCATGACGATTACAGGTTTCAACGTCTATTAATAGAGGTATCAACCATCGAAATCGGAGCACAATTGCAGATTTTCGATTTTTCTGGCTCTGAATTTGTGGGCTATAGTTCAGTTGGTTTTCAATAAAAATGAATTTTCTGCGAAATGTGTAGAAATATTCGAGCGATGCAAATGACTGTTGGCATGACGATTAAAGGCTGCAACGCCTATTAATAGTGGTATTAACCATCGAAATCGGAGCACAATTGCAGATTTTCGATTTTTCTGGCTCTGAATTTGTGGGCTATAGTTCAGCTGATTTTCAATAAAATTGAATTTTCTGCGAAATGTGTAGAAATATTCGAGCGATCCAAATGACCGTTGGCATGACTATTACAGGTTTCAACGCCTATTAATAGAGATACCTACCATCGAAATCGGAGCATAATTGCAGATTTTCGATTTTTCTAGCTCTGAATAGTTCAGTTGATTTTCAATAAAATTGAATTTTCTGCGAAATGTGAAGAAAGGTGCGAGCGATTCAAATGACCGTTGACATGACGATTAAAGGCTGCAACGCCTTTTGATAGGGATACCAACCATCGAAATCGGAGCATATTTGCAGATTTTCGATTTTTCTGGCTCTGAATTTGTGGGCTATAGTTCAGTTGATTTTCAATAAAATTGAATTTTCTGCGAAATGTGTAGAAATGTGCGAGCGATTCAAATGACCGTTGGCATGACGATTACAGGTTTCAACACCTATTAATAGAGGTATCAACCATCGAAATCGGAGCACAATTGCAGATTTTCGACTTTTCTGGCTCTGAATTTGTGGGCTATAGTTCAGTTGATTTTCAATAAAATTGAATTTTCTGCGAAATGTGTAGAAATATTCGAGCGATTCAAATGACTGTTGGCATGACGATTACAAGTTTTAACGCCTATTAATAGAGGTATCAACCATCGAAATCGGAGCACAATTGCAGATTTTCGATTTTTCTGGCTCTGAATTTGTGGGCTATAGTTCAGCTGATTTTCAATAAAATTGAATTTTCTGCGAAATGTGTAGAAATATTCGAGCGATTCAAATGACCGTTGGCATGACGATTACAGGTTTCAACGCCTATTGATAGAGATACCAACCATCGAAATCGGAGCACAATTGCAGATTTTCGATTTTTCTGGCTCTGAATTTGTGGGCTATAGTTCAGCTGATTTTCAATAAAATTGAATTTTCTGCGAAATGTGTAGAAATGTGCGAGCGATTCAAATGACCGTTGGCATGACGATTACAGGTTTCAACGCCTATTAATAGCGGTATCAACCATCGAAATCGGAGCACAATTGCAGATTTTCGATTTTTCTGGCTCTGAATTTGTGGGCTATAGTTCAGTTGATTTTCAATCAAATTGAATTTTCTGCGAAATGTGTAGAAATATTCGAGCGATTCAAATGACTGTTGGCATGACGATTAAAGGCTGCAACGCCTATTAATAGTGGTATTAACCATCGAAATCGGAGCACAATTGCAGATTTTCGATTTTTCTGGCTCTGAATTTGTGGGCTATAGTTCAGCTGATTTTCAATAAAATTGAATTTTCTGCGAAATGTGTAGAAATATTCGAGCGATCCAAATGACCGTTGGCATGACTATTACAGGTTTCAACGCCTATTAATAGAGATACCTACCATCGAAATCGGAGCATAATTGCAGATTTTCGATTTTTCTAGCTCTGAATTTGTGGGCTATAGTTCAGTTGATTTTCAATAAAATTGAATTTTCTTAATCGAAACCTTCAGGGAGACAAATATCACAAATGTGCCCTGGCTGCTGACGTTGACACAAAATGGTCCGTAGCCTTACCACACAAATTTTCGCAACTCTACTCATTGAACCATCCAGAATCGAAAGCGTTGAATACGAAGTGTGAAACTAAATCATGGGACAAACTTCACACCCATATAAATATTTTGTAAACTGTAGATTTTTTTGAAGACTGCAATAAGTACTATCCGTATTATCATTAAATTGTAATAAACTACCAACTTAACAAAACATTTTCTTGCGGGATTAAACAAGATAATTAAACACAATGTATTACAAGAGATTAAAAAAACAACAAAGATCACGTTACACAAAGTGATCGATAGTAAAAAATATTTCAAGATCATATGCACTTACGTGTATCCCACGGCTATATGCGATTATGTGTATTTCAACTGCAATCAAATCAAACCGGTATATTCCTGCCTGTAATATTGTGTTGATACCATAAGTCATTTTTAGCCAGATTACGACATCAAAAATTAATACGAACCTCATCATTATCCACAACAAGTTCCACACCAACTTTACAAAAAAAAACATTTAATTACATATTTAAATAATTTTTGCATATATCATTGCTCTGTTGTCAAAACAAATCAAATGAATCATAAATAGCTGGGTACGTTGTTTTGATTTCATAAAATTGAACTTACATCTTGTATATGATTCATGCTCGAATTTGAGATAATTTACATCATATAAGCGATAGATCAGTTTAGATCGTGAATTAATTTGTAAATAAACCAAAGCTAATTGTACACATGCCATGTAAGCATTTCTCGGGATAAAAAAACAAAACAGAATTTCATTAATTTTTTATTTTTGCAAAACGGCCAGCGGGGCAATAATACTACGTTACACCAGTGATTATGGAACTGTATTTTAATTAAAACCCTTATGGCAAGCTCTTAATTGAATTTTAAATTGTGTATAGACGCAAGGGAGCGTAGGAAGTATGTAGGTATTAGGTGTAAGAAGTATAACAAAATGTACCTATATGCTGCGCGTACCCAAATAAATCTATGTCAAAGTTGATGACCATCTATGTATAAACCAACACAAAAATCCGCCTTAACATTGAAATGGACAAATATCTCTGTAATTGGAATAATTAATCAGACTTACTTTACTATAAATAAATATGCAAGCAGCTTCTTCTATTGATATCTTAATATTTTTGTTTTATAGTATTTTGGAAGTTCATAACCTCCAATTATTTATTTATTTTGGTATAGATGCGGCAACAAAAAAAAATCCAATTACCTAATTCATCATTGAAGTTGAACAAAATTTTTTTTTTTGTTGATTTTGTCTATGCGCGCGCGCGCTCCTAGAAGAGATCTTCACATTCAATTTATCATTATCAATCAAAATTTTTTTATTTAAATTTGAAGATCGAAAGCAAATCAATCAATAATTCGCCAATGTTTATGGAATATTAATGAGTGATGAAAATCGATTATAATTGCAATTTGAGCGGTCGATTTTAGAATGGAGTTTTGTGCTCGTGTTAGTTCCCTTGGCCGAAATGTTGTTTGTTTTTTAAATGAAATTCGATTTAGCCACCCCTTAGCTTAATTCTATACAAATGGTATATAGTAAAATGATGGTAAACGAATTTGTCAAAATAATCGATCTTCGAGTAATAATAAATGATAGAAGACCATATCTACGGTGTGTGGTTTAATGTCGACCTGCTTTGAAAATTATTCTTCAATTAACTTAAAAAAGCTTAAAATCACAAAATAATTGGGGGAAGAACTTCAGTGAGATTATTAATAACCCATCTGGAAATATTTTATTTTCCTGATTGTGAAAATAAGGGTCAGAAAAGACCCCGTTTTATTTTTCTAAAAATCTTTGTGGAAAAACCAAATGTGGTTTTATCAGACCACAGTTTTCGCGATTAATAACCTTGATATCTTCTGGTCGGCGTAAAGAAGATAATTGGATAATGAAAAAACAAGGAGGAAGATGAATAAACCAGGTTTTGTTACTGAGTCTAACTTTAGGTAAATTAAATATATTGCTGGGTAAAAATCAAAGTTGTGCTATAGTTATAGATCATGTTTAAATGTCAAATTTTATACAACCGCAAGACCTACCATCTTTCGGAAAACTCCGAAAAGACAAATAACTTTCAAATAATGCTACTAGGTGTCACTAATATTTGCTGTCAAAAATTGTATGACATTTTTATGTGTGTATTTTGTAAATATAAACAAAAATATTATCTTGTTATAAAAGGGATTATTATTAATACGTGATAATTACACTGATTTCATCTGCCCCCTTTCGAAAAACGCTAGTAATATTTTTGTGATTGTGTAGTGACATCTAGTGGCAAACGCTCTCTACTACATTTTTGATCGTGCTGTCTCTTTCGGAAAAAACTCTGTACTTTTTCCCTGATCGTGCTGGCTCTTTTGGAAAACATGATCTAATATATGTACATTCATAAAGTTGAAATAGTAGTTAAATTGTTTGTGGTGTTTTTAAGTGATAAATAATATCATGAATATGTATTCTAACATTAGATGTCATAAAATCGTAATCTTGTATTACTGTCCTACATTAACACGCTTTGGGTTAAGCCAAAATTAAAAAGAAAATTATGTATATTCAAACATGTGAAAATATCACCTTCACTAGAAAATTATCAAGACCCCTAATGTCCGAAAGAGGCTTAATATTAGCACTGATCAAGTGTCGATTTTAGAAGTAGTTAAACATTTAAAGGCCATTGATCTTAGTTTTAGCAATATAAACTAACGGATATTGAGCAGAACTCGGAAGGAACGAAACGGAAATGGAAAATTGGCCCATAACTCGTGCAACCTTCAAGTTAGTGATATTCCAATGGTTAAGTATGATAATTTAAAAGATTACCTTAATTCCATCGGTATTGTAATATACTATCTAAAATGGTGGTAATCCATACATTGAATCTGTGTACAGAATTTCATGGAAATATCATAGAATATATCCATCCATATTTGTTAAATCCTTGAATAAAGGAAAGAAAGATGCATTTATGCTGGAATATTTTAAATTTAATCCTTAATCATCTTGGATGTTTTGAAGCAACATCTAGAATTTTCATTAATAAGAACCTTACTAATGAACCTAACCTTACAAATGAAGAAAAAAGTGCCTTAGCTAAGGTTTTCTCCAGAAATGGATTGGTCTACGTCAAGATACTAAATCAAGTTGCAATCGTGGTAGTGTGAAATAGAAAATTTTAGGTAAATGATCCAGTGGATCGCTATAGAATTTTTGATCATCAAGCTTATATTGATAAAAATTGGATTCTAGTGAAAGTTATTTATAACGTAATTGATGGCAATGTGAAATATGTTGAAAATTTATTATCTATCCATTATTGCTCTCTTCACAATAGTACTTTAGTCTGTTAGATTAGGAAAACTTGAAGATCCACCTGAACGTGTCCTTTGATCATGATCTCATCTAATTTTCACATTATTTTCCAACTATTTCGAGCGTTGATTTTTCAACTCAGTATAGATGTTACCGAGATATTAGCTATGATTCCTTATTCGATATAGTTGCCTAAATTTATTGTGAATTGGAATTTAATCTTTGAACAAAAATTAGTTGATGCTAAAGTTTTACTTTTTAATGACTGTGCCATTTAAAACTTTTAACGATGTCATCTCAGTTATTAGTTATTGCCATCAAAATGTATATCCTGATGACGTACAAATATATTTATGTAGGTCAGTGCGAGTTCGCGACAATATTCTGCTGAAAAATTTTCAGCAGGATTGCATGCGATTTAAAAATATTTTATTCGGAAGAGGAAATTTGTTTACATAATAGACTACATTAATTGGTTGCCTGCTGAAAAATTTTCAGCAGAATATTGTCGCGAACTTGCACTGAACGCCCTGGTGAGTCAATGATAATCTTGGTATAGAATTTCTAAATGGACCACAGAAAAAGAGATGATATTATGGTAGGGAATGGTTGATATTCCATTTCCGTCTATCACACACAATTGACAATAATACCCTATCATATACATACAGGGTAAGGAAAAAGTATGGAAACCCCTAAAAATCTTGCGGATTTCGGTCAAAAAAAAAATGAGCAAGGGTTATTCTTAGGTAATTTTCAACAAGAAATTTAATGGTGATCTTGGTTGTGACCTTGACCTTCATCTTCAAAGTCATTAGAAGGTCAAGGCCATTTTTTTAAATTAGAACCCCTATTTTTGATGACAGAATCGAAAAGAGCGATCAATTGTACGTCCGAATTTGTATTTTCCATGACCTCCCAAGGTCATCTGAAGGAATTTACAATGCGAGGAAAAAGTATGGAAACCCCTAAAAATCTCGCGGAGTATGTCAAAAAGAAAAATGAGCAAGGTTTATCCTTATGTAATTTTCAACAAGGAATTTAATGGTGAGCTTGGTTGTGACCTTGGCCGGCATCTTCAAGGTCATTTTGAGGTCAAGGTCATTTTTTTATATGGAAACCTATGTTTTTGAGATTGAATTCGAAAAGAGCAATCAATTGTAGGTCCGAATATGTACTTTCCATGACCTCCCAAGGTCACCTGAAGTAATAATGATTTGCTATGAAAATTTAAAAAAACAAAAAAATTAAATTTTAAAATGAAGAATTAATTTTTAAAATTTTTATTTTTTTATTTTCATAGCCAATCATTATTCCTTCAGGTGACCTTGGGAGGTCATGGAAAATACATATTCGGACCTACAATTGATTGCTCTTTTTGAATCCGATGTCAAAAACAGGGGTTTCCCTATAAAAAAGGACCTTGACCTCAAAATGACCTTTTAATATGAAGGTTAAGGTCACAACCAAGCTCACCATTAAATTCCTTGTTCAAAATTACCTAAGAATAAACCTTGCTCATTTTTTTTTTTGACATAATACGCGGGATTTTTAGGGTTTCCATACTTTTTCCTCACCCTGTATAAGTAAAGCATAAAACCTGAAATGTATATTGAATTCAAAACTTTCACGGGTGGTGAATCTAATATAAGACTTTGTAGTTGCATTTAATTCTATTACTCGATACGTGTTTAACACATTTGATCATATCGCACATGACATAGAAAAGTGACACAACTCAAAAAATTGAGTTTTTGAGTTAATTCTTCAAAAAGATGCGCAATGATCGATTTCATAAGATATACGGCGCGGCTTAATTTTCCGATCTTCTTTTTTTTCTTTGAAAAGAGAATAGTATACTACCCCGTTCGCGTGGAGTGCCGTACACGTGTACGTCACGCATAAAATGTTATGCATAAAATTTCATGCATAAATATCTGAGCACAATGTGCTGGATGTACAAATAGCATCTAAAATATATCACGGTGTCTTGTTGAAGTTCATATTTTGTAATGACGTACACGTTTACGGCAATCCGCAGTAGAGCTGATCTTATGCATGACGTACACGTGTACGGCACTTCGCTGTTCTTCTGAAAAATTTGAATACATTTGAGTATATGATGCTAATCACGCCAATACATAAATCTGCTTACCGAGCGACACATGTTTGCAAGAGAATTTGACGTCCGCCTCAGTTAAGAAGTAAACGTTACGAATTTTTTGAATCTCCTTAATTTTTGTTGTTTCGTCCTTAACAAATATTGAAAACAGTATAGTCGACCAATTTGATGAACCTTGACAAATTACCAACGATCAGAAAGGTAAGAGTGAAATATGACAATACGACTTATATTGTTACGTTGAGAATTAAGCCTTATATTGTTACTTATTTTATTATTAATACTTAGTTTAAACTCTAGCAGCACCTTCTTGAATTTTTCTACCATAAATAAACCCATAAACTTAGGTTATAACTAATTATTCAAATCCGACTCTGTCGATTATTTATGTGACATTATGAATCCACTACAAGACTTTTTTTTTGTTGCAAAAATTCCAATAAATTCGTGTTAAGCATAAATCATTCGAGACAACGATTTTTTTTGTTTTATTATCAAATGATGAATAAATCATTTTATATAGAAGTGATGAATCTTGAATTACAACCTAAAACCCACATTGTACCAATAATTAAATTATTATTCAAATATTTCAATAATCAAAGCAAATAAGTTACCGCGAGCGCACATAACCGATTTTATTTTTTTTATTAATTAAATTGAGTATTAATTACATGTTTTCCCTATATACTTACTTATACGTACTGTTCCCTGAACTTTACTACTCCGTCTAAAATACAACAAAAAATTCAATTAAACGCCTCCCACAATTTTCAATTCAAAACGTAAAATGATTTATAAACTTCAATAGATTTTAGTTGCTTTGCATCAGAATTAATGTTTTTTTTATTCTAATTTGCTGTATATAGTACCTATATGTCGTTGCCGAAAGGTGTATTAATATAGCACACATTTTGTAAATATGTATAAATATACCGTAATATAAATTTTATTGATCGCGATTCGCCATTGAATGATAATTATTATTGTGTTGATTTGCATTTTATTTATTATGGGGAGTTACTGGAAATTAATTGTCTAAGTCACAAGATCCATACTCGTATTTGCAGCATACGTGTTTGAGTATACTGAGAAGATCGTCACAAAAAATTGTATTTTAGGAAACAGACATAAGCTACATACCTTTAAAACGAAAATGCCCCGATCTTAAATAGAGCAGTCGAAACAGCAACTAGATCAGCAAGGATATCATTGGTCAAATTTGGGTTGTAAAACTTGAAGATTTTAATGCTAATTGAGTTGGATAATTAAAATAGCTTCAAACTTCCCGCAACGCAATCATTCAAAAAAATTAGAACTTTTGTAGATAGTTAGCTGTAAATTAGAGCAGCGTCTAATTAGCTTGTGTGTAGGATTTAATGATTTCCTAATCCGTGGGTAGCTTCCACGATCATCGAGTCTAGTCATGGTTTTCTTTTGGGCTAGAGCCTAGGCCATTATCAAAGTTCTGGTCATACCGAAACAAAAATATTCGTTGGAACCGTCATACTAAAAATTAGGATTGAATATAAACTGGAGTGAAGTTTTTGTCTATTTAACAAAAATAAAGTTATTCAAATAAAATAAGCTTCAAATAATTTCTAACATTAATTTCTAATTTTATTTTCAACTCAAAGAACTTAGCGCCATTTTGATATTTTGATATGAGCCGTAGGGCTCTTGCAAAAAAATTTATAAAATGAACAAATCGCCGAATTTCGCTTGGAACAAGGATGTTGTTCTCTATTATACCAAGTAAAAGAAATTTCTTTGATTTGTTGAAAAAAAAAAATTGGAAATGCTTGTTAGAAATTATTTAAAGCTTATTTTATTTGAATAACTTTATTTTTGTTAAATACACCGTTAAAAGATGTACACGCGCATAAATATATGTACAAAATTTAATTTTCTAAAATCTCAAGTTTGCCCAAAAATTTCACTGTATACTTGCACAAATTGTTGTCCCAAAAAAAAGTGTCCAAAAACTTCACACCGGTTGAATATAAAGTCGTACTGAGGCTGTTTTTCAAACGACTACTTATTTGTGGAACCTAACTTATTCAACGTAATTTCGTATAGAATAAGTTAGGTTCCACAAATAAGTAATTACATGTATTAAAATAAATATTGGAACCTTTATACTAAAAATTTAGGATTTGGCCAAAAATTAGCAGCTGGCCGTTCCTCATAATGTATACCATATACGTCCAGATAGGTTTTATTACATTTTATAGAGCAGTAGTTTATATTCTATTGATAAATTTGATTTTCTGTATGCCAGTCAATACATTTTTGTCAGTTTCATAATAGTCGACTGTCGAGGTGCATACCTAAATATTTTACTTCATCAGTTTGAGTTTGAGGTATGTCTTGGTTATTCGTCAGGTTTAGTGTCATTATCTTTAATTCGCCATTTTTCATCGATTCTTTAATACTGTTAATATTTTCAAAAATGAATATGTACTGTTAATATTCACATGTCCCACATGTGTGATTTCAAATAGCTTCTCTGTTAGTCTACAAGCATGCACTTTCATTTTCATCCTACTGTGACACTCTACTTTGACCCAATTGTGTGCCCAAATATTCATTAATTTTGCATTTGTAAAAATATCGAAGTCTTTACGGCGAACTTTTTCGACAATCTGTTTCTATGGTCAAGGAGAAGAATTCTAAAGCTTTCAAACCTGTACGTTAAGAGGATTGGATACCTACCATATGAATTGGCCCAAAACCACATGGTTATTAACATGTGGAATTCACACGTGGCATTTTTACACGTAGTTTGAGTTGATTATCTTCCGACACCAAAGTATCCAATGACATTTTTACATAATGAAGGGTGAATTCTCTAAATGCACGTTGGAACAACAAATACAGGTCCCGAAACCTTTCTTCAGAGGTATCAAGAATTGTAATCGAAGCACAATTGCAGATTTTGGATTTTTTGGCTCAGCATAAAGCAATCTATCTAGTTCCACTCAAATTGGCCATTTTCCAGAACCACATCCGGAACTCATATTATGGAATTCCAATTTCATTATATAATTTGAATTTCATCCCAGCTAGTGTTCATACACACTAGTTAAGCAATTGCTTAGCTCCAATCAAATTGGCCATTTTCTTATTTTATTAAAACATCTTCAACAATTATAGGTGTTATGCCTCTGCGTAATTCAACTCCAACCTTAACGAATATAAAATTTCTGAAGTTAAAGAAAATATCGCTAGATCACTATCCTGCAACTCATGTCTAGCAAATTTCGAGAATAAGCGAGTAACTCCAATAGACCCAAATAATTTCGAAAAGTTCGAATAATCTTGAAAAATATCAATGAGTATAGTCTCAAAAATGTTGACTAATGTTGATATAATTTCGAATATTCGGATCGTCTGGCGATATTTAAACTATACAAAATATCGAATTTTGAAATTTTGTCTTCTCTTAAATCTCGAAATTTAAAGAGTTAAGAAGGAAATTCAAATTTAAAATTAAGCATTTTTTCTAAATTTTAATTTCATATTCCTATAATTTAAAATATTTTAAGCAATTTCATTTAAATAAATCTTCTTTCTTAGGATAAACCATAATGTCAAATTTAATTTTGTGGGTTTTAATAACGAAAATTGTTGATTTCGAATCCCGATCGCCACGGGATTCGAGGTCACGTTTATGAGAATTTGAATTCGAGTTTCTTCTCACGAAATTGCAATTTCATAAAAGAAGAAAGAGACGAAATATTATTTAACTGAGGATTTGCTGTTTTGTTCTGAAATCGGCCATAAGTCACGTCGTGATTTTTTCACAAAATTTAATAAATAATTCAGAATAAATTTTATACTCGGTACAATTCGGTTAAAATCGGATTATTTAACCGAGTAGATGAAATTAACCGATTAACCTTAATCCGCTTTGATACGTTACTGATTGAGAACTACCAGCAACCGGTTCTCCAAGCGTGTCAAATCAATTTTAACAAATTGACAACGCTCATTTGGAACGCTCTATTCAAACGAGCGTTGTCAATTTGTAAAAATTGATTTGTTATAAAAAATCTATTTTTTGCATGCGGGATAATATAAGTCAGAAGCCGCCACTGTTTCATGCACAGGACGGCCTAACGATAAACTAGACTACTAGATACTTTCAACAATCGTCCCAATTGTTTTACATTTCTGAATAATGAATGAGCGTGGATTATTAAATGTTGATTGATTGCCAATTTGTATTACCAATAATTGCTAAAAAAAATGGGTGGCCATTTAATTAGAACCAGCGCAATAAATAGAACTTCATTCTTTAAATTTAATGGCAAAACATTTTTTAAATTTAAATATTGATTTCAATCGTTTAGAGGTTTTTATTGAGTTGAAAAATGTGCAGAAACAAGAGCTTTACGCCAGAATTGAGAAAGCTGATTGTATGGAAATATTGCAAACAAAATGCAACAAATGGAGCAATTGCAGCGGATTTGGGATGTTCAAACAAAATAATTTATCTTGCCATTAAAACCTGGAATGATTCTAAAGATTTCGAAATCAGACAGATTAGAGCTCGAAAAATAACGGAAAAGAAAGATGAAGTCAGGAAAATAAATTAAGCCAAATCACCTCAAATTACGCAGAGATGTCGGCTGTTTGGACCTGGAGAGCTAATTGTTTCCAAACCAAACTTAAATCCAGATAAATTTATCGAAATAACACTTGGAAATGTTATGGTTCGGGGACATATTCTGGCGCTGCTTTCGGCCATTAACCAACACGTGTTCAAATATCTATCTAGAAACCACGCCGGATAAAGATCCTAAACACACTGCAAAGTTATTGAAGTGGTAATTCACGGATCAAAGAATAAATGTTTTGAACTGGCCACTGCAAAGACCTAACCTTAACCCAATCGAGTAAACTTAGTGACAGAAGTTAAGCAAGAAAAAGAAAAGTTCCAGGAGTTCAGACGAACTGTCCCAAAATATTGTATCTTCCGAAACGTAGTACGTTGGTTTTGAAAAAACAACGGCTATTCCAATAATGGAGCACGACATTTACGGACCCACAAAATTCAGGGGGCCTAGGCCCTTAATCTGCACTTGTGTGTGATTGCCACTGATCTACCATGTGCTCCATCTTTATTTTACTTATTTAATCATCAAATGAAAACACATAAGACAAATGTCTTCTCAGAGGTGTTGAAAAACAATAAAATAACCAAAACAAGTTGCAACCTGTGAAGCCAAACTCTTAAACAAAACATAAGTGAATTTAGAGAACAAAAAGAGTTAAAACATAACTTTCTGTATTCGCCAAACATATTCACAACTCGAATATTTTCAGATAAACAATTCCAAATAAAAACATCATGAACAAACAAGGAACTCGAAAACTGTCTGCACGAAAACCTAGAACTATGCGACTGAAGCTTACATGTACGCAATGAACCAAAACTGAAAAGCATGTACAAATAAGATGAATGAGCAAAATTAACATTTTGAAAAGTGCTTATCCCAGAATTACAGAAGATTAGTTAGAAATCCTATTGAATTTACGAAGCTCAATATATCTAATACATGCGTTGAAAGCACTTGAATGATCCGCGTAGACTCACAATCCATGTTATCACCATAAGGCCCTTAATAAGAAAAATATGAATTATTTTGGGAATACGCTGAGCGTACTGGCGAAACGTGTGGAAAAAAAATAAACCTTCCAACCCAAGTTCGAGAATGTTATTGAAAATAACCCCGGGTTGCGCACCGGCAACATTTATCACATTTTTCAGTTTTCTGGCTTAAACGAAGGCAATATAACAACTAAATTAAGAGCAATATACATTGTTCATGATGGTTATTGTAAAACGGCTACAAATGGCTCTCTCAATCATAGTATTAGATTTTGTTGCGATTAGAAGCATCGAATTTTAAAAAATAAGAAGCCTATCTCTTAATACAATTTCCATATACGTAAGAGGCCTCCTGTACGCTCAAACAATTATCTGAATACCCTAGGTGACTTGAATCCTGTGTTTTTATTTAAGAAGGAAGATGTTAAAACCTACATAATATGACAAACGGATCACATCACACATCAACCATTTTATGCACTTTAGATAATAATTCCATTAATAAAGAAATTTTCGCACAACATCGAACACATATAATGGCATCAAGCGACAAACAATAAAAGCGCTAAAACAACAATAAAAACTATACAAAGTATACTTCTGTGGGTGAAATAAATCATAGGATACCCACAAAAAAAAATTTGCATTATGCTCGTCGTATATATAAGTATGTAGATAGATACAAAGCCAACAACAATAAAATGTTAAAATTATATAAATTAATTTAAATGACAATCCACCTTGTACATATAGTGTGTAACAGCAAAAATCAACCAAACTATCAACAAACGGAAATAGATAAATTAAATATGCACAACTAAATAGTTTTTGTTTGTAATTTTTGTTTTATAGCTTTTTGCGCTTTCTGCAAGTCGATATACACAATTTAACAATGGCAACACCAAATATAATAACCTAATTGGAATATGTAGTCGTATATAATCATATAAATGTGCGCTAAAAATATCAACAACAATTAAATTCTCATTAAGCATAAAAAACTAATTAATTTTAATTTTTTTTTTTTCAACACTCAGCAGCAACATCTGCGACTGCGACTGACTGTCAACTATTGTTTGAAGCTTGTAGTTTAATTTAAAGTTTAAACTATATTACATTGCCATTGAATTGGTTATTTTTTATATGTTATTAATGAATGAACATTTACGTTACACTAATTGTTTTCTAATTTGTCACTGTATACCACTATTCACAGTCACACAGATGACAGTTTTGTTTTTGTCTCGTATTGTCGTTCCACGTGATTTAGTTTTTGACGCGTGTACCATTTAATTAAATTATTAAACAACAAATAGAATTAAATTACAACGCGTGACAACTGCGGTTGGTCAAACGTATCGAAGTTTTTTTGTTGGAATTTATAAATGGTTAGTAGATGCGTGAAATTAATAATTTTTGGAATTTTGTTTGTTTAATTTAATTTGGTTATTTTCAATCAATCAAAAAGGGACTGAGGTTATAGGCTTGAAGAACAAAGTTGGCTTGAACTAAAACAATGCTGCGGCTAGAAAGAAATGGACAATTTTTTATTTTGTTTTGTTCAGTTTTTAATGTACCAACATTAAAACAGGCTGAATCTTCTGAAATATTTCTGTTATTGACAGTAGACCGTGCATTTTTATTTGTAATAGTATCGGTGCTTCGCTCATCGATAAGTGTAGTGCGGCTGATATGATAGTTGTGCTTGTGGCCTTTGAATCCATTTAAAGCCAATTGACACTAGGTAACCTGCCACCTGTCAGAATTATGGTAAAAGTCTATTGTAAGACACAATTTTTTATCGCTAATCTTATTTAAAACTAAAGAATTATTAAAGAATATTTTCTTCAAACTTGATGACAATTGCACTGAAGAATTAACTGTCACATTTTGTCTTACAAAACACTTTTGAAAATATAATCAGAGATGGCACTAAAATCACTTTACAATTCTTGTACTAAATTGGTCAATTATTGTACTAAATTGGTGTTTGCATCAGTTAATCTCTCCTATAACTCGTCTTCATCTCTTCCTTCGGTTGAGCTGAACATAACCTGTTGTTGTATGGAGTAAACAGAATCACATCCCCTCCTAATTAGTTGTGATGCTAATTCTCATCATTATTTTATGGGAGAGTTCAAACATTAATGACCGATGGACTTCTCTATTCAACTACATAAACCCTTCCGAGCTTGAAATACTCAGCAAAGGCTGTGAGCCAACATTTGTTAACTCAGTTCGACGAGAAGTTATTGACATAAGTTTTTGCTCTATGTCTATAGTTGATTTAATTTTTACCTGGAAAGGGAGGACGAATAATATTCTCGGGCTCATTCCTGTTAAAAACGCTGCTAAGAGCGTTGAATTGCACACATCTTTGCTTACAAAGGCAATTTCGACTGCTTTTGAAAAGTTTTATCCCCTCACCCTACATAGCCAGAAATCTCGGAATAAACCTTTCTGGAGTACTGAACTAAAAAGGTTAAAGAAATTAGTTCGGAAACTAAAAAATAAAGCCAAAAAATCTAAACTTTAGATTTAGATTTAGCAGCGGCTCATCTATGTGTTTCCTCCTAGTCTGAGTTTAAAATCGATTGTGCCCTTGAGATATTTTAAAACTCGTTTTACCTCCATCCAGTCAGTTTGTGTTGGTGTTTAAACGTTTTGTGATAAAATAGCAACAATTACAGAAATATCTGGGCGGCTATTAACAGAAATATATAGCAAGCTTCCGATGAGTTTTCTGTAGTTGTTCTTGTTCAGTAGAACTTCCGATGTTTCTGCTTCTTTGAAGTATCCTACTCCAAGTGGAATATTTGAGATCTTGGCATCGGTCATGCCAAATTCAGCAATCACTTTGTTGATATCAACGTAATTTTTAATTGGTCCCAAGTTCTGGATCGTGAACTTTGTTTTGATTGAATTTTCTGCTAGTTCAATCATTGAGGTGTTGTTACTGGCGACCACAATTCACGTCTCTTTTTATGTACAAACATGGTCCGATCCAATCGATAAAAGGATTCGAAATGTTGTTTGCTTTTCCACAGGTACAAACACCTAATCATAATCTTCCCCGTATCATTGTGAAAAGCCTTGTGCCACTAGCCTTGCTTTGAATCGACAAAAAGAACCGTCCATCCTTTAGGTATTTCAGTCAAAACCCAAGTTTGGTTTTTACTCAGGGAGTCTTTCTCCTGCTGCATGGCACTCTTCCATTCGTGATTATGTTCACATGTAACTACTTCTTTTAAACTTTTGGGTTCCTTGACAGCATAAACAACATTCATTTCGTTTATTAGTCGTTTTGGGGAACTCCCTTGTTTATTCGTGTCGAACGCCGTAACTCACCAGCATCGTTGTTGTCAATTAATGTAATATCGCCGTTTTCCGATCCAGAATGTAAATCCACGCCATTAAAATAAACTTCGCTATCATTTTTAGATGTAGATGATGAAGCTTCTACTGGTTCAACCGGATTGTCTGGAACTTGCTTTATCCGGAACGCTTTCATCATCGATGTCATGCCAAACTGATGTTGCAGATATTTCTCGTTCCGAATTTTCACTTTTCGTCACTGTTTTTGTCTTTTCAATCCCTTTTATCACCGTCTCTTTAAAGGCAAACTTCACATCTCGGCTGATTACCACCTTTCTTGTTGACGAAACGTAACATCTGTACGCTTTCGTTGCACCATCATATCCAACCAAAACAGCTTCCATTGCTTTCGAGTCCAATTTACGCCACCTTTCGTCTGGTACGTGTACAAAATATTTCGATCCAAATTTATAAAAATATTTAACACTTGGCCGCTTTCCAAACCAATGTTCAAATAGCGTCTTTTCTACTCCTTTTGTCGGCAATCGCTTTTTTTGAAATTTGCCATAGTTACGGCTTCTCCCCAGAACGCATACCCCAGACCAGCATCTAATAGCATCCATCTTGCCATTTCAACAAGCGTACGATTCTTGCGTTCTGCGACGTCATTTTGCTGGGGGGTGAAGGAAGCGGTTCTCTGGTACTGAATGCCTCCTCGTGCCATGATTTCTTCAAATTTCTTATCTCAGCGTTTTCCTCCTCGATCCGACCGCAAGAACTTCATTTTCTTTTCAAACATTGCTTTGGTTATCTCGATAAATTCTATGAATTTTCATATAATAGGTAGATTATTGTGAATCTCGAAAAATCATCAATGAATGTTACGATGTATTTCTTACCTGATGGTGTTTGCGTTTGCAAAGTTCCGCAAATGTCAGAAAGGACTAAATCGAGAACAGCTTTTGATCGATTTTTCGATTCATCATGCCAACGGCAATCTGCCTTTTGTTATCTCCAGTACGTTTCTCACAATTATCACCATCGAAGCTTACTCTGTGTCCTTTTTCTGTTAACTGCTTCACTGAAATTAAATTTCCATCGATTCCAGGCATAAACAGGATATTCTTCAACCTCACAGATGTTTTTGTAGCAGCTGCATTCAGAAAGGCTACTCGGAACAGAACCTTTTCCTTCAGAGACAATTTCATTGCACACATTTTTACGATGCGATAAATCCAATTCGATGAATAATTCCTTCTTGCCAACGATATGGTACGTTACCCCGGAAATCAGGGGCCTTACCACCGACTCCGCCGGCGTTCGTTGTTATTCGCTTTTATTTTTCCGCTTCGCTTATTAATACCCAACCACAAACAACGCAACGCTAAAAGCGAATATTTGTGCACTGAACTTATAGCAACCCGTGAAATATATGAAGTTTGACGTTTCTATAAAATAGTAAATATTTAATTCACATCATGGATTCAATTGCACATTATTTTATGGAAAGCGATAGCGAAGATGACCTTGATAGGAGAAGCGTAAGAGCCACTTCATCTCCTCTTACTCTTCCAGAAACAACGTTAGTATAAAATTATTGATATTTTGCATTTTGTTAATAAACATTTATTTATTATAATAGTTTTCGGCAATTATTTCGCCTATCAAAAGAAGCTTTCGCATATATATTGGAAGAAATATCAGGAGATTTTAAAATAAACAACAGTAATTGTATTCCGCCAATTACAAAATTGGCTGCAACACTTCGTCTACTTGCAGAAGGTTCCTATCAACGAGGTGTAGGGCAAGACTACCACATTGGGCTGGCACAACAATCCGTAAGTAAATTTTTCGGTGAAACGCTAGAAATAATAGAAAAAAAATTATGTTCTAAATGGATTGCATTGGACACAACTGAGTACGAAAGAACAGAAACGAAGAAAGGGTTTTATGAAAACACTGGGTACCCCGGTGTAATCGGATGCATCGATGGTAGTCATATCAGTATCGTGAAACCATCCATTTCAGAACATATTTATTTTAATCGGAAAGGATACCATAGCTTAAATATTATGTTGGTAAGATTTAAAATTTCAATTTTTATTATATACATACATATTTGTAATGTTTTTGTTATGTGTTTATATCTTTACTTAATTTCAAGATTTGTGACCATAAACTGCGGATCAAAGCAGTTAACGCTCGTTATGGTGGCTCATGCCATGACTCAATGATTTGGAGCCTTAGCAGTGTCCGAGAATATTTACAGCGTCAATGGAGAGCTGGCGATACAAATTCATGGCTGATTGGTAAAGATTTTCAAAGTGGATACATATTGTATATACAAGCTACAATTTTTTGTTACAGCGGACTCTGGATATCCATTAGAGCCCTGGATTATAACTCCGTTTAGAGCAGCTGCTGCTGCTTCACCTGAAGCAAGGTTTAATACCTTGCATTCTAAAGCTCGTAATCCAGTAGAAAGATGTATCGGACTGTTGAAAGCTAGATTTAGAGCCCTACTCTCAGCAAGACAGCTACATTATACTCCAGAAAAAGCTAGCCGAATTGTGAACGTTTGTTGCGTTTTGCACAATATATGCATCCACTATGGTGTTGATTGGTACGATGATATACCACTGGACAACGACGCAGTTAACCTTATTATGGAACATACTTCCGATAATAGTACAACAGCAAATATAGCTAGAAAAGTTCGTGATCGAATTAAAAATGCTATTTTATAATAATATTATTTTATATATTTATTTTATCAATAAAAACAATTCTTTTTAATATATAAAAATCACAAAATTCATTAGGTTTTAATTCCTCACAGTAAAGTGCCAGAAAATGGCATAAAGAAAATCATATATTTTAAATAATAAAATTTTAATTTTCGGATTCTGAGTCGTATGAAGGTAAATTATTCTTCCTCAGCTGCAAATTTATTTTATCTTTTTTCATTTTTAATTTCGCTTTTTTCAATTTTAGTTTCTCTAGCCGATACTGCTTATTATTTTGTATGGCTTCTTTTTTCAATTTGAGTTTTTCCTCACTCTGGTAAAATCTTTTTCGTTGAAACCTTGATATTTCTTTTAACTGCGAGATTACAATCTTGAAGTGTGAAGACAAATCTTCATAAAAACTTTGTTGCGTGGCTACTTGGGTTGCTAGAAGAGTTTTGGTTTTAATAACTTTTGCTCGTGGTTTTTTTGCTGAGCCCCGTTCTGTAGCGTCTGGTATAGATATATCTGCATCAATGCAAGTCGCTTCATCTTCCTCGTAACCTTCAATTTGCGCTTGATCTGTCTCTGGACCTGTCTCAGTTTGAATAGAATTTATAGATTTTGGTGCTCCGTACTCTTTGCCCGATCCACCTATACATTTGTTTAAATCTAATAGTTCAATAATCCGTGTCTCTAATTCGGTGAAATAATATAATTTGCAGGGACCACCACCGGTCGCAGACAGCTCAGCCTTATTTTTGGTGAGGTTTTGCCTTATTTTATATTTCCAGTCTTTCCAAACCTAAAAATTTAAATTTTGTACTACGTAATAAAAATAAATTAAAACTATAAGGCTTTTACACGTTTCCAGCCCAACACATCATATACTGGCGGCCCACATATATTAAATTTTTTAATAGCTCCATCCCATAGAGCTTCGACTTGCTTTTTTGCATCGGGTGAATTTAGAATTCCTCTAGCCAAATCTATGTTCTCTTCGAGAAATTGAACAAGTTCTCGATATTGCGCTTGGTTTGTATTCGAGTTTTTCTTTTTTGATGACCTTAAAACATTACCAAATAATAACAATGTTAAGAATTATTTTACATAATTTAACATTGAACCACAAATTTTGTGTAACAAATTAATAGCATAACCTAGTTTTATTATTTTATAACAATATTTCATTTATAATTAAAAACACACGTTATTTAAATTATTATTCATTTTTAAACCTCTAAATAAATTGTTTGCTTTATATATAAAAATGTATTCTAAAAATATGTACTTACATTTTAAGATTTTAAATTATGTATGTATCGGCGAACAACAACGACATAAAATACAAAGCGTTTAAAAAATCGCTTGTCATCGAAAATTAACGCGTTCGTTTTATCTAGTAGCCAAGTTATTTAAAATTTCCGCCTAAAAGCGTTCATTTTAACGATTATCGCTTTTTATAGTAGGAAAATCGCAAAAGCGAATAACAACGAACGCCGGCGGAGTCGGTGGTAAGGCCCCAGTATCCAACCGTCATCCGATTCTTTATTCACCATGTTCGCTTTCTGACTTTTGTACACCTTAGACTCATTGCATCTGGAAATGCGAAACTTACTGCAATATTTACGTACATGTCCTTTCTTTTTGATAAAATAACACTCAGTCTCTGGTTTCGCCTTTATTGGCACTTTCAATGCAGCTTCTTCACTTCCATTTGTCGACCGATCCATTCTTTGCTTATACTCTGCGATGATCTTTGATCGAACCAAACTCGAACTTAGTTCTTCCTCCGATTGCGCTTCTAATGCGGTTATTAGCCCATCATAACTTTCCGGTAGCGATCCTAACAGTGTTGCACTGATGAAAAATTCGGGTTTAATTTCTTCTCACAGTGCCAACAACTTTTAGAACAATTCGTTCATTTTGTTTACAAGCTCCTCAATGCGCCTTCTCATCTTTTATAGTCCAATCTGCGGTAACTGGACTTGGCACTGCATCTTCTATAGTACTCTATGTTCCCTTTTCTCTTAACAACATTTCCATTTTGTATCGCCAGTTGAAATAATTTTTAGAATTCAGCTTGGTAATCGTGTTCTTGAAATCAGTTGCCATTTTCACGTATATATTTTTGAACAAATTTTCGATCTATAAAATATTCTATTTTGAACAATTTGCAAAAATATTAGTATCTAGCAATTTGCCAGCCCATAACCTGTTAGAATAGCAGTAGATGATTTAAGAAATGCAAATAATAAGCCTGATGATTCCTTAGAATCATTTTTCCTTCTGAAAGATATTTAGGAATGATTTTATTTGTTCTGTATATATTTTTATTCACGCGTCTACTTAGTACAGTGGTCGGCAAAGACTACTACGTTAGTTTAGTGTTGCCACATTATACAAATACAAGTTCATTGAATTAGTTATAATTATTAGTTCAACAGTAGGATAGAATAGAATTATTTATGAAAGTAAGAGGTTCCCAATATGTATTACATTTTGCAAATGACTATGAATATTCATTCCTAGAAGGTCGAATGGCCTACGCATTAAAGCATCATTTTAAAAATTGAATGTGGCACCAATACATTGGTCGAGTTGTTCTAATTAAAAAGCTCGTAAATACATTTCAAAATATTGCGTACTAATTGGTATAATTTCAAACAACACTTAACGTTTACGACAAATAATTAATCCAAATAAATTTTTTGTGTTTGCGATGATGTTAGAATAATATTGTTGAGACCACACACGACTGACTAAAATATTAAATCAACCAAACATTTTATTGTCATGCTTACGCCAATTAACCGGTCACAAATTCAATTAAAAAACTTCATGTTGCGATGACTTTGTAGATATGGAACTAAACAGTGCCAGTTCATTTTCTATTCATCTTTTAATCAAATCGTTTACAGAATTTATTTAGTTAGCTTTTGTCGCGTTAAACAAAACTAATCGACTTTAATTAACAATTAATCATTTCTTTGTTTATTTTTATTTTAACTGATTAGTGGCCACAGTTAGTCATGTTTGCGTTAAATTCATTTTGCGATTCGTTGAAATTATATACATATGTATATGGAAAGTCACCACTGCACACAAATCAATTTCGTGCTTTTATTGTGAAATAATTTGGCCGAGCTTTTTTTGTAATTTTGTTGTAAGTTTGCAGAATTTTACATTAATAATCGATTAACTCATTTTGTTTTTGGGCCACCTCTACTATGTGCATTTTAAATGAATTTTATAAGATTAGATGTGCCAAATAAAAATTCGTTGGCAATCATCTCTATGTGTACACCAATTCTTAGAAAAATGAAAATGTGAACATAACAATAAAATAAAAACTCATAACGATTATTTAATAACATTAAAGACACGATAACTTATTAATGTAACAATTTGTATATTTGGCCGAGTGCCCAGAATATACGTGTGTATTTAAGAGAAAAATTGGAACTTATCATTTTGTTTTTAGTTTTGAATTAAAAGATATTTGTAGCATTTGCCGGATGTTTACAGTGGAGTGAATGCATCGTATATTGTTCTGGACACTATAGATTGGGCCATATAGTTTTCACTGTATCTCGTATGTAAACAAAACAACCTTTCAGCGCATTTTTTTAGGCCAAAGGCAATTATAATACTCTCACACCCACTTCCCAACAAATATATTTTGTTCTCGTAACGAATTTACTTATTCCAAAAATGATAATAGCGTAGCAGAAGAAGACGCCGAAGACGAAGAAAATTGATTCAAGAAAAATTGAAAAATTTCACCAAAAATATAAATTATTTTTATTATTTTGTTGCTTCTTTTGCTGACATTGAAGATTTATGTGCGAACGTGTATTGTATACATATACAACAAAGCTTGTACGTATATCTGTGCGGATACGGGCAGCAACGCGCTATTTTTTTTTTGTTGTGTGGTATGCGAGAATGGAAAATTGAAAATAGAAAATCAAATGAATAATAATCTTGTGTGTGATTATGGGGTAACAGAATGGAATGAAAATTGTATTTTTTATTTTTTTTTTACATGAAAACCAGAATGAACGAAAAGAAAATTTTAATGAAAATGAATTTAAATTAAGAATTTTAAATGATGGATGAGTTTGATGAATGATAAGTAATATTGAAAGAAACATTACGGGGGTAATTTGTTCGTATATGATTTACATGGAGTATAATTATATTCCTGCTGAAAATCCAATGAATAATTACTTAAATAAATGCGAATACTTTACAGTCGGGCGATCGGATTAACGAAACTGTGAAATTTAAATAATGTTGACAAAAAATATACAAATAACGATCAATTTGTCATGCCTGGGGTCAATAACGCGTGACAATAAATTCTGATCAAACCCAATATAGTTGGAACATACATATGTTGATTATTTTCGCAGAGCATTGCTACCTTTTTTGAGAATAAACGATCACTAATTATAATTTGTATAAGCGTACGTGGCAAAATATAATGTGACGATCAGTGCAACTGCGCAGAATTTGCAGTATTGCAAATCTAATAAGGACTTAATTTTGTGTTTAGTACATTTTGTATACTGCTGAAGGCTTTAGTACAATTTCGTTAGTGCACATTATTTTTAGAGCACTGTTATGTTTATTAATTAAACCAATTAATTGTTTTGTATTATAATTTTGTATTCTAATATAATAATTAATTATAGTCTCGGCCATTAATGCCTCTCATAGTTTACGTTCTGCCTTCTTCTGTCTTTCTTTTCCTGTTGGTCTTCTCTTGTCTCCCAGCTCACTATGATTTATTTATGTTGTTCTTTACGTAATTAACTCTACAATATACATACATCTTCCTTCCTTTTTTTATTTTTTATTAAAAGTATGGTATATACATACATAATCTGTTAAGTAGTTAGGTTTCTTACAAAATTGTCTAGGTCTGTCAGATATTAAGTGTGTGTGTCTATTACTTCATTATTATTTGCACCAGTACATCCGCCATACATTTACTTTGTCATCATTATCTAATGGTATATCCCTTGGATCATATTCAAAGGGTTGATTTAAAGTAACATGTTTCAGATGATAACGATTACGATCTACTATTCTTCCATTTTCTTTTAATATCGTGTACCTCCTTGGATTATTTTTATTGATGATGACTCCTGATTCTTTCCATTTTTGTTTCTCATTTTGAATTTTTACTTTTTCATCTTCGTTGAACTCATTCATGTTTCTTGCGTTACGATCATAAATTTTCTTCTGATTTAATTGCTTTTCTTTTAGCTTCCGGTAAGTATCATCATCTTTGGTTGTTTCATAATATGGTAAGATTCCCCGAACATTTCTTCCATACATCAATTTATTTGGTGATTGATTGTCATGTGCTATAGGTGTATTTCTGAATTCCAACAATGTAATGTAGATATCTTTACCATCTTCATCTGCTTTCATTAATATCTTCTTGAGCGTTTGTATGTGACGTTCAACCATACCATTACTCCTTGGATATCTTGGACTCGACATTATTTGTTTAAAATTATATTGTTTTTGAGAATTCTGCAAACAATTTACAACTAAATTGCGGACCCCCATCACTTCGAATAATTTGTGGTATTCCATGTCTTGAGAATATAGACTTCAAATGATTTATTGTTGTGGAACTTGATGTGTCTTCCAATAATGCCATTTCAACATATTTGGAATAATATTCGACTACCATCAAATAATGGGGCATGCAAAAGAGTTTGTTTTTGTTTCCGCACATCAGATGTCATTACCGTCGTGATAAAGGTTACAATAATGTTTGACGTTTAATTTTATGGCTACGAAGTTAGAACGCGTCGATAAACGACTTATAAACATTTTAAAATATACAAATTCTTTTGTGTTATTAAATTCACCACACAGTTAATACAAAATACTAATGCCATTTGACATTCTAACCTGTACCGAGGGCGCTGCATTTAAAAACAGCGGCGAATATTGTTTCTATAAGCATGATCTAATATTCTTCCACAGATTCTTTACGACAAATTGACACCAGAATTTTTCTGATCAGATGAGACGTTCTTTTGCTACAGTGCTTTCAAGCATTTTAATTTTGAAATATCGCGTTTTGTACCATATCGCGCTTTGTATCATATCGCATTTTGAAATATCGCGTTTTGTACCATATCGCGCTTTGTACCATATCGCGTTTTGTAACATCCCGTTTCGTACCATATCGCGTTTTCTACCATATAGCGTTTCGTCATATTGCGTTTCGAGCTGATCCCCAAATTTACAAGATTTATAATATTGAGAATTGGCCGAACTTATTACTTGATAGAGTTTATTATTGTTGCTTTGTTGAGTTACCGCTTTAAGTTCAATTGCATCATGATCTGTAACAAGATCATTGTGCAGTATTCATGGTTTATGTATAGGTACTGTAAATTATGTACAAACGCATAGATGGCAGGCACTGTCCCGCATTATTTCCCGCCTGGCTAATATTGTCTTAATCAATTGATGATGTATCTTCAAAATACAATATTTAGCTTTCTTTAAACACTATGACAGACTTTTAAAACTGTGCTTATCGGTTATCAAATTGCAAATTCTAGAATTAAAAAAAGAATAAATTTCGTATTCTATTGATTCTCAAAAACGGAACCTAGATCAAAAAATGCTGAACTCTTCATAGTAAAATGTTAGGGGGTATTATAGAATGTGACACGTATAAAGAAAGAGGTGAAAATATGAATTATGGATATGAAAGAATAACACAAATTGGTATTAAACAAACATATTTTTGCGCTTTTATTTTGTATTGAAAACACGGAACGCCTCTGGTCCTACTTCTTTGTTTAGTAAGACCTCACTTCACTGAATGCGACCATTGTTTTAAGAAAATCAAAAATGTATAATGTTGACGGTATTTTGTTTAAATTTTGTTTTTTAGGACGTAAACAAATAATTGCAACTGCGCACAAATGTGCAGCATCGTTTCAAGCTAGACAAAGTAGTTTACACATGTTACACAGTTTACTTTTCCTAAAGGTAATTACTTAATAAAGTTATCATAAAGGGTCGTTTTAAGGAAATGGAAGAAAACAGACGTGTTGGGTAACAAAGAAAAGCCTGCTTTTCAAGCATTTTGTAGGAAAATAATATTTTGCTTCAGAAAACGAAAGCTTACTAAGGCCCTTTTCCAATTACTTACTTATTTCAAACTTATTAACTTATTTGCCGCCATCTTAAATAAGTAAGTAAAACCATTCCAATTCATTTTACTTACTTATTTTGACGCAGCTACCATAAAAAACACAAAATAAAATTGCGTCAATCAAATTTTATTGTGAATTAAAAATGAACAGAAAGAAACATTTGTTAATTTTGGGCCATTTGGTAAATAAAAATATTAAATTATATCAAAAATTGATCGATGGCGATAAAGATTTAATTCATTTTCTGGAGGAACGTGAAATGCGGAAGGTAAAAACTTTTAAGATAAATTTTTAAAATTATATTCTGTTTTTCAATGTAATTTCAAATTACTGCAGGGCTTAAAATACTGCTCGATCAAAAACAGCTTCATTTTAAATGCTATTTTAGCTCGTGATGCAATTTTAATAAAGAAACATCTAAGAGTATCGGTAGAAGCTTTCCAAAAATTAGTGGAACTCTTTCCAGCTAAACGGCACGGTTATAACGCTCAGATTGAGCTGGGGGTGATACTTTTTTGGTTAGCAGCCGGAATGTCGTATCGTATAGTCAACACTGCATTCAATATACCGATAACATCAGTATATAATATAGTTCAGCGAACGATGGACATAATTTTAAGTTTCATTTCGAAAATTATTTTATTACCTAGGCAAGGTAATTTGGAAGATGTTGGTATGAAGTTTGCCAATCGAGCTGGATCACCAGTTTTTGATAAAGCCGTAGGCGCGTTAGACGGAACGCATATAAAAATAAAATGCCCAACTGGCCTCCATAGTGAATATATAAATAGAAAGTTGGATTACAGCATACAATTGCAAGGTTTGCATTTTCTTAACTATATATTAAAGTTAATATATTAAAATTATCTGTTTTTTTAGCTATTTGTGATGCTGACCATAAATTTTTAGATATATGCGTTGGGTGGCCAGGTTCAGTTCATGACCAAAGAGTGCTCCGAAATAGCGACGTCTATTTAAATAAAAAATATCCACCACAGGGATACTTTTTACTTGGTGATAGTGGATACCAATTAATGGTAGAACCCATAGCTGTCATCACCCCTTTCACCAAAAACAGCTCTTTGACATGCCAACAAAAAAAGTTCAATCACTTACATAGTAAGGCCCGAATTGCAATTGAGCAAGCATTTGGAGAAATGAAGACTAGGTGGAGATGTATTTTTCTTCGTGCATTAGAAATAAATATAAAAAATTGCAAGAAAGTTATTGCAATTTGCTGCATGCTCCACAATATATGTCTAGATGTAGGAGACCTTATTGATATTGATGAGGAATTTCAAAATGAAATTAACATTCCCCGTGTAGAAGGAACTGAACACCTTCAAACAAGCGTTTCGGAATTCAGAAATCAATTATGCGCAAATATATAAGCAGCTTTTAACATTTTATTATTTATATACATATCTAATAAATTTAATTCATTTAAAACAGTAAATACATTATATACATTTTATATTTCATTAAAAAAATTCAGTCTTTTAAATAAAGGTATCACAAATCACAATTCAATAAAAAATTAAGGCATTGTATAAATTATTCACTATCCGAAGAAATTTCTACTTCAGGAAAGTATGTTTTACAAATTTTATTTATGGTTTTATTATTTTTGGTAATGGATTTAATTATTTTTTCATCCCTCTTTTCTATATGTTCCAACAGTCGTTCCTTAAAATTTTTTTTGTGTTGGGGTTCTCTATTTGTATGTAATGTTTCGTGTCTTCGAAATGTTTCGGCTGTTGATGACGATGTTGATGGTCAGGGTTCCGGTGAACTATCCTCGTATCGGGTATTACTATCCTCTAAAATTGGGTCGTATTCAATTAAATCGTCTGAGTTCGTATCAATTACACTGGCGTTATATGTGCCGCTTTCTATAATGTCGTTTGGTGCGATAGTGTGTTTTAAGGCCATCAAATCATTAATTTTTGGGAAAAATATCCAATTGGAGGCATTGATTGATGTGGGTGCGGTACCGGTTTTCGGATCTTTAAATTTTTTATATTGGTCCAGAAGGTTGTTCCATTTTTTGGAACATTCTTGGGAGCCCTAAAAATTTTCAAAATATATTAAACCTTATATGTATGTAATAATAAACGAAAATCAGAAAACTTACGCCCATATATTTGAAGGTTGACAGGTTTTTTTTTTAAATTGCTCGTCTTTTGCTGACCTTGCTTCGATCAGTGCAAAGGTTTCCTCATCACTCCCTGTAATAAAATTTATTAAATTTTATTTACTACTATATTAATTGAATTATTTTAAATTTTTTCAGAATACAATTTATTGTATTAATTACACATTTTTGATCACAACAAAAAATTGTATGCTGTAATAATTATCACAGATCAACGAATAACAAAATATTTAAATTTTTCAAAATTACTTTTAAACTGAAGTTGTTTTGAACTGTGGTAATTTTTCGATTCCATTTAAAAATATTTTGTCATCGTTTTAAAGATAATAAAAAATAACTTACATCGGTTATTGTAGATTTTCCTTTTCATTTTTAATTATATTTAATGTGCGTATTTGAATTATTTATTAACACAATTTTTATCACACGCGCATCTAACTGATAAACAAAAAATTAATTTTTGACAGAAGAAATTTAGATTTTTTTGCTAGAGAGAAACAGAAAATAAGTTACCTCGCCAGCTTACTTATTTAAATAAGTTAGGTCCCACAAAATAAGTAAGTAATTGGAAAACGGCCTTAGGCCTGTATTAGACTATAAAAGATCTTTGACAAAGATATTTTATAAAATATATTTGTCAAAGACTTTTGATAGTTTAATATGCATATTTTATACATTTTTTTGGTTTATCAAATTTCTTTTATTATATTTAGCTTCTTGCGGCTAAATATGATAAAAGATTTTAACGTTGCATAATTAATATTGTTTTAAAAAAATCGTATTTTATTGTAAAAATGGCGGAAAATAAATTTAATTAAAGGGATTCAATAACCAATTGTTTAATAAGTGAATATGAAGTAAATGCATTTTTATATAATACGAAAAGCCTAGAGTATAAAAATAGGGGAATTTTCACTTTTTTCCCGTCAAATATCATGAAAAAAATGATAAAATCTTTGACGTAGTGTAATATAGCAAAATATTTGTTAAAAGTTCTTTTATAAAATAAAATGCATGAAAATCTTTTATAAAATATGTTTGTCAAAGATCTTTTATAGTGCAATACAGGCCTTAGGGCCAAGATTTCCCAATTTAAGGGGCCCAGAAACAAAACCTTGTCTAGGGCTCGAATTTTTCTTAATCCGCCATACCAATCACTCATTTTGCTTTACTGTGGAATAATCTTGTGAAAGGCGTAATAGCAAACCTATTGCCGGGTGACAGTATCTTACATATCATTTGGGTCTAGAAAGCTTTCTATCGCCTTGATTACAATATTCAGCTCCTTTTGACTTTTTAGTTGGTATACCTACAAGATAGATTACCATTATGAATTTTATGAAAACTAGCATTGAATTTAAATCGGTCATATATCAAAATTAAAATGATAATAAATCATAAAGATAAAATCTACCATCTAACTAAATGCCATTATTGTAACTGTGAAGTTGAACTATTTTAACCTCATTAGTCTGTTTTAAAAAAATAAACCTCCAAAGCTACGAGCACTATCATAAACCATATAATATATATCTAAGCGCACAGTAAATCTAATCGAACGCGATAACATCGCCGAATGCATATAAATGCATTTTAGTTGTGTTTTTTATGCTTAATTTATACACAAATTCAATTCAAATTGCATTTCGAAAGCTATTAGTAGCAGTTTGAAATTCATATCGCATTCATAAATCATTTGACAGTTTTTTTTGCTTATACATACATATTATATACTACGCGCTATTTGGAAAAGATCGAACGGCTCTTTATTTATTATTTAGTAATTAAGAATTTCATTTTTGTTTTATTATTTTATTGCATTTATTGTATATGAGTACATTAAATTATAGACAATTGGTGTCAAGTCTGGAATCTATGTACATTATAACGTATAGTGCGTTTATATAAAGATTTAGAGGTCGCGCGAGCAATTTGAAAATGAAAATTGGTGCGCAGATTCTAATATTTTGTCGTCGATCATTTAAAATCAGCTTAGCGTCCGATCACAGCTCAACTTCATGATGATCGTATATCTAATTAAAATCTCTAGCATATAAAATAATAAAAATAAGCCAAGGACAATATAATCTATCATCATCAACACTATATCTATCGTTTGTGCTATAATTTTATAGTTTTGCTATTTCTCTTTTATTCCATATGAAATTGCAAAGTGTACGAGTATGTATCTAATTTAATTAACTAAGTGTTTGTATACAAATAGACATATCTCTCTAAATTCTAATCAAATTAGCAATAATTTTTATCAATTAAATCATCTAAAATATTTTTTGTTTAGTTTTTTTTTTTTACTAATGATCACGGACGATATCGCGTCGATCTTACATTTTATCAATGAAAATATGATTGTTATTGTTCGTTTGGTTTGGTTAGGAGGTGCAGCTCGTCATTGAACCTTAAATTCTAAGAGGTTATTTTGTGATTTAACCGGTTTATGTTTGTTTAGCTAAGTTTCATTTGTTATTTGATTTAATTTGCAAGGTTGGACAACCTAAACTTAAAAGAACATAATTAATTGGAATTGGTGTATGCGACACTGTTTAGTGATAAATGATAATCGTTAAACTTGAATCTTCTATTATACTAGTTCCCACGGTCGAGGCGATTATAAATAGACGCTATTTATATGTTTATATATTTTCAGGTATCAGTATGGTCAGTTCAATATGATCTTAAGGATGGTTGTAAAATGAAATTTTTCCTATTCCTAAGGCTACGTTAGATACTCAACTTATCATCTCTTCCAGAAGTGTACCATTTAAAGCAAATCATTTATTTTTGCTTTCCATTTTTAATCGAGGTTAAACCGGGAACGTCAGCTGTGTCCTGTGTCGATAAAAAATTAATGATTCTACTTAAAATAAATATTTAGTTTTAGGTCTTTTAGATTTCCTTACCTTTCCGCCGAACTAGAAACGTCACCCGTACTGATCGTATTTCGCCGTAGCACTCGATCAACCTTATTGCATGAGTGATGCCTCTCTTGGTTGCTGTCTCGTGGATGAAACTTATCGAGCTTGACGCGTTGATTTCCGATTCCAAGTATTGATGCATATGATATCGTTGGGGCGACGCTACTAGATTTGACACTGAATTAATTTGGATAGATCTCATTCTTTTAGATGGGATAATCGACAATAAAGAATAATAAGATTCTTATAGCTTCTTATTGCTAATCTTCGTTGCTTTTATTTGAGGAACTAGTTTTAGTACCAGTTGTTTTACTCATTCACAATTGCGCTTTGTTTGTGTTTTTTTATTAGTATGCAATCTATTATGGGACTCGAAGCACTCCTAACCTTTCGAAGTTTATTTTTAACGTCCTACAACTTACCTTACGCAGTGGCCAAATCGAGGTACTTACATTATCGTAAACCAATCCCGCATTACATAATTTCCGTGCCAGCCTATAGTACTGACATGAAAGATGGGTTTGTCTACGAATTCTATGCTCTAACTAGGAGACAGATATGTTCATTGAAATTACCGTTCGTAATCGTATCCTTCCTAGCTTAATCGCCACAATTTTTTTAAAAATTGATTAGTTATTACATAACTCGACATGTTTAACACGTTCGACACTCACCTGTTTAGTGGTGTTAAAATAAAATGCCATGAATATGGGCGACGACTCGGCTCCCAGTCAAACTACTTTACACAAGTGGAGATCCTTCTAGAAACACAGCCGCATCGCAAATACTCGTAACAAAAATTACTACAAAATTATTTTTATTTCGTAAAATTTTATGTCACAAATGTGTGACATGAGTTTTTTTTAAACTAGCACGTTGAGTGGCGAACGTATTAAATAAAAAAATAAAAAAAACTGTCAAAATTTAAAAAACTTGACTTCATAATTTTGAGACAAGAACCGCATTCTATTGACGAACTTTCATACTAAAGTACTACTACTTTAGATTAACAAACAACAAAATACAAAACAAATCTGTTGTAATATGATGTACATATATATATAACTTTTATTCATATATTTTAATACAATAATTTATATTATGTATTTATTATAATTTTATAATCACATTAATTTTTTTTCTAAAATACTAAGTAGTTTGTATTCTCTAAACACAAATTAATCGGTTAAAGCTTAGTTGGTTGGTATTAGATATCATAGACACAAACCATTTAAAAAATGTGTTTTACTCAGGGTTGTATTACAATTACACTATATTTTATATGCTGTTTGGAGTAAAGTTATTTTTTCCTTTAATTAAATTATAACATATAAATTAAATAAAATAAATGCAATTAATAATTTTGGAATTAGACATTGTATATGTATAAGTAACTATATAAATAATAATAAAAAAAAAACGGAAATACTTTGATGTTTTGACACAACTTTTTTGTGAGCCCAAGAGGTTTCAAGCAGTCTCCATTATTCCATTATATAAAATTTAATCTTAAGACTAGTGAATTTTGGAAAATAAATTAAGAAATGTACGTAGTCGGTGATATTTCGTTGAATGATTATTCAGCCTTTTTGCCCAACTCTTTTTGTCGCTGCTCATTGCGTTCTTTAAGATCGATTATCTCAAGCATTTTACACGCCAGTGCACCCTGGAGAAGCGAGGTCAAGGCTTTGGCGATTGCAATAGGAGCCGATAAGACAGCAATTAATTTAAAGAGTGATATTCCGAAGACTGTAAATAAATAAACGGTTAGTATTATTCGGTTTAGGCGAGAATTCAAATTCGAAAATTACTGAGTGGTCCAGAACAGAAGTAGAGGATATAGAGGGCCGTATAGAAAACTTCATTACCAACACACATTGTGAAAAGTACTGGTTTTGTATAATAAAGCCGCAAGATGGCGTTTTCGTTAACATCGACCGATTTGTGAGAGGTTTTGCCGATTAGATTGCTCCTAAAATGAAAAAAAATAGAAACAATAAAATTTTGCCCTTAACATTAGCTAGCTAGTCGTTAAACTTACGCATGTAGATAAATCCAGTGGCATGAAATATCTATGGCCATCGAGATCTGAAACCAAAACATATACTTCGGATAGAAGTAACTCAAGGTGACAAGGAGACCCATCGTTCCACACCGATCGGTCAATTGATCTAACATAGCACCGAATTTTGTTGCTACCATACAATAAAATCCAATTAATATTGCATCATAATCCCATTGAGGGTTACATACTTAATCCCCTCCATTTACTTACATTGATTATAGTGTCGTGCCGCATGTCCATCAAAGGCGTCCAATAATGCGCTGATTACATAACACCAACCAGCAATCACATAATTCGAAGGCATAAAATAAAACGAGATTAACGCCAATATAATTCGGCCATATCCTATAAACACAGAAAATCACTGATCACTTATTTTTGTCTCCCAACAAATTTATAAGAAATGACGACATTCCTGTCAAATTATGACAACAAACATCGCAACGATAAAATTACCAATTAGATTTGGAACAAATAAGAAAATATTTTCAGCTTCGGTGAGCATTTTTCTAGTACGTAATTACTACGATGCACTCGGAAATAAATAACACAGGCACAGCTATTTACGTTGAATGAATTAAGAAAAATAAATTTTCCGTGTTTTCTTTATCGCGAAAATATTGCACAGCAGCACCCAACAAAAAAAAAACCTTTGCACGCATGTACAGAAAAACTTTTGTAGGGTTTCGGATTATTTTGTACTAAAAATAATACGAACTCGAATTTTTTCGGTGCATGTACTAAAAAATGGTCGAAGAAAAGGCGACCAAATGTTTTGTTTTGGAGTCCATAGATGGGTAAAACGCTAAAAATCTGACTTTTTGTCAACAGTAAATGAAACTAGAATAGTGTTTGCCAAATAACACTTATTTACACCCCTCCCCATCCATAACAAATTGTAACAAATCATGTAAGTCCCTAGTCCTCGAAAGCGTTACGTTATATGGGAACCGCCTTTATGATACTATTAATAATTGATGTGCCTGTCAGGTCAAACTCATTTCCTGCTAACTTCACCTCGTTAAATATTACGTCAAATTTGACCGAACTGGCAAAAATGGAAAATTTAAGACGTCAAATTCTAGTTTGTAAATAACAAATCGCATCGTGCGATTTTAAAATGAAAAACTCAAATCATCACTACATCAACAATCTAGTACACAGGGTAGCGTTCAAAAACGAAATTGACTCAAGCCGAATTTCATTTGCCGAGGAATAGAAAATGTCAAACTGTCAACAAATTGCTACTTTCGCGAACGGTACCATCTGTTAGAAAACATGACCTTCCAGATGATATCACTAGCTGTCAATACTAATATAATAGAAAACAGTCTTGAAGCTACATACCTAGATGTCACAATAGATCGATAATTTGACAGCTAAAATATGTCAGATTTTTTTGAGTGTTAAGGAAAACAAACAGCAGTTTATATGAAACTAACGTAAAATGTTTTAAAATAACTTAATTTTAATACAAATTACCCCAGAAAAAACTCAAATGGCACAAGGTTTAACCTAAAGAATATGAATTGGCCTTATCTTTATATTTTTATTTTCGGCTCAATTTTCACAAAAAAAAATTACCGGCTTAGCTTAAAATGAGATTAAATGAAAACATTTCAATAAAATTTTTATTATAAAATATTTTTAAATGTCTGTAATAATTAAAATAAAAAATGTATATGTACAACTTCATACAAAAGATATGAACAAAATTTTGACGTTCAATTTGTTTTCCTTAACACAAAAAATTACAATGAAGTTGTCTAGTATTCAATCTATTACTGATAATTTTTCTTCTGGTTTTCCAGTTGGAACAAAAAAAAAACCGAGTTGAAGAATGACAGTATTTTAACATTTCTATTTTCCCATAGCAAACATTTCTTCTTAAAACAATAAAATTATGTATTAATTATTTTATTATTTTATAAATATATTTTTCCTTAAATTTTTCTTGACTTTTATTTGACGTATGAATGACATTTTATAAATGTGATCGTGTTACTAATCGGCCCCCTCCAATTTTTTGTTTACTTTTTCTTATGGTTGCTCTTTTAAAAAAGTAAACAAAAATTTGGAGGGGGTAAAAAAGTTGACGAAATTTTAATAATTCGTGAGCACGAGCTAGCAAATTTTTCTCGCTGAATCCACCATTAAAATGTCGCAGTCGAGTGTGGAACGCATTGCCGTAGCTTTGTAGATAACTTCATTGCAATATATTTTGATTTTTTTTTTAATTATGACTTAAAAATAAATTATTTCTCAACAAATTGAATTTATTTCTAAAAAATTAAACGACATCAATCAAATAAAACTAATTTACATAATTGGAAAATGGAATAAAGAATTTTAATTTTTGAAGCTCAAAGCCGAGGCGCCAGGTATGAAAAGTACTTTAGTGTGCCTATCCCTAACAAACAACTGGTGTTAATCGGTTGTATTCTGGTCACCTTAATTTATGAGTCAAATAAAATTATTTTTTTTTTAAACCATTCAATTAGTTTCGATTAATAACTTCAATAAATCATTGCAAATTAACAACAATTCAATTAATTTCATGATGATAAACTTTTCATAAAATTGAGATCAAATTTTGACAGTTTTCTCATTGCGGCACAGATGTCACGACAAATTTTGTTGCGAAGTAGTTACTCATAAAATTAACGGCAGAGGGATTATAGTTTAAAAAATTTAAATAGATGGCTCTATAGTATATACCAATTGTATATGAGCTAGATTTTTCGGTAAACTGTTGTACCAAAAATGTGATTTGTAGGTTATGTTGACAAAGCTCTTCGCTTTGTACTACTTTATGGTGGATTCAGCGAGAAAAATTTGCTAGCTCGTGATCACGAATTATTAAAATTTCGTCATATTTTTTACCCCCTCCAATTTTTTGTTTACTTTTTCTTATGGTTGCTCTTTTAAAAAAGTAAACAAAAATTTGGAGGGGGTAAAAAAGTTGACGAAATTTTAATAATTCGTGAGCACGAGCTAGCAAATTTTTCTCGCTGAATACACCATTAAAATGTCGCAGTCGAGTGTGGAACGCATTGCCTTAGCTTTGTAGATAACTTCATTGCAATATATTTTGATTTTTTTTTTAATTATGACTTAAAAATAAATTATTTCTCAACAAATTGAATTTATTTCTAAAAAATTAAACGACATCAATCAAATAAAACTAATTTACATAATTGGAAAATGGAATAAAGAATTTTAATTTTTGAAGCTCAAAGCCGAGGCGCCAGGTATGAAAAGTACTTTAGTGTGCCTATCCCTAACAAACAACTGGTGTTAATCGGTTGTATTCTGGTCACCTTAATTTATGAGTCAAATAAAATTATTTTTTTTTAAACCATTCAATTAGTTTCGATTAATAACTTCAATAAATCATTGCAAATTAACAACAATTCAATTAATTTCATGATGATAAACTTTTCATAAAATTGAGATCAAATTTTGACAGTTTTCTCATTGCGGCACAGATGTCACGACAAATTTTGTCTATCATCATGCGATTTCTTCAGAGGTGATAAGTTCTGTAAATCCATTTGGAAGAAGTTCCATAGTGCCACGATCACCAGCAAGACTCTATGCAATGCATAAGTCCGAGAAAGTTATTACCCCAAGTGGTACTCCAGTCAGTCGACTGGACAATACATCCGGGGGGGATCCATCCTCTTCGAAGGCTGGCCCTATGGATTTTGAGGAGGGCCAAACACTCCATGAAAGAAGTGATGCCAGCGGAAATTTTACAATGCGAGCAGTAAAATTCAGTGAAAGAACTGTTGACCTAGAAAAGGAAAATATGGATCTCTTTGAGAGGCTACAGAAGATGGAGCAGTCATTTGCCAAGCTAAGCGAAGAAATTGAGTATCTAAAGCGAGAAAATGAACTTCTAAAAATGAATCGGGATGCTAAAGAACAAAGCGAATTAGAGAGTATTGAACCAAAGAAAGTCAACTATCTCACTGATGAGGATGAATTAGAAAGGGAGACGAACTGGATCCTAAAGAAGAAAAAAAAACATTCCAGGAAGGGTAAGAAAAGAAAAGCTGAATCGTCACCTGAGGTTGAACAACTAAATGTTAGTGGAACTACAAGTACCGAACCGGAAGTTGTCCAACCTGAGGCCAATCAACCGAAAGGTAGTAAATCTACCAAGAACATTGCACCAAAACTGGTGCAACCGAAAGAAAAAACCCCCCCACCAATAAGTATCGTGGGAGTAACCAGTTACCCAATAATTCAGTCACTGATGAAATCGGTTACTGACAAAGAATATAAGGTAACAGCGCTAAACAATGACGTTTGGAAAATTAATACTCTGGACTCAGAAACCTATAGAACATTATCTATGAAGCTGAATGCTGAAAAGTATCAGTGGTTTACCTATGAGGACAAACAGGCTCGTCCGATAAAAGTTATGGCAAGAGGTTTGCATCACACTTGCTCAAGCGAAGAAATAATGGAAGACTTAAAAAATAAAGGTCTTAAAATACTAGATGCTGTGAATATGATTAAAAAAGAGAGAATAGAAAACCAAGAAGGAAACCCAACTTTCAATAAAAGGGGACTCCCTCTTTTTATGCTAGTATTTGATAACTCAGAAAATGTTCAAAATATTTATGGTATAAAAGCAATTCTTCACATGAAGGTAAAAATTGAACCTATGAGGAGAACCACTACACGCATACCACAATGCAAGAAATGTCAGGGATTTAATCACACCCAAAAATATTGCAGCCGGGATCCGAGATGTGTAAAATGCTCAGGTAAACATTTTACCCAGGCATGTACAATAGGGAGAGATGTACCAGCTAAGTGTATAAATTGTAAAGGCCAACATCCGGCCAATTATCGGGGCTGTGAGGTTGCTAAACACCTACAAAAATTAAGAGATAAATCACGAAATCAATCGCAAAATCATGAAATTCGAAGGATTCAACCATCAAATCAGATGGATCAAAACCCACAACCAAGCAACGCAGGGCAAAGAAGAACATTTGCTCAGGTAGTGAAAGGCTCGGGTTCAACCAAATATATGGGCTCTGAAAATAATCGAATTATGGAAAACATTATGAACAGCATCGAAGCTATTACAAAGCGGCTAGATGACCAAAGTAACCTGATCAACATGATATTTGATCAACTGAAGAAAATGCAGCTCCCACAACGCAATCCGATAAAAAATGTTAAGTAAGAACACAACTTTCAGAATAGCAATCTGGAATGCGAATGGACTTATGCAACATATTCCAGAAATAGAAATATTTTTAAATACAGAAAAAATCGACATTTTTCTAATATCCGAAAGCCATTTTGTTAAAGCTTCGTTTGTTAAAATCCGGGGTTATAACTTATATCATTCCATTCATCCAGCAGAAAGAGCAAGAGGTGGTTCAGCATTACTAATAAAAGAAAATATAAAACACCATGTAGAAACAGAAATCGAAGAAGAAACAATGCAAGTCACCACTGTTAGGATTCACATTAAACACAGACAGCTTACTGTCTCCGCAATATACTGTCCTCCCCGGCATAACTTGAAAAGGGAGGACTACATTAAACTATTTAAATCATTAGGACGTGATTTTATTATTGGAGGAGACTTTAATGCAAAAAACACCTATTGGGGATCTAGACTTACGACGTCAAAGGGTAAAGAATTGTTTCAAGCAGCCCAGACATCAAAATGTGAATTTTACTCTGGTGGTTCCCCAACATACTGGCCCAGTGACGAAGCTAAGATACCGGACCTAATCGACTTTTATGTAGCAAGAGGTATATCTCAGAACTATATTCACATTGAAAACAGCAATTCTCTAGTATCGGATCACTCACCGGTTATCATGACAGTCAGTGACACTGTAATTCAAAGGGAAAGTGCACTCAGATTAACAAATTCAAAAACAAACTGGGATCTCTTTCGTGAAATAATGGAGGACAAAATCAATCTCCAGGTACCGATAAGAAATTCTCGACAGTTGGAAGACGAATTGGAGAAACTCAATGAAATAATTCACTATGCTGCATTGGCAAGCACTCCCATTTTACAAAATAAGAAGACGCTTAACATATCCTACCCAATGGAAGTTAGAGAGTTGGTAAGAGAAAAACGACGAGCTCGTAAAACCTGGCAAATTAATCGAACACCGGAGAACAAAACAATTCTTAACAATTTATGTAACAGCCTCAAATCCCTTCTTAAAGAAGTTAAAAATGAATCAATCAACAGATATCTAGTTAGCCTAACTGATGAAAAAAATTCTGATTACTCACTGTGGAAGGCGACGAAGGGACTCAAAAGACCCAAAATACAAGTGCCTCCACTTAAAAAGGATGATGGAACCTGGGCAAGAGGCCACAAAGAGAAGGCTGATCTATTTGCGGAGTATCTCCAGGAAACCTTCCAACCACTACCAAGACAAACTGCCAATGAAAATATAATATCTATTCACAAGCTGGATGAGTTTGAAATACGGCCAGTAACTCTCAAAGAATTAAAAGAAGAAGTGAAAAGTAACATGAATGTTAAAAAAGCCCCAGGGTATGATTTGATTACTTGCCAAATTATCAAAGCTCTACCTAACAAAGGATTTCGTAAGCTACTACACATAATCAATGCGAGCTTTCGGTTAAAATATGTTCCGAATCAATGGAAAGTAGCAGAAGTAATCATGATACCAAAACCTGATAAACCACCTAACGATAAAAAATCATACAGGCCAATTTCTCTGCTGCCAATCATGTCAAAACTCTTTGAAAAATTATTACTAAAGAGACTTAAACCAATAATTGAGGACCGACAACTAATTCCTCCACATCAATTTGGATTCAGAGAAAAGCATTCTACAATTGAACAGGTCCATAGAATCACCAACATAATTGAAAGAACGTTAGAACGTAAAAAAGTATGCTCAAGCATATTCCTGGACGTCGCGCAAGCATTCGATAAAGTCTGGCACAGTGGTCTGGAATACAAGCTGCATAGAGATCTACCGAGACAATTCTATGCCATACTAAGATCTTATTTATCCAATAGACACTTTCGAGTGAAATATGAGGATGAATACTCTGAGCTAAAGAAAATCTCTGCCGGTGTCCCGCAGGGGAGTGTCTTAGGACCAATCCTGTATTTACTATATACAAGGGACATACCAACCACAAATGAAGGAACCATAGCCACCTTTGCAGATGACACAGCAATTATGGCAGTTGGAAATAATGTCGCTGATGCAACGAGCAAACTCCAGAGGATGACCAATGCGGTTTGTAACTGGACAAAGCGTTGGCGAATCAAACTTAATGAGACAAAATCCACGCATATTAACTTTACTTATCAAAAGGCTTACCATCTACCTATAGAAATTGACTCGCGACTCGTGCCATATGCAAATACAGCTAAATACCTTGGCATGACCCTCGATGCCAAGCTTAAATGGAGAGAGCATGTCAAAAAGAAAAAAGAAGAACTTAACATAAAGTTCAGAAAAATGTATTGGCTCATAGGTAGAGGCTCTGAGCTTACAATTCACAATAAGCTGCTGCTATATCGGCAAATTTTGAAGCCGATATGGACCTACGGTATACAACTCTGGGGATGTACCAAGCAAACAAACGCCAAAATGATACAGACGTTTCAAAACAAGGTTCTTCGTAGCATCGTCAATGCTCCGTGGTACGCAAGAAATGAAGACCTTCACAGGGACCTACGGATGGAATACATCAAAGAGGAAATAAAAATGCATGCCGCAAAACACGAAATAAGGCTCCAGGAACATGGAAACCCCTATATTCGCCATATGATAGATAACCCTGTCGTTGAAAGAAGACTCCAAAGAACGAGGCCACTTGACCTAGTGAACTTACCAAACTAAAATTAGTAAATAGGTTTAATTGATTACGGGGCTAACCAGTGGGTTACACCCCAACAAACGTGAATTTTACTAGATATATAAAAATTTGTATTTGAAAGAAAAATTGCTAGATGAGCGCAGTCTCAGTTGTAATAAAATAAAATGAAAAAAAAAAAAAAAAATCATGCGATTTCGAAAACAGCAAAAAAAAAAAACAAAAATCGAAAAAATACCAAAATCGAATTTCAGTTCAGTGTATTTTTTTAATATGGCCGGTTCGTCTTTGATACGCAGTGCATAAAAAATCATTTTTTTTCTCTTTTTATTTCATCGATATTTTTATTGCCAATATACAATTTAAAGTGAACAAAAAAAAACTTTTGTACAAAACTTTTCAATTAAAAAAACATTTTTTTTAGTTTATTACATATAAAACAAGCGAAATTTCGTAATTTTCTCTCGACTCGAGAGGGTAGAAAAGCAGCGAAAAAACAAAACAATAAAAATGAAGTTACTAAAAATTGATAGAATTCCGTAACGTGAAAAAAAAAAATTTTTTTTTTGAGGAAGAAAACCGAGAAAAATTTGTGTGTAATTTAATTAGTGGTGTGGAAAATTATATATATATTTTTTTTGTTAGATTTGACAGCCAGCATAGGGTCTGTGCACGGGACAGCAGGATACAACTTGATAAATTGTGTGGTGCTGTCGCGTACGAACGTGTCGTGTGTGTGTCGTGAATAAAAAAAATCAAAAAAAAAAAAAAAAATCGTGTAGTAAGAAATTTTGTGTAATTTCAAAATGGCTCCGTCTCCAGAACTCGGTCAACCTAAAGCACCTGATAAAACGGATACGACTGCAACGGGTACAATGGCTACAGGAGGAAAAAGCGAGGATAAAACCGATTCTGGAGATAAAAATGAGTTGTCAAGAAAGGAAACAGAATTTTCATCTACTACCACTACCACTATAACAACCAATATGATGACTACTACTACTAAGCAACAAGACAGTGAGGTAAGGAAACTCATCTTGTGTGTGAAAAGATCTTAATTTAATAAAAAAAAAAAAATCGAATTTTTGCCTTTTCATAATGTGTGCACATTTCTAATTATATGTATTTGATAAATTTTCTAGTTTGTTTGTTCATAACAGTACAAAATTTTCCCTTTTTCATCTAGTCCGACTGCAATGAAATTGCATATTTCGGCCATATTTGTTTCTTCTGAATGAGCAAAAGATAAAATAAAAAAATCATGAATTCAATTACAAATACATAAATGACAATTTTTCGACATATTTTTCTGAAAATTTATTCAAAAGAGAGTAGCTACAATTTGGTTCAATTAAATTTTTTATTTAAATCATATCGTTACACCAATGCATGTGTCCACCGTGGGACGATGTAGTTAGTGTACATACATAGTTCAAAATGGTCTTAAATTCTACAGGTCACTTAAATTTTTTGAGTTTTTCACTTCTAAACATCAATATGGCGGACATAGTGTTATTTCAATACATTGTGACGTCACAGGATTTTTTATGTTTCATAAATATTCTAATTACATATTTGAGATAATCCCTCGATGATGGTACAGCTTACACAATGTTTTTTATCTACACGTAGTTTCCTTATTACTAAATTTTACTGTAAGTACAAATCCATACACCATACCCAACATAAGTAAGGCCATGTCACCCACCTTTTGTAACATTGATATAGTTATTGCGACATACATCAAATCGAAATTCTCGCTTCAATGGACTTTTCTATTCTTATGACCTCTATTTGTTCTACGAAAATGATTTTGTTGTTGGCTTTGATTTTTATTTTTTAATTTTTTGGAAATTAAGCAGCACAATTTAATCTTTATCTGTGCCCTGCTTCAACACACCAAATACACTACACAATCATGTGTCACGTGATTCTAATAATAATTGAATATCAATTTACATAATTGTGTTATTTTTTGTTTTAAAATATCATTTATTTTGTAGAACCACTACTCGTATGTTTATGTTGCTGTGTGGATTTATAATTTTTTGGGGGCCGATTATTATACAATTGGATGAGGTGTGGTGTTTCGTGCTATATAATCTGATATGATATAATAAGTATAGTATACTGGCGAAATTGAGTCATACATACAGTTTAAATCTTGTATTTTCTTCTCTTTTGTGGTTGATTCGTTATGATTGGAATTGGAAGGCACTCAAGATAAGGAAGGTACTTCGTTCAAATCCAATAAAGGTTTAGAAATGTTACATCTTTTAGAACTTAAATACATTCTTATTTCCAAGATTTCAGTTATCTAAATAAATATTTGGAGGCTAGGTAATGCCGGTTTCAGATTCGTAATAAGCAGATAATTTTTCAATCCAAAGATCTTACAATTACATCACATTTCTTTCCACCAACTTGATAACAGACGTCTGGTAAACAAAATACAAACAAAACTTAACCGTACTACGAAGGGGATCTAAACATTAAATTTGATATTAAACATCTCCTTTCACCCAATAACGCCTACAAAATAAATAACCCTTTAAAAAAAACTTAAACTGCAGTCACAAGGTGATAACAAGTAAAGAACATACATATATAAAACAAAAATTTCAATGAAAAACTATCCTCTTTTTCCGTTATAAGAAGCACCCCGCCGCAGCTTCCTTGACTAAAAAATGTTTAAAAACTATTTGGGAACCTCTTAATAACCGCATTCTTTTATAAGTTTACAAACTTTATTAAGCCTAAAAAATAGTAAACAAGGATTAAATAGTAAAATGGTGAATTTCTGCGGTTTCGATGTTTTTACAGTTTTTTTTTTTCATTCAATATTTGAAATAATTTTTTAAAACTTTTTAGGAACCTATAAGCCGTACACTTATAATAAGCCGCATCCCTTAATTAAGCCTGTTTTTTTTGTAAAAAAAACAACTTTTTTTCTCTAAGAAGCGTCTTATAACGGAAAGAAAGGGTAAGTTATTTTCGCGAAAAAATGGGGGTTATTAACCCTGATTCCTTTGCTGGTTTTCCACAATAAATGTCGAAAGGGTAACAATATCCACTCGAACTGCTTATGATCCAATTTTTGTACTCGTTCTCCTTACACTGGCTGACCGCTGGGATTCGTTAATTGAATCATACTTGTGAAGAAAACCTACTGGCAAAACTGTTTCCTAGACATATTTATAAGCGATCTAACTTTGAACATCCGATCTTTTGAAATTCCAATTTCATCATTGTTGGCCAAATGAAAATATTTTTTGATTTCATGGCAACGATCTCTTAATCGAACGATAAATAATCAGGAATCGGAAACATTTTAAATCCGTTAGATTCGAAGAATTCACGTTATAAGATGGCGTATCCAAACGAGTATGGACGGCGGTAATGGATTAATAAACCGAAATCAAAGCCTAATCATGATGTTTGACTTTTAACTTCGACATATTGCATTCTCTAAAAATTTTTTAACGGGTTAGGTTTGTTTTATTTTTGGTTAGGTGGAAATTCTTGATACATTTCAAGTTTTAATTCGAGTTTAGATGAACCTCTGTCGAAATTGACTCACATAAAAAACGTTTGAGATTATTTTATCTTTGACGACTTCTTCAATATTATCATCGTTGCACTTTAACACATTTTTATTATTTTGGTAGACGATAAAAAGTTAAATTTATATGAAAGTTTTGATTTTAATGCCTTTGACCATAATTTTAATAGGGAAATCTTTTATTATTTTAAGCAATCTTTACAGTTTTTTTATTATACATATGTACAATTCCATATTCCAATAACTTAATTTGTTTTCATTTTTTATTAGACCACTCTCTTTTTAACTAAAATCATTGATGTATAAATTTTGTGTTTCACAAAAAATTTGTTTTTACATCACACTCAGTGAAATTCTATGGCTTCTTGTCCCTTTCTTGTTAAATATTTAATTTTAGTGTTCTAGAATTTTTTTTCATAAGTATTCTAGTTCTTAGAATTTGTAAGAGTAAATAATTGGGAAAATATTTCTCTAATTTAGGTGATGTCTTGTTTAAATATTTTTATTAACTGTAAATTCCATAATACGAGTATAAGTGTGCTTAAATTTCAAAATCCAATCTATGTGGTTGAAGTAATAAGAGTAGATTTTTAATACTTATCATATTACTTAAGTAGTAAATTGCGGAAAGAGATTAGAGTTCCTATCATAAGTGTTTTAATGACTTTTTGTAACATACAAGTTTTTCTACGAATACATGAACAACTGTTCAATAACACTAACAAATTAACCAACATTTTGAATATTTCAAATTGAGCTCAGCTAAGTTTTGATATTTCTGTTAACAGTTTATTCAAACCAATGCCGAAAGCCCCACAGCGGTTTAATCAAAAATTGGTCAACGAAGTAGAAAGTTTAGTTAGTCGTGACTAAATTGATTGCCGATTTATCGGTATTCAAAGAATTATTCTGTAATATCATGTCATTTATTAGTTACTTATGCTCTGTTTTTCATAAGGAGGGAGAGAAAGTAGTAAAGGTGAGGAAGATTTGACGATTAAAGCCGACAAACCTGCCAACGAAAACGGGTTTTTTAGTCACAATTATCGTTTGTGCTAAATAATTTAAATTTCAATCTACTAGGAAGGTAACTGATGTATACTACATGTGTATTTTAGGGTGGTCCTTATTTGTATGGAGTTAGAAAACACCGACTTTTTTTTTTGACCACTAAAATTATTTGCTTACCTTCTTATAAAAACATCAAATAATCAAAATTTAAAGTCCATCAGACGACTTATCATTATCATGTGCCGTATTGAGCTTAAAGTTAGACTTCTAGCTGTCCAAATTTCACACCTTCCGTCCAGGGAACTACTTCTTAAAATAAAAATATAATTGTGGGCTGCAAAAATTCGTTTTAATGTTTTTGTACTTGCATGCATTATTTGTTGTGGATAAGAGGGCCTGCATTTTTCATCTAAAGGCATTGCCCCATGCACAGACGGCAAACTGGCATTTCAAAACGTCAAATCTAATTTTTGACCAAATAGAAAATTTTATTAAAATTGATTTCATTTCATTCAAAAACCCCAATTTTATATTTTGACGGACGGATTTTTGCTTGACGGCCGGCAAAATATAAAATTGGAGTTTTTTAAATGAAATTAAATCAATTTTAATAAAATTTTAAGATTTTAGTATCTTTGTTGCTAATTACGATTTACCGGTTTTGCCTGGATTGGCCTATTCTTGTTATTTTGCTTTACATATTTGTTGCTATACCTATTTCAATTTACATTGATCAAAACGTATTTACGTTTTGTTTTGCTAGTTTTGTGTGTATTTCAATGAGGGCCTACTTATTAAGTTATGGGTAATTTTTTTTTATTCATATCGTGCAGTGTGCAATTTTTCAGTGTTTCTCCAATAGAAAACAATCAGACAAGAAAAAACGGCGTGAATAAAAAAATTGACCCTATGGGTCTGTTTGATAATTCGCATGGTGCGGTCACCAATAGAAAATAAATCAAAGGAGACAAGGAAAACAGTATGCACTGCACTGCACCGTACGAATTAGCAAACAGGCCCGATGTGTGAGTTTTCTGTTACTTAATTTCTCATTCCATTGGGTATCTATTCACAAGTACTTTCAAGTAGCAAATTGTTCCCATTGGAAGGCGGCTATTGTTCCTTGATTGCCAGGTTAAAAATTCCATCTCGCCAATTTTTCCTCAAAATACGAATATTCAGTGTGATGCGTAAACAATGTGATGGTATGGTCAGAAAATAAGGCTTACTTAGATCTAATAAATAAGCTTTGGAAACAATTTCACAGAGGTGTGGGAAATATCACACCTTCAAAATTTTCAATACAAATATACTACACACTTAACGAAACTTTCAGCTTAATGCGGCAAGTGTTAACATAGTAGTAGAGCTTGGAAATTTTGGTTATTAAGTGTTATATTATAAATAGGAACAATTTCATGGGCTGCTGCTCAAAAAAACATAATCAGCTGAATAATCTGGAAGAGCCTCCTTTGGAATAGCAATTATTTGTTTGGCGGGATCTCATATTTTTCTAGAAGTCACTATCTGAAACTACTAGCATGATAATAACTGACTAAATAGCTGTTTCAAAAGGCCTGAATAGCTATTTAGGTAATAAATATCTTTTTGGGTGGCTTAAATCGGGTAATGCAGATATTTAGTGTTGTATCTATTTTCATTAACCGATTTCCCCAGATATTTTGTAATTTGTATACATATTGGCATAGCACGGGGGTTCTTTACCATTTGTGTAAAACCCTACCAAATGAAAAACCACCCCAATTTATCTTTAATATTAAATTTAGGGGTACCGAATTAAAAAAGGCTGAATTAAAAAAAGTAACAGGTGTTCATACAAATTCATACAAAAATCACCATTTTTAATTCACTTTTTTTAATTCAGCCTTTTTTAATTCATGTAGCCTTAAATTTATCGGCAAATAAATTACCGATTGATTAGTACCGACGAAAATATCGTTAATTTGCATTCTTTAGTCGTGATTTTGTTGTTAAGAAGAAACATTTTTTCAATAGAAATAATTTTAATAGATATAGTGGCTTTTTAAGGGAAGTGCTATCTTTAAAAATTTGAATTGAATATACTTAGCTGCCAAAATTACTGTCAGCGAAAGACCAAAGTTTGTTTTGCATCTAAAAATGAATAGAAATTAGAAATAATTTTGAGAAAATGACTTAAGCTAAAAACCAGCTTATTGATATCTTTTTGCAGTTCTCTAGTGAAAAATCAAATTGACCCTGGCTGTTAATAGATTATGCAACTGAAAAATTGATCACAAAACAAACAATTGATCGATTCAAATTGTAATTACATTTTTAAAATGTAATTTAAGAAAATACGGTATATGATTACCGTACAATAAACTTGATTGATCTGAACTAATTATTACGTGGCACGAGATGAAAATTATTTTGTTTCAACTGGATGAAAAAGACCTCGAAATGCAATACATTTAAGAATTCTATATCTTAATACATACACTGAATGAGATTTCAATCCAAGGTGATGTCGACTAAATATATAACGAAAGTTAATAAGCTTGAGTGCATTGATTTGATTTTAAAAATTGTAATTAAGTAAAACCATATTTTCTCTCCTGTGTGTGTATCTAAGTAAACTAAGATCACGTATTTAAGTATTTTGTCTTTTAATAGTATATAGTACAAGAAAATAAATGACTGCATTAGAAGATTATCAATATACATATATAATAGCTGTTATAGTTTGTACGACGGCGTTTTGTTGTAAATGAGAGCCACATTGGCGCCTGCCCAAATATTTTTCGTTGAGAATTTTCCTTTTACTGTGTACAACTATTATAGAGCATTAGAAAATTTAAAGTCGATTTTATTGAGCGTCGCATAATTTATGTGAGTCCGATCCGATCGACGACTGACTAGTATTTGCATAATTAAGTAACTGGGAAACAATATTACAAGATTTTCCTATACACAAAACAAAAATCGTTTTAATGTTACAGTTGAACCCTTCATCCGATGTTCATCGCTCTTGAATAGCATAATATGTCAATCGATTTTACTTGGTCATATTTTCCTTTTTATTTTTTTTAGCAAATAAGAAAAATAAAAAAGTTTTTCTTTTTTTGTAAATAAAATGAAAAATTTATTTTTTTCTTTGTAACAAGAATAAATTGATTTTTCCTATTTTTCTTTTTTTATTTCATTTTTTTTTAGTTTTTTTGGCGATTATTCAAATTGTAATTTGAGATTTTTTATGTTAATATTTTCATTTTCATTTCTTTAAAATTTTCTTGTAGTATAGAGCACTGGAATGATAAATTTTCATTCGAATTAAATCGCACTTTAATATTTGAAATGTGTCTAAAGGCTACCACCGCCTACCCATCACACTATTTTGATTTTATAAAGATTTTGAGGAATAGATAGTGCGATGGAATTTTTTGCGTGTTGTTACACCTGGTCAAGGACATTGTTTTTTATTTTTATTTTTTATTAAATTCTTATTGAAAATTAGTAAATTACTTATTGGGTAGTGAAGCCTAATACGTAATTTTATATTTTAAAACAAAGGATGTTACGAAATTTCGATATATTTTCACTCAGATTATTCGGATCAGGCACAAAAACGCCAATCTTAAAAGGACCTTAATCTCTTTCCAACACGATTTAAAGTGTAACCACGTTGGAATTCGCTATTTTATATACTATTCGTCAAAATTGGGGCTCTACACAATTTTGGTATGTACTTATATCTGAAATTATCAGCCCAGATCATAGAAGTTCGTCTCCTAGCAAATTTTTTACTAGGCTTAATTTTAGCCCTTTGAATACCATCCACTTTTATAATAAATCAGTGAAAAATACCAGGGGTTTTTTATTCGTTGACACTGATATACGATGGATGTGCCTATCGGTTCTAAAAGTGTCGTGTCTTATTTGTGGATAAGTTTAGGTTAGTAAGTATTATTGGTAAAGGAAACATTTCTCATATGCTGAAACAAAATAAAAAGTAAACAATTTTATAATTAAATCGGTTTGATTGTATGGGATAAGAACATAGAAAATTGGACTCGAAACCATTGGAATTCAGGAAACTTTTGAGAGCAAGGTTTTCGTACAGTAGAAGAATTGTATGAAGAGGAATGCCTATTTCGAAAAGTTAAATTCCTTGCATATATGATTGAAAGGCAGATCGAGGTGCCTGGATCTTTCAATTCATTGGTGGTATTGACGTTGTTTGTATAAATATTTGGACTTGATTCAACAATTGAGCTAAAATTTCAAGAAGATGAGCTTAAGCGGCGTATAATTAAGGATTTACATAAAAGGATGCAGGAAACTCCGTTTGTGGATTAACTGGTTTTGATCATACCATTGTGAATAAAAGAAATTTTAAAGAACAGACTGTTAGGCCGTAACTTAGTCAAAGAGCGCGATTGCAGATTGTTACCTTGTGGGAATATTTCTTCAATCGGATATTACATCAATCGAAAATATTTAGAGCACACCAAGTACATATCGCCAAGCGAAATAATCTTTGCGTCTTCAACAACAGTATTAAGTTTAAGTTGGATCTCCGGTAGGGCTACAAACTTGATTATAATGTGCCGCCCCGGTGGCGCAGTTGTTAGCATGCTTGCTTCAAGCTCCGGAGGTCCCGGGTTCGATTCCCGGCGGGTGATGAAAAAATCACGGCTAGTTAATGTAAGGATCAATGAACTAATCACTCATTATCCGTTGTAAAAATGATTACGAAACTTCACTATGAAGCGGCCAAGTCCCTCTATGGGATGTAGCGCCAGCGAAAAAAAAAAAAAAAGTACATATCGCCAAGCGAAATAATCTTTGCGTCTTCAACAACAGTATTAAGTTTAAGTTGGATCTCCGGTAGGGCTACAAACTTGATTATAATGTATAAGTATTATGTGATTATAATAATTAGCGGTTTTTCTCGGATCGGTGGATCTGATTTACCAGTAATTCCTTTGGTGGGTAAATTATTGCTAGCTCGTTAATGCGTTGTATTAAATTAAGGCCTAAAGAAGTTTCAAAAGTAGTTTTATACATTGATATCAACAAGTCAATTCGTCCTCGGGATATTCTCCCCCAATTGATTTGAAAAACTGTTGCAACTCTTATCTGTTGTAAACCATTATCTTAAATCCTTCGAATTATCGATCGACAGCTATTTTTTCAATCCACGTAAAGGTACTAGAAATAGTAATAATTAACTTCCATCTGAAAACTTGCCTGCATGATCATCACATTAGCTGCATTTCTTGACACATTGTGATCCGGATCATATCAAAGTTCACATTGAAAGCAATAACAAAATTTAAACAAATTTTTGTTTTTGGATCAAAATCTTGATCCGAGTAGCTTTTTGCATTGCAGATCAAATGTCAAGAAATACAGCTAATATATCAGACGAATTTCCAATAGTAAAAATTTCGACGCTTTCCGGCTTCTACTTCGACGCTTTCCGGCTAAAACTACGGTTTTCGCAAAAAGAATTGCGATGAGAATTTGTTCCTAAGTTCTTTCGGAGTTCGCATTTGTGGAACGGGCTCTTTCAGAAAGTCAAATTCAATGTCGCAAGTAAGATTCTTAACGATTAAACTCCTTCTTTATTCCTTCTAATCATTTTTTGGTACTGCTTTGTTGTCGCGTTGAGCATATGCGAAACGACTCCTAAAGGAAGCAATTCTAAGCTGATTCAATAACTCTAAGAAAAATTGAATTCTAAGTCTAATGCAATAACATATTAAACTAAACGAAAAGTTTGATTTAAAATCAAGTCTTAACCGATTTGGTTGTCTTATCTTAAACTCAACCTTAACTGTGCTTAGTGTAAATGTTATTTTTACAGAATCAATCTTCTTGTAACTTGTTTTGTTTAGCCGGGATATTGAATTCCCCAATTGAAAAAACTTTCAACCAATAGATATTTTCATTTTTTTAAGTATTGCCAAGTTATAGGATTTCTAGTTGGCTTAATTAGAAGAAGCATTGGTTTGTTAAAGAGAAGTGAGTGTGACAATCCAAAAATCCAAAACAATTTATTTAAATAATAATTTAGGATATAGTTTCGAATCGATATTTGAAGAGGTATCTACTGTATCATTTTGTTATTCGACTTATGTAACACTAATTTTAATGTATAGTTTATTTATTTTATTACATACGGTACATGTTATTTATACTATACGTACGTGCATATATAGCATTTTTCTTAATCTTGAACTTGAAATAATTTAATTTTTTTTATTTTGCTCTTCTATAAATAGATTATTGTTTTATGCCAATGAGTAGAGGAGCATATTACATGCCTACATAAGTTTAAAATTTGTAGGTGAGGAGTGGCATGATCAATGTGGCCTTGGGTTACAATTTCTCAAATTTTGACAAAATTTATTTTTTCTTAACGCTTGACTGACTTTTAAAAAGTCTATTTACGGAATAAAATGTGTATGTATAACAACGATATTGTGTTTGTACAGTTTGATAAGACAATCGTTTCATATCGTATAGAACGATATTGCAATGTAGTATTTTTACAAATATCGTCCATTCTATAGTAACACGAGAGCCCATCATTTTTAACTTTGTATATGAATCACTTATCAATGATTTTTGTATAATTAACCAAATATACATAAAAAAAAAAATATGTAGATTAGATTGAATGCCCAACCAAAAAATTTGGTGAGATAATACATAAAAAATTGTGGTCATTGTTTCATTGGTGAGCAGAGCCAGCACAACCACCGACCAAATACAAATCTTTTTCGCGAAATGTAATAAATAGGCGGCGATAAGGTTTCACACATACATTTAATATAAGTATATACAATTATCATTTTCCAACAAAGTTTTTGTGTTGTCATATCAGAACGCTCTTATCAAACTGTGTGAAAGCTTTAAACAAGTATATAAAGTGTACTTATATTTTATATATACAATTGACATTACCAAAGTAGAGTGTTATGTTTTTATTATTCATATGGATTCAAGTCTATAATAATTTTTATGTTTGTTTGTTTATTTTATTTTATTTATCAGAATATGTAAGTATCTGTAGAATTTTTGGGGCACAGTAAAATGTTGTAATGTTCTAAATCATTAAATTTAGGTTGGTAGATTGTTATGATTTTTACGAGCTAAAGTAGTTTTAATTTCAAGCTTAATATGTGTATCGATTTGGAATGCAGTTATTTCCAGAACAATTTCGGCTTTCGAAGAAAGTCGACAATTCTGTTAACTACTATATATTGCGTGACAGTGGTTTCGGTTTTTTTTGTTTTTTTTTTGCTGACTATTAACTTTTATTTGTGGCGACGTATTTTCATTTACCTACTACATATTTCGTTTGGTTATATGACATTCAGGATTTAGCTTTAAAGCGTGTTGTTCGATAATATGCTTGAAGAGATCGACCAAACATATGTTTATCAAAAGCAAGTGAAGATTATAGAATTCGCGGTTGCGGATCTATCGCGGATCGTAAACTGCATATAAAAAAAATTGGAAACAATTGGTGTAAATCAAAGTATCCTGGACAACTTCTATTGATTTACATGTGATTTACATTTTTTGATTCCCCGTACAAACGCAATATTTTTATTGCGGATCTAAAACAATTTTTTTTTGACGAATTGTAAAAATATCCTAAGGAATTTCAATGAAACTATGATAAAAAATTATTGTTTCCAATTTTCTTTATACATATGTAGTTTACGATCCGCGATAGATCCGCAACCGCGAATTCTATAATCGACGTGAGTATAATACGCTTAAGATCCTCTACTCTGCTTTTGTATTTTAAGCTTTTTAAACTTCCCAGTGTATAAAAATCCCAAATAATTTAACAGGGTTCTCTTGTCCTTAAAAGCGAATTAATTTCCATTCGATATCGATGCTTTGTAGGTGTTTAGCAACACAACGTGTAATATGTAAAACAATTTAAGAATTTTAAAATTGACCGGGAAACTGGTAAGTTTGCTTTTTGAGAGGTGTCATTGAATTTTAGCGAAGAGATTTTGTAGAGATGAGGCGGTCTTTATATGTGTTGCGATTTACTACGATTCAGAATTGCTTTAAGTAAGTATGTTCCGAACTTAGTTGTTGAGTTCTCGTTCAGTAATGCTATTTTGGCTTGATTTGTAAATTTTAGACGATAGGCTCACATTCTTCAAAAGTGATTGGTGAATATGTAATTTTGCATTATATGTGGTGATAATCATGATTATTGTAACTTTTTGGAGATACAATTTCACGACAGCTATTTTGATATTCTACTTCAGAAAATGAATTTTTAATTAAACCTACAGTATCGAGCACAGAAATATACTCAGCAAGAATTGATACAAAATTTAAAACAAAACATAGCGGTACCGGGTACCGCTGCATTTGAATAAATTACATTAGTTTTAGGTCGATTTTCAAAGTGGTAGGCTGATAAGTTACAAAACACGTTTAAAATGGCAAAATATAAAAAATTAAGTGAAAACGAAAAATCAAAAATTCTGGCTTTATCCTCGGAAAAAATGTCCACCAGGCAGATTGCTAAGAGAGTTGGATTCAGTCAGTCTGCGGTGATTCAATTTGTTAAGCATTATAAATCTACAGGTCGCTTAGAACGAAAAAAAGGATCCGGAAATGTACGGAAAACCACCCAAGCAGAAGATCGGATTCTAGCGCGGATTTCATTGAAGAATCGATTTAAAACGGTGTTGATATTAGAACTGGGTTCATTGAAGCTGGAGGAAGCGAAATAGGAGTTCATGCGGTACGTAGAAGGCTTAGAGGGAAAGGTTTAATGAGGCGATCACCATAAAAAAAAAACCTTAACTGACGAAAGTAATGAAGCAGAAACGATTATCATGGGCCAGAAAATATGAAAATTTGACAGAAATTGATTGGAGGAATGTGATTTTCTCAGATGAGAGTAAATTTTGTTTATTTGGTACTGAGGGAATACAGTACGTTCGTCAAATGTGAAGCGTCCAGCAGGAAAATAGTATGGGGTTGTTTTTCCTATTACGGTTTAGGAGAAATGACATCAATCGAAACCACTGTGAATGCAAATGTCTATAAAAAAAAACTTAGAAGAGTTTTTGGTTCTATCATTAGAAATGCATTTATCTAAGGCCTCGAACTGTATTTTCCTGTTTTCCAAGACGATTCTGCTCCGTGTCATCGTGCCAAACCAGTTAGTAACTATTTTTTTTAATAGAGCGGTCTACCGCAAACAAATTCATAAAGAAAACTTCCGGGAATCATTCTGTATTTTCCGTAGGTAAAGGAATTTTTAGGAAAATTGGGTATTATTGCCATGGATTGGCCCAGTATACCCAAGATCTGAACCCTATAGAAAATTTGTGGTACAAAATGAAAATCAGAATTGCAGACAGAAAACCTTCCTCTAAATTACAGTAAGAAGCTGTTGGAAAAAACTTGGTATGAAGACTATTCGCTGACTGTAATACAAAATTTAGTGAATTCAATGCCACACCGTGTTAAGGCTGTCATCAAAAATAATGGAGGGATTTCCAAAAAATTTTTAATTCGGGATTGGATGAGACTACATACTTAAAATTAATTATTTTTTTAAGGCTGCAGTATAAAACTGATACAGAATAAATATTTTTTTCTAAACTACAGATTCATCACAAATTAAGAAATTTTGTATTTTATTTTATATTTTTTTCGAATTCAAGAAATGGTATTGTAATGCTCACACAGAAAAATAAAAGGTCACCACAACACCAAATCGGTGTTACATAGTGTCCCACCGATCGGATATTTATAATTTGAATCCAATCGGATATTATAATTAAAATGGCATAAAATACATTTGGATAAAAACTTTTACACCGCATAAAAACCAAACAGGAACATTCATCTTTAGGAAAACACCTAGAGGTACATTTTATTAAATCCAAAAGGAGTTTTTATAAAAATTTATCTTTTCGGATAGATAAAAATATTTATTTGTTGATGCATATTTAATTTTATAAAACTATATTCAGTTGGAGAAAAATAAAATACTTTTTCGGATAAAAAACCAATTAAAACCGCACATTTTTTGACTGTATGGATTTTATCCCATTGGTATTTTATTTTAATGTATATGATTTTAATATGTTGCGAAGATTGTAAGAGAATTGAATCTTCTCATCAGGCCGCTACGACTAGACTGATTGTATCACAATTTAAATTCTATATATACAGAAGGAATATGCAGGTTGCTTTAGCGAATTTAACTAATACATCCAAAATCTCTTACAATTTTACTGTTTCACGAAAACTCCAAACGGTGTAAATATTTACTCCGATAGAACGAAAATAATCTCTGGGAAGTACCTTTTAAAAATATCCGCTGTTGACAACTTTTGCGTTTACTCCAAACGGTGCAAAAGTATACTGTTCGATCCTTTTGGATACATATTTTAAAATTTATACCCGATCTTGCGGAGTTAATATGGTACTATTGGATAAAAAATAAAGTTTTTTTCGGATAAAATGCCATTCACACCGCGATATTTTTTGTGTGTAGAATTAAGTTGCTTAATTAAATAAAAAATAATATTGATCAAAAAAATTGCTTTACTACCTTTAAAGGTTGGGAAAACATAAAAAATACTTGAGTATATTTCTGTGCTCGCTACAGTAATCAACACAATTCAAACACGGTCAACTCGGCGAAACCAACTCGGCGAAGGTCAACTCGGCGATGACCAACTCGGCGGCGGTAAACTCAGCGACGACTAACTCGGCGACGGTCAACTCGGCGACGGCCAACTCGCGAATAAAAATCCCGATTTTCAGAAAATCCCGGTTTTTATTTTTTACTTTAAATTAAAATTCTCCTTCACCAGAAAGGGCAGCTCGAATTAAAAAAAATACGTCTTTCAAAACCAAGATTTTAAAAAGTGGGATTTTGAAAAGCGGGATTTTAAAAAGCGGGATTTTAAAAAATATCATTTTTATTGCTTACTGCTGAGCTGACCATCGCCGAGTTGGTCGTTGCCGAGTTGTCCGTCACCGAGGTGGTCGTCGACTGGTTGATCGTCGTCCAATTTGTTGTCGCCTAGTTTACCGTCGCCGAGTTGTCCGTCGCCGAGTTGTCCGTCGCCGAGTTGACAGTCGCCGAGTTGGTCGCCGCCGAGTTGGTCGTCGCCGAGTTGACCGTCGCCGAATTGACCGTCGCCGAGTTGACCATCGCCGAGTTGGTTTCGCCGAGTTGTCGCGTACCGGCACAATTTTAGCGATAAAATTTTGATTCTAAATCAATCAATCGGATAATTTCGTAATTCGATTTAAATAATTATTATCACTTAAAATATAGCTAATTATGTTAAAAACACCAAAACATTCCTAAATTTAACATAAATTGTCATACAATAACATTTTCTGTCACATGTTTATTATAGTATTTGATTTATAAAATGTTTTCGTTAAATTTTGTACTAGCAACACAAGCAAGCTCACCTTACAAAATGAAGAAATTATTTGGTGATCATTTTGACTGTCACCTAGTGATATCTTTCTTACAGAATTCCATTTTTGATTTCATTGGTTTCTTCTCGCCAAGATCTAATAAGCCTATTAGTGTTAGTGCGGTTTGAAAAGATTAGGCAAAAAATCGTTAATTGCTTGCAATATTATAGTTGAAATCCAACGCAAAACTAAATCAATAAATTGCTACTTAAATAAAAATTATTCGGTCTAACAAATTATCAGATAGATAACCGGTTCTTGATCTGAAGTGGTTTTAATCCAAATTGGGTAATTTCAAAATAATCAATTTTTATTGTATTTAGATAACGAAATGGTTTAAAATTTCATTTAATACCTTTCAATTTTTAAGGCATTGAAGAGTATCCTATTCCTAATTATCTCCAGAAGAAAGCGGAAGGAGTGTCTTCAAACCAAGAAAGATATTTCTTAAAGGTTTGATTGAGTGTATCAATAGTAAGATAAAAAAGACGATTCATCAAAACCAAAACACTCATCGTACTTAATTATTTTTTGTGTACCCGGGTAAAGTTTATAAACAAGCTAGATACGTCGGTAAAATGTTTCTCCTAAAGGGGATTTTCATTTTAACATAGCATACTCTTAACGATTTTAAAAACATAAATTTTCAATTTGTGTGTATACACATTACCCGATTTGAAGTAAATATTTTCCGAGAAATGTAAGAGAATTTAATACAGTTTTGAACTGAGAGAATAATGAAAAAATCAATCCTCCCATCATTTGTAAGGGAATTTGGCTGTATCCTGTCTTAGAATAATTCGTTAATACAACCTGCTCAGACACACAGTACATTTGGTATATATGGAATGTGCCATAGCCTCATAATCATAGGCATATAATAAATTCTGTTTCAAAGTCTTAAAAACTTTACCGAAATAGAAAATTAAACTAAACGTGGTTGAACGAATATATGCTATGGTTTTCGAGATTCATTTTCGATGGCTATCATTCGTCTTAAATAGGCAAAGGAAGGAAAATGAAACAAATTATAAATGTACGATCGGCTAACGAAGCCATCAAAAATTAAATTCTTTTTGCTTTTATATTAAGGCAAGGGAGGTTATGTAAATAAGCTTAGTTTAGTTTTAATATAACGATTTAATAAAAAATGCAATCTTACATTTTTAGAACGTTCACAATTATTGATTTGTACGATTTCAGATTAAGTAGAATAAAAAATTGCCAAAATTACGAAACTGTAACTTTCCGCTTATTTATGTATTACTACTTGAATCTATTTTTCCACCATCGACTGACCACCAACAAAATATTTTTTTTTTATAATTACATATAACATTTAGATATTTAGAAATAAAAATAAAACCACAAATTTAAGACTGTTGAATATAATTACATACTTCAATTAATCTAATTAAGTTTGATGATAAAAATAGTTTAAGCTCATGTCATGTTATTTATTAAATTGGTTGCACTGTATAAAATTGTCAAAAAAAAAAAAACTAAAAACAAGTGTAGTAGTGTTTGGCAAGCACTTGATGACATAACACTGTCACATTGGTCGATGATGATGTGTTTGTGTCTATATATTTTGATTTTTATCATTTTCTTTAAGATATAAACTAAAATTTTGATATACTTTAGTGTACATGTTTTTTGTTAGGTTTTGATTTAAAAATAGTACTCATAAGTATACGCTGTTACAGTTTAAATTAATTTTATTGAATATTAAATCAATTGTGTAAGTGTGCAAGTAAATTTTTATGTAGAAACTGGAACCATGTGTTTTACTAATATAATAATTAGCATATTAGAACGGTAAATAGATTTTAGATACCATTAGTGTTTTTTTATTGCTTTGGAATTAATTAACAAAAATTACTCACTATCATCAATAACACATTTGTGGTTTGATTAATTCGACCCTATTTTATGGGTATTTCGAGCTGTCGTTTATTAAAAAATTTCAATGTACTGTTGCATGTTCGGCAACCATCTTGGGTTCTGTACATTCAATAAACCAATATTAAAGTTAATAACACAAGAGTTGAAGCATATTGTTAATTTGTTACCCTCCTAATGTTGTTGTTGTTTTTCTCTTTCTTAATAGACGATAAAGAAATTTATTCCGGGTTTTGTGATGTGGAAGTGTGGTAAAAAAAAAATAAAAATTTATTGTTAGAAAACTAATAAAGATACTAAACCTGGTTGGTTAAAAATGATTAATTTTGTATTCATAAAACGTTGCACATTCACATTTTGTGTTGCCCTTCCGCAGATGATGTGTACACATTGTAAAAATAATTTTGAATTACTCGTATTGAAGACATGTTATTTTTTTTTTTGTAATCATATTGTACACGAAAAGATGCGGGATTGATTTCCAACTAAGGCGGGCCTATACATTTTAATAAAAATAAAGAAAATTCGAGGAATTTTTTGTGACATTATCCAATCAAAATTTATACCATGTTGTTTATGAAAATCCTATAAAATATGATGTTTTACACGAAATTGTGTTGTGTGTGTCTCATGAGTCTTTCGATGAGAGAATTTATTTCAAATAGGTACATATAATTAGAATTTTGTTAAATTTTATTGAATTACTTTCCTGGTAGAGAAATTTTCGAGTTAGGGGCCAAAATAAAATATTTTAATAATTGAAAAACGATTTAACAAAAAAAACTAATTTTACCTTATTAGAAACAAAGATGTATTATAGACACCTCGTTATGTTATCTTAAAAAAACGTTTCAGCAATTCGATGCCCGAAACTATATAAAGCTTCTTCTTCTAATCAAATATTGTGTGTCTTCAGCGTAACGAGAGAAATATAGAATAAATTTACCAGTTTTTGTTTGCTTGTGTAACTACTTACTTTTGTGAATGTAAGGTGATGGAGTCATTTTTGCGATTGGTGGCAATTTACTGCATTAACCGCATACATTGCTTTGTAGGGAGTTGGTAGAGAATCTCTACCAAAGCTCTACGCTTAAGTAGTTTATAGAGACAGTTCTTTTGTAAAAAAACATTTTGGTAGTGTACTTACTCCACCGCTCTACAGAATCTACAATAATATCAAAACTGTTTGAAAATTGTTTTCTCTTCAGAATTCTTTTTTAATGTGTTTCAGTGCTGATTATCACTAACAAATCGAACCATACATTATCACCGTAACTAAATAAGCTTCTAAATTTATAAACAAGTGACAAAGCAAAATCAATCGAAATTAAAAAGCAGAACTATAAATTAAAATTTATTAAGATTATGGTACGTTTAATCTGGGAGATACATAGCTGGCTTTTACTAATTTTTTGTTTTCCTTTATATTAAAAAAATTAATGTTTGCTTTTATATCGAGGACCTAATTGGCAAATCAACAATTTTGTGACGTTTTAATTTTTCCATATTTAATGATGGCAAAATTAAATGACTGTGACAACTGTCTTGCAGTTATATATATTTTTATGTTTAGGAGGTTTGTTAGGTGTCTAGATTTCAGAACATCGATTTCACGATATATATTTTGCAAGCCCGAAAACTTGCTGTTTTGCACTACATGAAATCTAGACGTCTACGTAGCACTTGAAAGCCACTTTTTCTTGAAAGTCTCCAGATACATATTGTACAGGCAGTTTTATTTTTTATACAAGAGGTGAAGTGAAAGCTTACATTGAATTTGATAGAAAACCTCTTAAAATTCGCATTAGCATTTGGAAAATAAGCATGAAAATTTACTAAAAACGGAAGCAATTTAAGATTTCTGTTTTAGAGTAGAATTAATTTGTACTACTATAAAACAAATCTTAAATTACTTCCGTTTTTAGTAAATTTTCATGCTGATTTTCAAATGCAAATGCCATTTTCAAGGGGTTTTCTATTATTAATTTAAATAAAAGCTTTTGATCTTAAATTAAATTAAGTATATTTCACGATTCGATCACAAACTGTTTTAAAATGTCGTTCTTGACCGATTCTTAAATAGTTCTTCTGCTAAACTATGCTATATTCGTGCTTATTGCTGCAAAAGAAAGTTGAAAGCTATGTTGTTAGTTCACAAATTTACATTTATTTTAATAATATTTCCCTTGCAGTCACAATTTTTATTTTGCGTTGTATTATTTACATGCTGTATCGATCGCATTGTATACAATTTTAGTTTCGAAGCACTACGAACATCAACAACTTAGGTAAATGACTAAAACAAATATTTGGGTAACTGGTTTTTACTTATAACTCAAAATAACAAAAAAATTATCATTGTCTCTTTTAGAACCAAGACACAGAATACCTTAGTAAATATGTTATCAAATTAATAACATCCAGAAAAGAAAACCATTAAAATCCAGAGAAATTTTAGCGTGCATTTTTCTTTTAGAAAAAAAATGAACGAATCTCAAAATTGTTGTTCCTTAATATTTCGCAGTAATCGGGTGATGATAATTTTTATTTGCAACTTGAATTCGTTTTTTTTCAATGGGCGCTTTCAGGTCATCCAACTGCTGGCAACATGCTGACTACAACATGCTTGAATGCCTCCAATTTATTGAAAATTTCCTGGCAAATTCGATGAATCGAATGTCGTTTTTTCTATCAGTAAATTTTCAAAATCATGCTGCGGAACCTGAAATCGCCTAATATTGTACATTAATTGGAAAAATTCAAATGCCGTTTTCAAAATGTTATTCAACTGATGGTTCGTTGAAAAGTCTGGATAGTTTATAATAAATCTGAGGTGCACCAATCTTTCTTCAGCTAAACGATAATAAAACTACTTAGGCTCGGTTCACACAGCATTGTACTGCGCGCTTTTTACAGTATTGAATTTTAAACGTAAAATCAGCGGATATTCACACGGTCAATTTTTATTCGTGCAAAAAACGAATAGCCGCAGTTTTCATATCGCAATAACTCTGAATAGAAGTCTGTGATGGATTCACGTAACTAGCGTAAATTATTTTATTTCGTTAGAGTATTTTTCATAGTGTTTATTTTGAGATATTTAGCATCAGGAAGTTCCATGAAAGACTTGCACCATTCTTATAAAGTTGAAGTATCAACTATAAGGGGGATCGTCTGGGGTGTTTGCTGGACTCTGTGGGAAGTTCCACGCGAAGAATATCTTCGAACGCCTTCTTCAGAACATGAATGGATGAAAGTAGTAGAAGGTTTTAAAAGAAAACTAATTTCCCTCATTGTTTAGTTGCAATTAATGGAAAACATATAAACATTTTGAAACCTGCTGATAGTGGATCCATGTGCTTTAATTATAAAGATTAATTTTCAATTGTAGGTATTACTTCCAGTTGTAGATTCTGAATCAATAAATCGGTACCTAAAAAAGATTCGTTGGCCACTTTGTAATAATAAACTTAACACATACGCACTCTCTCCAAAAGATACTTTAATACTATATGCTTGTTCGATTACTATTCGATAACTAACGTGTGGCATCGCGCCGTATGAAATAGGCGGTGTAATATTATGCGCCACTGCAAACCGAGTACGTCAAAGTTCATTCGATTTGCTTGACAAGTCCGGTGAGTATTCGATAAACGTGTTTAGCTGTGTACGTTTTTTTCAGTACAAACTTCGTGTGAATGGTTCTATATATAATATATGCGCCACTGTTTATTCGATAAGATTTATACCGCAAAAATACGTGCAGCACAATGCCGTGTGAACCCAGCCTTACTTTACTAACTATAATCATAGACAATCATAATAGATCTCTCATTTGACTAAAAACAGAAAATAAAAACAAAAATTTTCCATTCAAATGTTATCGATGTATTGCATATACGTATTATATTTGCAACGCATTCTAAAATCATTGCCTTATAAAATACACAACACAACGATACATTGGAATTATCAGAAGTTTTTGTTTTTTTCCTTTAGTTACTATGAAATGAGAAATCTAGTATGAATGTCTATGCTATAATTATCGGTTGCTGCATTGCTTGTATTGAATCACAGCAATTCCCCGGGTCGGTTAGTTCTTACCACAAACAATGTTTGGTGTGCTTTCTGTATGCTTCCTTCAAGTAAAGAAGGACTGTTAAAGTTGATAGTACATTGTTCGGTGTAATCAAACGAAGAATTTAAATGAATTAATTTAGAAGAATTACAATAAATGTACAGGCTTTCAAAAGCTTTAGTTTTTCTTGTGTTTCACGTTCACCATTTCTCATCTATACTTTCGCTAATGTTGTATTTGGCTATACTGATGATAACTTTAGAGGTGTGGGTTTTGACTGTTTGTCACCGATGACGATTTGTGGCTCACGTCTTAATTTAAGCAGTCCATAAATTTTTTCTAGCTAAATCCCTTGCTTGTCTCTTTTCCATAATCCTGAGGTGAGGAGCGAGTGGGCGCTCGCCTATGCAAGCCAACTAGGTTCTACAGAGAGCTTCGAACAGAACTGTACCGAAGCAATAAACCGTAATTAACCGACATATTTCTCGGAATTTACTTCAAATTGTAACCGATTTAATAAAAAAAAGTTACACCGAAATCTTAACCGGAATCACGTTATTGATTGCTCACGCGAATTGCAACTGAGTAGTTTCACGTAATCACGGAGCATCCGAAATGACCAATAAGCTCAATTTGTCCGATTTAAAAGAATCGATCCGATTTTTTCTGAACAGCATAAAGCTTGTTGACTAATAATAATGTTGGTCTGGCTAGACGATAATTGTGAGTTTGTTACTTCAAATAAATACGAAAAGTCTTTCGATATTTTGGGATATATTTTATGTAAATTAAAGTTTTAATTTCTAACCAGTTTAACCCCGGAACTAAACCGGAATGAAATTTATTTTCAAAACCATAACAAAAACATCTTAAAACTGAATCTAAAACCGGAACGGTAAAAATATCGGTTCGATGCTCTGATTCTACACGACTTCGAATAATTAAGCACATCAGTGGCAACAACTAAAAACCACTTAAGTCAGTTCTCAATTAAATCGACTTAAGTGGTTTTTAGTTGTTGCCACTGCTATTATTACAGGTACATGAAACAGTTAAGTAGTACTATAAATAACTGGAACCGGAACAGAAATTAATTAAATCAAATTTGAAATAATCTTCGCAGAACCCGACAATTATAAGAACAAACCAAATTCTGAAATACAATATTACAGTAATCCGAAAACCATCCCGAAATCGGCGGGTATATACCGAAACGGGAAGTCGGATGTATAATAGCTAAAGGTTTGTTAATTGTCAAACTAAACATCTCTTGTCTAAACAAATTTCCTTGGCTGTACGATGTAGTGTACAATGTGTAAACATTTACATTGATTTAAATAGTCACACATTTTAATATTTTTTATTAGTTATTTTTCACTTAGTCAATTGATTTTACTCAGCTATAAGCACCTACCGAATCGTTAAAATAAAACAATGAAATTAAATTTTTCGAATATTCAAAACTGTTAATACATAGATAAATCAAATTTGAATATCTCCAATTTTAATGTCTTCGTTAATCCGACATGGCAAGCTGTTCGAATAACTCTCGAGGATAAGTTTAAAAGGTCGTAACAATTTTCATGAATTTGTTAAAAAAAAAACAAACATTATTTTCAAACGATGTTTTTTTAAACTCTGTTTTTTAGAATCTGCGAATATATTTTAGAATCAAGTTAGATAATTTTTTCAAAGTCCATAACTTTCTAAATATTAAGTTAATTTTCTAAAAATTTTCTGAAGTAACAAAGACTCGAACTACTTTGACGTATGCTCAAGTCCGTGCGTGCGTGCTTTTCATTTCAGAGTCGTTTTGGTAGAGTATTTAGCTTCATCTGGTCTGCTCTGGAAATATGCTCGTGATCATGACATTTTCAGAGGCTAGCGTTTTTTTTTCTTGACAGGATTATTTCTATTACAATATTTTATAAGCTACAAGATTTTTCCCTGCTTCGAAAATTAAAATTCCGTTTTACTTATTATAAAAATTCTTCGAATATTTTAAATTATTTACTGTTGAAATTTTCCAAAAATCATTTAGTGTGAATAAATGAATTACACGATGGGTTTTTAACTTAGCTGTACTTCTCGGTAAAAAAGATAACTTCAGTATTTTATGTATTCCACGATACACAGAGGTGGCATTAAAATTTAAAATATCATCCAAAATCCATCGGAGGATGTGAACAATTTTGTACTTTTACATTTTATTGAACTAAGTTACGTGAATAACCTTTTAAGGGATTGATTTTGTTGTTATTTCATTGAATTGAGTACAAGTTGATCTACCGTAAACCTGTTTCATTTACAAATTGGAACTAATTATGCATAATATATTGAAGTATGTACATATATATACATTACAAAAAATATTTTTTTTATTATTTATTTATAATAAAAAGCGAAAATAAATTCATTTTTAATTTAAATCAATAACACAATATTTGTTATTAAGTATATTTGCTTAGTTTTGTAGGAAAAGGGGGGCGTTCAATAAGTTGTATGTTACCTTTTTTATACGAAAAAACCTTAAAAATTGAAAAAATATAGTAAAACCTTTATGATTTATGTCATTATGTATTTATATAAGAAATACTCACGAAAAGTATTTTTATTTATAGAATCTTTCAAATTTGGATGAGAGGGCATTGGAAGCGCTTCTCAAAGAAGCCATAACATATAAGACTCCAAGGGATCGGGAGCATAAAAGTGAAATGTTCAGGGTAAGTTACGTATTTAAACATTTATAATGTTATTCAATTTCGAATAATTTTACTGCAGTTACTTAAGTTATGCACGCAATTTTGTCGTAACACGCGAAGTAATTCATTGTCATTATTATTATGTATGTATGTATATACAATATTTAGTTAATTTCTTAGATTAAAATTGAGTTTAATTAACGATTTTAATCTTAATGTTTTTAAATTGGTATGATCATAAACATTTTGATTTGATAGATGTTTAATGAGTTAATTAAATTGGTTGGTTGTAATACAGGAGGGATATGTTAGAACATCGAACTTATTTGGCAATTTTTATTTGGGAATTCGATTAAATAGATTTTCAAGCGGAAACAGTATTTAGCAGATGTTTACTCAAACAAAAAAACTGACTCATTTCGGATTTGGCATGGTCTATTATTGTTACAAATGAAACAAAATATTTAAATAATTTTTTAATATCAGTCATATATACATTATATCAAACAAGTGTTAGACCACATTTACTAATAATTGTTTTATTTTATTATCGCTTATAGTTGGCATAAACCACAGCAAAATTTCAATTATATTTGTATTCCGGATTTTATCTACATTAAAAAAACATTATTACCAGTGCACTCTTCTAATTAACATTCTATTGAGTTTCAATTAAATATTTAATAATTCAGAACTCAGATCTTTAGGTTTGTTAATATTTTTTGTTGTTATTGGACAAAATTCTGAATTTCGAAATTCTAAAGTTTCAGTCATGATAAAAGTTCCATGTTTTGGATTTTATTATTCCAATTTTAAATTTCCAAATTAGTCCACTTCAGTAAGTTCCTCCTTCAGTAAATTTAGTGGTAATAAATTTGGAAGTTTTAATTTATATCCGTTAGAAATTTTAGTTATATATCAATGTAGCTGCAATTTTGAATTTAAACATTTAAATTTTGAAGAATTTTAGACTAAAGTAGTAATGTTATTTGTACGGTAACAGCTTGGCGTTTCTGAACGTTTAATACCGATTCCTACATTTTTAATAAAGAAAGAAGATTGAAAATCTTATTCAACCTTTGAGAATAAGACATCTCTAGAGATAATTACATCGTTACAACCTCATTAAAATTTAATTCGTAACCTTGTCATTCTGAATTATTTGCAAATTATCAATTTATGTCCACTGACCTCTGATACTAAATTTTATCTGATTCCCTATCACGATTCACGATTATTATTGCTAATTGCATAAGTCATTTTTAATCTTATTCCGGTAACAATTTTATTGAGTATATTAATAAGAAATAAATACGCAAGGCAGGATAATTCCTTTAGCTCGTACGAGTCAAATTTAAATTTTATAAATTCTACATGATTGTAACGTAGCGTGACAACAACAACAAAAATACTGTTTTTTTAATTGAGTTTTGATTTAATTTTCGCTTTTTCCTTTTTTCACATCATATATACAGGAACTTCTACAGGATGCCGAAAAAGAAAATCAAAAATCAGATTTTTCGTCATACGATTTACGATATCGAAAGCATAAAGGTTCGTCGCGTCACACCCAAGGCGGATCATTACAAGATTTAGCCGAAACAGATAATTTGGACGATATATTTGGACACAACAAGAAACATTATAATTTAAAGCAACGACATTCATCTGTATCGTCACGACAACGTGAAGGAGGTAGCTTACCGAGTAATGTAAATGTTTCTTTTCACAATTTAATGTCTTTTGACACATCGTGCATGTTTGACGTGAATTTGAAAAAGAAATGTAAAAATAGTGGTCTACATAGTATGAAACAGCAGCAGCAACAGCAGCAACAACTTAATTCCAAAGACGAATCTCAATTGTATGATAACAAAATTGTTGGTGATACGGTTATCGAAATTGGTGATGATGAGTCGGATGATAATCAAATTAATATACCGTATGAGCCATTACAAGAGGTGATTGTGACGAAAATACTTTTTATTAGTAGAAAATAATAATAATTTTATTTTATTTTTTTTATATATAGGAACTATCAGATCCAATCAATCCAGAAGTCGATTATTTAGATGTAAATCCAAGTCTATGTCAAAAACTACCTCGTATTCAAACTCAGCGTCAGTATACCAGTCAGGCTAAAATCGAAATAAGCGAAACATCACCCCCTCGATTGATAAATCAATCGAATGCGGATAAAACGGTTTCGTTTAGTCTTTTGGAGAATAGTAGTAATAAAAATAATGTTGATATGACACCGGTACAATTGAATCCGTCGTACAGTTCGGTCGAAAGTATTGTGGGTAATAAATCGACAGAATTAAATCCACGTCCAACAATATCGGCGAATAAATTTATTTCGGCAAATATCTTTCCACAAGTAAGTAGTATTGTGTTTGTAAATCTATAATTCAAAGTTTTGATAAAAACATATGTCAATAGAATTTGATTGTGTATGTTATTATCATTTGTTTAGTGCTAACGGATATATGTAGTCGGAAAATCGGTAAAATTTACTTAAAGGTTAAGAAACTTTGGAATAAACCCTTATTTCCTCTTCATTAGATTTTACAATTTAAAATTTTCATTTTAATCCCCTTAAGGGACTTTTTTATTACCTTATCATCATAAGATGAAAATGTTTTTTTCCCAATTTTCATGACATAAATTTAATTATTTTATCGTTTTTTTTTCTTCTCTTTTTACGCGAAATACAGAAACTGGATGTAAGTGACAATTCAATTCAACCATTCAACGCAAGTTTACCAACATCAAGTCAACCAAATAAGTTAAAATATAAAAAAGTTCCGAAATCGGATCGGAACACAATTACCGTCGATTATACAAAAAAAGAGGGATTCCGTGGCACTGACACAATAAATGATTTGGTGCGTTATATTGAGGCAGAAAACGAGACGGAAAAACGGCGGAAAGAGAACAGTAGTAATAATAATGGAAATAGTAATAATAGTAATAGTAATAATCCTAGTAATAATAATCATAATAATAATGGTGCCGTTTTAAATAGTAATAATAGTAATAAAAAATCGAAAAATAATAACAATAATAGTAAAAAAGATAGTAGTAGTAAATTGAAAAAATGTAATTCCCTGGAGGAATTGAGTAGCTGTAGTAAATTAAAGGAATTAAAGGAATCATCTAATAATAGTAATACATCATCAAGTTCATCGTCAGGAACATCGTCCTCCGCATCATCAACGACAAGTCAAAATCAAGTACAGGCCGAAGCTGTTACCTTGCGTACAAAACCAAATACTACAAAGTCAAAACAAAATTCCGATCCTAATGCTAATATTGTTATTACGAATAGTAGTCCCATACCTGTGACTACTCCTCCTAGTAACAATAATAGTAATAATAAAAAATTAGTTCTAATTAAAAAACGTAGTGAACGCCGATCATGGGGTACCGAGGAATTAAATTACTTGGGTGATAGTAAAGTGAATAGTGATTATATAAAAAATAATGAATTGTTAAAAACTAATAGTGATGATATTAATAATAATGATGATCATGTATCAATTGTAAATAATAGTGGTAGTAATAATATTAATTCGCTTGAATCAAATGAATTAATATCGTCGCACGTGAATAGTATGGATGCGTCTGAATTTTTACTGGTTACTAAAAAGAAAAAACCAAAGAAAATTAAACTTGAAAATAATAACAATATGAATAATAATAATCATAAGAACTCAGGAAATAACAATAATAATAATCGTGGGACTAATAATCGTTCGAAATATAATCATAACAATAGTCATATGGCCCATAATTCGGTCATAAACCAAAATAATCATCATCCACATTCTAATGATCGAGATTTATATTTAAATTCATTTAATTCGGCCGATAATAATCGCCGTAAATCCACATCGTCTGTACCACCGTCCGAACGTTCGGATTCTTCAGATTTGGATTCGGTACATTCACTACCCGTTGAATCGATTAAATCTATACAAATTTCGCCAAGCACAGTATCACCACCAGCTAGTACTACAAAACAATCCTCAAATCAAATAAGTTATGCTGATATTGCTAAAATCCCAAATAAACATAATACTTATGTAAGCACTAATAATATTGATATGCTAAATAATAATATGGATACAATAAATACTACTCCAACTATTACCGAAAATTTACTAAATAAACAGCTATTGTATTCAAAAAGTTTAAACGAAATTAAAACACCGCCAAACCAAATATCTCTTCAACCGCAACAACCCAATGGTATTATCTTGTCTCAAATTCAGAATAAAAATCAATTTTTGCTAAAATCAAAAAGTGTTGATAACGATAATTACAACGTCTCAATCGATCAATATCCTGCGCTCGAGAAAACCGTTAAAAAGAGTAATAACACGAATAGTATTTATATAAGTAATCCAATTATTGATAATCGAATGATTAAAACATCGAAAAAATCGCCAATACCACAAAATTTTGTTACCACAACAATATCTACACCGAAAAAATTGTTAATTGAACCGATTGAGGTGAGCCAAATCGAGAAGAGTATAGTTGACGAGTTATATAATAAGCCCATCTTAAATAATAATAATAATAATAATAAACCGGCCGCACTTAAGCAAGTAGTTGTAAATAATAACAATAATGCGAATATTAATAAGCTTAACGAGTTTGCAGTAGCGCCTGCAGTCGAAATACTCCCAATTGTAGTAACTCCAGCACCAGTCATACCAGTAGCATCGATATCGTCAAATACAACAACTTCAACATCGAAACGACCGAAAAAAGACAAATCAAATCCAACAAGTGTTGTATTAAAAAATAATATAAATAGTAATAGTTGTAGCAGTAGTAATAGTAATCGTCCAGCTGTAATAATACTAAACGATATGGATCGTGATAAACCCGGGAATGATATAACATTTGGATTTGAAATCAATCAAAATCTCTTATTTGGTGATTTTAATGAGGAAGAAATGAAACTATTTGAAACTGGTACAACTCAAAACACTATTGCCCCAACAACGACTACAACAAATAATTCAGATGTTTCTGATTATTTTTCAATATCGGACACATCATTAGAATTATCTGGTACGACGACAATGGCAAACAATACACAAGCATTTGTATCTAATCCATGTAATAATAATAATAATTGTAAATTACAAGATACTGATAATAATCAATGTGATATAATAAATAGTGTTGAACAACAACAAGATGTTGATAAAATGAATAATAATAATAATAATTTAGATAATAATAATAGTTTAGATAAAAATGACAATTTTAAGAAAATACGTGAAATTGATATAACAAAAATTAATTTTAAAGCACCAAATTTAAATGATATTATATTGACGGAACATAATCATGATAAAATTGTTAATTTTATTGAATCAGGTGAGTTTGTACTTTTTATATTAATATTATAGTTTTAAGTCTTTATCTGATCTGCTCATTACTCTATTAGTATCCGCTAATTATAGTACTAAATTAACTTAACGGATTTAACGCTAATGCCTCATTTCATAATGACAATTTGACTGAACTCACTAAAAAGCCATTAGAATGACAAAGACAAAATGTTTTTTTTATTTTTTTTGTATCTAGATTTTCTAGAGTTTTCTCTTTTGCACCAGGATTTGTTAGTTATTTACAAATCGTTGGTTCTTTCGGTTCTTTGATCGCCTCGCGAAGTTATAGTTATATTGCTTGTAGAGCAATTACTAGCCATGTTTAAAGGGGCAATTGTGGATTAAATAACAAGTACTTACTAGAATTGTGGTGTGGGGAAATGTTTACATACTTACTTTTATGCATCACTACCAGCCATGTCAGTCATAGACTCATTGGGCTCTAACTTTCTTTATTAAAGACAATAATAGTTGCATTTCTTGACGCATAGTGATTCGACTCGAAAATACAAATTAAACAAAAATTTGGCCGAAATTAATCAAAAAAAAAAAATCAAACATTTTCTTTTTAGTCTTAAAAATTGTCAACACTTTTTTACAAATTAAAAGCATTTCGTCACAACATCGATAATTCGGTCATTGTTACCCTTTTTTAAACCAAGTATGATCATAGTGCCTAACTAATAATATACACACCCAATATACAAATTCTAAATTCTTCTGCTCATTCAAGTGTATATCACACACACACACAGCAAAATGAACAAATTTGTCATTTCTGTGTAATACAAAAATTTAAATTCGTTCATCATTTAAATAAAATTGAAAACGACAGACGCGAAATACAAGCATTTCTTTGTGACAGTCTACACAATCGTAATCAAATTGTCATCTCAGCACAAAAAAAAAAAAACTTGTAAGCAATTAATTGTGGTACTTATACAAAATCGTAATTACTTATTTATGTATCTCGTAATTAAATTAACAAAACAATAATATTTCGAAGGGAATATAATAAATTTCTTTGTTTTTTTTTGCGGAATAATATTTCGTAAGTACATAGTGATGAAATATTTTCGAAAAATATATACTTACAGTAAAACCTGTATTTGAATGAATTGTTTGAACCCGGGCCTCTTATAGAAACATTTCGAAGTTACGAATTTAGGCCGTATTTCAATTAAATAACCTGGCTAATTTACTTGAGAAACTAAAAATAAATGTTAGCCTTTGTAGAGGAAATTTACTTAGTTGACTATTCCCTTTTTTATTGATGTTACTGGGTCCGGCTAAGTAAGGTCATGCAGCAGAAATTTTACAATTATGCTTTGTCATATCGATTAAAGTTTTATTACAAATTATAATTTATATGGATAAGTATTTAGTCGGTTCCAGTTTAGAACTACAATTTCTAATCAAGGGTAACCAAGGCATTTTCATTTTGGGCTCAATACAATTAATTATTGGAACACCGACAGATAAATTGTGAAACCATCAATTTGTTATTGACGTTTACGTAAAAATTATCAAGGCAACTGAGAATTTCAATCTAATTATAAATAATTGTTTTAAACCAGAAACCCAGTCTCATTAAATATGTATTTTAACTATTAACGATATCATTTTGTATTTATATAAACTCCACGTTTTCTTTTTATTATTGTAGGCTAGTCTCATAAAAATACGCCAACTCATTTTCATGAAACAAATCTATTTTTGCAGCACATTGTTATGTCGAACGTCAAAATACTGTTGCGTTACCAATTTTATTGCCGGTTAACGAAATTTATGAAACATCAAAATTGAACGTCGGAAGGATAAAATGCTGCGGGTGGGGAGCCGCGTAGACCTCTTCAAATTAATTTTTTTTTTTAACCCAATCAAATAAATTTAAAGGCAATGTTAGCTCTTTAATACATAAACTTATGTTGTATGATAAAAATCGGTTGCAAATAACAAATCTGGTTTTGAAGGAAGGGGGCAGTTCGTGTTTACGCCCATAAAACAAATTCTCCCCAAATTTACAAATCACCCCAAAGCTTCTTATCATTCTAAATGTAATTAAGGTAAAGAAGAAAATAAAAGGAAGACAAAATACTCGAATCCATTTTTTTATCGATTTTATTTTGGGTCAACGAAATATGTTTGGAATATTATTGATGGTGCGATCGATAAATAAATACTCGAGACATCCAAGATAAATATTTCAGGTGTTTCTTATTTTTTTCTATTTTCCGAAGATTTTAATATATGTACATATTTGTTTTTATCTGGCACACTGTTTTTATCATTGGTACCAGATTTTAAATAAAACAATTTGATGTTCCTCTATTCACGGTACAAAAATTTGTAAATCGTTTCGTGATTCTTTACATTCGTTTATTCGTTTAAGGTATTGCAATTAACAAATCCTGCCGCACATCTATAATTATTCAGATGCTCTTTCAGTTAAATGTTGTTAAATTAAGAATTTTTTCTTATAAACAAATTACACAAAAATGATTGAGGATGATTGATTTTTTGATTGGTCGCCAAACATATTGATGGTGGAATGAACTACTAGGACTAAGGAAAGTTACACATTTTTTATTGATTTTATTCGATTTAGTATTTAACATAAGGCAATTACCCCAATACGTAGATGTAACAAAAAATCCATTGAATTTATGTATGCATTCATGCACGATGAAAAAAATATTCTGATAAAGATTTAATTTTCTTCTTTTTGAGAATTTCTCAAAATTAAAATTTAATTTTAAAATTTTTGGAAAATAGCGATTTCCATTCTAATTAGTAACATAAATCTCCATTTTCGAGAAATTTTGAAAAAGGAAGATTTAATTTTAAAATATTCTGGAAAATGGAAATTTTCATTCTAATTTTAAAAATAAATCTTAGTTTTCTAGAATATTTTAAAATTAAATCATTCTTTTTCAGAATTTCTGGAGAAGAGAAATTGTTTCAGAATTATTTCCTTAATGTGGGCCTAATTTCTATAAAAATGAAGGGGTTAAACACAATTTATAGAACTTACATCGATATACATATTAGTTCATTAAAAAATTTAATTGATGCAATAAATTCAAAAAAGCATTATAGAAATTAGTTTTTAATTGCTATTACACAAAATTATTTATATTAACATGAGTATCACGTTCGTTTTATGCAAGACACAACACTGTTTTTTTTATTTTTTTTTTTTTTATATAAAATTATAGTTTATTTTCCAGTATTTACATTTCTTTTTTTATATAAGTAAGTGAAACATAATTTATTAAAAACTTACAGCAATTAACATTGTAATCTACACCAAATTTTGGCCAACTAGGCAATATGTTCGGCTCTCAATTCGTTTAAATTTGTAATTATTAGTATTATTATTATTATTCTTATTATGTATAGTTTTTTATTGCTAAAATTATAATTAGGTAATAGGTTTATTATTTGGATACAAAAAAACTGGTATTAGAAAAATATCCTGAACTTACTTTATATTAAAATATGACTAGAAATGATAGAATAGGGAGTAATGAATATTATTAATAAATTAGTAATTCATACTGTTATAGTATTATTATTAAAGTAACCACCAATATTTCTGTTTGTTTTTTTCGTGTTTAACTAATGACTTATTTGATATATTTGTGTTGAATCGTAACTGTGTTTGGTCCGTGAATACATTAGGATTGATTGATTTAATATTTTTTCGTCTTTTTATATGATAGATTGTGGGTATTGCCGTGTTTTGGTCCTGAATATAAGAGTTTCTATCTAAATAAATGAATGATTCTTGGGGTGGAATTTTATTTTCAATTATGTATTTGTAAGGGTTCATATCGGTTTGGTAGGGTGCAAAAATCATGGAATTTTCTAAATTTGTAATTGATTTTAAGATATGTTTTCTTATTTGTTCTATTATGAATATATCTATCCTATCAAATTTTATTTGGTTGTATAACGTTTTATTTGATATTAAATGTTTTAAATTTTCCTTTTTCCTATATTGTGATAAACATGCTCTCAGACATTTCCTTTCAAATATTCGCATTTTTTCCATTATTGCTGGCGACACATTATACCAAATGGGTGCCGCATATGTCATAATTGGTCTAACAATCAGTTGATAGCATATTAATTTTACATTTTTATTTAAATATTTTGAAAAAAATAACCTTTTAAGCATTCCGAACACTTTTCGACCTTTTTCGATTTGTATTGTAATATGTTTATCGAAATACAGATATTGATCAACATTAATTCCCAGATATTTTACTATTAATCTTTGTTCTAATTGTTTGTCGTTTAATTTAATACATATTTGCTTCCAATTTTTTCTTATATTGTTATTTAATTTGTTTAATGGAAGTCTAAACAGTATTACTTCACATTTAGATGTATTAATTATAAGTTTCCATGTTGTATAGTACTCATTTATATAATTTAAGTTGTTTTGTAATGTACTCTGTATGGACTGTATATTTTTTGATGTAGAGTAAATGACTACGTCGTCAGCATATGCTAACGCTTGACATTGTTTCGAATTTAAACTTTCTTTGGTTAGTATATCTGCTGTGTATAATGTGAACAGAATTGGTGCTAATATTGTGCCTTGTTGCAGTCCATTGAATAATTTGAATTCACAACTTATTAAATCCGCTCCATCCGAAATGACAAATTTCCTATCTTTCAACATTTCAAGTAGAAAATATAATATGTTTATATTAAATCCCATATTTTTTAATTTAAAAATTAATCCTTCAATCCAAACAGAATCAAACGCCCTTTCTATATCTATCAAAACTGCTCCAGTTACTCCATTATCGTTAAAACCCCTAATCACGTCTGATATTAGCTTTGTGGTTGCATGTACTGTAGAGTGATTGTACCTAAAACCGAACTGTGTGTCTGGTAGTAAATCAGCTCGTTGAGTAAAGTTTAGTATTTGATTATAAATTACAATTTCAAAAACTTTACTAATATTCGGCACTAGATTTATTGGTCGATAATTTTTATATGATTTATGATCTTTATTTTTTTTCTTTATAGGTACTATCTTTGATAATTTCCATTTACTGGGAAAGTAATTGTTATTTAATGTATTATTAAATAAAATACAGTAATCTCTGATGATGCACTCAGGTATATGTTTTAGAGCAATATTCGGTATATTATCTGGCCCCGATGATTTTTTATTATTTAGACATTTAAAAATAGTTTTTAGTTCTTCTATCGATGTTTGTAAATTATTATTATTCCTAATATCACTATTTATCGTATCTGATGTATGGAGATCATTAAATTCTATCTTAAAGAAATTATTCGTATTATTGAACAATATTCTTTGTTTTTGTCTGTTGATTTTGGTTATAAATCTATTGACAGTATCATCTAGTTGTGAGATATTAACTTTTTGTGTTTGTTCTTGAATATAAGCTCCTATCACGTTTAGTTTGTCCTTGGTAGATAAAATTTCAATCTTTTCACTGTCGATATGTTTAATTTTATTTTTATTGTTTAAGTCAATTGAGTACATATTACAGAAATTCAGCAATTTTTGATCTTCTCTATTGTTTAAATTCATGTTTAAATTGTCTATACTAATTTTTTCTTTAGCTCTGAATATTTGATTAATGTTTTTAAAGAAATGTTTGTTGGTTTTTATTTGGATTTTTTGAATTTTGTTTTTCCATACTTTGTTAATTTGTAAAATTATATTTTGTTTAATTAGTGATTTTATATTTTTTATTATTGAGTATAGCTGGTTTATTAAATTCCGGTTATTATTTTGTGTTCTTTTCAAATATTTTATTTGGGATAATACACGACTCTTTTCTTTATATAATTTAAAGATGGTTCTGTTTCCATATAAATCTTTTAGATATATCTTTTTAGGTATATTTTCTTTAGAAATTTCCTTAATTGACTCTAGTATTAAAGCGTCGATTTTGATTAGGTATTTGTCGATTTCATTATTAGTTAAATTTTTATTATTTGGTACTAATGTCCTGTGATTAATGATTTTATTATAATTGTTTTCGACTTTGTTTCTAAATATATTCCAATCCACATTATTAATCCATACTTGATTTATCTCTCGATCCATTGTTATTGACATATCAAATATTGGATCATTAATATTTTGAGGAATAACATTAAATTGTAGAGCACGATGGTCACTGTCATAATTAAGTGTGTTTATATAATTTTCGTTTGAAATCTTTATTCTATCATCTAGAAATGTCAGATCTATCGTCGAGTTCGTTCGAGGATAGGTTGGTTTATTTGGGGGTATAAATTTCAATTTATAAAATTGTGAATTGCTGTTCAGCCAGTTTCTTAATTTTTTACCGCGTGGATCCTCCGTTACATTATTCCATGAGCTATGTTTGGCATTTAAGTCACCTGCTAGTATATACAAATTATTAGGGCTATTCAAGTTAAGATGATTAAATATGAAATCTAAATCACTTATAAAATCATTATTGGACTTATTTGAAGCACAATACATTGAACCTATTATTAAGCTATTGCCTCTGTTTAAATTTATTTCAATTATTGTGCATTCTACGGAAGTTAAGTGACAATTAATATTTGGTAAATGTTTATATTTAAATTGGTTTCTTATAATTATGGCGGTGCCTCCTCCGAATTTATTCCTATCATTTCTAATCATGTTATAACCTTTAATTTCAAATTTACTTTTTTTATCTAATTTAGTTTCTGATAATAACACAATATCAGGATTATGTCTATTAATGAAATCTAACAAATTCATTCTTCGTTCTATTGTTAAAATTGAATTTACATTTATAGCAATAACATTTATATTTTTTATATTTACCATAATTCTAAAATATTTTTTTTATATTTGTTGCGTCCATTGTCAAAACATTTTGACAATGCATGCATCAACTTTACACAATCTTCCAAACATAATATTACAGAAATAATATAAAACTTTATATGTTTTTTATACACCGGGAATATCTTATCCATTCATAATTGAGCTAATTGCATTGAACAATGTTTCAATCCTCTTGTCGGTATCGATCATATATTTTTTAAAAGCGTCTAATTTCTGTAATATTTGTTCATTTATATTGTTGTTAGTAATATTTTGATTATTTTTATTGCTATAGATTATTTTTTCATTACTTGTATTATCCGTTTGGTTGGTGTTAAAAAGATCCGAATAGTTAACCCCCGCTTTAATGTAGCTTGAGTTGAATCTTCTTCCTTGTTGTGCTTTTTGTCGACTTAAAAGCTTCGCTTCCTGCATTTTTTTTACAATATTTTTGTAGACTGGACATCCCCGAAATGATGCTGGATGCCCCATTTCCATACAGTTTGTGCAATAGGCCGTTGAATCTTTTGTTTTTGTTATTTTACATTGTTTTGGGTTGTGTTCCTCATTACATTTGACACATCGGTATCGTAAATTACAATTGATTGCCGAGTGCCCAAATCTTTGGCAGTTTTTACATTGCGTTACATTATCGCTTGATTTTATTTTTTCCCATTTGATGCGTTGGTGTCTTATATATTGTATTTTGTACACCATATTTAATTTTGATTCAGCAGAGATTTGAACCATATAAATTGCTAATTTGTTTTTTATTGTTTTCGAAGTATTAGATTCAAACTGTACACAATTTATAAATTTTAATTCTTCGGTTTCAAATGTTTTGAGATCCATTAGTAACTCATTTGTATCTTCTTCGCTGGACAATCCTTTTAATAATACATTTTTTGGTTTATTTTCTTTTGGGGTGTATGTATAATATTGTGTACAAACATCGTTTAAAAGTTCTTTTGCCTTATAATAACTTTCTGTTGATTTCATATATAATATATGTTTGTCCTTGTTGATTCGTTGAATGCTAAAATCTTTAACATTTGCCATTTCCAGTACTGCTACCGTTTGATTAGGTGTCTGTACATAAATGTTTATTGGTGGCATTTTTACCTTTTTTTCACTCTCATTGTTTTGTTTATTAATGTTTTCATTATCATTTGATTCATTATCATTTAAATTTGTATTTTTATTACTTTGATTTTTATTTTGTTTTTTATTATTTTTATTACGGTTTTGACGCCTTAACACCGGTATAAATTCGTTTCCTTCGTCATCTATGGATGAATGATCATCTGCACACATTTCACTATCACTTTCAATTAACGGTATTTGATTTACTGTGCTTTCTGATTCCACATTACTTATTAAATTGTTTGTGTTATTTATTGATATATTATATTGTTTATTCTTAGCGTCAGAATTGTTTTTCTGTTTGTTTTGTAATTTGCTCATAATTTCTTCTATTTGAGACTCTAATAGTGTTATTTTATTCTTCATTTCAAAATTTTCTTTATGTAATAGTTCATTTTGAAGAATTATTTGTCCTATTTGGCCTTCTGGTATTGAGCCCGAGTCAATAGAAGAACCAGGCCTTTTAATTAGCTTTGGTGGTTTTATCATTAGGCTCGGACTGAGACTTTCATAAGTTTCCGTATCCGAAATATTTACCGTTTCCACTCTGTTATCAACCATTTTTTTTGTTTTTTTTTTAAACACAACTACACAAGTTTTTAGTTAACTTCAATTAATAATTCTACCTGGGGCCCTATATAGGATGCCCCAGTAAACGTTAATTTTATTTAAAAGTCCACTCCTTATGTTTTTTTTTTTTATTTTTTTTATTACACAAATAATAATTTTTTAATTTTTTTTTTTTTTAGTTATTTTTTAGATTTATTATTTGGGTTATTTTTTACTCTACTTGATGTTTATCGTTTGACGATCAAGAGTCGACGACACAACACTGTATTTTAAAATCTATGATACTGCATTGCTTCGTATCATCCTTTGGTGATGTATTCTGCATTCCAACAGGGATCATAGTTATCAAGGTTTCACCTATCGTTGGGAACACCACATTTCTCAGAAAGAACAAATCTGAATTGGACAAAATTCGGAAATCAGTTTTGAAAGAAAATATCTCGGAAGATAGAACTCGACATGTTTTTTTAATTGTGTTCTGCAATTAAATTTATACATCATAGTTAACCTTTTTTTATACCACGTGCACGTATAATTATGTGCCTACACACCCAATATACTAATTCTAAATTCTTCTGCTCGTTCAATTGTATATCACACAGCAAAATGAACAAATTTGTCATTTCTGTGTAATACAAAAATTTAAATTCGTTCATCATTTAAATAAAATTGAAAACGACAGACGCGAAATACAAACATTTCTTTGTGACAGTCTACACAATCGTAATCAAAATTTAATTGTGTTGTACAATCAAGAATTCCCGGGAATTTTTTTTAAAGTTGAAACCGTTTTCCGGGTCTTTTGGTGATTTCTCGGGATCGAGAAAAAAAATGTTTTATAGATTATGTTATTCTATAATAAAATAGAATAATGTTGATAATTTTACGATTCCCATGTAATTTTTTCATGCTGAGTACAGCAACTTATTGTAACGACACCAACCAATTGATGATTGGACGAAGCTGTGAGAAATCACTTGCGATTTAAATTATTCTCATTTCTGGAATGAGGAATTTATGTAAAAGCCAAAGCAATTCTGTATGATCTTAACACATTTGTTGTTTACTCAGATTTATTTTTGTCGTTTAAATGAATGAGAAGTTCTTAAATTTCTATTTCATTTATTTAACAAGTTTGAAACTAAGTACTGCGGGCTTAAAACTCAAAATAAAAGGAACGTTCCAATTGTTTCGCTAATTATGTTGCTTAATTAACAACTTTGGCTCGTCTAATTCCTTAAAATATTATTTTAAAAGTTGTCGAAAACTGGAATAATTAAAGCAGCTAAAATATTAATGCAGACGTACTTAGTGGTTATTATACCATCATAATTTGAGATCGTTATCGGAATATGAATTTTATGAAGCCGAAGCAGATCCAGGACATCCAGAGAACAAAAAATTACGAGAGATATTAAGAACTCAATACAAGATAGCCAGAGGCTAGATTTTGATCAAGCGACATGACATTTTTTGTAACTGCTTATTAAAAATTATAATTATTTTTAAAGCTGGGTGACCTACAGACAACTTTTCACTCCCAGCAACTCGTAAGAGAAAAATCAAAACGGAAGACGGGGCAGCAGTAGGAATATACTGCGGTGGGGCTGCCCTTTTGAAGTTCTTGGGTACCAATGATACCGTCTTTCTAGCAGAAGTGTATGCTACAGTAAACATTTAGGAGGGAGAGCAATGGGCCCAGATTGTATGTATCACGTACCGGTCGGCATTATTATCAGATTTATTAAGAGCCTGAATATTGACTAGACGGATAATTAAGCAGGGTCCAAGCACAAAAGATCTTTAGATCGCAGTGCTAGGTGGCTGAACGCCCACATGCCCCTTCAATAATAATAAAAATTCTTATTAAAATTTTGTAGTTAAGGGGTACTAAAAACCACTATTTTGACGAATTAATCATTTTTATTAACGAAAAATATTTTCACTAAAAATTGGAATTTTTCAGAGCCTTTTTATTATACTAATAAAAAATTGCAATTTCATCAGAATCTAGCCCAGGTTTGTAATATCAAAATACCGATACACGGCCGATCATTAAGTTCAAATATTTGAGGCAACGAATCAAATCATCAAATCACATCGAATTTTAAATTATTAAAAATCGCATTGCTGATTACATGTCCATTAACAAAACGACCGTCATTTTTAGAACTTTGTAAATCTGACGTCTAAAAAACTAGCAAAACTATCTGACAAACCTATTGACAGTTGACCAGCCATTCAAATGTGATGAAATTGTATTTTTCATTTAAAAAATATCCCAGGAATTCCCGATACTCTCGAATAGAGTCACTTTCACAATACATAATTCTAGACTTAAATCAAAACTTAAGTTAATCATCCGAAATATTTAATTGTAGATTTTTGGCGGCTAAAAAACTAAAAGTAAATTATTATCGTGAAAAGTAATTAGTACACGTTAAATGTAACTTTGTGATATGAGTATTGGGTGTGAAGATAGATGACCGAATGTTCCATGAAGTTTTAACATATTATGTAAAATTCCTAAATATAAAAGCGTCTAGGCTTAGCGTATTCATAATAATAAGGTTATGTTGATGTGTCATGTCGCAGGATATCGATTTTTGACTGTGCACATGTAATTTTGAAGATCTTACGATATTTGAAAATTTCTAAAATAAAAACGAATTGGTGGTCAACCTTTTCGAAGCAATGTAAATCGGATCATTTAAATTGTGTAAACAAAAGTTTTTAGCCGTTTTTATGGTCTTTGGCTAGAACTAAAGAAAATTGAAAAAATCATTTGACCTTAAGCAGAGCACTTCAGAAGTAATGGAATGATGAAAAGTAATTATGTTAAAGATTACTGTTTGCTGCTTTACCGCCAGAGAGGTTTTGTGTCAAGAGTAATGCAAACACGTTAAATTTTAATCAAAGTCGTAACTAACTATTAATAAATCTGATATTTGTCATGAATTGGTGTATATTGCCTCCGTTCTAAGCATTTCAATCAAGTATAGGAGTAGCTGTTTTTCCGTTATTAGCCTTGTAAATATTTTTTGTTAATCTCTATTAAGCCGCAGTCTCGTATAAGCCGCACACTTTTATTAAGCCGCACGCTTTTAATAAGCCGCATGCATTTTAGTATTCGCGATTTCCACCAACTGTAAAATTGCTTTAATTTCTATGTAAACAAAGGGGAAAAATGATCAAATTCCGTTTTTTCCTTTAACAAGCCGCGGCTTTTATAGGGAAGATTAATTTAATCTAACAGCCATTTGATTGAACTTAACAGAATTTTTAAGAAGCCGCATTCCTTTAAAAAGCCGCACCCTTTCTATAAGCCCGTTTTAGACAAAAAAAAAACTTTTTTTGACTAATAAGCTGCGGCTTCTAATGGAAAAACAGGGTAAATAGTATAAAGTGATATTTGCTCTTCAAAAGTTGAACAAATAAAATGTTTTTGTAAATATTTTTACGAAATCAACATCACTAAAAAGTTTACATACGACCGTAAATTTTCCTGTCCCGGGTATTTAAAAAACTATAAGTATTCCCGTTTCCCAGGAATGTTGTGAATATTTCGTGGGAATGCAAAATCAGAAAGTTGCCGGTGAAATATGACTATAAAAAATAAAGACACGTTATAGATTTAGCTGGTAAAGAACTAAGTATTATGTAGCTGCATCCGCTGGAGTACTTTAGAGAGAGCGGTTCCTTAGTAAAAATAACACTTAGGGAATTGAAAATACATCAAATAGGCAACCAAGATATGGACATACCCAAAGCTAAAGCGACTTTAGCATTATTGCTTAAAAATTTAAAAGAATAGACAACTATTATTTTGACCAAAGGGAACGTTAAATTGCCGAAAAGAAAAATTAGCCATTAGAAAAATAAAGACGTTGCTTCATTAATAAAATTCCTCCAAGATCCAGAGTTGGGGAAAAAGAAAATTATGGGTGATGCATTCTTTGGGATGAGCTGAAACCCGAAATATCCCATTTTTGAAAACAATGTTGAACGGGTTATATGTGGTAGAATCGTCGGAAGCAGACAAAGACATAGAATTCAGTAAGACAGACGTATCCTATTTACAGAATTAAATTAAACTATCGCACTGTGTGTGTGTGTGTGTATGTGTACCCAAAAATGAATTCCTTATACAATGTGCTAAGCCAGAAATGGGGCAAAGGACAATTTAAAAAACTGTGTGAAACCAATGTGCACCGAAAATGAGTGGAACTCATCGTTTAGATGTGATTAGTCAATATGATAGTTTAATTTTCATTTTTTCCATCGGTAGATTTCTCATGATGGGAGATTGAAATGCGCCTATTGAATGATAAATCTATACATCACAGTTTTTATTTCGACCTTAAATTTAAAATTGTTTAATTGTTAATGGAATAAAAATTTGTCGCGCGCAGAATCCCTAGAATCAGAAAAGGAATCACCTCGAAATCTCAACAATAAAAATTCCGATAAACACATATTTAATTGCCAGAAGATCCCATTAGATTTTTGTTAAATACGACCAACTACAAATTACAATTTGATAACAAAAGGATGCGCTACATAATTTTTTTGCATCCTTGCGCATTTTTTGCCGTTTTTTGGGGGATTTTTATTTTCGGGAATAAAATGGTATCCCCAGAAAATCAGTGTGAGAAAATCACAAGCCCGTTTCCCGGAAATGTAAAAAGTCTGGGAACAGACAAGCCCTAATAAATATTTTAATTTAAAAAATTTAGATAAAATTAACTGATCTAGAATAACGGTAAAAATTAGAAAAATATCAACATTTTAAAATTGAACTTCACAATGAGGAACTTGTTTAGGGGAAAAAGCCCTTAACATATTCATGAATAATGTAATCGAAATGGAAACAAATTCAAGGAAAATTTCACTCCTAGTGATGGGAGATGGATCGAGGGGTGCATCGAATCATACTTAAAAACTTGAATTTAAGTGCTGAAAAGCTAATTCCAAGTGAAGATTTGTTCCAATTTTATTAGGACACCGAACGGAAACATTTTTCTTAATTGACCCAAAGTAATAAAAACACCACCACAAGCCACAACCACTGCTCCACTGGACTTTTAAATGTGATAGGAACGTATATTTAAAGCTCAGAATTCGAAATCAATTAAATTTAAAAAAATTAAACATTAATAACGTTTAAATATTTTTGTCACTCACAAAAAACAACAATTAAAAGTTAATTGCTTAAAAAGGCTAGTTGAAGTTCAGAATAACCCACACCGGTGAAGGCTACCGATTGCACCTAATGGGTTCAAATTAAAATCAAGCAATGTTTTACTGGGACATATAGATACTGTTTTATTGCAATTTATTGGAAAATTGGCTGTATGTCCTAAATTATCTTTATTTAAATGAAGGCAATTGCTTCATATATCCCATAAAAATTATGTTTGTTTGATGACATAATTATCACTTTTCTTTACAATAATAAATTTACTTTTCACTTTTCAATTTTACTTCTTCGATGGGCGGGTGTGTCTTCGAGAGAAACAAATCGTCGCCTCAATATTATCTTGTCGTAAGTGTTATTGGTACCAATGGCACTTACGACAAGATAATACTGAGGCGACGAAATGGCCATACATTTTACTTTTTCCTAACCATATATTTGCCAGACGCTCTAGTCTATTTATTTGTCGACCATAAAAATGTTTAACATATTAATTTGTAATGATTTCAAAATATATATTTGTTGACGAATGTTAATTTTAATTTAAAAAATTGAAAATTGTAAATAATGGTCATTCGAAACACACCCACATTAAAAAATTAAACATAATTTCATCAAACCACTTAATTTGTTTATTCATTCTATTTTTATATTTTCAGCATGGGAGGATATTATTTCCGGTACAAATGGTGGCGCCCAATACTACAATGGACAATAATATCAAATCTCTAATATTAATCTTTAATCTTCTAATCAGCAATAAAACACCCACAAATACAACAATTCTCATCAAATTAAAATCAATCACAAATTTACTAAAAAAGTAAAACAAAAAAAAAATTATAAATCTAATCGCTTTTTTCATGTGAAATACATAAATAAATTAAAAAAAATAACTAATTAATTAATTTAATAAATAAAATAATAACTCTGTATACATAAAAATAGTGTGAATTAAAATCAAGTTATTATTACTATTATTATTTATAATTTAATTAAATTATATATATTTTTTTTTTGTCTTTAATTATTAAAAATTAATTCAAAAAATAAACTGCTTTAGGTAGAACTTTAAAAAAATATAATTAATTAATTAAAACAAAAAAATAAATAATAACAGCTAATAATATTTATTTCTATATTCCAAGAGAGAAGAGACTTTCTTTTAAGAAAATAAAATACAAAAATGTTTAAAAAAATCACTAAAATAAAAAAAATTATTTTTATTTTTTAAAAAAATAAAAATTAAATTAAATTTATACATAAATTATTATTTATTTTTTTTTGTGCGCTAATCAATATTTAATTAAAATGTATATATAAAAAATATTAACAATGAATTTAATATTATATTTATATATAATTATTAATTTTTGTGTAATTAATATTTTTGTTTTTTTAAATAAGTGAATGAACTTAATATAAAATTAATTAATACAAATAAAAATAAATAATGCGAAGATATTATATAATTAATTAATATTATATTAATATAAAATTTAAAAAAAAAATAAAATAAATAAAAATATATATTTTTTGTTATTTAATTTATAATAAAATTAATAATATGTAATATTTGTGTATAAAATAAAATAATTAATAATTAAATAATACTACTACAACAACAAAATAAAATAATACGATGGACAATTTAAAAATAATACATTTATAAATCAAAATTATTTATTTTTTGTGGACTACAAATTTAATAACAATTAAAAAACAAAAAAAATAATTTAAAATGGAAATAAATAAGGTAATTATCGAATAAATATTAAGAATATTATTTATTTAATGATTTAGTGTGATTTTGTAAAAAAAAAATTTGCTAAATTATTATTTTTTATTTTGTTTAGAAGAGAGTACCTCTAAAGTAAATTATTGATAAATTTTAATTTAATAAAAAACAAAAAAATAGCTTACATTATATTTAATTCAGCCAAGAAAAATTTTATTGATCTTCTGCACAAGTTATATTTGATCGTTCAGTGACTGATTATAAAGTTATCGTCAAAAGTTTGATGTCAAAAGCACACAATTTTTCGCTAAACTTCTTCTGGTCAAGTTGTATATTTTCTCTCGTTGTTCAGCTAAAATATAGCTATCTAAGCAAATTTAAAATTTTTGATAATTTGTTTGTTTGTTTGATAGCGAACAAATAGTTGTAGCTAATTTGATTTGATATCGTATGCTTTTTTTATTCTATGATCGTGGTGTAAAGGTATCAATTCATCAGAATATGTTCACGATCATTTTCAATTTTCGAATGATCAGATATAGCTAATTATGTTCAGGGTCATTTTCAAATAAATTTTACCGTTATTATAATAAATTGCATTTAACAAATATTTAATTTTTACCAATAATTTATTCATATTTTAAAAAAAAATTAATTTTTATTTTCTTATTTTTTTTTTTTTTTAGTGATAAAAATATTTCTCTCGATTTATTTGCACACACACTTATATATAAAAATATAAAAAAATTATCATTATAATTAATTAAATATTGTAAATTTATCAAAAGCAGGGTACAGGGTTTTTTTGTATTAAAATAACTTGTTATTTTTAATTTTAAATCACCCTGACCTAAATACATATAAAAATAATAATTAAATGTTTGTGGTAACAAAAAAAAAAAATTAATTAATTAAATTTAATTAGATTTAATAAATAATAATTATGTATTAATATTTTTTTTTGTTTATAATTTACATATAAAAATTTGTGATAAAAAAGTAAAATTAATAAAAAAAAATTATTGTAAAATAAAATAAAAACATTAATTATATACATATATATTATGATTTTGTAAATGAAGGGCAGGGCATCGAAAAATTTATGAAATATTAGATAATAGCTAAATAGGTACAAATGTCCTCTAGGTGGCTAGATAAATTTTAATTTGACAACCCACGATCACCGTTGTTGAAATATTTTTGTTCTGACCATCTGGATTACATTTTAATTACGCTACAAATCACCTAAATTTCCAGTTTACTTTGGAATGTAGTCGATGAATTTATATTATTCATATTATAATTTATTAAGTCAGAAATCGAATTTAAGTTGGATGAGAATTAGGTTAATTTTTAACTTTTACAAATTTCTTACGATATTCGAATTTTATTTACTAAGAAATTGGATTTGGAATTGGAATTCAATTTTGGTCAAATAAAATAGCCAACCAGTTGGTAGCATTTAGAAATTTTTTATTGTGAAATACAAGTCTATGCTTTGAACACAACAAATTCAACGTGGAATTGGATTTCAATGCCATCAATTTGACTGGAGATTTATATAAATTATTCTAGAAGATGCCAAAATTGTTTAGAACTTTTGAAGAACCAGAAAATTTCTCAGGATGTAGCTCGTAATAATTATGGCCAAGGCCTAGTTTCCCACTAGATTCTTTGCTTTTAAACCAACCAAACATTATTCTTTGTATAACGGCAAAATTGGTTCTTTATTGGGTTACATGTTTTTAATGAACTAAACAAATTGTGCACACTTCCGGCAAAAGTAACCATTTTGTTTTAGTTCATATAATTTCAACTGCTACGGTAAGCTTAGCTTTCGTTCAGATCTCATTCTAAGTTTGTCCGATTAACATAATTTAATCGATCATAGCGCTATATCACATATCATTGGTGTGTATTTTAGGGGTTAAACAAGATTGTTGTATTAGATATTAGTTAAATATTTAGACGAGTTTCGTAAATATTCTCGTATATCATCGAATAAAATGACACAACGAAATATTTTGAGCTAATTTGTCCCAATGTGCACACTCCATTTTACTAATTCTGTAATTAGTTAAAATGGTAGTGAAAAGAAGCTATGATCTTTTAAACTCTCAAAAAAAAACGAATTTTATTTATTCGGGTCGAGAAACAAAATTAGGATTTTACTTTATTAATCGATGCTAGGAATTAGTTCGAGTTCGATGCCCTGTTTATTATTATTACTGCAAATTCGATGCGCATACATATTATTATAAATAAAAAATTCAGAAAAATTTTATCGTTTATTAAAAATTTATTTCACTGCCATACACTCTTCCACCGTGTGATTTATTTATTTATAAAGACATTAATTATTATTTTATATGTTTAATATCGAACCTATAATACATATGTGTGGGGTGCTTAAAAAAGAAATCATTTATGTTTTGTGATCTCTTGTTGATCAAATAAAAGAAAAAACATCTAGTTTTATTTTCTGACTGATTATAAAAATGCCACCCATCCACCACACATAAATAACTCCTTTCTTTTCTTTCTAATTATTTGGTTTCATTTCGCTAAATTATAGATAGTAAATAATATGTATAATTATGAAATAAAAATGTAGCTAGAATAAGAAGGGATTGTTTTAAACAATAATTTAAAATATACGTTAAAAAATACTAATTAATTTTAACGAATGGTTATTCTCATTTTACAACGTTCCTCTATTTCCATCCCCTCATTTTCTACAACATCAAAATCGTATTCTACCGAAAAACGGAATTCATATTTTTTTTTTTTACATGAGAATAACGACAATTTTTTTAAATTCAATACATTTTTACATTAAGGGGGGACAACCATTTAGAACGCCGATATTTTCACAGTTTATTATAAATATTTTAACGAGTATTTTCCATTTTTAATTATTACAAAAGATTGAAAATTGACGGAGATATAGCATGATGAAGCCACATGGTCGAGGAGATATTTCTTTTACGGCACCAATTGTGAAAGCGCGTGAGCGGCGTGAAAAATGATCTGAAACAGAAGGGCCAGTATATGCCTGTGGTCACTTGATAAACCTAACCAAGTGATCTTATATGTTACGAAAACGTGTGCAAAATTTTAGCCCAATCGGTTCAATAGTCTCTGAACAAGTTTTGATACCGAAAACGCACATAGTAAAAAAAATACGTATACCTGCGCTCGGCTCTCGGGAGTAGGGAGTCTCGGAAATTGGCTCTTTTTACGAGAGCTTTGAGTTTTGGCTTAAGTCAGGAAGTTTTTCTACACATATTAAAGTAACTTTTAAAATTAAAGCAAAAAAAAAATAGATTTCTTGAAGGTTCTAAATGGTTGTCCCCTCTTAAATCAATGCCATCATATTATTAAATCAAAGAAACTTTATTTCATTGGTCGAATACAATTACGTTTTTGATTTAATGGTAAGAACTGTATTTTCTGTCGTCCAAGAAAAAAAAAAACAACATACAAATATTATAATTAGATTAACATAAAAATGAGGATAAACATAAAATTAATTTATTTTCTCACAATTTTTTTTGTTGTATATTTAAATTAATGTAGTAATTAATAAATTATATATATATATAAATAAATAAAAAGATATTATAAAAATTTAAAAAATACTAAGTCATAAATATAATAATTAAAATAAATTAATTAAATTAAATAAATATAAAATTAGGCTTCTGCTTACAAAAAAAAATAAGAAATTTAATTTCGATTTAAAAAAAATACAAAAAAATACTTTAGACTATAAATATATTATATAAATAAATATAATAACTAATAAGGACAATTTAAAAAATAAAATAAAACATAAAAAAAATACAAATTTGCCTTGTGGCCGGATATATTATTAATAATTATTGGGCTGAGAATAAATAAAAGAAAAAAAAAATATTAGTAAAAAAATTAAGTTTAAAAATAATTAAATCAAAATAATAATAAAACTCACTCACATCATCCATACATACACAGTACTAAAAATACACAACAAAAAATACAATATATCCTTCCTTTCTAACTTATGAATCATTATAATTATTAATTATTGTAAAACTTTAAATTCCTATTATTATTTATTTTAATTTATATAAAATTATGGTCAATCTTTATTTGGTCATTTGTTTCTTTTCGTTCAATTTTTGTGTTCATATTCCACGTGTAGTAAATTATAAGGTTTCGAAATGGCAATAAAATGTATCCCATATATTTTATTGCTAATTAACTACCGGTTATTTATATTAATTTTCCGTTCTGCCTTTGATTTTGTATAATAAAAACAATGAAATAAAATTATAAATATTCAGTTAACACAAAAATAAAATATATAAATAAAATTATATAATAAATTGTATTTATTTCTTATTATTATTATTATTATTACGATTATTATTATTAATTAATAATTAAACAAAACAAAAATATGAAGAGAGTATAAAGTATATTTCAATGGTTATTATAAAATAAATAATGAAAGAAACAGGAAATGTTAAAAAAATATTAAAGAAGGAGAAAACTAAATAAGTGAAACAAATATAATATTATATTATAAAATATATGAAATTATTATTAAAATTATATTAAAAAAATAATTTAAAAAGAAAAACAAAACAAAAAATATTTAAAAAAAATCCAAAAAAAAATTATAAAAACAAAAAAAAATGAAAAAAACACGAAAAATATGAATAAATTACAAAAAAAAAATATATTTTTCCCTTCGAGTGTTTTTCTTTATGGTGCGGTCAGGCAATTCCAATTCTCTTTTCCAAGTGAAACAGATGCTTAACAGCTTTTTTAAGCTCGTCAAGTGTAACAGACTAATAGTAGTTGGGGAAACTAGAGATTGGCGAAAAGGTTCTAGAGATTAGAATTTGAAAACTAATAATTGAGTTGATTAGATACAAAGTGCGATAACTACAACATAAATGATTTCTTGTAAAACTGAAAAATTTATGGTGGCCAGACCTAACAACGAAGCTCAGTTTTTATTTGTTGAACAGTTCAGGCAATGTCAAGTACTTTTTTTAAAGCAACTTGATGATCGTACTCAACCTAATTGGGGTTTATAACCCTTTTAAAATTGTAAATAGCGAGTTTTGAAACTTAATATCATAATAATTGGTGAACTGGTGACCGAATAGCAAGAGGATTTTGTAATTAAAGGGGGTGTGTTTTGCATTTAACTCCTATTTTATTAAAACATAAGGTAAAAAACTAGTTTTGCAACTTTTATTATTTAGTAATGTAGCCCTTGGAAATACGAATCAAACGACATATCGCATGCACAGATTTTAAAAATTGTAGTTATTGCATTTTTCATCTAATCGACTCAATTATTATTTGAATGTTAGCGGTCGGGTACAAATTTTAATTCGGTACAACTTAATGAGGTAGAAGCAAGCTGAGAATTTATTAGTATGTACTTTTGTTTACCATATACAATTTTTACGTTACTTTCTTTGACATTACACTGAGTACACTGATACAAAAGGCCACAAAAATAGAAAAAATACATTTTAAAACATTTTCAGATTTTGTCTTTACTTACAAACTTAAATGAAATAAAATTGTATCCAAATTCTTCATGTTAGAGAATAATTAAACTGAAACACTTCGATCCTTGTTAAATTGTTCGAATTTTATAAAACTTCCCAACCCCATTTTCAGAATTTGTGAATGATCTATCAGTATCAAGAGATTTTGAAACGAAAAGCAAATTAAATTGCACCAAGTTTGGTTATTTAAATTCCACTTTTCTCCAAAAAAAATAATAAAATTTACTAGAAATCTGATTAATTCATCTCGAAGTTCAGCTAAATATAAACTAAATTTTCCATCAGGATTGTCGTATTCTTAGATCCCAGGAGGCCTATTCCCGAACACATAATTGTCTATTGACAAAAATGCTACACAATTTTATGTGAAAATGGCATTCTCGTACACAAGTGTAAATCTTATTTTTTAACTACAAAATTGTAGTAGATTTCTTTAAAAAAGCCAAATTCTAAACAAAAGATCACGGTTATGAGTACAAAACAAACGGAAAAGCGATATAAATGGGCGCATTCAGGCAAGCCAACTGTTGGTAACATGTTGGTTAAAATCAACACGTTGAAACCTGAACGCACATGATACATTCAAAATTTCATGGCAATGTGATTGTTTAAATGTCACTTTTTCCATCGGTAGATTTTTGATGCCAACATGTTGAGAAACCTGAATGCTCCCAATGCAATATTGTGGTTTCGACAGTAACTATATTGTTATTGCCGGATTCACAATATAGTAGGGCTGCCAGATTTTTAAAATTAGTGTGCGGGACAATTTATAAACTAAATAAAATAAAAAAAATTAATTTAAATATTAACTGCTATTTGCCCGAATCTGACTTCTAATATTTTTTCACGTTATTGTCATTCGATAAAATTTATTTCGAACGAATTTATTTTAACAGTAAAATAAATGTTAAATTTAATGAAATTTGAATTAACAACTCTTTTACTTTAATATGTTTCACTATCAACTATAATTCAAATATGTATTAAATTACGATAAAATCACAAAATATCACATTATAAGGCAATGAAAAAACTTGGTGTTACGAAACATTGATTAAATTTCATTTCAATATCAAAAAATGATATACATAGGTACATCGACATACTAATTATATTGAATTAGAATTTTAAATTAATTTCTAAAGATTCTCTGAATTTGTCCGTTAACAAACTTAAGCAGCTTAACCATCACACTCTGCACAAGTTGTTGCAAAATTTTCCATAGGCCACTGGAGGAATTTGATTTTCTTAACAATAGATTCAGCTACTGACTTTGAGAGCTCATTGTCTAGAAGAGCATAAAAAGCTAGCAGTCCGTTTCTAGTACCAACTAGCTTATCAAAATATGTGAAAACTAGAAAAAATGTTTTCAAATTACCATTGTTGGATGCACCGGTGTTAAATGAAAAATATTGTGCCGTATTTATTCCGTTTAAGATTTTTTGTCTCTGGTTGAATGATTACGCCGAAAATCAATTTGTAGATTCTTTTCGAAAAGTTTGTTTATAGCGGGACATAATCCGATCTAGCGGGACGGCGGGACTGATTTTTTGAAACGGGACAATCCCGCCGAAAGCGGGACGTCTGGCAGCCCTACAATATAGTGTACAATTTACACCACTTTGGTGTTACAGAATACGAATTTCACAATATTGTGACAGCATTTATGTGATCGGGAATAGGCCCAGGGGGGCCTAAAAGAAATCTACTACAAAATATACTATAATCTATTACAATTTTGTAGTTAAAAAATAAGATTTACACTTGTGTACGAGAATGCCATTTTCACATAAAATTGTGTAGCATTTTTGTCAAATTGGCATAATTGTCAATAGACAATTATGTGTTCGGGAATAGGCCTCCAGTATACTTGAACGGGGAAATTTTGCAAAACGGAGAAACATTTAACTACCTAACTGACTTCAGATAGAAAAAGCAATTTTTGCATCTCTTATAAGATCGTTTTTTGACAAATATTGAGTAACAAAACAATTTTAAAACCAAAAATTTATTGAAGTCGGAAAATAAAGCTACAGAATTGCGAAGAAGGTCCATAAAAATGTCCACAAAGAAACTACAAAAATTAATTGAAGAAAAATTGAAACCAAACATTCGACCAAGAGCGCATTTTTGCGAAAATATCGTTTTATAATAACGAAATGCGATATCGCATTCTTTTCATAATGGGGCTTATAGTAACAATATTCGCCGCTGTTTTTAAATGCAGCACCCTCGGTACAGGGTAGAATGTCATTAGTGTTTTGTATCGAAACTGTATGGAGTGTTTTAATAACACAAAACAATTTTTATATTTTAAAATGTTTATAAGTCGTGTTGATAAAAACAGATGTTAGATATTCATAAAATAAGTTATGATTAATTGTATTAAAAAGATATAACCTATCACTTTCTTTCAAAAATCCATTTAAATTGTAAATCGTCAAGCGTTATTGTAACCTTTACCACAACGGTACTGACATCTGATGAGCGGAAACAAAACAAAACTGTTTTGGCATGCCCCATCCCCAGAGTTTACAATTTTTGAAGGGCTAGTGGATCAATCATGAATCATGATGTGTGATCTCGGTTTATGAAAATGATATAGGCGGTGCAACTTTATTGAATAGTGACACAGTTCTGCCAGTAGATTTAACGAAGTAAAGATCGAGAATCTAGTGACCAAAATTATATTTGACAGAAGGTAAGTTTATTTGTAGTAAAATTACGAATTATTAATAAACATACATACATACACCTATGGACAAAATTATTAGGCACCCCTATTTATCGCAGTTTTGTCCAAAATGAAATACAATTTAATGGGCAAACGACGTGCACTTATTCAGATCTTACTCTTCAGAAAATCTCATAAATATTCACTTGAGATTAGGTCGGAGCCCTTGGCCGTCCATTCCAACACATTTGTTTTATCTTGTGAAGAGGAGATATCAAACCAAATTAAATGTTGCGTTGCGCTATGCAAACAACGATCCTTAGATACAGTGAAATTCATTCTACCATTATAGGCTAATAAGGGGCAGAAAACGAAAGCCAATTCGTAGAAAAGATTGACAGATTGAACGGGCAGCTATTAAAAACAGGAAAAATCACCATCACAACTATTTTCTTGTAATAGCAGATTTCAAGTATCCATTTCTGCATGTGGAAATTTTTAACAAATTTGTTTAGATTTCGGGGAACCGGAATTCATATGCTCTAACGGCAAGATGTATGTCCTATAGCACGAAATAGTCGGGAGTGGTTTCAGTAAAATAAAATAAATTGTTGGAAAGGACGGTCCAGAGCCCCGACCTAAACTCAATTGAACATTTATGGGATATTCTGAAGGGGAAGATCAGCAGAAAAATACGTAGGTACACTGATTTCCTTTTCTAATGCAGAAATACTAGAAGGATGAAAAGTTTTCAGTTCATCGATCTCTAAGCTACTTGTGGATAGTTTAGTAAGACGAATTGCAGAAATAACCAAACATTCAGGCGGTCCAACAAAATATTAAGGTCTATTGATAAATATTGGTGAAAGTGCGAGAAAAATGGGATTGCCTAATAATTATGTTGTCCATGGGTGTATGTATAATGCGTTTTCCCAAATTAAAATTTTTTTAATCTTTGGACTTTATTAGAAATTTAAATATAATTGAACAGTCTTTGGGTTGTAAAATGTAACAAAAAATACCAATCGCTCGGCGAAAACAAAAAAATATCGACCGCGTGGCAGTAACCATAATTAATTTACTATTGGAAACACAAAAACTAATTTTACTTGAGGACTGGATTCAAATTCTAGATAATCGTCTTATTCCGATTTCGCTCCCTCAGCAAGGGTCAAGAATTTAATACCAAGAATTTGTTCGGTGGAATTCGAAAAAACAGCGAATCGTGTATCAATAATTTCATTTTTATGGTGTTCACGAAGTCGGTTGCCTTAGGGTATTTTTTTCCGAGCTCCTTAACCAATTAAATTGATAAACGAAGTAGGTCTTTTACTCTAGGTATTTGACCGATCAATCACTAAAACAACCAAAAAATTGTAATTTGTTTGATTAGGAGGTCGGAAAATATACTCTAGGGTAAAAATCCATCAGAATATTTCCCATTTTTACTGAGCCATCGGCTCATTTTATAGACATATTTATTGTCTAGAATTGAGTTCCATTTTATTTTATTGCATTCAATAGAGTAACTAACAATAGATAATTTAAGCGCAACATGTCCCAACGCAGTGCCACTTGTATCCGCTATCTTAACCGGTAATGTGGGCTTTGACCCTGAGTTTACGGTTTTCACAAGACTCCGGATTCAGTTCTCTAATAATGAATATTATCCCTTGCAGAATATCGGGAAACCGAAATATCCAGCGGAAACGCCTTACATGATGCTGCTTTATTGCACCTCTGGCTTTGCAGCCTAGAATTTTTTCCTATAACCATAACACTTAACGTCCGTTTGATGACCCAAGGCCTTATATCTATCTACCTATACATTTAATACAGTCCCAGGATTTTTGAAACTCTTAGTCCTCAGAAACCTCTTTTTATGTGTACATTTGCCAACAAGAATGGACCTAAGAGCCTATTCTTTATTTTATTATTGTATTATAAAAGATGTAGCCAAGTTATATAATCAAATTTTGTACGCAGAGAAAGATGAGTAGGTCCATGATTTTATTTATTCAAATCGATGTATAATTACGATGTTACGCAATTCTTAGCGTGCCTTAGTTGGTACTAACGTTAAGTTCTTCTTCGAATACGCACCAAAATTATCTTAATGCAATTACAACTGTTCAACAATTTGGAAAGCCATTGTTGTTTATTACGGTAACCAGTAACCCCAGTTCACTTGAAATAATGAACAATCTGACATCGGCGAAATTACGCTTACAGGCCACACTGATGTATGTACATAGTTGTTGAGAACTAGCAAGGGAATCTGAAGAAGAACTTAACTGTGGATTAACAAACCAAATTCCTGTCCGAGCTCGATCGGCAGTTCTCTAAAAATATATTTCTTCGGCCCCAGCCAGTTTTAATAAATCTTGATCTTCAAATGTAGTAATTACGTCTCTTTTGATTGTAATTCGATTCTTTGGAGGTAAATCCCATAAAACATTCAATTCCTGTAGTACGTTCTCAGTCAATTTCAACAGGAAGTTTCAAAAACGCGAGTTGAGAATATTTCAACACCCTCACGAGAAGGTAAAAACTAAAAGTGAAGTAGCCTAGTGAAAAACGCAAACTGATGACAACTCCCACTAAATACCAGCTTCGGACTCAAAAAGAAGGAATCACAAAAACCTTTTTTATCGCCGCGTATTCTTCCCTTTTTCCATCATAATGTATGAGTACAAAACGCGAAATACTCACTCAAGGGCAACGTCTCTGAAGTTTCACTTCAGATTAGAGTTCTTAAATTGATCTTATGTCATAGTTACCATTTTGAAACAAGAACTATTATCAATTCTAAAGCCGTTCTTGATGATGTTGTCTAACGGTGAAGGAGTCACAATGGGGCTTCGTTCGGGTTTCTGTAATTTGATGAGAAAACAGTTGAGGAGTTTTATTTGTTTGTTTTTCTAATTGAGTGAAACGACGTAACTGAAAATCCATAGTAAAGCCAAAAATTATTTAGACTCAGTCAAATCACGATCTTAATTCTTATATTTTTGAAGACAAAAGATTTTATTTGAGCGCATCGAAATGAATGATGACGTATTTAGCCCTACGTTGGGCGCAAATTTGTTGCAAATCCGACGCTTCGGAACAAATTGACAGAGAGAACTCGGAAGGTTTATTTTATAATCTTTCTAAATAAAATATGAAAATGATCCACTAAATAAAAAATCTAAAATTTTATTCGTGTTGTGATTGGCTGTGGTGAAGTGTCATCTGTAGGTACAGTAACTCATGAAACACAAATAGCGCTAAGATACTCTGTGTTGGACAATTTCTTTTCCCGGTTGCTACACCAATCTCCCACCCGGTACTGTTGTCTCTGCTTTTCCTGAATGCTTCGGAAAATGAATCCTTGCAGATTTTCTTTATTTACTGTGAAGTGGGACATTATTAGTTACTACTTTGACTTTTTTTAATAAGTGGCTATTGATGGTAGAGTAAATATTTGAAGGACACTCTTTTTAGCGCTAACACGACTTTGAACGGAACGTGCAGTAATTTATCCAGCACACTAATGTCAGTGCATTGGGAGGCTTGAACTAGTTGGAGGAAAAGTGAAAAGTTCCATTAAAAAGACAATTGTTCATGAGGTGGCGTAAAACATAATTTTTTCAAAAAAACACATTTATTCATCGCTCAATAATGCTCATAGTAAAAATAAATACAAAAAAAAAATGTTAGGCTTATCTAAAAATAAAATTTCTTAAAACTATCAGATTTCACATAATTTGCAAAAATTGTTGCATGCCTGTCAGGCAAAATTGTCTTCGATTCAAGCACCAATTCATCTAAATTGGTTCGGTGAAGCTCTCCGTTAATTATCGCAAAAATATCATTAATTAAAATTTCCTTCTCGTTAAAAATGTTTGTCTCATTTTTATCGAAACATTTGATGTCCGTATCACAATCTGAGTCTCCCCCATCGTTAGCCAAATCAGTCTCGTCAGGGATATATTCAAAAGCGGCAATTAGTAGCAGTACAATTAGAGCTGATTTACAATTATGAATGTGTTTCAAGCGTTCGTAAGCCACATGCAAATATCGGTATTGTGCGTACAACGGAATATAAATATAGTCTGGCATAATTTCCCTCGGCTCAGTATCTTGTTCGGTAATGCACTGTGAAATTATTTCACGTATTTCGATGCTATCATCACGCAGCAGCAGTAAAATTAATTTAATTATAATGACGTTACGCTCAATATTTATATTAAGTTGGTTTAATTTCATCAGGTGAACAAAAATTTTGGTTGAAATTTCACGAACTTCATCCAAATTTTCAGGATTTGTGGTCCGCGCCAGCAAATTCAACATCATTTTGTCCATGTGCTCCTTATCCTCCGATGGCGACTGATCACCATCATTAATTACCAAAATTTTATGAATTATATTCAACAACTCAAATTTAACGTAATCATTCCGACTGTACTCTTCATCGTGTAGAACTAAATTCATTAAAAATGTTAAACAGCCCCCAGATGTACTTGTACTACACGACCCAGTGCTCACATACAAATCCAAAAATAATTTGGAATTTTTAATAATACTCAAAAATTTTGTAATTGTTACATAATTTTCATAATTTCCTGCACTAATCAATGCAGATAATTTATCGTAAAATGTTCGATTCTCTAGAATCGAGCACAAATCGAAAGAGTCCCGTTTTAATCGAACGATTTTAATGAAATGCGGATCGATTTCATAAATCGCAGGAAACTCATAATTTCCGTTCTCGTTTAATAGGATTATAATTAAATTAAGGATGAATTCAATTAGCTCGTAATTTGTATCGGTTATAAGCGGGGGTAAAGAATTCACGTCGATTTTGTTTTGGAGTATGGCTAGCGTCAGGCTAGATTTTAAAAAGTGAGGATTTTTAATTAGATAATTAGAAGAATTGTAATTATTAAAAGTGTTAACGGTTACTTTTGTATCGGGATATTTCAATAAAATCTCGATTAATATGTCATAATAAATTTGCAGTACGACCAAATTCGAATGATGCAAACTTTCGATATTCGCCCCTAAAAATGTTTCCAAAACCGATGACAAATCATTGCCATTGTAATTTTTAATTAGGTAAAATATCTGCAATAAAAGTCCATGCACCAAATTCGAGTTTTGCCCGAGACAAGGAACCAGACAATCAATTCGACTTTTGATGTATTTAAGATATTCGTCTGGTGAGATTAAAATAATAATCGTCTTAGCGATTAGTACTCGAGTCGACATTTCAATGCAACCAGTACAATCCAAAATAAAAGGAAGAGCTTGGGATAGTTTTAAATTCGATTCACATCCTTCCAACGAAGACGGGTATAGCCGATTCATAATCAATAGAATTGGATACAATTTTCGGTAGCGCTGATTCGAATTAATGACGCCTGCCGCAATTTTTAATTCGTTCAAAAAGAAATCGAACAATTTTGGATAGCGCAGGAAAAATATTCGGCCCGTCATTTTATTCCGAATGTTGAGGTTCTCGTTGTCTCGAGTCCGTTGGACACCAAATATTCGAACCATAAGCGATGAGAATAGCAGTGTTGATGAATTTTGTTCCGACCATGTAATCGCATCGTATCCATTAATCGAAGTTTCTATACCGTCCGAAATATATTCAGCGACCGATTCACCTAAATCTGAACAGCGAAACAGGGCTCGTAAAATGTTTAGAGCATGTGTCCTTGTGTCAGATGTTTTACCTTGCAGAGTTAAATCAAGCAACCGACGCATACAGAATTGAAGTCCTTTAGAAGAGCACACTTGCAGTTCGGATGTGATTAGGGCTTGCACCATGAAAGGAACACCAGCGCTACGACGGGTTGCACATAATTTCTCATTTGTCAGTTCGCTATTGCCTAAGTGGCGGGGGGAAAAATTAAAAATATTTTGAAGAAAACTACGAAAATATTTTCACTTACCCGAAATTATATTCATTAAATTGTTCAGCCACTCCATCGGCAATTTATGTAGCTCCTCTTCAGATGATCCCCACAGTCGTTGACATAAACTCGAGAATCCAACATACGCCTGTTCAAATGCACCACGATGTTTAGTCTCTGACAGCAGCTCGGTAAAATGATTTCCAATTTCCAAAATATCCGAAACCTGAATCAATCCCAATTCATCCGTATCATTCCGATATATCGACCCATTCAGCGAAATATCCCCAAGTAATAACGAAACTTCTTTAACAGTTCGCCAAGCGCATAGCAGTATCATTTGTGGCGTAATACTTCTCAGCAACTCTTCATCATTTTGGCCTCCCAATATATCACTGTCGAGTGGCTCAAAATCATTGGGTAAATGTCCTTCAGGTGACGAATTATTAACGATCGGCCCGACGATATTTGTCAGCTCCTTCGACAATTTAATAACGGTCCTGAATAGTTGACGCCAATTGATCGAATTTGAAATTAGTCGCCATTTTAGATTTTTTATCAGATGCCGCAGGCAGAATATAAAACCGTAAAGAGGATTCTCTTTCGATGCTCTCAGCAGAGATTTTCGTGCAATAGCGACACCCGAATTTATGTGATCCAAACAAAATTCGATTCCGAGATAGAATTCAAGTTCAGGTATATCTAGATTAGCCACCTTATTCGGTTGAATTTTGACTCGTCGTATTTCTACCACATACTGAAGATAGTAGGCGGCCGTTATTGAATCACATGGTGATATACTTTTCGCTAGGATCACGATTTCGTCCAGCTTGATTCCGGCCGGCTGATCGAATCCTGCGGTAAATTTTAAAATGTCAACCAAGATTTCCTTATTAATTTCATATGAATCGTCTAGTGAGTTTAATAAAATTCGAATCGTGTCATTTGTGTTAAAAAATCGTCCAATTTCTTCAATGAGTTTCAACTTACTGTACACCGTCATAATGCTGTACATAATTTTTAGAGAAATGATTCGCCGGCTCAGATTTCCACTCAGCTGAAGATTTTGAACCAAAAATGCCAGAAGCTTTCTTAGAAAAGCACTGTGATACTCATAAACTGCTGAATCAGTAATTTTATTATTCTGATTGCAAAATTGGAACATAATCGCATGCATTCGATTGCAGACGATTTGGAAGTATGCTAATATGTCTTGTCGAACAGAAGGTGATTGGCAGTTTATATTAAATACGAGAATTTTTTCGACCAGCTCTAATTCTTTCGGATGAAATATTTCGGTTATTTTATGCGAATCGGCCAGTAGTTTAAGACACGTGATCGATATATTATCGTTACTCTTCACGACCAGACTATCGAGATACCGGAATGGAATTAAATTTTTAAAGAGACCATTATTCGACTCCAGACTATTAAAATATCCCAATTTTCTTGCGATACAAAAACACTGTAGCTTCAAGTTGTAATTAAGTCCAGTCTCATCGGCGTTCAGTCGAATTATGATGTTTGAATTAATACGGATTGATTTCTTGATCAGATTGAATGCAGCTAAGGAATTATCGTTCAATTGGTGATTCGCCAGTCGAATTAATGGTTGTATCCATTCCTCGTACCAATGCTCGAAATCGGCCAAATTGTAACTTTTTACCATTAAATTCTCATAGGTCTGTACGATCACGGAATTGTCGAGCCCGATAATTAAATTCAGATTGATTTGATTTAGGGTGCTTAGATTGTTCGTGTTTATAAAAGCGTTGATCAGTGCGCACTTGATGTTGATGGATTGATGTGCCTCGGTGTATTCGACCAATGTCGCGTGCAGATGGTTGAAATGTTGCTTATATTTCGACAAAAATTTGACCAAATTGTTCAAAATATTACGAGAAATATGTCGAACACTATCAATGTTGTGTTCGATATTGATAAGTGTGAAATTTACAACCGACTCCAGTATTTTGTTGAGATGCTCGTTTGTTCCCGTCGCATTGTAATTCAGCAGTTTTTTCGAGAATGACAATAAGCCACGCAGCACCGCCAGCAGTATAATGGTCTCATTAGTATTTACCTGGCCATAATGGATCACAAATTCAATCAGCTTAAGGAATTTATTAAACCCGTGCTCAATTTCGTTCAAATTCGAAACATTTATAAATCCCATCACTAGGGACAGGTGTATTGTCCCAAAATCATTTCGATCGATTACGTAATCATCCAGAAATTGGATTAGATCGACACCAACATTTCGTAAATTTCCGACTATAATGTGGCCGCAATTAATTTTGATGTCCATGGGGCAATCGGGATACGCCTCAATAATTTTAAAGAAGAGCACCGCATTTTTTAATTTTCCTGTGTAATTCACACCCGATTGTATCAACTGAACACAGTTGTGCAGGTACAAGAAATACTGATTTTTGGTAGCTGGTGAAAGTTGACCGGAATTAAATTCACTCAAGTATGTTTGAATCGAGTCTATCAAAAAGTCGAGGATTAGCGATAAATTATTTTGTACTGATTGCATGCCGGGTGGAAAATTTTCTAGACAGCCCATTATCGATATTGTAATTTCGTTGATTGCGTCGTGTCGCTCGAAGATCTCGGACCGCACTTCCAGTTTTTTCTGAATGGTGGTGGACAGACTTTTTATCACAGAGTTTCGGATTTTCGGGTTTTGCAGCAGCCTACAAGACATAACCTCGATTAACTACTTTACGTATGTATACCCAGATTGTGGCTATTGTACTTACTTTGCACATGTTTGTCGTACTGGATGTTTTAACGGTGCTTCAAAATATAAATCACTTAGGAACTGGACATAATTAGGACTACTCTCAATACTGGATGCAATCTGAAATTAGCACAATACAATTATCACACTTCGATATAAATTAACCCACTAGTTTCTTATACCTTTCGTACAACATTAACCTGATCCTCAATCGAGCCGGCCCGTCCGAATGCCTGAATTAATTCATCTTGACCATCCGTTTCATATTTAACCGGTAGCCGCATATTTTCAATACGAATATCGGAATTCTTTTTTATATTCTCGGTCCCCTTTATCGATGAGACACGCAGCGATAAAATATTCATAATTATATTTAAAATTTATTTTATAAAAGTTACACAGAAAATGTTCAACACAAACCACTTCTAAACACAGCAGCTGGCTGTAACACTCACACACACGAATAATAATAATAAACTTTTTGACGTTTATCACAATCGCACGTGTTATACGAAATGAAGATAGGAGCAATTTGCGTGAAAATATAAAAAAATATTTTTGCAGTGTACTTACTACGTAATATCAATATGGCGTATGTAGTTTATCGGTTAATGTGGAATAATGAAGGTTTCACAACTAATGATCGCAGAACTACTAATGTAACTTGCATAGGTCTCGCTAATGCTGGATTTTAGCGCACAACGATTACAGGGTGACATGTTGTACCGTCATTTTCGATTCGTTTTCGATATTTTATCTCTTGTAACAAGAATACAATTAAGCTACATTTTGATTTTCAATTATGCATTTTCTAAAGCTATCTCAGCATACTCGAATAAAACAACATTCTATAGATCATGTTCAAATGTCAAATTTTCTTTAACTGCCAGAGCTACCATCTTCCAGAAAACTTCGAAAGTATATGCAACTTGCAGATAATGCGACTAGGTGTCACTAAATATATGCTGTCAAAAATTGTATGACATTTTAATGTGTGCATTTTGTAAACATAAACAAAAATATTTGCGTGTTATAAAAATGATTATTATTAATACGAGATAATTAAATTGATTTTGGCTGTCCCCTTTTGAAAAACGTCAGAATATATTTTTGATTGTGTAGTGACATCTAGTGGCAAACTCTCTGTACTTTTTCTTTGATCGTGCTGCCTCTTTCGGTAAACGCTCTTTACTATTTCTTTGATCGTGCTGCCTCTTTCGGAAAACACTGTACTTTTTCTTTGATCGTGCTGCCTCTTTCGGAAAACATGATCTATTTATACTTTCATTCATTATTCTTTAAGCCCGGTACGCTGCTGAAGTGAAATGAAATGGCTCATACAAAAATGGCACAAAAGTACATATGAGTACAAATTTATTCTTGTAACACGAGACAAAACACTTTCGAAAACGAAAGGAAAGTGATGGTCATGGTACAACATGTCCACCCAGGTTCCGGAACGTGCCAACCATCTCAATTAGACCATACCTACTTGTGCAGTTTGTTTGCTTTTAAATTTGTGGGCCCAGTTGATTTTCAATCAAATTGAAGTTTTTACTAATTGTGCAAATAGGTTGAACTATCCAAATGCAATTTGGCTTAACGAACAAGTTCCTAAACCTTTTGTTAGTTGTATCAACCTTAGACCATAGAATAGAATGGACCGCTAGTGAAGTGACGTTCCCATATAAAATTGTAAAATAGCTTGTCTTCAAAATCTACAGCGCAAAGTAGCCTTGTGACCGATCCGGTAACTATAGTAATTTTTGCTTGCTCTAGTTATCGGAACGGCGACAAGGCTACTTTGCGCTACAGATGTTAGAGACAGTTAAACGCCATTGCTGGTAGCATATTCTATTTTATGATCTAAGGTATCAACCATCGCAATCATACCACATTTGCAGATTTTAGATTTTTGCTCAGAACTTTTGGGTCCAATTGATTTTCAGTAAAATCGTATTTTCTACAAATTGTGTAAACATAATCGAGTGATCCAAATGCAAGTTGTCACAACGATTGCAAGTTCCGGAATCTATCCATTATTAGGGACGGCCCAGTTGATTTTCAATAAAATTAAATTTTTGGTTTACAGGCTCCGAAACCTTAGTTCAGATGTTGGTTCAGACGTTGTGGTACGGCGAGTATATTTTCGAAAAAATTGAATTTTCTATGAAACGCTTGGAAAATCAACTACATATAATAAATAACGGCGCTAGTAGTCTATTAACTATCCATATTTGTATTGGGTCTCTTATCTGTGAATATAAACGGATGGTTGCTTCCAAATTCTTAAATATTGTATAAAAATAAAACAAGACCAGATTTTTTTTTTCTAAAACTTAAAAATAATAATTAATAAAATCTTATTTATTTTTATAATTAATTCTCTTGTTTTTAACAAATAAATTACAACAAATCTTTTATTTAAAGTTTTATTTTTCTTATTTTTTTTTACTTTTTAAATTTTATTTAGAAAAATAAATACTTTTTTTCTGTTTTGATTTAATAGTATCATTTTTTGACAAATATTTTACTTAAAAATTAAAAAAAAAATCCATAAAAATTTAAAATATAGTAATCAACACAATTTATACAGTCTTTTTCATTTATTAATTAATTAATTTTGTTTTATTAAATCTTTTTTTTTTTTAATTTAACATAAAAATGGCGTGTCTTTTGTGATGAATGATATTTTGCGTTTGTTTTGCGCTTAAATAAAATAAAATTTAAAATTAATTTTAATTTTTTATTAATTACGACGCCGTTAATTTAATTTTTTTTTTTTGATTGAATTGAGACGATGGAAATTTGAATTCTCAAATATGGCGGTGTCAGTCGATCGGCGGCCATCTTGTGTTTATATAGCGCGCGCATCCATTATATATTTGTTGAATTCTCGCACAAACATCCTCCATTATATTGAGAATTCAAATTTAGATGTTTTAAAATGGAGATCGACTGCAAAATTTCGCTAATAATATTTTATTTCTAATCCTAAGTATAAATATTTATAAGAGATAACCAATTAAAGCCTAAAAAACGTACACATACATTTTGTTGTTGGTTCTATGTAGTTCCCAGATTTGCACACACCAAAATAATTATTATTTATTGTCAAACTATATAAAAATGGTGTTGAATTTTTACAAATAAACAAACACACACAAAAAACGATTGTTTTAGCAAACAAGCATGTGGCGCGTTTATTGCTGAACAAAATGGCGTTTTTGTTTTTTCATAGTTAGGTTATGTTTAAATTTACGTAAAAAATTGTAACTTTTTTTTTTTTTGCTGAATAACGTAAATAAATCTCAAATATTTATTTATTTTGAGCTAAAAAATAATCTCTATGAGTATATTTAGTTATATATTTAATATTATACGGTCTGTTTAATAATAATTGATTTTATACAGTAAACACTCAATATTCTATGCCTTTAGAATAGCTAAAGTATGCATGCTATGAATATTTGTATGTAGAGTTTACTGATTTGGATACGGTAAATTATTTTGAAGCACATAATTTTTTTAATTTTAGGTTATGTTTTATTAATCAAACATCGCCATTGATGTAGTTGGTACAACTTCAAGTAGCATTTGAAAGAAAATTGTAACTTTATCTGTGGAGTGAACAAAAAAAATGTGTTAGACCTGTTAAATGGTTTGTGAATAAGCGGATTAACGATTTACCCATAAATCTTGGCTGGAGTCCCATGTGTACAAATGGTACATAAAAAATAAGACCAGCTAATATAAACAGAACCGCGTACAGGTACTCAATCTGTGGTTTATCAATAATAGGAGCAGCCACTAAATAGGCTGATATAACCAAAACCAACACTGGAATGATTATTGGCACCTTATAGGGCCGTGGATAATTTGGTTTTGTGTATCGCATCACAATAAGAGCTAACATAGCACCGCCATAAAAAATCCATGCCGTAAAACTGAAGAAATCGATTAATGAATCGATTGTTCCATACAACACCATAGCCGTTGCGATCAATGACTAAAAAATCAACAATATAAAATTATGACTTCATAAAAAATCAGTTAGAAATATAACGGCGATATAAACTTACATGAAATATTAATCCAGGTGCTGGCGTCAATCGACGCACGTGCACATACGACAACAATTGTAATAAATGTCCTTCACGACTGGCCGCAAAACATAAACGCCCGGCAGCAAATAATGTCCCATTCGCGCTACCAAACGTACTGATTGTAACACTGAGCGGCATTAACCAAGCGAGCGCACCCAATATACGATTACCAAAAGTAACAGCAACCGCTTCCGATTCGATCATTTCCGATGGTGACATCACGGCCAAATATGACAAATTGATAAGCGCATAGCATAGCGTTACAAGCGGTATACCGATCGCAATCGATCGCGGTAGATTTCTGTGTTAAAATAGATCAAACGTTTGATAATTTTTTTTTTGGTTGATTGGAGTCAGACAAAGATTCTGTATGATTTTTTATTTTTACACACACACATCGCGCCTATTTTTTAATATAGCAAAAAACAATTTTTTTTTGTTCTCGAAAAAAATCTTATTTCGCCCACGCGAGCTTTTGTTATTATAACTTACTTGCTTGGATTTTGAATTTCTTCGGTTACATAATTTAAATTATTCCATCCATCGTACGCCCACAGTCCAGTATAAAATGCGGTTGCAATTGCGCCCAACGATGGTGTCGGACCAGTAAATGCGTTCGATAGATGTTGCGTATTACCCTGGAATAGTTTGTACGCTCCGCCACAAATAATTATTAGTACAGCAACTAATTTCGCTGTTGTAAATACATTTTGCACAGCCATACCCAAATTGACACTGTAACAATTGACAAACAATATGCTCACTGTGTGGAAATTATACAACAAATAAAAAATAACACGAGATTAGTATAAATTACTATATGTAGTTTAATGTAAGATGATCACTTACCAATTGCTAGGAGGGCAACCATTTTAACCACAAATACGGGTGGATCACATTCAGATACAAAGGCTTCAACCGCGTATTGAGCAAATGATAAGCAAATAATTGCCATTTGCGATGGTTTTAATACGAGCGTTGAAACCCATGAGAATAGAAAAGCGGGTGGTGCACCAAATGCATCCATAAAGTATGCCCATTCGGCACCCGATGATGTATTCATTGTGCCTAATTCAGCGTAAGCCAAAGCACCTAGAAAAAGAAAGAAAAAAATTAATTTAATTGTAAACAACAAGCTTCTATGTATATACAAGAAAAGTTTAGTGCTGTTCATGATATCAAAATTAATCTTTACTCAGTCAGTCTTTAAGTTTAATGTACAAGGCTGTTATCTCGTCGTGGACTTGTCGACCAACAAAACGTTAGAAGAAATAAATTAACATACTTAGAAAAAACTTCGACTCGTTCGAAAAAAAATTTAGAAAAGTTTAGCATACGCATTTATTGCTTCATATAACTGTGGTAATGATATGAAAGATAGTAAAGCCAAACATTGAAAACAACAAACACAATTCAGAAGAAGATATTCAACGTATTTTTTACATTGGGTTAAATCACCATCTAATGTAAGCTGCTTAAGTTTTGGAAAATTCGAGAAAAGGTTTTGAAACAGACACCGGAAATGTTATACTACAATTATTTTTAAAATTTTAAAATTCTGAAACTTTTAGAAAATTGTTAAGTTTGAATTCTTTTCTTCCCTGCCCTTACTCCGCAAGACTATTGTGTTTAATAATTGAAGTCTTTAATTCAATCGCTGGTCACCATACGGATACGCAAAAGAAACATACGGTACCATCTATACCATCTACGGTACCATCATACGGTAACATTTTGGGGGCCCAGGTTTTCCCAAAGGGTTGTATAGCCTGCCAAAAGATGGTAGTGGCTTTTTGAAGTTTATACTAGGGTTTCCAGGAGGGTTTACTATCCAAGAAAACACCTAAATGCTTGACGTTGTCGGATCTGTTCATTGGTCTTCAAAATTTGGAATAATACCAAAAAATCGAATATTCGAGTAATGTGATTAATTTCAATTTTTACCAGATACTCTCGAAATTTCGAAAAATGTCGAAAACCTCAATAATCACTAATAAATTCGAAAACTACAAACAGGCTCTAATAATTTCGACGCAATTTAATTTACAGTGAAAAACCGACATTTTAACTCGATATGCCTCTTGAAAAAATCTCAATTACTCTCACATATTCTTAAAAAGTACGAATAGAAGTTATCAAAATCTCGAAAAGCTATCGAAAATTCCGAATAATCTCGAATAAGAGTCATTAATTTCAAATTATGTCAAATATTCTCGAAAATTTCGAATAGTTTCACAAATAGCACAAAATCTAGAATAACTTCTAGAATAAGTCAGTAAAGGTGATACCAATTCAGTCGGACTTACACAATAATAACAATAATCCAACCATAAGGCCCGTTGCACATTTCAGCTAAGCTAAGCGAGAAATGTAGTTTTCGTTAGCTTTGTTAGCTCGCCTAGCTCACTCCTTTGCACTTTCCAGCTGATAACTAGCCTTATACAAACATACATTGCTGATTTTATATCCTCCCATTAAATTTTTTTATTTTCAACTGGGGGATAAGAATTTAGCTCACATCGCTTAGCTTAGCTTAGTTGAAATGTACAACGGGCCTAACGCTTTTTTGTTACTATTTTGGAACCGTGCACTATCACCAGACAGCCAAACTCTTTAAATGTGATACATCTGAGTTTAACATTAGTTCATATTTCTTCAGATGTCTCAAAAACAGGAGTGTTTTACAAAGCGAGCTTATTGGCATAATAGGGTACATTATTTTATGACTGTAATTTTATTAACCGAATCTTCCACTGATCCACAATTTTAAAGTTTAGTTGTTGACTTGTTATTAATTCGCGTAGTAAACTAAATTTTCCTATCAGACCAGGAAACAATCGAACACTAATTTTAACTTCAGCCAAAATGTCCGAGTAAATACAGTTTCCTTCAAAGCAGAGTGAATGATACAACAACGTATTTCATTTAGTGACAGATTTGAACAAAAGGAAGTAAACATAAAACGTTCAACTGTAAAGGCAGAATGATACATGTACAGTATCTTTGGCCAGTATTTATGTGTGCAATATTATTTCATGACATTAGAATATTGCGCAATGTACTCGATTTTTGACGTTATACAATTATATTGCGTAATCCGTAATTTAATTGCGCATGAATTCCGGTCTATAGAGCAGACAAATTAGTTGCATCAAGTAGACGATTTTTCAAAGAAGATCAAGTAGCCAAAATTAGAGAATTGAGCATTATTGCTATTTAAATCAATCAGTGGGCTGAACTTTTAAAAGCAAATATTTTGCTTGTATCACCACCTTGTCAGGATATACTTTCAACCACAACACTACCAATTTCTTCTAATCAATTTATATTTTATTTTAGTACTAATTTTTGTCATTTATGTATTTGAAATATCACACATACCCAAATTATCACACGAGCATAATAAAAAAATTATGAATGTATAGGGGAATATTTTTCAAATAAAGCCCGGTACGCTGCTGAAGTCAAATTAAATTTCTCATATGAAAATAACACAAGCGAAAACAAAAATGAAAATTTCACCGCTGAATTTCACTTTGCGGTACAGAGTTTAGCTAGCGAAATGGGAGTTTTCGTATTAGAATACAGATGTCTCTATTTTATCTCTACACATTTTCGGATTTTCCACTTCATTTTTATCTTCCCGGACGATAAATGTGAAACTAAATTTTGACAATTTCATTTCAGTTTTTGCGTTTTGGGATAATCAATTGACGACTGGTACAGTTGAAAAAGCGCCTTAAGCGGACAATAGTGAACTACTAGATTTCTAATAACAAAAACTTGCTATATGAAGTTATATGGAAATAGTGTCTATTTAATTTGAATTGTTATTTATTAAAAGTGTGATGATTGGAAAATCTAGTTAATCTATTACATAGATCAAAGTGTGATTTTTGTATATTTGATTTATTTGGTATCACTTTTTCATTTAAAATGCCAAAAAATGTTGCTTAAATATTGCATAAATTTGATATTAAGCTACTTGATACTAAAAGCATAACTGTTTTAAAAATATTAAATTTTAGCTTGTAATCATCTGTTAAAATGTGGTAAATATGCTCTAATTTAGTTTGAAAAAGGTTTAGTGAAGGTTTGGAAACTGTTCCAAATGAATCAAATATACAAATATCACACTTTAAACTACGTAATAGATATTGTCCGCTAGAGCACACCATACCAGTTATCAATTATTGAAGTGAATTTTATGGCATTGTCAGAGACAACATGAATCTATACGTACTAAAATATTTACGAAACTCGTCAATCTATATTTTCACGTAAGATTTATCTTTCTATTTTTGGAGACCAGTGAAAATTTCATTTCACTTGAGCAGTGTACTATGCTTAAATGTAAAAAAAAATTGTTTTCACATGTTTCGGACACATTCTGAACAAGCAAAACTGTACTTTTAGTACACGCTAATTAAAATCCCGAAAAGGTTTTTTGTAAATAATGTGTCTTCGCTAAAATTTATAGAGTTAAGCCTAGTAGCTGTGAAATGAAATTTTCACTGGTCTTCAAAAATAGGAAGATAATTCTGACGAGAAAATTTAGTTTGACGCGTTTCGTAAATATTTTAGTGCGTATAACTTCATGTTGTCTGTATGCAATAAAATTCACTTCAATAATTGATTATCCCCAAAACGCAAAAACTGAAATGAAATTGTCAAAATTTATCTTCACATTTGTCGTCCGGGAAGATAAAAATGAAGTGAAAAATGTGTAGAGATAAAATAGTGACATCTGTATTCTAATACGAAAACTTCAATTTCGCTAGCTAAACCGCGTATCGCAAAATGATATTCAGCGGTGAAATTTTCATTTTAGTTTTCGCGAATGGAATTTTGATATATCAAAAACATGTCTGCAGTTTAAATGTAAAGGGTGCCTCGAATTTCTTCTAGAATTTTGATGACAGTTTTCGTTTAACTAAAATGGTTCAAATATATTTCGAAAGAAGGAAGTTTTAATTAACATCATAGATCTTATGCTGTGAGACAGTGAGAGATATAGATATGTGGTGCCACATTAAAATCAACCACTATCCAAACTCAACTCGTGACACAAATCTATTTTAAACTGCCCCAAATATTATCTTATCTCGTTATTTAATCGCACACACGTACGTTCCATTGCCAATTTTTATATACACAAAGAGAGCCGCAATTTATTCATTTCGGACATTGTTTACATAACAACAATAATATTATGCAAAATTCACAGAATCGTAAAATATTTTCTTTTGCATTCTTCACATACGGTTCAAAAACATTTAGAAATGTAAACAATTCGGGTGTATATATTGATTAACTACACACTCATTGGTATAAAATAAAAATCACGATAAGCATCTAAATATATCAGATTTTTTATGATTAGATTCCATCATTCGATTAGTTGAATATCCTTGTCAAGGACTTACATATTCATATAAAGATACTTTGTTTGTAATTTCATTTGCCGTTGTGGCGGCGACGGGGTGTGGCACACCAGGAATATATTATAGAATACGAGATAACAAATTTTGAAATTTTTCTAGTCTCTAATCATTTTGTAGTATTTGTGTTGTGCTTAACGATATACATATGTATGTAATACTAAAAGCTTTTGGGAGTGACTTTATGTATCAATGTGGCGCACCAAAAAAATTCAACTTTGCACGTATTTTAACCTTAATAGTTGCCGTACACCACAAACCGCCATCCATCTTATTCAATTGAATTTTTTTATTATTATTTTTCAAGCAAATACTCATAAATAAAACAACCTTATCCAAGGTGTTAGAATAAAAAACAGAAAAACAACAAATTATTTTTAGTTTTTCCCATTCTAGAAATTTCCTTGAAAAGTAAAACGTAAACTACGATTTTTGACTGAAAATATCAAAAACATTCGTCACTTGGTGTTTTTCTTATATGTACGAGTACGAGTAGGTATATAAGTTCATTAAATTGACGGCCCCGCCGACCTCAGCAAATTTAATTAACATTTTTGAAGTACACCTTTCGTAACTGCGTTGAATTATTTCGAAATGCTGTAATGTAGTCGCGCTTTAATTTCCATAAAACCGCATCAGATATTTTGTGAATGAATTGGTTGCCAAAAAATTTGAGAAATGCGTAAAATTTGGTGTCATCATATTTTTAGATTTGGTGTGATTATTTTTGTACTCACTAAACGGACAGTCGAACGCAAAAAGAAAATTTGTCAACAAAATATTGGTTTTAGTTTGGCCTAATCTATATGGAAAAAAGTGTCTTAAAGCGGCGCAATTAAGTTTTTTGTTAGAAAGCTACTCATATGTATATATGTATTTGTACATACATACTTCTGCAAATACTCCTTTTTAAATTCACTAGGTCGGGGGCCAACGGGTAAAATCAGAATTATGAACCTCAAAAGTTTCAACCGTTACATTCTAATTTAAACAAGAATATTTCGATCGATCAGTTCTGATTTGAAAAATTACAGTCCACTGCTGTGCCTGGAGAGGAAGCAGCCCAGATACTTACTTTATATAGTGGGGTATTTATGCTCATTTTAAAACCTTTTCACGTTACTCAGTCTGGTTGACATATGGATAACCTAATTAATAAAACAGACAAAGAGCGACCTTCATCGTACACTTGACCGAAACCACGGTAGAATATGTGGCTCTTGCTTTCTGAGAGCAACTCTTTACTGCACTTATTCATTAGTTTTCCCCTGTAATCGAACTCCTCGACTGTTTTATATATTCACATCGTGTTGAATCATGAACATTTTTTCATCCAGAAAACCTTTGGTGAAAATCATGATCCGCATGCAATCGGTTCTTCACCTTTTAAATCATTCTCCAAGTAGTAGCTGTCCATTTCAGGCAATCGTTACTTCATACTGCCAATTTATAGACTATTGGACCATTCAATAGTACAATACGCAAATATTTTGTTCACAGCGGAAATCGAATTTCCAGTTGAATATAAGGAAATTGCACTGATTTGCGTTGTTGCGCAAAATTGAATAAATGCAACACTGTTGGGGCCAATTGTTTTTAACTATTCGATAAAAAAAAGATTTACGCAAACCAATTTGGCACCACTGTTTTAAACAAGCTGGTCATTATTATTTGACCAGATAAGGTTATCTTTATCAAAATTTTGTATTTATACCTGTTTTGTGATTTATTTTTTCAAGTCGTGCTCAATATAATCCGTGAAGTAACATTAAATCTACGCAGAAAGTGCAAAGTGAAAATAGTGACCAATAAAATGGATAACGTTGATCTGAATAATTCACCGGTTTTAACTATGGACGAGATAACGAAACTATTGTTCAACAATGAATTCGAGTCTGACGTCCAGTTTCTTGTAGAAGGAAAGACGCTGTTTTCCCATTCTTGGGAACTCACAAAGCGCAGTAAAGTTTTCCGTGAACAGTTCAGGGGAACTGTTATAGGAGACAACAAATTAATAGCAATCACCGATACGACGTACGAAGCGTTTTACCAATTTTTGCGTTTTATATACACCGATGAATGTAAGATTGAAACGTCTATGATTACCGACATGTTAAAATTAGCTGTGAAATATAAAATTGTAAAGTTGAAGAATAAAGTGTTGAATTTGGGGACATGCTATTCGACCGACTTAACGCTTTTGGAATTCATTTTGGAGAATAAATATGAATTCAATTTTAATTCTGACTTTGATGAGCTAATAAGTGTTCTGGATGAATTGGTTGTAAGTGATGAATTTTTAAAAATGAAATCAATTATTTTGGAGGAAATTTTGAAATCGGATCGTATGCCTCATGGAATAACTGAAGTCAAACTCTTCAATAATCTGGTACGTTGGATGAATAAGTCACGCGAATTAAATGGAATTCCATTATCACAACGACGATCACATTTCAATCACTTATTACGGCTAATCCGTTTTCCATTAATGACCGTCGATGAATTTAATCTTTGTCATGAAAATCATCCAGATTTATTTACAACCGATGACATTTCAACAATCTGCACACAAATTGTATTAAAAGGAAAATTTCGAACCACAAGATGTTCAGCACAACCTCGTATCGAATATGTTGATCCAATGGTACGGCAAAATTTCACACCGAATCAGAAATGGATAACAAAATTTACAGTTTCAGAAGATTTAATTATACGCGGATTAAGATTTGGAACAGCAGGGAGTGATTATGAAATACAAATTTCACAAAGAAATCTGACAACAAACACCGCTACAAAATGTTTGAACTTTAATTTCGAAATGGGGGAAACATATCACAATTTCGTCAGCTTCGGCGAAACATTAAAACTAATGCCAAATGTAGACTATATGATCGAAATCAAATACAAAAATCCAGGGACGATTTATTGCCGAAAACGAAATGTTAGTTTGATCATCATTGGACCATCGGATTTAATCACATTTAAAGAGACGAGCGGTAATTTGTTTGAAATGTTTTTAAAATTGGCAACCAACTAAAAGTGGCCGGTGTTAAATGTACTTCGCGTAATTATGTTGATCTAAATAAAATGTTACAAAAATTGTTTTTTTTATGTTTTAATGTCTAGAAAATGTTTTCTAGACATTTTGATAAGAATTTTGTTGCTTTTACCAAGCTCCATCAACAATACTCCGTAGAACATTGTTTTGGAATGTCTGAACTGTTGTGACGTTTGTCTTCTTATTACAGTCCCAAAGCTAGATACCGTACGTCCGTTTTAGTTTCAGAATTTGACGATAAAGGAGCAAAGTTTTTTCCTTTTTTTTCATGTGTACTTTTCTCTTTAAATAAGCGTCAAGAGTCATACCTAAATTGGAATCCAGTTAACCTTTCGATTAGAGAAGCTGATGTGAACATCAATGAGCGATTTTCACGGTAATCTGATGAAAATCACATAGTTACCAAAAAAGCTTATTTCAAAACTTTTGAAATTCAGCATTCGAAATTATTCGATATTATTCGGAATTTTCGAGAGTTTTGTAATCATTCGCGGTTTTCGAAATAAGTATTTCGAAACGGCTGACTATTATTTGAAATTTTAGAAATTATTAGGGTTAATCGAGTTTTGCAAGGCATATCAAGTTATAAAATCGTGTTTTGTACAGTATATCAAGTTGAGTCGAGATTATTAGAAATTTTTTGTAGTTTTTGAGTTTATTTGTAATTATCGAGATTACTTCGATTGTTCGAGATTTTTCGATAGTATTCGGAATTTGATATTATTCGGAGTTTTTGCTTAAGACTACTATTTCGAAATTAATGAATTTATTCGAAATTCGAAAAACTAGATCTAGAATTTCGGAAGAACTTGAAATAATTTCGAGATTATTCGGAATTTTCGATAGCTCTTCGAGATTTTTCTAAGTTCTATTCGTAGTTTTTGAGAATATTTGAGGTTAATCTAGTTGTGCAAGGCATATCCGTTAAAATGTCCAGTTTTGCATTGAAAATAAATTGCGTCGAAATTCTTTGAAATTGTAGCTTTTCAGTTTATTTGTGATTATTGAGGTTTTCGAGATATCTCGAAATTACTGAATATTATTCGAAATTACCCTTTAAGACGAAATTTTAGGAGTATCTGGCATAAATTGAAATTAAACACATTAATCGCTTGTTCGACAGATTTTTCGGTATTATTCCAAATTTTGGAAAGTGGTTGCAAATTATGCCAGAATCGAAATTTTCGAGTTTACCGATGTATTTCGAAATTAATGAATTTATTCGGAATTTTCCGAAAAATTTGACATAATTTAAAACAAGCGTTATTGTACGATTTATTTTTCGCGATTATTCGGAATTTTCGATAGGTTTTCAAGATTTTTCAAAGTTCTATATATAGTTTTTGAGAATATTTCAGATTAATCGAGTTTTGTAAGGCATACCGAGTTAAACAGTATATTGAGTTGTATCGAAATTATTAGAGATCATTTGTGATTTTCGAGTTTTTTTTGTGATAATCGAGATTTTCGAGATATTTCGAAAATACTGAATATTATTCGAAATTATTGATTAAGTCGGAATTTTAGAAATTACACAGAATTTTTGGGAGTATTTGAGAGATTTTTCTGTATTATTCGAACTTTTGGAGAGTATTTGTGTCAGAATTATTAGAGATTAGAAATTGTCAAGTTTACTTGAGATTATCCGAGGTTTTCAAGGTATTTCAAAATGCATGAATATTATTCGACATTTTAGAAATTATCCTAGATTTTGTGATATTTTCGAAATTATTCGGAATTTTCAAAAGTTTTTATTTGGAGATATTTCTATTCGCGGTTTTTAAGAAAATCTGAAAATTCTTGAGTTTTTCATGGCATGATATAGTGATAAAGTGTTGATACCGTCCAAATATTAGAGATCATTCGAAATTACTTAATTGAGGTTTGAGGTTTTCGAGATTCTCTGGATTAAAGTAGGATTATTAGCTAAATGGAAGCTTTTCTGAAATAATTGAATGGGCTCTCGCAGTGGCGTAACTACAAATTTCGGCCCCTACTCCCCCCGCAACATTCTTTTTGGGCCCCTAAAAATGTTCTTATACTTAGGAACAAATAAAAACTTATTTTTTCCTATTGTCCAACCTTACATCTGTTAGAACCCAAAGCCATTTTAATTTCTATGGAGTTATGTTAGATTACGTGTAAATAGTCATACATTCACCGCCAGCAACAGAGAAGAAATTGTTGGGATACTTGTAAGAAAATATTTAATAGCAACAGGAACGATGTTTTATTTCTCTAAAAATTATTTAGACCACGGTCTTTTTATAAAAAATTCCTAGAAATTTCCCGTTTTGCAAATTTGAAAGGGGGATCTACTTTAAGCTTAATCTGAGCTACCATCTATCTGATCTTGACTTTGAACTAATATTCGAACGCCTGATAACTCTCTTGGGATCTTTTAGCATGTCGCCCACCGCGGCTGCGGGTGCTGGGAGTATCTATAGTTACGCCACTGGGCTCTGGGCGCTCAAATAGAATCAGTTTGCGAAAAACCCAAAATATCTCAACTTTGCGTTCTGGAAAACTGGCAGCTCTAAACTTAAATCATACCCACACAATGATTGTGTAGATTTGGTTAGGGGGAAGGGGGGAATTGAAGTATCAGTTAAATGTATAGGTCGGAACCATTCCAATAAAATATCTCTTTCATCTTTTCTAATGTGCATTAAAACATTGCCACCTTGAATAAAGGAAAAAGCTATAAAAATGTTAATCAGGCAGAACATTATAAACAACCACCCACCCCTACAAATTTAATCTTGTAAATTATTCTGCTGAACGCTATAAAAAAATAATCACAAGATCTGTTTTTGGTCTGAGGCAGCAGAATCAAAATAAAACTAATTATTTGATCAATGAAAAATTATAAAGTAAAAAGAAAACTGTTGAAAAAAAAATTAATTCTCATTGCGCGCGATACAAATTTTTCAACCGAGAGCCGCTATAAAAAAAAAACTTTAGCTTTTCACAATTACTGACCACAAAATTACAATGGATATAATTTATAAATTATACGGGTGGCATCGGTAAAAGGTGCCAACTCTATAAACTGTCCAACCTGTTCACAATTAATTTTATCGTCATCATCATCAAATATTTATTCTGAGCGCGCCAAATTAATTTTTTAACCATTAAGGCGAGCCTTTCATTTTTCATTCGTTGTATATAATTTACTTTTATTAAATTACACAAAAAAACAGAAGCAAAACATTTATTTTGTGTGTATATTATTGTTTATCTACTTGTCATCTGGCATATTGTCCTCGAGGCCCGCACCAATAACTAGCTAGCATGCATATAAAAAAATTAAATTTATTGGATGACAGATGTTGGTGACTGATGTTAATATAGTTCACCACCGTAAACCTCAATCAAAATATTATGAAATTTGAGCTATTTCCGGGCACCTGCATCTAAACATAACGTACGTCATTTCTAATGCGCGTGATTTTTTTTTTCATGATCGAAATCGAAATTTTCCAAAATTAATTTTTGAATTTTCCGTGCGACCTTCATATCAATACGTGTGAGTAATATAAAATGTTCGGTGTAAATGTATATGTATGTTAGATACTCCGCCTTCGCACGATTTTTTCATTCCACAACTATATGAAAATTATGTAAATTTTCCGCGTAATTTATTTAGATAAACACTTTGCTTAAAATTATGTGTTACTGTATAGTGTTTTATATATGGATAATTTCCATAAATTAAAATGTTCAATTCGAGCGTAACAACAAAATTTGTCTGTGCGTGCGCGCATATGTCGTCACGATATATATGAAAATTTTTTATGTTAACCCTTTCAAGTAACTTATTTATTTGGTTTAAAAGAAGTTTTTTCTATTTTAAGAACGTAAAACGTTATATTGGTAGATAGACGAAAGAATATGTGAAACGTGTTGAAAAGAAGGTAAAAAAATGTTTATTGCTCGTATTTTCAGTGCATGACACATAAAAGAGGATTTAACGTGTTTCAATTTTAAATGAAATATGGATTAGCTAATAGAAAAATACTCGAGTCGAGTCAAAAATCAAGCCTTTTGAACAGCACAACATTTTTTTGTAAAATAGTATATTCGACACTATCACGACACTATCGTCATATAATAAGGGAGAAATGAACACAGATTATTTATTTAATGCCCCTAAATGCATGCAAAACCTGCTGTTTTTATTATTTTTCGCTTTTTTTGATGTGCGCATCATAATTGTGAAAGTATCGAGCCTGTTTTGTATAAGTGTAGCGAAATTTGGATCCAAAGAAGGAATATTTGTATTGTTTAGATCTGGCCTGGTACTTAAATCTTCCCAAAACAAATTGTGTTCAAACATTAGTAATAAAGTTTTTGATCTGTTCATTGCTAAAGTTTGACTAAATTTAAAGATATTGAGAGTGAAATATGTGACAAAAATAGTTTGATTGGTGACACTTTAAATTTTAAAATTGCAACTGTTTTAGGTTTGTAGCGAGATTGATAATAATTTGATTTACGGTTTGCGGAATAAAGATTCGCCGGACGGATTGAAAGTAATCAGTACCTACACTTTATGACAAATTGAGTTTCATCACCTAAGCTTGCAGTGAAAGATGCCTAATTGAAGAAACACATGGTAAAAAATGATTGTAAACTGAAAATGATAATTGGGTTGTTTATTATCAATTGAGACAACATTCCGGTAAGCCAGTTTCAATGAAGTTTGAAAACAAGTAAAATTTTAAAATTCGAGACCATGCAAAATCGATCGCATTTCAAGTCCTTGGGCTAATACCGTAATATGATAATTTATGTGATCGCAGACACGATCAAGCGCATCTACAATTTTCATAAGCCCACACTAAAATAAATACATTTTACTTTTTCATTTATGATCTATAAAATTATAATGGCGTTGGATCAATTTTTGACTTTTTTACGATCATTTTTATTAAGTGATCATTAACATTCAAAAATAAAAAAAAATAATAGTATTACATATTATAGTTCCGTGATCATAACTGATCATGGAAAATAAATTAGAGGGGTGCACGATCACACTATTAAGACGGAAGTTTAAATGAAACCGTTAATTATTTATGTGTACACATCATTTAGATCATTTCAGAGATCAAATACCTAAGCTAAAACGATCAATCATATCATCACTGTGTATTCAACTGTATATACTTTGTGTCTGTTTACCATTGCACATCGTAAATTGTAAAGTTGCCAATAAAATATTTTCGTCATTTTTTTTGTCGTTCTTTAATTCGATAATCTAATGGGGTCATGTCAAATCTATTATAAAATGAAGTTCTTGATCATACTATCTACACAGGGATCGTTTATATGTAATATAAATTTTGTATAGAAATGTTACTACTTACCGAGTAGTGATAAACAACCACACGCTAACCATATGACAAAACTTATGCCAATGGAACCGGTTCTCACCAGTAAACCAGACGGCGAAACGAAAATCCCAGATCCTGTACAGGTTATCAATAATAATGTATATAAGTTGGATATATATAGTTTTATAAATAAAGATTCTTACCTATCATAGTCCCAACAATTAAAGCCACCCCACTGAAGAGTCCCACCCGTCTCTGGAGGTGAACAGGGTCGTTCTCCGCTGCGCTAGCCCCCTCCAACGTGTCCCGCATCCCCCCGGTCCCTGATGAGTCGGTCTCTGTCGTTTCGGTCGGCTCTCGCCCAAGATCCCCATTGGAACCCGTTGCTGTCCCATCTTCAATATGTTTAGATGAATTTGTAAATGTTGACCCATGATTGTGTCCTGCACATTAAAAAAAAAAAAAATTAAAGTCATTACTCACAGCGTACTACGTCACAAACGCACATCCATTCGTGTTGCAAATATAAATTTAAAAAAGGTTTGCTCAAATTTATCACACACAAAAAAAAAAACATAAAAAATGAATTAAATTTTCACGGGCGTGCAAAAAACATTTCAATTTATTTATTTTACTTTATATACACAGTGTTCAACAAAAGTCTTCTCACAATCCAAATTTTTTCGTTTTTATTTCACTACACTAAACTACTAAAAATCCCACATCTAATGCATATATTGTCCAAAATCGAAACTCACCAAACAACGTGAACACTTTGGTAAATAGTGCACTTTAAACACTTTATGCACAAAAAATATGAGAATATATTTTGGCAACACCGCACATTCATTTTATTAAAATTCATTTTTTATGTTTTTTTTCGCGTTTTTAACTCGCGCGGCGTTTACACGATCGATTTATAAATTTCACATTGGATGGAAAGAGAATTGCATTCGATAAATAAAAAAAAAACCAACCTTGTCGTAAACTATCTGTGCTCCCTCTGCATACATTATTCTGGGAGCAGAGATATTGCATAAATTTATCGCGCATGGCATGTGAAGTTTATGTCTAACTTATGGTTAAAGTAAGACAATTTATTTATTTATTATTTCTAAGCAGTGCTACGCGTTTGTCTTTTATTTAAAAACAAAATAAAATAAATAATTTAAATTAATTTCTAAGATCACAGATATAATAATTTCGGACAATAAATTAAAAAATTAAATTCTATTTTTTTTTGCTCAGTTTTTAGCTCTATCTAATTCAACCAACTTGTATCAACTGAGGCACAATCTAACGAGAAAAAAATTCAATTTTTTGGTCGCGATATATCACAAATCAAGATGATGTAGTCGGTGCAAAATCTAAAATAATAAAAAGAATTTATTTATGTTTTCGGTTGGTCGGGGAGGCGATCGAGCAGCGAAGACGACGAGCACGGCGAAAAAATATTTTTAGTTTGTGCGCGCTGCTATCGTCTACACTCGTATAATGAATGGGTTTGCTCTAAAAAAAAAAAAATCGAATGATCATTTTTTATGTAAACAACCATAATCATCATGATCATCAACAACATGCTAATGATGTTTGTTTGTGATTTTGAAGTAGTTATAGTTGTATAGCTGATAATCAGTATTACGCGATGATCACCTGCGATTTATTTACAAACGCATATGCTGCAAATTAAATGAGTTGTTTTTCGCACTTTTATAATAAACTAGATGTACCGTGTACTCTTATAACTTAATGGTATTGTACATCGTAATTTGGTTTAAATCCAAATTGGCACTCTTACTTTTATAGGTGTATAATTAAACAAGATAATGTGCAACTTATATTAAAATATGTCTTATTACCGCGCCTTTTATTGAAATATTGTGGTGCATATTGGCCAAACTTGATGATTTGGTCCGAGGTTAACACATTATCCCAGTTCTAGATTATTTATTTGTGCGAACTAAATTAACACAATAATGTGTGAATGTAGCAGGGAAATACGAATTTATAAATAAAATTTCTCAAACCAACTGGACCGACTACATATTACTCGTGCGTGCGTTATTTCACATTACAAAAAATTAGTGGTAGTCGAGAAAAACGAGAAAATGGAAATTTCATCTTACGACAGGAACAGTAACTCGAAGTTCTCGCTGCACACTTGGACTAAAATTCGTTCAATATTCTGACGTATTATGTCCACAGAATCCTAAGTGAACTCTGTCGAAAGGGAACTTTGTAGCAGGCTCTTTATTGAAATATTCATGCTCGCCGATGCAGTGCAATATTAGCCTTCATTATCAGTTCCGTATCCGACTATATTTATTCGAATTTCATTGATATTGAACAAAATTGGGGTAAGTAAATGGTATTGATACTGAAGAGTTACGATATGTATGAATTGACACAGCATTCACATGTGTGAATGGACCATTATTTGCTTGTCCGTTACTGGTACGTCTCCATTTAAGTACTGTTCGTTCCAATGTCAAGATCAACTCATAGTTCATGTCGTAAAACGTCTTCATCTCCTTCCAATCTGGAAGTGAATTTTCGTTTCATATGCTTCACCACTTTGCTGAACTATCAGCCATCGCTAAGCCAACTTAGGAAATCGGCTGAATTGGAACTCGTATTCTACAAAATTCAGGTAGGAAAATTAATTCTCTGTCACGTTTTCCAAAATTACTTCCGAAAATTGCCACCAATATGGCTTGTAATCGGTTCGGATCTCAACTCTTTGGCCCATCAAAAACTGCTTGTAATTTTCTATGCGAAATCTGTGCAAACATTATTTTGGACACTTTTTTTCCAAATATTATTTGCACCGAGGAAGCTCCTGCAACATAATCTGAACCTCAGTTACCATTGCAATTATAGCAAATCAGGATTGAAGTACTTGAGAACCCTGCCTGAAAGAATCATCTTTTTTACTTCCTTAAAAAAACGGTCACCCTCCCTACTACATCATCTATGCAATGCGTTCTTCAAAATTGGCTGATAGATCGCAGCATTCGGTTGCTATGTGCAAAGTAATCTTTGTTTATACACCATCATTTTGTAACCGATCTAATTTCCTCGAATTTCTTCTCCTTTTTTTGTGATTAAATTGAAAAGAATTTCATAAGTCGCTTAGCGCATTCACCTTCAGAGTCAGAATTTTTCTTCAGACAAACAAGATCGCTATGCTTATTCTCACCGCTGACATCTGATTCAGCCGCGTTGATCACTGGCTACGCCTTCAACAATTTGATTTCTTTACTGGCTTCTGCTCCCGAAGTACACTAAATCATTTAAAGGAAAATAACAAAGTCATCATTCAATTTATGTGTCAAAATTGTACAACCATTTTTTTCTTCGAATAAACAGAATTCATGATACCACCGTTATATTTGATAAATTCCGTTATAACTGTTACGGCCATCGTAATAAAGATAAACCAACGGATATTATTTGAAATTATATTGTGAAATTTAATTATATAATTATTTGTTAATGCCATTTGTGGTTCTGAATTATTAGTTGTATTGCTTTCACCAAAAATCAAAAAATTACAAGAACAATCGTACTAGATAGACCAAAAAATAGTTTAGCTAACCCAAAAAAAAATTAGTGGTTAAACAAATCTTAACCAAATTTTTAGTTTTAATACCAGCCACAAGAGTCAAATTGACCAGAAAATATACGAAAAAAAATTAGACCAAAATTTGGTTAATTTTTGCTGTTGCTTTGATTAGCCGTTAACCAAAAAAAATACCTAACTCATTATGAAGCGTATTGCTTTCAACCATAATGAGTTAGGTATTTTTTTTGGTTAACGGCTAATCAAAGCAACAGCAAAAATTAACCAAATTTTGGTCTAATTTTTTTTCGTATATTTTCTTGTCAATTTGACTCTTGTGGCTGGTATTAAAACTAAAAATTTGGTTAAGATTTATTTAACCACTAATTTTTTTTTGGGTTAGCTAAACTATTTTTTGGTCTCCCTAGTACGATTGTTGTTGTAATTTTTTGATTTTTGGTAAAAGCAATACAACTATGGTTGAAAGCAATACGCTTATTGATAAAAATATTGTTTCCTCTTAATATTTACTAATGCCATCTATGGATGGGAATTGAGTACTATAAGCAAACCGAAAGCAATAATTTATGTCAAATGCAAGAGAAAAGAAATAAAATGATTTAATCGCAATAAAAGTTTGGAGACGAACACACGTGTGTATTTGATTTTAATTACTTTGTGCTGAAGCGCAAATAATACCCTCATCACATCACAAATAGTCGTGTACGAGTGTGGCAGAGTTTCTAGTTTATGTTAAGTTGAGGTTACAACCACAATAATATCGATAAACCGAATAAGATTATACCATCTTTAAATGCTCTACCAAAAAGGTTACAGAAACCTACTTGGCAACAAAAATAAGTCAATCGATACCCGTGAATGATACTACACATTACGCTTTCAATAAATTACCGGTTGAATAAAGCAAACATAAATAATTTATTCAATTTCCGATATAAAATGTTCAATTGCACAATATTCCGTTGCAATAGATCGAATGCCATTTAAGAACCGAACCACTTTCGTCAACGATAATTGTAACCGAAATTTTGTTTGAAATTCAAACATAACGAAAAAATATTTGTGTTCGTTATGTTGTAAATTCATACAAACCTGTAAGTTAAAAGTAAAACGTTTTTTCACTGTGGATAGGTACTCTGATATTGTATTAAATAACTGATTCGTTTGGTATAATTCAGTGGTATTGACTACCTTTCGTTTTCCATTGTTTTATCAATGAAAATTGCCAAAATTTATATTTTTGAGGTATAAGAACAAATTTCTTCAATGAATTTATTCATGTTTTCAGTAAACAGTAGTGAAAAAACTGACAGACCTTCAACTAAAAGGAATTCGATTCAGCCTTACATTTGATAAGTGGTCGTCCATAAAGAATAGGCGTTTTTTGAATGTCAATCTCTGCAGCCACAAATGACGTTGCCAATAATTTGGTTCCATTAATTAAATAAAATTAGGAAGATTTTAAAGTTATTGCGTTGCGACGATCACCGACCAAAAGTAATAGTCTCCAAGCTTACATTAAAACTGAACTCGGCAGAGCTATCTGTAATCGTAGATAAAAAAACAAGATGGAACAGCTTAATTTTTATGCTAGTGCCGATTTATAAATTAAGAAATTGCATCTTAAAAACTCTGATTGAACTCAAATCAACTATCAGCTTTACCGAAACGGAGGTCGAGAGTACAGTATCAACGGTATTTTACCAGTCAAACTATAGCAGTAGAAGTGTTGTGTCGGAGGGATGCCACGCACTTTTCTCAGCTGACGTGACCAAAAAATTCATGGTTCAAAATTTGAGAGAAGGACCATTAGCTGACCGAATGAAAACCACTTTGGTCCAGAGGATCATAGAAAAGTGTACAAACTTATCTTGACTTTGGAAAGCAAGCCCAAAACAAGTTTGGCTCGGATGTCAACTTTAATCGACTAACTAAAAGCGAAATAGTTAATATAACTGACCATCTTATACAGCGAATTTCCTCAATCCCAGCTCCAGATGAAGCTACATACTCAACATCAGAAAGTGATGCTGACAGTGAAGCCCAACGTGCGAAGGAAAATCATTATCGTTAAGACTGCAAGAAAGGCTTGATGTTGCAATAAACGAACATCAAAAATACCGGTATTAATACCGGTATCCCGGTTTTGTTGTCATGTAATACCGAAATACCGGTATTCATATTTTGGAAAGAAATTGGATGACCAAGATACGATCTTATGATGGTATGATGGTATGATAGTGTCATGGTACGTTTGTATGGTAGTATGATTGTAAGATGGCACGATGATATGATATTTTGATGATCTAGTGGTATGATAGCATGATGGCATGATGATATGGTGGAATAATGGTACTAAGATTTTTGATCACAATTTAAGGAGAGCCTGTTCCTTAATGTCCAATCACAAATTAAAGCTATATCAAGATTTCGCCGGATCGCTAAATCTATAAATTTGTAAGTCATCTGCAAACAAATGATAATTACAATTATTGATCACTTCTGGAAGATCGTTTATATACATCATAAGCAAAAACGGGCCAAGAATTGACATTGTGAAAACCCAGAATCGATGTAACACGTTTCAGAAGTAATTGAACCAATAATTACTGTCTTCGAACGACCAGATCGATACTAATGAACCATTTTGTATGTAGCAGATGAAAATTTGAAGGTCTTTCTAAGTTTACCAATAATAATCTGGAGATCGATACAATCGAATGCGGCAATGAACTAATCGGTCGATAATTAGATAAATTGTTTCAAGTTTTATTTTTCGGAATAGGTAGAATCTTGAAATGTTTACAAATAGAAGAGAAAATGTATTTCATAATTTCACTATGAAGGCATGAAGTAAGTAGTAATCAATCAAGGAAAGGAAAAAAGTTTTATAAATTTAATGGCAATATCATCTACATCTGTTGCGTTAGATTTGATGGAATTTAGAGCAACAGTGAGTTCAGTAATGTCAATTTTTTTAAAGCTGAAAGGAACAATAGGTACTTGAAGATTTAGAACTGAAAAAATTGTTTAATAATTTATCTGCAGAAAATGGAAAGTTATCCTCATGGAAAATTATTTCCGACATTAGTCTCAGACAAAAAATTAACTGATATCACGGTTTTCTAAAAATTAATAGTCTCATCCGGCTTTAATATATAGAATGATTTGTTCCAATTTAAATTATTACACGACGAGGCCAGACGCCAGTTTAGGAATTTTGTAAGAACAATAAAGTACCTCATAATCAGAAAATCCTACCGAGATTTGATTGCAAAATTCAATTTTGTCAGTATTTGTATCAGTATGCTAGTAACAACTAAATCGCAGGACCGCTTGTCAATTTCAATGCCATCCAGACGATCATTTACAGTTTTAAAGCTGCTTCTACGATAGAAGAAACGTTCTCTGAAATAATCTGGCAGCCTTTTGGAGTGATGAACCAACATCCTATGAAAATCTGTATTTACTAACGTGTACTGTATATAGGAAAACTCGTCAAAAAGTTAATAAATTTTGTCAGCTTACGGTGAAATTGATAACTTAGCCCAGAACCTTAAAAACGCTTTTATCATTCAAAAAATTTGTAAAAGATTTGAATCCTCAGAAATCATAAGCTTGCTTTCTAAATTTCTTTATATATTGAAAATTCTCATGTTCAAGAATTTTCATGTTAACGTGCAGTCACGAGAATTCGTTTTGGATAAAATATAAGATTACTCAACGCCTTGACGTCATAAATGCGTCAAACGTCTGATGTATTCGTAAAATTGAATATCGCGCCAATATATGTCTTGTCATTCAAACTGCCTTCAGAACTTTTAACATATTGCCGAAGGCAAATACATTATCAAATTATTTTATGCCTATTTAACACCAAAATACATTTTTTGCGACAAATTAAAAATCATTTTTCACCCAATCAACACTTATCACAATCAATTTTTCAATTTATGCCTCTGAATCACGCATAAAATCATGAAATTTTTTACACATTTTTATACAAAATTCCTCATCGTGCGCATGTTACCGAACAAGAAAATTTTCTTCTTAGCTCGGCGCCAACATATTCTTAATACCGAACGTGCGAATACATTTTCATATTGTGATGATCGGGGTCCCGAGTTGGACCAATCATTTTATAAATATAGAATTTGTATGTTGTGTGTTTTTTGTATTTTTAGTTCGGCAAATATGTATAGAGATTAACCCCTTAGTGAAGGGTGATTTGTGTATTTAGTCGGCATAGTGTTAATGAAAATTGCATTCAAAATATTTAGTTTGGAACGAAGCCAAATCACATGTGTGCACCGTCTGACAATGCACCTGTTATCGTATAAAGTGGCAAGTTAAATAAACGAATAAATATTCAAATATTTAGTAATTGAATCACGTTTGTGTATGTAAACAAAAAACATCTTAAAAGCTAATGATTAAGATTTCTTGTAACGCCACCCTTAATAAATAAAAACAAAAATCGATATCAAAGAAAAATGTAAAGGCCATTCGTATATAGGTAAGGACAGGAAGTGCGCTTTTTAACTCTCTATAATTTCCGATGACATTCACCTAACATTGAAAATTGTTATACTGAACACCTTTGGCATTATGGATGAAATACCCTTGAAATTTGACACGAACACCAAAAAAAAAAAAATGTTGATTGAACTGCGGTGATAATAATCGTTTTAATTAATTATAAGTTCAACCAGAAGAAAATCAAAAACAGTTTTTCGTGATTTTCAATAATTGTAAAACAAAATTGGATGTAGTATACAGGGTTAACTATATACATTCTAGTCACAATTTAATATACTTTTTGACAATTTGCCCATTCGTGTTCGTAATTACCCGTCAATCAGCATCCACACACCAATTACACAGAAATAAAAAATATTTTTAGCTTTTATAGATTATAAAATTGGATAAGAAAAAGGACAAAAATGCAGTATTCCATACAAGCATTACCGCGCGCATATTTATCATTTTGATTGACGTGTATTTAAAACGATGGCAAATAAACAAAAAAAATGGAATGCCAAATACGTGTTTTGTACGTCAACGATGATGGATGTAGCGGTTTACTGTATGTAGTCTACACCGATCGGCCAAATATTTTCGTTTAAATCGATTAATCAATTACCATAAATAATTTGGCTTACCACTCCATCCACCCACCGACTCAACCATCAACTGCAAGACAAAACTCTACGAAATTTTACGTGTCATTGTTTGTTTGCACAAAAATTGGATTGACCGAAATAAATGGAACTGTTTGCGTGTGTGTGTGTCTCTGTTTCAATACAAGAATATTGATCGATTGTAATATTATATAGTCAATAAAATTATAAGAAGTGCTGTTGACAGATAAATACATATGACTGACAAATAATAAATTTATGACATAATGATGAGGTGTACATAAAAGGATATCGTTTATGTTGGTAATGATGACCAATTGAAAAAAAAAACAATTGTTTCATTGTCACCACATTGACGTCCGATTGGTGGTTCTGATTTGGTGTGTCTAAGAAAATATCTGGTATACTCTCTTAGACAAAAAATGTATTGCGCCTCAAATTAACCTAAGTCGAAAAATTCGTGAAGAATTTCGTGTGTAGATACTGAAACCCCGATTTCTGATTTCTTTTTTAGACACTTACAAAGAAAAATTATTCAAGATTGAAGAAAGTCCTTCAAATTATCATAAGTTGGACAGATAGTAGAATCAACTACATATTTTGAAAAGGGTTACAATTTATTCATTCGTTAATTCACAATATAAAAACAGTCTCGGATTTAGGTGACCTTCACAGGTTCGAAAATTATTCTATTACAACCTGGCAATATTCTTAAGAAGAAACTAATGATTTGTTATAACAATTCGGTTAGTTGCGATAGGCCAATCCGAATCAAATTTATTTATGAAAGGAAAATTTAATTTTTGAGAAGCCGTTTTCATATGAAAGCCCTATGAATGTTCATGTAGTTTAATATAGTACTCAAGCTCGCAAATATAGGGCACTTATTCGACAACACATATATAGGAGCTGTGCCAAACAACGGGGTGGTAGAAAGAATACGAGGCAACCCAGGATTTTGGAGGTGGAGGTTGCAGAGTTTAACGATTATCTCGATAGTATCGAATAATCTCGAATTATCACTAATTCTCTAATACTCTATACTTTACTGCATTCTTTACAAACACAATAAAACATTACAAATTTTGGATAATATGGAGACACTCGAATAGAATCGAATCTCGAAACAAAACATAAAAACATCGAAAATTCTCATCAAAAACCTCAAATAAACCGAAAATAATCTTCAAAAAGCTCAAAATTGTAAAGTAAAAAAACATTGGTTCAGAAAATATGGAAGTATTTATTACCGTTTTCCGATTTAAAAAAAATTTTCTGCCGAGATTTTACTAAATGAACACTTAAAAGTGGCGAATCTGCCCGACTTTCTCCTAAATAAAGTAACAATTTTGAAATAATATCAAAAAATTTAGCGCTTAACAGTATCCAACATCACCAACTATGCGACAGTCTCTAAGCTTCCTTTTGAAGAAAATATTAATGATCCCTAATCAAAATTAAGATTTAAAAATTAAATTTGTTGTTTTTCCGAAATATCCAAACCAATTTGCGCATAATAGTCTAGGAGGTAGTTGGCTTTCTCATAAAGAATTTTCTCAAAATAAACTTACCAATTTCTTCTGTTCGTTTGGAAATGTCAAATATGCGAACTAAATTATTTCAACTTCACAAAGCTATTTTTTTTTTTAAATCAGACGAAGATCATTCAGCAATCGATAGAGTTCGCCAGATACGCACAAACATTTAAAAAATTGGAGCTATCTTACGTATATATTAGCAAAAAAATAAAAATACTCTAGTTAAAATTACAGATTCAGGCCACTTACCCAAATATAAAAAAATTGAATGCAAGAGATGTTCTGCCCCTGCCGCACAGTACGTAAGGATGTCTGAATTTTATAAAGATGGCGTCTATTTTTGTTATAAATTTAAATAGTAAATGAACCTTGAGAATATGACGTAATCAAATAGCTAGCAATCTCTCGCAATCTATGCGTGAAAATTGAAATCAGCAGCCGCCACTGATTAAACAAGAACGGCACTAAGACCCGATTGTGGTGACTGAATCAGAGACTAAAAAAATTTGTTTTTGTTTTTTTGACATTTCAAATCTGGTATATCATACAAACGAGACATTTTTATAAAAACACGTAATTATTAAAAATGGACTCAACAAGGAAGAAAATGTTAAATTCGGAAATTGAATTTTATTTCCCTCTAAATAAACAAAAAAAAATTTTAATAAACATCAACAAAGTAAACGTCATAGAAAAAGTATTGCCAGTCATACATAAAACTGTTATAAAACTGCAATAAAAGAGAGGCTACATTTTTATTTAGCATCGTTCATACAATCGACGAAAAGTAAAATCCTTGAGTGATTAATCATTACTCTCGGATTTTTTTTCATTTAGCTGTGTTCATACAATCGGCCCTTAGGCTCGAATTTATAGTCGTAACTATTGCTATTGCTATAGCAACGGTTTTCGAAAATCATTTCAAAATCATGTCTAAAATTCGATGCAAATTTCGAATTTACTTTCTTGTCTTGGACATTTTGTAGCAATGTTTATAGCGTTGTATTTTGATCACTATAAACGTTGCTACATTACAAACAAATCTTATAGTGAGGTTTATAAATACGAAAACTGTTACTATAACAGTAGTTATAGTTGCAGCAACGAGATTTCGGGCCTTACTGCTGATTGAAGCACACTTTTAATTATTCACTCATTATTCTTTGATTATTGCGTGAATATTCACTCATAAGCCACTCGTTAGTCACTCATTATTCATTGATATTTATTCGTTATTCACACGTATGAGAAGTTAGCACGAAATGTTCATCTCGAAAAGGTTTTTTTCCCAAATGTGTGTCTCGGCTAAAATTTAGGGAAATTTTCATTCTATCCAGAAAAAAGTATTCAAAACTCTTAACCAAACGGTATTCATCGGGATGCGTGATTTTTTTTATGAAGCTCGGGGTTTAAATTATGTTTGAATAAAGAAGTTAGTATTGTACACAAATTCAGGGAACATTACGATCGAAATCCAAAGGAACCATCAATAAGTATTTAGTTAGTTTACTATGTCTATAATGCTGTCAAATCTTAATCAATTTATTTACAATTAATTTTCGGAATGAATACCGTTTGTTTAAGAGTTTTGAATATTTTTTTCTGGTTGGGATGAAAATTGCCTCAAATTTAGCCGAGACACACACATTTTGAAAAAAGCCTTTTCTGGATGAACATCTTGTTCTAACTTCGTCTTCATAATTCACATAATATTCACCCATTATTCACTTATAACTTACTGATTATTCACTCATTATTGAATATTCTCAGATTATTCACTGAATGATGAACGATGAGTGATTAATGAATAATGAAAGAATAAGCCGTGAATTATTCGTTTTAGCTTTACATAAAATCTTCAATTTTCTTGTTGTAAGGGTTTCTGGTAGGCTTATTCAAACTTCTTGCGCGAATAGTTGAATATTACGAAATTTTATTAACCATTTTATAAACAACATTCTTAAATCCGGGCTTTCAGGTTGCTGTTCGGAGCTACTCTAAGTAAAATAACGGCCCCTTTCACGTATAAAATTTCACCTTTCAGTTATCCAAATGGTTACAACCTTTTCACGAATTTTTAGTTTTCAATTATTAGCAAAACTTTGATTTACATTTTTTTGTGACATTGACTTACAGTACGGATCCCCCTAATAGACAAGAATTTCAATATTTCTCGCCATTCAGTGTATGTATATCATTAATAATAATGAACAGGCCTGTTATTTTGTCACAAATCATTTCAGTTCACCCTCAACAAAACTATCGATAATATAAAGAAACTCTCAATGCGACAATACTCAAAAGGGTATATTGCTTAAAAAAATTTTGTTATTTCACTGGTAACAGAACGGTTTGAACGTCTCTATGGTCTCATTCAGGTCAACCTTGGACAGATCATGTTACTTTAAAAGCCTCAGAGATCAGTGCTCTCTTTAGCTTCTTTTGGAGCAAAGCCCCCATATTTTACCAAGCTCTTTTCATTTCGACAAGCAACATTCTTTTTCAAGTCTTTTCAGTTCTTTTTCAGATCGGGTCTGATCATTTTCTGCTTCACTATAGTGAATTCCACGCGAACGTAATACGAGTTATAAGCCAATAAGTGTGGCATTGTCTAATTTGAGCAACACCAATTGAAATTTTGAGTTATTGTGTTTGTCACTTTACCAAATTAATTTTTTCTTCGGGACGCGCATATCGTAAACTATTTTCCAGATTGCACTTCTGATGGTCAAATTGGGTCAGCTTAGTTATTTCTTATAAATGCTCGTTAATTATTGGCGAAATTATTACTAAAATACTTTCATTATACTTAGGTCACCTTTATATGGGATTGTTCTGGTGGCTTCTTTTATTTGTTCCTATTTTTGACCAATAGTGCTGGTTCTCATGGAGCGTTTCTTTGACAGTTTTTCTTGAGCATACATATATAATTTTTTGTTTTGACGACCTTCAAATTACATCTCAAATGGCATCTTATTTTACGCATAAAGCTAACAATTTTTCCCCGACATGACCTTGAGGCCAACGGGCTTTGTGACTTCTAGCTATTTAATTTAGTTCACTCAGCTCATAGTCTGAAGCAAATCTCAGCTAATTTCGCTCAAACAACATTGATGTTTTGGTTTGACTTGATAACGCATCATTTAAGTAATAATGAAACTAGATAACACAGCTAGGCCACTTATATACCCAATAATCTATCAAAAGAACGTGTTGGCTAAATACATATTCTACAATATCTCTTCTATATTGCTTGTGACAGCTTCAGATAATTCATTCTGTTTCATATTTGTTCTCAATTCAATTCGGCAAATGCATAAATTTTTATTTTGACAGCGCTGGAACATAAGCTAGCCGATGCCTACTCCTATTTTTATCACATAGCACGCATCTACTTATTACGCACTACTCTACCCATTGGTGGTATCTCCATCTCGTTTACTCGTGCTCTGAATAACTATACCATCGAAACATGATCGTGGCAGATCGTTGTGCTATAAACAGCACGGTGTAAATAAACAAACAATCTGCATACTATTTCTTGTGCACGGTTTATCACATCAGATTTATCTTGCGTCGATTTGGAAAATCACCAAAAATTTTCTTTTTTAATTTTATAATAAAAAAAAAAAACACAAAATAAATAAATTACAAACGATAACATTTTAATTTGATAAAATATTTATATAGCCGCTCTACGGTCTGTATCACATGAAAAGTAGCTTTTCTTCTGAAATAATTTTTGATTTAAAAATCTTCTTATTTGGTGTGTGCACAAGTAAACTCTTTCATATATATTATCATGACGGAAAAGTAATTGATCGTTATTTTGTGGGGCGTTATGCCCCGCATATACATACATATAACCGCACGATTTAGATAAAAACACAGACTTCATCGTATGCATATATAATCATCTCGTTCTTTGGTCTAAGGACATAAATACATTTTTATTGACGTAATTTAATTTGAATGGTGCTCTCTCTCTTTTCCCCACTCTCGACCTTTATAGTAAAAAGAAGCGAGTCGGCGGCATTCATTCAAAAAATTTCAAAAATAGTCATATTTAAAATATTTTGATCGTGATCTAAATTCGTCTTATGTATTTTCGGTTTATTTTTAAAAGTATCCGACACGTTCCACAAATCTATTAAGTAAACACGAAAAGAAAACGCGAATTATATACATGTGTGTGTTAAACGCGGATTCATGTAATTATTTTAAATCATAATACATCGGAAACAATATTTCGATTTTGTATTCTCATCAATCACAAATTACACACAACTTACATGAGAGCGCAAGTCATATAAATTGCTATAAGGCATGTAAGTAATAAACTAAAATATTTATATGTACTCGTATACTCGTATACCAAACTATTTTTAATTTTACGATTTAAAATTTATATAAACATTGGAACTGCTTACGCGGATCAATCACGTTGAAATTTTCGCGCTCGTAATCATCATTGTCAATATTGAAATTGTATGTATTTTGAGTATATACACCAATATGAGTATATAAAGTGTTTAGATGTGCCAAAAAACACGTACGCGAATAACAATCGAATTGTTATATAGTTGGAGGATTCTTCGAGAGTATTACAAGCTAGGTTGTAAACCCTAAATCCCCCCATCTATATAGTCACTGAGACAGATATATTTTAATCATCACTTTTATTTTTTTGAATAATAATTTTTCTTACGAAATTAAAATTTATTTTTAGAGGAATTTGAATTTTTTATTTCTTTTTTTTTCTTATTAAATTTTAAGATCAATATTTAGAAATTAAATTTTTATTCGATTGAAAAAAACGTAAACATTCAAATTTGTTTATACGTCATGTGAATGAATATGTGAGCGGTTGTTTGGATTTACCATTTATAGTGTTACATCATTTATTTTTTGGACCGTAGCCATGTATGTATTTGTGTCTACTCTGATTTTATTGCCCGGTAACTGTATAAGTGGGGAAAAGCCGGATACACATTTTTTTCGTGGGTTTGGAGTAAGGATTGGAGCATTGATTTCTTAGTCACGCCGAATCCTAAAAGTGGTGTATTCCTTTGGTTGAACCGAAGGTTGGGGTCACCAATTTAACGCATAAGGTCACCAATTTACGAGATTGGCTTAAACCAAAGAGTTTAGGAGAACTACTCGGATAGTATGAGATCAGTGAACCATCTCTTAACAATGGTGGTAATAGTGTACATACAAAGAATCGAAAAACAGCGAAAACAGCTGCTTTTTTAACAAAGTTTGCAGCATATTCAAAAAGACGCTGTCTCTCGAGGTATTCCCGTAATTGTTGGATATATTTGACCCTTAGTCTTTGTACAATCAAAGGTAATTAAAACAATCATTCATTTTCAATTATGAAATATCTGGATGATCACTATCTTATATTAAATCAGGCTCAAGTTATAGCACTTAACATTTCGACGAAATTTGGATTTTTTGTCTATTTAACATCCAATGATCAACTCCTTATCGTTTTCTCGATTTTTATTTATTCACGAAACGACGTTCTCGCTGAAAGTGTTACTATAAGATCTCACCCAGCGGAAGATCTTATGACAATTCTAAACTGGAGGATGCGTTCAATTTAATTCCCCAGAAGTTTTAGACCTACGTGTTCCCTGGTAAAATCGATACCTACGCCCCGCCTTGAAAACTCTGCTTCTTGAATATCGCCAAGAAGATATTTTAGGCCCATCGTGTAGGACGGTTTTTTAGGCCGATCAAATATATAAGGAAGTGTTGAAATTTCTCTACACTTTACGGTAAAAAAACTCGTTTTAGGAATCGAATTGGATGAATAGGCCTTTCCTTTTGCTTGTAATTTATAGAGTTTCAAAAGAAGAATTTAAATATTAAAAAGGATGAAAAGGATGAATTCCCTTGAAATAAACTAGAAAAAAAATCCAATTTCTTTCCGAACGTTTGAATTGAATTTGAACTTAAATATCATGAAAGTGGTTCAATAAAAAATTGCCCAAGGTCTCACCTTCCAACAACACGCTTTTCTTCTCCTCCCTTATATTCAATTTTGCTATATGAGTTCGGTTTTATTTACGACCGGAACCAACTTTATTTTATGATTTTGCTCCCGCAAAAATAAATCCAGCTCAGAGATTGCACAAAAATAGCGTTAACTAACAAGAGTATAGTAGGTTAACCGCAACTTAACTTTTTCTCTCTTTTTCCTTCAGAAAATTAGGCATTTAGAGGAGATAGTGCTCTTTTTATAAAAGCGGACATAACTGGAACGGCATAACTAAAAGCTTCCCCAAGTCAAGCCCCTGTATGAATCTTAAAAAACACTCGTTAAAACTTAGTTGAAAGCCAGAGATTATTTAATCCCAAAGAAATGGTTAAGAAACGCCAATGAAGTGAGAAGTAATTGATATTGCTTAAGATAAAACTGGTCGCAAATATTTTAAAATATACCGATTTCATAAAATTAACGGAATGGGTACGAAGGGCCGACTGTCGAATGGCCGAATGAGTCGAAGGGCAGAATGTCGAATGGCCGAATGTCGAAAGGCCGAAAATGTCGAAGGGTCGAATGTCAAAGGGCCGAATGTCAAAGAGCCGAATGGGTCGAAGGGCCGAATCATTTTTTTGTTTTAAGAAATATACTTGTTTAAATTTATTGTTTTAAGGAATATTTTGTAAATTTTTTATCAAATTAATTAATCCAATTAATTTCTTATGAATTTATGTATTTTATTATGTTTAATCTTTGGATACTCCATCGACAAAAATATTGTATTAATTTTGGTTGTTGATAATTTGTGTTCCACGTATCCAATCAGTGATACATTTTGGTGCAGGAAAATTTTGTCATACGCAACCTGGGACATTCGGCCCTATGGCAGCCTCAGATAATAGGCGTATATATACAAATAGGTTCATGGTAAAATCATTTTGTTTTTCTTAGATATCTTAATCTTACCCCTTTTATTATTATATATAAGTGCTTATACACGACATGACAGATCCAATACTACAAAAGTAATGTACATTCAATTTATATTGATATAATAAGACTTGGTTTTGGTGAAATACCTATTATGTACAAATATTTTTTCACTTAATAGTTAGTTTCAAAAGAAACACAAAATATAAACAACCAAAATTAATGCAATATTTTTGTCGATAGAATATCCAAAGATTAAACATAATAAAATACATAAATTTATAAGAAATTAATTTATATTTGATAAAACAATTTACAAAATATTCCTTAAAACAATAAATTTAAACAAGTATATTTCTTAAAACAAAAAAAATAATTCGGCCCTTCGACCCATTCTGCCCTTCGACATTCGGCCCTTTGACATTCGACCCTTTGACACTTTCGGCCTTTCGACCCATTCGGCCCTTCGACATTCGGCCCTTCGACCCATTCGGCCCTTGGACATTCGGCCCTTGGACATTCGGCCCTTCGACATTCGGTCCTTTGATATCATTACAAATTAACGATATAACATTAATGTTCTTTCATAAGTGATTTTCTCTAAATTTGCTGTGTTGTTTTATAAATCTCGATAGATCTCTATAAATTACCTCCAGACTTTCTCTATTTCTGTGGTTGAATTACAAATACATAATTCAGTTTAATTTTATCCAATATCATTTTATCGTTTTTAATTAATTTCCTTGAATTACACAACATATTAATTGTACATGAAAATCTTGCTTTTTATCCAGATATTCTATCGAGACTGCAGATTTTCCCTTTCATGAGTACGGACACATATTAAAAATTTGTATTTTAGCATGGAAACATACTTTAGTACATCTGCCATTTTCATTTAGTACTATAAGAAACTAGTAGCTGATTTACATTTAATGCTCTATTTTAAAAAACAGAAGATGTACAATAAAATGCATCAGTGTTGTGTGTGTAAGTGCAAAAATACCAGATATAAAGTAAAAATTGAGAAAAAAGGGATTACATTTCACCGGTAAATAAATTTTTATTTGTTTACAAATATTTATAACACTTGTACACAATCATTTTAAATATTTTCGAATTTTTTACACTTATTTTGTACACATCAGTAAATTCACTATGTTTTAAAATGTTCAAAATACAAAATTAAAAAAAATTTATTTCATAAAATTGTAGTTAAAGTAAAAATTTCAAGTTTAATTCACACAAAAATCTTATTTTGACCACACATATGAATCGTCATGGCAACATGACGAAAGCAAAAAAAAAACCATAGGCGTCCCGTTATATTCAATATTAGGGGAGTCTAATGAACGAAATCACATATGAGAAAATTTTATTATAAGTGTATTGAGTGTTTTTAAATTTGTTGAAGTCAGATCTTGCATTCCATATGACTTTATTACAAGTTTTAATACTTTAGCTATGTTCTAAATTGGTATTTTTATGTTCATTATAGTAACTATGAACCATTTTTTACACAACACACATACATAAGTATTATTATTATAATTATTTTGGTTCACTTATAACAATAACTTTTTTATATTAATTATGCTCCTTTTAATATATTTACCCTACGTCATTTACATAAATTATTACTTGCATAAAACCTAAAGAAATATGCGACGCTACTGAAAAAAAACAAAATAATTTGTCGGCCATCATGAATTTTTCGGCCATCTTGGTTTTTGAATTTGCTTCACTATTTTTGTTTAGTTTCAGTTCTCTTTCTTATTTTTCTATGTTTTGGAATAACAAAATATAATAAAAACAACAATGACGTAGCGTTGTCAAAATAAACACAATTCTTAGTGCTGCGAGCGCCAGTATTTTTAAGTGGATGATAAAAGTATGATAGCTACAAAAAAACACAGCAATTATCATTCAGGGTGAAAGCATTTTTCAAAAAAGTAATCGTTTAAGTCGGTAGAAGAAGAAAACCTTGTCACGTTCAATACGAGTCTAGATATGCCTCATTCTAGCATTGCATTTCTAACAGCGATATAAGTCTAATTTAACACACTTTTATAATGTTATATTAAATGGCCTTTGACTTTCAATGTTCGCGTTCAATTTGACTACCAAAACAAAAGTTTAAAACCAAATCCTTGTCGAAACCATGATTTCAACAAAATATTAGTAATATTGAAGCTGAAGATAAGATTATTGATTCCATTATCGAAATTAGTCTTGAATGATATAAAAGATCCTTGAGTCTGGTTTCTTAATACCATCGTAAACAAAGTCATTAGAAAAACTATTAGTGATCCTAAATACGTCCAACCAACGATAATATACGTAAATTATTTGTTTACCATTTTCCAGGTCAAACTTTATACAAACACTTGCATAATTCACATAGATTCATATATTTATTTACATTTTAATATCATTATTAATATCGATTTATTGATGGGGTCATTCCCGTTATATTGATTATATTACATTGAATAAATAAAATGTCCCGAAATCTATCTTTTAAATACGATTATTAATTTGAATTAACGGAAACAATTAAAAATGAATTTCTTCAGGTGAGTCTAGTCTATACAAATAACTTATAATACCTATAAAGGAAATTAGGTTATGTTTCCATAGAAAGTTTGCGCACCAACATCTTTGTCGTTAAAAAAATTTTGTGTTGTTTCACCAGGGCGGCGCGCTTATCGTTTTAACGAAACAGCTGTTTTGATGTCGTTGTTTTCTATAAATGTCAAAGCACCATAATGAAATAACAATACATATAGCGCTTTGACATTTTAATAAAAAATAAATATATCGCTTCAGCGAGTAAAACTGATGATAAACGAAATAATACTATGGCACTATTAACAGCCCGGCGAGATGGTAAGCAGAATCGCGAAGGAAAATAGGCAAAACGGTAGGTCGAAAAACAACGCGAAGAAAAACTCGATGATTTGGCCGTGGTCGGTGGAAAATCTACGTCAAATTAAAAGCCAGTGAAATATATTCTGACAATTCTGGAAACAGTAGTGAAGATAACAAACGAACAGAAAAAGCTATTCGACAAGCAGCTGTTCATCCAGTAATTCTGAAGAAGAAAAAGAGTAAGATTATTTGAAAGAAATACAAGGCTATATTTAATCCAAATATTTATTATAGATCCAATGCAAAACCAGTAGCAGGACAAATAAAGGTTTACGTTTAAATCAAGATTTTACCGAAGGTATGTTTGAAAAATGGAAGAAATTTGCAGTACCTTAAATATTACATTATCTACTTTGGACACAATTTAACAAAAAATTAAGGATATTTAAGGCATAACGTACGAACTCAAAAAAAAGGACATTGAAAAGGTAGCGGAAGAGAAAATCGTTTCTGGGGTCGCCCAACAAATTATGCTATGCGTAAAACTTGTCCAATGAAAGAACGTACAGCTCAATTGCGCGGTGAGGATGATTTGACACGTGATTTGATTATTCAAAGTCAAGAATTAGAAGAATGTGCCAATGAATTGGATACACGTTGCTCAAATAGTATAAGTTCAAATGTCACGTCAATGTGTGTTTAATTTCCCTCTACAAAAATTAATTAAGCTTTATTTTATTTATTAATATTTATAGTCTACAACGACTCAACGAGTACTTAACGAGATACAGAGCATTCACAATGAAAACAGTTTTTACTTTTGACCGATTATGAATTTCCAACATAACGAACAAAAATTTTTGGAATGTTTTAAATTCAAACAAACCTGTAAGTCAAAAGTAAAAAAAATTTCTTTGGGCGTATCCAACGGGTTTAGGCGGAGGCCTCACTAAAAAATGTGAACTAATCTTTCAACAATGCAGCATAATAACATTCGTAGACTGTCTACATCCGCTGGATGAAATCTACATAATTTGGGTTCATAACTTGGACAATTTATCTCGTGTACACATTTAAATTTCTGAAATTTTGTTCGTATGTTGTGACTACCTACTTCTTGTAAATGAATTAGAAAAATAGAAGAAAATGGATAATTTAATGGGAATTCTTAATTGTTTTACGCAAAGCGGAGGCACAAACCAAAATGTAGGATATCTATACGTAGACTCTACATTTTTCTAGTTGAGGTTTTGCATCCATCGGGTGAGGCCTACATTTTTAGTGAGACCTGACCCCGCTGGATACGACCATTGTGAATGCACTGATAATCGGATATCTAATTACGTGCGGGCGCTTAGGTGCATAGCAATTTTTCAGTTGTTCACATTGAAATTAAATAATTTTTTTTCACACTAAACATTGTTAGCAAATAAAAAATTTTAAATTTACATATTTAACGTTAATTAATTTAATTATTATTTTTATAAACATTTTTCTTATATTCATTTAATTTAAATGTAAATGTATGAAATTTAATAAAAACAAACTAATAAAAAAAAGAATTTTCATTTTCCAATATAAAATTTATTTATTCATCTCCATCGAACACAACCTTCTTGGCTTCAAATACACCTTTCCGATTTTTCTTATTGACGCTACCCACAAAATGATAGGCGGCTCGTCTTTGAAGTTGCTCAATATTATCTTCTGGGTCGGCTCATTCCAACACCAATCCTCGACCGTATAAATGCGTAGTCTCGCTTATTGCTTCGAACGCTTGTTTTGCATCCTGTTCGGTTACAAATTCAACAAATGCAAAACCCGCTTGCAGTTAACTTTTGCGGCAATCGAACAGCTTCTAGTATACCAAATAGTACTTTGAATGTATCTCGAATTTTACTCTCTTTCTCCTGGGTATATTTTATTTTGTACCCATTTGTTCGTTATCCGTCATCTTTTTCCTCGGCGAAGTACTATCACCGTGCGTATTTAGCATTCGACCACTTCGATTCAATTCCACTTTTTTCCCGTTAATGTTTACATAGGGAATCTGTTCTGTCAAAGAACCTTTTCTGCATCTTTATGTTTCTTGAATTGAATAAAATCCATAGCCCAAAGAAATAATTTGGTCAGGATTCTCCATGTCTTTTTTCTGGGCGATTTGTATTGAATGAATTCGGCCGTATTGTGCAAAATCGTTGCTTCTTCTGGCTCGTTGTCATCAACACCTTCCTTCCAACGATTTTTTTACTAACCAACTCAAATGGTGTGAACAATTTTTGATTTCATCGTATGTCGTATCGGCGGGTAATTTTCTGTACAATATATTTTTTATACTAAATTTTTATTTTATTTTATACATTGTATGTACATATACAATAAATTTTTTGTATATGTACATTTTTTTGAAATAGATGTTTCGTTAAAATAAAATAACCGTTTCGTTAAATAAAAAAACAAAAAATTTGAATTTTCGTTAAGTAGCTACTACTGCCGCTCTGGTGAAACAACACGGAACTTGAGATGTTGGTGCGCGAATTCTAACCTAACTTCCTTTATAGGTATTATAAGTTATTTGAGTCTATATTATAAACGTCAATACTGAAGAACCATTAAAAAAATTATTGTAGGTTTATACAATACAATAATCGTCGCGGTTATAAATTTTGGCTGAAATGTGGTCTGTTTTTTTTTTTTTTATTTTAGGTTAAAAATAAAAACAAAATTTTATTTTGGGACACGTTCCCATTATGTTTATTAAATTCAATTGTTTAGTTGTTGTGCGTATTATGTTGATGTCAAATTTTTTAATCGAATTTAATTGGATTGAATTAAAAATTGTCAATAATATATTGTGATGCATTGAACTTTTAAGCGTGTAATCGCTTAAATACAATACAATTTAGATGAGGCGTTTTTATCGAAACGATTTTAGTTTTTATTACTATACTATGTACTATATACTTGTATATACAATTTATTAAAACACGATGTTTATTTTAAATTAATTCATGACATGACATCTCTTAATTAGTAATTAGAATTACCATAGATTTTACTTTAAAACAAATTAGCTTATTATTTATTTCCATCTCTTTCTAGTTAACCAACTTACATAATGTGATTGCACTAAAACAGGTGGGTTTAGATTTTTTTTTTGTAATTTATTTATAAATGTGCGTGTTCGATGTACTATATTTCGAATTTGCATATTTTTTTCAAACAAGCGAATTTAAGTTCTAATAATTAATCATAATTATCTAGAAAGTTCTAGACACTTTCTTTGATTGAAACTTTTAATTCGTGTTACAGGTATGGGGATCAGAAAATTGATATTGGTTTGATCCAACAATTCTTCAACATTCCTGTACCTGTAAATCGATAGCCCTCGAAAATATTTATTATGTCGTTGAATTGCATAGTTAGGCCACACCAATAACTTTCTAGTAAAATACGTTATTTCAGTCGAAAATTTAAAGTCACCGGCGACTTTTTCGCTAAATTTCAAGGGAACGAGCCATAGGTGTCATATTTAAATTCTCGACTGAAATGACGTATTTCACTAGAAAGTTACTGGCAACCTTTTTTGGCGAAAACTCCCAATTTCTGATAATTTTTGATTTTATGTTATTGCAGCTATTAACGCTGTGACTTTTTATAAGTCCCGACAGATCTCTATAAATTACCTCCAGACTTTCTCTATTTTAGTGGTTGCATTGCAAATAATTCAGTTTAATTTTATCCAAAAGGACTTTTCACGCTGCATTTTATCGTTTTTAATTCATTTCCTTGAATTACACTAATTATTAATTGTACATAAAAATCTTGCTTTTTATCCAGATATTCTATCAAGACTACAGATTTTCCCTTTCATGAGTACAGACACATTTTAAAATTGTATTTTAGCATGGAAACATACCAAAGTTAATTTTTAGTACATCAGCCATTTTCATTTAGTACAATAGGAAACTATTAAAGCTGAATTATTACCTTCAATCTTTTTGTGCTTTTTCAAAAGAATAGACACACGAAGAAAAGTGCAAATACTACCCATATATAAAAATGAGACGGGCATATTCAAAATTTAATTTTTTCCATTCAAAATGTGTCTTTGATTTTATAACTTTTGAGCAACTTTTACGAAAAAAGACTAACCAGTTCATCTTTTTCAGGTTTTCTCGTTCTTTTTCACCAAAAAAATTTGAGTGTTGCAGTAAATAGTATTGAATAATACTTTTTGAGTATTCCTTCTCATTTTAATACAAACAAATCATACTAAAACTTACCTCTATATTTTAAGTAGAATGTTCTTTTAATAATTTACGGTTTGTCATTTAATAATTATTGAGTTGCGATAAGCGTCATAGCAATTTAGTCGGTAACATAAAACAAGAGATTCCAGGAATTGAGCGGGACATTTCGAATTTGTGAAAGCACTTTGCTTCATTTTCCAAGTTGGATATCAAAATTGTAAGATTTTAGTAGAAATTAACTCCGTCCGCTATTCTAAAAATATAAAGCGAAATTTTTGATTAAGCTGCCTGGCCGAGTCGATTTTCATAAAATGTGAATTTGTTAAAAGGCCAAATTGAACAGTTTGACAATGAGCCATTTAAGGTTGTCAACAATCTGAAGGTTTGTAAGTGAATGTTGGAAGATAAACCAGAAATTTACTAAAGAAACAGAAGTGAATGGCACAGAGGCTTTTAAACCGATATATTTACGAGCTACAGGAAGCCCAAGTATATTTTCGTTTCCCACATTAGTGGAAATATGAATAAAAGACTAATTGATATCCGAACCAAGGTTACTAATTCCGGAAATAAGCATGGTTGACACTAATTCAACAACTTGAAGTTTTTAAACGTCCGATGACCTCAGGTATTTTTTAAATGGAAACCGTCCGTCGAAACAAAATTAATTTCTATTATTAGTGGCAAAGAATAACGTTCCAATGACAAAGCTGTCCCGTGTGGAGTTTTGCCAGTTCCTCTATGTTGCGCCTCCTCGGGTGGTGGATCGGGGAATGCTCGGCAAATATGGCAAGTATCGGGGAAATCAAATACTCGAGGTGGACCAAATCTGGCTAGGCTGGTTGGATTGCAGTTGGAAGGGTTTATATTCGCTGTTTTATGGATCGTGTAAAATTGTATCTTGACTACTCCGGCCACTGGGCGCGGCATGGCTAATGAGATGCTTAGTCTCAAGTATATGTAGTATACAAATTCCGCATTAAGCGATATTCGGTTTGACTCCATAGCCTTTCCTAACCGCTATGATAACCTACTCGTGGGAACGAAAATGTATACCAATATACAGCAGGGGCAGCAAGGCCGCGGTGAGGAATTTTAGTAGTTTAAATGGCTCAGGATGTCCGTTTAGAGGAAGTGGCATCCTGCAAAGGACACCGCCTCAATCGCTAGGAAGGGTGTATCAGAGATAGGAGGACATAAAAAATTAAAATGATCCGATATTTTGGTTGATACCTCTATCAATAGGTTTCGGGACCTGTAATTGATGTGCCAACTTGCATTTGGATTGCTCAATTTTTTCGAAACATTTCATGGAAAATTCAATTTTGAAAATTAACTGTGCTATAGCCCTTCAAATTTTCGGCACCAAAAACCTAAAATGCTGCTGCTGGTGATCTCTCACTTAGACAATATGGCTTAAGAGTATAGAATCAGCGATAGACGCCATTGAAGACCTTAACCTATTCGCACGATGTATTGTACTGCTATAATGACGCTCGATGTCAAATACATATTTGTTGCGTATTTTAGATGAATATTTCAAAAATTGTAGTCTGATTTATGAAATGGAGGAAAGATAACGAAGAATGGCGGTTTAAACCGCCCAGCTTGAGCACCCCAGTGATCGATCTTAGGACCAGATCTCTAGAATGATTTTTATGATAGCTTACTGTGAAGCAAAAAGCCCAATGAGACAAGTATGGTTGGTTATGCGAAATGCCTGATGAGACAAGTTGGGGAACATTGTCCCCAGAGAGTGTTATGCAAATTATGTTCCGTGGAGGGGATGGTTGGAGATATATTGAGGGGTACATTTGATAGGAGCCTTTAAGAGAAGGGGTTCAGTTTAGAGCAAAATTGTTAAAGTGGATGACCCGAAGTAATGTGATAAACAGTTCCACGTCGTCCCAGTAGAAGAGGGAGGTATTTTTAGTCGGTAGTCCGGCAAAGTGTGCCTAAATGCATTTCCACCTCCCACCAAAAAAAAAAATGTAAAAGTTGTAACGCAGCTAAGGGAATGCCACCTATGTAAATGAATGGGGGCACGCATATACACACGTGTGGGTAAAGTTCGACCTACAACAAACGAGAATAGCGAAAATTTATTGTTAAATTTGTGTAATTTAATTAATGGTACAAAAAAGGTGACAGGTGACTTTCATACTTAAATAAATCAAAGTTTTCAAATTATTTGTTTTATGGTTACAAATCTATGTTTGATTTTACATTATTCCGTGGTATTTTAGAGCGACAGCGTTTAATTCGTTAAAAATGAGTTTGATGAACTGAAATAGTTTATTTATGGTAATCTTGTGTGAGTGATGTCATCTAGGAATTAAAATATTTTTTCATATTTACAATTTTCATCTCCTTAGCATGTTATTTTGCTTAATGGTTAATTCAGGCCTGGTCCGACCTAATGATTAAAGAAGACGCAAACTCTCAATTTATTCATTATTCAAAGGATAAACGAATAAAGAAATTTCATAGCCTTCTGACGAGAAGACTTTAATTTCTACAGTGAGGATTTTGGTTGCAAAATGAGGATTGAGAAACCACTAATCCGAAGGCAGGTTGCATGCATTAAAAAACCTAATCTAAAGTATAATAATTTCAACTTAACCATGATTTCAATATAATATGTCATATTTAACTATGGTTTCACACACAATTTATTGATGTTACTCCATTTTTAGTGTGTCCAACCTACATAGTTTCATTTGTAAAATTCAAAAATCATACTTTGTAGTTAAATCGAAAGGAGCTTATTAGTAAAAAAAATGAAAACCCAAAATTATGTTGACATTGCATGTCCAATATTAGTTACACCACACAGTAATCAAATTGCAATCGCAAAAATTAATGATGCAAGACCCAACAAAATTTACATGTCAAACATTAATTTAATGCTCATTACCATAAACAAATAAAAATTATTATTTATCACAGTGAGAATTTACTGTTTACAAGTAATCAAATGAGGTGATGGACGAAGGCGACTATAATCAGAAGTATCGCATCGTATATATTTTGAATTCTATAAATACAAAAAATTTATTTGCTTTTCCAATTTGCATATGTGATTTTGATTTACTAGAAATGATGGCAAAAAAAAATTCAAATTTTCTTAGATAAATCTTAAAGACGACACATAATTTTTAATTTAAACATTTCTTCTACATATTGATTAATATTAACATTATAATACTAAGATCAATAGTTTGAGTATTTATTTATACAAAAAAATATTCAATTTGTTTTTTTTTTGTTAGTCGATTTACGTCTTAAGACCTTAAGCTTTTAGCGTGCGTGCAAACACATTTGGAAGACGTTTCATTTAAATATTAAAAATATCTAAAATGTTGATGCTTTTTGCTACATATGTATATGGTGCATATCCTGACACATTATGTTGTTTCTGTTCGACAGGAAATGTGCAATAAATAATACAAGTATCTGCACACATATAGATAATATCTATAGTCACATGTGGTATGCTTTTGTCATAAGTATAACTCTTTCGTTTACATAATTTTTTTCTAAATGGTAATTATCATCGTCCACATAATGATTTTGGGTAATATTAACATTTTGATGGATTTTTGATAGATCTAGTTGCTTGAAAATTTTACGATACGAAAAACCTCAAAATATGGCAGTTCGTAGCAGAAGGAAGCAATCAACGGAATTTACATTAACCGAATAAATAATTTAATTCATTCAAGCTTGATCAAATTTAACGAAAACTATGCCGCAAATATGGCCAAATAATTTTTTTACCAATCTAAGCCCGGTACGTTGCTGAAGTGAAATAAATTTTTTCATATAAAAATGAGGGTTTTCGTGTTAGAATACAGATGTCTCTATTTTATCTCTACACATTTTTCACTTCATTTTTATCTTCCCGGACTACAAATGTGAAGCTAAATTTTGACGTTTCATCATTTGAGGTTGTTGTTTTTCAATCGCCTATTGCATTCAATTTTAATTTTGTTTTTAAATTCAAAATTGAAATTATCTGATGTAATATTTTACGAGAATCGTCAAACTAAATTTTCACGTCAGACAAGTGAAAATTTCATTTCACTTGAACAGCGTACTAAGTAGGAGTTAATATATGTAGATATTCTCCACACTTAAAAATATTCAAAATATGATTTAAATTATGATTATAACATTCAAGTGTTTGCACCCCCATCTCTGATTCAATAGATAAACTATGACAATACAAAAAAAAAAACAAAAAGCAAACGAAACTTGAGTGAATCAAAACAAATAAGACCTTGATGAAAAATATTAATAATAAATAATTGCAAAATAAATAAAAAAAACAAAATAAAATTGGTGATTTCAAGGTTGGAGTAAAATGTAGAAAACTACAATTTTAACCACTCACTATAATAGAATGAAGATTCCGATTTATCCGATTTATGCGTACATGGTAACGGTAAGAAAATTACCCAAAACAGCTAAGAATTTCTCTTGGCTTGACGAATACAGAAACGCACGCTCTACAGTTGAACAAGTGCTTGTTTCTTGAATGTACAGTTTATTACAACAAATACCAACATACATTTGCGGGATGGCACGTAAAGTGTTTAATATAAAAATGTATAGCAAAGTGTTTAAGTATGAATGGAACGTTTGGCAAATCAACGGGGATTTAAATTCTGTTTTACAACCAAAACCATGTTGTACAATACAATGAAGCTCGAGTTATGTCATTATTATTATATTTGTTATTAAATTGTTATATTTTTTTTATTTTTAGTTTACAATTTTGCTGTTTGTAGGAAGTTGCGGCTTGTTTTTGGATAGGTATTAGTTGAATAAAGTTCCAAACAATGTGAATGTGCGCAGCTGTAATTTAAATAATGCTTTGAAAGTGAATTTTATTGATAATTCGAATTTTAATTTAGTTTTTTTCAACTCGCGAAATATGTTTAACAAGTTAAGCTCAGTATGCAGCTCGAGCTAAGATAAATTTTCCATTCAAATTTGACGTAGAATTTAGCTAGCTAAATAAAATAATTTTTTTTTTAGCTGACAATTTCGCTGAGCGGTATGCATCTTTGCGTGAAAAATTTGAGAGAATATCAGTTATTTCATTCAAATCTAGTTGCGCCACTATACATTCTCCGAACATTTTAGTCGCAACTTATCTCACAAGGACTCATTCGGCCCTTTGACATTCGGCCCTTCGACATTCGGCCCTTTGATATCAATCCACCTTTTATACCTACGTTATAAAATTTTCGTATACCGAAAAATTCACGAACATGCAAACTCAAAAATGCGATATCTCGGCGAAAAAAAAATATATTTGAGCAAACTCAACGGAATTTGAAAGAAGAAGACTTGTACTATAAGATCCCACAGATGGATTTTTGAAGAAAAAAAAATCGCGGTGCTAGATAACCTCAAATATGTCATAAAACTGTGTTTTTGCACTTTTAGATTAGAATATCTCATAAACCTTACGTGATAGAGCAATTTTGAGCCTATATTCGGATTCAGCGTGAAAAATTACTTCGGAAATAACTATTCATAGTGGTGTGTAAAAAATAAGAAAAACTCGGGTTTTATAGAATGGGATTTCTGGGGTGACGTACACGTTTGGTACCAACTTTTCGGATTCATGAAAATTATGACAAGCAAACAATTTTATCATTAACTTTTATCTTAAACAAGGCAAGTTAATGTCCTTAATCGCCTTATTAAAATATCAAGATGTTTCTTTTTTAAATTAATGCTAATAAAAAACCGTACGCCTCAATTTGTTTTAGTCCCAAAAACATAAAACAGAACTCAGTCGGAAATTACGTTCGGATATTTATGTATACCATAAATACGCTGCTGTAGTCAAGAAACTTTTTATTTAATTTATCGATTAAATCTTATTTATATTTTACAAGCTACATATACAAAAACAACTTTACAACTTGTATCCCATTCCAATTATAGATCCTATAAGATACCGCCTATATCTACAAAATAAACAGATGTATCGTCATCATTTTACCTCTATAAACACTCGTTTACTACCTCATACTACTAAAGTTCATTCAACTTTTTTTTCAAGGAACTTAAAATTGTCTCTCGATTTCATTTTTCGTAACGTATAAACGACAAGTATTTATATTAAACTACCACAGAGATGAGGTACTTGCTCGCTATTGTTATCTAATTACTTTTGACATCTCGAAACAAAAATTAACAACAACAATAATAATTAAAATTTAATGCAGGAAAATATAAGGAGCAATAATTACAATAATTTCCCAACCCCAGAACGAGGGGATATTTTTTCAATGGGAAACAAAATCTTAAATTCTCAAGTAACTTTAAAAATTGTGTGCTTAGAGATATAAAATTTGCATACGTCACACGTTAAATTATATTTATTTTCCCATTTTCCTTAGAATATAAATAAAAAACGCGAATTTATGTACATATCCTATAACACATACATACATACATAAATAAATTTGTATACAATGAGGTGCAATTTTTCATAATTTGTCCATACAGCTTTTCACATTTTTTCGTTTTGTTGGGTTCGAAATGAAATATTGCACCGCTGAATTATGATTTAATATTTTAATATGGTGGGTGGCTTAACTGTAAAGACTAAAGCCTAAACAGTGTATAATATTGTATATAGGGGAGTTTTAGTGGGGTTAGAAAAAAAAATCTTTTATTGCGTTTATTTTGTTTTTGCTTACTTGAGAAAACTGGAGCGCATTTTTACTTGAGAAAACTGGAATAGGGGATCCGCTCAAAACGGGATATTTCAAAACGCGATGTGTAAGCAAATGCAATTTTAAAATTATTTTTGATAACCTTTTGGAATATGGACATGTGGAAAGTGATTAGACTATTTTTGGTGGACTTAAATGGTAGGAAGTTTTTTAAAGTACATACAAGGTGTCCGGGTTTGGGATGCTAATCCATTAAGGGATGATTCCTTGGTTCATTCTGAGAAAAAAATCGTATCGGGAGGGCGGTCCATTTTTGACATCCTTATTGAGATACATAAGGTGTTTAAAAAATTTGGTTCAGAAAAATAGTACACCCAAATATTAAACTGTAACTTCCAAAATATTTATCGGAGAGCAACCGCAACTTAGCCTTATTTGACTGGTAATTGTATAGGCTATTATTAGGATTTAAGTGGTTATCTTGCATCTGCGAGATGAACTTCAAAATTTTCAAAGATTAGTGCACTAATCTCGATTAGTCACGAATCCTCAAATAAAACGAGATTAGCTAATCTACAACTTGACACACTACAGCTAATCTCGAAAAAATCAGCGCTTAGCTAATCCCTAGTGTAACAAGGGTATTAGTAACTAACTCGACCCCAGTATAAATGTAATAAATTTCTTCAAGTTTTTTTATCGTCAACAACAGCGAAATGGCAAAACATAACCTCAAACATTAATTTTTTATGACATTTCATAATAATTTACTAATTAAACTACGTGAAATAGCCTCCTGATAATTTGCTAATAGCCGCATTGATAAAATTTATATCATGATAGAAAATATTAGTAGATTTGCATAGTGTAGACTCTGGGTTTAAAAGCTGTAAAAATCAAACCAAGTTAAATAAAAATTAGTAGATTGAAAAAAAAAATTAAAACAACAAATTATTAATATGTGTTTTAATTTCAATTTTAATTAAATAGTGATAAACTTGATCAAACATGTCGCACGCCATATGGCGCATCATACTATACCGAAAATCAATGTTTACGTGATTGATTTCAGTCCGGAAAACGACTCATTATGGTACAGAAAAAAATGTCAGGAAAACGAGCGATTACAGTACAGAAAAATATAAAACCAAACAAAAAGAAAATAACTAGGGTAACTTGATAATTTGAAAATCATTTGGATTGATTTTCTTTAAATTTCAAAATTCAAACTCATGTTTTTACTTTAAACTTTAATTTTAAATGAAAAAATCGAATTAATGTCCCATGTAGTATGAAATAGAACGTTGTACGTTACACGTACGTTAAATGATTGTTACAGTACCCGTTCAAAATTCTGGACTCGGCTCCTTCGTCGCCTCGTCCATAAACCACAGAAAAGAATGAACAGATATGGAAGTTCCATGTCAAGTATTTACATAGAAATATTCAATCAAAAAAATGTATTCCTGCTCTAATCTAACCAGTTAAGACCGAGACAATATAATTAAATATTACATATTTCGCTTCTCTTCTTTGTATAAAAAACAAAAAAGAAGAGAAGCGAAACATATTATTGTAATATATGTTCCCTGTCTTAACTGGTTAGATTAGAGCAGGAATACATTTTTTAGATTGAATATTTCTATGTAAATACTTGACATGGAACTTCCATATCTGTTCATTCTTTTCTGTGCATAAACTTCGAACTCGTACTGTAACAACTCATTTACTGCCCTTGTGACGTAAATAACTATTTTATTTTATTTTAAAACGGTATTTCATTGTGGCATAACGAATTGAGAAATATAAAATTTAGTTTCGTATAAACAATAAATATAAAAAATAAGAAAAAATTTGTACAAACTGTATTCAACATTTAGGCTGATACTAATATACAAATTTCTAAATTTTGGTTTCATTTAAACTATACAAATTAAGTTTTCTCAATTGTCTGTAGTCCTACGTTAATAGGTCGTGTCTCGGACACAAGCTCGCCGGTTTTTTTTTTGTACTACATACATGACGCAAGATTATCCGATCGTTCTTTAAAACGGATCCCGGCCGTTACGGCATATTTCATTAAGAAATGTGACAGTACAGCACGTTTCAGTATGGCATATTTCAGTAAGTCATATGGTACACTACGGTATATAATACACTTTGTGATATTTCATTTCGGCATATTTTAATTTAGCATATTATGGTATACTAGCTAGGGCATGTTTCATTAAGGCCTATAGTACACTATGGCATATGGTACACTACGGCGGGTTGGCTACCTTATCTAGAAAAAAATAACAAAAAAAGAAACAAAAAAAATCAGAAAACTAAAATCCAGAAACGCAATTATCAAAGTGCGGACCAAATTAAAATTTATAAAATGTCTATCGAATTTGACTTTTTCCGTAAAGTTCTTAAAATGTATTATGATAATTTAAATTGGTTCTTCAACCGTTCAGACACAGATCAAAGAAATTGTATCACTCATATCGCTTTTACTGATAGATGTATCACAAATGTTTCAAGTGATGTCAAAACTAAAGTCAAAAATTCCTATAAAATTGAATTTTTTTCATTTATTTTAAACAAAATATTTTTTCTGGATTACTTTTCCGGTAATTTCTAAATTTTTTCGGGATTTTATTTTTCTGGATTTTTTTATGCAAATGTAGTGACCCCACTGCGGCATCTTTCAGTATGGCATATGGGTATAAAATGTTACATTTTAAGACTTGGCTATTTCTTAACCGAGTATAATTAAATTTCTTCAATTAATAGAATTTTCCCCCACATATTGTAATTTTCCTTGACTTAACAAAATGCTCCTTCACTTAAAAGAATCATCCTTAAAGGCTAGTACTCAGATCGATTTCGCGCGAAATCTTCATACGATTTTACAAATGTGAAATCAGAAACGAAAAATTTCAGTACTCAGTTCCACAGCGAAAACAAGGTTATTTCAATGCATCACAGATGGCGCGCTTAAAGTCTCCAAATATTTTCAAGCGAAATTAATGTAGCAATCCATTATTTTCTCGTGAAATTTTGAGATTTGTGTTTTTACGTTATTATCGAGAGTTTATTTTATAAAGCTGTTATCAGGTGTATCAAGTGACAAAAAAACACTTGATGAACACTTGAACAGCTTCATAAAATATAGTAAAATTATGTCAAAAAAAAAAAAAAATCTCCAAAAAAAATTTAATTTCTATTTCGCACGAAAATAAATAGATTTTTGGAGACTGCGTTAAAATTTCGTTTCGTTTTGATCTGAGTACTAGCCTTTACTTTAGAAAATTTTCCTTCACTTAATTTCATTCACTTTGATTCGGTCTTTCGACATTTTCGGCCTTTCGTCACGTCCTTCTGATCCGAATCGGTTGATTTTTGTTTCATCAGACCAAACGGCTTTTGCCCAACCCTTCAAATCGATGTATTGGTATTTTCGTACAAATTCCTCCGCTGAAGTTAGCTTTTCGCAAGTGTTTGCTTACTACTTCAGCCGAAACTTAAATTTGATAGTCTTGACGAAGTTTTTTGTTTATTTATAGGGTGGATGTGTTTAACCTTGCTGCAGTAGTCGAAGAATTTCAGAGGTTTTTGTCACATTTACGGGCTTCATCTGTTTTTAAAGTTAGGATTAGTTTTATTTTATGAATTTTATCAAAAAAAAAATTGTCTTACCCAAATTTATTGAAAAGACACTTACGGGCAGAAAATTAAAATTTTAATTTCTCTAACAGTAAACAAATTGCGTTCCGCACACAAAAATTCTACTGCTCAACTAATTGATCACGCACCGTTTTCAACGATTCTCTTTTGTTTTGCATTGAATTGCCGTTGTTTTTGTTTTCAAGTAGAATGAAAGGCACGAGAATGAATTTTTCCGTTGAAACATGTGATCAACAAGTTGAATCACTGTATTGCCTGTGAATTATTTTATGTCCACTCTGAGTTCAAAAGTATTTTTACTCTTGGTTTTTATTTATTTTAATTAATGAAATGGTGGCGTTTATTTTAAATATTTAGCTAAATATCTTCAAAGGTTTATGAGCAATGCTGACAATCACGGAAAAGCAAAAAAATCTTAAACAAATATTATAATGGATGCTGTTGCAGAAGATCTCATGATTGAGAAATATCAAAATCCCCCCGTACTTTAACCCGAGAGTCATACAAAGTGTATCGACTCCAAAAAATGAAAAATTTCCTTGAGTTTTCTCTGTGGTAGTTTGGTTTCATACTGAAAAGCTCGCACGAACAAAAAGTTCGGTCTATTCATCAGGTAGCTACGACCCTACGACCAAACTACAAAAATACAATTTTAACTTCATACATTAAGTATGAGGCAAGAACGTACTGACTTAGCGAATTATATTCACTAAATCAAAACTCAAGGAAAACCCTCATTTCTGTGTGTAATATTATTGTTAATATATTTTGTCTATAAATAGCCGAAAGAATCTATTGAATTTAATTGAACTTTCTGAAAATTTCTAGTTTTCTAAATTTTCTAAATTATATAAAAACAATTTTACCAAATTTTTTATTTTGAAAATTATTCTTAAAATTCTAATTTCCTAATACATATCGAAATATTGAAATAGGTAATTAAATAGGGACATTAGATAATTTCTAAATTAAATAATTCCAAATTCCTAAGCACCAAAAGTTCTAAATTTAAAAATTAGGATTCGTTAATTCGTAAATTTTTAGAGCAAATTCGTAAAATTGTTTAATTCAAGCCCTATTTTCCTATGAAAACATTCCTAAATTACAAAAATATTTAGCTTTTAATTTTTCAAAATTGTTCTAAATCTCTAAATATTCCAGAATTGGTAATTTTCGAAACTTCTTACAATTTTCTAGTTTCTACAAATCTTAGCATTTCATAACCTCTATTCTGCAATTTCCTATATTTGTAAATTTCGAAAATTCCTTGACTTTTAAATTCACAAACACCAAATTCATGAAAGCCTTTGCATCATTATTAAGTCAAGTTCACTCGCCTTTTATTATAATGTAAGAATAAAATTAAAAATACAAGTACCGATTTTTTAAGACAGATGTCGTAGTGTTCTTGGCATTAATAATTGTTCATAAATTTTGTGGTTTAAATAAAAAAATTCTGCAGTTTTAACCTCTGTTAAAGATAAATTTATTATTTTACTCATCACGCGACGATCATCTAATTTAAATATTTTGCCACTGATTTTATATAGCGCTAGTCACCAGTTTGAGGTCTCTTAAAATATTACTTCTTTAAGCTAACAGTTTTATGAGGGACGACTCACAGTCATAACATCAAAAAGCAATATTCAAGCACAATATCATGACAGTACCGATATAACAAAATTACATTTAAAATTACAAAATTACATTTAAAACAATTAAACGAATATCTTCTTGTGTGTGCAAAATTACATTTAAAACAATTAAACGAATATCTTGTATATTTGACAGTTTCTAATTTGTTATAGTTCTGAATTAATGGCAGGAAAATGCTAATTTCACCACCTGCCTAATATTCTCGTGAAATATGATGATTTTTTATTTGTTGATGAAACAGTATCATAAAATGTGTTTATGTGTGCTAAATTTGAATCCTTTAGTGGTTAAGCATACAACATTCTTTGTAATTGTGCGCCACAATGTCTGAACTGAGTTTACCATACTCATCATCATACATATGTCGAATAAACAAGTCGCACAAAAATGTCAAATGTGAATGAAACGAAAATGGAATTAAATGTACATTTTCCAATTTTCCACTTTAGAAAATTTGATAAATAAAAATATTAAAGTTTATTTACATTTTATACGGATTAAAGTGATGATGAAATAAAATTTTCCCTCCCATGATATTTTAAGCACATCAAATTTAATAAGTTAAGTGTACATAGATTTTCATGTAGCGATAAGAATTGTAACAACCGCTTGTGGTTGTTATGTTTTATTTAATCTAAAATCTGTAATTGCGGTTGGAAATCCCAACAAGGTTGCATGTTTATCCACTGCGCTGCCTAAAATCTCTTCCACTACACGTCATTCTTTCTTTGGCTTAATTTGTAATAGAAAATATATTTTTTTTTTGGTAGAGTGTACCCTTTAGCATTTTATACTTCTCCGTATTTTGGTCGGTTACTCGATTCGTTTTATCATTTTTTGTTTGATGGTATGTAATGACGTGTAGTGGTTGGTGTGTTGCTTCATCTGTTTTGTTTTGGTTAGCGCGTGGATTTTCCATGTAAATGGAATGTTCCAGTGATTAAATTAATTAGTATTGGTGTGTGCGAGTCGATTTTTGGGTGCGGTTGTATGTATATACGCCACCCGAAATCTATCGGTCGGGTCATGGTATATTTTTTTTTCTTTGGTAAATAATTTTTTGGGTGGGGATAAAATTTTTTGGTACACGTCGGGTTTATTTTATTTTTTTTAGAGTCTAGTTTTGAATTTTAAAATAGAAAAAGCTCTCGTTCGAATATTGAAAAAAAAAAAAAAAATCAAGTTTTGGACTTAAAAGAGTCAAGTGATGGTGGTGCTGAAGATTGTTAGATCAGTCCACCCAAAATTTATTAAAAGTTAAGTCGAGTCGTTACATAATAAATTATTTGTGGATTAATTATACTGTGAAAATTAATTTTTTTTTGGACATTTATGAAACAAGATACCTATTTCGATTAATAAAAATAAAAACTTTTTGATGTATATAATGAAACATTTATGTTACATTGGATAAAATTGTTTAAAAATGTATAGAAAATTGTTTGGTGATAAATAAAAAAAAAAAAACAAAAAAAAAAAAAAAAGAAATTGATAATAAAACGAATATTGTTTTTAATGCGTAATACCTGGATCAACCATTCCTGAAAGGTTATTGAATTTTTTTTTTTTCCTCGTTACGGTTCGAACAGTTAATGAACCAGGAAAATATTGTGTCCAATAGACCTGCATAACTGTGGGTTATTGCGTGGTTGGAGTAATTGTTTTTGTGGCAGCTAACCTTGCTGTGGGTTGAGGTTCGAGTTGAGGGGGAAGCTGCATCAGTTCCTGCGTCGGCGCTGTTGTAGCTGTTATTGTGGGTCGGTCGGGCCTAGAATTTGGTGTTGTTCAGGTAAGGTGTCACCGGACAAAAATATATAATAAGTCTGGGACACCGCGTGGTTTTTTTTATTTTTATTAAAAATTTGTGTGAGCCAAACTTGGTTTTCGGGGTTGTTTTGTTTTATTACTATATTTTTATTTTTTTTTTTTTTTAAATAAATTTTTTATATATATATATAAATATTTTTTTCGCGGGTTACAGGTTTCGGGTGGCGTCGCATATGACACACCCCAAGATCGATTCGCACCACATTTTGTTTTTATTTTTTTTGGCTAACGTTTTCATTTCAAATTTCTTTCATTTCATTTTTTTGTTTTCATTTCGTTTTTTTTCCGATTTGGGGTTTTTATGCGTAATTGCAGATTTTTTTTATGATTTTTGGTTACATTTTGATTTAAAGTGATGTGTTACTAAATAGTTCATTGTGATCGCGTGAGGATGGGCGGCCTTATGCTGACCTAGGCCTTGAGCAGGGTCGCCGGAGTGGCACCGGCGTCCCTGTCGAACGCAAATTTTGTTTTTATGATTATCTACCACTGTGGTCGTGGCACAGTAGAATAATTTTCTTGTCCCCTTCGTTTTATCTCTATGCGGTTTTCAAGCATAGCAATATGTCTGGTAACCCCCACGCCTAGCGGCGAGCTTCAGCCAGTGCAATACCGCAACCAGACCTCTATTGCTATGTTCTGTTTAACAAAATCCCTTTTGGGGGATTTTGTTACAGTGGCGCCCAAACTTCGGCTAATTTTTTTTTTTGATTTTCGTCTTCAATGTCACAATTTTTTTTTCAGCTTACTTGTTGTGAGTACCACGTGCAAAGTCCAACGCTTGCGTTGTTTGAGCTTGCACGGGTGCTCACATCAATGTTTTCTGCCCGATCAACATTCAAATCTGCATTGCAACCAGCGTAAGCTGTTTGATTGCATGCAGATGAGAATGTTGATCCCTATTCTCAGCTCGTCTGATGAATGGGCTTACCATTTCTGCCATGTGGCATTGATTGTGGTTAAGCTCATTCTTCTTTCGTTCTGAGTTTAGTCTTTTTAAATTTTTAAAGTCTTCGTACCCTATAATTAATTAATTTTTTCTATTTCAGTCCGACTACCTACATGGGGAGGGATCACAGCATGTTCTAACCTTTGGTTATTTGATCTTGCTGGATCGCTCGTCATGTTGGTTCCATGTGTCATGGGTGTTGGGATCGCGAACTTGTTGTTTCCACCAATGTGGTGTTGATTGGACAGTTCGTGATCGCAGTACTCATTGGCACATCTTTAGTCAATTTCTACTTTCAGGTAAAAATTTTATTTTTCAAATTTTTTTGTTCAATTCTAATTAAACTACTGGGACCACAGTGGTAATTTTTATTATTTTTATTATTATAGCGTTCGTGTCTGGCTCAGCATGGGGCCGTGATCATCTCTCGCGTGATCACATTGTGTATTTTTTGTACAAGTAATACGCTTTACTTATTTTTCTTTTGCTTTTTCATTTTTTTTTTGGGAATTTTTTTTTTTTTATTGGTTGTTTTCAGTTTTGGTTAATGGAGCAGCTAAAATACTATTAATAATTTTGGTCAGTTCATTTTTTTTATAATTCTATTTCGGTATTTTGATTTTTTGTTTTTGGTTATATTTTGCGTGCGAATGAATTCAGGCAATAATAATCTACCGTGGGATAGACCGGCAAGTGCGGTTGTTCATACAGTGTTTGAGTCGAGTGATAGTAGTGCTTTACCGCGGATAAGTCCTTGGGATAACCATAGTAATTTTCCAGCTCCTCAATCCTTCCGACTTGTTGATATCTACGTGATTATTATAGTTATAATTTAAAAAGTTCATTCTAATTTTCATTATTTTGTCAAATTATTTTCATTAATTTTTTTTTCGGTTTTGGGATATTGATATTTAAATTAATTTTTTTTTTCGGTAATTTTTTGGTATATACATATATATATATATATATATATATATATATATATAAATATAATTCATTTTCTTTATTTTATTTTTTTTTGTCTCTCACATTCAGTTCAATAGTAAACTCAGTAAACATAAATTCTTTTTGTCCTTTAAATTATATTGAGGTATTAAGCAACACTTTAGATTCCAACACATTACCTTGGGATAGACTGGCGAGTACGGATGAGAAAAAGGTTTTGAGTTGAGCGCTAGTTCAGTATTGACGCGAGTGGTCCAGTGGATAGTAATTTGTGCTCGCAGCTCCTCAAACAGCCCGGCTTGTGGATATCTACTTGGTCATAGTGAGTTTAATTTGAGATTGGTGCTTCAATATATGTTTTCAATAAATTTCTTTAAATAATTAATTAATAATTTAAAAAAAATTTTTTTCTGCTTTAAATTAAGTAATTCTATCTTGTTTTTTCATATATATATATATATATGTATATTCAAATATTTTTATATTTAATTTTTTTGGTGGGTAAAAAATTTTTTTTTTGTAATCTCTTCAATTAAATAATTTGATTTTTTTTGTGGTTGAAAGTGCCAGTATCGCTGGTTTTCATTTATTATTTACGTTAAATTTTAATAACTTTTGGTTTAGGTAATTTTAATTATAACTATAATCTATTCAGTAAATATAAGTTGGAAATTTTTTTTATTATTTAAATATTGTTAGTTTACATTTATTAAAAATTAATTCTCATTACTTTTAAAATCACGTTTAAATTCCATTTTTGATTAAGTCCTTTTTCTTTCTCGTTAAATTCGTTGTTGCGTGTTAAAATGGATATTTCACATCTTAAGGCTGATGAGATTGAAGTAGAATTTTTGCTTCGATCTATCCAACCCAATACTGAGGAAGCGGTGAATGAATTAAGGAAGGCGTTGGCCGCAGAGCGGGATGGTACTCAGGACAAACCGATCGAGATGCACAATCGAGCTAAAAAGAAACCCAATGAAGAAATTCTCACTTGTCAAAGCAAGGTGCAGAGTCTCCAACAAACCTTTATTGGTATTGAAAATCTAGACGTAGAAGATCAGGTTCGAACAGCTCAGCGTCTGCGGTCGCGGTTGCTTCATGTACATGATCGTTTGGAAAGAGCTACTCAGTCTCCTACATATGGACAGCAGGCTCAAATTATTTTAGATATTTGTATTAAATTGCACACGGCGTTAGATCAGTATTTAACTGACCCTACTTTACTGGATCAATCTGTTGAGTCCGCTAAAGGTATTGATGGAGGTCAAGCGTTGGTATTTCAGGAGGTATATCCGGTAGAATCAAAACTGACCATCCCAGAAGTAGTGAGTAAATCCCAACCTAGTCCTGCGGGTAAGATTAGCAACTCGGTACTGCATCCTTCAACCTCTAACACCATTACCACGGCGGATAAGGCAGTTAACTCTAGTGACCAAGCAGAACTTTTAAAATCATTAATGCAACAAGTGCAATTTCTCACCAATCAGCTTTTAGTAAGACAGACTGCTCCAATTCCTTCGGGGGATAGCATTCCTGTAGTATCCGGGGTTAAAAGTTCTGCTGACGAATATCCTGGCGGTCGTTCTTTGCCAATGGACCCGGCTGTCGTAGCGGCGAATCAAAATATTCAAAAATCAGCCCAAGTTCATTTTCCACCAGCACATACCTCTCAGGGAGGACTCGAACAGTTAAATGATTTCCTTGGTTTAACGTCTTCGCATTTGGAACCTGTCTCTAAAGAGCGTTCATCTCCGGAGCAGGCCACCCAACGTTCCAATTTTCAGTCAGCACCAGATGTTAGAGATCTTCATAATAGTACTTTGAATCCCGTGCCTTCAGCAATTCATAATCCATCTACTCAATATAATCCTGATTTCAATAGACGTTCTTTATCTCGATGTGGGATTTCCTACACAGGTTCACCTTCTGGTATCACTGTGGACATGTTCCTTTTTCAGCTGGACTCTGTAGTGAAATCCAACAATCTATCACCTTCCTCTGTACTTCTGGATCTGCATCTTGTCCTGAAAGATGTGGCACTGCAGTGGTACTGGACCTACCGCAGGTATAATCCTTCAGCACCTTGGGATAGCCTCCGATTAGCCTTCCAAGAAAGATTTAAAGATAGGCGTACTCCCTACGAAATTCGTCGTATGGTTGAGTCTCGCAAACAGTTACCTAACGAATCATTCTTGGAATTTTATCATCACATGTGGAATTTGGCCCTGCAGTGTCACACCCCTTACAGCGACGATGAATTCATACAACTACTGATGAACAATATGAAGCCTGTCCTTCAGTATCATCTTACTGATCGACACTTCTCACATATCAATGAGCTCATCAAAAGTTGTACTTCATGGGAAGATTCGCTAAAACGTTTTCGTTCTCCACCTGATTACTCGATGCACCCTCGTCGTAGTATCAATGAACTCGGTGTTGAGAGAATGTATGATTCAGAACCAGTCGTTTCAATTTCTAATCCATCAGTTCCATCCGCAGATACGTCAGGAACCGCATATCGCGTTCCATCTGGTGTTTTTGTTCCGACGTCCGAATCTGTGCAACATATTTCTGCGATTAGTCCAAGTCATTCTTATCGTGCTCCAATGGGAACGACTATGACAAACTCTAAGTCTTTTAAACCCTCCTCTATTTCTCCTTCAACTAATGTAACCAATACCTCTAGATCTGGCCGTAATTACATTTGCTATAATTGTTCTGATATAGGGCATGGTTTTCAAGACTGTCCTCGTCCTCACTTGGGTGCCTTTTGCTATCGTTGTGGTCTCAAAGGCACCATTTCAACAAATTGTGTTCGTTGTGCGGGAAACCAGATCAGTGGTTCATGGAGATCGGGGAACCAGGAACCACAGACCATCTCAACCCCAACAATAATTACCAAAGTAGATGCAGTCAGCAATACCGACCCAGCGTTTCGGAAGAGACTGATGCCAGATGGAAAGAATCAGTCGAACCAGTGAAAGTTCGCGTTGAGTCCTTTGACTCCGCAATCTCTTCTGGATCTGGTTCAGCTGGTTCCGACCTAATGGTATCGGACTCTTGCTTGCCTGTTTCTCCACCTGAATGTCGAGTAAATTCCTTTTCCAAATTGGAACACTCCATTCCTTCAACTTCTTCATTTAACAATAGTTCTAATTTTTCTGATTCCGTTCCGTCTCTCCCCAACACTTTTGGGAAACTCATCTCAGCTCAGTTACTTCGCTCAAAAAAATACTGGGAGCAACGTCGGATTTTGCGATCCTTTGTTGTTTCTTCAGTACTCGGTTCTGAGACAAGCGATAAACGGCCTTATGCCGATATTCTTGTCAATGATGTTCCATACCGAGGTCTATTAGATAGTGGAGCGAATGTAAGTGTGTTGGGTTGTGGTTCTGAAAAGTTGTTGGCGGACAACAACCTTCATATTCATAATTTTCCTACTTCTATTCAGACTGCGAGTGGTCAACCTCAGAACGTCATTGGTTATATAAATGTTCAGATTAGCTTTAACTCTCAATCTCATTACATGCGCTTCTTTTTAGTACCTTCTTTAAAGCAATCTCTCTATTTAGGGATTGACTTTTGGAATAAATTCGGCATTACTTTGCAAATACCTGCGTTGAGTGAATTACCGGACTCCGCAGAACTATCTAAGTCTCCTGTTATACAAGAAAATGTGTCCAGTTTAAATTCTTCAAGTGACAATTCGGTTCTACATATTGATCTTAACTCTTCAGCTTTTCAGGACGATGAATATGTACAACAGATCAATCGAGTACAACTATTAAAAGATTGCGATCACAACTTCAAAATTCGTGATAATAAACTCTTGATCTTACCTTCCTACGCTTCTCGTTATACGTCCACTGATTTGTCTGAATGGAAGTTAGTAGTTCCGTTGTCCTTGACTGCAAACTTAATTGAACTGGCTCATTCTTCTCCTACTTCTGCTCATATGGGTATTAAAAAAACTGTAGAACGACTTCAACGGCAATTTTTCTGGTTTGGTATGACTAAACAAATCAAACTTTTCATCTCTAATTGTTTACAATGCAAGATGAATAAGCCTGTAAATTTTAGCACTCAACCTTTGATGGGTTCTCAAACTGAGTCTACCAGACCTTTTGAAAAATTGTTCGTTGATTTCCTTGGACCTTATCCTCGCTCCAAACGAGGTAATACCTGTATCGCTATAGTGTTGGATCATTATTCAAAGTTTGTTCTAGTCAAGCCTTTGCGAGAAGCTTCCGCCTCTTCTCTGTGTAGCTTTTTGGAAAATGAGGTGTTTTTACTTTTCTCTGTGCCTGCAGTGATTACTTCTGATAATGGCAAACAATTTCTATCTCACTTATTTAAAGATCTTTTAAAAAAATATAATGTTGATCATATACGTACTCCTATTTACTCTCCTCAAAGCAATGCTTCTGAGAGAGTTAATCGGACGTTACTGTCTAGTATTCGTTCTTATCTTGATGATCATGCACATAATGAATGGGATTGCCATCTTTCTGAAATCACTGCGGCATTGCGAAATGTTAAACACGACGTCACGAATTTTTCTCCTCACTATTTGGTCTTTGGTCAACACATGTCACTAAACGGTTCAGATTATGCTTTACGTAAACTTTTATCTCCTCACGATGACAACGAAATACATGTGTTGTCCAAATCTAATAGATTGAATCTTATTCGTGATCAAATAACTCATTACCTGAAAGTTGCACATGAGAAATCAGCGGTTCGATATAATTTGCGTAGTAAAACTAGGAATTTCCTGCCTAATCAACCTGTGTTTGTCCGATCCTTCGCACAAAGTAGTGCTCCGGATAGATTTTCTGCAAAGTTAGCTGCTAAGTTTATTCCTGCTTTTATCACGGATAAAATCGGAACAGTCTCTTATAATATCAGAAATCTTGATGGAAAACCTTTGGGCGTTTATCATGCTAAGGATATTCGGTTATAACCAATTATTAGTGAATTTTTTTCTTTCCCTCTTACTTTATGCCTGGCGTTGAGATCTTTTCTCGGGTGTGAGTCGTCCCCACGCTGTAACAACCGCTTGTGGTTGTTATGTTTTATTTAATCTAAAATCTGTAATTGCGGTTGGAAATCCCAACAAGGTTGCATGTTTATCCACTGCGCTGCCTAAAATCTCTTCCACTACACGTCATTCTTTCTTTGGCTTAATTTGTAATAGAAAATATATTTTTTTTTTGGTAGAGTGTACCCTTTAGCATTTTATACTTCTCCGTATTTTGGTCGGTTACTCGATTCGTTTTATCATTTTTTGTTTGATGGTATGTAATGACGTGTAGTGGTTGGTGTGTTGCTTCATCTGTTTTGTTTTGGTTAGCGCGTGGATTTTCCATGTAAATGGAATGTTCCAGTGATTAAATTAATTAGTATTGGTGTGTGCGAGTCGATTTTTGGGTGCGGTTGTATGTATATACGCCACCCGAAATCTATCGGTCGGGTCATGGTATATTTTTTTTTCTTTGGTAAATAATTTTTTGGGTGGGGATAAAATTTTTTGGTACACGTCGGGTTTATTTTATTTTTTTTAGAGTCTAGTTTTGAATTTTAAAATAGAAAAAGCTCTCGTTCGAATATTGAAAAAAAAAAAAAAAATCAAGTTTTGGACTTAAAAGAGTCAAGTGATGGTGGTGCTGAAGATTGTTAGATCAGTCCACCCAAAATTTATTAAAAGTTAAGTCGAGTCGTTACATAATAAATTATTTGTGGATTAATTATACTGTGAAAATTAATTTTTTTTTGGACATTTATGAAACAAGATACCTATTTCGATTAATAAAAATAAAAACTTTTTGATGTATATAATGAAACATTTATGTTACATTGGATAAAATTGTTTAAAAATGTATAGAAAATTGTTTGGTGATAAATAAAAAAAAAAAAACAAAAAAAAAAAAAAAAGAAATTGATAATAAAACGAATATTGTTTTTAATGCGTAATACCTGGATCAACCATTCCTGAAAGGTTATTGAATTTTTTTTTTTTCCTCGTTACGGTTCGAACAGTTAATGAACCAGGAAAATATTGTGTCCAATAGAACTGCATAACTGTGGGTTATTGCGTGGTTGGAGTAATTGTTTTTGTGGCAGCTAACCTTGCTGTGGGTTGAGGTTCGAGTTGAGGGGGAAGCTGCATCAGTTCCTGCGTCGGCGCTGTTGTAGCTGTTATTGTGGGTCGGTCGGGCCTAGAATTTGGTGTTGTTCAGGTAAGGTGTCACCGGACAAAAATATATAATAAGTCTGGGACACCGCGTGGTTTTTTTTATTTTTATTAAAAATTTGTGTGAGCCAAACTTGGTTTTCGGGGTTGTTTTGTTTTATTACTATATTTTTATTTTTTTTTTTTTTTAAATAAATTTTTTATATATATATATAAATATTTTTTTCGCGGGTTACAGGTTTCGGGTGGCGTCGCATATGACACACCCCAAGATCGATTCGCACCACATTTTGTTTTTATTTTTTTTGGCTAACGTTTTCATTTCAAATTTCTTTCATTTCATTTTTTTGTTTTCATTTCGTTTTTTTTCCGATTTGGGGTTTTTATGCGTAATTGCAGATTTTTTTTATGATTTTTGGTTACATTTTGATTTAAAGTGATGTGTTACTAAATAGTTCATTGTGATCGCGTGAGGATGGGCGGCCTTATGCTGACCTAGGCCTTGAGCAGGGTCGCCGGAGTGGCACCGGCGTCCCTGTCGAACGCAAATTTTGTTTTTATGATTATCTACCACTGTGGTCGTGGCACAGTAGAATAATTTTCTTGTCCCCTTCGTTTTATCTCTATGCGGTTTTCAAGCATAGCAATATGTCTGGCAACCCCCACGCCTAGCGGCGAGCTTCAGCCAGTGCAATACCGCAACCAGACCTCTATTGCTATGTTCTGTTTAACAAAATCCCTTTTGGGGGATTTTGTTACAGAATGCCGCGACCATTGTCAAAGTATTTTGCTTTATACCGTACATATTGTCTATAAATGCTAATGAACGCAGCCGCGTACTCTTCAATGCGTAAATTAGTGTTTGAGGTTATTATTGATTTTAGCCCGGTTTATTAAAATATATTAAAAGTACTTACAGTTTTATTTTTTATTTGCTAATATCATTATTTGATGCTTACCTAAAATAAAAGAAAGAGAAAGACGTTTTTATTATCGTTCGAATTCATATTAAATAAACTATTTAGAGAAGTTTAATGTGTTCATTTACAGATGGTGCTAGGTAATTTATTAAGGCAAAAAACAAAAAAATTGTTTGTATTGTTTGCTACGATCTAGTCTTCATCTTCTATAAACAAATTGTGGTAGTACGAGAAGAATGTGAGAAAATATTTCGAAAAATATTTGTTATCTTCTTTGTTCATGATTATGTTGTTATGCACATATTTGGGACTAGGAGCGTATACATTTTTTATGTCTCAATTCAAATTTAATAAACATATTTTACGTTCGTAATGTTATCGGATTTTGTTTGCTTTCGCAGCCTAAAACAAAACTGAATTTTTTAACCACGTGTAAAACAATTTTTGTTTTTATAAATTAAGAGAAAAATAATAATTTGCCGAACGTCCTTTCCAAGGACTTCTCGATAAAGCATAAATCGTATTTATATTTTCTCTCTGTATGTATATATAAAATCCGACGAGCCCCTCGTATCTATTTTTATTTATATACTTTGATATATGTAATGTACATACATTACATATTGTGTAAAAGTATACACAGAGCACATTTTACTTGGTTTACAAATTCCAAAGTGCGCATGGCTGAGAAAATTTATTGATTTTTACTCTAAAAATGTTAAATATTTTTTGCCATCATACAAAGTAATTTTCTATTTGGTATAACATTAGATTCTCCCGCGAGTCAGGGGATTTTTCTTTTCTTCAGGTAGTTGTTGCCTTTTGTTTTTTTGTATCTCACATAAAAATGAAAAAAACGGTTGGTAGTTTTTTTGTTGCTGTTTTAGCTTTTGGTACATGTGGAAATCCTTCTGATGTGGAAAAATTAGACGTAGATGGTATATTGCGTTGTTAGTTAAATAATGATGATGATGATGATGATGGTGATGAAAAACATTGGGAACAATATAGAAATTTATATTCGGTCGTAAATGTTTGTTTCATTTTATGATCGTTAGAGTAATTTCTGGCGTTTCATTTTGTTAGAACCTCGTCTGACACGAGATGAAATATTTATTATTAAATATTGGTGGTATGTGGTGTGGGATGTGGAAAAAGAGGTTGACTATTTCCGTATGCCGGTAGAATATTAATTTTTGGTTTTCATCGATATCGTTTTCTCGATAACATTAATTATGGTACATATCCGGAACGTAATTAATGTTCCATTGTTTGTTCAGTTCATGATGACGAAAGTTTAAATTTTTGTGCGGACGTTGGCATGTATACGGCAAAGACAAACGGCGCCGATTAGAGGTCATTCGATTTATTATTTATTTAGCTGAGGTTAATCGCATCTGTGTACACAATATGTTTTGTTGTAAATCTTAGTTCAAAAGAAGCTTTTTCATTTTATTGGAATTTTCCATTCTTAAGCTCGGGATAAAATTAGGTGAATGCTGACCATCAAAATTTTATTGGTTGAACCACTAAAATGACAATAAGGGAAGAATAATAGGACGAAAGAATTGAACCGCAGAGTTCTTGGAAGTGTTGGGCTGAAATTCATTGTGACATATTTCCGGGAGAAAAAACTACAATTTATGAAGAATTATCACATTTTCAAGCAACAGTTTTTGGTTATGTAATTTGTGGAAAGGCCAAATCTCCAATTCAGCTACCGCGTCGGTTTCATTGTTGCAACTACGATGAGGTGCAGAAGAACCAGGAACAATTTTTCAATTGAGTGGGTGAGAATGATGTCAGATACAACGGCCCTCTTCCTACTAAATCTAACATCGAGAACCTATAGAGAATGATATAAACAAGAAAAAAAAATTCGCAGCAAATTCCGAATTAAAACGTCTTTACTACCAGTGCAGGACCAACTATATTCAACCCGATTTATTATCATACGGTCAAATTAAGGTTCATACGGCTGATCGTAATTCCCAACAAATTTGGTGGCGCAAGGATAAAAATGATCCTCTATCTAAATATCAACTCAATGCTTATGATACAAACAACTGACGAACATTATAATTTCCCAACGGTATCTCAGAACTTGCTCGATAATTTTTATGTCGACGATTTTTCGTCAGGTGCAAATAGTTTTGTCGAAGCAAAAGACTCAAGGCCCAACATTACCTCGCTCCTCGCTAAAACTAACTTTGATAAGGTCATGTTGTGGTTAGATTGAGAAATAACGTTTTTCACATATTGATGAGTTTCTCTAAGTCAAGATAATTGGCTTTATTTTTCGACAAAGCTCCCTTTCGATGAACCTGAATCATGTACTCGCCATTAATCCCTTATACGTTTGAACTAGAACACATGCCACTACATCACCATTATTTGATGAGACTCTTATTCTATTCTAAGGGTTATTTATAAATTTGACTCTTCGGCCGTGTACTATACCTTGAAATCGATAATATCCAATCGATATTACAAACAAGAAAGAAGGATGGAACTCGGCCCGATTCAGAGATATAAATAAAAAAATCAACCTGAAGTTTAAGCCAAATACAATTTTAATACAGAAATGTTTTTTGGTCAGAGATTGCTTCAGAATTGGGGCCGTTAATTTTTAATCGGTAAGCCCTCATCTTGTGAATCGACACTAGATTGCCTTCTCTGTGGACAACAGCTGCCGGTGAGACTGGGAAAAAAGGTTAATTTGTATCTGGTATAGTAAATCCAGGAATATCATTTCCTGGACTTACTATACCAGAATATGTTTTTATGAACCACTTTTCACTTTGAAGTTTACGAAAACTTCGTCTGTTCTCGAGGTCGGGTTCGAGGGTCGTGACTGTCAAAGCTACTATACAAATTTCAAAACATCCATTTTGTTTCGTAACTATGGCGATTGGAGAAATCCTTTGTCTATAGCTTATAGCTCCTTGGTAATCCTTATGCAACACGTCTCTTTTGGTTGGTCTTTTGTTTGTATAAGTTTCGACAATTCGTTTGTCCGATGTAATAAAATACATGCAAATAGTTGGCGTTTTCGGACAGAGACCTTAGGTAACTTCCACAGTAAATTTCGAACATTAAATTAGACCATTATTGTGTAATTTAATGGTCGAAATTTACTATGAAGTTATCCAAGGTCAATTTCCGAAAAAGCCTAGTATTGGAACGGAACTTCCAAATAATGGTTCAAAATCACAATTCTCCAGAAACAAATTTGTATTTTAATTGGCCCCACATAGTTGCATTATACCAAACTCTCTTTAGTATTCTCTGTTGACAAACAATGCCCATCCAGGCCTACCGAAGCGGTTTACGAAATTCTGGAAAACGGAGATTTAATTTAAAAATTAGAATGGAAATCTTCATTTTCCAAAAAAATTCTTTCCGTTTCCTTCTGTTTAATTAAGAATTTGACGGTCCCCTTACTTTCGCATAGGCTTCGGAATTTTTCCTCGTCCAACCCTAAGCCTGGTTGACTACTACTTACGCCGACCTCGGGCAATCATAATTTCGTTATTCGTCGTGACTCCTCTCTTGGAGTTGTTAAAACTTATCACGAAATTTTCATCCCGAAAAGGCATTTCCCAAAATATGTGTCTCAACTAAAATTTAGGGAAATTTTAATTCCACCCAGAAAATATTCAAAACACTAAACAAAACGGTATTATAGTAAACGAGTAAACAAATTTATCACCATTGATGGTGCGGACCTCAATTACCAACAATTGGTGACCCCAAACCAGAAATTTAGTTTGTAACAACAATTCAAAAGTCAACAGCAAATTTAGTGTTTTACCTACACCTTCTACCATCAAGAAAGCAACTAAATTTCATCATTAACGGCAAGAACAAATGAGATCGTTTAAAGTTACGAATTAATATGCAATGACTTGGTGACCCCAAACCAGACATTTTTTTATACCGGTTATGTCTTGTATAAAAAATTTCTTAAGAAAGAGCCAAAGTCCCTTAATAAAGGCGTATTACTAGTTTTAATTTCGATTCAATTATTTTCTTTGAAATGAAGAGTACGGGTATGGAGATACGTTTCATTTTCACTTGATAATAGAGATACAATTCTTATTGAATCTCCCCTTTCCAAATGGACATTATTCCTAAAATATTTCTAGGCATTCCGTTTTTCCGCAGGCTCTAATTACGAATTCCTTTTCTTTTCTTATTGAATTCGGAAATTCAGAATATTGGTGAGGTATTGTTACCAAATGAACTGAACTCTGAGCATATTAAACTATACCCCTTGCATATTAAAATTTCAAGGTGTTAGTTTGTATTAATGGTGTGGACTCCAATTGCCGACAATTTGTGATCCCAAACCAAAAATTCAATGTTTATCAAGAAATGAAAAGTTAACAGCAAATTAAATTCTTCCCTATGAGGAATTCAAGTAAACTTCACCGTTAGTAGCAAGTACAAATGAGACCGCTTGAAGTTACGAAATAATATGCAACGAATTTTGGAATGAATTGGTGACCCCAAACCGGAAATTTAGGTGTTACCAACAATTGGAAAATGAACAGTAAATTTGACGTTTTACCAACACCATGAGAAATGCAACTACTTCACCATTAACGGTATCTATAAACGAGAACGTTTGAAATTATATGAATTAATATAAAAACTTTGGTTTTTATCAACAATTGAAAAGCCTACTGAGGGATGCAACTACTTCATCGTTAACCCCAACTACCAAACGAGATCGTTTGACAGATACACTGTCAAAATCGCGCCAATGCTGCTTATTCTCATTTTTCTATATATCCGATATATTTCAAAAACAACTGAAACAAATGTTTCTTTCTTTTATTAATAATTTCGACAGGGCTACCAACTGGATTAATTTAGAATTTTTGGGGTGGGATTTATTAAGAATTGGTTTTACCTACACCTTCTGCCATGAGGAATGCTTCACCATTAATGGTAACTACAAATGGAATGGCTTGATGTTGCTAATGCATATGCAACTATTGCAAGGTGATAGTTCGTCTTGATGGTGTGGTCTCCAAATGCTGACAATTGGTGACCCCAAACCAGAAATTTAGTTTTTTCGACAATTGAAAAATCAACAGCAAATTTCGGATGCAACCTACACCTCCTGCCATGAGGAATGCAATTATTTCACCAAATGAGGTCGCTTGGAGTTACGAATCAATTGCTGATAATTGGTGACCCCAAACCAGAAATTTAGGTTTTATCAATAACTGAAAAGTCTATTGAAGAATTCAATTTACCGTTAACCGCAACTATAAAGTGAGATCACTTGAAACCTGGAGCTTGGAAAAGTTCCACGTACCACAAGTAACCTGTCAACATCGTTCCAAAGCTTACTAACATTATTATTAGAATTTATTAAGAATTGGTGACCCCCAAATCAGAAATTTAGTTTTTAGATTGAAATAAGTGTTTAATTAATAAAATATTTATCCATCAATTGTGATTAAATGCACGAGCATAAATATTTCAATTTTCGTTTATTTTGGCCTTTTTGACTGACGAAATATTTCGCCCACCAAATAAAAGTTAATGGCATTAGGTCAAAAACGGATATTTTCGAAAATTTGTTCTATAGATAAAAGTATAAGATAAGCCGCTCTAAACGTCACAAACAATTCTTGTTCAAGCCCCCGGCAATTCATAACTAATAATTACAGTCAATAATACAAAAGGAGACATTATTGTATTAATTTGTATAATGCCTGCACAATATAATATACATGACTAAATTTAGGTCATTTTAACTTATGTTTTGATTTATGTACATTGTGGATAATTAAATGCATCCAATCAAATGCATTTTCTCATTTTCTATGTTTTCTATATCTATGCATTTGATTGACTTATAAACAATTTTTAAGATGTCAATATTGTTTATTCGTCGATTTATACGCCGTTGTTGCACATCCACATGGTGCTTTCATATTGCGTTTAGCTATTTTTTTATATCAAATAATCGTAAAACACTAGAAATGTAAAACGATCAATAAAGGATTATAAATAGAAGCAAAACATTGTCCATATAAAATCGAATCAATATTTACATTTCAGCTGATAGAATTGATGGTATATGACCAACATTGTGTATGTCATATGTACAATGTTATTGTCATGAAAATATTCACTTTACGAGTATTATAAATGGTGGATGGGGTGTATTAGCTCGTTAATTATATATACATATTATTTGCTTAATGTGGAGGTGAGATGGTATGAACAATTATTTATATAATGATACAATAAAAATTGGAAAATTAAAGGTCACATTTTATAGCAAAAAATTTCATGAAATTTGATTTATTACATAACATGCACACAGTACCCAAATTATGTATGTAAATGATTTGTACGTGATATAGGTTACCCGTAAATCAATTGAATTAAATACTTGTGTTTTAACGGTGGCAATGGAGGAGGAAAATCATTCGAAAACTGCCGACGGCGCATAATTATCTTCTTTGTGTTGCTTATCGTTTCGTGTGCGGCATAAAAATATAGGAGATGATGGAAAATTAATTGTCTCTTCTTTCGTTTACAGTATATTTTAGGAAGGTTGAACAAGATTAAACATTTAATTTTTATTTATCTAATTTGTCTAAAAATTGGGTAAGAAGAAGAATGATATGACGCGAAAGTTTTTTAATTAAATGTTTGAATGTAGTATACCTCAAAATACGAGCTTAAAAGTCTTGTAACTGGCATTAACTAAAGAAGCAAAGCCTGTCGGTCTGTCCTCTATGTCCTTTACGATCAATTCGTGATATAATTTAACAACTGCTGTCCTAACATACTTTTAAAGTTAGCTGAAAGTTGCCAGCCGAAAGTAAAAAGTCGATAATGCAGAACCCAGCTAATGTCAACTGAAAGTAAAAACATTGGTAAATGCAGATTGGGTTATCCCAGCGAAAATAAGAAATAAAGCCGTTATCAATCGGTAGTGTTTAGTCGACAAATTACTAATGACGTATCGATAGCATTGAAGACCTTGGTCAATATTCTTATAACAGGATCCAGTTCCTCATGGAAAATTATAAAAAATTCACGAAACCCAAAAAATTCAGCCTCTAGAGTGTTATGCTTAGTGTTAGCTATTGACTTGTCAATAGCTATTGCCTATTGCAGGTCAAAAATTCAGTTCAAGTTTCCCGTGGGAAATCTCTAGAGGCTGATTTTATACAAATTTTCTAATGATTTTTGTAAAATCGCATTTTCCGACATTTCCCACGGGAAAATTGAACCGAATTTTTTTCCTACGATAGCTATTGATAAGTCACATCCAACCCACCTCCAGACATAACGCTTTAGAGACTAATTTTATATAAATTTTCAAATGATTTCCCACGGGAAACTTGAATTGATATTTTTCCAGCCATAGATATTGACAAATCACATAAAAACGATTCATCTTCAGATATACACTCTAGAGGCTGATTTTATTCCAATATTGTGGATTCTTCTGATTTTCCGATATTTTCCACGATTAGCTGGAACAAAGTTTTCCACGTAAGATGTATCCTTGTATCCTATTTACTTTCGGCTGATAACCATAAAATTTCTTATATTCGGCTAGAATGTTAATAGCGCAATCTGCATTAACGACTTCTAACATTCGGCTGAAGACTTTCGTCTAACTTTAACATGGTTGTCCTAACTATCGTTTTAAATATTTATCATCATAGTGACGGGTGTCATTATAGGCTTATATGATTACACACAAAAAAATAAAAGGTCACCACAACACCGAATCGGTGTTACATAGTGTCCCACCGATCGGATATTTATAATTTGAATCCAATCGGATATTATAATAAAAATGGCATAAAATACATTTGGATAAAAATTTTTACACCGCATAAAAACCAAACAGGAACATTCATCTTAGGAAAACATCTAGAGGTGCATTTTATTCAATTCAAAAGGAATTTTTATAAAAACTTATGTTTTCGGATAGATAAAAATATTTATCCGTTGATGCGTATTTAATTTTATAAAACTATATTCAGTTGGAGAAAAATAAAATACTTTTTCGGATAAAAAACCAATTAACACCGTACATTTTTTGAGTGTATGGTTTTTATCCCATTGGTATTTTATTTTAATGCATAATACCTATGCATATTAAAATCATATTGTGATTTTAATATTATGTTCCGAAGGTTGTAAGAGAATTGAATCTTCTCATCAGGCCGCTGCGACTAGACTGATTGTATCACAATTTAAATTCTATTATACAGAAAGAATATGCAGGTTGCTTTAGCGAATTTAACTAATACAGCCAAATTCTCTTACAATTTTACTTTTTCACGAAAACTCCAAACGGTGTAAATATTTACTCCCATAGAACGAAAATAATCTCTGGAAAGTACCTTTTAAAAAAATCCGCTGTTGACAACTTTTGCGTTTACTCCAAACGGTGCAAAAGTATACTGTTCGATCCTTTTGGATACTTTAAAATTTGTACCCGATCTTGCGGAGTTAATATGGTACTATTGGATAAAAAATAAAGCTTTTTTCGGATAAAATACCATTCACACCGCAATATTTTTTTGTGTGTACCCAAGATTTATTTCAAGAAAATCTAGTGAGGCTAACAGGATATTCTAAGTAAACTTCAACTCCCTTTTAAACATTTATCATCATTGCCGCGGGTATTATTTGATATAAAATGCTTAATCCACGATTTTGGCAGTGTACTCTACGGAGAAATTAGATAAGTAAAATTCAAATCGGTCATCAATTCATCAATGAGTTCTTAACTGTCCTAACTACTCCTAACTGTCATAGGCTTACTACTTACATGTTTAATTTATCTTTCAAATAAAATCGAATGGTTTTGACAGGTTGTTTTAAGAATAAATGTCATAAATAAATTAAAATTGGACAACGATGTGTTCTTGAGCTGCGCAAAATACCTTTTAAGAATTTATCATCATTGGTAAATGGCTTTTACGTCCAAAAGTATTCCACTTCTTATTTTAAAACACTCATAAAGGTCGAGTTACAATGGATCCGTCCATGAATATGCCAAACTAGATCATATTTTGGCTATTTTTTAACCAATTTTAATAAATTTGCGATGTGCGATGGAAATAGCATCAAAAATGAGTGTTTGATAAAATTTTGGCCATTTCTTATCCGAATATGATCAATACGAGATGTGCGAATTAGAATGGAACTCGGCTGTTTTTTATGGTTAGTTCCTTATGAATTTCAAGATGGACATTGAAAATAGTTTTCAAAAATTATTTTTTGATAAATTCTGAAATATGACCATCTGGAATGGAAGCCGGCTGTTTGCTAGGATGGCCAATTAGAATGGAACTTGGCTAATTCTAAATGGATTGTGATAAAATTTGAGCTGTGCGATGAAAAAAGGATTCTAAAATCATTCAATAACGAGGTTTTAATACTAAATGGAATGGAACCAGCCTATTTCTTAGAATGTGGCCAACTAAATTTTGGAATGGAACTAGGCTATATAGAATGTGACAATTTAGGACGAAGCTTGGCCATCTTATCCGATTACGGTAAATTCGAGATGTGTGAAGGTAGTAGTATTCAGAAATGAGTTTTTGATAAAACTTTAGAATACGGCATTTGGAATGGAATTGCGCTATTTCTTAGAATATGGCCAATTAGAATGGGACTTGGCTATCTCGCAACCGATTATGATCAAATTCGAGATATACTATGGAAATAGTATTCTTCTAAGATGATTCTCTGATAAAGTTCTGGAATATTGACAGGATAAGTATACAATTAAATATTTACTGTTATTGCGGCCCGTTCGTAAAACCAAGTCGTCCAACACCAACAGGTCACACCTATATTTGTTGAATTTGTCCAAATTTATGATTTTCATATTGCTAAAAACTTCATACCCGTTTCAAATAAATAATACAAGTTGGTTGAAAAGTATTGAAAGTGACACCTATTAACCAGTAGAGGAATCAACATTTATACACCATTTTAATATTTCATATTTCATTTGAACACATGAAAACTTTATTTCGATCTGGCAATTTATTCTTTGTTTAGAAGCCATTAAAAGTTGGCGTGTCAGTGTATTCGTTTACAATAGAAAAATCCGAATATCGTGCAGTAATAAAATTCTTTGTTTTGGAAGGTTTATCAGCAACAGAAATTCATACAAAAATGGTAAAAGTGTTTAAGGAATCTGATCCTTCATTTCCAACTGTGCATCGATGGGTTTTAGAGTTTAAACGTGGTCGTTCAAGCGTTGAAGATGAACCACGTAGTGGACGTCCAAAAAATGCAACACCACCAGAAATCATTGAACAACAGAGCAAGTGTATAATATTGTTTGTGAAGATCCAAGTTTGACTAAGCGTGAAATTGCTGATACCATAGGCATCTCGGACGAACGAGTCGTCCATGTTTTACATGAAAAATTACGTATGAAAAAGCGTCTAGGAAAAATGGTGCCGCATTCGTTAACAATTCAACAAAAACTGAATGGCAAACAAATTTCTCAGCGTAATTTGAAGCGTTTTAAGCATAATAAAACCGATCTAGTGCGTAGATTTATATAACTATGGATGAGACTTGGATCTACCACCATGGTCCTAAACTAAAATATGTACGTTTACAGTGGACTGAAGCTGATTGGTCAGCTCCAAAACAGGTGAAGTCGGAACGATCGGCAAAAAAGGTCATGGCATCAGTTTTTTGGGATGCAAAAGGGATTTTGTTGATTGATTATCTTAAAAAAGGTAAAACAGTTAATTCTGAATATTATTACAACCTTTTGGACCAGTAAGGGTCGTTCAAACAAGACAGACGTGTTTTTTTCTCGTGTTGTGTTTTTTGTGTTGTGTTTCGGTTAGTGTTTAGTGAGAAAAGTTGTTAGTGTGTGATTTGAATAAATGAGACCCGATGAAATACCTGAAATCGTTACCGTCAGATAGAACATTCAGGCGGAATTAATCGAGTGCAAGGATGAGATGATATTCGTGAGAAATTCAAACGATATAAATTCCATGGTGTTGAATGAGCGTAGGGCCTGTCTGAAAGGAGGCAATGAGGTTAAATGTCAGGTAAGTGATTTTTGGATTTTTGGTTGTTTTGAGGTTAAGTAATGCTGGAGTCAAATGAACTATTATAATCTATAGGGGACATCACTGTAATTTTCATAATAAACTTGCGGTCAATGATATAGGCAGACTTATAGATAATGCGGTGTTGTTTAATACGTGAAGGCCGAGTGCGGGATTGCTTCTGGGGATATCAGCTTTGACAATTTTGAATTTTAGAGTTTAATGATTTTTGGTTTATTTAAAAGTAGTAGTTGGCGACGATTAACTAGTTTGGATCTTGAGTTTCAGAAAGATTTGGAGTAATCAAATGCAGATTTAAAGAAACTTTGGGCCGAATTAATTTTAAATTTAAATCATTAATTGAAGCTGAGTAAAAATTATTACCTATGTTCTAAAGCTATTTCCATAGATTGTTTTACTGAGTGGTGTGTAGTGGTTTTAGTGACACTGATATATCACTGGAACGTTCTTGTTGGCGACTATTGGATGAGTTCCTGAAGGAAGCTGAGTTAGCAATAATTTTATAAGCTGATTAAATAGTTAAAATTTGTAGGGGTGTCACCTAGAGGACTTTTTAAAATATTTTAAAGTGATTTTTATGAATAAAATGTTATTTTTAACAAATTATAACAGAGTTTTAATCGTTATGAAACGCAGAGGGACTGAATAAAGGGCAGTGAATCAGTGAAGGGGCGCAACCATCAAGTCGGTAACGACTTTAAGTAAGAATCGCCATATATAGAAAATACAAGTTATACTGACCAGCGAACTGTTCGTTCAGTTCAGCTGTCACGTAACATAGCGAAATTTAACGCGCAACCCGAAGGACATGTGTAAACTTGACAATTATACAGTTTAAGTGAAATTGTATCATAAATATAGTAGCTTTTACTTTTTAGAAAAGTGCGAACATTTTGTTGTACTATTCTGACATTTCTATGTTAAGTGACAGGTAAAAATTAACGAAACTGAACGAAAAATTTTTAACGAGTTGCTGGTCAGTAGTATATTGACGTAAGAGCTCGAACTATAGTTTCTATTTAGCGGTAAACTGTTGACGATTATCCGTTTACCGCTAAAATAATTAATTATGATTTTTGCTATTTTGGTTTTTGGTTATTCTGTAATTACGGATTTTGGTCGTAAAATGAGACTTGAGAGTTACGATTTTCATGTAACATATACTAGATGACCACCTGCTTTAAACAGGTCGCTATTCTTGTGTCTTATATAACCATCATTATTAAACTAAATCCAACATTTCGATCAAACCAAATTAATTAACGCCCAGCAAATTGTAAATAGAGACATATTCATATAGACTCTGTTACTGGAGGAGCAACTATGGCGACAACACAATTGAGATATAAAAAATTTTCTGATCTCGTTATTTCTAAAAATAAGATTTTTAACAATTTGCTGGTATTGCTTTATGCCATTAAAAACAAAACATTTTTAAAAAGTTTGTACGAGATAACTTTACGAGAAATTTTTTACTACAATTTGCAGTGCCACACGAATTTTTTATCAGCAACGATAATAAATTCTCAATTAAAATATGTCAGCTAAATGTTTTTAATGCCTTTAAACAATATATATTATCATGAATATAACCTTGATTCAGTTAAGTTCAAATTTATATACAAAAAAAAACCGATCGAAGATTTAATATTGGAACTAATTAAAACAACAAGAGAAAGACATGTGCTCTAAAAAATTAATCGTCTTTACATTTATTATTCTCGTCCACTATAAACTTCAATTACTATAATATATTGCTTGTGAGTTGTAGTAGTTTATTCTAGAATTTCCCAGTTTCCATTTAAATTATTTAATGGACATTTTTAAATTAGTTTTTTAACTGAAACGTGTTCAAACAAAATATGTTGTTTGAAATTTTGCTATAGTAAAGTATGTTACATCGTTAATTTTAATTAATTAATTTAAATGATAAAATCGCGAATTGTACTCAATTCAAAATTAGGCTGATTAGCTAAGCTTCCATGTGGCGGTAAACAGGGGAGGAATGGGATGCTCCCATAAGTTCTAGAGTCAAAAAGTTAAGGTTACCAACGAGAATGGATAGGTCACCAATGAACCTTTATACTTCCAGGAAGTTAACAGTTTTCAAAAAAATATTAAATAGTTCCTGGTTGCAGAGCACTGACCTATGGCTAGAACAGTGTATATTAAATTGAAAAGTTTTTGCACGTAATTAAAGATTCAGCAACACATTTCGCAAAACTCCCAATTCTCTTTTATTTCTGGAAGAAACCGTCATCATGCTGGTGTAAGAACGACGTATTAAATGTAAACTTTCGTTTTGGAGATTTATATTCAAAAGTGAGAAAATTTCTGAAAATGTACATAACCTGGATATTCTTAAATTATTTCGAATAACCTAGGAAATTGGGGAAATATCAAAATTGTGATATAATCTTAAAAAATCTACTAAATATTACGATTCAGATTTATATGTCTAACTCTTCAAGTTCCCACAACTAGAAGCTAAGCGCAGAACATTGCCATACCAAATTCAAAGAAATCTAAAATAAACCGCAGAACAATCTTGATTCATCCAGAAAAATTCGAATAATATTTATAATTCTGTGGTCACAAATCATAGTGGCTTAAGTGAAAAATGCGCATTTTTCAGGAAAACGTTTTTAAAGTTAAGAGTCGTTCAAAATCGTATGAGTTTTTTGAATTCTTGCTTTTTTAAATGATTATTACGGTTGTTTGTAGTCACCGGAATATTACAAAAAATTGATATGATAAGAAATCGAGTTTGGAGGTTTCGAATTTGTGATAATACGTAAAACGGCTTATCTCACTTTAAGCTACTATGATTTGTGACCACAGAATTGCTGTGTTTTTTATAAGTCTCGATAGATCTCTATAAATTATCTCCAGACTTTCTCTATTTTGGTGGTTGAATTGCAAATAATTCAGTTTAATTTTATCCAAAAGGACTTTTTACGCTACATTTTATCGTTTTTAATTCATACAACTTATTAATTGTACATGAAAATCTTGCTTTTTATCCAGATATTCTATCGAGACTACAGATTTTCCCTTTTATGAGTACGGACACATATTAAAAATTTGTATTAGCATGGAAACATACCAACGTTAACTTTTAGTACATCTGCCATTTTCATTTAGTACAATAGGAAACTACATAGTAGCTGATTTACATTTAATCTATTGCTCTATTTTAAAAGACAGAAAAAGTATTCATTTTTTTATTATTTCCTTCCATTACGAAGAGGCATATGCAAAATGTGTTATTTAATAGTATTTACTGCAATTCACAAGTTTTTTTTGGCTAAAAAGAATGAAAAATCGAAAAATGAACCTGTTTATCATTATTTCGTAAAAGTTGCTTAAAATTTAAAAGATCATAGTAACATTTTGAAAGAAAAAAAAGTTTTAGTATGTCCGTCTCATTTTGTTATATGGATAGAATGTATTCGCACTTTTCCTCATGTACTTATACTTTTGGAATAACAAAATATGTACATATAATGAAAACAACAATGACGTGGCGTTGTCAAAATAAACACAATTCTTAGTGCTGCGAGTGCCATTATTTTTAAGTGGACGATGGAAGTAGCTACAATTTCCCATTTTTTTTGCAAATATCTGAATAGATCTATCGAGACTTATAAAACTGTAGTCTTACTTTGGCAATTTTACAACAACAATGACGTGTATTTTCATTCCGGAATGAAGAGTTTCATTCCGCTGAAAACAAGGAATAGAAAAATTCTCTTCTTCACCTAGTTGCAGTGTTTACCACTAGAGTTAATATATTACATATTTTTAATTTTATGAGTTGGTATTAAATAACAATTTTCAATTTTTCGATAAATCAGAATTTTAAATTTTGTTAATTATCATTTGGAATTATTATACTTCATTCAATAATTTTTCATCACTATTGTATATTTGTTCAAATTCTAAATAATAAATTATATTTTAGAGCTTGGTACCAACTGTTGGAAGTAAAAACAAAAAATTATTCTGAAGAAGAATTGTTCTTACTTTGGGCAAAATTTCATTCCTATCCGGATAGGAATAACTTTTACCAAAGTAAGACGGCAAATAGGGTTTTGGAATGTGATACCATAGACATTCATACTAGATTTCTCATTTCATAGTAACTAAAGGAAAAAAACAAAAACTTCTGATAATTCCAATGTATCGTTGTGTTGTGTATTTTATAAGGCAATAATTTTAGAATGCGTTGCAAATATAATACGTATATGCAATACACCGATAATATTTGAATGGAAAATTTTTGTTTTTATGTTCTGTTTTTAGTCAAATGAGAGATCTATTATGATTGTCTATGGTGATACTATTATGGTTCTACTCAGATCGAAAAAAAATACACCGAAAACAAAAGGTCAAAAACAAACAGGCAGGTCGAAAGAAATAAGGCGAAAAGATTATTGATATGTGCAATTCTCTACAAATTTGTATAATTTAGCAAGAAAACAAATGAACAAAAATGAAATAGAGGGTGGAAAAAAATAAATGAAGCATAAAGGCTAGTATACGCTATTCAAGTGAAATTAATTTTTCACTGGTCTCCAAAAATAGAAAGATAAATCTGACGTGAAAAATTAGTTAGATCGAAGATTAAAGGGGCATAGCAGTTGCACATTTTTATTTAAAATAATAGTTGAAGCATTTTCCGATTATTTTGAAGGCTACCTGATTCCAGAAGTTGTTAAAAAGTTTACAAAACTGTAATCTATAAACTTTTCGATCTTTTAAACTTTCGGTCTTTTTGTCTTTCGATACTATTTTTTTCAATCTTTTTGGGTGATACCCACACTCATATCTGTTGTACCTACGTTTTTATAACGTAATTATGATTTAACCAATATCCTCAAGATTTTCGTTGCTTTCCCATCCGTCTGATCCGCCTGACTTTGGAAAATAATTAATTTTAAAAAAATGTTTAGGAATTTCATGCTGCTAAATTATAAATATTTCAGTTTCTCATGAATGTTTTGAATTTTTCCCGGGAATGCAAAATCCAATTTCAAAACTCTTCTGTCGTTTATTAGCTTCGTGGAATTAATCAGAATGTCACCGGTGAAGGATACACGTTAAAAACACACGTTATAGATTTACAGGTTAAAGAACTGGATATTTTGTTAGATAGCCACACCAGCTGGAGTACTTAAGAGAGTATACTGGTCACTTAAGAAAAATAGTTCTCAGGGATCTGAAAATATCTGAAACGAGGGACGAACGAATTATGAGCAATGTCACCCAGCTACAAAAGGTTATTAAGCGACCAAGACTTAACCATGGCATGGCCATACCCATACCCAAAGATAAAGCGACTTTAGTATTATTGCTTAGGAATTTAGTTTAGTGTATTTAATAAGAACAGACAACTATTATTGACCGCGGGAACTTTAAAACTTCCAAAAGTAAAATTAGCCATTAGAAGGAATAAAGATATTATCTCTAGAGTAGAGTATCCAAATTATTCGAGTTGCAAAGTACTCGAGTAGTTGAGTACTTTTAATTTTAATAGCCGGGTCTTATTGCCCCACCTGGGGCTAGATTCTGATCATGGGACAAATGACATTTTTTGCGACTCCGTATTAAAATATTGTCGATTTGGTCACTAAACCCCAATTCTAACAGTTGGTTTTAAAAGTGGTCATTTCAAGAATCTATAGCCCTGGCCGTGGCTCTTTGGATTAATAAACTACACATTTTAATTTCCATTTCCGTAATAGCGAAATTAATTCTATTTTAATAATAAACTAATTCCGCGACATCGATTTTTTTGTAAAACTGGATTAAATCCATACGAAATTAATTATTATTCAAATCCGTCGAGAAACTTATTCATTTTTAATTATGAATTAAATTCACAATGAAAATAAACTGTTTGTTTATTTTATTTATACAGTTATTTCAATCTTTTGTAAGCGAATAAGCGTTTTAGTACTTTGGAGAAGATATAATGTATGGGTGGCATTTCAGTTCAAGTTCATTTTAAGACGTTACATTCCTTTCACTTTCGCTGACAATATTTGCATTTCAACCTTCTTATTTTTGTGGTGGAATAAATTTATATTTATCGGCGAAGTTAAATTCATTTGGCAAGAATTAATTTCCCCAATAAATTTGAATTGATTCCATGTTAACTAAATATGAATTAAATCCGCGCGAAGATATTTCATTTTAAAGAAATGAGACAGAAATCTTCTCGCTGAGTTATTTCGTACCCCTGGATCAAATTACCCGGGTAATCGATCAAATTATTTGAGTAGCCAAGTATTCGGAAAAGGACCAAAATATACGAGTAGGTTCTCTAAAATCGGTATTGAATACCCTAGTTGTCTCATTATTAAAATTCCTCCATGACCCAGAGTCGGAGACAAAGGAAATTATGGATGATGAATTCTTTGGGATGAGCTCAAAATCCGAAACGACCTATTTTGGAAAACACTGTTGTAGTAGAACAATTGCAAGCAGACAAACAAATATATTTCAGTCAAAAGAAGAGCTGGACGTACTTAATCTATTTACAGAATTAAACCAAATTATCGCACTGTGTGTGTCACCATTTTGATTTATTTATAGTCTGACATTAACCTTCAGCAACTGAAAAGAAATTGTTGGGCCTGTCTTAAGAAACTATTTAGGTACCCCCCAGAGGGGTAGTTGTTAGGATAAATATTTCAATTTCTGGACAAACTTCACAGCCGTACAAAACATTAAAAACGTGACAATTGGTTCTCTTTGTTTTACGGTCTCTTTTCTATAAAGCGTAGAACGAGATAAACGTACAAGACTCTTACATATTACATAACAGTATCTAACCTCACTGAATCCCATTCTTCAAAATGAAACCAAAATTCTTAATGAAACATGTGGTACCGCAGACCGTAACAACTATTTACGATAAAGTAAACTAACATCACATCCTTGGGAGAAACAAAACCCCACCAATTAATTTCCGTCACAGTTTCACACCTCATTGAATTTCTAACAAAAAACTTTTCATATTATATACAAAACAAATTTTCCATCCCTATAATACTCCAAAATAAAAAAAATCTAATGTGAAAAATCATCCGGTAAAGCAGCAAAATTTGAAAATGCGTTTATTATGAATTATGATCTTTATGGTGGTATTTATGTAGAATGGACAGTAATCATTGGAATGAGAAGGGAAAATCTGAATGAAAATTGTATTTTGTTGTGTACATTTTTATAATAACATTTTCACAAATTTTCAGAAAATTTATTTTTCTACTCAATACAAGCGAGAATTATAGCGAGAGAGAAAAAGAGGGGGAAACCACGAAAATTTCCCCAACACACTGAAAATTATATTTTGCGTTTTCCGAGAAAAGAAAAACCATGTGAACATATATTGGAAAAGGATGAGAATATGGTAATATTTCGGAGGAACAAACTATATAGTGGTCTGTACCGCGAGGTCACCTAATGGAAAAATTTTGTTACCGCGCGTTATATTCTACATTTAGTAAATTATCACTATAAATAAATGAAAACCCGAACTTAACCTCACTAAAATGAAAAAAAGAAAATTCACCCACACACTTATATACGGCATAATAATTTCCCAGTGTACGTATAACATATACCTATTAGAAGTGGAAATTATAACAAAAAAAAAATTGTTTTTATTGCATCACACGAATTATTATTTTTTTGTTTTTCACAATTTTCTTTTGCATTTTCACAAGAAATTTCACTGTATCGTAACAATAATTTGCGAAATTTGGCATAAAAATAAAAAAAAATTGTTTGGTAGAAAATTGAAAATGGTTGCGACTTGTATTTGAGCTACCCATATTTTCATCGCATTTTCACATTTTCCATGCGTTTCACGATTCAATTTAACGCAAATCAGTTATTTCGGAGCTTTTAAAACTACTTTTCACTTACCGTTTGAGATAATTGTGTGATTTGTTTTGAAAGCATTTTGATACATGACTTGCTACAAATCCCCGATATCTTAACGTTCATGTCACTTTACCAACTGAAAATGGGAAAAAAATTTTCATAGCACATTTTTGCTTTTTTCGGATTTCTTTTTATGTTTTTCGTTTCTCGGTGTTTTTTGTTTTTTTTTTTTTGCTCCACCGCTTTTTCAAATATGTACACAAAAGTTTTGTGCTGTTGTGTGCTTTTTGTACTCTGCTGTGGAGAGAGTGAGAGAAATATATGTGACGAATTGGTGCGATTAAAATTAATATGAGCAAAACAGAGAGAAATATATAAACATCGAATTTGTTTGTGTTACTATGGTTCGATGTTTTTTACGGCGAATTGATGGTTTGTTTCTGGGATGAATTGTTCGAGACAACTTAACTTTGTCCTCGATTTAAGTTTAGAAAATTCTATCGATGAACGCTTATGAAAATTACGTCAGCATTGTTTGAGAAATTCATTCACGGGCGCCGTTTTAACCGATGTTTAGAACAAAAATATCCCAAAATGAATGTAAAACAGCTTTCTTCGTGCAGTTCTATCTTGGAGAAGGCGCCAACCTTTCAGTTTTCAGAAAATTCACTGATGAAAACAGGGCCAAAAAAAAGTGATTTTAGTCTGCCTTATCCAATGCGATAAACATTAAAGCCTCTCAAGACCAAATAAATTAATAAAACAACAAATCTATAAAACAAAATAACTTTATTTCCTTTTTCCAGTTTTCGGACTAACCACACCATACAAATCCAGCATTCCACCCTGCTTCTTGCCATTCTTAACAAATTTCTTATGTGATTTCCTAAAATTTCCTTTCGCCGCACCATATTGATTTTTGCCAGCATTTAAAAATGTATCCGCCTCTTTCTCTTTAATTTTCGCCTGTTTTCGTTCCTCAATCAATTCTTTATAATTTTTGTATTCATTTTTCGGTGGCTTAGCACCGAGTTTAATTGCCAACGCTACTTTAGCTTTGGCCTGATCTTTTGTACCAAATCCGGAAACACCAAAATTAATAACATCATAACGTGCCCGTTTCATATCAAATTCATTTGAATCGGGATTATCATCGCGCCGAAATTTTCGACGTTTCGATAATTTTTCATCATCGAATATATCTTCATCATCGTCATTATATTCATCATTGTCGCTAACTTCATGTTTACTTTGAGTTTCGTTCATTTTTTTTATATCAACTTTGTTGTTGTTTTCCATTGTGTTGCGTTTTGGTTTTTTTTCCGTAAATTTGATCACTTTAAAATCAGCATTTTGTGTATTTTTTTTAAGCAACATTGCTCTTGTTGGTATAATACCACTATTTGGATTGCACAACATATTGTTTTAAAGCGCAAAATAAACTAATTATATAGAAAATTATTGATTAAACAGCACGTGTGATTTGGAAGTGACAGTACACATTCACGATAAATAAACAAAACTCATGTCAAATGTGACATTTTGAAAGTGAACGAAATAGCAAAATTCACGAATAAAAAAAAAAAAAAATTTCGTTAAATTCCGTTTCGTTATTTTTTTTACTTTTTTTCGATTCATTTTATTTTCTTCATTCAATTTTCGATTGTATTCCAAGTCTGACATCGCGATGATGATGATGATGTCGTCGTCGTCGCCATCGACGTTCTCTTCTACTGATTTAAATACAAATAAATTGCTTATAAAACAATTAAAACAAAAAGCTTGTGATTTTTTAAGTTCACGAAAATGTGCTAATAATATTGTGGATATCATACAAAGTTTAGAGGTAAGTGAAAAGCCACATAAAACCTCGCTACAAAGTTTTCCCCGTATTCTTTTTTTTATGGTCGTTTTGTTGTTGTATAAATTTTGGGTGTCCAAATTTTGCAATATACATACAAAAATTTTTTGGTCGACATCTTTGAATTTTTTTAAAACATGATTTTTACAAGAAATTTTGATCTTGTGATTTAATGTAAAAAATTTTAATGTATTTTTCATGATTTTGCAGGAAAGCTTTACAAATGGAGGTCCGCTAACATCAAAAATATTAACACTGGAGTATGTTTTCTCGGAGGTGTTGAAACGACAGGAAATGGTCATCGAAGTGGAACCATTAAAACCAAAAGGTAAGGGGCTCATTATTTTATGCAAAGTCGATTTTTTTTTCAGTAGAAATTAAGACGTAATGAGTGGTTTATAGTATACAATTTGGTTTTACATATTGCATCCCCTCATCTCAACAAAAATACACACAAACCAGTTCCCAGAGTTTCTTGTTGAACCATGATAATCCAGTTTTTTTTTTTTTGTATTGCTATTTTATTCCTAGTAAACTAGGAGGGGTAGGGTGTGGCCAATATTTGATTCTCTCCTGACCCCATTTGGTATATTTAAGTAGAGTTTAGGATAATTAAGACGGTAGAATGACACGTGATATTTTTTTTTATGCAGCTATTCCATGAAAATTTTTCAGTTCACGTTCGCTGAACGTGAATCAATTCGCTCTGTATGTTGTGTGTGTAACATCTGTTTTGTTCTATCTTGAACGATATTACACACAACACAGAAAATTAAAGAAAAAATCGATAATAGTTTAGAGATAACTATCATATATATCTAGTCGACTGTACAAGAAACGTAGTATGTAATATTACAGATGCTACTGTATTCTATGGTAGGGTAGGAGTGGTGTATACTGTATACACTGCTATTGCTAATGCCGTGTACGCCTGCGTATTACAGCGCCAAACATCTCTATACGATCGATAAGATCATTTCAAATGTCCTTTGCGTTCTAAATTCTCTCGGTTTGATTGATTTTTCATAAATTTGAAATAAATTGGTTTTTATAACCATTTTTCTTGTTTTTGGTCAAAAATCTATAAAACTCGAAATCGGTTTGACCTTTTTGGATACAAGTCCAATAAAAAGTGCACATTACGTCACTGAATCAACCAACTATAAAATAAAAAAATCAATACTTTTTATATAAAAATTTATTCTCCTCAAAACTAACACTTTTTTCACTGTACTTTGTGTGTGTGTGTCTGAATCGGTGTGTGTCGATTCGATTACTGTTTCCCATCAATTTTTATTTTTTTTGGGAAATGTATATATTTTCCGATGGACATTTGTCTACTATCTAACTGTATGTGCGGATGGATGATGGGGTGAGAAACCACACCCAAAGTAATAAAACACTTTTTTTAGAGTAATCTATTTCGAAGATTTGGCATAATATTCCCGTGCAAAAAAGGTAACTGTTTTCTGAACATTAATTTGTACACCTTGCCCCCGTTACAATGTACATTCAAACTAAAATAAAAGCTCTGAATTGGGAGATAATCGTTTCCTAGTCTAAAACTTATAAACGTGATTGTTGACTTGATAATGAGACGCGAAAGCTCCCCCGCTTTGTAAATTTCATTGTGATGATGAATATTAATCTGTTTATAATTGTAGTAGAAGTTATTTTTAGAATTGAATATTGTTCCGCAAGCCAAATTTTTGCGTAATTGTTTGATGTCACATAATTTGCGAAAATCTGTGACGGCATAATTTTTATTTTTGTAAAATTCAGTTTGCCACAATGAATTGATTCTTTTAACCGAACAAATATCATGTAACTTCAAAATCATTTCAGCCTTGTCGTTGTCGTAGAAACATTTGATATTGTCAGAGATGAATATGACTAATCCCTATTATACAGTTATCTAGCGTACACAGCTATAAAAGAGAACTCTTAATTATGATAGGGAAATTCAAAAGAAAAATATTGACTTTTGAAAAATTACCAAAAAACTAACGGCTGGGAGATTTCAAGTAAGCGTCATCGAGTGAAAGTAGCTATGACTGCGTTAAGCATAAGGAAGTCAGAAAAATACTTATACCCTTTGATGATTTTACCTGGTAAGCTTGGCCAGGAAATATTCCTTTTCTGTCACTCGGAAATTTACCTTAACGTATTTTTTTTTTTGGTCTATTTGTTTGTCCACGGTGAATAATTGACAGGACCCTGTAAAGCTAGCCTTATGAGTGAGTATCTAAAACTATCTTCCAAGGGTTGCAAGGGTTTATAAAACGCTAATACTCTTTACAGACAATTCATGAATTTGTTTTTTCTTCTATGTGACAGCAAGTATTTCGGTTAATCACCGAATTTTTATCTGATTTTCAGGATGGGTCCAAACATCGTAATTGCTGAAACATAAAATTAGATTACGCGATATCCATCCATATTGGATACTATGGTAATCGTGTTATTATTTTTTTACTGCTCTCAAACTTCACACAAAAATTGTATCTTTTCCCGACCTTTTGCTAATTTGATTAGCACGTGCGATAATTAGTACAAACAAAATCAAGTCACGTGAAATTTATCAAAACAAAAATTTTTCATTCTAATTTTTATTATTCTCTTTTGTTTCTAGATACTAGTCCTGAAACTCAATATCGTGAATGGCTCCAAGAGCGTTACAAAGAAACATGTACCCTCTTACTGCAATCATTTACGCACGCCAAGGAACCTGAATCATTGCAAGGGTTTGTAACCTCAATGAAATTACTTATACTAGAATCCCGTTACCCATTAGATAATAACGCAAATGAATTTCCAATTGGTCGTCTAAAAAATATCCTTATGAAACTTCTGTCATATGAACGGGATATGGAACATTTAATGCTACGCCTGCAAGAGTACACTGTGTATTACGATCTAGTTTATTATATATGGAAAATAATGCCAAGTTTAACGCCCCGTTGTGGTGGTGCCATACTCTATACAAACAACAATATTTTTATAAAGAATTTTTTAAATTTAATTAACTCATCAATAATAGTAGCATTAAATAGCAGTAGTAATAGTAGTTACAGTAATAACAACAACAACAACAGCATCAACAGTAGTAGTAATAGTAATAATGGTCCACATCATAATACTAATGGTAAAAATGGGTATCAACATAATCATCATGAGGATCGTCGAGATTCCGGTGACGATCAACAAAAGTATATTGTATACGATGATCAGCATCCAGGTCGTACATCATTCAAGTATGATTATGCGATTGTAAGGCGAAGTATGAATAAAATATGGAATTGTGTTATGCTGTGGAATTATAATAATGATGAGGTGATTCAACGGCAAATTTTAATTATTTTGCTGGAGAAAGTGCTGCCTCATCTTGATAAACCGCTACTGATGACCGATTTTCTAATGGAATCGCTCGATATTGGTGGACCAATTAGTTTGCTGGCCCTTCAGGGCATATTCCTATTGATTCAACATCATAATCTAACGTATCCGGATATATACGAGAAATTGTATTCAATGTTTGAGCCGGAAATATTTCATACAAAATTTAAAGCACGACTGTTTTATTTGGCCGATGTATTTTTAACGTCGAGCCATTTGCCCGAGAATTTGGTTGCCGCATTTGTAAAACGCCTGTCACGATTATCGTTGGTTGCGCCACCACAAGACATTGTGATCATACTTTATTTTATCGGTAATTTAATCCTTAGGCATCCGGGGCTCAAGTGTCTTATCTACAATAATGGTATGAATGGTGCATCACATTTGGCTGTGGTTCCACGCGATCCTTATATTATGGACGAACGAAAACCAACCGAATCAAAAGCTTTGGAGAGCTCTTTGTGGGAAATTTCTACACTACAATATCATGCATTACCATCAATATCGACGGCGGCCAAATTTATTTCAAATCCATTGCCGACACACGAATGGGATTTATCAGCTGTTCTCGAATTGAATGAGGATGACATTTTTGATCAGGAAATTAAACGAAATTTTAATAATCACAAGTATCCATTGAATTATGAGAAAGTGACCTCAATGTTTTTACCCAAGGACGATAAAATCAAACAATATTGGAAGTTGTTTTAAACCGCCAACCACCCAGTCAGTCAGTCCCCCAGTGTCCTGGAATTTCTATGTATATCTGTGAACGCAAGAAAGATGAGATGGAGAGAACGTATCATCGCGATGTTTGGATTTAATAATTTTTTTCTTTTTGTATCTTTAATTGTTAAAAAAAACTTTTTGGAACCATTTTATCATTATTATTACGTTTTTGTTCATATGAAGAAAAGAAAGTGAAATTATAAATATCTTAAAGAAACACCGAAAAAACTTATATTGAAATGAAAGTAAAACAACAAAAAGAAATAAAAAATAAGAATGATTAATAAAAATCTGTACGATACTTGTTTTATTTAAAGAGTCATCTATGGGGAGTAACGGGTAATTTTGATTAGTCGAGAACCAAAACTAAATAAGTTCTATTTTATTTATGTACAAAATTCATATTACGAGGTGACATTTATAAGGTTCTGGACTTTTGTTGAATTCTGTGGTTATTCAAAATTTTTGGTAGCTTTGTCTTGAAGAAAAGAAGAATTCGTTGGACTATCGGAAAAATCCAGAGGAGCTATTTCTGAATACGATACGAATTCGAATGTATAAGATTCTTATTTGATTTAAATAAGAAACGAGCGAATCTGATTTAATTCTAATTCAAATCAAATAAGAATGTTATACTTTTGTATTCGTATCGTATTCAGAAATAGCACCCCTGACATCCTTAAAATAAATGGAAAATTACAATTGTATGTTGTTCTTACTAAAACACAAAGGTAATTGGTAGTTTTTATTTTTTTATTGGTATTTTGTGTCCTGCGCTTTTAGATTTGTAGAGTCTAATCGAGGCGCTATCCAAATGCTCGATGTATAATTGACCCACTAACTCTTAAATAAATTTAATAAGGATTTTTTATTTATTTTGCAAGTTGATATGTATTCTGCCCAAATCCATTTGGATATTGATGGCCACCATAAATATCACAAGGACCATGCCCACCACAATTTCGATGACCATAAGTACCAGAATTTTGCCCAAATCCATTTGGATAGTGATGATATTGATGACCAGGATTTTGGCCAAAGGTTTCATAAGGACGTTGCCCTTGTGGAAATCCATTAGGGTTAAGAAATCCGTAGCTGCGATCAAATCCTTACATGACACAACAACCGAGTGTCTATAAGCTATAAGGAATACACGCATCAACATCGAAACATGGGATTCTTTCATTATCTTCAACTTTTATAGTTGCCACATAACCAAGTAATATTTGCGTGTGCTGACAGAAAAATCAAAAACCTGATTCATGTCCGCGTTTCAAAGACGTGAGTATTCCCGAAAGAAATCAGATGGTCATGTTCATGATGGTGCACAATTTGTGCAGCCAAAACCATATATTGTATTTTACGTTTCTTTTTATGCAAATAAAAGATTAACACTCGATATTACTTTTGATTTCATTCTTTTATTTCACTTTACATTTTATTTATTCAAGAGCAAAACCGGAAGTGGCTTTCTTCCTATCTTTGTCATATATTTTATAGAGGGAGGAGTGTTACCATCGTAACCAATATTTCCCCGATTACCCGATGTAATCTACTATATCATCATCATTGTTAAATTGTTACAAATAAAACATTATATTGTAAATAATTACGTTTTTCATTATTAGTGAAATATAACTGCACGTACACACTACCGCACGATTATCGCCTTTTTTCTCAACTTCGCCATAGTTGATCTAGCTACACTTAGCGCACACCATAGCTCATAATTGGTGAATCCTTCATTACTGCAGAGATAACCATAAAACTATGTAATTCTAGGCGTCCCTACTTTCGATACTCCCGGACCTTCTGAACTTTTAATGGGTGCAGACGAATATGGAGAAATCACGTTAGAAGACGTAAAAAGGGATCAAAGAATAGAGCTAGGGTAGATTATTTCTGTTCGTCTAAACCAAAACAGCAGCATCCCAATCACTCGATTAAACAGCCATGCCACAATTACGAATATAGACTGCATTCTAAACGAAGCCTAACTGCTGTAGTACTATGGAGGAAGACACAAGCGGTTAAAAAATGACCGATTTGAGGTTCGAATATCATTTGACTGACAACAACAAACTAAAAGGAGTGGAATAGAAAATCTAAAGGTAAAGCAGCTGCTAGATTGCTTCTTCAGATAGAATAAAGATTCAAGAAGGATGAAGAATTTCAGAATCAATATCACAAATTCATGAACGAATAAATCCAACTAAACCATATGGAACTCGTTAAAGATGATTGTATGACAGATGTTTCTCAGCACCACTGTTCACGTATAGCGAGGTGTGCGGTTCATATCAAAAAGAGGAATCTGTCCAAAAATACTCAGTGATTGCGGCACAAATTTCATTGGATCAAATAACCAATTACAAATTCAGGCAAAGCAATAGGAGGCGGTAATTAGGTAAAACAGCACTGATGGGAACTGAGTGACGTTTTGTACCCCGGGAAGTTATCACTTTGGAGAAGTATGGGAACCTGGAGTCAAGTCAACAAAACAACTAGGCTACTAGCTCCTTCCTCAAACGACTCAGATGATGACGGGTTTTTAAGTCCAGTACCATCTGATATTGAGGGTATCCACACCGTCACAATATGGAATTTACTGGCCAAACTCTGTTAACGATTCTGAAAAAACTGGCATACGGATTATCTCGCACGACTACAACGATGGCTAACTTAGTTGTAAGAATAACCTAACCTTCAATTGAGGGAACTGGTAATCCTCAAAGATGCACAATTACCTTGAGCCTTAAGCTACGTTCAGGACAAGATGGACTGGTTAGGGTAGTTACACTTAAATACAGAAATAACACGTTTAAAAGGAATATAAAGGAAAATATGCCGCCTACCCATAACTAACGAACCAAATGGACTACATTGTAAGAAGTATGATCTTGTTCAATCAACGGTAGTTAAAGATACTAACCTAAGTCAACAGCTATCAACCCCACAAATAAAGAGGTGAGTGCAGGTAGTGAAGTGTAAACAGCAAGAAAATTCCAAACGCCCAGAATATGTTGACTCATTGACATTAGAACGTTAAACTCTGAACGTAAACTATTAGTTAATATTGTAAATAAAGACTATCTTAAATTTATCACTTAAGTATAATAGTCTAAAATTATACAATTACGGAATAATGAATGAGGTGTGATTGAAGAAGACAGTGCTTCGGTAATTTGATTATTTTCTATCTAAACGTTTTATACGAAATTACAAAGCAATTTTTAAATGATTTTTTTTTACACACACTCGTATTTTTGGAGAAAGACACTTGAGGATGGGGCATGTTAAGGGTTAAGCGCACACTTAGATGCATTTATCAAACTAAAATTATAAACTACGCAAGAATACAATAAATTAAAATTGATTTTTATTGGTTAAACAAAACATGACCATTTCTATAATATTCGAGGTTCAATAACACCGGAACCATCCCTAGTACTTGCTCCGTCCTCAATTTGATCCCCTTGTTTGCCATGACCATGTTCATGATGACCTTGTTCACGATGACCTTGTTCATGATGACCATGTTCGCCATGACCACATTCTCTATGTTTGGAATAACCGTCTCCATGTTGCCCCCGCCGTTCTCCGTAACTGCTTGGTCTGGCATCAGTACTGGCCAATGCTAATACGACAAGAATAGCTGCTACCTAGATAATCACAAAACAATACAGAATCGATAAGGTATCTAATTGATTAGCATTCCTTCCAGTTTAACAAACAGCTAATTTTTTAATATTTACCAATAATAATTTATTCATTTTTTAAATAAATTTTTAATATTCACTTTGAATCAAATGTTGCACGACCAACAAAACATTCAACTTTAACAAAAATCATTTCATTATGTATAGTACGGACCAGATTTTAATGTTCATATCTCTATTTTTGCTGATAAGAGGAACACTTGAATTTCCAAATACGCTTATTAGATTATTCTCAAGCAAAAAATTATTTTTGTTTAGTTTAGCACCAGATATGATGCTCTTTCTGCCCTTTACGCCTCTTTGCATTATTAACTGATTATTCTTAAAAATCGCGAATGCATAACTTCCCAGAATATTTTTACAAACAGAGTGTTAATTACCACGTGAAATTTTAAATTTTATCAAAATTTGAAGTTCAAATTGTTTACTTTTGGTCAGATCTAAACACAAAATGTCGAAATGAGGTGAATATAGGGTGTGGCGATTAACCAATACCAAGTCGTTTTTCATATCACCAATCGTAGCCCCTTTTAGCGGTTTGCGTCATCCGTGCGCATAGATACCACTTTTAAATCTTTCTTTTTGAAGGAAAAGTACCCGACAAATATTTATCGAGTTTGGTTTTAGTATATAGGTGTTCGAAATTGGTGAGATTTTCCAAACAATTTTGTGCAATAATATTAGTGAACCACTTAAAATGCCGGTAAATAGAGCAATGAATCGCATTTTACAGGGCTTAGACAACATAAAAGCACATCGTCATATAACTGACATAATAAGATGCAGGGCGATTCTAGAGTACGAATGGAAGGAATTCCTAACCATCGGAAAAAGTGTGAATGGCGAATTCGATGAAGCTCTTTTCAATGATATCGATGCTATTGGGAAGACCCATTTTGAACTGAACAAATTAACTTTCAAAAATACTATCTCCATTGAATAAGATAATACAAAACCCAAATAATTTTCTTCAACAAATACGATATAAATACTTCAATCAATCCAGTGGAAATCAGGAAATTGGGCATATGACGGAGCTTACAGAAACCAGTGCTAAAAACATGCAGTGGATAAATAATTTAAGTGCATGCTGTGAAAAGTATCCTTAGATCTAGGTGAAGGTAGTTATCTCATACATACACTCACAGAACACAAGAGAAAACAACGCCAAATAACAATAAAACAAAAAAAAACGTATCTTCGATTTGCGTAGCAGGGGACGTATCGATGTGAATATGTCTTCTCTAATGTGATTTTCCAGTTGACACAAATTTGACACATTAAAAAAAACCGGACGAAAACGGGGGGACAGCAGCTGTCATTCGTCGCACGGTAAAATTTTTCGGGGCGGTTACTAACACGATTACATTTATAAAATGTCATTCGTACGTCAAATAAAAGTCAAGAAAAATTTAAGGAAAAATATATTACATAATAAAATATTAAAATAATTAATTCATAATTTTTGTTGAAGGATTATTCTTCTTGAGTTGACTGTCCCACTCACAAAATAAAAGATACTGATTTATGTTTAAAATATGTACTTGCAAAAACTTTTATTACATTATAATAATTATTCCACTTTATTTGAATTGACGTATTAGAAGAGACTACAAAATTATTAATCGTAAGAACCGAATTACATGCTCAAGTGGTGGTTGAGAGAACTAAACATTTAAAGATGGATTTACACCAAGATTCAATAAAACCAAGGTTAGCTCGAAATATGTAAACAAATGGCCATCTTTTTTTTTTGACGCCACTCAATTCTCAATACGTATATAAATTACAACAACAAATAAAAAAACGAAAAGTAAAAAAGAATTGCATGACGTCACAACAACATGTTTTGAAAAATCGAGCTAACCTGGGATTTATAGAATCATGGATCTACACATCAAATTTATGATTATCCAAATAGCATAGAGTGTACAATTATATATGTATATGTATTGAGCAAATGAAATTCGTATATTGACTAACGATTTGATTTTATGATTTCAAATTATTTAAAAAGTGCTTAATAATAAGTTATAGATTGTACATACCGGCCACCTTGGAATGCCAATTTCAACTTATAAATTTAAAATTTACATACCTACTAATATAAGATTATGATACATATGATTAAATACTTACTTTAAATACTAATTTAAAACTATATGTATTATTCTTAGAAGATGGCAAATTGATTGATGTGTGATGCTGCTGTGTTGAGTGATGCTGCAAAATGTATTAAACGCCGTACTGAGATGAATGGCCGCAGGGTATCACTCGATCTCGCAAAGTCAAATTTTAGACCAACCAATAGTTCAATTAAACCAGCTCTTGTTAGCTAAAACTACTGGATCTCAACAAACATCATTCCGGTTGACCCAAGGCCAATATAACCGGAATTACAAAGAATCAGGATTAGACAGCGAAAAATAAGACTCAAGTTACCACAAGTTGTAGACGCTTATCAGCCCAGATTAAAACACGTGTTGCTATCTATCATTTTATAAAATTAATGTTTTATTGATAAAAATCAAATTCTTCGCGATCAATTGGATAGACCCGATTCAAATATTCATACATATCGATTCTGTCGCCTGACTCTGAATAAACTTCTATTTGCTCAATAACGTGATTTAAATCAGATCGTCGAAACCGTGGTCTCATCCCATTGTCTGGCAATGAAAAATTAAACCTTTTTGTGAATTCAAATTCAAACAAATTTTTTTCCGTCATAACAGATACAACATACGCAAAAAGTGTGCCAATCGTGTGCTCTTCCACAATTAATCCAATAGGCTGAAAATATATAGAATTTTTAAATTAACTGCAATTAAATGGTTTGGCGAAATTACAGATGCTTTACGAATTTCATCGATAAATCTGAAAACGTTTTGATCACTTCCCGTTCTGTGTCCAATTAATCCAAAACTCTCTTTGATATCGTTTTCTATTCGACAATCTACGAGAATTATTCTATGATAATTACACATTTGAAACATTTTAACGAGTTTATAGTCAAGCTTGGCGGAAATCTGTAATTGGTTTAAATGAAAGCCATTGAATATGTACGGATGAATATTTTCAAAATTTTCAAGTTTCAAATCTACAAATTTAGAATGTATACCAAACGCAAATTTCAGCCAACTTATAAAATTCTCTATAAAATTGAACGAATTTTTTTGTATCAATGGTAATCTCGCTTCTGGCTAGCAGTTTGCTCTTTTTGTTTAACACAAAATCAGTGCTATAGATCCATTCGCCGTCCAAATGAAATTTTATTCTGTTTAGTTCCGTAGCCCTTGTTAAAATTTCGTACAAAATTTCCGAACATTTCCCACTTGAATCAGTTTCTCTTACTAGTATGGTGGGGGTACGAGGTGCTCGATTAATCAGTTCCAAAAGTGCTGTTATATTGGTGACCTTTGATAATTGAATAGGATATGCTCCAAAACTATTCCAATATATGGATCCAATGATTTTTTGAAAATGATACACCAAATACTCAAAAATTTGATGAAGTGGATCACGATAATCCTGTGTAACGCCAATATATTCTCTCAGATCAAATTTACCATCCTTCATGTAAGTCCCACTTTGAACATATTCAGCTAGTGTGCGATTGATTATTTTATGAAATTCACAGTTTTCATATTCTAAACGATTGTCATCAATCGCCATTTTGAAAGCAATTAAATCACAAATGTTAAAAATTTCGATACCACGTCGCCGCTTTTGTGTTCGATGGTAATCTAGCAACAAATTCACGTGGGTGAATGTACGACGAGGGTTCCACAACGGTTTTTCCATATGACGTAAATAGTTTGGCTGAAGAAAATAAAATGCTCGTTTAGTTTTTCGTGGCAACGTAATCGGTGCTTTCTCTTCATGCTCTTGTAACCAAATTAATTTGACTGGCAAGATTGTATCACCGATCTGTAAATCATAGTCCCATAAGTGTTCATCTGATAATGGATGTCCTAAATTTTGCATTTTCTGGTTAAAATTAAAACAAAAATCATTAAATAAGCAACGAACATTTAAGACACGCGTACTTAGTACAAACCTTCTCAAATTTCTCAAATCTATTTATTGGAATGAATGCAGCATACTTCATGAAGATTTTTGGCGGTAATTTTAATAGTTTTTGTACGACAATACTGCAAGGATCATCATAGATTACTTCATCATCGGGGATTTCATCGGAATCTAAAACTGTTTCTTCGATATCGTCATCACTATCGTCAGAATTAAAATTACGTTCTACGACATAATAGCTATTCCCATACCTATAAAGTTTAAAGCATACAAAATAGAAATGCGATAAACTGTTAGACATAAAGTTCAGTTTAAGTTCACTTTACTTACCTTCTTTTAGTATCTCGCATATTGATGTTCAAATATTTGGAAGGGATTATTTACTCCGTTCGTTACAGAAACCAATAACCTAAATTGATAACACAAAAAATGGCGCATATCTTAAAAAATATTTTTCTATAACTTATCTTTTAATTATTAATTATAACAACGAAGTTAAATAATTATGATTCTGTGCGGAAATACAAAATTACATGTTTGATTACAAATCTATCACAATAATACGATTACTTCGCCTCAATGCCATTTATAAAACACACCGTTTTACTATTGTACGTTTATACAATAATGACATTTAGGCGAACTAATCGTATTATTTTGAATAACTTATAATCAAATATGAAATTTTGTAATTCTGTACAAAATTGCAACTGTTCCGAGTTAGCATAGCACCTAATTTATTTAATATCTGAAATGAAAACAAGTTAGAGTAGGGTTACCTCACCCACGCTGCCACCTATAATTTATGGGGAAAATCCACTCTACAACCGATCAACCCACAAAGCCATTGTCCCATAAATAAACCAACAATGGTTGATTAGTTCAGATAATGGATATGGCGATGGAACGGTTGGGTTAGGCTGGAAACACACCGAATTAGTCAAAACGTTTTTTTCTTGTCTTAAAGCGACTTGCGGTCAAAATACATATGATTGTATAGCGCTATACACATTGAATCAGGCAAAACAATTTTACGTCAAATATTTTGTTTCATAAAACATAGAACCATTGAGGAAGGACTTTACATAGAGAGAGATTTTGCATGAAAAAAATATGCATATGGAAATAATTTTTGTTTCGTTTTGAAATTTTATTTGTGAAGTTGTGAAAAGAATATATAAATTTTAATTATCTCTTTCTATACATAATAGGGCAAGTTCATCTATAAAATACAAAGCAAACTGTTTAAATTCATTTTTTGTATACCCACACACACTTTATATATTATTGAAATCCACCTTCTTATGATATGGTAGTAGTGTCAAACTGTAAAAACAAGAATTTTGTTTTTTTTATTTCGTTTATTCCTTTATTCATTTCGTATTTTTTATTTCGTGATGGTTGTGTGTTTTTGAATTAAAACTTGTACACGCCCTACGGCCGATGATTTGTTGTGATCATTTTTCACTTTATGCTAATCTATTTAAATGCGCATAGAAACACCATAGGATAAAAAGAGATATTAGAAATTTATACTTTCTTTTCAGTTTATCGCTCTAACCGGTTTAGATAAAGATGCAAAATATAATTTCATGTCATTTTTCTTTCATACAAATTATTTCTCTAATGTTCTTCCTCAATGATAGAACGACAAACATTGTTAACAATTAACGAAACATGATTGAAGGCGACCATAGGAGGAATTTTTACTTAGAGTGTTTGCTGTATGGTGCGTCGTTGTCCTGGGACAAAATCTCAAATGTCAAACATTTACATAGGAATTCCTATGTAACACAAGTGTAAATAAATTGTTATTTATGAATGATATTTCTTGATTTATTGGAATTTTATAAGAGGTTTTTATTTATAAAGTGGTAAAGAATACATTTTAACTTTAATTGGAAGATATTTTTCTATTTTGTTTAAAATAAATTTAGAGGTGTATTTCTAAGTAAAACATGTCAAGATACGAATATTGTTATTTTATAAAGATAATTTATTAGTTTTTGTGATGAGACGTTTGTATCTGCAGTATTTCAAATTAGTTCTATTAATATTTACTTAATTTTTTTAATACTAAATCCCAGGCACACCATCTATATGCGAACTCTCTTACTAATTGAAAAATCCTCCTATAGCCTGTAAACTTATATGTTAATTCACACTGAAACAAAGTAAAACAAAACAAGAGAAAACTGCTTGATTCAAGAAAAAAACATGTTTGAAGTCGTTTCATGGTCGCTGTTTTATAAAGCAAAAAATTGTCAAAATTAATACGAAGTTAATATTTTTAGCAACTAATATTTTTAATTTAATATTTTTTTGATCCTATTTTTTGATGGGAAATATTTTTTCTTATTTTGTTGGCAACATGTTGTATTCATTTTATCAAACCAATTCACACTAACCCATAAAGCAACACGGCGAGACAATTTGACTAAAAACAATTTCTTTGATTGTACGTGGGTTATGTTTAGGCAAATCATCTTGCCTATTCAAAGCAAAAACGTTTTGCCTAATTTGGTGTGTCGCCAGCCTTACATCCATACTTTAGGCACGTCGAGACGTCGTTGGCACATTAAGATATATCATCGTAGACTGAGACGTCGTTGGCACATTACTCAGATGTATCATCGTAGGCTGAGGTGTCATTGGGCGCATCCAGCACATAGATTTCTCACTAAAAAAAGTAGATATCTCACATCTGATGTGCTGGATGCAAAATATCTCACTAGAAAAATGTAGATATTCTCACTATTTAGTGAGGCAAAAAAATGTAATCTACATTTGAGTAGATATTTCTTGGTTTGTATCTTCGCTTTTTTTTGACATTTTTAATGGAAAATTTTGTTATACGAGTACATATTAGAAAGACAACGGCACATTATGCACATTTGAAATCTTTCGAATCAATTTCATTAAATTCAAATTAAGAAAATAAACAATAATGGTTCATTACAACAATGTAGGTAATTATACAGATAATCTAAGACACAAACCAAAACTAATATGTAGATTTTACGTCCAGCACATTTGGCAGTCTACAATTGAGACTATTCTACATTTGAGAATATCTCAAAAGTAGATATCTGTGTGCTGGATACGCCCATTTATATCAAGATTTAAGAATGTCGTCTTGATATAATGTAATGGCGACGAATCACAAATGACGCATTCGTAATTTATCACAAAATCTTACACACAGAGTACAGAACGCATAATTATACATGCATACGATATATACACACTTCACCATACATGTAATTCACAATTAGCATGTAATCCAACCTGATTTGTATTATCTGCGCACACAATTTAAATAAACTAATAGCACGTATCAATCACTTCACCTTCCTATCATATTCAAGATTTATATTTACAATAGGAATCCCCGAACATATTAATCTATTTGTATTACCCGATCAACACAGTCAATGAGGAGGAAGGGAGTTTCGAATTAAACAATACAGATGTCTCTTTAAACAAAATGTATATACTTATTTCAAAAACTGTTAATCACTATGTTGAGTTGACCGTTCGTCAATCAAATATGAAGCTACAAAACAACACTTGATCCAACATTGAGGCCCGTTGCACATTTCAGCTAAGCTAAGCGAGAAATATAGTTTTCGTTAGCTTTGTGAGCTCGCCTAGCTCACCCCTTTGCACTTTCCAGCTGATAACTAGCCTTATACAAACATACATTGCTGATTTTATATCTTCCCATTAAAATTTTTTATTTTCAACCGGGGGATAAGAATTTAGCTCACATCGCTTAGCTTAGCTTAGCTGAAATGTACAACGGGCCTAATGGTGATTTAAAAATTAGTCCATCTATTAAAATGTATAGTTGCACAACAAGTTTATATTGAGGAGAGAAGCGACACAAAATATGATGAATACAAACGCATCTGAATAGGCGAAATAAATTATAATAATCTATAAGGGACATAACTATACTTTTCCATAGTAAACTTGCGGTCAATGATATAGGCAGATTTATCGATAATGCAGTATTATTTAATACGTGAAAACATAGTACGGATTACTTCTAAAGATGCCAGTTTTAACAATTTTTAATTTTTGGTAAATAAATAAAAAATAAAATTAATTTTTTTTATGATTCATGTCTAGTTGTCAGTTTTATTCGTGTTGTTTGCTTTTATTTAAATTTTTGTTTTGATATATAAAAATAAAAATAAAAAACTGGTAGTGCCATCTTTAGATTTAATCCATCTATCACCGTTTTTTTGACAGCGATAACCTTTATTGACGTATGTAAAAGTAGAGAAAGCGTCTCTCGTGGAAAAAAGTTAAAATGATGCACCTGATAAAATGACGTTTGTCTCAAATCCGACGAAATAAAATTTAGCAATGCGGTAATTAAAAATTGTTCTTATATGTAGTTCAAAATTGGAATTATTTACAATAATTAGCAATCCGGTAAGTAAAAATTGTGTTTACAGTTCAAAATTCAAAATTGAAATTCTTTACAATAATTTCGAACGTCAAATTATCCGGTAGCTCAATTTAAAAGATTTCCACTGGGTGGGATCCGTGATGCTCCAATCGTCAATAGATTATTATAATTTATTAGGAATAGGCAGACTCAAAACGAGATGAGACAGAAAATTGAATTTTGGTGTTTGTTTGTTTTACGTTTTTTGGTGTCGTTTCATAAGACATGATCTGTGTTGGATCAGATCAAATGTCACGAAATGCGGCTATTATATACCTATAGATACAATAAAATACTAGAACATAAAAATTGCAATCAAAATAAATATATAGGTAATAAAAGAAGTCTTGTTGTGTGGTTGCATGGGCTGAAGGGTTGGTATCAGCTTTCAAAAACGCATTATAATGGAAGATATTTTGCATATAGATGTCATGCTAGAGGGAAATATCAAAAAAACCGAACCTAAGGCCAATAGAATCGGAATTGCAAAGAATCAGGATTAGCCAGCTTAATAACAGCGAAAAACAAGACTTAAGTTATGACAAATTGAAGACGCAATTTTTTAAAAAAAGATCAGCCCAGATTAAAACACTAGTTGCTATCATTTTGATACTGTTGAAAAAATACTATTCGAAACTGAAATAATAAATTAAATATAAAATTACACAAAAAATGGCGCGTATCTTATCAAAATATTTTTTTATATCTTATATTTTAAGAATAAAATATAATAGCGAAATTAAATAATTAGAATTCTGGACAGAAATACAAAATTTCATATTTGATTACAAGTTGATCAAAACCTATGATTAAATCGCCTAAATGTTGTTTTTATAAACTTACATACAAGAATAAAAATTAAATTTTAATAAATGACATTGAGACGAAGTAATCGTGTGATTTTGATAGACTTGTAATAAAACATGTAATTTTGTATTTCCGCACAGAATTCTAATTATTTAACTTCGTCATTATATTTTATACTTAAAAGATAAGATATAAAAAAATATTTTGATAAGATACGCGCCATTTTTTGTGTTGTCAATTTGCTACGAACGAAGTAAGTAATCCCTTCCAAATATTTCACCATCAATATGGGAGATACCAACAGGTAAGTAAAGTGAGCTTAAACTGAAATTATGTCTAACCGTTTATCACATTTCTATTTTGTATGTTTTAAACTTTATAGGTTTGTGAAAAACTATTATGTTGTAGAACATAATATTAATTCTGACGATAGTGATGACGATATCGAAGAAAGAATTTTTGATTCCGATGAAAACCCCGATGAAGTAATCTACGATGACCCTTGCAGTATTGTAGTGCAAAAATTATTAAAATTACCGCCACTGATTTTCATGGATAATACTGTATTCATTCCAATAAATAGATTTGAGAAATTTGAAAAGGTTTGTACTAAATACGCGTGTCTGAATATTTGTTGCTTATTTAATGATTTTTGTTTTAATTTTAACCAGAATATGCAAAAGTTAGGACATCCATTATCAGATGAACACTTATGGGACTATAATTTACAGATCGGTGATACAATCATGCCACTCAAATTAATTTGGTTTCAAGGGCATGAAGAGAAAGCACCGATTACGTTGCCACGAAAAACTAAACAAGCATTTTATTTTCTTCAGCCAAACTATTTACGTCATATGGAAAAACCGTTGCGGAACCCTCGTCGTACATTCACCCAGGTGAATTTGTTGCTAGATTACCATCGTACACAACAGCGGCGACGTGGTATCGAAATTTTTAACATTTGTGATTTAATTGCTTTCAAAATGGCGATTGATGATAATCGTTTAGAATATGAAAACTGTGAATTTCATAAAATAATCAATCACACAATAGCTGAATATGTCCAAAGTGGGACTTACATGAAGGATGGTAAATTTGATCTGAGAGAATATATTGGCGTTACACAGGATTATCTTGATCCCCTTCACCAAATTTTTGAATATTTGGTGTATCATTTTCAAGAAATCATTGGATCCATTTATTGGAATAGTTTTGGAGCTTATCCAATTCAATTATCAAAGGTCACCAATATAACAGCACTTTTGGAACTGATTAATCGAGCAACTCGTGTCACCATACTAGTAAGAGAAACTGATTCTAGTGGGAAATGTTCGGAAATTTTGTACGAAATTTTAACAAGGGCTACGGAACTAAACAGAATAAAATTTCATTTGGACGGCGAATGGATCTATAACACTGATTTTGTGTTAAACAAAAAAATCAACCTGCTAGCCAGAAGCGAGATTACCATTGATACAAAAAATTCGTTCAATTTTATAGAGAATTTTATAAGTTGGCTGAAATTTGCGTTTGGTATACATTCAAAATTTGTAGATTTGAAACTTGAAAAGTTTGAAAATATTCATCCGTACGTATTCAATGGCTTTCATTTAAACCAATTACAAATTTCCGCCAAGCTTAACTATAAACTGGTTAAAATGTTTCAAGTGTGTAATTATAATAGAATCATTCTCAACAATTGTCGAATAGAAAACGATATCAAAGAGAGTTTTGGATTGATTGGACACAGAACGGGAAGTGATCAAAACGTTTTCAGATTTCTCGATGAAATTCGTAAATCATATGTAATTTCGCCACAACATTTAATTGCAGTTAATTTAGAAATTCTATATATTTTCAGACTATTCGATTAATTGTGGAAGAGCACACGATTGACACACTTTTTGCGTATGTGGTATCTGTTATGACGGAAAAAGAATTGATTGAGTTTCAATTCACAAAACTTTTATTTTTTTCATTGTCGAACAATGCGATTAGACCGCGATTTCGACGATCTGATTTAAATCACTTTATTGAGCAAATAGAAGTTTACTCAGAGTCAGGCGACAGAATCGATATGTATGAATATTTGAATCGGGTTTATCCAATTGATCGCGAAGAATTTGATTTTTATCACTAAAACGTTAATTTAATAAAATGATTGCAACAAGTGTTTTAATCTGGGTCGATCTTTTTTCACAAAATTGCATCTTCAACTTGTTGTAACTTAAGTCTTGTTTTTCGCTGTTATTACATTTGTTATTTACATAATTAGTTTGATCCTTTAGAATTAAAGGGTTGTGGCACTGTTGATAAATTTCAAATTCTTCCACTCTATTGGTGTCTTGGTTAGTGTAGGTGTGGCTATCATCCGCTAAATGTTGTTCGAAGTTCGATTTATATTTGCTTCGCGCCTGTTTAAGTTCTTCTGTGTGCTCTTTAAACCGTATTGTAAACGAACGTTCCGTTTGGCCAATATAAAATTGTCCACAATCATTACATGACAGTCGAATGAGTGAGGATGAATTAAATAAAATAAAGCACATAGCTGTTAACAATGGATACACAGAGGACAATATAGAACGCATCAATTTCAAAATTAATAATATAATACAACTACACAATAACCACTTTACGTAGTGAGGACGATACCAACAACACAAAATATGTTTCAGTCGGATATAACCACATTCCCACTTCTAACATACTAAATCGAATTATGCATCAGTATGGCTACACCATAGCATTTAAAACTAATAATAAACTTTGGCATTTATTACGATTACAAAAGAAAGAACAACTGTCATGTAATGATTGTGGAAAATTTTATATTGGCCAAACGGGACGTTCGTTTACAATACCGTTTAAAGAGCACACAGAAGAACTTAAACAGGCGCGAAGCAAATATAAATCGAACTACTCACAACATTTAGCAGATGATAGCCACACTTGCACTAACCAAGCCACCAACCTGCAAATTCTACACAGATTTAATAAGGGCACATTTATGGATAGAGTGGAAGAATTTGAAATTTATCAACAGCGCCACAACCCTTTAATTCTAAACGATCAAACTAACTATGTAAATAACAAAATATATGACATGGTTATAGAAATATGAAAATAATTTTCATCACAATTTTCACACAAAAATTGTTTAGTTGTACAATTATACTGATGAAGAGCGAAGCTCGAAACCGGTCTACAATAAAAATTGTTTAACCACGATAAAGAAAGGAAAAACATTTTGTAACTTGTGGACAATAAAGTTTTGTCGTTTTTAAAATTGATTTAAAATTGTTTTAAAAAATTTTTAAAAATCGTTTTAAATTATAATAAGAGTAAATATATTAATTACATAAATTATAATAACCCGTCAAACAAGGTGTCACGTTTACGTAACACTAGCGAAGAATTTTGTTCGTACTACTCTTCGTAAACGTAACACTTTGGTGTTGCAATAACGAAGCAGTTATATCGTTCTCGTTCTACGATAATTAGACATTTTGCGAGGAGTTATCTGTTGTTACGTTTATACTCGGGGTCGAGTCAACTTGTAGTTAACTTTGGATCAACTTCGAGTTATCTTTTTTACCGTTCATACTGCAGAGTTAAAACTACAATTGAGTTAAAATGAGGTTGAAACCGAGTTAACATTAATTACTTCTGCCGCCATTATTTTTTAAAAAGCAAACAAAATATGAAAATTAAATTAAAAATTAGCAAAATTTAAATATGAAAAAAATCCAAAATGGAGATACGCTTGCTTCACATTCGAAAAAAATTAAAAATAATGTTCTTGTTTTCTTTGAATTAATTTTTGTTGTTGGCTTTTAACTCGACTTCGTTTTTATTGCATTTTGTTAGAGTTAAGGTAACTCGACTCCACATTTTTTTAGGATCGAGTCGAGTTAACTATAAGATAACTCGACTCCGTTTATAGTGAAAGATAACCTAGGTTGAACCCAGGTTGAACCCTAAGTATAAACGTACTATGTGTTAGTAGTTCGTAAACAGTTCGCTTGAGGTGGTGCATTTACGTCACGTGATTAGGGAAATTTGACAGATAAAAAAAAACCGAACGAAAACGGGGCGACAGCAGCTGTCATTCGTCGCCCGGTAAAATTTTTCGGGGCAATTACTAACACAATTACATTTCAAACGTCATTTAAATAAAAACTAAATATAATTAAATAAATTAACACGAAAAAAATGTTTCATTGCAAAATTAACGTAGAATTGTTAAAATAATTTGACAATTAATACGTAAACACATGCAAAAAACAAAAAATTACGGAAACCGCATTTTTTGCTGTTCCAGTTGAAACGTCAAAACACTAACCCGGTTTTGCCCCGGTTTCGCCCCGGTTTTTTTTTTGTGTAACTGGAAAACGGTATAAGTTTGAGAATGTATTAGTGCAAAGCAAAAATGTGATACGTTAATAGTACGCTTATGCGACGTATTTTGCGAATTCGCTTAAATTGTTTAGCGGGAAATGTGAAAAAGTAAACCATAAAACTTTTCCATTTTGTACACTGTCAATATGTTAGTGAAGAATTAGTGACATCTGAAGTTTACCACAAAAATTACATATTTAGGTTAGTATTTTCTGTTCGAGTGAGTTATAAAAATTAATAATCCGTTTGATTTATGATTTGGTTTTCCCGGATTTATACAAATAAATAAATAAATACAATATTTTATTACAATCACAAACAAATGTTTTGTAAATTAATTAATTTTTAATTGACGAATGGTAGCTTTTACTTGAATCAATTATCGTGTTTTTATTGGAGCTGATGAATTCTTTTTGTTAAACTCATTTCCACCGTTAGAGATAGGAATATCATTATTCAAATTTATTCGATTTAAATCACCAAATGCCTGTTTCGATATTGTTGCAATTTTTTCAATGTTGAACTCAGACCGACCTTCCGAATTTTTCGTCTTCAAATCAATAATGTCAGGATCGAAATTATGCTCTGTATTTTCATCGTTGCCATCTATTTTTAAATCCAGACGATTATATGTTTAACATTTTTTTAGCGTATTTCTTATGAAATAGATTGGCATGGTCGTTAAACTTGCTATTAGGATCCGAATTTGATGAGCTTCAATTTTTGTCATCTACATCAAAATTGACATAAGCATTTTTTGTTTTTTGGATAGTGCTGCAACCGATACATCACTATCTTCGGCAAAATCGAGCTCATTTAAGCTACTGAATGATGAAATAAGTTCATCAAAATTTAATTCTTCATCAGTGACAGCATAATCAATCTGCTCTTCGGTGTCAAACAAAAAATTACGACGATTTCGTTATGAGTTCGGCAAAGATAATGAATTATGGATACACAACAACAACTTCTGATTCTTTTGAATCCAGTCTTTTGAATCCAGTTACCAGAACCGTACTCAAAACTTACTTTCGTCATTTTTTTCTTTTAATGAGTGGTTTTAGAGAAAATTAGGAGCCATACAAAATTAAAACTCCAAACATTTGGTTTGGTATCTAAAATTAAAATAACTTACCGTTCTTCTAATTCATAAAAATACTCTTTTTCCCTCTTCCTCGAATCCTGTGCCGAATTATTTCCAATTTTTTATTGCCGCCATCTGATTTCAAACACGGAAACTACACGTCCATTTTGTTTTTTTAAATATATTTAATTAGTCGTGATGACGTCATGATATAAAGATGACGTTTGTAAATAAAGGGATTTTATATATTAAGTTCGAATTTTAACCTGACGGCCGTCTTGAATATACAGGCCTATGAGTATGACTATTGACTACAAACAATGACGACGTACTAAGTCTCCGCCGCTATGTGGCAGTGTAGTAAAGTAAAGATATTTTTTTTGTTTTGTTTATTGTTTTGTTTAATCTTTCATGTTAAAAAATAGTTTTTTATTTTTATTTTAGTGCATTATATTACGTCAAAAGGGGATGTCACGCGTTTGTTTTACGCTTTGATTTGTTTTTCAAATCGAGTACATACATAAATCAATTTTTATTTGATTTAATTTATTTTCAGTAATATTTCCAATATTTTATTATTAAAACACATAATACACTAGATTTATCTAAAAAATTTAAATTTACATGAATAAATCAAATTCACATGGTATTCCTCTTTGATCAGAAAGTGCGTGTCTTCCTTCTTTGAAGCATTATGCTGCACTAGAAAAACTAAATGAATAACAAAATGTTTTTGGACAAAATAAAAACAAAAAAATATCTTTTCTATATTATATTGTCGCGTAGCGGGGAGACTTAATGCTGGAAACACATGAGCAGAATTCTGTAAGCAGCAAAATTAGAATACACAAGTTTAAATGAATTGAAATACATGTATTCTGCTTGCCATATAGAATTCTGCTTCATGTCTCTATTTCTAATTTTGCTGCGAATCAGTAGGGTATATTACGTAAAAGATAACAAATCTAGTACAATTTGTATATTTTTTATTTTTTTCAATCAATTTTTTTAATTTGTTGACAGCAAATAAGTTTTGTGTGGCAAGTGCCAAATTGGAGGATAAAAATTAAATAATTTGTGACAAAATAATGCATCATTCATTTAAAAAAATTGTACATTAAAATTAAATATGTATCAGATAAACGCCACAAAAAAAAAATTCTGCTTATCAAAAACGACGCTCATGTAGTTTACCCGAATTTCTGCCGGCAGCGATGCTAGCAGAAATTCTGCTCATGTCTTTCCAGCATAATGTGTTTCAATTTGTAAAAATTGCTTGTATTCATAGGCTTGTATATCTAGTAGGCATTGCCTGACGGCTTGTATATCTAGGAACGCTTTATTTATGCCCACACAAATAAAAGAAAGAGAAGTTTGTTGTCTGTATTAAATCAATAAGATTCTTTCGGCTTTCTATAGAAAAATATGAAATATGAATGCCATTATTGTTAATATATTATGTCTGTCTGCACTTCCCCGTGCAGAATAAATCTTCACCTAAAAGCAATCACATTTTTATTGTAAATCTGAAATTAAATTAAACAAATTAGTATATCCATATTTTGTTAACTAAAATTATACTTATCTTAGCTTAATAATTTTCACCAATTTCATGTACACAAAATGTAAATTATATTTGTTGTTATTTAAAATAATTAGAACCGTCACTTTGCGTGGATGAATTCAAATATTTTTTTTTTCGGATATGCGAACGACGCGAAGTACCATGGATGATGATAAAATTAAATAAGCGACCAGTCGTTCGTGCTCGGATAAAAATGATGACATACCAAAAATTATTTTTCTCGGCCATTACCTGTGAAACCATTGTACAAGCAACATCAAAACGTTTTGTAAAATCTAAAAAATAAAAATAAATTAAAATTATACGTTTTATAACGTTTTACGTACCACTATAAAACAAACCTGTTGATTTTTATTCAAACTACATTTTGGAATATAAAATATTGGATTGTATGCATGCCGTGTATCAAGTAAACAGAACTACGTTCCAGTATCCACCACCATCACCATACAGTGTCTATAAAAAGCCGAAACTTCTCTTTCTAAATCCAAACAAACACCACCAAGATTACCAGATGGCCGCTACTTACGTGTATCTGGTTTATCTTTGGTTTATGATGGTAGCTAATTTAAAACTATGTATTATTCTTAGAATATGTATGTCAAATTGATTGATGTGTGATGCTGCTGTGTTGAGTGATGCTGCAAGATGTATTAAACAATGTACTGAGCTGAATGACTGCATGATATCTCTCGATCTCGTAAAGTAGATTTTTCGACCAACCAATAGTTCAATTAAACCAGTTGTTGTTAGCTAAAACAACTGGATCAACAAAGATCATTCCGCTTTGGTCAATTAAAAGTCGCAAGAATGGTGTACATATGACCCAAAGCCAATATAACCGGAATTACAAAGAATCAGGATTAGACAGCTTAATAACAGCGAAAACCATGACTCAAGTTACGACAAGTTGAAAACGCAATTTTTTAAAAAAAGATCGGCCCAGATTAAAATACGTGTTGCTATCATTTTATAAAATTAACGCTTTATTGATAAAAATCAAATTCTTCGCGATTAATTGGATAGACCTCATTCAAAAATTCGTACATATCGATTCTGTCGCCCCTTTCTGAAAAAACTTCTATTTGCTCAATAAAGTGATTTAAATCAGATCGTCGAAACCGCGGTGTAATCATAATGGAATGGTTCGGAAATGGAAAAAATAACGTGTTTGTGAATTGAAAGTCAATCAATTTTTTTTTCGTCATAACAGATACCACATACGCAAAAAGTGTGCTAATCGTGTGCTCTTCCACAATTAATCGAATAGTCTGAAAATATATAGAATTTTTAAATTAACTGCAATTAAATGGTGTGGCGAAATTACAGATGGTTTACGAATTTCATCGAGAAATCTGAAAACGTTTTGATCACTTTCCGTTCTGTGTCCAATTAATCCAAAACTCTCTTTGATATCGTTTTCTATTCGACAATGTTCGAGAATGATTCTATGATAATTACACATTTGAAACATTTTAACGAGTTTATAGTGAAGCTTTCCGGAAATCTGTAATTGGTTTAAATGAAAGCCATTGAATACGTACGGATGAATATTTTCAAAATTTTCAAGTTTCAAATCTACAAATTTAGAATGTATACCAAACGCAAATTTCAGCCAACTTATAAAATTCTCTATAAAATTGAACGAATTTTTTGTATCAATGGTAATCTCGCTTCTGGGTAGCAACAGGTCGATTTTGTTGATTAACACAAAATCTGTGCTATAGATCCATTCGCCGTCCAAATGAAATTTTATTCTGTTTAGTCCCTCAGCCCTTGTTAAAATTTCGTACAAAATTTCCGAACATTTCCCACTTGAATCAGTTTCTCTTACTAGTATGGTGGGGGTATGAGATGCTAGATTAATCCTTTCCAAAAGTGCTGATATATTGGTGACCTTTGATAATTGAATAGGATAAGCACCAAATTTATTCCAATATATCGATCCAATGATTTTTTGAAAATGATACACCAAATACTCAAAAATTTGGTGAAGTGGATAACGATAATCCTGTGTAAGGCCAATATATTCTCTCAAATCAAATTTACCATCCTTCATGTAAGTCCCACTTTGGACATATTCAGCTAGTGTGCGATTGATTATTTTATGAAATTCACAGTTTTCATATTCTAAACGATTATCATCAATCGCCATTTTGAAAGCAATTAAATCACAAATGTTAAAAATTTCGATACCACGTCGCCGCTGTTGTGTACGATGGTAATCTAGCAACAAATTCACTTGGGTGAATGTACGACGAGGGTTCCACAACGGTTTTTCCATATGATGTAAATATTTTGGCTGAAGAAAATAAAATGCTCGTTTAGTTTTTCGTGGCAACGTAATCGGAGCTTTGACTTCAAGCTTTTGTAACCAAATTAATTTGACTGGCTTGATTGTATCACCGATCTGTAAGTTATAGTCCCATAAGTGTTCATCTGATAATGGATGCCCTAAATTTTGCATATTCTGTTAAAATTAAAATAAAAATCATTAAATAAGCAACGAACATTCAAGACACGCGTACTTAGTACAAACCTTCTTAAATTTCTCAAATCTATTTATTGGAATGAATGCAGCATATTCCGTGAAAATCATTTGCGGTAATTTTAATAATTTTTGCACTACAATACTGCAAGGATCATCGTAGATTACTTCCTCTGGGTATTCATCGTAATTTAAAATTGTCTCTTCGATATCGTCATCACTATCGTCAGAATTAATATTATGTTCTACGACATAATAGCTTTTCACAAACCTATAAAGTTTGAAACATACAAAATAGAAATGCGATAAACGGTTAGACATAAAAGTTCAGTTTAAGCTCACTTTACTTACGTTTTAATATCTCGCATATTGATGTTGAAATATTTGGAAGGGATTACTTACTTCGTTCGTAGCAAATTGGCAACATACAAAATGGCGCTTATCTTAAAAAATATTTTTTTATATCTTATCTTTTAAGTATAAAATATAATGACGAAGTTAAATAATTATGATTCTTTGCGGTTATACAAAATTACATGTTTGATTGTACAAGTCTATCAGAATAATAAGGTTACTTCGCCTCAATGTCATTTATTAAAATTTTTAGTTTTATTGTTGTACGTTTATAAAAACAACATTTAGGCGAATTAATCATAGTTATTTTGATCAACTTGTAATCAAATATGAAATTTTGTTTTTCTGTCCAGAATTCTAATTATTTAACTTCGTTATTATATTTTATACTTAAAAGATAAGATAAAAAAAATTATTTTGATAAGATACGCGCCATTTTTTGTGTAATTTTATATTTAATTTATTATTTCAGTTTCGAACAGTTTTTTTTCGATCACTTTAATACATAATCTATAGATCGATAATGTTGTCTTCTTCTTTATCGATATATGGTGTATTTAACCGTTCATTGCCATCATAATTGGAACACAATTGCAAATTTTAGATGTTTCACCCGGAATTTAACAGCTATTTGAAAAGTATTTGAATTAATAGTTTTATTAATTACTTTAGGAACGTAAGAATGGTGGCCTCCTGTTAGTCACAAGTTGTTTATTTAAGTCAGAAATAACCATCGAGATATTTTTTTAAAAACCACAAAAAATAATGTTTCTTTCATCGTCACAAAGCAACGAAAACGGGATGATGCTTCTTGTTTATTTTTGTCGACGCCCGGGTATCATCAAATACGCGTACAAGAAGTTTGTGGCTGACCAGTTAATGAGTAATATTTTCTATAATTATCCGGCCAATGAAAACAAAATATTTTTCGCCACATAGCCAGCCGCGTATCTAAAAGAGCAGCTTATAACTCAAGTGTTGGAAATTGGTATAGACATCGAATGTACATTTTATGTCGTTTTCCTGTTTGAACAGTAAAAATGCAACAGTATAGCAATTCAAAATATGAAGTTCGATTTGGCTGTAATTGATCGGAAACGATATATATCTTCGTAGAATTTGTAGATTTTTTAACCTTCTGCAGATTTGCAATCCAAGTTTTCCACATGTCTCACTGACGGTTGTTATTGATTTCGTCGTCGCAATTGATATCACTTTCTCACAGTTTTTGCATGAGAATTTTCCCGCCAACTAGAATAGTTTACAGGAGTTCCAGTGGATCGAATACGGTGATGATTACTTTCAACACTTCTCGTTTTGTTGGTCGTCTTGATAGGTTGATGACGACCGACCGTTTTTTGTTGAAGTTTAGCGAACATCACATTCCTAAAATTCGCTCTATTTGTCGGTTGTCATCGAAATTTAGGTGAGCAGCGTTGTTGATACGTAACTTACTGTTGATAACAACTATCCGCAGTCTTCCTCCATAATTTTTGTTATGGCGAGTACTCTTTGCAACTCAATTAACTTTATGTTGCTTTGTTTCCATTGAATCCATTGCCGATTTAATTTGTGGAAAAATTGCCTCAGCAGAAACCATACGACAACAAGTTGCATCAGTAAAATTAGTTGTTTCACGTGCAAAGACAGACATCATACTTTGGTGCACGTTAAAAACCAAGAACACAGTATTGCCAAGCTGAACATATCCACATTCGACAAGGCTTGTAGCCCAGCAGTTTTAGCAACAGACGTTGTAAAAGTACAGAATACTTACGGTGGTTTCAACATGACATACACTAATCGATGCAGGCTCACAAACTACTTTCGTCACAGAGTAAGTAGCACAACTGAACAAAGTTGTATGTAAAAAACAAAGTTGTTTTAAATGAGCCCAGTCTGAGATTTTTGTTTTATGTGCACTTGTAAGGTGCAACTCGCTGTTTACGAAATCCAGATACCAAAACTCATGTAATTGTAATATAATTTGTGTAATTCTCATTTCCGTATCAACGCGCTGGTTAAAATAGTTGTATGGGTACTCTCCGTGTCCAATATGAAAGCGTATTTCCAAAAACTCGTGTGTGAAGTTCTCGTATCCAAAATGCAGTCGCAGGTCAATACTGTTCGAAGCGGTCTATCTCAACATCCAAATGTTGCAAGCAGGAATTACATACAAGTAAATAAACTAGTATACACCAACAAAGAAGACATGGGATGTTACAACAAATTTGGGCCAAAACCACATAGGATTTCTCGAGACAGTTGTGCAAACAAACATATGCAGCAACATATAACAACTCAGAGGAGAAATACCATAGAGAAAGTCCTGAATTCCAGAGGATGTTCAAGTTATCAAGTGTCAGAAACATAGTATCCAGCTGTATGAAATGCTGAAAACCAAATCACGAGCGTGGAACGATTTAGTTTTGAGTCGAAACAAACTTCACAAATATTTTGTATGTGTATGTAGTGTATGTATGCAGCGGACATAATGTTATTGCATGTTACTAAAAGATCCAGTAGTGATTGGAATGTGAGCTAAATCAAAGAGTAGGAATATACCCACAGTTAATGGAGGAGTTAGATGAAACTATCCAGAATATAATCATTACGATAAAAGAGTCATACACGCAAAAGAATCCTTAATCAGTTGAATCTTGCAGGCTGTTCTCACTTAAGCATTAGCACCAGTATCGATTGTGGTAATTATGTTCTTATCTGCTTGGCTGGTGGAAGCTAAACCCCGAATTGCACAATCTGCTGAATTGCTAGCAGATGGAACATAAAACTAATGCTCACGTGGTATAGTATTTTCAGGATTTTACTGATGCGATTGGCCACATACAACTTCCATCTTTGTGGAACATCTGATAACCAATCAAGCACTATGCGAGAGTCGGTCCACGCCACCATGATCTATTCTGGGTCAGATCAAAAGTCAAGAAATGCGGCTATTATATATCTATAGGTGCAATAAAATACTAGAACATAAAAATTGAAATCAAAATAAAACTCAGAAGCAAATTGTATTGGGACCAGTAAAGGTCGAATTATTACAAATAAAAATAATAAAAGAAGTCTTGTTGTGTGGTTACGTGGGCTGACTTTAAGCTGTAATTGCTCGGTCCGCTTACACTTGGTATCGGCTTTCAAAAACGCATTATAATAGAAGATATTTCGCATATAGGTGTCATGCTAGAGGGAAATATCAAAAAAACTGAACCTAAGGCAAATAGAAATGGAACTAGAAAGAATCAGGATTAGACAGCTTAATAACAGCGAAAAACAAGACTTAAGTTATGACAAATTGAAGACGAATTTTTTTAAAAAAAGATCGGCCCAGATTAAAACACATGTTGCTATCATTTTATAAAATTAACGCTTTATTGATAAAAATCAAATTCTTCGCGATCAATTGGATAGACCCGATTCAAATATTCATACATATCGATTCTGTCGCCTGACTCTGAGCAAACTTCGATTTGCTCAATAACGTGATTTAAATCAGATCGTCGAAACCGCGGTCTAATCCCATGGTTCGGCAATGGAAAATATAACATTTTTGTGAATTGAAAGTCAATCAATTTCTTTTCCATCATAACAGATACCACATACGCAAAAAGCGTGCCAATCGTGTGCTCTTCCACAATTAATCGAATAGTCTGAAAATATATAAAATTTTTAAATTAACTGCAATTAAATGTTGTGGCGAAATTACATATGGTTTACGAATTTCATCGAGAAATCTGAAAACGTTTTGATCACTTTCCTTTCTGTGTCCAATTAATCCAAAACTCTCTTTGATATCGTTTTCTATTCGACAATGTTCGAAAATGATTCTATGATAATTACACATTTGAAACATTTTAACGAGTTTATAGTCAAGCTTTGCGGAAATCTGTAATTGGTTTAAATGAAAGCCATTGAATACGTACGGATGAATATTTTCAAAATTTTCAAGTTTCAAATCTACAAATTTAGAATGTATAGCAAACGCAAATTTCAGCCAACTTATAAAATTCTCTATAAAATTGAACGAATTTTTTGTATCAATGGTAATCTCGCTTCTGGCTAGCAGTTTGCTCTTTTTGTTTAACACAAAATCAGTGCTATAGATCCATTCGCCGTCCAAATGAAATTTTATTCTGTTTAGTCCCGTAGCCCTTGTTAAAATTTCGTACAAAATTTCCGAACATTTCCCACTAGAATCAATTTCTCTTACTAGTATGGTGGGAGTATGAGATGCTAGATTAATCCTTTCCAAAAGTGCTGATATATTGGTGACCTTCGATAATTGAATAGGATAAGCACCAAAACTATTCCAATATATGGATCCAATGATTTTTTGAAAATGATATACCAAATACTCAAAAATTTCGTCAAGTGGATGACGATAATCCTGTGTTAAGCCCATATATTCTCTCAGATCGAATTTACCATCCTTCATGCAGGTCCCACTTTGGACATATTCAGCTAGTGTGCGATTGATTATTTTATGAAATTCACAGTTTTCATATTCTAAACGATTATCATCAATCGCCATTTTGAAAGCAATTAAATCACAAATGTTAAAAATTTCGATACCACGTCGCCGCTGTTGTGTACGATGGTAATCTAGCAACAAATTCACCTGGGTGAATGTACGACGAGGGTTCCGCAACGGTTTTTCCATATGACGTAAATAGTTTGGCTGAAGAAAATAAAATGCTTGTTTAGTTTTTCGTGGCAACGTAATCGGTGCTTTCTCTTCATGCTCTTGTAACCAAATTAGTTTGACTGGCAGGATTGTATCACCGATCTGTAAATCATAGTCCCATAAGTGTTCATCTGATAATGGATGTCCTAAATTTTGCATATTCTGTTAAAATTAAAACAAAAATCATTAAATAAGCAACGAACATTCAAGACACGCGTACAAACCTTCTTAAATTTCTCAAATCTATTTATTGGAATGAATACAGCACGCTCCATGAAGATTATTGGCGGTAATTTTAATAATTTTTGCACTACAATACTGCAAGGATCATCATAGATTATTTCATCGGGGGTTTCATCGGAATCTAAAATTGTCTCTTCGATATCGTCATCACTATCGTCAGAATTAAAATTACGTTCTACGACGTAATAGTTATCCGCAAACCTATAAAGTTTAAAACATACAAAATAGAAATGCGATAAACTGTTAGACATAAAGTTCAGTTTAAGCTCACTTTACTTACCTTTTAGTATCTTCCATATTGATATTTAAATGTTTGGAAGGGATTACTTCGTTCGTTACTGAAACCAATAACACTAAATTGACAACAAAAAAAAAATGAAATATTCAAAATAATTTTTTATATCTTATCTTTTAAGTACTTATAAAATATAATAACGAAGCTTAATAATTATGAGTCTGTGCGGAAATACAAAATTTCATGTTTGATTAGTAGTTTATCAAAATAATACGATTACTTCGCCTCAATGTCATTTATAAAACATACTGTTTTACTGAGTACTACAAAAGACATTTAGGCGAACTAATCGTATTATTTTGATAAACTAGGTAGTACATAATCAAACATGAAATTTTGTATTTCTGTACAGAACCCTAATTATTTAACTTCGTTATTATATTTTATACTTAAAAGATAGGATATTCCCTCAAATTGATAAGATGCGTCCCGTTTTTTGTGTAATTTTGTATGTAATTTATTATTTCAGTTTCGGACAGTTTTTTTTTCGATCACTTTAATAATCTATAGATCGATAATGTTGTCTTCTTCTTTATCGATGTATGTTGTATTTGACCGTTCGTTGCCATCAAACTCGCAACACAATTGTAGATTTTAGTTGTTTGACCCAGAATTTGTGTGCTATTTGTAAAGTATTTAAATTAATTGTTTTATTAATTTCTTTATGAACGTATGAATAGTGGCCTCTTGTAAATTACAAGTTGTTCAAGTGAAAACCATCGATATATTTAAAAAAAAAAACACAAAAAAATCGTCACAAAGCAGCGAAAACGGGATGATGTTTCCTGTTTATTTTTGTTGACACCCGACAAGATGTTTGTGGGTGATCTGAGTAATAATTCCTATAATCCTATAATTTTCGAGTAGCTTTAAAAATATGTCGTGCCTTTGTCGAAATTCAGCGATTTATTCAAAGGCATCGCCAGCCGCGTACCTAAACGAACTGCTTTTCAGAAATCGTGTTGGAAATTGGAATAGACATCGGATTGAGCGGCGCGATTCGTGATTTTCCGTTAATCAATGTAGTAACAGTAGCAATCCAAAAATATGAAGTTCGATTTGGCTATGGTTTGTCGGAAACGATTTACATATAATATATCCGTGGAAAAGGTAGATTTTTAACCTTCTGAAGATTTTTAATCCAATTTGTTGATTTCGTGGTCGCAATTGGTATTCACTTTTTCACAATTTTTGTATGAGAATTTTCCCGGCAACTAGAATAGTTGACAGGTGTCCCATGGGTCGAAGACAAAGTCGGTTTTCTTGATAGGTTGATGACGACCGATCGTTTTTTGTTGAAGTTTAGCGAACATCATATTCCTAAAATTCGCTCTATTTGTCGGTTGTCATCGAAATTTAGGAGCAGTGTTATTGGTATGCGCAACTTACTGATGATAACAGCTATTGAGTCCTAATTGCAAACCACGAAGTTACACTTCGGATGAACGGCAATGACGTTTTGAGTCCGTTGCTTCGCTTTTTGTTCGTCGGTTGTACCACCCAAATAATCGTCCATATAATGATTCTTTACATTTAATTTTTGGCCTCCTGAGCACAACAGGAACCGCAAGTAGAACCGAGAAACACCAATTGTGTATATATCTACTGTATAGCAATCGCTGTGCTTTAGAAACATTTCTTTGATGTCGGTGACAAAATGCTATTGTGTGGATGCGATCGAAAATGAATCAGGATGTTTGGTCATACGATATTCGAATGAATTTTTATGTAACCTATATACGGGTAACCTCCACGTAACACGGTGGATAGGTTTCATGAAAATACCATGCAAACCAAAACTGTGTTATCTGAGACTTAAGGTTCATTCTCTACTGTCTAACGCTCTATACGTACTAGGTCAAATGGCCCGAACTATACAAATTAAGAGAGGCTCGAGCTCAAGCCTTGAAATGTATTGGCAATTCAGCGAACAATCCAAAAATGAAGAGAACAAATAAAGAACAGATTAACATCCTTTAGCCGTCATTCGAAGTTGTCGTTAATCGGGAGCAGGCATATTTTTACAACCGCGGACGTCTCACCGTGTTATTACGAACTAGACCAGCAGAACCTGGGTGAGTTTCCCATCAACCACTTTAATAAAGAGGGCATCACTTCTCGTCTTTTAGCAGCACTAATTGCCCAACAACCGAGTTCGTTTTCGTCTTCAGCCATTTGGGACGTTGATGAAGGCGTAAAAGATACTCATTGGATCAGATCGACTTGAACCGACGAAATTGGTGGCACAGTCGCTGTATACATTTTGAATCTTTCCTCTCCGAGCAGCGAACCTTTTGAAGGCAGTCGCGTTGGTACTAATATGAAGGAGATAACAACTCCAAATGTATGGTTAGGTAGATGTAATCTTTCATTGATCGTCCGTCGCGGCCCGGGATAACTTAATTGAAATCGGGCCGGCACGACGTAGTCAACTCCATTGCGCAGGAACGGTCTGGATAACGTCACCCGAGGTGATGGGAGATTGGCCAATATTTGTTGACTGGTCGTTGCACGAAAACGGAAGCAAGCAACACGCCTTTGTATATAAGCGCGGAACCACCATGAAGTGTTGTGCGATGAGGCTGTGAGATTATTAAATGAGTGAGTTGGTTAAATGAGTGAGTTGAGAGGATCCCTCTATCATTGATTTTACGTTGCGTTCTTCGAGGTTGAGGATGTAATTAGGTAGATTTCAAATAATCGAGCACTTGTGAGACACGATTTGCTACGAGTATTTTCCAGCGACTGTGTGGACTCCGGAGCCATCCAAGAACAACTTGGGAATCAGTCCATGCGAATTCTTCGACGTTTGATAAGTTGAGTGATGTGATAGTGGTGTTCATCAGTTTAGCGAGTAGCACGCTTCCGCAGGTGCTACCTTCGTCTTGGCTGCCAGAATCGATAATTTGATTGACATCTGCCAAAGGAACACGAGCATAAACCACCGCTGCATAAGCCTTCGTAGATGTGTCGCTGACCGTGAATTTGAAGCTTTTTGGTAACTGATGAGCATTGGAGCCAACGTTTTCTGATTTTCTCCAATTGTTTCATGTTTTGACGATATTTTGACCACCGGTAGGATATTGAACTCGAAACAGCGTCATCCCATGAAAGGCCAAGCACCCACAGCACCTGAAACATAATTTTGGCAATTATAACGCTATGGGAGCTTACCAATCAAGTGGATCAAAGATTCTCGATGATTCTGCTAAAATGGATCTGAAAGTGTCAGTCGAGGGGGACCAATGCAACCGTAGTGTTTCAATTGATTCATCCCAGTTTAGCTCCAATGATAAGTGCGGTTCGCGAGATTCTTCTGAAACTTGTTCAAGGTGTGTTGCGTCGTTCGATGACCATTTTCGAAGTGCGAAGCCACCGCATCTAAGTAAAGCCAACATTTGACGTTGAATTTCGATCAGTGTAACGATATAATGTTCGCAGGTCATTAGGTCGGCTATATTTATCCACACGATTCGTTGAAAGTTCCGATGTTCAGCTGCCACTGCAGGATCGCTGATAATACATTTATTGTGCGATGCATCGAACACGACTCGTAACTTCGGTGAATGGCGAGAACTTTGTAACACACCGTGATGAGGCAAATAACAGATTTGATCGGCAGGCGTGGTTTCATCTGGCCGAACTTCTTACATGTGATTTGAATTGCGGTAGTCTGTCATGAATTTAATGTATTCAAGACCTATATAATTCCACATGCAACGATGTTCCTGGTTTTTTAAACGTATATGATGACACAATTCGCGGGATGATCCAAGTGGTGCTTAGTGTCCTTTATGAATGGTAGGTACACAGTGTATCTTCCTTCTGTATTGCGGAAATGTGTTGTTTGGAAATGATGCTTACATACCACACAATAGGATTTCGAGTCTCTTTGGTTGGATTTTCAGTTAAAGTAAGATGGACTATTGACCCTTTCCAACTTTTCAAGTCCATTAACTACATTCCAAAATTTTGGAGGAGAATAAATGTGGTCTGTATACGAAAAGTGGGGAGCCGTCCAGACACCCAGCCCAAGGCATATTTCACTCAATAGACTCACATCGTTTCTGCTGAATACGATGTAAAAGTTAGACAGTGAGTCAATCCCCATTAGGATAGCCTAATATCTGCAAGGAGGCATATTGTTTCCTTTATTATAGTCGTTGGTTATTGATGGACTACTGCGAGATATTATCAAGTTCATTAGAAGCCTGAACATCGAATGGACGGTTCATTAAATATGGTCTAAGCACAAAAGAAGCTTTAGGTCTTAAGGCGTGTTGTTTGTTGATTGATATGATTTTAGTATTTTAATTTAATCGAATTATTTTAATCAAAAGACACAAGTTTGTTGGTTGACGCCACTAACCGTAATCGTCATGTCTTGCGGTGTGGTATTTTTCTTTACTTCAATTACGCTGTCGTATTACAATCTTCTTACTTAGTATTATAGGCTTATCAGTAACGCCATCTTTTACCAAACTTAATACTATATAATACATCTAATTATGCAACAGCTAGATGGCTAGAACGCCACCATGGCCCATCCAATACAACAAATTCGCAAAGGCGTGCGCTATAAGCACGCTTATTTGAAAATATGAAATAATCGTTTTATTAATTTCTTTTAATTCTAATAGATAGCACCCGGATCGCCTTATATAATTTTAGGTACTTTCGCTAGAGGGCAATTGATTGTATAGAAGTCGATGAGAAGCGTGTACGTAAAAATAACGGGCTCTTGTAAGATATATACACATCGGGCCACACGCGATACAATTTATCGTACTGCAGGTTGCACTTCAAATCTTACAGCTAATTAAACCAATTTACTGTACAGTATTTTGCCCACACATGTAATGATATTCGAATCAGTTATAGCAATCAAGTCTAAGCTTCCTTTTGGGTTTTCTTTCTTTAATTAGATTTTTATTACTTCGTGTTCGTACCATCTGGTGCATTTGTTCTTGTTGGGAGAATCATTGCAACAGTACAGTTTTAAAACGAAATATTAAAACAATTCTTGCATAAATCCACCCGAGCATGCGTAAAATTTTATTGCAGGCCGTACCACCGTCAAATGCGATTAAATCGATTCTGTGGCTCGTTTTTGAATTATAGTGTTCCGATCATACCGATTCCGATTCTATACTTAAATCTGAAATTATATTCACCACCGTGAAATTTAGCCATATATAAAACAGAGCATTGGTATTACAAAATAATCGACCTGAAAATCGGGCATTAAAATTTAATTCATTGATCATAATTATGAGTTACATGCTCCAGTTACTAGAGATCATCAAATTTCTTAATATATTTAATTCAATCGTCTGATATGATACTTGATCCGACTCCATCCGAACGTTAAAACTTAAAAGTGATAATTATCCAACTGAAACTTTACTCACTAGTGCGCAAATTAAAGTTTAAAACGTGTACACTGAGTTTGTCTAGAGATTCCAATAATAGGTTAGGTTAGGTTTGGGTGGCGGTCCACCAGGACCAGGCATAGACACAAAAAGGTCCGTAGCCATACCACAAATTAAAAATTTTTCCTCCAACTCATTGAAACCACTTTGAGCTTGCTATGAAGCGCTGGATACTCCTGACGTCCTTCTCGCTGAGCTCCGCCAGGTCGTTGAAAAGGTGTGCCCCTAGAAAATTCAGTCTGTTTTGTGCCAGACGAGGACAGGTGCAAAGAAGATGAAGTACTGTCTCTTCCTCCTCTTCGTCTTCGCAACTACGACAGTAGTCATGTGAGAAGAAACCAAGTCTACTTGCATGTCTGCCTATGAGACAGTGCCCCGTAATCACTCCAACAACCACACTGATCTGACTCCGCTGAAGTGAGATCAGCTGTTTGGATCTCGCCAAGTTCAACTTTGGCCAGATTTGCCGAGTTATTACGCATGAGGTACTATTTGACCATCTGTCATTCGTCAACTTACTGGCTTCCTCCTGAAGCAGCAGTTTACATACCGCAAGAGGAATTTCAATATCCTTTTTGCTGTTTGAAATGTGGTCCGTTGTACCACGTCGAGCCAGTTCATCGGCTTTCATGTTCCCCGTACTAACGAAATGTCCTGGCACCCATATGATATGGATGTTGAACTGATCTGTCATCTCGTTAAGAGATGAGAGACAGCTCTGGACTACTTTTGACGTGAGAAGGTGTGATTGAAGCGCTTTAATGGCTGCCTGACTGTCCGTATATATGCGAATATCACTAGTCGATATTACATTATACCTCAACCAGTCCGCGACTTCCTTTATCGCAGTTACCTCAGCTTGAAAAATGCTGCAGTAGTCAGGGAGACGAAAGGAGAGGTTTAACATGAGTTCCTCGCAGAACACCCCAGCCCCTACTCCTCTATCCCGTTTTGAACCATCAGTGAAGAAGTTCAAAACTCCTGGTTCCAAAACTGTATCCATCATCCAGTCCTCTCTAGATGGTATAATAGTCCGGAACTTTCTATCAAAAGATAGTGACGGGACAGTATAGTCGGTGGTCTTGGGAAGCCCTTTGTTACAAAGTATAGATGAGTGCCCTGTGTTATTACAGGTCCACATTAAGGTGGATTTCAGTCGTATGGCAGTGCTAGCTGCCCACTGTTTTCCCATGATATCTAGAGGAGTTAGAAATAGCAGAGTCTCCAGTGCCTGAGTGGATGTGCTCCTCATTGCACCACTGATCCACAGAGAGATTGTTCTCTGAACTTTTGTCAACAACTTTAGGTTGACAGTTTTGTCCAGAGCAGGCCACCAAACTGTTACCCCATACAGAAGGATGGGTCTAACTACTGCTGTGTATAGCCAAAGGACCATGTGGGGATCCAGCCCCCAACCTTTCCCAATTGCATTTTTGCAGGAGTATAGCGCTACCGTAGCTTTCTTTACCCTTTCCGTAATATTCGGTTTCCAGTTTAATTTACTGTCTAAGACGAGACCCAAGAACTTTGCTTCACCTGTAAAAGCCAAGTTGAAACCATTTAAAGTAGGAGGATCGACATGAGGAATTTTATATTTCCTAGAGAAGAGAACCAATTCGGTTTTCTGTGGGTTCACACTTAGCCCACAACCATTGGTCCATAATGAAAGAATGCCCAGAGCATTTTGAATAAGCTCGCTAAGTGTCCCGGGATATTTTCCCCGAACGCCAATAGCGACATCATCCGCATAGGCAACCACCTTGAAGCCAGTATCCTCCAGCCTCAGCAACAGATCATTTATGACCAAGTTCCAGAGAAGGGGGGACAGTACGCCACCCTGCGGCGTGCCTCTGCTTGCAAATCTTCTGGCGGAGGATTTCCCCAGACTGGCATTTATGATTCTGCCTCTTAGCATCTGATCTATCCAGTCCTTAAGAGAATCCTCCACTCCTAGATTCGACAGTGCCCGAGTTATAGCCCCTGTTAGCACGTTGTTAAAGGCTCCCTCAATGTCCAAAAAGGTTACTATCGCGTAGTCTCCATATTCGAAAGATTTTTCAATGAAATATGTGAGAGAATGAAGAGCAGTTTCTACAGATCTCCCCTTGCAATAGGCATGTTGAGATTTGGACAGCTTTTCCGGCACAATCGTGCCTCTAATATGAGCTTCTATTTGTCTTTCCAGTATTTTAAACAGGAAAGAAGACAAGCTGATTGGTCTAAGGTCTTTGGGACTGCAATGTGAGCGTTTTCCCGCCTTAGGTATGAAGACAACCTTCACTTCCGTCCATTTACTGGGAATGTGACATAGTTCTAGGCTGCCTCTAAAAATTACCTCTAACCAGGGAATGGTTAGATCCGTAGTTTTTTGTATATCCGCAGGGATAATACCATCAGGCCCTGGTGACTTGTATGGTTTAAAACTGCTTATAGCCCACAGAATCTTTCTTCTGCTAATAATTTGACCTACGAGGCTGCTTGCCCTTTTACCTACTGATAAAGTAGGTGCAGATTCGGAACAACCAGGAAAGTGAGTCTCCAATAGTAGTTCCAGCGATTCCATACTATTTGTGGTCCATGCTCCATCCGGCCTTTGAAGGAAGCTTGGGATGGATGGACTAGTAGATAGTACTTTGCGAAGCCTGGACATCTCTGAAGACTCCTGAATTTTACCACAGTATAGTCTCCAAGATCTGTTCTTTGCGCTTCTTAGCTGATATTTGTAAATTTTGAGGACTTCCTTATAGGAGTCCCAGTCTACAGCGGCTTTTGTTTTCCTTGCTGTTTTGAAGAGTCTCTTGCACCGTTGACGTATTTGTTGAATCTCCTTTGACCACCAAGGTGGCCGAGATTTGCCCCTAGGCCTACTAAGAGGACAAGAGCCTAGTACCGCTTCATTAAAAGCGCTGGACAGTTCGTCCACTAAGCCATCGAGTTCTACCGTAGTTTTTGGAGGTTCAGGCACCTGCACTGGTAGTGAATTTCCCAGAATAGTTCTGAAAATATCCCAGTCGGTTTTCCTCCTGTTCCTGTAGAGAGGGCTGTTCGGAAAGACCAAGCTCATTTCAAATTGAAGATAACAGTGATCAGAAAAAGAGTGGTCTTCCGACACTTTCCAATTTAATAGACTAGTCGTCAAGAAGTTTGAGACGAGTGTAATATCCAATACCTCCTGTCTATTTCTAGTTATAAAAGTCGGCTTATTGCCTATGTTACATATATGAAGGTTAGTACTTAGAATGTAATCAAGGAGTAACTCACCTCGTTCATTTGTGTCCGTACTTCCCCAGATTGTGTGATGAGAATTTACATCACTCCCCAGGATGACTCCAACCTTGCGCTTCTGAGCCTCCAAAATTGCCTCACCCAGAATGACTGGTGGAATGTTCACTGCATCATAAGCTAGGTAGGCTGATATTATCCAGAGGCTTCGTTTATTGACCTCAATGCTGACCGCTGCCACATCTTCATTGCTGAAATTCGATAGCAGAAAACAATTTATATTATTTTTAACGAGAATGCACGACCGAACCCTACCTTCTTGTTCCGTGTGCATTAATCTATAACAGGGTGTCTTGAGTCCAAGTACCCGGTCACCAGCAACCCAAGGTTCTTGGATCAAGACAATATCCGTCCCTTCCTTTCCAATTTTTAAAAGTAGAGCAGCTGATGCTGCCTTTGAGTGGTGTAGGTTAATCTGCAAGAACGTCACCATTCTTAGACTTCCTTCCCTACCAATGTATCATCAGAGTCCTCCCCTGATGATGTGAAGTCCTCTGAGATTCTTCTTAATGACTCCAAGGACATTGTCAACTCCGTATCTGTAGAGATGGTTTCCACCAGGCTGTTCCCCTCTTGGAGGAGCCCAGATGAGCTTCCTGCAGCTTCTTCAGATTCCGGAGCATCCGGCTTGTCCGCATCCTTCTTGTAGATTTTGAGTGTGACTGCACTGAAACCATAGCTTACCATACCATTTGTTTTTTCCAGCGCAGTCAGTGACTCTCTGTTTAGAATTATGACGGCCGACCTGTAGTCGGCCCGTGGCTCCTCGAGCTTAGCAACTTTCCAGTTGTGCGTTGGCAAATCTGGGTTGCCAACCTGCAACAACTGGAGTATCACCTTTGGATCGCTAGGCTCCGAAGGAATCCACACCCTGGCTCTTGGCCTACAGGGGATTTCTTCTCTAGCTTTAACAGCAAGGCTGGCTCCGGGCCATACCTCGCCTAGTCTTTCCACTGCCTTCTTGTAGAGCAGAAGAGATCTCTGATCCACACATGCAGTCAGTTTCACCTGGTTCCTGTGCCAACCCGCATCCCGACAAGTCGGAGCAGGTCCTGGGTTTTCTGCAAGGATATCCAGGTAAATGGTGGTTAAGGCCCTTTCCACCTTTCTCCAATTGGCGGGCGTGATACTGCCATCCTCCTGGGATTGGTCAACAACTGCCACTACCAGCTGATCCTTGAGTACCTCGTTAAAAGGCCTCATTTCGGTAGCATGGAGCTTAGTTCGTTTTGCGATCTTAGGACTTTCCTCCTGAGATCTGTTCCTTTTAATCTTTAAGCCAGCTGAAGGACCTTCCGACATCTGTTCGGTGACTTTTTTCGCCCACACAAGCGTAGCTTTGTCTTTCTCCGACCTGTCTTCTGGAGGGATCTTATTTATCTTCTCCAGTGCCCTCCACGCCTTTCTCCTAGTATTATATGTTGGTTTTGAGGAACCAGCTTCATTGGTGCTTTGGTTCCGAATTATACTTCTTTGCTCAGGCCTGGTGACCCGAGTGGAGGGACCAGCCTTATCTAAGCTTTTGTCCCGTTGTTTATTGGCAGGTTTAGAGATAGGCCTAAAGACCCGAGTCTCCTTCTCTACCTCTTCCGGTTTTGTAAGAGAACCGGACTCTTTTGTTTGTTTTGTTTTTTGGTCTCCCATATTTGGTCCCACGAGTAGCGGAGAAAAGAGTGTCCATCTGTGCAGAGATCCGCAATACACAGATAAGGCTACTTAATCCGGAGGGCGCCAGGTATCCGGATCCACCGTTTGCGACTGAGCTAGTTTTTAAACTGGGCCCTCAGCCTGGCCGGTTTTCGGCACGGTACGAATAACACTTTAACCCAGCCCAGTGATTTGTTTAAGGTTTACTCCTTTAGCGCCGTGTTTTGGCCTAGAAGCCGAAAAAGCAATCTAGTTACCAGCAGCCACCACGAGGAGGTAACACGAGCACTTGCGGAAAAACTGCTAGTTACGGAGCCTATCGGCTTGCATCCCCCTAGCAACTTCCCGCCTGGCCACCATCGGGATTCCAATAATACTTAAACCTAAACACACGCTATATATGTACATATGTATGTGTAGAAATCAAAAGTGATCAATCCAAAAACGATCAAATGCTCTCGCTCGCAGATTGTGTAACAATATAACCATGACCAACATAAAGTGGTCGAGACTTTACAAAATTTACATAACAAAAAGGAGCGATCCAGATGATTATGTGTCAATGCCCAAAACTAAAAAAAAAAACAAAATTCGTATTCTACTTTCTTACATTTGGTTAACGGTAAACTGCGCGCGTATACATCAGAATTAATGTAAGATTTAATAAAAGACGGTTATCTCACCGAGAAAAAAAAAAACAAAACAAAAATATTTTCAAGATGATGTTAAAACATTATGAAGATTCAGAACAAAACGAAAAAAAAAATAAAAAATCTTGAAATTAATTAATTTACGATGCCGATCTCTTATTGTTGATATTATGAGGTTTACATAAGAAGAATATTCGTTTATTGGTACAGGTGTGTGTGCCCGAATTAGTTTCCATCGCAACCAGATTGAGAATATTTTTACCATCATCGTTGATTTGATGCGATGAAGATGATTTTTTTTTGGGTTTTATTTATTTTTGATAGTTTATTGATTTTTGTGGTTTATTGATTTTTGTGAGTTTGTAGGTTAACGGTTATTATTCAAATAAGAAATACAAAATTAATGAAAATCGAAAGAATTAAGAATTACGCATCATCAGTATGTAGAGTAATAAAATATAATGAATCAAAGAGAAACCATGAGCACCATCGAGTATATACTTACCCTATTTACCAAATGACATTTTTGGATAATCTAAATTCTAAATGGCTCTAAGCAGTCTAAGCAAAATCGAAATTTTGAACTATTCCGAATTCGTTAAGCATTAGACTAGACACCCAATGCAGAAGGGCGACTCTTTCCAGAAGGATAACATCCTAATATGGCAACGACTACATCTGTTCAAATTCATAAATATATGGTTTTGTATGGATGACCATGGTAAAAAATGTCGCTACACTAAAATATCTAAAATTCGGTGATTTGGAAAAAAAAAATCGCCACCGGGTGGAATCGAACCACCAACCTTTCGGTTAACAGCCGAACGCGCTAACCAATTACGCCACGGAGGCGATGATATACGAAATTTGGTTACCGTAAAATTTTGTAAGACTAAATAGGAGCAATCGTGCATGCCCATAAGAGCAAAACAACAGATTAAATTTAAGCACCCAAACAAACCTGACGATGATTATACAAAAGACACATTTTAAGGGTAGCACGAAGCAAGTGCTGGTCAAGGCTCAATCCGCCAGGAATGAATCTCAACTCCCATAATCTATAAAGGAGTCGTAGAGCAAGGACTGAATTTAGGTCGAATTGATCATGTGATGACCCTAACTGTGTTAGTCTGTCTAGAGTTAGTAAAATAGTAGACATAGTTTATGTTTTTATTTATTATTGTTTATTGGGTTTGTGACAGTTCATGGAGTTTGTTAATTCTTTGTTGCTTGAGTGAATGAATCACGTGAAAATAAAGAGATCATTAACGGATTAAAAGAATTATAATTTAATTAATTAATACCGGATTTAACAGTGGCGACGAGAAAAATAGAACGCAAGTGAATAAAAATAATTAAGTTGAACAACGCTACACACGGCTACATAATCTTATATTAAAGATGGAAAAACTAGTGGAAAGTTTATTGCGTCAAATGCAGTTGAATAACCAGCAGCATGAGGTTGAGTCCTAGCGAAAAGAAGAACTCATGGAACAATTGTTGGAGCGTCTCGTAAACCAGCAGAAAGACCCGCAAATACCTGAACAACAGATTTATCTGACCGCATGGAGAAATTCGTATACAATGCAGAAGAAAACGCAATATTCGATTTGTGGTATGCTCGCTACGAACCGATTTGCACCGAAGATCATTGACAGAAAAGGCGAAAGTGGGATTGCTGCTGCAGAAACTTGAGTCACAAGACTACCAAAAGTTTGCAAACACTATTTTGCCGCGTAAACCAATGGAGATTATACTGGAGGTTGCCGTCAGAGAGCTGAAGCGAGCTGAGTGCGACAACTACAAAACGTATGCTGCACGCGTCAACTTGATGTGTGAAAAATTTGACATCTCAGTATGTTCGGCGGAGGATTTCAAGGTTATACTGTTCGTACAAGGCCTCGACAAACCGAGGGACTCAATCACACTGGAAAGGCTGCTATTAAAGCTAGATGCTCAATACACAGAAACATAGACAGCCACAGAGCAAAAATTGACCTTACAGGAGCTGGTGACGAGAAATAAAAACGCCGTTTTGGAGAACATAAATAAGGCTGGGTCTGGAAGCAAATGACTTTTGTAAAAGCTGTCTGGACAAGGAGAAGGAACAGGCTTTGATTCACTTTCGGTTCCTACACTGGATACGTTTCTGTAGATATGAACGGTTAAGGATCTCATCGAATGTTGGGCAGGGGCAGACATCGCAAAATACATCATGACTGCACTACTTACTCCAACACAAGGTGAGTTACTGCTTGATTAGAGGATGTCATCGGAATTCTACGTGTTTTGGCAGCGTATATCACTACAGAATTCACTACACATCACATTTAGACTTAAAAATTATATTATGGATTTGATTATTATAAAAATGTAAACATGTCATTAAAATTTCACCATACAAGCAATAATTTAGTAGTAGAAGCAATTGTATTATCATTATTACGTTCAAATGATTTTTCGATCAATTTATATTTTTTTTTGTATTGTTAAGTTATATTATTAGAGTAACCAATTTGAAATTAGCCCACTTTTTGGCGATTGATTTTCTTGTTTTTAAACCTTTGTAAATACTAGCGCTAGCAAAAATACCGGTGGTATTTTAAATTATAAAAATGCAGAATAATGTTTTATTGTTCATTTTAAAATTAATTATTATCTGGCTTTCGAAGAATAAGCAACAAGGGCAACAGAAAATTAATTATTGTAAAGCTTAATAAAAAAAAAAGAGTGAATAAAGTTTATAAGAGTTGAAATTTGCATTAAAATAAATAGCTTTGTTTTATTGAAGCGATTAACTATTTTGAGTGGAATCTAAAAGTAACAAAAGTGGTTGTGAATATTTGTTTTGGGGATTGAGAAAGCAAGCTGCCCCATTACAATTCGTAGCAGCAGAAGAATATCGATTGGAGTCACAGCCGTGATAGCAGCAGCTCAAACATTGGTCCTTCGAGCCGGATCTATCCGGTTTAGCACAAAGAATTTTGATAGAGAAGCATCTGGAATCGGGATCCGCTATTCGAGAACAAAACAGCACGCGGATAAAACGCGCCAAATCAGATAAGTGAAGCCATTTTATTTTACTATATTGCCATATATTTCTAATTAACTGCAATAAAGACTATTTTACATAAGTGAATTTATTATTATATATTGTGCTCGTATAAAAACATTTATTATTACGATTTATTTGCAAATATCGAAGCTTTATCTTGTGTTGAACTAAACGTGTGCTCGTTCTCGGTTAGTGTTCTTTGCAATACCTGAAAATATAAAATAGTTATTAGCAATCAAATTTGGCTTGCAAAATATTCATAAACATTTTAGTGCAAAGTGATATAAACTTAAAGTTTTCTAAAGCAATTACGTGTAATTAGTCTAAGCGCGTGTTAGCAATGACTGAACTAGAAAGTTTAAAGAAATTGCGCTCCAATGCAAAGGGCAGCATGACCAAATTATTAAATTATGTGAGTGAAATAAAAAGTGATAATATTCAAGATATCGAGCAGCTCAAAACGAGAGCAAAGCGGGCACAAGAAATTTTTGAGAATTTCCTACACCTTGAAGATCAAATTATTCGAAGCAGCCCAGCAGAGCAGTCTGACCTTGGTCCATTTGAGGACAACTATTATACGGTTCTTTCGGGGTTAAATTCGTGGATTAGAAAAAAAAGCATATCCGAAGGAATAACACATCATTCAGGCAATGATACTGTTAACCAGTCTCACAGTCATGGAGCCGATGTCAGACTCCCTAAAATCAATATCCCTATTTTTAGCGGAGAATATAAGGAGTGGCAAACATTTTTCGATTTGTTTACGTCGACGATACATGAAAAGGATTATTTGACCTCTGCACAAAAGTTCCAGTATTTGAAGAGTTTCCTGAGAGGGGACGCAGAACGATTTCTACGCAACACAAATGTAACTGAGGCCAATTACCAAGAAGCTCTTCAAAAACTTATAAAGCGGTACGACAAAAAACGCCACACCATCACATCACACATCGAAGCATTTTTGAAGCAGCCGTCAATTAGCAACCCAACCGCAGCAAATATTCGATCACTACTTGACACTTCGGATGAAGCACTTCGTGGTCTCAAATGTCTAGGAACTAAAGCTGAACAGCGAGATCCTTGGCTTATTTATATTTTGCTAAACAAACTAGATGTGGAGACGCAAGCATTATGGTCACAACAGAGCATTGAAAATAAAGATTTTCCTGAACTATCAGAATTTTTTGAATTTTTGGAAAGCCGCACAGATGCATTGGAGTCATTGAAAGCTTATACATCTAAAAAATCATCTCCAAGTCCGCCGACAAAAATAGTTAAATCGAATGCATTCGCTACAACGAGCAGCAGTAATACCATCACACTATCATGCCCGCTGTGTAAGAGCAACGATCATAAGCTGTTTGAATGTGAAATGTTTAAGGCTATGACCGTATCCAAACGAAGAGAAATTGTTAAGGAAGAAAAACGATGCTTCAACTGCTTCAACTTCAATCATAGCGTTTATGCATGTCGATCAAAAGTCAGATGTCGTAATTGTCAACGAAAACATCATACGTTGTTACACATGGATGAACAAGCAAATATTAGCCCACAATCACAAGCTACGACCACCGATTCAAATCAAACTGTTTCATCGAACAATTACCAGGTCATGACGACATCCCAAGTCGTCTTACCTACAGCTATGGTAAAACTAAGATGCAGCGACGGAGATGAGATAGATTGCAGGTCGTTATTGGATTCTTCATCACAAGAATCGTTCATCACTGAAGAATGTGCTCAGAAGTTAGGATTGCCGAGAACAAATGGGAGGATGTTGATGAAGGGCCTTGGAGACGCGAAGCTGGGTCATTCACGGGGAAAGGTGCATCTTTCAGTGCGGCCAATCAAAAAGCAATACCCACAATGGGAAGTTGAAGCATACGTTGTGCCAAAAATAGCTTCATTCATTCCAGCCAATGATTTTGATCCATTTGAGTGTGACCAACTAAAAGGATTGACTTTAGCAGATCCGAAATTCAACAGAAGAGGTCCAGTTGAGGTTCTGCTTGGTACCGAGATTTACTATGGCATAACTGGAGGCAAAAGAGTACATTTGAATAATCGTTTGGTCGCAGAGGAGACATCACTGGGCTGGGTTTTGGCAGGAAGATTCGTTGAGCAGCAGAAAAATTCAACATCATGTTTTAATTTATTGATCGACATTGACGCATCGTTACGAGCTTTTTGGGAAGTAGAATCGGTACCAACCAAGCCACAACTATCTGAAGACGAGCACAAGTGCGAAGAGCTATTTTGTACTACGACTACGAGAAGCCCAGAAGGAAAATTTGTCGTCAACCTACCATTTTCTGAGCCTCCTACTGACATTAGTTCAACATTTCAGGTAGCAGTAAATCGGCTAAGAGCAATGGAAAGAAGATTTGAGCGCGATAATCAATTTCGGGATTTGTATGTTGCTTTTATGAAGGAGTATGAAGAGTTGGGCCATATGGAGAAAATAGAAAATGATCAACTATCCCAGCGGCAATATTATCTCCCACATCACGGCGTTCTCAAATCCTCAAGCTCGACAACTAAACTACGGGTCGTGTTTGACGCATCAGCCAAGTCAAATATCGGAAAATCGTTAAACAACATCTTGCGTGTAGGCCCAGTTATACAATCCTCATTAATGGATATCGTTTTGCGTTTTCGTCAACATCAATTTGTCTTGACTGGGGACGTCGAAAAAATGTACCGTCAGGTATTAGTTAATCCGCAGGACGCAAAAATGCAAAACATTGTTTGGCGAAGCAGCAAGGACCATCCGATAAGTCATTATCGTCTGAAGACTTTAACATACGGTACAGCTCCAGCATCATTTTTATCAACAAGGTGTCTACAGGAATTAGCTAAATTGAACCAAGAACAGCATGAAGCAGCAGCAACAGCAATAGAGAAGGATATTTATGTAGACGATTTGATGACAGGAGCCGATTCGAAGCAAGAACTAGTAGAATTACAAATCAGGATCTCCAAAATTCTACAGTCAGCCAAATTTAATATGAGGAAGTGGTCATCAAATGACGAGGAAATTCGTCGAAAAATTTGCGGCAAAGATGACACGCCAGGGAGCTTGACAATCGCAGAGCATCCAGAATCAACAAAGTTGTTGGGTTTGGAATGGAGTCCTAAAACCGATAAATTTTATTTCTCAACGAATTTTGAAAATCTAACAACCCATACTAAAAGAACGATGTTGTCAGAATCAAGTCGAATTTTCGATACATTAGGATGGCTTGCTCCTACAACCGTTCGAGTCAAAATCTTATTTCAGAGCACCTGGCTGCAAGCTATTGGTTGGGACGAAGAACTGCCAACACCAACACGAAACCATTGGGAATGTCTACGTGGCGATTTAAATAATTTGAAATACATACAGATTCCACGATGGCTAGGGTCTCGTAAAAACATTGAGTTGCATGGATTTTGCGATGCGAGACAATGGGCATATGCAGCGGCCGTGTATTGTCGTATCACCAACGAAGACACAGTCATCACGCATCTTATAGCCGCCAAGACAAAAGTAGCGCCGATTAAGCAGCTAAGCATACCTCGTCTAGAACTTAACGGTGCATTCTTGCTCACAAAGCTAATGTTAGTAGTCCAAAATGCCCTGAATTTAACTATTGAGAAAACGACGCTATGGACAGATTCAAAAATCGTTCTGGATTGGCTATCCTCACATCCACGAAAATGGACAACGTTTATCGCCAATCGCACATCGGAAATCCTCAATCATTTTAAGAGAGAACACTGGAAGCATGTACGTTCAGATGATAATCCTGCCGATTGTGCGTCCCGTGGAATAAACTCAACTGAATTAGCAGAAAATAAGTTGTGGTGGAATGGCCCACAGTGGTTGAGCAAACATGATGAGTGTTGGCCACTCCAACTTGTGTCATATGGTACAAGTGAAGAAGCGAAAGTGGAGACGTTTGCGTTCAAAGTAATTGTAGAGAATTACGTCGTCCAAGAAATTATTGACCGATACTCAAGCTTTTTCAAAATGTCTAAAATATTAGCATTGATGCTTCGGTTCTCACGTAATTGTCGGATGTCGAAAGAGCAGCGATATGTTGGGCCATTACTACCGTCGGACATCGAGGAAGCATCCCTGATGATAATCCGGTTTGAGCAAGCTACAGCATTTGTTGAAGATATCCGGCATCTGAAAAATAATTCACCAGTACACAACACCAGCAAAGTAAAAGCATTAAACCCTTTTATGGATAAAATTGGGGTTTTACGAGTCGGCGGAAGGCTAAGAAATTCGGCAGCTCCGTATATCACAAGGCATCCAATAATTTTACCACATAAATCTGTAATCACCAAAGCTATTGTTCGAGACTATCACAACAGATTTTATCATGCCGGTATCAACTTAACCAGTAACATATTACGCAGCAAATACTGGATCGTACGAGCCAAGGATGTTGTCCGAGAAATTGTACACAAGTGCGTGCAATGTGTCAAGCAAAGGCCAATTATTGAGTCCCAAATGATGGGTGATCTCCCAGCAGAGAGGGTGACATATGCTGATGCATTCGTAAATGTCGGAGTGGATTATGCCGGCCCATTTAAGGTCACACCTGTGAGAAGAAGAGGACAGGTGTCAGTCAAAGCATATATTTGCATATTTGTATGTCTTAGCACGAAAGCGGTGCACATAGAAATTGTGTGCGATTTAACATCACAAAGTTTTTTAGCAGCTTTGAGTCGCATGACGGCAAGACGGGGACTTTGTAGAGCAATGTTTAGCGATAATGGTTCTAATTTCGTGGGCGCTAATAAATCATTGACAGACTTGTACAAATTTCTAAAATTAAATCAAGCTAATATAAGTTCCTCTCTTTTAAGGCAAGAAATTGTTTGGAAATTTAACCCGCCAGGTGCATCACACATGAATGGGCTATGGGAAGCAGCTGTAAAGTCGGCCAAGACTCACCTTAAACGGGTCGTTGGTGACACCATTTTGTCTCTTGAAGAATTCGGAACTCTGATGACCGGCATAGAAAGCATACTCAACTCTCGTCCTCTGTGCGCAAATGATTCACCATCCACTGATATAGACGATCTGATTTTGACGCCAGCACACTTCACAATTGGGCGAGCACTTCATGTATTACCAGAAAATGATTTGGTAAACACAAAATTATCAGCCAATGCCAGATGGGAGCTAGTCAAAAAACTCAAGCAGCATATTTGGGTTCGATGGCATCGTGATTATTTAAGCAGCCTGCAAAGAAGAACCAAATGGATTAATAAACAAGAAAATATCAAGCTGAATGACATTGTAATAATAAAAGATGAAAATTTCACTACCTCGCAATGGGCTATCGGACGGATTGTCAAACTGCATCCTGGAAATGATGGTATCGTGCGAGTAGCTACGATCAAAACAGCAAGCGGCACATACAAGCGGCCAATTCATAAGTTATGCGTTCTCCCAGTGAATTAAAACGATGTTTCAACGCCGGCGGTATGTTTTGGCAGCGTATATCACTACAGAATTCACTACACATCACATTTAGACTTAAAAATTATATTATGGATTTGATTATTATAAAAATGTAAACATGTCATTAAAATTTCACCATACAAGCAATAATTTAGTAGTAGAAGCAATTGTATTATCATTATTACGTTCAAATGATTTTTCGATCAATTTATATTTTTTTTTGTATTGTTAAGTTATATTATTAGAGTAACCAATTTGAAATTAGCCCACTTTTTGGCGATTGATTTTCTTGTTTTTAAACCTTTGTAAATACTAGCGCTAGCAAAAATACCGGTGGTATTTTAAATTATAAAAATGCAGAATAATGTTTTATTGTTCATTTTAAAATTAATTATTATCTGGCTTTCGAAGAATAAGCAACAAGGGCAACAGAAAATTAATTATTGTAAAGCTTAATAAAAAAAAAAGAGTGAATAAAGTTTATAAGAGTTGAAATTTGCATTAAAATAAATAGCTTTGTTTTATTGAAGCGATTAACTATTTTGAGTGGAATCTAAAAGTAACAAAAGTGGTTGTGAATATTTGTTTTGGGGATTGAGAAAGCAAGCTGCCCCATTACAATTCGTAGCAGCAGAAGAATATCGATTGGAGTCACAGCCGTGATAGCAGCAGCTCAAACACTACGAATGTTGTACAATGCTTAGCAGGGCGTAGCAGTTGTGCCGACCAAGAGAATAATAACTGTCTTGCATGAAGATAACTGCCCTAAGAGGCGACAAATAAAATATATCTATGGTGGAACCGAGAATCGAAAAGCTTAGGAAGGCCGCAAGAAGAGAGTTTAATAGATCAAAAAAGGCTGCTGAAAGGGAAAATTACTGTTTAACCTTCCGTACAACAAACATAATTGATTTAATCAAATTCCGACATCAAATTTTTTCGGTTTCTGGACTAGCACTAATTTTTTCCAATGCACACTATTTCGGTTCTTCTCTGCTGCAGTTATCCACACAAAATATCCTTTATTCATATGATTAACAACTCGTTTTGTATCGCTCCCTCATGGTATTTGAACCCGATACTTCCAGATTAAAAAACCACAGCTTGATTATTGAGCCACAGGGTCGTTTGATCGGTTAGTTTAATTGATTCAGACACGTAGATGGGTTAATTTTTCAAAAGATGTCGGAATTTATATTTTGTTTGCTAATTTAAAATCGAATGTAGGTCGTAAAATGAGACTTGAGTAAAACCAATTAAGAATCCAATTTACTGTCGTATAATTTATTCTCGTCACATTTTACGACCAAAATCAGTGATTGGTTTCATTTATGCATTTTAACCCAGTCTTTCAGGGGTAATTTTTCCCATGAGCACTAATTAGCACAAATTATATTCAAGCATATTAGCAATCGCATGCCAGGGTACTTCTTAGACTGATATACAGATTTTACTTAATGCTTTACCTGGAATCGTATTCTTGGGATTCAAGAATTAATTTTTTGCTAACCTTTCCTTAACGCAACAATAACAATTTAGTTGTGTAGTACTCTTAGTTCAAAGGAAACATTCAGGCGAATTTTTCGATTTTATTTTAATCATAATGACGTTTCTTTATAGATTATCTTGTCAGCCCCAAGTTTTGTTCAATATAATTATGAACCATCGTAAAAATCTACAAGACTTCCGTCGTATTGATGATAAATTCTTTTAATATTCCAAAAATACCAATTCTAATACCAATTACATATGAAAATTTCGCCTAAATGTTTTCTTTTGAAATAATGCTATATACATGGAAACTGGTTATTGTTGCGTTTAGGAAAGGTTAGCACTAATTTCACACGCATTATTTCGTCCAGAGGTATAGTCCCTAAAAGTAAAATAATTTTTTCGTAACTTACGTTAATCCACAACCACTTCAAAGTGATGGTATTTGATGGACCCGCCTAAGTTATTCCAAATATTTATTTCATTCTGCTTGTAGTAACAAGCCAGTTCCTTAAAATAAGACACAAATAGCTGTGAGATAACCTATTTAAGAAGCACAGTAATAAGATTGGAGTATAGAAGCTAATACGTCAGAGTCAGAAAAGAAGCATAAGCCTTTATTCGAAACGTGAAAGCGATGTTTACTCCGATCTGTTGGATCTATTGGAGTAATTTCTAATTTCTGTAAATAGTACGATTTAGTGTGGAATGTCCGCAGACTATCATAATTTTGTATAAATTTTTTGGGTTTTCGAAGTACATATTTAGGGATTCGTGGATGAATTTACGACCTTTTGAGTATTAAATTTGGTTAAGCGACTTATCTGCTATATTTAAACGCCATAAAATTGTTTATACATATGTTTGTATCATGGGTTTCGGAAACGGCACGATCAATTTTGATAAAATTTGGTGAGCGGGGATTTTTGTGTGGCAGGAAGCGATTGCAACTGGTTTTGATTAAAGGAAAATTAGTTTAAGGGGTACTCCAGTGGGGCTCAGGTTCCATTTTTCTTAAACAAACTCCAATTATTATGGCTGCGTTGTTTTTTCTTTCTTGCTTTGTGACGATTGTTATCAATGGGATTTCTGCAAAATAGCCTAATGGGAACTGGAAAATGGCCAGTATGGAACTTAGTCATTTCTCAATCGATTGGGATGTAAATCGGTTTGTATGATGAAAATGGGATTCCAATATGAGTTCCAAATGTGGTTCTAGAAAATGGCCAATTTAAATGGAACTAAGCTATTTCTCAACCGATTGGGATGAAATTCAGTGTTTACGATGAAAATGAGATTCTAATATGAGTTCCAGATGTGGCTCTAGAAAATTTCCAGTTTGAATGGAATTACGCCATTTCTTATCCGATTGAGATGAAACACAGTGTGTTTGATGAAAATAAGATTCTAACAAGAGGTCCTGATGTTGTTTTGAAAAATTACTAATTTGAATGGGACTCTGCATTTCTCAACTGATTGGGATGAAACTTGAATTTGTATAATGTACATGGAATTCCAATATGAGTTCCAAATATAGTTCTGGAAATTGGTTTATTTTGTTTTGTTTCTATGTTTAAAATTTGATTTCAGTATGAATTTCGGATGTGGTTCTAAAAATTGGAACTAACTCAGTTCTACACAAATTGGCATGAAACTCGTTCTAGAAATTAACTTACCAAGTAAGAGCGATTTCGGTGGATTTAAGAAATTCAGACGTGAATTGGAGCGCCCCTTCTGGCTGATCTTTGACTGAATCATAGCTTTTATATACTTTGGAATCTCCAGTCAGTTGGTCGATAATTTCGGCATTGATCTTACCTTTATTTTTATTCAGTGGCGCTAGTATAGTTTGATTCTTCATTTCTTCACAATTGTGATTGGCGAGGCAATTTCCGAGCACTTCGTTAATTACATTGTCATTAGACAGGAGATCTCCGGTAATTTTATTTCATCAAACTGGTTAATCGGAAGTTTCCCATCTCCCAATTGCAACAAATAATTAGCGAATTCTATCTGTTCGACATCGACACGCATATTATCAACCAGTGAAAATGAAGTGAAGTGTCTCCAGAGGTTACTTCGTTTAATTGATGAACCCAGCAGCACACTTTGGTTGGCGCGTGGCTGAACGGACAAGCATTGACGAAAATCATCTCCCAGGACCAAATTCTTTCCTCCAAATGGCAAATTAGAATTTCCAATTTTGCGCAATAGTTAATTCTCATAGGCGTTTTGGGTTTTCGGGAGAACCAAGGATCAAGATCTGTACGAACTACGTTCTCATTACTCTTGGCATTTTTGACACGGAAGATTTCTGCAAACCTTCTATCCACTGTTGATCATCATATACCAGTCCCTGGGCAAGATAGGCTTGCTTGTATTTATGGCGCATATTGAGTGTTGTTATACATTAAAAGATGATTGAAACTTGTTGCGTTCTTAACGTGATACAACAACAGTCGCATGTCATTGTGTTCCGGTTGGGCGGCGAAATTTACATTATTAATTCTGCCAATGACGCGTAGACGAAATTTTCTAGACACCCATTAACTTGCTGTTCCTACCCATTTATAATGTTCTGGTATCTGCCATTAATAATGGTAAACTATTTCCGAAATTCTATTTAAACAACGGCCTTGTTGTTCTTGTAGTCTCAACGCTTGATTATGTAGGAAATAGGCGTCTAATATTGAATTCTTCTGTTCGATGTCTGCCAATTCTGTTTGTACTTGCTATATATTTGTGATTCTGTATTAAATATATCTATTGGCAGTGTTAGCACTATTTTACACAATCATCTTAAACTGTCAAAAGTTAGTGCAAGATGAGTTCCTCGAATGTTGACTATGGAACAAAAAAAAATATCGAGTGGTAACTTCTAAGGTAATATTAGAATTGACTGAATGCGATCCGGTTAAATTTATAAACCAGATAGTCACCTCACATTAGTGCATTAGCGTTGGTGGAAATTATATTACAAAATAAAAATATTTTTGAATAAAATTTACCGTTATTTCATATAGATTTACCGAACTTATTGAACTCGTAACATAAAGAAACAGGAAAATGTTTAACCACATTCAACTTTTAGAGCGGAGCTCGGTGGCCAGGGACTAATACTTAAACATTAAAATTTTTTATTACTTTGGGAGGTTTTTTTTGCTAACCATCAATGTTTCAAAAGAAGTGTAAATATTTGAGAATAGTCTTTCCAGAGCCCTAAGAAGTGTAAGTACTGTTTCGTTGAGTTGGAAGTTAGCTTGAGTAGTTTTCAGTTGAGTCCATATTCGCATGTATTGTTTTTCGAATCGAGTTGATTTCGAGATCGAGTTAGGGTTGAGTGAGGGGTTCAGTCGGGGAATTATTTGGAAGTTGAGTTGAAGGTTAGATAGAGCTTACTTGAGACAAGTAATTTTCCGGACCTAATTTATGATCACTGTAAGATTTCAATGCTTTATATTTTCAAATTAGATCTTGTCAGGATGGATATATTGAAAAATAATTTGGGGCACAAATCGAACAGTAAACCTGTTTGTAGCATCTCAAAAAGCATGTTTCTGATTGGTGGAGTTTGTCAATGCAAGACTTTGCCGCGGGAGCTGATTTTGAAGAAGCCCGATACATTTTTAAACATATTAGATTCAGACAATGAGTCTAAAGTTTAGTAATGTAACCTAACACAATGTGTGATTTATTCCAACTAATTAGACATTTAGCTGCATGCTGTTTTTAAAACGGTTAAACAGCAAAAAATTATTAAATCTACGATCATAAACAATAAAAAAAACTATTAAGTAGTTGGTTGGTATCAAAAAAAAAAAAAAAACTAACAACAACAACTTTAATGTACATAAACTGTAATAATAAGAATAGTAACAATAACAACAATAAATAAAAAGGCAACAAACCGCACACAATACAATAATAGCACATTATGCGAGAAAGTACAGAAAACAAAAAGTTTTTTTTTTTTTTTTCTGAAAGAGATTTACGTTAAGATTCACTATATACATATACAGAGTACTCAACTCACTCTACATTTCTACCTTCTTAACATTTTCTTTCTTTTAACCATCCGATTTAAAATTCAGCTGAGCACACAACATAATACAAAAAAAAAACACACAAGACACAACATAACAAAATAATAGCCGCGCAGCCACAAAACAGTATACAATTGACGGTTGCAAGTGAAAGAACAAAAGCGCGCGCGCGGTTTATAAGTTAAAAAATTTAAAGAAAAGATCGCGGTTTGATCGATAATATTTTTGTGTGATTTATTTCTATAGTGAACTATATAGATTGGTGTAAAGAAAAAATTTTATTTGTGAAGTTTTTAATTATAACGGAAATTTTACTCTGAGTGTGTGTGTGCGAGTGAGTTTTTTTTTAAATAGTTTGATATACATGCCAAAATAGTGAAGATCAAAGTGATATGATTAGTGTTGGATACAAGTATTAAGTGTTGATAAAAAATTTGTCTATTTGAGGTTAGTGCTAAATTTTTACAATACTTAATTCGCTCTTTATCAAATTTATCAGCAAATCGAAGATTTAGCCAATTTGCGAAAGTTAACTAAACGATTTTTAGAGAATTCTGTTCTTAACGTAATTTTAATGAATAATCAAATTTTTATTCGTATCGATGAATAATCGATCAATTATTTGATTTTATGAACAAGTGATCTTTGTTTGTTTAATTCAATAATTAAGAATGATCAAACGAACAACAAAGAACTTGTACTTAAGTATATGATCGCAGCATCAAAATAATAAAAAGATCGCGTTTTTTTTTTTAATTTAAGTTGATCATCTCCTTTGAGTGTGGGAATAACCTATAAAAATCATGATTAGATTTGATCATTTAAAGTTTTTTTCGCAATCTCCACTTCCAGATACGGCCGTCTACCAATGTATCCCCAGATATTCTGGTTAAGACAGTGATTTGGTTAATTTTCACTGTTATCCCTAGGCACACACTGTTATTCGAGGCATCTCTGAATTCGGTTCAAACAATTTCGAGAATCACCTCATTTTTTATTTTTCGGCGATTTTTTCTGGATGAAATTAAAATTTGATTATTTGACAGGTTGAGTTGGAGCGATCCTTGGAAGGTTTTCTCGTATCGACGTCTACCATTTTCTCCATAGTAAAGTTGCTCCAATTAGTCTTTGTTCGTTTCACTGCAGCGGAGTAGATTTTGAATTTGACTTTTACTAAGAAAAAACGAGCAACAGAATATGTAACCAGATATTGAACTAAGTAATCCTCGTCGTACTGGAATACACAACTTCATGGTTAAAATATTATGGTTGACGTAACTTTTTGATGTGAAAACATCTGATGAAAATCAAACGCTGAAGAGATTTATCGAATTCTGACATGAGATATTGAATTCTTTGATATATCATCTCAAGACTTCAGAATTCGATATATTATCCCAAAATTCGAGATGTTATATCAGAATTCGATGTAAAGTACCAAAATTCAAAAAACTGTGTTGATTGCTACGATGGTATATCTAATTCTGATATAACATTGCGAATTTTGAGATATTATATAGAATTCTGAAGTCATTTGATGATATATCAAATTCTGATAAGACCGTTCGAATTTTGACAAGACCTGTCGAATTTTGACCGAATATGTCGAATTAGTTAAAATAACGACGTGATATATGAAATTTGTCTTATGATATCAAATTCTTACGTCATATGTAGAATTCTAAAACCAAAAATTCAAATTGTGATCAATTTTTGAGATGATATACGGAATTCTGAAGGTTTTATGATAGATTTATCAAATAATCATTCGACTAAGATATACAATTCTGCTATTATAAATTCATATTCTGACATGTCAAGTTTTGGCATGATATTTGAAATTCTGACACGATATATCGAACTCTACATCATAAATACAAATAACAAAATCTAACTTGACTTATTGAACTATGCCATGATTGACACATATGATACATAAATTCAGCATAAATTCAAATTCTGTCACGACATTTCGAATTCTGACTTTATATCAAGATATATCGAATTTTGACATTTTTTATTCAAATTCTGACATGACGTATGTAATTTTCACAAGAAGTAACGAATTCTGGCATATTATTTCGAATATGTGACCTATCGATTTCTGGCATAATATATAGAATTCTGACATGATAACTCGAATTTTGGCCTCAAAAATTCAAATTCTGATATGAAGTAACGAATTCTGATATGAGATATTGAATCTTGATATCAAAGATTTAAATTTTCATAAGAGATATCGAATTCTGATATGATTTGTCGATTTCCGACATGATATATTGACATCAATCAGAGATGATATATCGAATTCTGACATCATAATTTCAAACTCTGATATTCCATATCGAATTCTGACATCACAAATTCAAATTCTGATATTGCAAATCTAATTCTGACATTATTTATCGAATTATAATTCGAATTCTGGCATCAAAAATTCAAATTCTGACATGACTGGAATTCTGGCATAATATTTCGAATATTTAACATGACAAATTCTGGTGTGACATATCGAATTCTGACATAAAGTATAGAATTCTGACATCATAAATGCAAATTCTGATATTGTATCTGAGATAACGATTTGACACGAAAAGATTCAAATTCTGAATCTGGCATATCGAATTCTGATATGATTTATCAAATCCTGATATGAAATATCTCGTTCTGGTATAAAAATTCAAATTCTGACGTGACATATCGAATTTTGATATAATACCTTTGAATTCTGATATAATATGTCGATTTCTGACATAATTTATTGAATGGTGGTAGCTTGGATACATACACATTGGATTGATATCCGTGGTAGTTAATTTCTGTTGGTTTTGTGGGCGCAGCCTCAGATGGATATATCAACTTAACTTTTACATTGAACGTCCAGCCAAGCAATCCAAGGGAAAGAACCCTATTAATTTGTACGTTACTCCGTTGGAGGTATTCGGTTATATGAAGGCTTTTGTTGACCAACCTCTCTAAAATTGATAGAAAATAAAATATATATTGATGTGAAACTTTTTCATAAGCTATATTCGAAAAAATTATGAAAAAGAAATTATCTGGCGAACATGATGGGGGGTTCCGCACTACCGTCTTTCCAATTGCTATGATTTTCCGGTCAACATTGCGCCCTAATAGAATCGCTCTATTTGATTTATTTCAAACTGGTCAGTGATAAAACGATGCGTTTTTGCTTTTTGCAGCGACTTTACCGTAACTATTCACTACAGTCTAAATATAGAATCTGGAAGAAGATATACGATATATTTTAAAGCGTACATGGCAGGTTTAGGTGATTAACTTAATAGAACTGCACTTTGCTCATGCTCAATTAATGTCAGTAAGGTGGGTCCTCTAAATCCAAAATAGAATAACTTATTGACTATTTGAATTTTAATTCTGAGCGAACAACAGTCGTCTTTATGCAGCGGTTTCTCAGCCTCATCGAAATGGCTTAAAATAATTCAATAGATATTTATACATAAATGTCTTCACATAAATCTTTTGCGAGTTGAGCGTGAACTCGCTCGTTGTTTTTTTATATAGAAATTTACTCCCGATGTTTCTGGAGTAAAGTCATATTATCAACTCGTGTTATACAATAGTTAGCTGTGTATTTTAGAAATACTGGCTCCCTTAAAAGTGATCTCTTTACCAAAACCAGAATTGTCTGCGATCTTGCGTTTTGTAAAGTTAACGCAAAATGTGGTAGCGTCTCTCAAAATAAATGTTGGGAAGATAACTTTATACATAGTTTGATTCGGCAATTGCCTTGTCCCGGCTAAAAATGAAGGGTTCACCGAGAATATGTAACACGCCACCCAATACTCATCCACCGTTAGACCCGAATTTACCTCACTCTGAAACAATAACGAATTGAAAGACCACAACTTAAGCACTTGTACAGCACTAGTACTTAAGCACAACTTAGTCCCAACCAATCCTGTGTGTGTATGTGTGAGGGTGTGAGGTTTGCTCGCCGAACCTGATATTCGCTCCACGACGTGGCTGCGTTCAATATGCGATGCGGAGCCGTGATCCTTCTCCTTTTACGCAACACCAATAAGAAACGGACGAAATACGAAAATTAAAAGAAAAACACTAAATTAATCACCAGAGAATTAACAATCAACTAAAACAGAGTGACCTCGTTGATGATGCCCCAATGTAGCGGACAATATGTTCCATGAACACTTATAAGGCGCCAGTCTGTGCGCGTGTCTTTTGCCCGATTAAGTGTTAGTCGCTTAGTATGAGACTACAGGTCTGATACAGACCCCATCAGCATGAATCGCACAAACAAACTGAAATAGGTTTTATTCCGGAAAGGAAATGACCAGGAATTACTCGCACAATGGCTGAATTGGACACTACAAACCATCCGATGTAGTTAGTTCACCCCCTCGTTGTTTGCCACCTCGCCTGCTAATTTGTAGGTGTTTGTGTGGCGCGTTTTGTCCACCCGTTGATAGCTTCAACTCCGTTACGATTCTTGATCCCGTTGTTTAATATATAGTACTCGCGTACCACTACACCAGCGTAGCACCCTCGGTACAGTTATTTTTTCAAGTTTTTTTTTATCACACTTGACACTCACCGCCCCTCGTTTTGCCTTATCTTGCTTAACCTTCCTGTCAACACGACACACCTGGGTGTGTATTTAATTTTTTTGTAACAGAAGGAATTTTTTTTTCTAATAAAGTTAAATGAAATTTTCATTATGATATCGTTTCTATATTTAATGTTTATCCGTCTTTGATGAAAAACTCTTGATTAAATTCATACACAGCAGGGGATGAACGTGTTGGTAAAAGTGGTTTTATTTTCGTGTTAACACGAAGGTTAATTTACCAAGTAAGAAAATTAATTTGCTCACCCAAAAATTTTTCTCCGTATCCAGCTGTGTATGTATGTGTGATCCTAGTTAAATTCGCCACCACGACCACGTCAGCCATCAAACCTTTCTTTACATATGTTGCAAAATCCAGAGAATCTTTACTGGAAACTCCAGCAAACCACAAGCAATTCTTCGATGCCAGCCAGGCAAAAATCGGGAAAAATCAAGAGAGCGAGCTCACATTGTTTCGCCCTTTTATCTTTTTTTTCGCTACTTCACCAAACAAACAACATGGCTGCTTCTCCTGTCATTTTCATGCGCTCGTAAAACCAACTAAACACCAAAGCAACATCCATCGTTAAATGAGACAACTACATCAGCTACCATAAACGTGTTGGTGGCCAAGTAATTTTATGGCTCTTCGCTTGCATGTCGAATAATTTTGGTGAGTCGCTTGAGAGAAAATGTACCTGACGTTTCGCCCCGATGTTGTATACCTAATTTATTACGACATTTCCCATTTTATCACTCGCATCAAAGACGCGAATTTACGACGTTACAAATGACCTTTTAAAAATTCGAATCCACAATTTAAAAACTTATGTGGCCGCTAGGGTGAGCGAAATTAGATTGTAGTAAATATATAAAATTCAGACATACCGCTGGGAAGACAAATCCTGCTGACTTAGTGTCTAGAGTAGTTCCTCCTCATGAGAATGGCGTTTTGGATGCTTGAGCCCTTATTTTTGAAAGATAAAGAGTCAAAATGGCCAATTAGTAAAATAGAGATTTGAAACACTCAATACCTAAATTATAAAATGAGCAGTCAACTTTTGTACTGTAAAAGTAACAGATATTTTCAAGATTGAGGAGATACATTAGAAAGAAGGCGGTTTGCACTGGTAACTTAGAGGCTTGCGAGTTGGAGGCTGCGGTGTCATCAATCATTAGAACGGTTCAGATGATGAGGTTTGAAAGTGAGTTTAGATTGTTACCAAAAAACAGTAAATTTATTAGTCTTTCGGCATTTGTCAATGAAGAAGGAATGCTTAGAGTAGGATTAAGGCTAGAGAATAGCAATTTAGATTACGCTCAAAAGCATCAGTTGATTTTACCAAAAGATCATAATCTAACAAGGTTGATGATTCGTCATCAGCAGTGTATGTTAGCGATGTGCGCCAAAAGTACTGGATAATTACTGGCAAAGATAGAGTTAGGCGAGTCATTAAAAGCTGTGTATCCTGTTTTAAATTTAAACTGAATTTAGAAGAACAAATCATGGCTTCAATGCCTGCAGAACGTTTGAATGCTGCTAGACCGTTTAATATAGTCGGTGTTGATTTCTGTGGTCCGTTCCTAGTGAAATATAAAGGACAACGACAGCATACACAAAACAAAGTTTACATTTACATATTCGTTCGCTGTATAGGTCAAGAAGAGGACGGAGTATATTTAAAACAAAGATGTCAAAGAGATGCAAAATTTAGTTCGTGGTGAGAGTTCATGTATTGAGGGAATTTTTAATTTCCGCCCTCTTTCACCGCTGTCTAGTGGTCCAAGTGACCTAGAGCCATTAACCCTTGGGCATTTCACAAAAGGGGGTCTAATCATTACCGGATTCGAGTGTTGGTGGTCAGCACACAAAAAGTCAAAGTGAAGAGAGAAGAGAGCCGCAATTTTATGAGAAACATAGTGGAAACACAGTCCGTAAAATGAACTATGGAAGTAAAGGAATCGTGCAAGTGTCACGACTAAGGCAATGAGGATGCAATTAGTCCGATCCACGACAAAAGAACGCCATACACGGTGACCGAGTGTGATTAGGCTCCTTTCAACGTCGTCCATCGATCGAGTAGGGGGTCGGTTTCTCGCGAGGTCCTACTTTCGTTGGTGCCGTATCCAATGCCTGTTTAGTGATCCGTTTGTGAGGACGATAAGCGTTTCCTAGTTATCATAAGCTGGACGATTTTATGTTTCCGATGAGATTTTTTCGTATCTCAATTATTAGGGTTTTGAGAAAGAGAGAGAGAGAGAGAGAGAGAGAGAGAGTCGCAGCCGATATTTCTGAGAACATGAACCAAGTATTCTTTGATCTAATAGTCTTGCAAACTGGGATCTGGTGTATCCCATTTTAACATTGAAATACGGATTGCCAAATTCTTGATCCAACAAAAATTGATACAATAAAGAAGCTTTAAACGAAAAGTAGTCTCTGGTTACCAGGAAGATCTCCATAACTAATTTACTGTAAAATGTGTCAAATGTCATTTAAAAAGGCTGGGTTCGTTGTTTTAAATTTTAAGATATATCTTAATTAGTATCGCTAGCCGATATATAAAATGTTTAAAATATCCGAAATTGCTATGGTTTTATCCTAATTTTACCAATGTAAGTCAATTTTTTTTTCAAATTTACCTCACATACCCTTCATATTAGATCAGGGCTAAATAGTGATTTTTAATGTACTGATGGTGCTGTAAAACTGGGCCCTAAAAAATGATATGAAATCAATGTTGATGAAAATTCAATTCATTGAATTCCATTATTTTTGCCAATGGAGGCAATGTTTGTCCTATGTATATTTATATTTCCATATAGTTTAATGTAGGTTATTTGTCACAGTGTTTGTTTGCCTGGTTCGGCTTATACAAAATTAAGTAACTATTCTCCTCAAATCATGTAAGCAGGTAAGACTAATGATACCCCTCTGTATACGGATTGTTGAGACAATATATGTTCAAAGTTACGTTTGGTAATTTAAATAAATCGATTTAATAATCTTTATGAAAAAAAACCTATTTATCAAATCCTTAACAAAATATAAGTAACAATTCTAACCTCAAAAAAGGTGTTAATCTAATATTCAGACCATAATAACTTAACTAAATAAAATCTAATTAACAAATCTCTTTACGATGGATAGATGTACGATAATTTGTTATCAAATTAAATTTTTTTTATTGAACAATAAACGGATTGTGATAAATGATCGTCGTTATAATTCTCCATAACATAACCACAAAATATAATCTAAATCGGATTAATTGTTTCGGCACTACAAATATGTAATCGAAATTATGCTGTGTTTAGCCTGTGGTGAACCATTCATTTTATTATACGAGTAGGTATGTTGGTATTCAAAAAAAAAAACAAAAAAATAAAACAAAAGACAAGTAGTTTATATATAACCGTAATCAAAATATTAAAAGTTAGCACTTGTTTTCTTTTCCCACCGCCATTTCTCCACTATTGTTGTAGATATAAAAATATTTTGCAGTTTTAACCTTTAACACGCTATTTAGGTATGCGACACACAATTTACATAATCGCAACATTCTTCTTAATTGTAAATTTTAATTGTTATTTTAACGGTTGTCATACAAAATTATGTGTAATACATTTTTATATTTATTTAAGTATGTTGGCGCCATTTTGTTCAGATGCTAAAAATATTAATTAAGCCATAATAAAAAAATCGAATCGACGACCCCCCAGTGTACAATTTGTTTTTTTTTTTTTTAATTACATATTTAAACTTTTTGTTTTCTTAATTATTTGATGGCGCGGTGAATGGAGGTGATGTGATCATCAATCAAGCAGCACAAAATCAAAACAAAAATAAAATTAAGATTCCTTAAAGGTGTTTTCCCTTATACTTTATATAAAAACATTTCTTTTCTTATTGATATTTGCCGGCTCCGATTTTAAATGGATATTAAAGGGTTAATATTTGTTGTTGCTCTTGATGTAGTACATAATTGAATTCATCACGATGACGATAATACTGTGCTGCATACAGAACAGAGATGATCGATTTGTAATGGTGTATATTGTTGATATAATTTCATAAAATAAATTTCATCGAATAGAAATTGAAGTTTTGTATGCCAAATAAGATCAAAGATCACAATATATTCAAATATTATACATATAGTGGCATAAATAATAATATATACGGTGGGATGTGACGACAAACATTTTGTTGATTCCCAAATTAATATTTCGTTGTTTTTATACTTTTGACCCTATGTACATATTTGTGTGGGTTTTACTGCATCGTAAAATTTTATTTATATCAACTGTCATCTTAATGTATTCTCTGTGCACATAAGAATTATGATTTGTTTGTTTTTGATTGAAAAGATTTCGGTTAATTTACTGTTATATGATGAGTTAATCGTGTGTTTTGCCACCCGTGGCCAAATATAATATGGTTTGATTGAAGATTGACAGGAATTTGTTGAAAATTTAAACTTAATGTTCCTTTCATTTCAAAATAGGACGTAATTAAGTTGTCATTATCTACATATAACTCAACAAAATTTTGTATCATATAAATTATCTAACCTACAATAATTATCTCACTCATGCACATTCAAATTTAAATCGAGTACGAGAATACATCAACTATCAAAATACATAATATTCAAAATGACAGGAACGAGATTCGTTTATTTTGTGTACATATTGTAAATTAAATAAAATAGTTGTGCGTAAATAAATTGTGATTTAATTATTTAATTAATTAATTAATACATTTTTATTAGTTTAGAAATAAATAGAAAAATTTTGATTTGACTTAACGTTCGTGATTTGTGTTTATTTGTACAAAAATCATCAATTCAATCTTGTGGAAAACATGTGTTTAGAAAGAGAAATTCCATTTTAGAAAACCCAAATTTTCTAAATATATTTCGCCCATTGGGATGTGGTCTGCAATTTTATGCGTGTAATTAGAAAATTTGTGGATAGCGTACTTTAGGAAACAGGATGGGATTTCTCACGTTATTATCACACCAGAAATCAAATATATTCCGTTTATGACTGTGGAAAATTGTGCGTTACTAAAGTAACCTTAAAAATAGTTTATATTGGCTAGAATTGGCCATACAAAATCCACAATTTATCAAAATCTCCGTTAATCAAAGAGGTTATATGGGCGATTTCCAGAAATCTCACCTTTTATTATCACTCGAATTAAAACAAGGTGTATTTGATATTTGGGCCAAGATTCAAGTTTGTTCATGTGTAAAAGTTGAATTGGGTTCATTTGAAGGTAAAGTACCCGAATTGTCTGCTACTCAAGATAAGAAAGATCAATATCAAAAAATGATTGAAGAATTAACCATAGCATCTATGAAAAGAATTCCGAGATCCACACAATTTTATACGAAGAGTATTTTGTACTAAAAATGAAATATGATGAAACAGTTGCAAATTATATGTCGAAAGCAATTACATTAGCAGCAGAGATTGAAAGTCAAGGTAACAAGTTATCGGACAAATTGAAAATGGGTTCGTACTATCAGTAGTTTACCGTCAAGATTAATTAACTATAAAACGGTTTGATGTCTTCGTTACAATTGGAAGAAGACGTAGCTTTCGCAGCGAAAGCAAACGTGAACACTAAATCAAAAAGTACGCACAAACATCGATGAATTAAAAAGGAGAACAAAGTGTCATCTGTGTAATCAAGTTGAACATTGGGCACGTGAATGTAATTTAAATAAAGAATCATGGAAACCGAACAATGACGCCGCGTTCTGTCCAAATGATTGTTTGAAAAACAACAATAAAATGGATTATTGGATTGCTGACTCAGGTGCTTCGTGTTATATGACATTTCATCGTGAATGGTTCACCGATTATCGTAAATGTAAAGAAGGTGGATTAGTTAAAATTGTAAATGGTACAAAATTACCAATTGAAGGAGTTGTTACAATTTTAATTGATTCCAGAGCTGACGGACAGTGGGAGCCATGCCATTTAGAAAACACGTTTTACGTTCCTAAATTGGCAGAAAATTTGTTTTCAATCAGAGTAGTGACCAAGAAAGGCTAGATTACGGTACAATTATGATACATTTTTCGGTGAAGATTGTCAATTTGGAAAAATGAAAGAGCATCAAAAAATACGGAATCAGTTTGACCAGCTAAGAGAGGTGAATTTATACATGCAGATTTATGTGGTCCAATGGAAATGGAAGGTATAGAAAGCATTCGATATTTTATGTTGATCTATATACTTCTTAAAGTCGAAGGATGAAGTATACAATAAATTATGTGGTTTCATTCCATTGGTGCACAATACGATTGATACCCGAATTAAAAATTTTCGATTTGACAATGGACTTCAATTCGTGAATCGAGACGTGATAGACCTGTTGTCAAAGGAAGGTATTACATGGGAACGTATTTCTCCGTACACGCCAGAACAAAATGGCCGCATTGAAAGAGACAACTGAATGGTTCAGGAAAGTGCACGAACGATGTTAATTGCAAGTGGCTTACAAAAATTTTCTTTGCCTTGAAGCAGTTCGAACCGCCATCTATATGTTAAATCGTTCGACAAACAATAAATGTGTTGATAGCAAACCATATGAAAAATGGTTTAATTCTAAACCAGCCCTGGGCATGTAACAATTTTTGGTACAGAATGTTTTGTGCAAATTCCAAAACAATTTTAACGAAAAAAAATGGGATCCAATGGCAAAGAAGTTATTTTTAGTTGGATTTGAGCTCACATCCAAAAACATCCGTTTGCTTGATCCAAACACAAGACAAGTAATTGTCAGCTGTAATGTTCGGTTCAATGAATCGAAAATTGTCGTCATTAAAAAAATTGATAACAAATACGGTTTAGCCGATTATAAAGAAAAATCGATTTGATGATTGTCAATCAAACTATACCGACAATGAAAATGGAAATAATACAGAAAATCATTGAACAGAATGTTACTCATGTTTGTACATGTTCGTTCTACAATTAAATCTCCAGAACGTTTAATTGAAACTAGTTACTCAGCAACCGTTATTGAACCAGAGATTTATTATGAAGCATTACATTCATCCGAATCTGAGCAATGGCAAAAGGCCATCGATGATGAACTAAATGCATTACATGTTAATGCAACACGGCATATTGTCAAGAGACCAAAAGATGTCAATATCGTAGGTTGCAAGTGGCTATTCAAATTGAAGCCAAGTTCGAATGGTATTACATAGTTATAAAGCGCGCCTTGTAGCAAGAGGATTTTCGTATTCGTGCTGTTTTGTCCATCGCAGTAATGGAAGATTGGGAAATAATTCGATTTAACGTAAAAGCTGCATTTTTAAATGGTGATTTGGACACCACGATTTACATGGAAGTACCAAAAGGTGTCAAGGTGAATAATGAAAAAGCTGTATATCGCCTCAAGAAAAGTCTTTACGGATTAAAGCAGGCATTAAGAGTATGGAACTAGAAATTTACCATTTTCCTTAAGGACTTCAGCATGATACAATCACAATCACACGGATGTGTATTTCAAAGAACGCTTTGAAAAGGGTGATGAACCATTTATCAAGTAACTTTATGATTATACAAAAGGTGACGAGAACCATTATGCGGGAATTGAAATTGTACGTGACCGTGCAAATAAAAAGATGTTCGTGAATCAGAAGGATTATATTGAAAAACTGATCAGGAAGTTTGAAATGAGAAATTGTAAGAAGGGATCGACTCCATCAAGTGGTGGTTTATCAGTTGAATTGAAAGGTTATACAGATTCAGATCACGCCCGTGATATTGAAACGAGACGATCCACATCTGGTTATGCGTTTTTTATTAACAATGGAATCGTCACATGGAAAAGCTATTTACAAAAGACAGTAGCACTTGCTTCAATTGCAGAGGCAGAATATATGTCTGCTTGAGAGATATTGGCTACGAGAAAGAAAATCCGACATCGATTATGATTGACAATCAAAGTGCAATTATCCTTGCGAAAAATGCCGAGTTTCATCAAAGAACAAAATATATCGATGTCAGATTTCATTTCATCAGAGAGCATGTCAAGAACAATATTATCAAACCAGTTTACGTTTTTTCAAATGAACAAGTAGCAGACGCTCTTACTAAACCATTACCAGTCCAGAAGTTCAAGTAAAATATTTTATCATTTTGAATGAAAAATTTAAACAACAATTAGTGGGAGTGTTAAAAGTTGAATTGGGTTGATTTAATTTTGTTATTAGACGCAGTCATCAAAATTATAGTTTTCGCAGCCGATTGATTTTTGAAAACAGATCGTATACAGAAACTCAACAACATTTAGTTTCTACATTGTAGCTTTTAATAGTGCATATTACACAGTAAGCATATCATCTCGTATCGAGTTATACAATTGGCAACTAGAGTGCCTAATTATATCATGCCAATACCAGCCACGTTAGTCGAAATACCGATCTTGCCTAACATGGAGCATCTACCACTAGCTGACCCCACCTTCAACCAACCAAACAAAATTGTTGTGAAAGTGACTAATTTTTTAGTTTATTGAAACCCGGAATTATCAACCTAAATAGTGACAAACTCATCGCTCAAAATACAGTGTTCGGGTGAGTTATTGCTGGTACATCGTATGCAATCAATAAGCAATCACCGAATCTCAGCAGCTTACACTGTGAGGTGAATGTTAATAAATCGTTGCAGAGATTCTGGGAAATAGAAGAGATCACAATGCCAATTCAATCGAATAATTATCCAGAGGAAAAGAAATGGTTTGAAGAACATTTTGAGAAGAACACAATACGAATGGAGGACGGCAAGTTTATGGTAAATTTACGAATAATACACAATTTAAAACGTACTATCGCAATTTTATGGAAAAATACTTGGCTCTTAAGCATTTGGAAGAGGTAGTAGTCAACGAAATAAACCAAACCAATAGAGTTTATTATCTTCCTCATCATGGAATGTTAAGAGAATCCAGCTCTACGACGAAACTGATATGTTCATGGTCGGACGAACCGCTTACGTCAATCCTAATGCGTGTCCGCTTATATAAGATCGTGTTTACCGTGGATATTGAAAATATGTTCAGGCAAATTGTCTTACATCCAAATGATAGGGATTGCCACTGAATCCTGTGGCGAAATAACACAAAGAAGACTCCGACACATTATCGTCTCACCACCGTTACCTACGGAACGGCTTCGGCACCATACCTCGCAACAAAAACTCTACAGATGGTCAGGAATAGGGTAACTATGAATGAACCGAAAATCGCACAAAAGATTTTCCACGATTTCTATGTAGACGATTTTATGTCGGGATGTCATACAACAGAAGAAGCATTCAAAATTCAATCACCTTCCAAAATTCTTCCTTACTAGACAAAATTGCCCCAGAAAACAAGGATAACATTACGATAAATATAGAAAGTGATCAATCTTATCTTAAACTGCTAGGTATTCAATGGAATCATATCAGAGACGAATTCCCGTATAAGGTCTCAGTTAACAAAGCAAGAGGTTCTATCATAATCAGCACGCATCTTTAACCCAATGGAATGGTTCACAGCAGCCATCGTAATCATCAAAATTTTGTTCCAAAACTTGTGGTTGTTATAGCTAGAATGGAACGATCCATTACCTGTCAATGAAGCCGAGGTATGGCGTAAAATAAAGGAGGGAGGAACTTCCAGCACTCGAGAAAATAAAAATCCCGAGATGATACAGAACCAGCGAGGAAAGGTTTGAGCTTCATGGGTTTAGCGATGCTTCCGAGAAGCATTGGGAGTTTGAAGTCAAAACAACATTATGGACCGATTCCAATATTGTTCTAGGATGGCTGTCATCATTCCTCTAAGAAGATGGAAGACATTTATCGCCAACCGCACAGCAAACATATTATCAAAAACATCGAGAGAATTTTAGTAATCATGTCGATTAACAGAGTTACCCCGCAGATAGTGCCACACGCGAAATGATGTCATCAAATTTAATTAGCTTTGATTTGTGGTGGCACGGCTCGGACTGGTTACGCGAACCTCGAGAAGAATGGTTAAATCAAAGATTGAATGTTGATGAAAGGGAGCCATCGAAAGAAGAGCGAAAAGGCAAAAATTATTCGAGTGCTTGTCTGGGTCTCCCGATACATCAAAATACTGTTTGACAGAGTAAAATCTGGTGCTAAAATTTTCGTGGAATACGAGCTGACAGTGGACGAACTAACGAGGAATCAAACGAAACTTTTTATCTGAAACACGACCTTTCAAGGAAGAGCAAAATTCGCAGCCTAAATCCATTATTGGTAGAACAAGATTTATTGAGGGTCGGTGGTCTCATTGAAAATGCTACTGCTGACTATGATACTAAGCATCCAGTAATATTACCGAACTGCGATCTAAATAAACTGCTCACTGGAGGCCTCCATATAAAACACCAGCATGCAGGATCAGCATTACTTTTATTAGTATTATACGGCAACGTTATCATGTATCAAATTGTAGTAAGATCGTCAGAGAATTGATTAAGCGGTGTAATAGATGTCAGCGATTTAATTCCAAAACAAATCATCAATTAATGGGTAATCTACCAATGGATCGGGTTCGTTACAAGAGTCCGTTTTAAAAAACCGGTATTGACTATGCGGGACCATTGCAAGTGAAACAAATTTATGGCAAATCGACCCAGAGATGGAAGGCGTACATAGTGATATTTGTTTCTATTTTCAGTAAAGCTGTACATATTGAAGTTGTTTCAAATTTAACAAAGGAGAATTTTATCGCCGCATTCACGTAGGCGCAATAACGCCAGGTCACTTATTAATTGGAAGGCCGATAGTTCAAATTCCACAACCGGTGTTAACTAACACTAAAGTTTCTCATCTTTCACGATAACAACATATGCAGCAGATCACCCAACATTTTTGCGAGAGATGGAAAACGGAATACTTGACGTCATTACACAAACGAAGCAAATGGCAAAATAGAGGAAACCCAATCAAAATCGGTGATGTCGTCCTAATCCGTGAGAAAAATTTGTCTCTTTCCTATTTTTCAACCGATTATGATGAAATTCGACATGTGTATTGGAAATTGGATTCTAAAATGAATTTTGGATGAAGTTCTGGAATATAGCCAAGTATGATGGAACTTGCCCATTTCTCAATCGATTATGATGAAATTCGGCTTGTTCGTTTTAAATGGGAATCTAAAATGATTTTTAGATGAAGCTCTGGAATATGGCTAAGTAGGATGCAACTTGGTTATTCTTTAACTGATTACATTGAAATTTGTGTTGGAAATGGGATTCTAAAATGATTTTTGGATAAAGTTCTGGAATATGGTCAGTTACACGGTTAGAAATATCAATATAATTGTGTATACTGCTTTCGGTATAAAGTTCTAGAATACGATTTTTCTTGTTAAATTGGATGCTTGTACCCATGTTTCTGAAGCTTTTGACCTGTTTTGCTCTTGTTGTATAAGTAAATAAATGTTGGCTAAAATAGAAATCAATACTGTCAAAACTGTCACACCAACTTTATGATACAGGTGAATGTTATCCCCATTGAAGACACCAAAGACCAAAGTTCTGATCACTCGTGAGGTTTCAGCCCTTTATATTTGGACATCTAAAATTTATGTATACAATTGTAATAGATTTAAATACGATCTGCAGGCCATCTACAAAAAGTTAGTCACAAGCAATACTTGTTCCAATACGGTTCAAATAACCTAAATAAAAATTGTCTAAATTGTACAAAACCAAATATCTACCCATAATTTTAAGTGTACAATTTTAGTATCAAACGATTGTTATGTAATTAGCGTTTTTTTGTTTGTTCATATCAACCAAAAATAAATACAGTCCACTATAATCGCGTAAATAAAACATACGTCATATAATTAGTCTGTATTTTTCCTTCTTGCAATAAGTTCGCTTTTTCGTTTGATACTGGATGCGCACGTCCATTAATTACATTAACACAAATAAGTTTATATTCTACCCGGGATTATAATTGTCGTCCCCCGTGGTAATAAATGTACGGTGCAAAGTGATGGTGGTCTTTATTTATTTATTTATGTACAAAATTTAAAAGTGAAATTATAAAACCCTACACCGACGTTTGGTGTAGTGAAAATAGTGTCTCTAACTACCCCGATTTACCGCAGAAGTACATCACCCCAAGTGCCTTATAGTGATAACACCAAAGCGCCACAAATTTTCTATTGCGCTCTCGCAATGGTGCGAAATATATTATCGTTGCTTCCAAATAAGAGTATTACATCTACAAATCGCTAATTTTTTAGAGAAGCCTTAAAGTTTTTAATGCTAATTTCTTTAAAATTAAGCCAAATTTAACATTAAAAACTTTACACGCCCCTAAAAAATATTAATGATTTGCAGATGTAATACTCTTATCTGGAAGCGTCGATATGGGAATTCTGGCGTGATGTATACATGGAAAACATGAGTTTTCTTCTTGAAGTAATAAACTGTGGAATTTGTTGTAAATTGGTTCGATTTAATCAATGATTGACGAACAGCACGACTAAACATCATAACAAAACGGAAGAAGTTGGTATTAAAGCACAAAACTACATAAAAATGACCTAATTGGAAACCCACTCATATACTCATGATATCGATATATAGACAATACCGAAAAATCGTGATCAAATCGGCTCTCTCTCTGTGTTGTGCTATTCGGCTGTGTGTTCTTAAAGCAAATTGTAGCAATTGTAACCGTATTATATATAACGATACTTGTATACAGTAATTTCGCGATTTATTCGCGATTTAGTCAATGAGATAAGAAATTATGTTTTATGTTTTGTTATTTTTGCTTGGTGCGCTTTGTTTTTGTTCCCGTTGTGCGCCTTTGTCTTTCTTCAAATCTTCAAATAAACTTTAATTTGCGATTTGAGTATCACGTATTTTGACGCACGTTGTCCCTTTTGGGCCAATCAATATACATACAGTTCACTAAAAATCATAACGTTTTTTGTCGTGTTTCAAAACAACTAACAAAAATTAGTAAAGAGTGTAAATATCAACCGTATCAAATGATGTGCGTGGCGCGCACATATCACTTAAAGTACAAGTATATGTATTTAAACAGGTTGGTTGATTTTCTTGTAGTTTGCATGAATGATCTTAGAACGGCAACCGATGAAAATGACGACGACGACGACAACATGTATGACAGTTACATTTAATATATTCATGGTAAATATGTTTACAAGCGAAAAATTATGTGTTTCTGGGTATGAATATACGGATGCAACACATGCTACATAGATATAGAGAAGTAACACAAACGGGATTATAGTAATCATGATTGTCTTATAATTGTCGGTTATACAATATATATAGTTGAACTTACATATGTATAATAATAGGTTTTGTAAATTGTTATGGATGCCAATACATGATAAATGATCACATAAGCATTTTTTTAACCGTGTCCAGTGGTTTCGATCACGGAAACTTATTCTATTCAACACCGTGTGTATGCTCACACAATGGAAAATTATTATGATTGAGATGAAATCATTTTTCTTCTTAATGTCTTCTTACACTATACATATACTGATTTCTTTCATTCATATACGATAAAAATTATGATAAATTATGATAATTCGTTTTAAGAACGCATAATTAATTGAAACATTATTTAATTTCATTATTAAATTAAACGAAATTAACTTTTCGGTTGATGATCATTCGAAGTGCGTGCGGTTTAATGATCGAAGTCATTGATCATTCCAATGTGTTGAATTCGATTAATTTATTTCGGTTTCGTAGAATATTCTTCAAACTTATAACTTAAGCTTATATTCTAGTAGTGTCTTAATTTGTGAATATCCATTAAATCTTAAACGCATCAATTATTTTTGAAATCGTTTGGTGTCTAGAACAATTTCTAGACTTAAAATTAAAAATAATTTTAAAAACATTAAATGTCTGGCGATTATAATTTGGAGTCTATTTTTCGGCTTGTTAATCAGAAAAAATGAAGAGGCCAATCATTTATAATATATCTACCAAAAAAGTAGAAATATCAAAATCATCCTGTACTCTAACCCAAGAGTCATACAAAATGTATCAACCCTGAATAACAAGTCGAAAAATGTTGTGAAATGCCGAAAAATCTTATTTGATTTTAATACAGACAAACTTCTCTTTCTATTATTTGAGTTTTTTGATTTAGTGAATATAATTCGCTAGGTCAGAAAGCACTTGAGGTCGTCTCTTATGGCAGCGTGAATAACCAACAAAACAAATTGTAGTTCGCTACCGCAGTGTACGGTGTTTCCTCGAGCCTTAAAGGCAGCTTTTATTTGACGATGATATCTTTCAACCATACCATTTGCTTGCGGATGGTATGCGATCGTTTGAATACGATGAATTCCTAAAATCTTATTTAGCTCTTTAGATTGGAACTGGCTACCTTGATCTGTCGTCATAGTAAGCTGTATTCCAAATCTAGGGATATACTGATCGCCAAATACTTTCGCTACAGTGGCACTGGTCATGTCTGAAATTGGATAACCTTCAACCCATCGAGTAAATCTATCTACAATCGTCAGAATATATTCTTTGCCATTCGATGGCGGCAATGGTCCAACCAGATCCAAATGAATATTATCAAATCTACCTGATGGAAACTCAAACTGCCCAACAGGTGATTTGGTGTGGCGCTGAATTTTGCATTTCTGCGGCACGAAATACATTGGCTTTCCCAGAGCGTGACATCTTTATTAAGGTTTGGCCAAAAATAATGAGTAGTATGTCTTTGCGCAACTGGTAAGTACGGACGATTTTTTCCAGTCGAAGTTTCACAATATAACTGCAGATCAGTTGACACGTCAGGGATCGAAATTATTTCTAATTTGTATTTTGAGGAAGGTTTACGGGGCGAATCGTCTGAAACTCTGAAATCAGTTTCTTTAGTTCTAGGTCAGATGCTTGAAATTTTGCCAATGTTCTTAAATCAATACAAAATTGTTCCATAGAGACTTGTTCTGGTTCACATATACGCGAAAAAATATCCGCGACTAAATTGCTGTTTCCTGTGATATGCACAATATCCGTTGCGAATTGGGATATTTAGTCCAAATGTCGCGATTGATGAGGACTTCTTTTGGTTTTAGTAAACATTGCATTGACCAAAGGTTTATGGTCTGTATATACTTATTATAAATTTTCTTCCTTCAATGAAATATCTGAATTTCTTTATTGCACTGTAAATACTAAGCAATTCCCTGTCAAAAGCTGGGTATTTTATTTCGACAGGCTGTAATTTCTTTGAAAAGAATGCCAACGGTTCCCACTGCCCTCTATTGCACTGTTGGAGTGCTGCTCCGATGTGCTAAGAGGGTTGCGCTGGCAAGTGAAGATTTGACTTGAGCAAATGCTACGCTACAGTCTGAAGGCCATGAAAACGAATTTTTATTTTTCGGCTGGTTCAGTAATATAGTTAAATGTTGGTGAATTGGTATAAGTTGTTCGGCTAGTTTTGGGATAAACCTATGAAAGTAGTTTATCATCCCAACGAAGCGTTGAATGTATTTTACGGATGATGGCACAGGAAAATCATTTATCTCTTTAATTCGGTCGTCTGATGGCAATATATCGTTTGCAGATACTTTATCGTTTAAAACATCCAAAGTCTGAACGATGAATACACATTTCGAACTTTTAATTTATTAGATGATGATGACTGACAACTTCCAAGTTATATCATATGATGGAATTCAGATTTAGCTGCCCTGTATTGATGTGGTGGACCATATTGTATCTTATAGGTAGACTATAATTTAGAGCATCAGTTAATGATGGAAATGACTTAAGTAATGACACATATTCATTTTCGACAGCAAAATGCATAGGCGTAGGCGTATTAACATTTGCTGTTAAAGCTTGTATAGACAAATTAGTTTGCCGATCAATAAGACACTTTCTCTTTAAGTCGACAACGAGTCCACATTTCGAAAGAAAGTCGGCGCCTAGAATAGGTCGATTAACCTATGCTAAAACAAATAAGTGAGGAAATGTTCGTCTTAATTCTATGTTCATTTGTAGAAATTTAGTACCAAAAGTTCTATTTTGTTTCATTTGCAGCAGATAGTGAAAGGTCTGGATTAGCAGGTTGATATCTGCAAAAGTGGCGTACTGGCAAAACAGAAAGATCTGCACCAGTATCTACAAGGAAGAGAAAATTATTGGAAACATCAGGGATAAAAAGGCGGCGATTTAAAAATATCCCGCTGTTTGCCACATTTACACTCGGGTCGCTTAGTTTTTTAAATCGGTATCTTTTTGCTTGGTTTGGGATTTCCAACTACATGGTTGCAGGCAGTTGTATAGGCGTTATCACCAAAACGCCGATGGTATTGGCAAACACGTGGTTGTCGGTCCATAGATCGTGGTCTGCTAGAGCTTCTGCCACGATTTCTTGCAAATCTTTGATTAATAGTATCGGTGATATGGTGAAGGAGATCTTTCTCTTGATTTAGAAACAGTAGCTAACATAGACTCCATCTTAGCCACAATACACTCCTTAAGATCAGGTGAATTGTTTCTTAATGAACGGGGGTTTACCGAGGGGGATTGTGCACTGGTTACCTTTGACATACTACTTACATTTTGTTGATCACTAGCCTCATTATACTCTATGGGCAATTTTCAACATTTTGGTAATTGGTTCCTCGCCAACTGCGACCAAAGTGGCTCGAACAAGTTTAGGAAGTCTACGCCTGCTATGGATGGTGTATCGGTCGGGCATCGTAATGTTGTTTGAGTCGCGATAATTCCGAAAGGTTTCCAATTGCCGTTCTTCTGAGGAACGAAGTGCAACGCCCTTGCCGAAAGACTATCCGAACGCCGATAGATATACCCTGATTTACCATATATTTCAACTCCTTCTTGGCGAGAGCCACCTTCTCGACGTATAATGAACTGTGGAAAGAGGAAAATAAACATAAAACAAAGCACAAAGCTGAATAAATTTGGGAGATTTCATAAGAAGGATAATTAAGGTAATAACAGCTCGTTTACCAATTCGAAAAGCTTTGCGGTTGATAACAAAAATGCCAAACCAAGATGTAAGTTGTGTAATAATGATCATTTGTTACATAAGTGCACAATATTTTTGAAGATGACACCGCGCATATATGACATTACGACGAGGGTCAAGTGGTACTATCAACAGCAAAGTTATTGATTTGCCATCAGTTTGGTGGATTTCATTGTGTACGTTCAGTGATGTGGCTGAAAAATTGAATTTGGTTAAGCTACCAATTAACGCTGCTACACTTACATCTGCACATCTACACATAACATCAAAAATGTTTTACTTATGTACATATATATTTTGTTTAAGTCAAAGTGTATCAATTTGATAAGATAAGCAAAGTATCTACTTGCACCAAAAATATCGAAAATTATGTTCAATATTTTGTGTTTTATAAATGAAAATTGTTAATTTAATTAATAGCTAAGTACATATTCTAAAACTAATAACTAGATAAATAAAGTTAAGCTTCGTGTAAATGTGCCTTGATATAGAATAAAAAAAAACAATGAGTGAACTTATTTTGGAGTAAGCAAAGTGTGAACAGAACGTTTTTGTAGTTATAGATACAGTACTATACGTATATGTGCCCGTTTATGTCATTTTAGTAATGACGACGAAATTCCAAAGAGCCCCGAAAATAAAGAAACATTGTCAGATTCCTCTTTCAGTGATGATCTCGGAGAACCAAATTCAAATTGTTATGACAGTGACGACACAGATTATGATGATAGCGATGAAATTGAGGACACGTCGGATTTTCGTCAAAATGCTGCTTATTTTGACGATTTTCTTTATATTAAGAAATTCAATAAGGTGAGAGATTTGGTGTATGACGGGACTTGTTGTAATATTGTGGAAGAATTATTAAAATTAGATGGAGAATTAACGACATTAAAATCGGATAAGGCTTTATTCATTCCAATATCTATATTTGAAGAATTCAAAGAGGTCTGTTTAAAATTTGTCCAATAATAAATTGTTTTAAAATTTTTTTATTTTTTTGTAACGCAGGACATTTTAAATCTAAGAATATCTTTTTCCGATGAACATGTATGGGACTATGACTTACAGATCGGTGATATTATCGAGCCAATGAAATTAATTTGGATAGTCGGACGATCCAGAAAATCGATTCGAATTCATCGAAATGTTAAAGATGCGTTTAGTTTTCTTCAACCAAACTATTTACGTTATTTGAATAAACCATTTTGGAATCTTGATGCCATCACTCAAGTAAATTTGATGCTAGATTATCATCGTACCCAGAAGCGTCGACACGGAATCGAAATATTTAGCATATTTGATTTGGTTGCTTTTAAAATGGCAATCGATGACAATCGATTTGAATATGAAAATTGTGAATTTCACAAAATAATCGATCGTACGCTTGATGAACTTGTACAAATCGAGTTGTATAGGAGGCCGGACGGTAAATTTGATTTGAAAGAATATTTGGGTGGCCGCTATGAATACCATGTGTATAATGAAATATTTGATTATCTGGTGTATCATTTTCAAAATAAGATCGGTTCTATATATTGGAATCAGCTTGAACCGTTTCCTGTTAAGTTATCAGAAATTAGAAACATTTCAAGATTTTTGAATTTATCAACTCCAAAATTACTAGTAAGAGAAACCGATCCAAACGGCAGATGTTCTGAAGTTTTGTATAAAATTTTATCAAAATGTACGAGACACATTTCTATTGAATTTAATTTGGATGGTGAATGGATCTATAGCGGAGATGTTTTTTCAAATAATAATAGAACCGAACCGTTAGCTGATATTTGGATTACAATTGATACAAAAAATTCGTTTAATTTCATAGAGAATTTTTTAAATTGGCTTAAATTTACGTTTGGCAAACACACTAAATATATTACATTGTTAATTAGAAATTTTGAAATGATCAAGCCTTACATATTTAACGGCTTGCGTTTAAGTGATTTACAAATTTTGCCCATGCAACTAGATTGTAACATTATTAGAGTACTGCAAAAGTGTAAACATCGTTCCATGTTGATTTCGTTATGTCGAATAGCGAACGATCACATGGAGAGAATCGAATTTATTGGAAATCAATCTAAGAACGGTCAAAATATCTTTAAATTTTTAGATGAATTACCATCTGTTTGGGTAATATACATTTGACCAAAGTTTATTTGAATTTAAACGAAAGATTTTTAATTTTTTTCAGCAAATTGAGTTGGAATTGGAGGAGCACACACTCGGGATACTTTTAGCGTTTGTGGAATCGGTAATAACGGAAAATAAATTAATCGAATTTCAATTTACAAATAAAATTATAATTATTTGTGGGGATAATCATGAACCATTTCGATTCTGTCGATCCATTTTAAATGCCGATTTTGAGCAAATCGACATTCTCGCATCGTCAGGAACTAGAATCGATTTGTATGAACTTGCTAATAATTTACAGCCCATTGATCGCGAAGAATTTGATTTTTATAACTAAAATGTGTAGTTTAAAGAATAAATATAAATTGTCAAAATTCCAAGACTTAGTGAGTTTTTTTAAAATTAATTTAGCTTTAATTACTATATCGCAATAATATGAATATCAGGCTATTATCCTGCGTCAATGGCATCCCCCTGTTTCAAGTTATTGGTTGGCACAATAGATATAGGTACCGAGCAAAAGCGATATGGCATAACAAAATAAGTAATTAAAATTTGAGATTCCCCCCCATCGCACAGTGGGACAAAACTGATTTTTTTGGGACAAAATAGCCCACAGAGCACAAAAAGCCACTCTCACTCTGAATCTGTCGTGGCAAATTTTTTATTTTATTCTATAAAAAAATTGTACCTAACCTCAAAAGTCAAAAAATAACATCACCTGTTAAGTCAGTTTTGCCCCACTGGGTATACCGTTGAGAAATGTGGTGAACATATTTTGCTTCCATACCAATGACATCTTACGACAACACCTGTGATATTCATCGTAGGAATTTGGGTACAAGTCGTTTGATACTTGACACCTAAGGCTATTCATTTCCATCTATGTTATCTTGCGGCCGTTGCTGCGTGGTTTATTGAAGAATAAAGAAAATAAATCCACCGCTTCCCTTTTATGTTGTAGTAGGGACTATCCTATTTAATGTAAAATATTTCCTTTCTTTAGTAATTTAAAATAACGAATATTTAACCAGAGCCTACTGTATAAATAAGAGCCTCCAGTATCGACTGTATTTTTTACTAAGCTTAAAATAAGGTACAAACAATTTTTCCTTTACTATGAAACTTTATGGAAAAACGGTTATTTTCATTTACAGTTTTAGTTTATTAGAAATGTGAGCTTTTGTTTTGTTTTTATATGAAAATGTTCATGAAACATGTAATATTATTTGATTGAAAAATCGAGTCTTGAAAATGTTTATTTCTAAGTGAAAATCGTCATGAAAAATAAGGTACTTTTGAAATTTTAAATATTGTTGTTTTTGTAATATACTACGTCACCAACATAACTCGTTTATAAAAAATACAATAATCATCTCTTTCATTGCCTCCATTGAAATTTGAATTCGAATATGTTTCTATAGTTATTTTGAATTTGCAAAGCATGCTAGATTGTTTTGATTTTTTGTTTTTTTCGCACTCATTTTATTGATTTATTTTTTTCTGTTTGCTCTTTCTGATTTATTTTAGTTTAATTGTTGAGCGGAGGCGTGTTGTCTTTTTTCTTACCATTAGTTTTAGATTTGGAGATATGATGTAGTCATTAAACTGAATTTTCTCTTTTTAATACACATTGTTGTTGTTGTAGAATGTTTTTTAATTTAATTTCCCTTATTTTCTTTTGATTATTGCTGGAAAATATGGAAATTTGAGAATCTGTGTTTTAAATGAGTAAGACATTGAGTTGTTTGTTAGCGATTTCTTAAAAAATTATTTAACTGGGTTTAACTTTTAATTCATATTTTATCGTCAATCGAAATCGCGTTTTTTCATATAAACACTATGAAAATAAATGAATTTTTAGTGTTTCTATATCCCTTATTTTAAGTTCATTTTTCACATGCCGGCTCTATTCACTTCAAGATGGTTCTGATTTAACTCAATGTAATTTTCCACTCACATGTTTTTTGTTGCAAACGTCACAAATGACGTAATATTGGAAAGAAACAGATATAATATTAAAACATAATAGCCAATATCATCTCTTGCACTTGTATATGTCTATCTCGTAAAACTGTGGTTTTAACAGTGTAAAACACTAACACTTACCGAATAAAACAAAACTCCAATTGGAATTGTATACGTATGAACTTTCACGTGCATCTTAAAAAGTTCAAAATTAAATTTTATCGAGTTAAAATAATTGAGCAACAGAAATTTTAAGCAACAAATACTTTGATTTTGTTATTCTTAGAATGTACTAGAGTGTAAGAAATATACATTTTTCCTTATCCGTCAAAAACATTGAACATAACCTCAAAAATATTGTCAAAAATATCTGTAGAAACATTTCAATTTATTCCGGAATACCAGATTGTTAAATATATTTTACGTTTAATATTACGATTAAACATGATTCTAACATGTTGTGTGATTAATTGTTTCATGCGTGCAGATAAAAACAGTAAAATAAAAATTTTTTAGGTTTCCTGTCATTCAGAACACTCGTAAAAAATATTCAAAACTTGCTGAGGAACGACGATTAACAGGAAAGATTTGGAAGTTTTTTTGTTAAAGTATCGCACTGTGTGTTCAAAACATTTCTCGACCAAATGTAACATTTCTCGACCAAGAATCGTGAATAGATTCTGTTGGAGCTTGGGACCGATACGAAGGTTTTAATTGAGTGAAACTCCGGAAGTCGTCTTGTGTGAGGCGCTGAAGACCACACGTAATTTTGGCTTTGAGCTAGACCCCTGAATCACGCCATGATGTGTGAGGTAGAACCTTTGATTTGTAGGTTCTTCGTTGTTGACTGGCACTGCTTCCATGTGATGCTGCTCGAGATAGGCTTGCATGAAATCTCGGTATTCGATGCAGTCTTACAATTGCACTTTCTCGAGATGTTCCAAGTGGCAATGGCTGATTAACGAACGGGAGTTGCACGATATATCTTCCTTCCTTGTTTCTGGAGTGTGTCGATTGGAAGTGCCTTACACATTGACTTTCATCTTCCGTGAGTTCTCGGGCTGCTGATACATTTTCAATCTTCCAAAATGACTTCCAAGTGTTGTCAACGTTGGTGTAATACTCGATGTTTGCAGTCGCACTTAAGGAGTGTGTGATTGTGTTTCGATCGAATCTCCCAAACAAGATGTGTCCCAGTTTGGTTTCTTGTGCGAATGGAGAACCGTTGAAAGATTTTATGCATCCATTCATATGAAGCAATCTGAGGACATCTGCCCCAAGCAGCACGTCGATTTTGCGAGGACGATTGAATTGAGGATCGGCCAATTGTAGCTCGTCAGATGTTTCCACTGTTGCGATTCGATGTATTGCGATGGCAAGATGGCACCGATTCCGTTAATTGAGATTGAGGCTGGTTTCCGTTGTAAGCCAATCCGAGTTATGGCGTTCTCCGAAATGAAATTCACTTGGGACCCGGAGTTAAGCAGGGTGATATCTTGTTTCCCGTTTGCGACGATACGAATTAGCATCGTTCGAATTTTCGGCAGTTGGCAAGTTGTCACTCGGTGTTTTATTCGTATTGGTGACAGAAACTTGAACTACGTTCTGCGCTACCGTGTCCCTTCCGCAGAGAGTTTAAACACAGATTGTTTTCACGTATTCTATTTGATTTCTGATTGCACGATAATGATTTAAATTTGCTGCACTGGAACGCACTGTGTTCCTCGCTGCAGAATGGACAGCTCAGCGAACTGGTTGGAGTCGAAGTAGCGACGAACAAATGAGATGGTTGCGATGAAGATTCGCGCTTCGATCTCGGGCGAGATGACGTTAGTTGAGCTGTTGATGGTGAACGAGTTGTTGTTGGCTTGTTTCTCCGGCGTATAGACGATTATGTGATTGGTTGCGACGAACTTGACTTGGACATGGAAATCATTTTCAATGATCGCCATCGAGTCTCCAAGAAATCCATAAGCTCTTGATATGTGGGATACTGCGTTTGAGTTAGTGTCAATTCCCATTGGAAACGGTGAGTTTCTGGATCGAGTTTGTCGACGATCATGTTGACGAGAATGATATTCCAGGTGGCTACCGGAACGGTCAAAACCTTCAGACTTCGAATTGTGTCTGTAGAGGTATCGATGATGCCCCTTAATCCGGATGCGGATTCATAAAGGGATGCGGGCATATTTCGTAATCGATGGAGGTGGTTCTTGTCGATCAAATCAGTAAACAGACTTTCGAATTCCTTCGAATTGCGTGGTAACTGAATTTCTATTGATTGATGTGGTGTTGAAGCATCGACTCGAATTATCTTGGCATCATGTGTTGAAGTCGCCGAGGTAAATTTTCTCAATAATGTTTTGAGGTTTGAGCTTGCGACGAAATAATACTCCTCGATCTGTTCTCGAATGCCGAATTGTTGCTCTAACTCATTCTCACCACACACTGCCTTGACCTTGTCTTGCGTGTCACAGAATTCCGTGTACGTTCGATTGTCTTAGCTCCTTGCTGTGTTTGAGGGCCCGTTCCAGAGTCTTCTGGAGCGACGCCTGCTTTGCCCGAAGTGTCATATTCACTGAAGTACTGATTTCACTCGCGCGTATATTATAACCTCAAATTTAATGTGCGATATTAATGTGAGTAAATTGTACACGGCTTCACTTTACGGCACAGGATTGATAAATACGTGACTTCTTTTATGACGAATTGGAATACTCTCGAACACTGAATTGTACAATGCACGATTTAATTTTATGATAATGTGTAAACTGGATAAATCACACGTGAGATATTACAAAAATGCGTAAAACTAGACGATCGAATTAAATAAAACACGTGAATGATTTTGATGATGATGTGGCGCACATCCGGCTCGAAGGACCAATTTTGTTAGCCACGATAGCGTAGCGGATTTTGCACTTGGGTACGGGAGTATTCACGATAAAAAAGCACTCGAATTAAAACACTTGAATCGATTTGTTAGTTCGTATGTATTATTGCCTTGACATTTCACTTTACTTTATTTTAATTATTATGTGTTGAGAAAATGGCCACTGTGATTTCGATGAACACATTGTTATTTGTTGGCGATCGCTGATAGAAGAGAGACTAAAAACACGTCGTGTAATTTGACGTTTTCTCCATTTTTTAGTGTTGCCTGACGACTGTAAATTTGTTGCTTCAATGTGTTCACCACCAGACCTCGCATCGGTCGCGTATTCAGTGGCGGCGCTAACATTATTTAAGTATTTTTTAATTTATTAATAGTGTGTATTTTTTCCATTTTTATTAATTTACTTCAAAAATTCTATTTGAAACAGAAGTTACAATTTTTTATGGCATGCCAAGGAATGGTACTGAACTTTCTTTTAATATTGTTTTCTTGATCGGTTTTATTATAGTATTGTGTTCCTCTATAGCTAACCATAACCAAACATCTTCAATAATATTTAGGTCGGGAGATTTTGCCACCGAGTTCAAAACGTCAATACTAGTTCCATAAAAATACTCCGTTACTATTCTTGTAGTGTGAATTTCGCTCATTATTTTACTGGAATATCCTTTAATTATCTGCCTCCCATTAATCCAGAAATTGTGGATTTATGACTCGAACAGCTGCTTGTACTTTACAGATTTACTTGTTGATCCTGGAAGGTTGATTTAAGCTAGAATTTAATTCTGAAATACGGGATAAATTTTAATCCCTATAATAATTTCGAAATCTGGACCATCATAATACGAAAAAATTTCCCATACCATAACCGAACCAATTCTACTATGACGCCGTTTCAGACATTTCGGTCCCTTTCTCAAATCATGAAAATAATACGACCCTTCGGTGCCGTCCAGACAAACTCGCTTTTCATTCGAAAAGATAATATTACTCCATTTGGTATTTGCATTCAAATGGTATTTTGCAAACTCCAATCGTGCTGTTTGATGACGTTGTTTAGGTAAGGTTTTTCTTTAAACGAATTGACCGTTTTCGAGTTTACTGTCGCAGAATTTACCGTCTATGAATTGGTCGTCGCCACGTTGATTGTCGCCGAGTTGGCCGAGGCCGAGTTAGTCGTCGACAAATTTAACGTCGCCGAGTTGACTGATCGTCGTCAAATTTGTTGTCGTATAATTAATCGTCGCCAAGTTGACTGTCGCCGAGTTGGTCGACGCCGAATTGGTTGACGTCAAGTTGAACGTCGCCGAGTTGACCGTCTCTGAGTTGGTCGTAGCCGAGTTGTCCGTCGCCGAAATGACCGTCGCCGAGTTGATCGTCGCCTGGTTGATCGTTGTCAAATTTTTCGTCGCCTACTTACCCAATGAGAACGAGCGACGAGAACGATTTTTCCTTTTTCAGTAAATTATTAAAGCTAATTGTTAAAATAATAAAAAGCATTTCTTTTTATTTAACGATGGCTAAAATAGAATTTGAAATTTTGCATTAAAAGTGTTAACATTTTAAATTCTACTTTTAGTAAATGCATGATATTTTAGCAATCGTCAATTATAAACAAACGCTTTTTATTATTTTAACAATTTGCTTTAATATGAAAAAGGAAAAATCGTTCTCGTCGCTCGTTCTTAATGTGAACCGGCCTTTACCTCCGTCGAGTTGACCGCCGTTGAGTTGGTCGTCACCTGCGGTTGATCGTTTTCCAATTTGTTGTTGCCTAGTTTACCGTCGTTTAGTTAGTTGTCGCCGAGTTAGTCGTCGCCGAGTTTACCATCCCCGACTTTACTGTCGCCGAGTTGATCAACGCTAGTGATGTGCTAAATCGGTTCTTTTTGTTCTGTTTTGCTTATTTTCTCATACGTTTTTAACAAAAAAACACCGATTTAGCCCATCACTAGTCGTCGCAGAGTTTACCGTCGCCGAGTTGACCGTCATCGGGTTGACCGTCGCCGAGTTGACCGTCACCGTTTTATTAAGGTTAAAATTAAATAAAAACTAGACAAATATACGGTTAGCAGAACGAGTTGGAGTGTGTGATTTCTTATAACTAGTTCATCCACCACTGTCCATTACAGTGTTAAAAATTCAGAATTTTTTTATTATTAATTTTTGATTATTAAATAAAATTTATTACAATTTATTGTGTTCGCTCGTATTGTTGCTTTCTTATAGTTTTTGGTTTTCTTCTTAATTCAAAGGAATGGAAAACGGTAATTTCTTCCAGTTTTTTTTTTGTATCTTTTTCTCTGTACATAAATTCACTCGTTTATACAAAATTTCTTAAGATTTTTGCTAATTATTTTATTTTGTCCACCAAAGTGAAATAGAAGAAGAAGAAGGAGAATTCTGCCTTCAGAAAATTATAAAATATACAAAATATGTGGAGGGAGGTCAAAGATCACAGACACCTACATGTATCCAGACACAGTAATGTTTTTGTCAATGTGTGTATTGAATTTATTCCTCATTGAATTTTTTCAGTTTCTCTCTATATTTCGAAGTGAAAGGTTGTGTTTAAAGGTAAAATTACACCGTGTTTTTTTTATTATTTTTATTACTATATACTTGTGTGATACTATTAATATATTACAGTTCTGGTTTTTTTTTAATTATAAACGTTTAATGAGATTCAAATATAAAATATGCCTCGCAGATGTTGTGTTGATGGGTGCATGAGCAACTCAACCCAAAGCAAAGAAAGTAATTCGGAGACTATTCCGACATTTTCTTTTCCTGCGGATTCTAATTTGAGATTGAAATGGATAGAAGCTATTAGAAAGCCTAATTGGCACCCATCGAAATACTCGGCGATATGTATACAGCATTTTTTACCCGAGCAAATACAAAAAAGTTTAATGTTGAGAAACGAAGATACAAATTATCCAATTTCACGATCAAAATTGTTAAATGGAACTATACCAACAGTTTTTCCCGGAAAGCCCCATCAATACGAACTGCCAAACAAACGTAAGGCACCAGAAAAGCGATTACAGGAAATTAATTGTAGAATTGAGAAAAATAATGAAGCTATTCTGCAAGGTGACATGATTAAGGGATATCAGGACATTCTACGAAATTATATGGAAAAGCTGACCAAAAATATTTTAAAAGAGTATAAAACTTTTGAACAAAAAGCGTGTTTGACTTTTTACATAGTTGATGGAGATATACAAAAAGGATGTGATTTAAAAATACGAATTGTGATTTATAGTGATTTAAAGGTCAACATTTTTACATATTGTGATTTAGTAAATAAGCAAGATTTAAAATGGATTCTTCCAAATACATTAAAATTAACACTCTGGTCTCAATTGGAAAATCTATTGGTAAGATATAAAAATTTTGAAAATGTTAATACGGTTAAGGATTTTAACACCCTTTTGGAAAATGCGTTTAATATGATGAATCTAGCTTTAGAAAACACCCCTGACGAGTTTCAATTTTGTAATGAGCTGATTTTTTTGACTGATCAACTTAAATTATTATTAATGAAAAATAAATTATCAAGATACTCCCAAAATACTATAATAGTTTCCCACCTTTTACATTCGCAGTCTAGTGCTGCCTACAATATTATACGGCAATATTTAACTCTGCCACACCCTGAACACATTCGTCATATTTCCACATCTCTAAATGTTTCCCCTAACACAGATATTTCCAATAATAATTACTTAAAACACATAGTTGAAACTTTAACCGACAGAGAAAAAAAAGTAATTTTAATGATTGACGAAATTTACATTAAATCCGGGATTGATTACAAAAGTGGTAATGTTAAAGGTTTCGCCGACAATAATTCAGATACGTTAGCTAAGACTGTCCAAACTTTTATGGTTAAATCTGCATTTGGAAATTTCAAAGAAGTTGTGAAACTGATACCCGTTAAAACCTGCACTGGGAAAGAACTGCATCAACTAACAAAAAACATCTTGCAATATTTATACAATATTGGTTTAGAAGTTTTTGTAATTATGACCGACAATAATAGTATAAATAGAACAATGTTTGAAATGTTTACTGGCAATAAAGATAATTTTTCATTCCTCCATCCCTGCAATTCTGAACACCTCGTATTTTGTTGTTATGATTCTGTCCATATTTTTAAAAATATACGCAATAATTGGTTAAACGTTAAAAATTTTGATTATTCATTTGTATACCCAGATTTTGAAACCCGAGAAATTAAATATGCTCGATTTTCCGATTTAAGAGAGCAATATATGAAAGAAATAAGCTTACCTGCGAAAACTGCTTTTAAATTAAATTTTAAATCTATGTATCCAAACAATTTAGAACGCCAAAAAGTTACACTTGTCGACAATATATTTCACTGCAGCACAATTGCTGCCCTTTTGCAGAATAACAAAAATGGAACAGCTGATTTCCTGCAACTAGTTAGAAAATGGTGGGATATTTTAAATGTAAAATCGAAATTTAAAGGAACAGCGAAGCGAAATGAATATTCCGAACCAATTACAGGCCCAGAAGACAGTAAACTACAATTTTTAGCAAAAATAATAGATTGGCTTGAAGCCTGGTATAGCACAGAAAATAATAATGGAAGGTTATCTCGTGAAACACACACAGCCATGGTTAAAACTACGAAAGCATTATTAAAGATCTCAGAATACTCATTTGAAAAGTTTGGTATCGATTATATTCTTCTAGGTAAATTTCAATCAGATGACTTAGAAAAAAGGTTTAGTAAATACAGGTTTTTATCCGGACGGTGTTACAATGTTTCATTTCGAAATATTTCTGAATCCGAAAATCAAATGCGAATTAGGAAAATTTTTCGAAAATCAATTCCATTAAATCTTTTTAAAAATACCGAAAACCTTGATTTCATAGATAACACAAATCTATTTTCAATGTCTGAATATACAAATGTTTTAAAATCAGATTATTTAGCCAATGTGGAACTGGATGATGTTTCCAATAATTATGTGTGTGGATATGCTGCACATTCAATTTGTAAGAAAATTTCTTGTTCCGATTGCCAGTTGGTGTTCATTAAAGAAAAAGGGACAAAAATAAATGATACTTATTTTGACTATATGCAAAGAGGTGGCTTGGTTCAACCAACTCAGGTGGTGCAACAGCTTTTTTTCCATATGTGCGCTATTTTCCAAGAAATTATTCGTAGTGGTGAAATAAAAACAAAATTTTTCTGCGAAACAAATCAAAGAAAAATTTTACATACCCTTACATTAAACAGCATTCAGCAAGACAATTTTTATATTGATACCAATAGAGTTTGCAATTGTGGGCAAACAAATATTAACATTTTCAAAATGCTATTGTACCCAATGGCTAACATTATATTGTTAAATTACTGCAAGGAAGTAAACCATAACTTTGCCAAAGTAAATTTTAATAAAAGAAAATTAAACAATTTTGTATAGTTGAAATTTTCTTGTAAAGTGATACGTCATACTTTTGTTAAATAATATTATTGAACTATTGTGATAAACTAAAAATATCGTTATATTTAATTTTAGTCTATCTAATTATTAGTCTACATTTAGTCAAAAATGAATTTAATTTCAAAATGTATATTTTATTTATTATATTATTTATGTATGTAATTGAATATGAATTAAATTGATATGTTTAGTAGAATTAATCAAAATTAAATAACAAAAAATATGTAGTTATTATTTTCTCAATTCAATGAAAATCAACCAAAAATCTAATTCCCATATTATTGTAGTTTCTTTTTTCATTCTAATTTCATTCAATAGACCGTATAAGTGTATTAGTGTAAAACATAATACTTTGTCTGGATACATGTAGGTGTCTGTGTCAAAGATACATGTAGTATTGTTCATCGTCGCACAACAGAAGTGAATGGTATACATATTTATGTACATATATTATGGTAGGTGGAATAGAATTGGAATTTAATTTATGCACAAAAATGTATGCTGGATAAATATTCTTGACCTGAATTTTCTTTTGTGATAAATCTAAAGCAGGTAGAAAACTGTAACCAGACAAAAAAAAATGAAAGGTGTTGAAATATAAAACTGTGCTTGTTATCAATCAACCGAAATTAGGTTTCATCTCAAATTTGGTACATAAACTGCAAAATTTGTATAACGGTCCATATTTTAGTGTGATTGTTTCAAATGGCGCTTGATCAATTTTCTCTATTTGCTTACACCATTTATCATGTAATTAAGTAAAATGCAAACCTCAAAATGGGCATTTGTATGTTTTTCTTAAATTTATCGTTCATGATCATGTACATGAATGCGATAAATTGATTTTCTAAAGTTGTTTACATTGCAATACCAAAAGTTAGAATTGTATCTATAACTACTACATCAAGCATTCTTTGTTTATAATCTTGATCGATCAATAAACACGATTAAATTCGCACACATAAATAAATCTATTTGAATTTCCATACGATTAGGTATACAAACTAAACGAAAACAGGTAAAACTTTATATTTATGATCTTGTTGTCCAATCGCCACCGGAAGCAAAATCACAAATCAAATTGCACGTTAAAAAAAAAATAAAAAATCTCAAAAAAGAAAAATGAGGTTATGTTGATTTTTTATTTTTATTTTTTATCAAAAATACAACGAATGATCATTAAAAGTACGGTTATATTTATTTACATGGCTCTCGTTTGTTTATTTTTTATTATCATATGTAATGTAATATAATCACGAGAACATGATCACCCAAAAACAACAAAAAAACAAAAAAATTTGCAAACGACATAATGACCCATATACCGATCAACACATTTGTTTTGTTACGAAGACGATCATCACCTTTATGTTTTATTATAAAATTATCCGCATTGATTATGTCATAAACAATTTTGAGGTTATTATGATTTAATAACGTAAAAATGGCGAAAAATTTAGAGAATGTATGCGTACGTATGTGCGCTGATCATGTTAGATTGTAATTTTTTTACGCTTTTTAAATTTAATTTCATTTTTCTTTTGTTTGCAGTATTTTTTATATAATTATAAGTTTGTTACTAAAATATATGATTTGCGCTTTCATTTTAATTATAATTAAATAATTAAACATGTAAAACAAACGCAACATAAGTACATAGAGAAAAAAACGATCGATCTGTTTTTTTTTTAAATTCACTTTCGAATGATCGTGAAGGCGTGCGCGATCGTATTTAAATTTTTAAAAAAATTGTTTTTTATGGTGATCTGATCCTCATAGAAACATAGTGATGAAGATGATCTATGTATAATAAAAAATTTAATTAAAATCCGTATTATTGATCGATAATATTGTAACAAAATTTAATTAAACTAAATATGTACAAATTGTAAAATCATGATCATTTAATAATAATGTGCATTGATTTACGACACAATACGGATCATTTGTGATACAGATCAATATAGCGGGGTCATCGTGTGTGTGTGTGCGCGCGAGGAAAATTAATTTAAGAAAAATTCTAATATTCGATCGCGCACAGTATGAGATATTGATCTTTAAAAAAAAAAAACACGCACGTAATTAATAGAATTTTAGATTCGGTAGAATTCTAGGTGATTGATAAAACTTGTAAATGCATAGAACAAAGTGATTTATTAAAATATCTCTTGATCGTGTATGAATCAGCTAAATAATAAAAGATCGCCTCCCTGCATATATATGTATGTACAGTGCCGAATTTTGTTTCGCGTTTTTGAAATGAAAATGCTGTTGTTGTTATTTGTTTGTTTGGTTGTTCATTCATCAATCAACTCAAAATAGACATTTTAGCCAAAATATTTATTTTCAATCTATTATAGGACGTGTATACCTAACGGGTCGAATCTTTTTATAAATTCATGATGATGATCATCATCATCGCTTTAAGCGTCGAAATATAATTTTTTTAGTTTGGTTTATATTCAACAGCAGAACTGTGAAATTAATATTCTTTTCGGATTTGGTTGTTGTATGTTTAATATGCGGGATTAAAGAAATTGCGGACAGCTGTTTGAAAGGTATATACAAATATGATGTTTAGAGGAAGTGAATTAAAAATCAGTCAAGTGAATATAAAATTATTATTTTCAAATTAACGATCAGATCATGCGAAAATTTCTATAGTAATATGCAATCAAGTGGCATATAAATTGCTAGTAGCATTAAATGAAGAAGGAGGGGTTGTAACATCAAAACTGTATGTGTATGCTGTCGAAGTGAATCACTATTTATTTACCATCTGATCAAATTTGACCCGGACTGGTCCATTTAAACCGCGCGCGCGTAAACCAAATCGGTAAATTTTTTGAGTAGTGTGAGTTTGGCAGCCATTTTTGTTTACAACCCAAAGAGTTTGTCAGGCGATTTTTACTATGGAAAAAAAGTGAACAGCGAGTTTGCTTGAAATTTTGTGTTTCCATTGAAAATGTTACAGAAGGGTTTTGGGGAGTCTACTATATCGAAAAGTATTTGAGTGGCATAAAACATTCAGTGAGGGTGGTGGGGTCGTAGAAAACTTATTCGAATAACAACGAAAAAGGGAAGAAAATTGGGCTCGAAAATCGTAATGTTGGCATTAGAGAGATATCAGAGGCTCTCAACACATTTTGGTTGATGTTTTAGGCATGAAACGCGTTACCACTCGACTAGTGCCGAAAGACCTGAATTGTTTGCAAAAAAACGTCGAGAAGAGGTCGCAAAGGAGATACTTGCCAACGTAGCTGATGACCCTATATTCATCAAAAATCTAGCAAATGGCGCCCCAAAAATGAGCCAAAACCGAAAAAAACACGTCAAAATCGATTGCTGTGATGTGGTTCACCATGAATTCGTTCCAGAGGCTCAAACGGTCAATAAAGCATACTACTTGGCCGTTTTGAGGCGTATACGTAAAGCAATTCGTCGTAAGCGGCCGGATTCGTGGGCGAACAATTCATGGATTTTTCACCACGATACTGCTCCGTCACATTCCAGTCTGATTGTGACTGATCTTTTGACCAAACACGAAACAAAAGTCATCGCTCAGCCACCGTACTCGCCAGATTTGGTTCCCTGCGACTTTTTCCTGTTTTCGAAACTCAGATATCAGCTCCAGGGAACGCGCCTTGAGTTAATTAAAGCGATAAAAAGAAATTCGCTGAAGGAACCAAAGGCCATCCTGGGCCGAGGCCTATAAGATGTGTATGGAAAAATGGATTAACCAATGGCATGCTTATGTATTGGCTCAAAAGGAGCCTATTTTGAAGGCGATATTAAAACATAAAAATGTTGTTCTTTTTACCGCAGTCCGGATCAAATTTGATCAGATGGTATTACATGTACAGTGATCATAATCAATAATACAAACAAATTTAAATAAAACTTTCTTAAACGAGACTTTTGGCATATATGAAAATCAAAATCACTAAACACTGAATTAAACTAACGCGATGCTCTCAAAATTGGTTCCGAAAGACTTTAATTTGTTGATACCAGGTTGACGAGTAATAGTCCATTGCGTGGACGCATTTGACGTACTGGAGCGGCGTAAAGATTTAACCGTGCAAAGAGCTTGGTACAATCGATTCGAGAACTGAAAATTTCGCTTAATGAAGCTCAACACAATGTATTCCTCAGGTATAATGGTGTTAATATGTCTGATAAAGGTGACAGTGGCTGAAAAAATTATACCCAGATCGGATATGAACTTCACTCTGTTAACATCCTCATTATATAGACGATATTAGTGGAACAAAGGTGACCGGATACGATAAAATGAAATAAACGTTGAGACCCGCAGTCTATTACTAATTGACCAACTACAAAATCTGTCTAAATCATTGACTAGGGCGTAAATTTTCATATAATCGGCGAACAGGTGGCAGCTGCTAAACTCGAAGCAGTCAACAATATTGCTGATAAACAAGGTAAATAATAATGTGCCAATATGACTATCTTGAGGTACGACAGATGTTGCGCGAAATGGCTGGGAACTAGAATAAAAAATCCTAACGGATTGCCAGCGATCGGAAAGGTAAGAACGCAACCATTCAATTGGGATGAACTGACAATTTCAGTTCTTTAATTTGGTGGTTTATCAAAAGCTTTCGTAAAATCAATATAAAAAACGTCCATTTGCTGTCTACCATTTAAACTGTTAAATAATTTGCCACAAAAATAAACCAGATTAGTCACTGTGGATCTACCTGAATAAAACCTGTCATGCTGAGCAGAAGAAATTAATGATTTAGTATGAAAAACCAAGACCCTGTGGAACATAGATTTATATGGCAATCCCCCGATAGTTAACTTACTTCGTTTCTCTTCTTCTTCTTCTTCCGCTGGCGCTACATCCCATGAAGGGATTTGGCCGCCTCAACGATGCTCCTCCAAATAATCCGATCCGCCACAAGAGAACGCCAGGCACGGTGACCGAGTGTGTACAGGTCCCTCTCAACGTCGTCCATCCATCGGGTAGGTGGTCTCCCACGAGGTCCTACTTTCGTTGGTGCCGACTCCAAGGCCTGTTTAGTGGTCCGATTTTGTGAACGTAGTACGTGCCCAAGCCATCTCAGCCTTGATGATTTTATGAATCCTATGATGTCGACTTTATCGAGATCATTTCTGATCTCGTGATTCATTCGCATTCTGTACGTGGCTCCCTCTTTAATGGGACCGAGAATTCTTCTTATCATCTTACGCTCAGTTACAGCGATTTTCTGGATGTTTTGCGCTGTTAGTGTCCAAGACTCGCAACCAAAGGTGACAACTGGTCTTATCAGCGCCTTGTAGATGTCCAATTTTATTTTGCGCGATATATGAGGAGGCTTGAAAATTTTGATATTTTTTTTTTTATTTTTTTTTATAAATTTTTTTAATTGGGTGCAGAGCGGACTTATTAACGGTCCTAGCTCCTTGTAACTGTCAGAGCTTCTGCACCCAATGCGCGATCCTGCAAGTAAAGATTAATAGCTACCTTAAATTTATTCATTTTATATTCCTTCGGAAATTTGAAATGTATTAGCGAATTCCACTTTTTTGATGTTCGGTATATAAATTCGCGCTTGATTTCTTCAGTTCGAGGTTTCGGGAGCTTCACCGTAAACCTATGTGCATTGGTTTTATTGGCGTAAAATGCTCGGTAGCCTGCTGCGATCCTCGATGAAATGTCCACAGAAACGGAGTTTTGCTCAGTGATCAGTGATCCTAGGTATTTAAACTCATTCACCTTTTCATATTGAGTATCTCCTGAAATGAAGTCCCCACGAGTCTGCCTTCTCGCGGTCACCATGTATTTGGTCTTCGCTTCATTGATCTGAAGGCCTATTTGTTGGGCTGTTAATTCCAACGGGAGGAGGACCTCTTTCAGAGAGATGATGTTGCGACCCAGAATGCAAATATCGTCAGCGTATGCTAATAGCTGGGTTGATTTATAATACAGGCAGCTACGCTGGGCTATATTAAGCTGACGAATGACATACTCTAATGATAGATTGAATAGAGTTTGAGCTATTGGGTCTCCTTGCCGCACTCCAGATGTTATCTCGAAGGCATCCGAAATTTTGCCTTCTATTAGCACCTTACATATTGAGCCATCCATTAAAAGCTGGCACATTGAAACCAATTTTGACGGTATGCCCAGATAGGACAATACGTTCCATAACGTGTTCCTCTTAATGCTGTCATACGCCTGTTGAAAATCTATGAATAGACTGTGTACAGGGATGTCCTTTTCATAGCATTTCTCCAGCACAATCCTCAGCGTGAAAGTTTGATCGGTCGTTGATCTATTTGGCCGAAAACCACATTGATAATCACCCAAGATCCTCTCGCTATAAGTTGATAACTTTGTTGCGACTACGTTAGCCAAAACCTTGTAGCCCGTGTTCAGCAAAGCTATACCGCGATAGTTGTTGCAGTTTAATCGATCTCCCTTTTTATGAAGTGGACATATTAGAGCCGTCTTCCACTCTACTGGGATTTCTTCTCTAGACCAAATTGTTGATATTAGCTCAAACATGCGGCAGAACAGATAATCACCGCCATATTTGAGCATTTCGTTGCAGATACCATCCTCACCAGGTGTGTTGTAATTTTTCATCTGCGATATCACGTTCCGTACTTCATCATATGATGGAGGAGGTGGTGGTGTCATCTCGACATTAATATCGCGTTGAAGCAAGAGAGGTTGTTGCTCGGAAGGTGGTGCCTGTTTATTTAAAAGCGAGGAGAAGTAATTTCGCCACACTTCGAGGACGGTTTTGGTGTCCATTTCCAACTCGCCTGATTTGTTGCGAATAGCGCTGCTACGTGGATGAAAGTCCGTAGCTAATTCTCTTATGCAACGATATCTATCTCTCAGGCTAGAATTTTGGATGTTGCGTGCCTGTTGTTCATGCCATTCCCGTTTCTTCCGTCTACATAGCCGATTAGCGATTCTCCTCGCAGTCATGTAGGCGTTATGGGATTGCCTTGTTCTTTGCGATAGATCTCGTTGTCGTGCGCGATCTTTTTCCCGAATAGCACCAATACAATCATCATCAATCCAGAGATTTTTAGGCCTTGACGGATTTTGGCCTATGGTGGACTTTGAGGCATCGGTTACCGCCGTTTTGATAATGTCCCACTGTTCTTGAACGGAGTCAGGAAGTGGTTTATTTTCCAAGATTTCTGATATAGTCATCCCGAAGGTGGTTCTGGTAACTTGCTCGTTCAATGCCGCAGTGTTCCAACGAGTGATGCGCTGGAAGCGATGATTATATGTGGTTGATAGACGAAATTTTAATTCAGCAACTACCAGGAAATGGTCTGAATCAATGTTGGCTCCACGTTTAGTTTTGATGTTTTTAAGGCTAGAAAAATGTCTTTTGGATAAGAGGATGTGGTCGATTTGGTTGACCGTTGTCCCGTCGTTTGATTTCCATGTGGCTTTATGAATGCGCTTATGTGGGAAGTATGTGCTGGCAACCACCAAGTTGTACAATAAAGCTAGCTCGATGGTGCGCATCCCGTTGTTGTTTGATGTATGGTGCAAGGAGTTTGGGCCGATAGTGCTTCGATATGTACTGCCAGCACTGCCAATTTGAGCATTGAAGTCGCCCAAAACAATTTTGATGTCATGTTGCGGAATTTTGCTCAGGACGGTTTCGAGCTGGTCGTAGAAAGCGTCTTTGATTTGATCAGGCTTCTCCTCGGTGGGGGCATGAATGTTCACAAATGTGATGTTAAAGTGACGTCCATGAAACCTGAGTGTACAAATCCGATTACTGACAGGCATGAAGTCAGTCACAAATTGACGGCATCGATTGCTAATCAAGAAACCAACGCCCAATTCATGTTTATCCATGTTATTGCTATGACAGAGAGTTAGTCCGAAGCGACTATAATCGGTGATGTCATTGCCGATTAGTCTTGTTTCCTGTAGCGCTACGAGGTCGAGTTTATACGTAGATGCTTGTTCGAAGAGTTGATGGAGGCTCTCCGGGCGGTTTAGGCTGAGTACGTTCCATGTTCCAAATTTAAAATCGTTGTCCTTATATCGTGTCCGAGGTCGTTGTTGTGAATCCAAAAATATCCGAGGCTCATGTTGAGGTTTCGTAACAAAAAATTTTTACTGGTTGGGCTGTTAACCCAACGCCAACCTTCTGTAGAAGGACCACAGCCCTCACACTTTAGCCTACTCCTTTAACAGAGTAGTTTCTAGTGGCCGCCACGAAGAGGCAGTGTGAGCACTTGCTGAAGTTGCATGCAGTTACGGCACATGAAGCGAGTCTTGTGTTTATCCCCCTGCATACACAGCAGCCTGACCACCACTTCGTTTCTCTACCCGCCTTAAAAATGGTATGGAGGTAAGAAATTTTCCAGGGCTCTACAAAAAATCCGCTAGGTAAACTTTCATTAAACATGAAGGTAATTGGATGGGACAAACTCTCGGCACAATGCTTAATAAGGATCGGCAGAAAACCTTCGTGACCAGCAATCCAGAACTTCCTGCTCAGTAAATTTAAAATAATTAAAATCCACTGAACTATGAGCATTTAAATACATGGTAAAATAAATAAATTGCAGATCTCCGAGGGTTGACGAGCGATCGAGTCCAGAAAAGCAAAATCAACCACTTTTCTCTTACTATTCATGAAATTCCAGAACTCCTTTGTACTTTATGTCGATTCGCACAATGTATTCGTTACATAATAAAAACCAATTTAAACTTTTAAACTTTTTGCAGGCTTTATCAAAATCGGGATAAAGTTGAACCCCGTACCATCTATATGAGAAGGTCGATAAACATCAAAACAATGTCATTTATATTTCCGCCACGTTGTATAAAGTCCCAATCGGAATTGCTGAGGAACTCGTTTAAGGAAGCGTAGTCGGGATTTCTGAAATAAAAATAAAAATTGTTAGAAAAAGAATCGGTTGAAAGATTTACTTGAAAAATATTTATCATAACCGGTGTGTGGTAGATCGTAGGGTGACCAGATCAAAATATACAAATTGGGGTAGGCCAATTTTCTGATCAAAATTCCAAAAATGGGGTATAATACCCAGAAAGGGGTATGACGGCGAATCAATTTGGGGTAGATTCTAGAGGCGAATTCTAGAAAATTATTTATTTAGTGATTTTATTAATTCAGTCTTCTTAATGTTTTGGTATAATAATGTTAATGTTTGTGTATTGTAAATACTATACATATACTAGGAAAGCTTATTATAACAATAATTAAAAATAAAAAAATATCACTTCCAATTGCAAATTAAATCACAAAAAAATAAAATAAATAATTAATTTAACAAAAAAAGATACATAGAAATAGAACTTATCAACACAAATACTTTTCGCTGAAGCGAATTTGTTTCAAAAGGTTTTGATCTTTTAATGCATAAGAACAAAATTCTTTACAGGAAAACTGAAAGTTAGTTTTAATGAGAAGCTCGCCTTCAATTGCCACAACGTGCAACAGATTCTTTTCTTTTCTCCAAGCAAAGAACATTTGGGAAAATATTCTTTCGCTCATTGCTGGAGTGTGGTATGGAAAATATGTATAAAGATCATCAACTTAGAAAAATCATTATCACTCAAAAAATCCATTCACAATTTTTCATAATCTTCCGATGGATTGGTATTGATTAATTGTGTTATTTGGTTTTTTAATAGAACATATTCCTCGTACAATTTATCGACAGCTACACCTTGAACATTGAATTGGTTGATAAAATTTTTAATAACTCATCAAACACGGAAACTTTTTTAAGTTTTAATGCTTGTAGCAACTCGTACTTATTTCCTTAAATGAAAACTGTTCTTCAATATAAACAATTATAGCTTTCAAAAAAGCATTAGCCCGTATTTTAAACAGATTCACCTCTTGTAAATTGTCACATAAGCATTTGGCCCAAATAACCCATAAAATTATAAACATAGTACATAGTAGTATAAACACAGCATGCATTCGAAAAAATTACAAAATTTTGGTTTTGACGATTTTGGGGTATTTTTCATACCCCATTTAATTTTTTTAAATTGGGGTATTTTCGAATTTAGAACGGAAAAAGGGGTATAATACCCCAGAAAGGGGTATGTCTGGTCACCCTAGGTAGATGCTCTGAGAGCAGGTGAAATCCAGACATGATGAAACCTCGGAATGCATGACGTATCATTACCAAATAATAGGTCCAGGTATTTCCCCTGACTGTTGCTATTACGGTTTAGCTGCTTAGTTGAGATGCTAGTAAAGTATGTAGTCGTTTTTGAATAATGCTCTTTCGTCAGTGGAAAGCGATGTTAAGATGCCATCAACATCAAACCATGCTGTATAGGGCATGAGTCCGATCCGTAGAGAGCATACACTGTGAGCCGATCATAGAGAAATTGGCTACTTTAACATGAACTGCAATGACGTCGAGACTAGGATGTTAGGCTACCAACTCATTAGGAACAGAAACTTTAACCGCAGTCAGTACCACGTCCCCTCTAAGCCTGGTGTCAAAATTACCATCAGTACTTTCTGTGAACGATATAGTCAAGGACGAAAAGACTTGGCTTTACCTCAGGCGCTAGGGGCATTGTGGTAATAAATTCAGGTGAAGCTAGTACGATCAGAGCTTACTTGCCCGATTCCAGGACAGTGAGTTGCGTAATAACATTCTGGATGATTCAGGGTCGATATTTGCTGGTCCTGAAAGACACCTTACCTTGTTGCCGAACATTTATATTATTGAAAGGTCTAATAGACAAATCATTTGGCCAATTCATCTGGGACATAACTTTTGCTTTTAAATCGGCATTAACTTCCACTTTAAAACAGACATACTCCATGTCGGTAAGTTTGCGCCCATTTAGTATCAACTTGGTAACCACAGCATTAGAAATACCAAAGTTGTTATTCACGAAATCGGCAATAACAGCATTCTCAACAGAGGTATCGAATTGCGACATATGAAACCAAAACTGTGGTTTAATCATCCGGATACTGTTTGGCAGAGAACATGGTTCGGTATCACATATCGAAATGTCAGAAGAGGACACACGGCGGCTACTGCTGATGAAATACCCGAAAGAGTTGGAGTCGATGTCTCGGAAAAAAGCGTGCCAGTTTGAGCGTTCGGCAAAACGCTGTTATCTGCTTTGACTAACTATTTAGTTTAGGACTCAAATTCTTTCTCAAGCTTAAACTAGGACCTTTATATAAAAATAATACTGTAAGATAATTTCTACAGTCATTTAACCTTTCCGGACTGGAAATGTAATACATATGTAATATGGGAAATTTCATTCGTCCATCAATATTCTCAAATCGTTTGTTTACATTTGAATAAAATTCAGACTCCCGTGCATCTTTCTTGTATGGCAAGGTTAAATGCTGACAGCAGAAATTGTCTTTCAATTTTATTTTGTCATTCTCTTTCTCGCCTACTAGATAGAATCTATGTAGGAATAGGGTGACCAGAACCAGACGTCCTGGTTTCTCTGTACATATTCTTGGTTTTTAAACTTCTGTGGGCATCCAGGAAAATATTTTACATTATCCTAGTTTTTAGATAATATTCATTTAAATCCGTAAATTTATTAGCGGCAGTGCAAAATTCAGGAGGGCCAGATAAAAAAAGAAAAATTGGTGAAACAATCATCAAATCCGACCCTAAATGAGGTGACCCAAGAAATTTTCAGAACGGGAATAATTTGGTTTTATATTAAGAACCACTAGAATCGGCTTAATAACTCACATATAAAATTTCAGTCAAATCTATTAATAAACATCCTCCATTTGGTGCTGGAACCTGGAAATTTAGTAAAGGCTTGGAGTGGTTATGAAAGTTAAAAACAAATTTTTCTGTAGCAAATCTGATTTCGGCAAATTTCTTTTCTAATAACCAAAGTGTCGTTATAGTGTCTTGCAATATTTGTTGAATAATTATGGCCATGTTATATTCAAGAAGCTCTATCTCTGCCCCAAATAGAACTGCTGTGATTATTCTCAAATTGCATTGAAATTTATAATCTGACCTAATCAATATATTTGATTATCAATGAATTAGTTGTAGTACCTCCAAATTATGAATCATGTTAGTGGATTTAAAATTTTTCTGGAAGAGATTACACCATGTGCATGTTTTGTGACAAGTCGTGATAAATTTTCCATTTACCACGTAAAATTTAGATAAAAATAGCTAAAAATAAAATATTTCGCTTACAGTTTCGCTCATCGTTACTCTTCTCTACGAGAAAAACTTTGTGGAGAGTTGTGGCCACGATAAAAACTATTTAGCTCGAGCAGCATGTAGAACTTAAGCTCTAAATCAATGAACAAAACAGTTTGCTGGACCACAACTTTTTTTAAAACAAAACACTAACAATTATTTATGTCTAAGGTGTAACTATTGTATTTCGTATGTACTTCCTTCTGACTAGAAGTACTCCCGTGTAAATTTGAAACGTACTCCGTTTAAATTTTTTAGAGCGACAGCACTGGATGTGGCCTATTAACTCAATTTCCAACATCTCAAAAAAGTTTGAGTTTTGTGCACTTCCAAAAGAATTTTTTTACGTGACTAAGTTTTCGAATGAAAAACGAACAATGTTCTTTTGTTTTAGAGAGCATTCGAACTTATTTCTTCAAATATATGTTCAATAGTCTTTTTGTTCTAACGAATTTTATGCAAATTATAAAAAAAACGTCTATGTTTGGGGTTTTTGGGGTTGCTTTCCTAACGACTTGCACATCATTGTTTTCATCTTCAGCTTTCTGTATGAATCGTTCAATGTTTACCGTCTACTGCAATGTTGACCGAAACAGCGGGAATCTTAGCTTTTCATCAAAACTATTTCATCTGAGACTGTATGCAAGTTTTATGCTACGCTATTTTCAGTCCGAGAAGCCCTATTGTAGGGCAGTTTTGACGCTCTACTGTACCGAAGCACTAGTCTCAAACCATCTTATTTACATATTGAATTGACAACAAATCTGCGCTTAGAAACCGAAAAGCCGACGTATTAACCAAAAGGCAGGCAGTAGATGCAAGCTAGTCGGAACTGTGAGCGATCATTTCACCACCAGTAATGGCACAAACTTTACCAAGTTTTAGGACACTTGAACAGCGACCCTATAAACAGCCATATTAAATGGAATGGGTGAAGGCTACCCAAATTCATCGCCGTTACAGAGGATTAAACTAGAACACATGACGCCATTATAGCTAATTCGACTGCTGCAAAATAATGGTGGAACTACGCAAGGTGATGATGTTATATAAACCATTTGGCTTAAACGCCTATCGATCCCCGCACAGGAGGTGCTTTCAACTATCGCTGTCGCATTGCCTGCCATCCAGTTGGTCGCACTAGCCGATAGAGTGTTAGCGACAATGTCTCAAACTCAAGTCATGGCAAAATGAACGAAATCATGCGACGTCTGGACAACATGGAGCGCGTTTTGCAGAATAATCAGACAAGGAGGCCCTCACGTAGCCGAAAATGATCAAACCGGGGCCACTACTCCATCTCGACCAAACGCCAACAAAAACTAATGACAATTGTAAAATTACGAAATGCGCCTCTAGCGGAAAAAAATACAATTGAGCCAACGCAGAAATGTTACATTTGAATTTATAACAGTTTGTTAGTGTAATTGAGAGGTCAAAAATAATCGCCTACGATTACGAAAATCACAATTTAATATCAAATCACAAACTTATTTCTCAATAGCCGTCTTCCAATGGGCAAAATTTGCTACTTGGAAGTACTTGCGAGTAGATACCCAATGGAACGAGAAATTGAGTAGCACAAGTAAAACACAGCCTTCTGTTTAGTTGTTTTTTGTCTTTTGTAAAGTTGTTTATTATAGTAATGGCGATATTTAAAATTAGATTCAAAATATGACAAAAAAAATGGACATGTAGTAAAAGGAAAGCATTGATATTTACTGCATTGATATTTAAACACATTTTTCTTAAAAATGTATCATCAACAACAAAATAATTTTGTATTAATTTTGACATTTTACATCATCAAAAATAATAAAACTCGAACGTAATAAAAAACTCTCGAAAAATATCGAAAAAGGTCTAAAAGCCATCTATTGGAATTTTCGCAACTAAAATCCACTAGCGCAAATTTTATGCGTAACTACTTCTGTTTTCTACACCATCATATGAGCATGGGTAGTTGTGAGTAGATACAAGTACTTGCGAGTAGTTTGCTTTCGCCAATGGAAGACGCTTATTGTCTGTTTTATTACTAACTAACTATTACAGCATGATCAGAAACGTCAAAAAACTGCGTTTGCCCAGTTAAAAGAAAATCCACTAGATGGAATCTGTGACGCTTCAATCGTCAATTGACGATTGCAAAAGTATAAAATGCGATACCTATCGGAAATAAAATAAAGTTTCTCACCCAGTACCTTATCCATAAGAAATACATATAAATGTATTGGACTGTCATGATTTTGCATGTAGATCAGCGTTCTTCAAACTAGGGTTCCGTGGAACCCTAGAGTTCCACTAAATGTACATTATATGGAATACTAAACAATTATTTATATTTTTTTTTGACTGAATAAATGTAAATTTATATATTGAATACATTTTTAACATAGGAGGGTTCCGTCGCAAATTTGTTTGTGTTTGAATAGAAAAACGGTTTCACGGAATTATAAAGTTTGAAGAACGCTGATGTAGATAGTAGGTTTTAATTAAATTCCGAAAGTTTCATTTTTCATATGTTTTATATGGAGCGAGAGTGTCATGGCTACCAGGGTTCGTTTTATTTTCGACAGGTATCGCATTTTGCAGTTTTTAATCGTCAATTGTTGTTTTACTTTGTCAAGGAAATACTCTTATTATTAACAATTAACTAAAAATTGCCACATGAACCAAATCACCCACATCTGTCTACAAATAATAAAATGTTAAATATACATATGTATATTCAATACTTAATACGGTTCATTAAATTTTTCGATGCTATTGACGATTGGATTGGAGCATCACGGATTCCACCTAGTGGAAAATTTTTAAACCGTGCTAGCTGATAATTTGACGTTCGAAATTGTTGTAAACAATTCCAATTTTAAACTGTAAACCCTATTTTTACTTACCAGATTGCTAATAATTGTAAATAATTCCAATTTTGGAGTATAAAAACAATTTTTAATTACCGGATAGCTCAATTTTAACTTTTTTCTCCAGAGGCGCTTTCTCTACTTTTACAACCGTCAATAGAGCGAGGTGCATCATTCATATCGTAATTTCTAGAGCGAAATCGGCATCATCCATCATAAACTGCACAAATTAATAATAATTTGGGATTTTCACTTTTATTTATTCAGCGAATAAATTCATTGCCACAATTGTTTACCCTATTTCCATTCCTTCAAAGAACAAGCATTACTGCCGTTGGGTTGTAGAATGGTGCGGTGTGAAAAATGAATTGCTCTTGTGTTTATTAAAATTCGTTATTGATAAATGGTTTACGTATAAGATTGCCGCTCAGCTGTGCATTAGTGTACTGCATATTTACATAACTCGAATATCGATAAGATTACAAATAAAACATTTTGATTATAAATTTGGTATTATTGACCGTATAGTATTATACATATTTAGTCTTGAAAACAAACGCGAAGGTGAGCCAAGTGTCTTTATAGTTATTACAATGAGTGGATTATTACTTAAGTAAGTGTAATAAATATTTCGTGTTTATCATTTTCAACTTTGTACTGTGTTTTAAATTATAGTGCTGATGATGAACTTGAAACATCGAGTTTAGATTCCGATGATAGTCCTTATAATGGTCCCCAACTTTATGATGAACCTTGCAGTGATATAGTGAATAAACTGTTAAGATTAAATGGACAATTATTCTTATTCTACACGGATAAGGCTATATTTGTGCCAACCTCTCTATTTGATGAATATCAAACGGTTTGTATATTAAGTGGCTGTGAATTGGCCAATCTTCAGTTATATAAATTCATGAATCTACATTTTAGACTTGTCTAAAACAAGGTATAGCAATTGCTGACGAACATATATGGGACTATGAATTACGAATCGGTGATATAATCAAGCCAACGAAATTAATTTGGATGCTCGGACTTAAAGGAGCACCGATTCCAATTAATCGACACGTCAATTATGCATTCAATTTTTTACAACCAGACTATTTACGTTATATGGATAAACCGTTTTGGAATCCTGATGCCATTACACAGGTGAACCTTATATTGGACTATCATCGAGCACAAGAACGACGCGGTATTGAAATTTTTAACATTTGCGATTTAATCAAATTTAAAATGGCAATTGATGATAACCGTTTTGATTATGAAAATTGTGAATTTCACAAAATAATCGATCGTACGCTAGGAAAAATTATTGAAGGCGGGATGTATATAAAGGACAATAAATTTGATTTGAATAAATATTTAGGTGATCGCTTTGTTTTTCGTAATGTCCAGGAAATTTTTGAATATCTAGTATACCATTTTCAGAAAACAATCGGTTCTATATATTGGAGTGCTTATGTTCCATATCCCGTTAAATTATCAAACATCACCAACATACCAGAATTTATGGAAAACTTTTATGAGGCCGGCACAATGCTAGTACGAGAAATTGATCCGAGCGGAAAATGTTCAGAAGTTTTGTATGAAATTTTATCAAAATCGAAAAATTTTATCGGGCTAAAATTTGAATTAGACGATGAGTGGGTGTACAGTGGAGTGAATATTACAAAAGAAATAAGTGAACCGTTAGCTAAATGTGAGATAACAATTGAGACAAAGAATTCGTTTAATTTTATTGAGAATTTTATAAATTGGTTAAAATTTGCGTTTGGTTCATGTTCAAAAGATTTTATTGAATTGCGACTTAAAATGTTTGAAACGATTAATCCATTCGTACTTAACGGATTTCATTTAGCCGAACTAGAAATACGAAACGTTGAACTTGACTATAAGCTCATTAAAATGTGTAAAAATTGTAAGGCTGGTAGCATCTATTTTATAAATTGTCGAATAACAAATGATCTCAATATGAGGTATGAATTTATTGGGCGACAATCGCAAGACGAGCAAAATATCTTTAAATTTTTCGATGAATTGCAGAATGTTGGGGTAATTTACTAAAAAAACTGAGAACGTAATTTTGTCGATAATTGTTTTAATTTTTTTTTTGTTTGTAAAATTACAGTTTATTAAATTGGAGTTGGAGGAGCACACGATCGGTACACTTTTTGCGCATGTGGCATCGATTATGAGAATAAATAAATTAGCAGAATTTCAATTTACCAACCAAATATGGATTCCGAATGAATATAAACTATTGTTCATACGGTCCGGTGTAAACACCGATTTTGATCGAATCGATGCCTACTCGCGAAGAACTGGAGATCGCATCGATTTTTACGAAGTGATTAATCGATTAAGTATCATGCCGAGTGATCGAGAAGAGTTCGATTTTTATGAATAAAATGTGTGGTGTTTAAAAAAAAATGTATAAAGTGCTTTACTGTCTCATAACAATCCTCGCAGTATATACGCATTGCACTTACTGGAATAATCTCAATTCTTCTCGTTCACTGAGCTTTAACCCTTTATATACAGAATTTGGATGTGAATTTTACTGTGGTCACCTGCATAGTAATTTCGAATTTAGTTCTTCGAGTTCATCACTGAAATAGGAGCTGAACGAGTTCTTTGAATTCGGATATTTCTGCGATATCATCAATGCAATTAATAACTCTGCCTTTTTTGTTCAGTACAAAAATTTGAAAATTTTCAATAATTTAGTGTAACAAGGGTTAATTACTTATCTTATCACATAATATCCGCTCTCAAATATGTAATTCAGTTTAGGGCAAACACTTATCGTATTTCATGTTTCAATGAGTCGATGTTCGTAAAATATTAGTAAGTTGCTTTGTTGTTGGGCTGGAGTAATTAATTAATTGAATCACATTCTTTAGATTAGAACGTTGATAAAATCCCAGATAGCACAGGAATTAGTCGAGGAGATAATTGTAAATGTGTATAATATTGGAAGTGGCTGCCATGCTCGGATTAGATTGGTTTGGTGTGAACCTGAATTTATGGTTGGAGCTCTATATAGGACAAACTTGTAGAAAATATATCTAATGTCTCCAGTATTTTGAGACTCCTATACTATCTATTTTAAGAAATATGGTCACTGGTATCGCCATATGGTTAAAATATTCTAGGAATACAGAATTATTAAAATCCTGCTTGGAGGACGACCAGCTTCAGTGAACATTTCTGTACCTAAATCAAGATCCAAACGGTTGTGTTTTTAAAAGTAACGCAATATGGTCGAGATACATATCAAAACAGGTAAGGGTACCAATCCTCTTGGTTATTATTGCACAACTTTGCGAGCGCGGGAATCACTTTCGGGATGAAAAATCGTTGTTCGATTAGCTCCTCTGTCTTCTTCACCGCAAAGGGCCCTTGCTCGTGATACATTTTAAATATTTCACCTTGCATTCTCCTTGGGACAACCATTAGCGACTCTCCATTCTGCAATTTAAATAAAACATCATTAGTGGTAAAGTATTCTTCATACGTACCTAGTTTAAGAAGCTCAAAACTCGGTTTAAGTTCTGGGTTTTCTTTTCGTGATGCTTTAATTCGACTTGTTACGGTATGGACAATGGGTTGAACAATTGGTTGCCTACTAAGCGCATCCATATGACGCATTCTGGTGCCTGGGCGATGCTCTAACTTAAAGTTATACTCTTGCATTAAAAGAGTCCATCCTGCTATTCTGGAACTAAATTCCTTCCACTCCATTGTTCCCTTGAACGCTGCGCAATCATTAATAATTTTAAAGTCCAAGCCAGCTACGTTTGCATGTACCTCCAGTTCATAACTGCTGTAGTTTTCCTGACTTTTCGAAGTTTTCTTGCTGTAGAAAAATATTGGGTGTATGCTGCCATCTTCAGTATGCAGCTCAGTCTCTGCTTTTGATGAATAAATGTTCAACACTGGATGATTTGCCAAAATAGAGTTTAACTTTTGGAATGCCATCTTTTGCTCTATCCCAAATTGAAATTCGACGTCTTTCCTTAGCATATCCGTTAATGGTCTAGCTATAGTTGCGTAATTCTCCACAAATTTTGTAAAATAGCCTGGAAGACCGCTGAATTTACTAATTGAAATTGTTTTTTGCCTTGATGGGTTGATCTGCCCGCCTCTTACTTCGTATCCAAGAGATACTTAATTTTCTTGCATAACATACAAAATTAACATAATTTAAATCTGAATTCAAGAAGGAAATTTCAGTTCTAATTAGGACAAATTCACGTTCCAGGTCAAATTCAAACGAAAATCGTCTTTAAAAGGTTGACTCAGCATTCAACTAATTTGTGGCTAACGCGAACCCAGTTACAGCTTTTGGCGTTCGAGTTCTAAATTTAAATATTGGCCTTGGTCGAAATTTCACCCGTGAATTTATTATTGCTGATGTGTCAATGACTATAATCGGAGCAAATTTCCTAAAAAGTACGGGACTCCTAGTTGATATACAAAGACAGAGGCTCATTGATCCGCCAACCTCTCTGTTTAAACAGGCTCTTTGCCTTCCGCGCACGATTCCTGTCTTTCTAACATCGACAAATCAGCAATATACCCCAAAATTTACCAAATTATAACTGAGTTCCCGGAAGTAACTCAACGTATAATCGTATCCATAGAAACTATGCGACCACCCACTGCTAGTAAAACTCACCGTTTAGCACCCGATAAACTCTTAATTGCCAAAACCATAGACCTAGCAAAAGCTCTTGGTCCAGACTCCGGCATCTATTTAGTAAAAAAAATCAAACGGAGCACAATCATTCCTACAATTCTGTTTTATGATCTTGTTGACATCTTAATCGTGTCAAAATCTTTTGAGGAACATTTGGAACACATACAAATTATATTTCAAAACATGTCCAGTGGTCAATATTGATTAAAGCATGTTCGCAAAATACGAAATTAAATTTTTAGGCCATACGGTAACTGGACAAGGTATCTTACCATTGCAAGAGCGTGTCCAAGCTGTACAAGAATTCGAACGACCAACAATAGTAAAACAATTAAAACGTTTTTTAGGCAAGCCAAATTATTACCGGCGTTTTGTTCCGGGATCCACATCAGATCAAATTCAACAGGGAACTTCTGGTGCGGCTTACTCAGGCATCAAACATTTCAGATACTTGCTTGAGGGTATATGAAGTTTACGTTAATCACTGATCATAACCTCTTGATTTACGTTTTTATTCAGAATCCAGATAAGGAATCTCCGAGACAATTTAGGTACCTGAATTTTATTAGTCAATTTACAACTGTCATACGAGTACGATACATTTCGAATCTCGTATTCTCAAGCAAGTGTCAGAAATAGTCAGAAACACCAATCGGGATTTTTTAATTGATACTGGGACCGATATATCAGTGAAACCATCAAATTCCAAATAAGAGTCGGAGGTTGAGGCAGAGTTCAATATATACGCTCCTAACGGACCCAATAAAGCATTTGGCACGCTTACGTTTAATATTAATATCAGTTTGAGACGTGTTTTTACCTGGACATTAATAGTAGCTGACATATAACGAGACCTATTTTGAGCGCGGATTATCCCCAGCCCTTACGGCTAGCCAAGCAGCAACTTTATCTGTCTTGAATAAAGCTACTATCGACCCAGATATCTCAATTTGGTGTCGAAATTTGAATCCATTACTCACGAAACTTTTGACACGTTATTTCATGCGAAGTACGTCGTTTAGCTCGGGGCAAATTAGAAAACGGGAAAGCTCACTTCGAATCCAAGGAAGGATCAAGGCATTTGTAGGCCCAGCAGTAGTACCTGGTCAAGTCTACTGCTCATTTCCTTTCAACTAGCAGGATGCTCCATTATTTCTACGTTGGATATGACTCGTGCTTATCTTCAAAATCCCATAGAGGAAAAACCTAAGACCGCTATAGTAACTTCTTTCGGGCTATATGAATTCTGCAGGGTGACTTTGGGGCTGCCTAACGGCGCCCACTCATTTCAGCATTTGAAATATTTATCTGTTGTTTGTATTTCAGCGGTTAGTGAGGTACGATTCCTATAGGTCGTAAGGTGACTGCTAAAGATATTTTCCCTTATCCAGAGCAAGTTCTAGCCATTCCACAGAACAAACGCCCAGTAACAGTGCAGCAGTTAAAATGATTTTTGGATGATTTAATGAAGTGGTATCGAAAAAAGTGAAGCATTAGAAACCTATAAGGCTAAATTGTCAGAGGCTACCGGTTTAGCGCATCCTCTTATGGTAATGCATATTTCAATAATAGTGGATGCTTCATATTACGTAGTTGGGGCTGTAGTTCAAGAGTCGGCCGATCCGGGTTGGTGACCATTAAATTTTCTTTTGGTTACAGCGCTTATGATCGGGAGCTGTTGGCTGAGTATTTAGGCTTTAAGCATCTCAAATATCTATATTAGAGTGACGATCATTTGTTTTGTATACGGATCATAAACCATGTGTTGCCCCGGAAATACACACAGTTGCTGTTTCATATAGTGATAGACCAATGGGTGCAGTTTCAATCGTAACTATTCAAAAAATTATTAGGTTAGTTAGGTTTCGATCGCAGACATATAATCGAAAGTGTAAAGGCATGATGGAACGTTGGCAAAGAACGCTAAAGGCAGTAATTATGAGCCATGAGAGAAAGGATTGGTCAAACAAATTGCTATTGGTGCTGTTAGGGTTGAGAAACGTATCGAGATTAATTGGAGGCGACGGCACTAGAATTAGTGTAAACGCGTTACGGTGTCAGTCGATCGAATTAAGCGTTGCTTCAAAGAAGATGTGGATACAGTTTTTGATCCAGTAAATTTACAAAATTCGTCAAAATACCTAGTACCGGTACGATCCAGGACGCCAATGCCAAAGAAAGTTCAATTTACTGCTAATCTGGTGGTGAAACCCATGGTAACGAGAACGAGGCGAAGCACAACGTTTAGTAGGCACTACGACTTACAGGTTTGTATGAAATTCCAACATAACGTCCAAAACTTTTTGTTCGTTATGTTGGAAATTCATACAAATCTGTAAGTCAAAAGTAAAAAGTTTTTTCATTGCCAATGCTCTGTAATAAATTTGAATTCTGGTTTTCTCGGATCTATCGTTTTCACAATTATATTTAGGTCAGATTACATATGTATATGTATTATTTAAGCTGTCGTTATATCAAAATGTCTCAATTTAGTCCAAAACAACATTTTTTGACTTAAGCTCAAATAAACTATAACTAAGTCTAGTAAAAGCAAGATCTACAATCGCAGCTCAAGGAATTTAACGTTGTATAACAAAGTACGATGTAATCGGCACTATTCCAGAACTTGTTTTACACAAAATGTGGATTCAAGAGGAAATGATCTCAATTCTCATCCTCTTCTCATACAAATCAAGATCACTTAAGAAGATCAACAACATTGCATGTTGTTGTTGAAATATAAAACAAGAATTAAAATTAAACAATTTAAAGCAAAAAAATAAAAAATTAAGTGTATCAAGATATCACCCAACACCTTAAGAATTAGGTTAATATAATTCACTCCTTCTTCTACTTTGTCAATTCTTCTTCTTGCCGTTGTACAAACAACATGATCATCTTACACTTCCCATCATTTAACAAGAACTTACAACAAAAAAAAAAAATTCTTCTTCATTTTTTTTTTGTTCTAAAATTTTTGTGTGCGCGATTTCTTCGTCTTTGCGTCATCTTCTTATATTCTTTAAGTAATTGTCGCTATTTATATTTAAATGGATTTAGAAGAGAGTTAAAATTTAATAAATTAAAGTGTGAAATTGTGTTCGCGGCTTTATTTAAATATGCATGTAATAGCGTGCGGCAAACTCCAAAAATATCATCGCATATTATTTGCGATCATTTTAAATCAATCAATCAAAATACAGCGATCATGATCGCAATCTATATATATATAGTACATATAATACAAGTTAATCGGCGACTATTGTAACTTGATCTCATGCGGTGTTTGATTGACATTTTAATTTTGTGTGCCGGCAATCTATTTGATCTATATATTATATAGATGCGCACGATCAAATGATCATTTCGCGATTTGATTAAATTGGATGCGAAAGTGTGATCTTATCATAAAGATTAGTTAATTTTTGTAATTAAAAATTTGAAATTAATGCGATCGTACTTGATCGCACTGATAAATTATCATATATGATAAATATTTTGTAACCACGATTTATAATATAATCCGTTATCTCCCCTTCTCTTAAGCAAAAATATAGAAAATTAGAACAATGACATTCACTTGTGATCACCCACCTCGTGATCGTACCTACATTTTATATCCACTTTACAAAGTAACACACATTACATACATATTATGCTGCACTCTTATATACATATTATAAAGTTTGAATGATCTTGAATGGAATTCGGAAATTTTTATCTCATTTAAATGATCTCTCTGGTATAATGGCTGCTGTTTTATTGCATCTAGTATATAGTTCACATAACTCTCATCTTATTAAACAATTTTTACATTTTCTTTTAAGATTTTTGTTTTTGTATTTTCAATTTAATAAATTAGACCATAAACCTGTTCTTCCGTTACTAAAGAACCACAAGAAAATGTATGTGTACTGTATACAAGACATACATTTTACGCGATCGCAAATATCAAATTTTTTTTTTAGTACATACAATGTGTAAATACATTTTAAAGATCACTAATGAGCGCAAGTAAAGATTTTGTAGGATAACAAATAAAATAAAAAATGTAAACTTGCCAGTTAATTGGTTTGCCACATTATATTTGTTTATTTGATTTGATTTATATTTTAATCGGATTTAAATTGTTCAGAAATCTTAAAATATGATCATGTAAGATTAGAGATTTAAAATCAAATAAAAATATTTTTTGTTTTTTGTGTTCCATTCGTGATTGATTGAGTTTGTAATTAAGATGGCTTAGAGTTCTTGTGTATGGCGCTTAAGTACTTTCTAAATGCGTTTACATGCGTTTACGATGTAAAGTAATGGGTTTATGATAATTGCACGCAATTAGTATAATTCTCTATGAAAGTGATCAATTTCTATTACACCATTATTACTTACCGGTATTTTAACCTTGGAGCGCACGGTCTTGAACTTAAATAGGATTTAATTTTTTTTTTATTGATTTTTAGTAAACATTTTTTTTTTTTGTTTAATTGTGTTTGTTTACATTTTACATTTCTTAATGAATCATGAAAAAGATCAAGAGATCAAATTACTATACAAGCAGTACGATCAATTTTAGTATAGTTGATTGATTGTGCGATCTTATAATCGTAAATTTGTTATAGGTTAAGATACTTTTCACAGACGATCTATTGATTTGTATTTAAAATGCTTAATGAATGCTATTAATCGAAATTTAAAGTTAAGTATGATTGATAGGGGTTAAGTGCGCGAGGATCATGCATTAGAGTTTAACAAATTGGGAATATTCGTGCTCCACTCTACAGGTCGACATACGGGCGAAAGAAATTTGATTAAGATGATAATTGTTGAATAATCTGCCCGATCTTTAGTGGCACCTCTGACGCGAAAGGTGCAATCTAAAGCTGGTGCAACGCGTTTCGATTAAAATCATTGGAACACTCTACAAATGTATCTTCTTTGTGATAAAACCTTCTATTTAATGGTAAATGCGTCATATCTGCCGGCAGTGTAAATATACCGAAGAATCTCAACAGTGTCAATCTTTGTCTTAACGTAATAGAAAATTGTCGACGATCAAGAGCTGATATAACCACCTCTACTGAAATTGAGATACGCTGAAGTTACAGCAGGAGTTAGAGGAACACGAAGCGAAAGTTGAACTCATTCGGACGAAATACTCAATTTAACAAAGCAATGGCAATGGTTCTTCCAAAAGTGCATATGGCCAAAGCCCAAATAAAAGCAAAAAGCCAGAGTTAGCCTGCATGATACAAATGCAAGTAAAACACACCAGCATATGTAGTAAGAAATCAACTTAATAATAAACTGGAAACAAGATGATCGGTTCGATACTTGTTTGACGCAAGCGCGAGAAACAACTAAGGAAGACAAAGTCAGAATTCTGGTTTCTCATGTAAGTAGAGTGCGAGTTCACTAGACCATACTAATAATTGGGACTTATTCCTAGAAGTGTTGGATCAATTTCCCAGCTATAGAGAAGCTAGAGTTCCCAGTTCCCAGAAGAAGCTAGAGTGTAACAGCTTTACGTGATTTTTTTACATACTTAGCAGAAGATGCTAGTGAGGCAATAGGAATTCAGGGGATACAATAAAAGTTACTGGTGAAACCAAAAGACAAAATCAAAGGGCAACCGCGGTCTATCGAATTGTTTCTACTGGCACGATTCACAATCGAAATCAGAAAAATGTTCAAAAGAAGGAATTTCCCCAACGAGAAAGTCGGCGTAAATATTACGAAACAATGAATCTCATTCACTAGCACCGTGTAAAAGACAGAAAGAAAGCTTTGTAGACGTGAATGTAAAACAAGCCAAAATTTGTTTAACACGTGCCACGAATAGCTTGGAGCGCATAGCAATGCCAAACCGTCTCTATTGTTCCGTGTGGTACCAGTAACGTTGCATAATTGTATTAGGGCAGTTTAATAGTTCGCAGCATAATTTGCTTCTCAAGTGAACAGGAGACACCACTAAAATAGTAGAAGGATTTAAGGTGATCGATTTGGCGATCACAAGTCGAGTTAATAGTACAAGGTATCAATCCAATGATGTGAGAACGGTTAAAAATTTGAACCTACCAATGCACCTACAAAATTTACCAAGGTCACGCATCGAAAATTTTCATCAGTTCTAAATCATTAGCGCTTGGCAACAACAGTAAACGTCTGTTTTTAAAAATAAAAATCCCAAAATTTCTGAAGAAAAATATCCGCGAGAAGTGAAAACAATATAGTTGATCAACATTATGTGGACGACTACCTCGATAGCTTCTAGTAGGAGGAAGCCGCTATCGAAGTCTCAGCACAAGCCAAATGGATCCATTCACATGCTGGCTTCGAAATGATGGGTTGGATGTCCAGTTCTGAGAACGTGATTAAGACACTGGGTGACGTTTTTGGGTATCGAATTAATACACTTAGATTTGATTTTGAAATTCTCGAAGGGGCAAAAATACCTAAGAAACGCGGGCAATTGGGATTTGTGATGAGCATCTATACCGACACTGGATGGGATGAGCAAATAAGAGCATAAGAGTTCACCAAATGGGTAAAATGTATTAGCTTTCTGAATGAATTGGAATAGATCAAAACGCAGAGTTGTTATCCACCGCTGTTGTTGTCGTCAGCCATGAAAATCGTGCAACTCCATGTATTTTGTGATTCTAGTGACATCGGATATGCTGTGGTAGCTTATTTCCGTCGGATGTAATATTGAATGGACTCAGCAAAAGTATTGATGTGGTTGAATTCGGATCCAAAAAGTTATCGTAGGTATGTGTATAGGAGAAATCTAAGAAAACACAGTGACTAAAGATTGGAAATAGGTTCCTTCGGAGCTGAATGCCAATTACGGAACAAAATGGAATCATGAGAGGGCTACACAAAATAATTGGTTATGATTCACCGGATCATTATTTTTAAAGCATCAAAAATCTGAATGGTCAAAAGCAATATTCAAATTCGGAAAAGCGAATGTAGAGGAGCTATCGGTGATAAGTGATATAGTGGTTGCCAAATATGATCTAGTAAAGATTCTTGAAGAAGTAATACGGTGATAAAAATACTCCACATTCATGACTAGCAGAGTAGTGGCACGAGTTTCCACAATATGTAGGTAAACTTTGGCTTGAAAAGGTTCGAAATTATTTGAATGCCTCAATGGAGAGCCTATAAAACAGAAATTAGCACTCCTAAGCATTTTCTCCAAGAGATCGATCATTTTCCGGAGTTAAGCCGATCGGGGAGCATAGTGAGGAGCGTCATGGTGCTGCGTAAAAATTGAAAGATGACGCAAATGGTTTCTCAACATTTCTGGAGAAAATGGGTACACGAGGTAGCTCCGCTTTTAAAGAGAAAAGCGAAATAGTTTGGACAGGTGAAAAATCTAGAAGTGGGAGACGTCATCGTAGTAGTAGATGAGAATAGTCCAAGAGAAACTTGGCCAAAGGGAATAATAGAGGAAACAATTCGGGGTGCCGATGATCAAGTACGACAAGCGATCGCTCGCACCGATGATGGGGTGGCTCACTACTGTATTATACCAATGTTATTTTGTATTTTGTCAATCAGTTTTAAAAATAAAAACGTGTCTTTGAAAAGATATAAAACGGGGGGGGGGGGGGGGGGGAAGAAAGAAAGAAAACTGTTATCGATGTGCTTATAAGAACCTGAATAAAGTATAAACAGAATCCGGTTAAGCTAAAATAATAACATTACATTCGCGAGATTACAAAAAAAAAATGTGAGGTTAGAAAAACAAACACGCGTAACACAAAATAATCTAAACAATTTATAGATCAACCGATTCGGAAAAAAATATTAAGCAAAGCAAACCAACTCGGGGTATCATCATATATTCCCGAAAGCAAAAATTCCCCATTTTATACCTTAGAGGATGGAGGCTGCCGCCCCCAAACCCCACTTTACATTCATAGAAATTGGAACATCTTTAAAAAAAAAATTTTTTTATTAATTACTCACATATTAAAATAGAGAACTACCCAAAGCGGCTTAGCATTGGTCCTTTCCGCGCAACGATGACATGAAATTTTGTAGATTCCTTTTGTTTTCATATTGCAGTTCACAAAATTTTAATGGGATCTTCCTTTTCGATGGAACAGTTTACTTTGTATTTTTCGGTATTTTTTTTTCGGGATTATTGCTTTCGGGAATATGATGGTGTCGCGGAAAATTTCATGTTAATTTGGCGTTTCGACTAAATCGGTCCTTCCACACGTTCGGAAAATTCGACCCTTCGACCCATTCGGCCTTTCGACACATGTGGCCATTAGACATTCGGACATTTGTTATGAAAAAGGTTTCGAAGTTTAGCGGAGAGGATGGTTATACCATCGAGAAATGGATTCAGGATGTCGAAGATGCTGTTGTCTGTATGAAATGGAATGCTAAACAGAAAGTTATATACTCAAAAAGACTGTGAACAGCAAAAGACAGTATGAGTTTAGCGGTTACCGATACCTGGGAAAATCTGACAACACATTTAGTCAACCACTTCAAAAAGAAAGTGAATTCTGCTGTGATTCATAGGCGCATGGCAGGGATGAAGAAAAAGAAAGATGAATCTTTCAAAAATTATTTATTCGGCGCTCCACATGTCTAAACTGGCTTCACTTTTATCAACCATTGGGATTTTATTTCTTTTCTGGTTCGATGCCCTTGACTATTGGGCAACTCGGCAATTTCGCTGGAGAGTTTTACATCGATATCAGATTCTTTACTGCAACTCCAATTAAGTTGGAACCGGCGCCGTAGAGTGAATCTTTATGTTTGAGATACTTGATCTTACGACGTCAGTAACAGTCTTTTTGTTAAATCCCGGGATCCTGGCTTTTTGTCAATACCAAATACCGGGATCCCAGTATTGCTGGATTGCATTCCCTCATACGACTCGTACATAAACCAAAGGTAGCCTGAGCCAGTATACCGAAACAATGATTGTAACTGTGACTTGTACATAATCCAGGCGCCCAAACTGGAACAACAGCAAATAAACGTTATCTACCTGTTTATTAAAGAAAAAAAAATTCTCACCGCAAACGATCGCACGATATTTAATAACTTAATTACATTTTTATCGCATGCACTAACCATTAACGATAATCCCACAAAAATTTTTTTAATGACATAATCTCATCTTCATATAAATCTATAGGTATCATAAGAACCGTGCGCGATTCGATTATTTCTCATAAACGCGGATCACGTTATATATTAAACGATCATAAAAGATCGAAATGCAACAAAATATCGGTAAATTTATTACTTTTTAATATTTTCATAGTACTTATGCACAACGATGTCTTGTTTTAATAAATTTTACATTTTATTTTATTTTATTTTTTTAAATTGTTTTACCGATGATCGTGATCGCTTGTGACATTAACCTAGAAATTTTGCTGTGTGTTAAATTTGTTACTTCTCGTCTGAATAAAAAAAAAACATAAAACATAAAATCATTTAAATATCTCCAACTATTCTCGGTACTAAGCGCAATAACATCACGTTATCAACCGCGATCGAGGCGGAAAAACAAGTTCAATTATCAATCTATATTTTATTACAACCATATTACCATAAAGTAGTTTTTTGTGATTAGTTTAATAACGGAATTGAATTTTTATGATCATTTTGTCTAATTTAATATTATGAAGTTGTTGTGTTAATTTTTTTTATGATCACTAATTACCTAGATCTAAATTCTAAAGCAGATGATTAAATTAAATATTAAAATATTTTTTTAATAAATAACTTTAGAATGAGATGATCGTATAACGATCGTTACTGAATTTACATAAGCGAGAAGTAAATTATTTATTCGCCGCACTTGATCGCTAATAAATTGTGTGTTCACCTAAATTCTCATTGTATAAATACGACAATGAACTACCGGTTCTAATACTAATTCTTATAAATGGTAGATTGTTTTGGATTTCAAACTTAATTTGTTTTTATATATAACTGACCAAAAATTATATTTCAATTATGTACAAGAATATTAGATTTATGTACACAAAAGTGTTATAAATTGATCATAAATCAAGTTAACCATTTTTAGTTTGATTTTAAACCAAACAAACAAAAGACCAATTACAAAAAAACCACTTCCACACAAGAATAGGTTACAATGGGGCACGAAACCATAAAATGAAGACGAAGGAAATAAAAAATTAGCGGTTTTGATTATTATTTGTATAAATTGTAGGTACTTCTTGTCCGCCACAGCAGCAGCAGCACCGTATTTATTTATGTATTATTAAATATTGTGTTGTTCAATCGACCGCGAAATATACAATGGTGTTGTTGTTATAATATATGTATATCATGCAAATTATATCGGTTGGAATGAAAATTTGCAGAAAATTCGTTTGATTTTTTTAGGTCAAACACTGTGTTACAAGAAGATAAAGTGGAAGAATTATAAAAAAGCAAAGCAAGAATAGAATACAAAAAACATAAAAAATTAAATCTGATGAGATATTTTTATTATGCAAGTTTTTTTGTTGTTTTATTGTGTTAACATGCTAATGGGAACTGTAAATGTTGGATTTGGAAAGGTTTTTCAATTTGTCGTGTTGTTGTTGTGGAAATTCGTTCCAACTTTCGAAAAATTTACATGTGACTATGGAATTTTAATATTTTGTACCGAAGATCGAATGGATTTGATTCGATACAGTTTCGCAAATCCGATTTTAGTCAGATCTGTAAACGGCAAAATCTATGTAACTTAAACTAAAGAGGTTGGTTTTTTCCTTTCATAAATTTAAATCTTGCCCTTGTTTTTTTACTACTGAAACATATCGAATTTCGAAACCATATAACTACAAATCATGATTTGCCAAATGAGAAAAGGTGACACACTATAACATATTAATTTTATTATGCCAATGAAGTGACAGGCATGATAGATTAAAAATATAAACAAAATACTAAAATTAATCTTCAAAAATCTGCCTTGAAACTACTTTTTCGGAATGAAACCATGATTAAATATGACAGATTCGATTATAATTATGGTTATGTCGAAATTATTAGTGGCGACAACGAAATGCTAATCCGAAGCAGTTCATTGCTGTGCCTCTTTTCAGTAAACTATACCGCTGTTCTATGCTAAATGCTAAATGCTTTGTCGAGGAAAAATGATAAGAAGAAATAATTATCTTATTAGCTGTATAGCCTTACTCGTTTTTTTATCAATGGAACAGTATGCTCAGAAACTCCTGTTGGAGTCTAGGTCTATTTGAATTTTATGACATCAGAGCAACGATGTTTTTGCTGCTGAATCGAAAACGACTGAAAATTTTATCGTTGAGCTCTCCTCCTTCAGTGCAGGTCTGGTGCGGATAATAGTAACGGTCAGCTTCTTTACATCAGCTACCTACTTAGCATAAGCCTTCATAAACTATCATCCAAGAATTTTTGATGTTATGCCTACGTAAGAATCGCATCCCGGCTATATTTGGATGAATCGGTATGCTTATTGCTTACAAGCCACTCACAATGTAGCTTTATTCTGATCTATTAGCAGGTTTGGGACGCCTTGTAACAATTTCCACATCTTAGTTACTTTGTTATCATAACGTGAGTTGAGTTCTTCACTACATTGTATTGTTGTTGTTGATGATCGATATCTGTAAAGAAATTAGAATTTTGAAAATTTTCGAATTTAGAACAGAAAATTTGAAAATTTATGAATTTTGTGAATATGAGCTAAAAAATTCAGGAGTTCTTAAAAAATATCTAAAATCTCAAAATTCTCTTGAATCAAATTTTAAAATACAAAATTGTGTAATTTACTTATCTGTAATTACAAAATTCAAAATTTATATTTAACTTTTCAAAATGGCGTCTCATTTTCCCACCTTTTATTCTGATTTTCTGCTTCACTTTATGAAATTCACGATTCTTTTGTGTAATTTTTCAAATCTTAGACGGTACAAAAATGTAAAAATTTTGACTTTTAAATTGATTTTTGAATTTCCAATTCTTTAATCATTTCAAAAGATTTGAATAATTTCAAAATTTTTTATTCAATTTCGAATTGAAAATTTCAAATCCGGCTACTGATCATGAAACCTATCTTTAAAGGTATCAAGAACCACGATCGGAGCGCAACAATTGCAGATTTTGGATTTTTTTAGGTCAGAATTTGCTGAATTATAGTAAAGTGATTTTCAAAAAAATCGACTTTTCTATGAAATGTGTGGAAGCAATCAAGCAATCTATAAAGGCGGGATAGCCCCGGATTCCGTTCAGTTTTTGACTGAATTGCTCTAGTCAGAGGCTTGTGGTCGGTGTAAATAGTGGAGTCCTGACCCTCAATAAAATATCTGAAGTATTTGACTGCCAAATATATTGCGATTAGGTCCCGATCGAATGCGGAATATTCTTTTTCGGCATCTGAGAGTTTCTTTGAAAAGAATCCCAGTGGCTCCCAACACTCGTTGTTGTACTGTTGAAGTACCGCACCGACAGCAGTGTTTGATGCGTCAGTGGTTACGCTGAGCTTTGAGTCGCACCAATTCAGCCTTTAGCGACGTGAATGCGTGTTGATATTCGTCGGGCCAAGAGAAGTTCTTGGCTTACTTGGGCTTTTTGAGTAAAGCTGCCAAGTGGCTGTGAATTGGTGCAAGGGTTTGTGCGAGTTTTGGTATGAATCGGTGGTAATAATTTACCATACCGACGAATCGCTGTATACTTTTGATTGAAGTATGAGCTGGGAATTCCCTAATGGCGTTAATTCGTTCTTCAGACGGCAGAATACCATTAGCGGTGATCTTGTGGCTGAGGAAATCAAGAGTGGATGCACCAAAAACGCATTTTGAACTCTTAATATGAACATCAAACTGAGTTAACCTATGGAAGAGTTGTTCCAGGTGAAGTTTGTGTTGATTCTCAGAGTATGAAGCCACAAGAATGTCGTCAATGTAGACGAACACGAACTCTAAATCACGAACAACTTCGTTCATGAATGGCTGGGAGTTGGCAGGTGCGATTGAAATTAGATGGTAAGCCCTGACTTGATCGATTTTTGAAAAATTTTTGCAACCATGCAAGTACATTGAGAAATTTTGAATGTGGGGTATCGGATAACGATCAGGTATTGTGACCGTGTTTAGTCGACGATAATCCCCACATGGTCGCCAATCGTGATATTTATTTTTAACTGGCCGGCAAATCCCTAATTCCACCATGTGTTGGAATTCTGTATGTGCAGCTTTGTGACGCACTTGATCTAGTCTGCGTGGTCTTGACACGGGCAGATGGCCTGCTGTGACCCTGTGACGATATGATGGACCACGTTATGTCGAACTGGTAAATTATAGTTCGGCTCTGCTGTGAGTGAAGGGAATTGTTTGAGCAGAGTGCCGTAGCCGTTGTCGATTGCGAAATGGATTGGTGTCGGTATGTCGACATGAACCATTGAGGCATTGATTGACAGCTTAGTCGCTGAATTAACCAGCCGTTTATTCCTGAGATCGACAAGAGTTACTATAGGATCGATTCCGCGATGCGGATTTGCGACTTTTGGAACGGCTGCGATTTGCGTTGCCGAGTTGGAATAGTTGTGCTTCGATTCTGGCAAGGCGATCTTCTATTGTTAATGTGTTAGTAGGATGTTGTCTCGTACCGGAGGAATCGCGTTGATGTGTCGCACTTGATTGAGTTGTCATTGCTGCTAAATGCGGTCCACTGGACATAGCTTCGTAGAGTTTGCCCCGATCTTCGCCAGATCCTCAGGTACGTGTCTGGCTGAGACAATAAATCAATTCTAATGAACTCCGGCATCTTCCGAATCCAGAGTGATTTTATTATTTTAGCTGTGAAATTTTTTCCGGCCAGTGATTAAATCTGGCGGAGTGCCTCTGATGGCCGTCTGTCACCGATCTCCTGTCCGTTTAAGAGAACTTTCGTTTGAGTGTATCATATCGGTTCTCGGTCGGAGGAAATTCGAGTATATCCGATACGATGTTGCTAGCCTCCGGAGACAGCGCTGAGAGAATATGTATTAATTTCACCTTATCTGATGTCATATGTTGTAGCTGAAACTGTAGCTCTGTATGAAACCAATTTTTTGCATTGTCTAGCCACCAAAATGATTGTAATTTTATTTTCATTGCCGCCTCGATCTCTGGTTTCTGATCTGCGGTAGTCATGATCGTCTCGTTGACCTGACACCAGATCAGAAGGTTGCGTGTTCAGATCACATCGGGGTCACCACTATAAAGGGGCCGATTCGTTTGTGTTGAATGTAGGTATAAATCAAACACCCTTTATTTTAATTCGTTGAACAATATTTATTAAATATAAATTCAAATGTTTATATTGATACGATAAATATGTATTAAATTACGTTAATGTATGATTAATAGAAATTATTCAATTACAGAATTTTAGTAATTGAAATCAGGATAAAAAACACTACACTGGTATCTGTATACTTTGAAGCGCAAAATTGTTATAGGTATGTATAGCGAAAAATATGAAAAATGGAGGCGATGACATTTGGTTTTTATTTTTCTTGTTTTGTTGTAATCACTGAACTGGATTTGGGGAAGATCGGTAAAGTAGAGCGGGTTCGTTCGAAAACGTATAAGACAGAAAATTATTTGAATTTTCTGTTGAAATGATTGAAGTGAATATTGAATGAATGAACCGCTACAAATGTAAATGCTCGTTATCATAACAATTACAGGTTCCGAAAAATCTGAAATTTTGTTACTTTTGCACAGAATTTTACGAAATAAGTAAGAATGAGTAAACTCACCAGGAAATAGAAATTTTCATTCTTGTATTTAAATTCTAAATCATTTCTTAGTAAGTAGTAGCCTTATTCGAAATTTTCTGGTACCCGGATTACACAAAGTAATTTAATCGTCATTTGCTGCGTTTATACCACAGCTAAATTAGCAATGCTAAACCGAAATGACAACTGTAGCAGTGGTAAAAACGCGACATATACATAGTTCAGCTAGCTAAAATAGCACCGCTAATTTAGCGTTGCTACGTAGTTAGCTGAGCTATATAGCTACGGTATAAACATTGCTATATTACTAGAAATGCCAAATTGTTATTTTCTGTTTATTATTTATATTCATAGATCAAAAGAAATTGGAAATAGGCAGTCATAAGTATTAAAATTCGGGATACATTTTTATTTTTAACTAATATATTTATAATTATTGTTTAATTATTGTGTGTGCCAAGTTTACAATAACAAATTAAAATTGAGAAAAAAGACAATTTTTATTTTTTGACATTTGTAGCAACTTGAGGTATAAACATGAGCTAAATAATTTTGACAATTCTAGCAGTGCTAATTTAACTGTGGTATAAACGCAGCAATTGATTCAATTTAAAAAATTCAAAACTGTTTGTGTTTCCAAAAATTTGTGTCAAATTTTTTTTTGAATTTCTATGTTTTCAAATTACAAGAACTTTTTGTTTAATAAATTTGATTAATAAAATATTTGAAACTTTGAAATTTTTTCAAATACAAAAATTTGGAAAATTAGAAATCTGAGAGATTTCCAAAATTTAGAAAATTCCAGTTTTGAAAATTTTAAATCATTACTTGCTATGGAAGTAAAGATAAATCAAAGGCTTTATATAGGGCAAAATGAAGGCTCGACCATCAGAAAGTTAATCTGATTGAGCCGAGGTACGATGAGATCGAAAAGGTTGTAGCATGTTGTAAAAATAGCTACCATGAAATAAAGTTTAATCAAATAACGAAGATTTCAGTTATAGCGATTATCACCTCACTCAAAGTATCTCGAGTCAATATATTTTGACGGAAAACCATTACTTATACAAAACCGTTATACCACAATCATACATACCCACATACCTGCACATAATTCCAACTGTACACTTTGAATAAAGCCAATTTGCTAAAACCGCACCAACAACAACAACAACAAAATACCTGTAAATAATTGAATTTATCAATAACGCCAATTAATTAAATTTTGCATATTGATTATGAAAAATTATCGTTTTGCATGCTTCATGTACATACATACAATGATCGCTCTTGGTATATTCCTACGCGTACGATCATATATTCTATTGAAAATTAATTTTCTTAAAGATCAAACGAAGATGTCGTACATACATACATATGTACATGCTCCAAAGTTTTTTTATTTTATATAATGATCATGACGATCATGATCATCACGTTCATTATCATGATCATTTTAGTCGCGTACAAATAAATTGTTTATGGAAATTCTATGCTGAATGGTACGGCGGCAGCGGCTCAATAATGAATTATTTATAAAAATATTTTTTTTTCCTATTTTGAATTACGATCGATTGTATGTATGATCGCGTGATCAATTTTTTTTTATTTTATTTAAAACTCGAATGTCATTCAAGATTTTATATGTGCACAATAGAAAATCATACGTGTATGAATGTGCATAAAGTTATAAAAAGAAAAACGGTTAAATTTTGGGTTCCAAGATAAACCGTGATCATTAAAGGGTTACACATAATTTAAAATTAGGTTAATTCCAAATACAATAATTTCCATTGATTAGCAAGCGCGCGGGCACAATATTATATAGACATAAGGACGGATAATTTCTAAAATTTACTTTCAATTTGACTGTTTTGACAGATATAGGCAAAGTATATATAATATACTTGTGTAGAATATAGAGATCAGCATACAATTTTATAACATAATTTAAAATTAAAATTGATCGTAATCCAATTTTTATGTATATTGATTGGATTTGTGTTTGAACGGTAAATAAATAAATGTTTGATGTTTCATGAGCTCGTTCCGTTCGGTTTTTTTTTAATTACGTTACAATTTGTTTTTTTTTATGTTTTATATAAATAAATATGTTGCTCTGGGTATTATTAATGGGTGGTGCCCTACATCATTCCGTAATACTATATAATATTATTGAAACGTTTTTATTATACCCATAGCTATAAGGTATGGTATACGGTGTACAAAGATCACCTTTATTATATGGTTGGTACGTGCACGTTATTGATAATTCGTTTAATTGATAGTTGGGAATCGTATCTAATTTCGAGACGATTATTGAATACTAAGTTGCGTTTTTAGGTCATTGGGCACCAAATTTTATCGATTTCATCTATTAAAATCTCATTATTGAATTATTTGAAAATAAAAATTTAACAAAAATTTCAATTGCACATTGCTTCTGCTCACAATGGGCGCCAACTCACAAAATAATTTATTGATCATGGAATTTGTGTATAGTATGCATAGTGGACATAAACATTTCTTTTATAAATTAACATTAATTTTCACTTTCTTCCGTCTATCTGTTTATTTTTTTAAACAATTTTGCATTTTTAATGCTTAGAAAAATTCAATTCCGCCAGTCAGCTATAAGGGAATTTCATTTTTTACTTAACTAAAACAACAAAAGAAAGTGAAATGTATGTTGTCTTAATTTATCGTTTTAAATCAAATGTTTTGAAATTTTCTTCTATTGTTTTATTGTTTTTGTTTCATTGCTAGAAGTATAATTTAACATATGATTTAAAAGCAAAATACAATTGACGATCACATCGTATAAATATGATGACTTTGACATTGGTGTGTATACCTATAACAAAAGGTGTTTGAAGTGCATTATAATGCAATAATTATTGAGACTGAATTCATCATATTCCCAGACTAAAATAAGAAATTATGAAATTATTTTAACATTCTAATATTTGACCTTTAACGTCTAATCTGTTTATCCGAGATTTTCTTACACTTTCACGATGTTGATCTAATCACCCGATATTTTTCTATACCATTCAGTGTGAGGTCAATAGGTCTGCCTGCTTCTTCTAAGTGAATTCAGAATGATTGACTGGGATGTTTTGTTTGACGAATTGATAATTGCTAGCGAGATATTTCAGTAAAACAGTCTTTACGTTTTTGACACTACTGATATTTTTCCTTTAATATTTGTTGCTTTCCTGTATGGGTGGCTATATCTATTTGATCCACTATAATTTAAAAAAAAAATATTATTACTCTCAACATGTTAGTGAAGAGACAAGTTTCACTTTAAATTAGCGTTAAATTAAACACTTCAGTTAAACATTCACACAATTTTTCAAAAAAATTATTGAGTTGTTATTATAATCTCGTACTTCATGTCATATGAATATAAACAGAAAATAACGTTTGCACTGATATAATAAAACGATTAAAATCAATTTTAAACTATAAATTTCTTTAAAAGCCATTTAATTTACATTACTCCATGAAATAATTTCAAATCACATCCATTTGAAGCGAAACACTAATAAAAACCGACAATCAATGAGAAACAAATGAAAAATTTAAAAAATACGCCGGTTTTACAATATTGCTGCTTGTGAAATTAAAGATATTTCACGTAAAAGATGTTTTCGTTTTTCTAGATTAAAGCTGGTTTCCAATTTGAAGTTGATTGAATAAAGCCAAAAATCGGTGATCATGAAAACAAATAAATTCTTTAAAATAATTTGACAGTGTTCGTAGCGAGTTCGTTTAAAAATAATATTTTATTGGCCTTTAAGTTTTGATCTCTTAATTGCGCAAAGCAACATTATACAAATTTATTGTAGGTTTAACGTATGTATGTAAGTTATTCGTTTGTTTAACGTTTTAAATTTGTCAAACTGTTGATATACATTATTTAAGGATTTGTGTTGCGTGAGGATGTTCGTAATATTCAGGGTAAGCGGAAACCCTTATGAGCGAAGTTCCACCAAATTGATTTATTTCGTTTACTCTTGTGGTCCCAAATCAATAAATACAATTTAAGACACTTAACCAAACGTTTCCATTATTCAATTAAGTATTGAACTAATCGTTAAGCAAAAGACCGTAATTCTATCGAAAATGCTTCGAAGCGGCTAAATTAATGGTTGGTGTTGCTTTATTTGCTTGGAAGTAAACTGCTACACGTAGACAAAAATAATTGAAGAAGGTATTTCAAACCAATCTGAGGTAAAGGCAATATCGAAATCAAACATATTAATTTAAATTCACTGCAAACCATCCACTAAGTACGTACTTATATAGTTTCCAAACAAACCAATTCCATTAACACCTGTCTAACGATATAATACGATCCAATTAACGATCAATTGCGTGTACGATTCTCTCACATCAATCATCGCACATAATATAACAGATCTAACTCGCGATCATCTAGATAAACGCGTGATACTGCTATAGGGGTATAAAAAAAATGGATTTTTAATCGAACGTCTTATGTAGGTCAAAACTATATTCAACTGTATATTTCAATCATACGTTAATCTATAAAATGTGTTACCCCATCGGGCATGTTCTACGTACATAAATATAAATATAAGAAAATGAAATGGTTGTAAAATTGACTTACATCGGAATACAACCACCTTACGGCATACAACAAATTAAAATGATATCATAGACAGATTTTATAAGTAAATGTTTTGTTCTTAATAAATTAGCTCTAAGATGTTGTCTTCCGTCTTATATCATATAGGAGAAAGCTTCATCTAAATATGGTTCATATGTTACAAAAATTGTGTCAAATAATTGAATTAAGGTGAGGTCTCCAAAATTACATTACAACACTATTTTTCGACTACCGAAATACCGGACCGTTTTTTTTTTGTGTGCAACCCATATAAATCACGTTTTATCCCATAAGAAGGCAAAAAATTACCTCTTAAGATCATGCACCTTTCATTAATCATTTACTTTGTTGTTGTTATGTTCGCTCTCTATACACCATACTTGTTCTTGTTTAAGAGATCTGTCTTATACCAAACATATAATATAACAAACCTTTCTTTTAATTATTTCAAAGTCGTGATTTAATTCGGTTCGGAATTTTATGTAAGATATATCGCACCGATATAATTTTATAAAGTGCAGTTAAGAATTTATGGTAAGGTTGCACATTTAGACAACAACACGATCGATGGATTGTGTGTGTCTGTGTGTGTTATTGAATTACTGAAATAATTCGAAGTGTGTTTGTAGGGAAATATGATTGAGCTTGGTCTCAGCGTAAGTATGTCTGGATGATTATGCTCTAAGAATTTGAGTAGGTTAACTCTTCTTGTGATGCTAACAATAGATTTTAGCCAGATTTTCGACTACCTTTGCTAAGCTCTGTACGGATAAATGATCTCGTTCGTCTTGATTTTCAGCATATCAACGTAGGAGCCATTTTCTGGAACTTCTCGATTTCTTTACCTTTTACAAGTGCGATCGTATTTTTGATTGACTGCGGTTGTGAATGTGGATCGGTGGAGGTTAGACCTGTTTTTGCTGTTTTTAGCTTCTGTTGGTCCGTTTTCCAGTTGTTTTCCGTTTTTATTTGTTTTAAATTACCGATTGGATATGATCTTCTAGTGCTGACATTTGTTTGCTTAATTTGATATTTCAATAAATCGAAATTTGTTGTTAATGACAAACTTGACATTTCACAGGCATTATTCACTTCACTATCAATCTCAATTTCCTCAATTCCAGTTACAATATCTGAGGGGGAGCGTCTCGAAATATCGGTTTTCAAAATCTCGGTTCTACAAAATCTCGGTTTTTCAAAAATCATAAATTTACAAATCTCGGTTTACAAAATCTCGGTTTTGAAAATCTCGGTTTTCAAAATCTCGGTATTTTAAATCTCGTTTTAAAAATTCCGATTTTAAAAATCTTGGTTTTGCTGAAAAATATCCTGTTTTTTTTTTATTGTAAATATGTCTAAATATTTTGCTAATACATAACGGTTTTTGAATGGTTTTTAATATTTTTAGTCAATTAAGTTTGGTGGTAATAAATAAAAATGTTTTTTGTTTGTTATTTTTTGTTTTTTATTTTTGTTAAATTATATATGCATGCATTAGAGGGTTAAAGTATTTAAATTTATATTCCACACTTGACTTTTTGAACTCATAATACAAACAAGTAGCGGGACGATCTCATGCTCAATTTTTCCATGAATAGTGAAAAGATGGCGCATAAACGATAGGAACACCTCCAAACGTCATCAGCCAACACTCAGCCTCAGTATGGAGCTCTAAATTCGAAGGTGTTCCGAGAAGGACATACAAGGACACACACACACACACACACACACACACACACACACACACACACACACACACACACACACACACACACACACACACACACACACACACACACACACACACACACTCACATACACTTACACATACATTCATTTACTCGAAACACGAGAAGAGATACATAATAGCAAACCGGATCTCAAAAGCTCGGTTTTGAAAAATAAATTTTTATTAATTCGGGCCGCCCGAATTAATAAAAATTTATTTTTCAAAACCGAGCTGTTGGGAACCGAGATTTTGAAAACCGAGATTTTGAAAACCGAGATTTTGAAAACCGAGATTTTGAAAACCGAGATTTTGAAAACCGAGATTTTGAAAACCGAGATTTTAAAAACCGGGATTTTAAAACCGAGATTTTAATATCGAGATTTTGAAAACCGAGATTGAACTTTGATAAACCAATATTATGAGCGATATTTCACCCAGCTATTCAACTAGCATTTTCACTTGTGCAATTGAACTTGCACAATTTAACTTCCCCAATTGAACTTTGTTTTTAATAACCATTGCTGTTTACCAGCATAATTTGTTATGTGAAATTTGTTGGACCTGTTTTCTAGATCTTGGTTAGAGTTATATGTTATCAATCCGCGCCAACTAAACACACACACACACACACACACACACACACACACACACACACACACACACACACACACACACACACACACACACACACACACACACACACACACACACACACACACACACACACACACACACACACACACACACACACACACACACACACACACACACACACACATACATACATACATACACACGTTTACCAAAATAATTTGTTATGTTACATTAACTGGAGCGGTTTTCAAAATCTTGGTTTTGAGAAAAATATTTTTATCAATTCGGGCCGCCCGAATTGATAAAAATATTTTTCTCAAAACCAAGATTTTGAAAACCGAGATTTTGAAAACCAGTCATTTAAAACCAAGATTTTGAAAACCAGTCATTTGGAAACCAGTCTTTTGAAACCGAGATTTTGAAACCAGTCTTTTGAAACCGAGATTTTGCTAACCAGTCTTATGTAGCCAACCCCCCGAGATTACCAACAACGGACTCACCACGGCACGAATTAAATATTCAGTCACACATTGGGGGTTGGCTACAAAATCTCGGTTTTCAAAATCTCGGTTTTAAAATCCCCGTTTTTAAAATTTCGGTTTTCAAAATCTTGGTTTTCAAAATCTCGGTTTTCAAAATCTCGGTTTTCAAAATCTCGGTTTTCAAAATCTCGGTTTTCAAAATCTCGGTTCTCAAAAGCTCGGTTTTGAAAAATAAATTTTTATTAATTCGGGCGGCCCGAATTAATAAAAATTTATTTTTCAAAACCGAGCTTTTGAGATCCAGTTTGCGATTATGTATCTCTCCTCGTGTTGCGAGTGAATGAGTGTATGTATAAGTTTAGGGAGCGTCTCGAAATATCGGTAAATTTATGTGTAAGTGTATGTAAGTGTGTGTGTGTGTGTGTGTGTGTGTGTGTGTGTGTGTGTGTGTGTGTGTGTGTGTGTGTGTGTGTGTGTGTGTGTGTGTGTGTGTGTGTGTGTGTGTGTGTGTGTGTGTGTGCAAGTGTGTGTGTGTGGGTGCGTTTTTTTTTTTTTTTTTTTTTTTTTTTTAATACGCAGGAGGTGGAAAATCTTCCGAAGACACCGTCGACCCGTGTCGCCGGTAGTGTGAGATTTCTACTCACTAAAAACCACCTCCTTCTTCTGACCGTATTCCCCGCGGCACAACCGTAAGGTATTTCTTCGCGAGGACGGGTTATGGCCACTAGGGGCTCACTCTGCGTTCACGCTCCAGCCGACGGAGCTCCTTCATTACGACCGCCGCCATGTCGGATACTGCATCCCATTTAGCTTGGCTCTCGAGCATGTGTTGGACAATATTGTCTGGCGTCACGCGTTCATTAAACGCATCCTCTAGTGTCACTCGAGCGTCGTTGAATCTCGGGCAAAAGAAAAATACGTGCTCAGCGTCCTCGGTCGCACCTCCGCAATTAGTGCAGGCAGATGAATCTTCGAACTTAAACCTGTGCAGATATGCACGGAAACAACCATGCCCTGTTAGTAGTTGGGTGATGTAGTGGTTCACCTCGCCATGTGTTCTGTTTATCCAGTCCATAAGGCTGGGTATTAACCGTTTTGTCCAGCGACCCTTCCCTGATTCGTCCCATCGTACTTGCCATTGATCGATGCTGGTGCATCTGATGGCCGTATGGCGCTCCTCTCGATCGGTATCATCTCCACGTCTGATTTGGTAGTGGTTTTTCGCCTCAGTCGCTAGTAGATCCAATGGTATCATACCGGCTATCACCAGGGCAGCATCTGTAGAGGTGGTGCGGAATGCGCTGATCACTCTAAGTGCACTTGTCCTGTATGTTGATTCTATACCATGTAAGTATGACCGCACGCTTACTTTGTCCGCCCATATGGGGGCGCCATACATTATTATGGACTTAATCACACTTGCAACAAGGCGTCTCTTCAGATGTTTTGGCCCACCAACATTGGGCATTATACGGCAGATGTTGGCACATGCCCGTGCTGCTTTGGTACCCACACACTTTAGGTGTTCTTTAAAACTAAGCCTGGCGTCCACCCACACACCGAGGTATTTTAGGTGCGGTACCGTGCGGATAACGCAACTACCAACCCTTATTTCAGCTACTTCCAGCACCTTTCGAGATGACACTAGAACTGCCTCTGTTTTGTGCTCCGCCAGTTGCAGTCCAGATCCCACTAGCCAGTTCCTCAGCGCAATGATTGCTTCGTTTGTTCTAAGAACAGCTTCTTCCAGGTGCTTCGCAGTTGCCACTATCGCTATGTCGTCCGCATAGCCAATGATTTTGACTTCATGCGGTTATGGTACTCGAAGAATGCCATCATACATAACGTTCCACAAGAGCGGTCCAAGCACCGAACCTTGGGGGACTCCTCCAGTGATTGGGTGCTCCCGCGGGCCATCATCCGTATCGTACAGCAGTATCCTGTTTTTGAAGTAACTATCCACCATTAGCCGGAGGTATGCTCGCACTTGGAATTGGGACAACGACTCTGCAATTCTCGTCCAGTTGGCAGAGTTGAACGCATTTTTTACGTCAAGAGTGACGATCAAACAGTATTCTTTTGCCCCGCCTCTCCATCTCTTCCCCTCAATCGCCTCTTGCGCCGTCCTGGTTAGTTCATCAATGGCATCGATTGTGGACTTAGACTTCCTGAAACCATATTGGCGTTGTGATAGTCCACCGGACTCTGTTATGGCATTCTCTATCCTGTCACACAGTATCCGCTCAAGTACTTTTCCGGCCGTGTCCAACATGCAGAGTGGGCGGTACGCAGATGGATCATCCGGTGGCTTGCTAGGCTTTAGCACCAACACCAGGCGCTGTCGCTTCCAGCGGTCTGGGAACACACCCTCTTTCATGCAGCTATCATACATTTCCGTTAGCACATCGAGATGTAGGGACACTGCAGCTTTGAAACCTCGATTGGGGATATTATCCGGACCGGGTGCCTTTTGGTCTCCAAACCTATTAACCGCTCGCATTACTTCGTCCATTGTTACGCCCGGAATGTCGCTCTGTCGTCGCTCAAGACTTTCCTGGTTTGGCGTGTAGTCTTGTGTTGGGAATAGCGTTTCCACAATCTTTTTGAGCAGTAGTGAGCAGCTCGGTATTGGCGCTCTTTGGCATGGGAGCTTCCTCATAACCATTTTGTACGCTGTGCCCCAGGGGTCCATTTCGGCACGATCACATAGCTCTGCAAAGGTTCGGCGTTTACTTTGTTTAACAGCATCTTTCAGCTGCTTTCTAGCGGTTTTAAACCTTTCTTGTAAGTCCTGGTAGTGTGGGCCTCCTCTGGACCGCTGGTACCTTCTCCTGCATTGGTGGCATACCTTACGCAGCTTGGCAATATTTTCTGTCCACCAGTAGACCGGTTTATGGCGTCCACCATAAGTCCTCCTTACCATTGCTGCATCACACGCCATTTCTAGCTGCTTCGAGAGTTTGTCTGCCTTCTCCCTTGCCGAACCACTCAATGACATGCCCTCTAGCATGACCGCAAAGACATCACTATCAAACGTTTCGGCCCTCCAGCCTGTATGCCTTCGGTCCACGGCTCGGATCGCTACGCTTGTTTGGGATCGCAGGTCACAAATAATTGCCCGGTGGTCACTGTGTGTATAGATGTCACTCAGCATCCAGGTCGCTTGCCTAACTAGTCTACTGCTGATGTAGGTGAGATCAATCACTGAGCCCACTCCATCCTTGGTGAATGTGTGCTGCGCACCAGTGTTTATTAGGACTATGTCTAGGGTCGCAAGTGCATCCATGAGAATGCGTCCTTTGGTTGTTGTCCGAGTGCAGCCCCATTCCGTTGACCATGCATTGAAATCACCGGCAATGATTACCGGGTTTCTATCATGTGCATCTAGACTTAACCTGTCCAGCGATGTTTCGAACTCTTCTGCAGTGAGACTTGGTGGCATGTAGCAACTGTAGACTATTATACCACCGATGGTGGCCCTGACAAATCCGTCCCCGCTCATTTCTTCTCCAAGTGGCTTGGGTCGGGCGCCGCACACCCAGATCGCCGCTTTGCCAGATCTGTCCTCTGTCCATACGCCGTGACCCTTGCTTCGATAGGGTTCACTTAATAGTGCTACATCTATTCTATGTTCCCTCACCGTCTGCATTAACAGCGATTGCGCTGTCGCACAATGATTGAGATTGAGTTGCAAGAATCTCATATGCGTCGTCTGATCTTCCTTACTGCAGTCTGGTAGGAAGGACATACACTGCTGCCAGTGGGATGCCTGATATCCTTCAGATTCTTCGCCATGCATGATAGGCAGGACGCCTGTCCCTTGCAACTTTGCGTTTTATGTCCATCAGCACCACAGTTAAAGCATTTGTTACTCCAGTCCTCCTCACTTTTACATGCTTGCGCTCTGTGACCATAACCCATGCATTTGTAGCACCGCATGGGGGCCACCTTTTCACGCACTCTGCAGAAAGTCCAGCCAACTTTTATTTTGCCAGCGGTTATTAACGTGGCTGCTGTCCCCGCAGACATGCTTATCGTTGCTGTATATGTTCCGCCATAACTACGCCGTAGGGATCGGATGGCCGTTATCGGGAGTGCCTTGACTGCGTCCGAGTGATTCGTGACTGCCTCATGTAGTTCTTCTTTGCTGGTAATTTCATCCAGGTCCCTTATCTCGATGAGAATTTCCTGCGACGCGCTCGTGAGCTTCCGCACTATCACCTCCGTGCCAAGTACGTCTTGGATCTCCTGATAGTATTGCCCAGTTTTGGGGTCTTCTGCCATGGTGAGCTCCAGAAGCAAGTCGCCTTTAGCAGTTTTCCGGACAGTTTTGATCCTCTCTCCGAGTTCTTTCAGCTGTGGGGCAGACTTTACCTTTTTGAGTACGTCTGCAAAGCTGGTTTCGCCGCTGCGTATGACAAACGCGTCTGGTTTGACTCGTCTGGTCTTTATTCCTGCTCGAGACTTACGTTTGCTCTTAATCCATCCCGATCGCTCTGCGGCCACTGGTGTTTCGGCTGCTACCTCTCGATCCCGCATATCTTTTCCGAGCTCTTTCCCCCCCGCTGCCTTCGGGGATCCTCGCTTTGCCCGTTTGCCCCGGATGATGGGGCTCGTCTTGTCAGCGTCTCGGCTCCTTTTAGGGGTTGGAGGGACTGCTTCTGGCACCGATACCTTCGAGAGCATCGTCGCATAGCTGGCCCTTGTTGTTGGGCTCCTTTCCGTTTGCGCCCCTATGCTCGCCTTCGCTGGTGGCTGTCGTTTCTCGGGGATTTGTCCCTCTGCGACTTCTTGTTTTACCTCTAGACAGAGGTTTCTAATCGTGGCAGCCATTTTCTTTATCTCATGGTGAACATTGTGTCTTGTTGACACGTATTCCACGAGAGCCTCCGTGTACCACTCAAGCATCTCCAATTTGCCCAGTCCCACTGGTAGATGCTGTAACATATTGTTACTGTCACTCAAAGAGTCGCCCCTCACCCTTTGCTTTACTGGCACAGGCGTATGCACCGTATGTGCTTTCACTGCCGCACTAGTTTCTAGCATTTTATTGGGAGATCTTGCGATTATACCGCTGCTCATAAATGGGTTTGCCAACCTTGATAATGCTTTATCCGGTGTCCCCTGCCCTTCGATTCTTGTAGCTTTTAATGCTCCGGTAGCCAAGTTTCCCGCTATGGGAGCACTGCGGTCGTTGGATGACGACGGCTGGGAGCCCGCTTGGCCACTCCCACTGGCCGCCGGTACTGGGACATCACCCCCTGCACCGTAAACTTTTCCTTCATTTTTCTCACCTTTCATATTTGGTTTATTTATCAGGGTTCCTTCCCATATCATGTTTTAGTGTGGGAGATCATGCAACTCCACGTGCTTGCTTGCAGCCGCCCCTAACATGGGGAACAGACGCTGACCAATGAGCCGCCCACTATGGGTCAGACGCTCATGGATTTGGCGCCGCTTCAGACTCAGTCAGCGAGACGACGGGTGTCGTATGCACTGTCCAGGACCGCCCGACCACTCCCGTGGTCTTCGAGGAGGCGCTGAGCGACTTGATGCGGTACCCATAGGGATCAGCCTGGCCACTCCCAGGTGAGTGGCAGTTAGGATTTTGCCCTATGAATCCGCACCCGATCCCTGTGTGTGGGTGCGTGTGCAAGTGTGTGTGTGTGTGTGTGTGTGTGTGTGTGTGTGTGTCCTTCTCGGAACACCTTCGAGTTTACAGCTCCATACTGAGGCTGAGTGTTGGGTGATGGACATCACGTTTGGAGGTGTTCCTATCGTTTATGCGCCAGCTTTTCACTATTCATTCACCGAGATTTTGTAGAACCGAGATTTTTAAAACCGATATTTCGAGACGCTCCCTAAATTTTTATTAATTCGGGCGGCCCGAATTAATAAAAATTTATTTTTCAAAACCGAGCTTTTGAGATCCGGTTTGCTATTATGTATCTCTTCTCGTGTTACGAGTAAATGAATGTATGTGTAAGTGTATGTGAGTGTGTGTGTGTGTGTGTGTGTGTGTGTGTGTGTGTGTGTGTGTGTGTGTGTGTGTGTGTGTGTGTGTGTGTGTGTGTGTCCTTGTATGTCCTTCTCGGAACACCTTCGAATTTACAGTTCAATACTGAGGCTGAGTGTTGGCTGATGACGTTTGGAGGTGTTCCTATCGTTTATGCGCCATCTTTTCACTATTCATGGAAAAATTGAGCATGAGATCGTCCCGCTACTTGTTTGTATTATGAGTTCAAAAAGTCAAGTGTGGAATATAAATTTAAATACTTTAACCCTCTAATGCATGCATATATAATTTAACAAAAATAAAAAACAAAAAATAACAAACAAAAAACATTTTTATTTATTACCACCAAACTTAATTGACTAAAAATATTAAAAACCATTCAAAAACCATCATTAGCAAAATATTTAGACATATTACAATAGAAAAAATAAAAACCAAGATTTAAAAAAAAACAGGATTTTTTTTCAGCAAAACCAAGATTTTTAAAATCGGAATTTTTAAAACGAGATTTAAAATACCGAGATTTTGAAAAACCGAGATTTTGTAGAACCGAGATTTTGAAAACCGATATTTCGAGACGCTCCCCACATTGGCTAGAAATGCAGGGACCACCGATCTCTTGCAAAATGAGGCGAATAGCACCCGATAAGCTGAAGCTAGCACGGGACACCAACAATTTCTCCTCATCGATTTGTTTGTGATACGATGAACTAAGTGAAATATCAGTCGGTTTGGATTTTTCCAAATTAAATCTTGCTGCAACATTCAAAATGTATTGCTCTTGGTCAAGCTTATAGAAATCATCATGTTTAGCGACTCTCGTTCCAAAATAGTTTGCTATCAAACGAAGATTGTCGACATTGAAATTCGAACTCAACGTTTTCTCAAAATTATCGCCGTATTATTTTGTGTCGTAAATAACCAATATATCATCGACACATGTTGACACAAACATGTAGCCACGTTGTCCGTGGTAAGTCGTATATGCAATTGTCAGCTTTGCTCTGCGTCATTTTTGCTCTGATGAGTACGTCATGCAATTTCTCATTCCAAACACGTGCTGACTGTTTCAGACCATAAATGCTTTTGTTTAAACAACATACATTATCCTCATTTCCATAGGATAGGCTATATATCCAAGTCGCCATTCAGAAACGCGGTTTTCGCATCAAAATGATTAACCATCATTTTTCTGCTCGCTGCAATTGAAAACAAAATTCGAAATGTTGTGTGTCTTGCGACAGGTGCAAACACTTGATCGTAGTCAACTCCATAGTTTTGACTAAAGCCTTGTTCTACCCGTCTAGCCTTATATTTCTGCATCTTCCCATCAGCACTAGTTTTTAACTTATAGATCCATCTGCAGCCGACCAAATTTTTTCCTTCAGGCAAATTTACCAGCTTCCATGTATAATTTTTAATCAGCGATACATACTCCTCCTCCATGGCGTCAATCCAATAATCCTTTTGAGTGCAGGAACTAGCTTCTTTAAAGTTGGATGGTTCGCCATTGATAACAACACTGATTTCCTACATCAGGCGTCTTGCTTAGTAGCTCAAGCGACGAGTTACTGGCAAAAACATCATTATCTAGGTTTTCGTCGGTAGTATTATCACTGTTCAGACTGGAAATAACGGTCTCCGTTGGAATAACTTCTGTGTATTCATTGTCATCTTCCGGTTGAGGATCGTCTAAATTAACGTAAATATAAGACTCTTCTCTACCCTCCTCGATAGGATCATTGCGTTGATTGAGAGCTTGCTTTGTTAGTAGGTTATGTCTCGCCGCTGTATCATCTGTCAATTTAACGTCTCGAGAAATGACAATCTTCTGTTTTATTTTTACGAAACACCTGTATGCTTTCGATTCAGAATCAAAACCCAACAAAATTGCCTCTTCCGCTTTCGAATCTAATTTCCGACGCTGCGCATCTTGAACTCGTGCATTTTGCACCAAATCGTATTAAATTTACATAAAATGGCTATCTACAGTTCCAAGCTTCAAAAGGAGTTCGACTTATTGCTTTCCACGGTAATATATTTTGTAAATAATTCGCCATTACAACCGCTTCACCCCAAAACCGATGTTCCAATCCAGCATCAAGTGGCACGGCAACGGCATGCAACGGGCCATTTCTATCAAAATACGATTTTTTCGTTCTGCAATTCCGTTCTGTTGAGGAGAATAAGGTGCCGTACGATGAATTTTCAAAGTCATTGGAAGAGGAGTATTGTGGTGGATCAAACACACAAATTGTTTGTAACACAAAATTATTTAAAAATGTGTTTGACGTTCGTTTGACAGCAAGGTAAAGTAGGCACATAGAAATATAAATTCAATATGGAAAAGCCAATGAGCTTTCCATAAATAAGGAAGAGTTGATTTTCCGTAAAACGCAGCACTTCTTATTCGCCTTTAAAGCGCCGCAAGAGGCGCTACAATAAATCTGAGCCAAAGGGGGTCATATGTCAAAATGCTTTGGTAAATGGTGTAATTGATAAACTATTTTTATTTTACAATAATTTAATACGTAAAACCTATTTTATTTGCGTTCAAATGTATATTAAAATAATATAATTTTGTTTATTTCAGATCAATTAAATTTGTTCAAAAGAAAAGGTGCGTTTGCAATGTGTGCATAATATGTCACAATAAGTACTGAACTTTGGTACACTACACAATTTTTACTTTTGCGGTTGCTCATACTCGATAAATTTCATTTTTACTAATAAAACCTTATTTTAAAATACAAATAAAGAAACAAAATCACTGAGCTATATGTGATTTTTTTTTTGACGTTTGGCCCCCTTTGGCTCAAGTTCTTGAATAATCTGCCAAATGTCAGCCACTTCGCGTTAAAAGGCGAATAGGCCGTGACCCGTGAGTGAATATGTTAAAAATATTTTAGTTAAAAATTTGGTGAAAATCAAATTAGCGTGGTGAAATATTTTTAACAGCAAAAGTAGAATTTGCTGTGTGAATTTGTTAAAATTTTGACAGTTGAAATTCATTCAAAATACATCGCATTTAATCAATAAAAAATTGCAGCGGCTTTATAAACTGTACTGGCACATAATAATATAATATCGTAAGTTGACCCAAAAATTCCGTGTGAATTATTTAAATTTTACTTCCTCGATTCCACATCAATCTCTCATCTCATATACATATAATTATCTCATCATAAATGCATGTGCGATCATAACTTTCGATTTTAAATTGGCATCGTACGTAACCTATGATCGCACATTTGATTAACTGTCATAAAATCTGAAGCTGCATATATAACAACTGTGCTTTGTCTAAAAAAATAAAAATTAATACATTTTCGAATTGTCAAAATATGTAAATATATGACACATAAAAAATATTTATTAGAGTTCCAATTAACGCGGACATGTCCGCATAACAAACAGCGGAAATTGTGAATACAAAATAATTTAACATGTAGCGGTTATTTAAATTTGTTGTAACATAAAATACGTACCTACTCGTAATTGTGATATAACTTAAATTTAATATTTGTGTAGTGTTTTATAATGGCCCATTAGCTCAGTTGGTTAGAGCGTCGTGCTAATAACGCGAAGGTCGCGAGTTCGATCCTCCCATGGGCCAAATAACTTTTTTTTCGCCAATCCATTGTAATTGACATTTTTCTTTTTAAAACAATCGCATTCCAAACCAACTAACCTACTACCATAATTCGCCAATCTGATCATGTAATCGAACAATTTTTTTTTTTTTTTAAATTACAATAGACAATACAAAACGCATGTCAAATATGGTTGACATTTTAAAAACAATACGATTATTTATGTCAACCATCTTGTTCATAACACGTTTATTTAAGTAGGCTAAGCAAAATATATTGTCACATCGGTCACGTTCTCAGTTGGGAATTTTTCATAATAATATGTCATGTTTCATTGTACGTGCGATCGACGCGACACACATTTGCGTGGTTTTTATTTTTAATAATAAATCGGAAGCTATGTAACGAAAAGCAAATTCCCGTTAAATTCGATTCTAATGAATGGTTGTGTGGGATTTTTGTCTATTTTGTTTTAACGTTTTTGTACATTTTTGATTTCAATTAAAACGTTTGTTTTACAAAACCAACCAACAAAAGCGGAAGAAAAATCGTAAAATCGTAAAATGGTAATTGGGAGAGATCATGGGAAGATCAATCAACCGATCGTATATCATATTATGTAAACAAATAAAACAACAAACGAATTCGATTTTATTTCTATAACTGTATGCAACTAAATTGATTTGAGTTGCGCATACCGAAATGTCTTTTTGTATTACAAAATGGCGGATTACCGCACATCAAACTTTCCCATCGCGATTTATTGACCATTACAATTGGTATATATATACATATATTTGTACTTTAAGATGTTGCCATATATAATTTAACACCGATGAACATCTATTAACCAACCATAATTAACATGAATTTTTTTTTTTTAATTAATTTCAGATTTACTCAACCAAAACTGTACACAAAAGCAAGTGTAACCATAAATCCCAAAACAATGATTCGATTTATGTTTTTGCTAATATATTTAGTACCTGGTAGTTGGACAAATCGACCACCGCCACCACCTCCAGCACAATCACAAAATGCAAATGCACACCAAATTATACCGCAACCAAATAGTAAAACAATTAAGTTGGTCACGAATTGTACGCGTGAAATATTTCAAATTCGCTTGGACATGGGGAAACCGTTCAGGGGTATTGTATTCGCAAAAGAGTTTAGTGAAGAGTGTAGGATGCGTGGAAATTTTACGTCAATCGTTGAAATGAGCATTCCAGCGATGGGATGTGGCGTTCGAACCGAACCAAAACCAAATGGTATGATTGAAATGAGTGTCCGGATTGTGGTCCAAATGGATGATAAGCTGAGACAGAAAGCGGATGTTGTGAAAATTGCAAAATGTATGATTACATCGGATATGATGGAAATGGAATTGTACGAGAGTGAGATGAGGGATGAAAAAAAAAATTATCGGTAAGTCGAAAATTGTATTATCACATGGAACAAATCGTGTAAATATTTTTTTTTTATATAGAAATGGTCGAATGAGTTTCGACTCAAGCACTGATTCCGAAACCACATACCAACCACCATTGTCGCCTCCACCACACGTACGTGTTTGGCTTGAACTTGGCGGAGCAGGAGGTGCTGGCGCTGTTGAAGTCGGCCAACCGACAACCCTAGGCATTCGTGCTCTGCTTCCAACAGCAATCGGTGTAAAAATTGTTGATTGTGCCGCCTTGGATGGGCTAGGCGAAGCATCACAAAAATTATTAGACGAACGAGGATGTCCGATTGATGAACAGGTAAGAACAATTTTACAAAATAATTTCTTTCTATACAACACAACAAAATAATTAAATTAAAATGTAAACAAAACAAGGCGAGAGCGAGCGCTTAAAGAACACACATCACATGTAGCTAAAATGAAAGTGATTTTGCTGTATACATGTGAGGTATACACATAGTTCAACGCCCTTTTTCATTGTTGTTGCAATTGCGCGAACACACATACGGATGAAGAATATTGTAAGAATTGTAAGAAGAGAAATTTTTTGTCTTTAACACTTGTAAGACATTGATGGTGTACGCGAATTTTGTTTAAGCATTTTATTTTATTGATAGCGCGCGGTCATTTATGTTCGGTTTGGGAAATTTACAATTTGGTTTTTTAATGTTTTCTATGTTTAATATATTGACTTTAAGTGAAATTCAATTTGAACGTCTCAGACGTTTATCTGTGTAAATATTATTGATGACTTTCGTTTACGTGTATCTATACATATACCAGTTTTACTTTCTTTTGAAGGTAAATTCAGATCTTATAAATTTGTATTGTAATATGCGTGGTTTGCAATAAATTTATGTCAGTTTTGTGGACTCTCACTTAATTTATTTGTTCTAAAGGAAATTGAAAGTTTTGATTTTGGGCGGTTGATGAAATAACTTGTGAGTGGATTTTAATGAAATGAATGAAATTTGATGACTTAAAGAGCTGATCTAAATCGTTAAACCAGCAGATCATCCATATCATCGATTACGCTAAAAATTAAAGGGTTTTGTTCTACTCCTCAAAACCAAAATACTTATCTAACTACTTCCTTAACAAACGATGCAGCTCCGTCCGACTTAAGAGGTTATCCCAGATGTATAAACACATTACTTAATAATTCGTTCATCCTGATTTTATTGCTGAACAAATTTTGTACTAGACTTGCAGTATTAATATGTTCCACATATTATGTTCCATAACCAAGATTATGTTCCACACGTATTGTGACCTAAACCTGTCCTAATTGAATTGAGTGCTAAGGATGTTTCCGAAACCGATACTTATTTTGTGGAATCTGACTTATTCAATGTAATTTATTATGAAATAAGTTAGGTTCCACAAAATAAGTATCGGTTTCGGAAAGGGCATAAAAAACGCGGGTGATATATAGGCCGTTTTTCAAACGATACTTATTTTGTGGAACTCAACTTATTCAATGTAATTTCTTATGCAATAAGTTAGGTTCCACAAAATAAGTATCAAATAAGTATCGTTTGGAAAACAGACCTAGAATAAATTTTCCAAGAAAATAATTAGATTCCACAAATTACATTATACGTACAGGCAATAGATAGAGTATTAACTGAGAAACATTTTATTACTTCAGCCTATTGTTATGCTTCCAGTTCAGTGAGTAGTTCATGAGAACACTGTTGGGTCTTAAAGTATCATTTTTCGGGTTCCACTTTAAAATCAGAAAGATTTGGAATAACGACCGCTGAAAAATGTAGAATTTGATTAAATAAAATAAAAGCCACAAAAACAATTTTGTTTTAAATCTAAGGTATTGTAGTGTAGATTCAACTACAATTTCACTATAAATGTGGGCCGTTACATTTGTAAGGCTCTAACTAACAACATTTTTCGAATGTGCTTGAAATTTGAAAGACAATCATGTCATCCCATTACTATGTTGGTCGATGTAGCGTTCGAAGAGACCGCAAATGCGAATTTTACCCGTCATACAATTAATTTAATCGGCGTGAACAGGGTTTATCCAAAGCCTTAACTGTGAACAACCATTTGATGTAATGCCCATAGATCCGGTGGTTAGGTTGTTTGAATCGTTCTTTTAGTATCTTTCTGGCCGCTTCGTAATTTGGTTCTGTGAATTCTAATACCCTTGACAGACTGCGATTTATTAAATTCGATTTAGTTAAGCTCGTATTATATTACGGTTCGAACACTTAAACTATCATTGTTTTCATAATATTTGTCAAACTAATACACTCCCATTAATTCTATTTGGTTACTAAACTGAAAATAAAGCGTAAATACCGTAAATCTAACTACGGCTAATGCTAATCTCGAAAATTCACCAAATCAGATTTATTAAACGATTAAACCATAGTCTGTCTAGGGATTAACGCTTCTTTAAGCGGGCTTCAAATACTGGAATTTTGCAATTTCACTCAACGCAGGACTTAAATGGACCAATGAATGCAACACTCGATGAACTCTGACCATTTCATAATGTCACTGAAAACGTGGTTAACGCAATTTCCGCCAGATTTGTGCTTAACCCGGTTGTTTGAATGGCTTGTTCGATCTTAGGCGTGTGCTTAAATGATAATAATTTGCTGCTGCAACTGGTTTCTCAGCATCTGTAACTAGTTGATTTCCGTGGTTTACATTTTGGTTCTTCCAATTTGAGGCGCACTTATAACACAATCATACTTGAGCTAGTGGGAAGAACATAGTTGAGTCATGGGAAGTACACGAATATGTTCCATAACTGCCCTTAAAACACGATTTATGTTCCAGAACACCATACGATTGTTCTTATTTCTGTATAAGAAACTGCATTTTCCTAAGCAAAACCGGGTACACCTGTAATATGTTCCACATAATATGTTCCAAAAATAAATGTCTCGCATATGTGATAATATTTCCCAAACCTGTAGTAATTGTGTTCCATAATACATTCAAATCTAAATCATTTGGGTGAAGGTATTATACATATGAAATAGAGCATAGATCGAGATGTAAATTTAGGAATCAATAATCATAGCTTGTCTATTTGATTGGACTTTATCTAGCCAAGAATGACACACTTTTCGATTATCCTGACTTGTTTGAAGACATAGATGGTTATTTTCCATGGGCTATTCACAATTGTTGACCTAGAGCCAAAAAGTAACTCCAAAGCAATTGGTTCCTAAGTATGTATCAAACAAAAGGTACATATATTAGTGCTTAGAAGAGTTCCATTAATTGTTTCCCGTGGTAAGAGATATTCCTTGGTATCATCTGAAACTTATCAATATCAAGAGAGCTATTATCACGCATGAGTTTTTACAGATCTAGGCTGTTTTCCAAACGAGACTTATTTGAATACTTATTTGTGGAACCTAACTTATTACATAAGAAATTACATTGAATAAGTTAGGTTCCACAAATAAGTATTTGTTTAGAAAACAGCCTAACAGAAAATATTCGATATTTTTTGAGAATCTCGAAATTTGAAATTATCTGGTTTTTCAACGTGAGATTTGAAAATTATTAAAGATTTTTTTAGAAGGTTTCGATGATTTTTCACTCATTCCAAATTATTTGAGACTAGATTTGTAACCTATATTAGCTATTTTTAGGTAGTATCGGAAGGAAATATCTAATTTTATTAATTTTTAGCCCATTACTAAGCCAAATTTAATTTTGAAATTTATTTTATAAAAACGAATTGAGAGAAGAGGAATTGATCAACATTATCTTTTCTGCTTTTATCTTCCCTAGAGAGTTATAGATCCGATACACGAGGATTATATAGTTCCAACGTAGCCTTTCTCAAGCAAACCACACACTAGTATTTAGATCCTTTCAAGACACCTCTTAAGTAAAATTGTAGTCCACATTACATATGTAAGGCTGTTTTCCAAACAAGACTTAGTTGGATACTTATTTGTGGAATCTAATTTATTCCATAGGAAATTACATTGAATAAGTTAGGTTCCACAAATAAGTATTCGTTTGGAAAACACCCTAAGTGCGCATTGTGCTCTATTTTTCGCTATAAAACCATAATTGACTTTCGAGGCCAAATCAACTATATATGATTCAAGGTCACTCGACTCAGAAGCCATATTCTTTGTCGCTGCAATTACTTTGTTTATAGTTACTATGTAAGTAGGCATCTCGCTCGACGGTCGGCTCAAGAATGTTTCTGAGCTATACGAGTCTATTCACATTAGCTTAATAATCCGTTCATAACATGTTCTTAGATTACGTTCCACAAATAAAAAATAAATCAAAGAATCTTTAGTATTAACATATTGTTTCTTACAAATAATAAATACATATAACAAAATATACGTTCCACATATTATGTTCCACAAACAAGATTGTATTTGTCCAAACCTGTCGAAATTTTATTCCAAAATTTCTTCAATATCAACAGTTTCTAGGCCTAACACAAGGTATATATTTTAGAGCTCCAAAGTGTCCAATTGTTCCCTCTAGCACGAGAGATGCTTCTTGATATCATTCAGTCCAATGTTAGATTTTTCTACGGTCCTGCCTGATAATTTGCCACAGGCGTCTTAATTTTATTATTGTTCGAGATTATTTGAAGCGTGAGTTTATTTAATTATTTGAGATTATAGTTTAGCGAATATTTTAGATTTTCGAGGATTTTGATATATTCCAGAATGTATGTGAAATTTTCCCATTTTTTTAACTTTCTTGAATTTTTAATCGATTTTTTGCATTCTGAGATGTTACAAATTTCCGCATTCCTCATTTAAGTTCAAAACTAGTATCTCTAACAGTATACTCATAAAATAATGATTTCACAGACCAACATGTCTGCAGGCAAAGTCGTGATTTTATTATCGATGATGAAGTTTGCTTTTTCCACTATTTCCATGTCACTATTCAATATAATAAAGACAATGAAATATTTTAATCACCTACACCTTGATTTGACTTTTGAACAGCTTACGAGTATATCAGTTTTTTGATAGACGGAATCCAGTTCTGCACAAATTCTCTATCTCCTTACCGGTATACAACAATATTTTCTTCATCGGAACTTGATTACTACTTTTCTATTATGCAAAAGTTTACCTAATCTTAATTTATCGAGAATATCTTGATTCATTCGAATTGGGCAGTTATTTTTTACAAACCTGAATGGGTAAATTGGAAGATAATTAAATTTCATTACGATGTTACGCAGCTCACCTAAAATATTTCAACCCTGCGCACTTAATCGAAGCCTATAAGTGATCCGATAGTTTTCGCCCCTGTGATCTCGTTCCTTTAAAAAACTGAAAGTTATTTTAATGACAACAGGCAGGCTCAATTTCTGTCGAATTTCATTTCAACAAAAATAAATTTCGCAACATTTTCACATTCACCTAAGCTGACCTTTGTCAGACGTTGCTCATCGCTATTAATTGAAAACCTTCCAATCTCATTAAAAGTAAAAATTAACAAAACAAAAAAAAAACATTAAACCAAACAACTATTTCGCAATTGTCTGTCGGAAATTGAAAGAGCGTATAATTCAAATGTTTTTCACTGTCATTAACATTTCCGTGAAAACAACCATCAAAGTCTAAGATAACAACAACCGATAAACTTGTAGACAAAACATAAGATGCGAGATATGTATGTATGTATATAGGTAGAAGAAAATTCCCAAGCTGACGAGCAGCATCCCAAACAAAACATACATAAAAAACACGATATGTACGACAACAACAAAACAATGAAAACACTTTCTTTCTTTTAATGATTAAAATTAATTAAATATCTTAATTAAGAAAATGTATAGACGAATGGTTGTTAGAGGAAGATAGATATAGTGAAATATGGGTCTGAGAGGTTTAAAAATATTCACTTAAAACCACATATAATTAAATGTCTACAATGACTCATGTGCTTGACTTAAATGTCTATAGGAAGTAAACAGGACTGTCTGCCTATATGAATTATGTGAAATTTAATTTTCTCATATCTCTATAATTCGAGTAAAACATGAGGTTGCGATCAAAACTGTACTTATCAATCTGCTCGACTAAACCAATAATTTTCTACAATCGATTATTTCTCATCGCGGATGATGGTGAATTATAAATTCAATTAAATCTTCTCGTTTTAATTCGATCTTCTTATACTTATTCGACTTATTCTTACTGTATTTATTTATCTTATATATTCTGTTTATATACATACATATACTCGTACCTGGGTATTAAATAAATTTCAAATCCATTTGCTATCAATCACAAAGCGTAAGCGGAATTGAAATTGTATACACATTTACACAAAATTTAGGTACGACGATGAGGTTATAAGAGATGCAGAAGACGCGGGAAAATTTAATTTCACATAATTACTGTGGAATTTTATGTATGTGTATTGATGTAGCTAGGTATACATGGATACATATAAATTGGTATAATGGATTGGTATTAAATGGGGTTTGTGGGAAATTATTTGAAGAGGCGACATTTAGTCTCAAACTGATTATTTTTTCTTTGCTCGAATGAGGGACATTACTTGTATTTATTTGGAGCAAGTTGGGATCGGAGAAATCAAATAATTTCAATTCAATCAATAATTTATTTTTAAATCATTCTCGGTGACAGAATATGAGTAGAATCCTTGCTTTATAATCCGAGGGTTTCGATTCCCGGTAATGACAAGAAAAAATGTCATGATTAGGTGTTGTGTTATGTGTGTGTGTGGGTGTTTTTTTTAAGGATCTGGGGGAAAAATTCATTTACGAACCCCTGAATGAGCAACCAGGGAGTGTGGGACTCCTCAATTTGAATACCCACTAAAATACCCCAGACCCTCGCCACTATATCCCTTGTCCTCCTAGTACCACCGTCAAATATTTCATTAGTAGAGGGATTTAGCTTACGCTGTTACTCCTGTATGTTTCTATAGTTCGACTCGAGCACTCGTAGGCACTTCATTACAGTGACGGCGAAGTCTCTAATCGCGCTCCAATTACCTTCCGACCCCAGCAATTATCAGCGTTTACTTGCACTCGCAGCTTTTCAAACATTTCATGCCTCGGATTTTCTAATCTGGGACAATTAAAAAATACGTGCTCAACGTCTTCAGCCAGCCCAACACAATAAGGGCATTCCGAGCTGTTTTCAATTTTAAATTTGCACAAATACGCTCGAAAGCATCCGTGGCCTGTAAGGAACTGGTTGAGATAAAAGTAGTCCTCCCCGTGACTACGGTTCATTCACATCGTTAAAATTTCTATTGAGTCCGAGTTCGCGACAATATTCTGCGGAAAAATTTTCAGCAGGATTGCATGCGATTTAAAAATATTTTATTCGGAAGGGGAAATTTGTTTACGAAATAGACTACATAGATTGGTTGCCTGCTGAAAATTTTTCAGCAGAATATTTCTCTGGGCGTACAGCCTTTGCCTCTCTATAGCTAACAGGTCAATAGGCGGCATGACAGCGATGACAAAAACAGTATCTTCATAGAGCCCGTACGAAATGCACTGATGACTCTTAAGCGCATCTTCTATATACCGCGTTTATACTTCTCCTATAGCTCGGTACAGTGAGCCCATCAGCTCACCCTGGTGCTCCATACAGCATGATGGAAGCAATTATGTTCGACAGGAGTTTCTTGCTCTTGTAGGTTGGACCACCTACAAGAGCAAGACCCTGGAGAGCATGAAAACAGCCTTTGCTGCCTTGTTACTGACAAATTCTATGTGATCCTTGAATAAAAGTCTGGCATCCAACATCAACCTCAGATATCTGATAGCAGACGTCGACAGAACTTCATGACCGATAATTTTGAGATATACTGTCTCCTTAGCTTCCCTGCTTGTGATAAGAATCGCTTCCGTTTTATGTTGTGCCAGCGTCAAACCAACAGCTGACATCCAGTTATGTACATACATTCTCAAGTACCTCCGACCATAACAGTTGAATTTCTTCTATAATCTTGGCAACAACGACTATCGTAATGTCATCAGCGCACAAACAAAAGAAAATTTTAAATCTAACTCATCTTTACGCGTAGGTATAGTGAAAATAATATCTCAGCGAAACTCATTTTTTCATCGTTGTGCGCAGCCAACAGTGAAGTAGTTAAAATAAATTAAAAATTCAGAGAAGGGTCGGCTGAATAATAGTTTTAAAAACAAAAAAAATTAGAAATAAAGATATGTGAAATTTGATTCCATTTCATGATGCAATTTATATTGGAAAATATTAAAAATTCTCATTATTTTATAGGTAAATACTAAAATAACATGTGAAATTAAAAAATATAAAAAATATTAACAACACCACTGGATATGTAACGTTATACCCATTTAAGGTACGAACTAGGCATATTTACAAAGAAATGTCATTTTTCATGTTAAAGCAAAACAATAAAAAAACTCGATTTTAAATTTCAATTTATTCGAGGCAGCCTAATGACATTAAAATTACCTTAAATGTTATCAAAAGTTATAGTTCTAGTGTGTTATCTAAATTAAAATTATAATAATTATTGTGAATAAATTTGAGGAAAAACATAATTCAAAATAGACAAATTCTAACCTCAAAATGTAAACAAATTAGCCTAAATACATCGCTGTGTTTACGCCATTTGTTTTGATGCGCGAGAGCTGTCAGAATTTCGCTGAGATATTATTTTCACTATACAATATTTTGTATGAAAGGATATTTCTTGTAGAAGATGGAAATTTAACTATAAAAAATAAAATGTTAGTACCTTTTTACCATACAATGTTTATTATATTTTGATGGTAATAAAAAACATGGCTGACTGGTTCGCACAATTCTGCAGAGTATTTCCCCCTGGGCTACCAAGTATTCAGACGCGATCGTTATTCGGAGAGTGAATCGCTAGCGAGAGATGGTGGACTTCTGTTAGCGGTCTCGAAGGATATACTTGCCGATATTATTGCCCTGGAGAGTAACGGGCTGGAAATTTTAGCTGTTAAACTTGCTTTCAAGGGTAAGCTGGTGTTGATAGTAATTGTTTATATTCCATGTGTGACCTCAGCTTATATTTACGGAGAGTTGTCTGCGTGTTTCTCAAATCAACTTGCAGTTCTAGCTGCTGAATTCGATTTTTTGATGATTTTGGGTGATTCTAACCTGCCGAAAATAAAATGGCTTAATCTCAGGCCTCTTGATGGATTCTATCTGTTCTCTTGGACTAAGACAGATTAACAACATTGAGAACCAGAGCAGCAATATCCTTGATCTAGTGTTCATACCAGTGGAATTACATGGCACAATACCATTGCTTGTGATGATCTAGGCAGTTCTTCGAGTATTTTTCATACATCACTACATATTCCAATTAATTTTTGAGAATTGGGTTAATGTTAACGTTAATTTTAATTCTAGTGAGTATTTAAACTTTCAAAAGGAAGACTATCATGCTTTAAATGAGTTTCTGGACAATATTAATTGGGTCGATATAAGACAGGTAGTTTGGACGCTTAAATTGATCAATTTTATAAAATAACGAACTTGGCAATTGAACAATGTATTCTTCGGTCGCCTGTAGTTTTGTCAGCACGTGAGCCATGGTTTAACCGTCGCCTCTCAGGCTTAAAAAATCAGAAATCTAAAGCTCATAAAAGGTATAAATTGAATCCATCCGTCATAAATTATGAGATATTTAGTGCTCTTAGAGCTCAATTTAAAGTTTTAAATCGTTTCTTGTATAATTCATATATTGTTGAGATTGAATCGAATATTAGTAGAGGTATTCCCTCGCAAATGTCTCTCAATTCTGCGACTGTTAGTGATCGACATAGAATCTCTGACATAATTGCAGAATTTTTTGAAAATCTGTATGTCTCATCTTCGAATGATGATTTTGGCTTTGATTTTAGTAATAATTCTAACATTCAAATTCAGTTTGCCACCAATGACGTTCTGCAGGCATTATTGAATGTTAATGTGAGTATGAGTAGTGGCCCGGACAAAATTCATCCTACTATGTTAAAAGAGTGTGCTTATGGTTTATTTCAACCGCTGACGTACCTCTTCAATTTAAGTTTGGCCAATGGGGTATTTCCTTCAATTTGGAAATCCAGTTTCATTAAGCCAATTTTCAAGAGTGGACGGAGATCGTAAAAAGGACCGTATCTTTTTCTTAATTAAAAATTCCATTTCTGAAAATCACCATGGGTTTTACCCGGGACGATCAACTGTGAATAATCTTGTTTTGTTCACAAATTTTTTGATTTTAGCATTAGAAGGTATAGTAACAGTGTTGAAGTAGTGTTTACTGATTTTAGTAAGAGATATAAGTCTGGTGTACCACAAGGTAGCCATCTATGACCTCTTTTATTCATTACATTCATAGACGATTTGAAGCGGTGCTTCAAACATTGTGAGTTTTTGATTTATGCTGATGATGTAAAAGTATTTTGCAACATTAAAAATGAGGGCGACCTGTTAAATCTACAACAGGAATTTATATTTTCTGTGAATGGTGTACAAGCTTTGCCTAAACTCTTCTAAATGTAAAATTATGAATTTTTGAAGAAGACGAAATGGCTGTGATAATATTTTATTTTTAAATGGAGTTATGATTGATCGGGTCCATTGCTTTATAGATTTAGGTGTCTTATTTTCTCGAAATTTATCGTTGATAAACCATATTGAAATATGTATCAGCAAGGCTAATTCAATGTTAGGGTTTTTATTCCGTTTCTCAAAAGATTTGCAAGATCGGTGTACTCTAAAAGTTTTTTTTGTGTCATTGGTTCGTTCTCATTTGGAATATGCCTCAATTGTCTGGAATCCGTACTATGACAATTCCTCTAGCCGTGTATAATCAATTCAGAAGCGTTTTCTGATGTTTACCTTAAAGTGACTCCATCGGGAAGCAAACGCTCTTAGGTATGTGCTACCGCCATATTTAGGCGGTTGCCTGTTACTGAATATTGAACCATTGTCCATCCGCATAGGCAAGTTTCATGCGCACTTTTCGTGCGCGACGTTATAATGGACCGAATTGATAGTTCAATTTTTTTTTTTTTTGCTTAGAATAAAATGTCCCCATCCTCGGACATAACATCGTATTGGAACAACCCTCACGAGTTGCAAGTTTGCAACACAATACTAAAGAAAATAAGCAAAATCATTTTGTTTTCTTACTTGCTGTTTTGGTTATCCTTTGTTCAAATTTAAAAATTAAAAATATTACGAATGGAGCCGACGAAGAATACATAAATTAAAAATCATTTATTTATGTTGCTTTTTGTTTTTTTTTATTTGCGAGAAATTTTTTTGTACGTGTATGTATTTGGTTTTAGCGATAGAGACAAAAACATGAATTCCCCATGTTAGAAGAATGGGAAAAATTACTCAAGGCGAGTGTAGGTAAGTACCAAAAATTTGAACCGATTTCACCCGCTTCGCTTATTTTTGATACTTACCATGACAAAAACGCATGAGAAAATACACTAATACAATACAAATTTTTGACGGCACACAATAGCAAAATGTATATTATACGCCGTGTATATACACAAAATTCTCAATCCTCATTTTGCGACCAAAATCGACCTACTGATATACAATGGTACTGTTGGCTATAATAAATAAATAAATTAGAGTGCAGAGTTGTTTTAAATAATTATTGAAGCGTTATAATTATACTGACATACATATTACAACTCATCTTAATTTGTGAAATTTAACTTTTGTAGGACAAAACATGTTGTAAAAACCTCTTTACGCAAAGATAATAATTCATATTTGGGCTACTTGATGGCTGAAGATAGAATGAAATTGGCATTAAAAATTATGTATCATTGGCTAGATTGTTTAGCTTGAGAATTCCCGCATTCCACCCTCTTTTTTTAAATACTCCGTGTAATATATGTAGATTTAGGTCTGATATTTTGTGAAATGCCAAAAGTATTTTGAAATTGATATACATTTGGATTCGTTAAGGAATCCTCTTTAATAATACTGATTCTAGATTACAGAACACTTTTATTATTTTTCAAACATTTTCGCACACTCAAATACACCAGTTATGTAAAATACTATTATCAAGATATTGTGACATAATTTCTACTTCAATTTTATATAATAACAATCGTGCTTGTGCATACAGCAATAATTTTTTTTTATAATATTCCCTCTTTGTAATTTTATACTTTAATCGTTGACGACTAGTCATAAAATGAAAATAATCATAAAATTACATGAACTTGACATTGTAATTAATTTTCTTGTGTCACAATTCAGAAACGATGTATTTATGTATTTCTCACATCTGTACAAAGAAACTAATCTCTAAAACAGTCACATATATCGATATATTCACACTTGAATGCCTCTAAGCTATATATTATGTGTAAGAACTGGAGAATGATTGAATGGAAGATAAATCAATTTTTGCAATTTATTTGCCAATATTTTAATATTTATGACAGTAATCAGTGGTAAAGTGTCGTTTTATGTAAGAAATTGGATACAAAACACTTAACTTCCCATGTTGTCTAGTGGTTAGGATACCCGGCTCTCACCCGGGAGGCCCGGGTTCGATTCCCGGCATGGGAAAATATATTTTTGAATCTGTTTGGCATGTTTCAAAATTGTTTTAATATTTAAGGTATGTGGATAAATTATATTTTATCGCTGAATAACGACCAACTGATATGATAAACACGGTTTTGTAACAAAATTAAACATTTTTATATAAAAGTATTATGACGAAATATAAGGCCTCGATAGCGCAGTAGGTAGCGCGTAAGTCTCATAATCTTAAGGTCGTGAGTTCGATCCTCACTCGGGGCATATATTTTTTTTTATATTTTGTTTTGTATTGTTTTAATTTTCTTTTCATTAATATTCTATTAACCCAAATAGTTTTTGTTCACCGACATAACAATATTCCGATTAACCCAATAACATCAAAAAATATTTCCGAACCATAGTATTATGTATTGGTTGCCGCACACAATGAATGACTCGATAAAAATTTTTGTATTCATTTTCAAAACCACTCAACCAATTTAAAGATCATTAACTGTGTGTGATTGTGCGGTTCCCATAGATATCGTTGTTGTATTATTATTATAATCTCTCATCAAAATCGTTTTGGATAATAATCTTGCATCATTTAGCATTTTTATTTATATATTTAGAGGTTGGTACATACAAGACCGTTACCTTTTTCCAGTTTTGTTCTTCTGTAAGATGATAACACAAACCTCAATAAATTGGTGTGCGCGCGCATACACGTTCTTAAACACAAGAGAATCACTCAATTAGAGTTGACATCAAATTAATTTGTACGCACTGACACAATAAGAATTTTTTTGTTGTGGTACTTCACAAACAAACAAAAAAATAAAAAATTGTTTAAAACTTGAGACATACGAAAAGATAAAAATAAGACATATGTAAGAAAACACCTACATAACAGTATACGGCCGCGAAGATAAAAATTATTTTTGTGTCAAAATTTTAATTTTGCTAAATAAATAAAATTACGCGAATATTTTATGTATGCATAGTATGTGTGTGTATGGGTATGCGCACGCGAAAGATAAAAACTTGATGTATGTCAGTGTGTTATAAGAATAAAAAATGCAAAAATATTATGAGGGAGAGAACATTAAAATGATTGCGTATGCCGTATGTGAATAAATTGAAGAATATTAATTTACTTTCTATAAGAATAACGGACGGCGGGCGTCCTAATTCATGTAATACAACATTTTTTGATTGGTACGTAATTAAAGCCGCAAAAAAATTATGTGTCAGATGTGGGGTTCGAACCCACGCTCCCAATTGGGAACCAGAGCTTAAATCTGGCGCCTTAGACCGCTCGGCCAATCTGACTTGTATGTTTGATGGTCTTATTGGATTTTAATTTGTATGTTGCATCGTCATTTTAAAATTTTTTCAAGCTTGTGATGCGAGAGGATTTGCCAAACTTGACGAAAATAAAAATAAAAGACGTCGAAACTACTTCGAGGATGGTAAAGAATCACAAAAGTGTAGTGATTAAGAGAATAGATGCGGAAAAAAAAAGTTTTAATGGAGTGTCACCTTTTCGTATTGAGTAAGGTTTGTCAATGATAACACCGCACATAAAAGAAACCCAGCGATTACGAAGTGGAGACCTTCTGGTACTTACTGACAAAGTTAAGGGATACCATAAATGGATTAGAGCAGTGAAATTAGCCAAGATGGAAATCCAAGTGGGAGCACATACATTTTTAAATTTAAGCAAAGGCATCATCTACAGCAATGATTTTAATGCATGTAAATGAAGAAGAAATAACCATGGAATTAGAGAGCCAGAAGGTGATCAAGGTGGAGTGCATTAAACGTAAAATAAATCGGCATAACAACAAAGACAACAATAATAACAGAAATAATGAGAAAATCAATAACCTTACAAGCAATAGTATAGTAACACACAAAATAATATTAATTCAAATAAATAAACAAATGAACCAAATAAAACTAAGAATGCAGGAACAACAAATAAAAAATTACCCAGCAGTTCAGCGACTGCGTCTAACACCATAAAAGCAACAACAACAGATGAAAACAGAACAGCAGAATTTGTTAGGCAGGAACAAATATTCATTTTTGAACCTGAGCGAGTTAAGAATCCCGATGGATGGAGATTGAGAAATAATGAAACGAATGTAAAATCCAATGAATGCTTGAGATTTGGTCGGGTAAATATCTAAAACATGTATGCCAAAAGCGACATACTGTTGAATTATATGGCCGACGATTGTATAAATATTATACGTTTTAAGTGAGACATAGGAGCTTGAGACTATAGGAATCTGGATAGAAATTTGTTGATTGTAAGTGTATTATATGTATAGCTCCAATTAAAACTGTGAGTGATAGAGATAAAGGCATGAAGGATTTTAAGAAATTATTTGATTGGGTGCATGGAAAAAGTGGCATGATTCTGGGAGGTGATATGAATGCACATTCGTGTGTTTGGGGGTATGAAAGGAATGATGAGTAATACTGAACGATGGGCGGCCAATAAGAATGGCGTATGTTGGGCCACAGCCAGTGCGATAGAAATCACTTTAGTGTCTAGCGGACTGGCGGCCCAAGCCACTTGTAATAATTTTATGATCAATTCGTGTTTAGGTGGTGTAAATGTTGATACCGAGATAAATGTCTTACTGAATAGTAAGAAATGGGTTAAACGTCTGAATGAGATTCTCTTAACAAATGAAGTATATGATGCAAACCAACTTGAGTGTGAAATAGAGAGAGTGAATGAAATTTGCAGTTTTGAAATAAGAGCAAATGAAACTAAAGTAAACAATTGGGGAATAATGAGATTCAGTAATGGTACGAGAGGAAACAGATAGCTTTGCGTAAACTAAACAGGTGTATTTGTCGTGAATGTAGGCGAAATTGTGAATGGGTAAATAGAAAATTGAAAAATGTTGTCCTTAGAGTAAAAAGGAGAAGTTAACGGAGCTATGTGTCAGAAATGACACACTTATAATTATGTATTGTACAATTTGAATGGGATGAGTTAACGATGGTTTTAGGAACGGCAAAATCTACAACCCCAGGAATAAATAGGTGAGTTATAAAATTATTGGACTATTGAGCATTGAAGCAAAGAAAACTTTACTTCGAATTCTCAATGGGGGTATGGATGAGTTTTCAGATACCGGAAAGATGCAAGGAATGCAGAGTGGTTCCAATTTCCAAAAGGGATCGCGACACAAATCTGGCAATAAACTAAAGAGGAATATGTATGTTGAATGTTTTTATTAAAATGGTGAATGGGATGCTGAAAGGCTGGTTTGAAAAGTTTATGAATGAAAATAGTTTATTGCCAGAGACCACTTTTGGTTTCCGACGTGTAATCACTCTGCAAACGAATGTGTGGAAAATTTGTGTGGAAGTACGAAAGGAAAAAAGTTTGTTGTAGCAGTATTTCTGGATATTGAAAGAGCGTATGATTATGTGGTTTCAGGGAAACTATATCAGGTTATTTTGGAAAATTTGTAAATTGGTGTCTGAGTTTATGAGTGAGCGAAAGTTTGTTTTGTGTGGAAGGGGTTATCGATTGAGAAGAGCGGTGAACATTGAGCAAAATTTCTCTGGCTCTCTTCAATCTGTATACGAGCTCGATAGATGGGTATAATTCTCCCCCCTAATCGGCAAGGGCAAAAATAATGGCGAGGCCTTAAATCGAGCTCAGGAATGTGTGCTTCAGGTAATACAATGTTTGAATGATTTAAATTTGCGTAAGTAATTCGAGAAAATATAATGGTATGGCATTTAGAACGAAACGAAGAATTGATGTGCGAATAGATGATGAGATAATTAAGTATTCAAGATTAACTAGGTATTTGGGAATCTGGATCGGCAATCGTTTGAGTTTTAAAGTGCACATGGAAAAATTAGCCGATAATTGTAAGAGTAAATTAAATGTGATCAAAAGGGTGAGTAAACGGAAAATGGGGGGCTCACCCTGGTGTGACTGATATGCTTCGAAAGGCGCTAGTGTCTCCAAAATTGCGTATGGGATGAGTTTGTATGGTGAGGGATCTAAATGGAGGAAAATATTGGAAAACTGAAATTTATTTTTGAAACTTTAGGCAATTGTCCAGTTATTTTCATTCATAACTAAAAATCGATAAAAATGCAGTTAACTAGTTTCTCAAAAAAACCACAGAATTCTCACTTATAATTTTATTTTTATTTAGTTAATCTTATGTATATGTATTTTCCAAAATTAAACCAGTGGGTTCAAAAGTTCCTCCCGAAAATCTTGCTGTGTATTTGAATTTTGAAGGCGTAACAAAACCAATGATGAATGATTTATCGGTTAAGAGAGAATTCCGAAGAATGCAAATGAATTATTTTGCACATGTGGAAGTATATACAGATGCTAGTGTTAATGAGGATCGACTGGGTGTGGGAATTTACATTCCAGCACTAATGACTAACTAACTAATGATGAAAACATTTAAGACCTAAAAACTAGTTTGGAGAATAACGACAACATCAAAATAAAAAAAATAATTTAAATAAAAAGCAAAAGGAAGGAGGAAATCGGACGAAAACTATCTCTGTACATCGTACAACACCATTCAGAAACGAAAATGTCGAGTGTTTTGAACGTCAAGGCACTCAACTATCAGCGGGTCTCTTGGAAACCGTTAAAAAAACAAAACGACATAATACAATGTAGAAAATGTCAACGATTCGGGCACGTAGCGTCGAATTGTAATTTATTGTACCGTTGTGTCAAATGTTCCAGCCAATGCAATCCGGGAGAGTGCACTATAAAAGAGAAAATAGAACAGGACTGAATCTATTGTACTAACTGCCAGAAAACGGGTCATCCAGCTTCCTATAAAGGTTGCCCGGTATACCAGAGAATGCTGGAGAAACGAAGAAAGAAGATTAAAGAGAAACAATCTAAACCATCCAGGACATTCGATGTTTACCACGATCTGAACTATTTGGAGGTCGAAGAACGAAAACCACATAACGAAACTGGAAATTGATGAGAGCGAAGCCAGAAATATAAATATTGACTGGAACAACATTCCCAAATCCAACGCTAAGAAATATAGCAGCTTCAACGCACAACAAAATTTGGATATAATCGGGCACTATATAGAGAAGCAAACCACGCCAATGATAGCATCAGATAGAACAACGCCCGCGGCAATCATCGAAGATTAAGCAAATGCACTTAAAGAGGAGCATCAACGAGAGATAAACAATAATGTTACCAAAACAATGTTCAACGACGCCAATCGTGCAAATAAAATCAAAACAAATTTATTGCCATCATCATCGTCGGATAATTCGTATTTTATCACCATAAACGAATTGAAACATATCCTGGAGTGCTGCAACACAAAAAAATCATATGGATAGACAAAATTCCAAATATAGTGCTCAAGCATAAGATATGGCAAAGACTTTTGAATCTGTATGGTTAGACGGTATAATGTTCAAACTCCAAAAATTAAAATTCAGCGAAGACATCATCAAAATCCTCATTGATATGTTATACATACACCAGACGATTCATATAACCACCAAGGGAACTGAAACATCCAAGAGCGTATTCCAATTGCATAATGGCTTACAGCAAGGAACAATAAATGCTCCTGTACTATTCAATATTTTATACAGCGGATCTTATCTCGAACGAGCAACTGAACTCACCGAAAGTGCAAACGACTTAGTGGTACGTACATAGCGCCGCATCAAGAATCAATCAAATACAAGAGAATATTCAAACGCAGCAACCAATTTCATCACCGCATTTTTGAAAAACCGGCGAATTCAAATCAATGCCAGCAAATGTGAAACGATTCTGTTCAGGAAGCCATAATGAGTCTCGGAACCTTCTCATGCAATAAAGCCGCATTATTGCATTGGCTGTGTAATATGTAGCACCGTCTTGTTGAAATAACATATCGTCCACATCCATATCATTCAGTTCGGCACACGTACGGCAGCAATGTTTTGCGGATGAACGGCCGGCCCGTACGAACATGCACTGATGATTTCACCAACTCATTTTATTGGAATTTGGTGATGCCGATTGATTTGATTGTTTTCCACGGTTTACGTATTTTGTTCAGATTCCTCGGGGTATTGCAAACAATCTGATGATCGATTAGATCGAATTTTCAGCTGGTCGATATGTTTTTGGATGATCTTCTCAGAATCAATTTTAACTTTGTAAGACAGAGGCCCGGTTGGTCGTTCGACGGAAGAAGTATAATCCTGAGGAGGGGGGGGGGGGGGGGTGCTTATTTGGGAATTCGATTCGATCGCACTCGAGTCTTCGATTATTGGATTCTTATTTGAATTGAATCAGATTCGTTCGTTTCTTATTTAAATCAAATAGGAATCTTATAAATCGAAGAGTCGAACACGTTCGAATCGAATTCCCAAATAGTTCCACCAGATCGTTGGTTTCAAATTCTCGAGTGTTGGTTTCATCAAGACGATTTTATTGTGTTGACGTTTTTAATAAGCAATTCGGAATTTAAATCCCGCTAGTATTTTTTTTAGGAAATCTTTGTATGCTCTTATCATTAGTTTGGCCTTCCCATTTGATGACGGATGGAATGGTGCTGATAATACTGTACATGATCGACCCATTATCAGAAACGATTATGTCCGGTAGCCCATGAATAGCAAGCAGCGCCTAGAGTGATTTAATCGCATATAATGATGATGCCGTTCTGATAGGAGTAACCTGTAACCACTTTGACAACGAATCGGCTATATACAGTTGAATATGTATCCGAGATCATGGAACTGCTGTTGGCTCCCACGGATGAGCTATCTCTAGGCATCGACTTCTTGACAAGCAGTGCACGCAGCTTAACCAAATATTCGATGTCTTTGTCAATATTCGGCCACCAGACGTAACTCGAAGCAGGAACTTTTACTCATACTATTCCAGGGTGTCCAGAATACAATGCATCTAAAATGATTGTTTGGCCAGCTGGATGAATGATAATTCCATTGCCCACAACAGGTAGCCTTTAAGAGTGAAAGTCTCATGCCTATGAAGATAGAAAGGTTAACATTTTTTTGTCGTTTACTAACATTTCTGGAAATCCTTTTAACGCCCAGTTGAGCGCACGGCAGTAGTCGAAATCTTTGAATTATGTCACGGTAGGTACATGATTATCGGGAACAACCCAATCAAAGGACGATGATCGGTGATGATCGTAAACCATCCCCGATATACATAAGTACATATGTATGGATTTTTTTAACCCCGCATCGACGATGGCTAAAGCTTCTCGGTCTATCGGTGCGTAGTTCCTTTCCACTTTTGAAATTACCCTTGAGTAGAAAGCGATTGTTCGTTCACTATACCATCATCCAAAAGATGAGATAATACCATCCCTATTCCGAATGGAGAATGGGTGTAAGGCTGGAGTGATAGGAATTTCTACAAATTGCCGAAAGACTTTAGATGTTTTAAATCCCACTTCCACTTCTGTTTTTTATCAAGCAAGCAATAGAGATATTCAGCGACGTTTACTTTGTTTGGTTAAGAATGCATGATACAAATTTAGCAACCCAAGAAATGTTTCAAGTTGTTGCTAATTTGTTGGTTCTAGTGCGTCTTTTATGGCTGTTATTTTGTAATCAGAGATTAGATGTCATCTTAAAATATTTTCGATTAGCCCTTCTCAAATTTCTGAAAGCTCCCTTCGTAGTGACTATGATGAATCATCAAGGAACCTTTGAAAATTTATAGTCGAATACGAATCCGAATTTTAAATTTTACAATTTTGAATCCGGAAATTTCAAAGCTCTGCTTCGCTTTGTTGAATTCAAGAATTTTGACTTCGGGAATTTATAATTTTAAGATTTTCTCTGCTTTATTTCGAACTTAGAAGTTTTATTGGGGAAAATTTATCAGAATCCGAGAAAATTGGTTTAATTCGATAATTTAAAATTTCGAGCCCATCGAATTCAGGAATTTTGACTTTAAAAATTTATAGACTTAAGCAGTTTTATTTAATCTGAATCCGAATTTTAGAATTTTTAATTTCGAGCCCGAAAATTCCGAGGCTATTCTTGGTAGTTGCTGGTAAGATTGTGCCATGTCAAGTTGAACGATGTTAGAAGACAATTAATCGTTGAAATTCGGTGAGTACGTGATTTCAAAGCGTTGTTCAATGTGGATACATATCGTCGGTTTGCGAGAATAGTGACACATCTCAAAATATTATATTTTTGAGGAAATCGATTTGAATTTCTTTTTTTAGTGTAAAATAGTTGAATTCATCAAATTCAACGACACATCTATTGAGAACTATGGGTAGTTTAGAAGTGACACTATGCCAGATAAAAAATTGTTACATTTAAAAGATTTTTTTCCTATTATCTCAAAAATGACCATTTTTGAGATGTGTCACTATTCTCGCAAACCGACGATGTCAATGAATATTTCCATCAAGCTTTAGAACTGGAACTACTGAAGTGGTTGTCTGAATATTTAACAGATTCCACGATACCTTGTCGAGTTCAGCTTCGATTTTGGTTTTGATCGCGAGGGGTACTAGTCGCGGAGCACATCGAGCTGGTTAACTGACTGATCGAGTTGCAAAGAGATTCGGTTTCCTTTATAACAACCCAATTCTTCGGAGAATAGATGCTTGAATTTATTGATAACAGCATCTACAGATGATTATTACTGTATATTGTGTACGCCTTGCAAGCTGATCCCTAGTGATGAAAAACAATTGAGGAGGTTGTCGATTGTTGTTATTGTAACGAATAGCAACACTTATAACACCAGCGATTGGATTAGCCATTTGGCTGGATAACCACCGGTTTTGAGTTCGGCCAAATGTGATTGAATTTATCGTTGGAGGTAATTGTTAAATTCTTTTACCACAGCCATTACAATACCGAGCCGGTTGAAATTGATTATAGTTTGATGTTTTTTTTTCGTCGAAATCAACGGGCGAGAAATGGTCGGTTAATGTTTTGCTTAGCTCTTTTAATTTTATTTCACTCACCGATTTTGGTGCTACCAATGAACTCAAAAGGCCAAAAGAGCAGGTCCGCAGAAAGACAAGAACATTGCACGTATCTTCACAGTAATATCATCTGTCATCACCCGTATCGTACGAGTAATATGTGACACAATTACTATCATTATATGATGGTTTTTAAAGCGTCGAATAAACGTTCGAATTAACACGCGGTTTTGTTTTGAGAACAATGAATTTTGATACCGATGAATGCAAAAACGTTGCTTCGAAGCGGGCTGAGATTTTCCGAATTTCGTGGCCAACAAAATATTTTATTGCTTCTTACAGCTAAACAGCTGCGCTTAGAAACCAATATTTAGCAGTGTAAATGAGCAAAAGCGGTACGTTGGTTCGACTGCTTTTCAGTTTTACATACTTTAGCTCATAATTGAATTATGCGGTAAAGGCAAGATTTATTGCATAGGTCATAAACCTATGTCAAACACATAATTGTGTGGTATTCGTATGTTTTGTACATCCGTCAAGTTCGATGAGAATTCTGCAAATCATTCTTATGTCGTTCAATTTATTCCGAAAGCATTTTCTTAATCATTTTTAATGTGCTATGTAGCCAAGCGCTTTACCGATATATTTATAACAAAAACTAATCTGTTTAACTATTTTCAAAACTGTTACTTTAAATTTCGCCCCAAAACTAATTCCAAACAATAGAGAGACACCCATTTTAGCAAGCTGTACAATTTAATGTGCGAAAATCACTCAACTGTTGTTTCTTATCCCGTAGGCTGTAAATAAAACCTAATCTCACATAGAAAAAATTCTCTCGCGCAAGAGGACTATAAAATGTAAAGTACAAACACACATACATATATGTATATACATAGTAAATCGATTTAAAAGTTGTAAAACAATTTTGCTTTGGCATAGAACCCGGAAATGTAGCTTTGCAAGAAAATTGTTAAGACGCATAAAATTAACAATTAAGATTAAATAATGACATTTTATTGGATGATGATAAACACGAAAATATAATTTTCATTTTGGAATTTTCATTCTTCCGAGAACAGAACAAACGATCATTGCGTGCTAACTGATCGTAAAAAAAAAATTTGCTTTCAACAACTTTAGCATTTGATCGCGCCAAAGTAAATAAACATAATTTGTAGTGCATTGGGTGGTGTAGATCATAAAATAAAAAATTCATTCATTGGTATGTGGGTTGTTGTTGTAAATTGTAATCTGTCTAATCTCTCGCGAAATATTTATTTTATGATTCTGATTTTTATTTTTTTTTGTACTCTACAATTCATTATATTCCCGTCTAATTATGATAAATGAATCAGGAAGTGTTTGAATTGCCTTCGTTTTTTTAAGTGATTATGAGTGTGCTCACATGATGCTTGATTGTATTTTATGTATTTTGCATATTTAATATGAAGTTTTGTTGTTGCAGTTTTGTTGCAACGGAGGTGGTTATGAATTACTGTAACGTTATATTAGATGTAATGTAAAGTGGAAATTTTTAATTAAATACTAATGAATGATCATAATACAAATCAAGAAAATGAGATCGCGTGATCGTTTATTTTTTAAGCGTGCGATGAATGTCACTAATATGTATATCGATCAACATAGGACCAGCGTTTGTAATCAAATATTTTTTTATTGAGAGAGAGCCGTTCCTGACCTTATAAGAGAGGAAGATCTAAAATACCTATTTCAAGAGGCAGTTACCCCGCCATTCGACGGCGAAACTCTACATAGTTGATGATCCGCCGAATTGCTTAATGCTTTAACTGTAGCAAGACAGGGGATGTGTCACAGACCAGATCTACAACGGGGCACCCACGGATAGTCCAAGTGTTATGCTAAATTATTCTGCATTGCGAAAGCGGATGATATTTCGTAAATAAAAACCAAGAAGATCTGTTCAAGGCTTCCAGAAAAGTAGACTTCGTAACCCGTTCTCAGTTGAGATATTACCTATGTATGTCGAAAACGTGTAGGTACATACGCTATAGAAATACAAGAGTTGTTAAAAGGAACCAGTGACCAGATTACGAAGCAACCTGATAACTAAGAAAAATGACTCTAAAGTTCGCAGGAGGCAGGGATGCGTGAGAAAATACCCCAGGGTCACCATCTAATTGTTTATCTGGGGACGGACTATTTCGGCGTATGGGTAGCAGTATATCCGATAATCAATTAAGAAGCTACCAGGCTGGTCGGTACCTATGCATTCTCCTTTTTATGAAAGCATATTCAATTTAAAAAACACTCAAACAATATTTCACTCAAAAGATAATTTCATTCAAAACAAAATTTCACTCAGACCAAAATTTCACTCAAAACAAAATTTCAACCTAATATTTTTTGGTTTGATATCTTGTAGAGATATTGCACTCAACACTATAACACAGTATGTTTATTTAAATATGATCAGAGCTTTATAAGCTGTTACACTCAACGTTTCATATGCGAATGCGATTTAAAATATTCAGAATGTACTGTCCTCTGCAAAATGAGCAATGTGATTTAGAGTGACAGATACTCAACCGATACTTAGGATATATGTAACTTTCTGGAGTTATATTATCAACTAATCGACTTGCATTTTTCTGTTCCAAGCCATTATATGAGAGTTTAATTCAAGTCAAAAGAATTAAGTTTTCAAATTAATCGAGTGGCTCAAAAGACTGATTCATCTCATTTTGTGTTAAACTTTGATTTTTATGTTTTTACGATTATGGAAATTAACCTCACTCAATTTTGCATATGATTAATTTTATTCGAATCGACATCACCAATTTTGGTAATAATAGATACAGTTAAGCTTACCGAAAAGAACAATTTTGAATGATTAATCATTTTCCAAATAGCATCTAAATGTCTCCTTCTTCCTTAGAAAAGCGAATCGTTCCTTCAAAATTTAGGGCAGACTTATCTATGGTTTCCATCTTGTTGATTTACTATAAACTCAAACTGTTAAAAATAATTTGTCATATGTGGGGTTTGAACTCTTGCTTTCAATCGGGAAGTATAACATAAATCTGGCGCCTTAACCCAAAAACACAGGTGACCGCAAAACTTTAGAAACATTTGTATTTGTTTTTGTAAAGCATAACTTTTTATTTTATCGGATTTTGAATTGCGACCACATGATTTCCTTTATTTAATCCTTAATGAGAATTTTCACTTAGATAACCTTTGGTAGGTTTTTCTCACTTGATTTTCGTTTTTAACAGATGTTGCCGGTTTCGTTTGTTTTTCTTTTCTATCTTTTCGAAAACTAACCTCACATTAGCACTTGGTTATATTATTGCTTTGTACGGGGTCACCAATTTAGTTTCTTAATATTAAATATTAGGTTCAGATGTGGGGTTCGAACCAATGCTCCCAATTGGGAACCAGAGTGAAATTGATTTTTTCTTAAAGTTTTAAAGGTGAAATACACGAAAACTTTTCGAAAACTAACTTTAATCTATTTTGCATTAATTATTGAATATATGGATCACGTCGGGGTCACCAAGTTAGTTACTGACGATTAAATTAAATGTGTAATGCATCAAATTGCATTTCTTTGGATATTGAATTGCGACCAATCGTATTCGTTTTTTAAACCTTAACGAGACTTTTGGCTGAGATAACCCCAACTGCTGGAGGTATATCTTTTGTAAAAGTATTGGGTCACCAAATTAGTTACTGCCGATCATTAAATATCTGGATATAAGATTTATACTTTCTGGAATCATATTCTTTTCAGCGATTACTATTTTATGTCGAAATGAGTCTTTTTATTATTTTGGCCAAAAAATATTTTTACAAGTAGACTTATCTTTAGTTTACATCTTTAATCATTTTCCTCAGAGAAATTCATTTTTTGTTTTTGTTAGTCAATTTATTGCTAGCTGAAACTAGACCAAAATAATTTGTCAGATGTGGGGTTCGAACCCACGCTCCCAATTGGGAACCAGAGCTTAAATCTGGCGCCTTAGACCGCTCGGCCAATCTGACTTGATTATACAAGCATATCTGTCACATTTGCTTTTAATCGTGAAATTGATTTTCTCTTAATCTTAAACGTGAAATACACGAAAACTTTTCGCGAACAAACTTTATTTTGCAAGTAGTTATTTTTTGATTTGCATTTCGCAACTTAATTAATGAATATTTGTAAGAATCATGTAGGGGTCACCAAGTTAGTTAATGACAGCTAAATGTAATATCTGAATATAATATCTTTGGGTATTGAACTGTTCGTGTTCGTGTTTTTAATGTTTAATGAGAATTTTGATTGAGATGACTTTAACTAGTTGGTTTTATTTTCTACCTTTTCAAAAACTAACCTCATTTTATTTTGCACGTGGTTATTTTAGTGTGTTGTGGGGTCACCAAATTAGTTACTGCCAAACATTAAATAGCTGGATATTTTCCTGCATATTCGTATTATTTTAAGTCAAAATGAGTTTTTTTTAATATAAAATTATTTCGATTTACCACTTAGCGGGAGATTTATCTTTGGGTTTCATCTTTAATCATTTTTCCGCAGAGAAAAGAGTTTTTTTTGTGTTTATTAAACTAGGCAAAAATAATTTGTCAGATGTGGGGTTCGAACCCACGCTCCCAATTGGGAACCAGAGCTTAAATCTGGCGCCTTAGACCGCTCGGCCAATCTGACTTGGTTGTACATGCAAATCTGTCACATTTGCTCTTAATCATGAAATTGGTTTTCTCTTAGTCTTAAAGGTAAAATACACGAAAACTTTTCGCAAACAAACTTTATTTTGCACGCAGTTATTTTTTGATTTACATTTCTCAACTTAATTAATGAATATATGTATGAATCACGTAGGGGTCACTAAGTTAGGTAATGACAATTAAATGTAATATCTGAATATAATTTCTGTGGATATTGAATTGTTCGCGTTCGTGTTGTTAATCCTAAATGAAACTTTTGACTGAGATAACCTTATTGTAAAGCATCACATTAGCTAAACAAATTTTACTATATTTATGTAGAACTTTGTCAAATTTGTTTTTTGCATGGGGTCACCAAATTAATTACTAGCAAACATTTAATTTCAAAAAACATGAGTAAACTCATACTGTGCAAAAACATTTTTGACGATTAACTTTTTTCTAGCACACTCTGGATTCAAACTCTTCTCAAAACGATTCATTCATAGAGTTTTTGTGGTAATTACCGCCGATGAAACTAGCTGAAACTAGACAAAAATAATTTGTAGGCTTTCTATTTATTAACCAAAAAATATTGTAATACACTTAGCGGGAGACTTATCTTTTGTTTTTATCTAACATTCTTTTCCCATAAACAAAAACATCTTCAAATCGTATTGAGGTTAGTAAATATTGACCATTGATTTGCAATATACATACTCATCTTCTTTTACCATATATTTTAACGTATATGACCTTATGTAGATCTATAATTTGATAAGTTAAAAAAAAAACTGTTTTCTATTCTTCTATATACAAAAGCAAGCTGAAAATGAATGGGATCAACAAATTTAGCCGTGAATTTTAATTTTTGTTGGAATAAGACTTTCAATCTTCCTCATTTGCATACATATAAATATAGCATAATGTATAACGAAAACTGAATTGCAAAATTCACTTGTTGTTAACAATATAACATGAATACAAGAATTTCATAAGAGATCGCATCAATTAATTAATCGGCAATTGTTGCAATTAAAAAAATCCTTCAACGATGTACATAAATGATTTCATAACGTTGGGGCCAATAATTATAGGTTCATCATAATTTGAGTATAATGTGTGCCAAATAATTTACATACGAAATTTTATTGACTGATATAGGCTTCCTATATATTATGTGTGTATACACAACATTAACTCAAAGAAAACTTTCACCATGCTCATCGCTTTATTGAAATCGCACACAATCAATCATCACATGTTGTTTATATATCGCTTACAAATTGATCGCGGTTTTGTGTTTAGTTAAATCATAAATCAAATTAAATAATTTTTTATTTTATTATTCCAATTGAATTGGTTTGAATAAGAAGTAGTACGCTTCAGGGTATGCCTATATATCATTCAATTATATTCTTATTCTTTTTTTCTATATATTTCTATCTAGGTGATGCCCGCATTGATGACAAAAATACGTCCGATCGAAATGGGTAAATCAAAATATCACGATGATGATATTGTTGAAAAATTATTTTCAGCAACTTTTCCCGCCTTTAAATTTCCCGATCGTGAACGATTGCATGTTAGTTGCGGGGTACAATTGTGCCATGGAAAGTGTCCTAAAGTAAGTGCATGCATGTAAAAAATTACTCGTTTGTAACTAAAATGCAAACTTTCATTTAATAATCTATCCATGATGATTAATGTAATTTAAGGTAATTTGTTTGTTTTGTTTCGTTCCAACAGGTTGATTGTCTGAGTAATGATGCATTCATATTGCTAAGTGAAAATCATTTGGCACGAATTGAAGTATTTAATTCGTTGTTAGTGACAGCACCGCAGATTGATTTGGATCGGGTACAACAAGTGGACCGAAGGACGCAATATAATGGAAATGGTAAGAAATGTTAGGTGCACCCGAAATGTTAGCTAAATGATATACATTCATTTTAGATAACATTAGGTTATTGAATTTACGCTAAAGTATAAAATCAAATAACATAACTCATTACATACATGCCTCCGTGGCGCAATTGGTTAGCGCGTTCGGCTGTTAACCGAAAGGTTGGTGGTTCGAGTCCACCCGGGGGCGCTTCGTTTTTTGTTACTCAACAATAATTTTTGTTTTTATTTTGTTTTCTAGTTGATGAACTACAAAGTGGCGCTCGCCGAATGCGGTCTGAAGGTACCCTATGTATGTCAATGTCTAATTTGGCACTAGCTTTCTGTATTCTGGGTTTTATATTCCTGCTGGCGGTTATTGTCGCAATATGCTGCATGCTAAAGGCTCGAGCACGTGACCGTCTGTACGCGCAGTACAATCACAGTATATTCTCGTCGACTAGCTCTGCATCACATTCACCACCGCAGTCACGTTTTGGCAGTAAACTCCTTATACCGTACACAGGTGCTACATTACCATATGGTCGAGTATATTAAATACCGGTTAAGCTTCAGAAACCTTTTTCAACTTAAGACTGAATATATTTTAAACACATGGTGCTCAAAAATTGGTGAATTACTTGAGGGGGAAAATATTTAACACAACAAGTAGTAACACAAACACACATTGGTGGCGGTTAGATGAAATACTCATACGCAATAAATTAACGAAGAAAGTTCGATCATCACATGTTTGATCATTTTCTTTGTTTAATTTTCGGGATTTTAGTTTAATTTTTTATACATATACACACACTAATTATAGAATAATTAATTATTTATTATAAAAGTATATCTTTGTGATAAAAAATCGTATCTAAATAAAAAAAGTTTATGAAACACAGCCCGAGCTTTTTTATTGATTTTAGTACAAAAATTAGAAGTGTACTAAATCTGCAATACCATTCTTTAATTCTCGTACTCACCGCCATAGACAAATACGTCGCCACCAATTTGGTAATCATAAGACATTTGTCAGCTGACTTGGTACAATTTTTTCTTTCGATTCGTAAATTTTATTGTATCGTGAGAGAAAATTATTCTTTATTTGTGAAGAAAAAAAATAAAAAGTGAATAATGTCTGGAAAAGATCGTTTGGCTATTTTCCCGTCTCGTGGGTATGTATATCGTGAAATATTGTGTCTCAAAAATGTGTAACAAAAAAAAATTTGTTTTGTAATCTCGTTCACGACAACCAGTGCTCAGATGTTGATGAAAGCCCGTTTGGCTGGAGCAACCAAGGGCCATGGACTACTCAAAAAGAAGGCAGACGCCTTACAAATGAGATTTCGTATGATTTTAGGAAAAATTATCGAAGTTCGTATATTTAGTCACAAGATACTTTTTTATGTTAACCCCGTGCCATCATCTAATTTATTTTTTTTTTTTTTTTGCGCATATAGACTAAAACTTTGATGGGCGAAGTGATGAAGGAGGCTGCTTTTTCGTTGGCCGAAGCAAAATTCGCAACCGGAGATTTTAATCAAGTTGTTTTACAAAATGTAACCAAAGCACAAATAAAAGTACGCACCAAGAAAGATAATGTGGCTGGTGTTACCCTGCCAGTGTTCGAATCGTATCAAGATGGTACAGATACGTATGAATTTACGGGTTTGGCTCGTGGTGGACAGCAGTTACAAAAATTGAAGAAAAATTATCAAGCGGCTGTTAAATTACTCGTTGAATTGGCATCCCTTCAAACGGCTTTCGTAACACTCGATGAAGTCATCAAAATAACAAATCGTCGTGTTAATGCTATCGAACATGTTATTATTCCACGTATTGATCGTACTTTAGCCTATATTATATCCGAACTCGATGAATTGGAACGTGAAGAATTTTATCGTTTGAAAAAAATCCAGGATAAAAAACGTATCATCAGGCAAAAAGCTGAGGCAAAGAAAGCGGAATTGTTGGCGCAGGGAATCGATGTTCGTAACCAGACTAATATCTTAGACGAAGGCGATGATGATTTACTTTTCTAAATCACTATGTAAAAAGACAAAAAAGTTGAAAAAAAAACAACATAATACCCCTTTAAGTTATACTACAATTTATACATCCTGCTTCCAACAAAGTTTGTTAAGGGCATACGAGATTAAAACGCGTGTTACGGCGAGTCACATTTCGAAAATTTTGCAGTATTTTTTTATGTTTTCGGGTTTCTAATTGCAACTTAATATAAAAATCAAACAAATTTTAATAATTCCATTTGGACCATTTAAAATGGTTTTCGTTTAGAGATAATATAATTGTGTATATGTTATGTATAAAAAAAACAATAAATATAAATAAATCAATATTATAGTTAAATAAAACGCGTGTAATTACCAGAAACAAGTTTCGCTTCGAAAATTATACAATAAGTTCAAAGAGAATTCCAAATGCGGTCAATCGATGCAAATACAGGTAAGCGTTGCTATGCGTTTCCGGAAATATTGGCGAAAAGGGCCACATAGACAATCAACTTGAAGGTACATATATTAAAATGTGATATTAAATCACGTAGAAAGTTGAACTTAACATCAATGTGCTTTGTACGCTGCATTGCTTTTTACTGAGATGAGATCATAATCGCACCTTGATTGTCTTCGTGCAATATTATTGGTTCTTCGGGAGGTTCTCCAATTTCAACCAATAACCCACGCAGCCACATAATCTCACATGTAGCCAAGCACAGTGAGGCATATTCAGCTTCGGTGAACGACAAAGACACAAGTCTGCTTACGTGTCATCCAAGTCACAGTTGCGCCATATACTTTCATCACATTACCAGAAACCGATTTTCTATCATTGATATCACCGGTCCAATCAGCGCCCGCATATCCAGTTAACACGACCGAATTCTCATCGTTCCGATATTGCAGTCTCAGATGCAGATCAATTATTGCTTCTCTGATGTATCGTAGTATTCTTTTCGCTACCTTCCAATGCTCTTCAGTTGGACATGATTAAAATTGACTGAAGTAATTCATTGCCGCTGGTCTGGACGAGTCGTACAAGCTACGTACATCAAGCGCATCCGATTAATTCGCGGTACGGTTTAGTCGTCAGTTCAGCTTCAGCCTTCCTTTCTAATTTCAGTTGGCATTCCATTGGAGTCAAACTCGGTTTACAATCGGCCATTCCAAAACGTTGCAATACATCCTCTAGATAGCCGCGTTGGTTAATTCTCAAAATTTCCAGCGAATGAATGATATCGTATCTGTCAAATCGTGACATTCGCTCAACGTTAAACAAGGAAACACTCGAACTGAATAAGCAAATTATGAAAAAAATTTGAGATGATACAAGTATTTATTACAGTTCCGACTCAATCGTCACAAAGGATCGAAAGACTTCCACGCCCCCAATGCACGTCAGTCAAATTGCAGTAGAACAAGCAGGGCCTGAAATGAAGGACTGTAATTGGGGTAGGAACAGAATGGTCTCCATAGCAAAAAATGGGTTCGAGGCTGTAGATTCAGTAATGGCCTTGCAAGCAATTGACTGAAGACTATTAAGTTTAGCTATTGTGGGTTTTAGGTTCAAGTATAGGCCACCAAACCACAGAAGCATAAGATAGCGCAGGTAGGCCGAGTGATTTATAGATGAAAGTCAGCATTTTGGGGAGGTCAAATCCCAAGATTTACCAAATGCCCTTCTACAAAGTACTGCTTTCAGGCAAGCTTACTCTCCAAGATAACACTAAGACGTTTAAGTTTAACGCAGTCTGAATTAGTAATCACCTCACCAAAAAGAGAGAATACCGACAATTCTCCAAAAATTCTGTTGTGAAGACAACCAAATTAGTTTTAGACGAGTGGTCATGCAAATTCCCCTTACGGCACAACGTGTTCCGTTAAACCAGATGCAATAGATAAAATCAGGTCATAAGCATAGCTTTGAGCGATAATGCCAGAATTCTGTAATTTGTGAATAACCAAAGGTACAATAGATACAATAAAACATTTTGCGTAATGCCTTTAACAACTTTGACGAATATTGAGATGCCAACTGCAAGATATTAACCGACAATGCTTCAATCCTTGTAACAAGTTGATGTAGACAAGTTTTACAAAATCTGTTCACTCTGAAAGAATGCTGCATGTTACTGAGTGAGGTTGTTTCGGACAGCGAAAGTTTTCCGCAGCCGAAATTTCCCAGGCCCAAAAAAAAAAACAAAGCACTATTGGCAGCCCATGGTGGTTTGGCGTCTATTGGAGGGGGGGACCAGATTAATCTACCAGCTCCGTAACCTTCCAGTAGGCGCAAGTGTACGTACTGTCTCCTCGCGGCAACCACTGGACCACTGGTAACTGGAACCATTAGGCGGAATGTGGCCATTTGGGACAGGCTAAAGTACGGCGCTAAAGGAGAAAACCTTGACAAAAAATCCTAATCTAAGGTGGAACAGCATATGCCGAAGCATGAATGGCTGATAGGTTAATCAGTTCATATATGCGGACTCTGGATACCATGCACCCTCCAGTTTTATTTAGCCTTCCTGTAGTATTTAGCCTACCGCTTTTCTAGCAGAAGTAAATGATATAGTATACATCTAGGATGGAGAGCAATGAGACCAGATAGTATGTATCTCGTATCGGCCGGCAGTATTATCAGGTTCATTAAAAGCCTGAATATTGACTGGACGGATAATTAAGTAGGGCTTGGAGCATAAAATACCTTTTAGGTCGCAGTGCGAGGTGGCTAAACGCCCACATGACCCTACAATACTAATTTTAATTCTAATTGGCAGCCCATAATTGAGTTGGAAACCGTAGTAGCTGAAACTAGGCATACGGTTTTGTCTTTTTATTTAGTTTTGCGCCGGAAAATTTTGGCTGCGGCCTAGCCTCGGCTACTGCTAGAAGCAGCCGAAAATGTCAATGCACAAATCATAGAGTATAAGGAGAAAGGTTGGCTGAAGAAGTTATCGGTTGAAGAAGGACAAACAAAAGGGAAAAGAACGTGGTACTTGCCCATTTTTGCGGTAACAAACTCTAACAAGTCGGGCAGGACGAGACTCATGTGGGATGCTGCGGCAACAGTCAACGGAATCTTACTAAACTCAAATCTGTTGACGGGTCCTGATCGGCAAACCTCGTAGCCGTGTTATTTAAATTTCGTGAACATAGGTTTACCATTAGCTGCGACATACGGAAAATATTTCACGAGATTGGGATCAAGTGGGACCACCAAGACGCTCAGCAATGGATGGTCCTGCGTATCGAGATGATGTTGTTTGATCCACTTGGGCTGATCGGATTCTTTATTGTGTAAAACAATTTAATCCTGAAAGAGATCGGGTGAATCGGAGTAGATTGGGATGAGCATATTAGGCCGGATCAGATGAGGAAGTGGTATAACTTGTTAGACGTTTTGTTATTTATCGAAAAGATTCGCTTGCCAAGATGCTATTTCTCCCACTCTGAACACGCAGCAGTCGTGTACGTAGTTAGACAAAGAGATTAGGTACAGGAGGTATATGGCGTTCGTCACCTCGAAAACGAAGATTGCGCCCAATAAAATTATCTCAATTCTACGGATGGAGTTGCAGGCGGTGATCCTTGGAGCCCGACTCGCCAATTCCGTAAGAAACAACACGCTATAACTATCAACAAGAGTACTTATTGGTCCGACAGTCGCAACGTATTATGTTGGATTGGTTCACCACGGTCATTTAATCCTGGAGAAGACAAACTGCCACTACTGGAAATAGGTTACGACAGCCACCAATATTGCGGAAGAAGCCACCAAGTTGAAGCTGACAGAAGCTGACCAGCCGATATTGCATACCTGAGAGATGGTACGAGGTGCCATCTGCGTGCCTATCTTCAAAGACCACGTTGTGAATGGTATAAGGATCGAGATGACAAGCCAAAATCAGACCATGAAGAGCAGGAAGTGCGATATTTGCATATCGGCATCACACAGAAATCAGATGAGCTAACACCCGACGGCTTCGAGCGGTTTTCGAACCGTAAGAAATTAATCAGAATGGAAGTCTGGATGCTGCGGTTCTTCAACCATAAAAAACAGTTGAGCATAATATCGCCGAACGAATTAGCTGATGTTTTAAGCGTACAAGCTTTCCATAACAAGGTAAAAGCGCTGAAAGAAGGTCATAAACTGCAGTCTGCAGAGCAACAGCAAATTGCGAAAGTTCTGTCCATTTTTTGATTTCCAATATATCATCAGGATGAGGAGTAGGCTGCAGAATGCAGAGACAAAAGTGTCCATTATTCTGCCAAGAAAGAATAAATTTACGGAACTGCTCATCGCAAGTTTCTACCACCAAATGTATCACCAAAATCGTGCTACAGTTTTAAATGAGATTAAGTAGAGATACAACATAGTCCGATTAAGAAGTTTCCTAAAAAAAAAGTGTGGACGATGTCACATAAGAGATGCGAGGCCCATGGTACCTTGAAATAGCAGATCTCACAAGGTTGCACGTTTCGGCTGGGATGCGCCCATTTACGTTTTTTGGAGTAGATTATTTTGGCCCAATCACTGTTAAACATGAGAAACGTATCGAGAAACAATTAGGTATAATTTTTACTTGTTTAACCCTGTCCACGGATGCTTTTATTCTGATCCTTCAAGTATTTATAGGAAGAAGAAGAAGAATGACAGCTGAAATATATAATTACAACGGGACGAACTTCCGAGGTGCAGAAGCACAACTGCGAAAGGTTCTGCAGAATGTTAGCAAGGAGGCATAAGACCAGTTTGCCAACATTAATTGGAAATTTAATCCACCGGCCGCACCTCATATGGGGGGAGCTTGGGACACGCTTGTCAAGTCTGTGAAGAATGCACTTAACCATACCCTGCCTAAACGAATTCCATAAGAAGACCTGCTCCGTTGCTGTCTTATTGAAATCTAGTTTATGATTAATTCGCGACCACTGACATTTATCGAAATGGAGACAGATACTCTCGAAGCACTCATTCCGAATCACTTTCTGTTAGGTTCCTCAAGCGGAACAAAATCTTTTGGTAACTTCAATGGTGAAATTTATGAGTTGCGTGCGCTGAGTGGAAACGCTAGCAAGCAACTACTCGTATATTCTGGAGCCGATGAATCTCTGATTATCTCCCGATGATCTCGCAAACAACAGACTGGTACAAGAAGACAATATCTGCAAGAAGGAGATGTCGTAGCAATGGTATCAGAAGTACTATGAAGACCTGCGTCAAAGCTAGTCGTCCTAGTAAGGGAACCAATTCTTTCTAATGATTTAAGAAAGGTAGACATCAAACTAATAGGGCGGAATATCTTGGGGGTCGGTGTAATCTGACCTACCGGCTTTCGGAATAAATACAACTATACTTCTAGAGATGGAATAAATGGTTCTCAATAAGAGAAAAACCATGCTGAATTTATGTGGAAAAATGCCATCAGAACCACCGGCCTTGTACGAAGCAAACGAGAATACACACTCCAGGAGATAAGTTCCAATCGGATACAGTAGAGTAAGTATTTAGTTCGGAGGCAGCACGATCAGATTTGATAATGATACAACAAGAAAAATGGACTGACAGAAGCAGCTCAGCTCCATTTTGGAAGACGAAGAACATCAAGACGACTAACTAGCATCGTTTTGAGCGAACGTTCTGTTAAGCCTTGCGACAACCGAAAGGCTATTAATTTCTTCACAGAAATCCAAGAAGTTCTGTGGGCGAGTTTTAATTTTTTTTGAGCCGCTAGAAAGCAAGACCGATCAGCTTCAAGAATACTACTTTTGGCCCTATTCTTCTGCCTCCTTGAATCAGCCTTCCTTAGTTGATACAATAATTACGGGCCCGAAGCCTATTGTAAAATTTCAAATTTTTGGTGCAGAAGTTGTGGGCAAATTGACACAATAATTAAGGACTCGAATTCTATTCAAGTCGGATCAAAATCTTGAAGATTTCCAATTTCTTCCCCTAAAAAAAAATTTGGGAACCAAATCAAAATCGAAGGAACGACTTTTAATTTTCAGACACCCCTTCAAGTTTGTTTATTTATTAATGAGGCAGCACTGACAACAGATTTTTTCAGAACTCATAAAATTGATTTCACAGGAAGAACTCGTGTAAGCGTTCTTCAAATGGTGTAACACTATACACAACTTCTCAAATTAAAACAAATCCCCAGTTTTATTCTTATTTGTATTATTTTGGTTTTTATATAACAACAAAACAACAACAACGAATTATATCATCCTCTATCACACATCACCACATTTGGTTTGGGGAAATTTATACACAAATGTATGTAAGTCGATATAATGTATCGATTTCGTTTCCGCCACCACCCAAAATCTTTATGACTGTTCGAAAGATTTTAAGTGATTGTGAAGTGAAACCAATCAAACATTTTAAAATTGGATTTGTTTGTGCATCTAACTAACATTTATATATTTAAGATTATATAACGGTATTTATATTGGTCCATATAAATCGATACGAGATTAATAATTTTGATTGTACAACTCGTTTATTAATAATTTTGTGTGGGGTATATGAATTCCATTCTAATAAAATAGCACCAGGGGCTATATCGAGTAAGTAAATTTATAAATGAATTTAATTTAACGATTTCCATCGACTCCGTGGCGCAACGGTAGCGCGTCTGACTCCAGATCAGAAGGTTGCGTGTTCAAATCACGTCGGGGTCAAAAATATATTTTTTTTTTGTTTTGTGGTTTTAAATTTTAGTTTAAATTGTTTCTTCGTAAACTGTTACACGAAATACACCATTTTGAATTATATACGTTTAGATTTTTATAAATAGTTTTGAGCACAATGTTACGAGTTTTGGAATCCGACCTAATCTAGGGTTTTGTACATAATTTTAAGCGTTTTATGCGGCATCTCGACCTCAAATATTTGCTTCTTCCGTTCGTCTACATAATCCTCGTACACTATTTCCTTAACTGTGGTGAATCCCACCGATTCTGCTATTTTCTGTGAATAAATCCCAGTCGCATCCGTTTTGATTAGAGAAAATCCATTGGCTCGAGCCAATTGTTCACTTTTCGCGAGTAATTTTTTTGCAATACCTTGACCGCGACACCTCGAATCCACCGATAGTATTCGCAATTCGAACAGCTTGTCGACACCGAAAAAATTAAATAAATCGAGTTGTAAATTTTGATCGTAGAGAAATTTAAAAATTTTCACAAAATTCGGATCACTGCTTAAATTTAAATTTTCTTGGGATTTTTCTAAATCGCCCGGACAGAGGATCCCGTTCAAAGCCACGCCAACAATCTGTAAATGCATAAACATGTTATATAGATAAAAGCTAATAAGATGTGATCGGACTCACTTGATTATCGGTGTCCACAGCCATTACACTTAAGCCATCTTCAAGTGTTAGACGACTATGATTTTCCAACTCACAATGTCCTTCGTTTGGGTGGCACAAATTTACCGCCTTATTCAGCGGCTCATCACAGAAAAATGTTATACGCAAGTGTTCGATGACATCGTCATACCGATCGCATGGAATCTTTGTGTAATCCATAATCTAAGTTGAGTTTCCTTAAATTAAAGTTTTGCTTTGAATAATAGTGGTACATCGTTCTTAAAGCAAACCACATGTTCTGCCCACAAACACATACACACATACAATGCGAGTACAAAAAGGAAATTTAATTTTTCACCCTTTAATTTATGTGGGGCATAACAATTCAAGAAAATTACATACAGTAAAACCTCGATATAAAGGATCCTGGGCTTTGAAAAAATCGGAATTTTGAGATGTTGAAAGTCCAAATTAAACTAGACAGATTTGTTAAAGCAACCCGCATTAAAATGAAATGGTTTCTTTTACCGGATCATTATATCGAGGTTTTGCCGTAATTACATATCTCCTTTTTATTGTAGTATGTGTATATATTCCAAAAAGAAAATTCACTTATATATTTACACATACACGAAAGAATAATTGAAATATTCATACCGTTTAACCTACACCACTTGTAAATCACTTAAAGAATAATTTTCCACCACACAAAACAACTTTATAACTTTTAATTATTTCTCAACATTAATCAATCATCAATCAAAGTAAATACAAAAAAAAAGAAAAAAATTAAATTCTGAATTCCCGATTAAAGTTGCACAGCAAAAAAGGAAAATTCAATTTTTCACTAAATTATTTCAAATCCCCCCCCTAAATGTGTACTAATCTAAATTTACCAGACAACCAACCACTTTAGTTGAGTGCCTAAATTGAACTGATAACATTATACATTTGATAGAAAAACTACATACATTTTCTATCAAAAAAAGAAAAACAAAACAAAAAAAGGAAATGGAAAAATTAAATTATCTCTTATCGTCTATGACAACAACAGCAACAACAAAATAAAATAAAAATAAAAAAAAACGCCCGTAGCGTAGATTATAATTTATACATGACACAATGTTTTGTGAAAATGTGCGCATGTATCGAACGTGTTGTCTGGTATAGTATACAGGAGTAAAATACGATATGTAGTTGTTAGTACGTTTATTGTAATTTTGAATTTTAATATGTACAACACGAGTGTGACGATGAAATGAGTATGAACGGTGGCTGCAGGATTATTAAAGATATAAGATAAATGCAACAATTGGTTGTTATTATCGTGGATTTACGTAATTTACGCGAATAATCATAAATGTTGAAGAATTAGAATTCACGAATTATAGCGTATTTTGGTTTTGATTAAGATCAATATTCATCATTAAGGTTTTGTGGAGGAACGCAGTTCTTCAACCTGGGAAAAATCGCTTTTCACAACAACTCACAATGGTAACAGCGGTAAGAGATACTTTTCTGATACTTCTCAACTATTGTTCAATGCAATAAACAATAAGCATGATCAACGGCTTTGTTGCCGCCCTTTGCTGTTCTAAAGGTACATTACTTCTAGAGCATATTCTAGAACATCTAAATGTCGTTTTCAGAAAATTATCGGAAATGGTTAATCCCCATCAAATCAGATAAATGTGTTTCCTAGGACATACGGTCACTAAACAAGGCATTCTGCCCGCTCATAGAATCCAAGTTATTCGATTAAAAATTAATAATGATTACGATTTTCAGAAGTGCCTAGAAATCTGACCCAGCACACTGATAAATCTTATTTCAGAATGCAGTTTTAATTTTAATAAACCTTAAAATTAGATTAGAAATTTGTTGTCAATGTGTTATTAACGATTGGCTTTACTTAGGTGTCTGTAACCGGGTCAATTTTTATCATTACTAACTAAACCTATCCAAATCATCTTTATGTTGTGTGTAACAGGGTGTTCGGTAAGGCCTGGTTCACCTCCGTGAAGTTTTGCTTACGTCGTTTTCGATTCATTTCTACCCCTCTCTTCAATTCACCCAAAAAAAAAGCAATCGGTCGACCAACATTTTTGCTCGATTACAAATCTCGATTTTTTGGCAGATTTTGAATAAAATTCTATCTATGTTGCTCGAGCGATTGCTTTTTCTTGACGTATCGAACAACTTGAATTAGCATAAAAAACACTCTTTGGACAACGGATTACTTTTTTTTTTTGGGTGAATCGAAAACGAAATTAAAGCTTGGTCGAACACTCTAATCAATCAATCAAGCATGTATTGCATTCTTGGAGCTTCTGATAAAAACATCAAAAATTTGTGTTTGATATTTGACTTTATCTTGCGTGCTTTTATTTTGGGTCAAATAAAATTGATAAGATAACCACTGAAGTATTTTGTAATGTTGCCAATTTAGGGTGTTGCGTGCAGTCGTTCTATTTTAATTTTGTGCCCAAAGTATTCTGTGTGTTAATATTCTTATACATATTTGATTTTGAAAAGATCAACATTTCTGATTTTTATGAATATGATAATTATGTTGATTTTTTGGTGGTTAAGATCTTTAAATATCTCCTAGAAGTAATTTACGCGAGAAGTCACGATCAGCCACAGTTTATTGAATTTAATCGATTTTTTTTAACAGTGTGAAGGATTCTGATGATTAAAAACTCGAGATTATTTACAATCAGTCAGAACATCTCTAAATTACTCGATTTTCAGTGCATCAAGTTGGCATCAGGTTGTGGTTTCCGGTTATTATGAAAGATTCTGAAGATTATTTGTATTTGTAAGTGTGTAGATATGTACATAGCTGTTACAACATTTTATAACAATTTTAAGTTACAGTGAAAGTGGTGACAAAACATGCCGAGGTTTTAATGGGACTTGTAAAAATTTATTAAAAAAAATATTAATTGAGCCTATACGCAAACGTGCACCGGATAATATTAGAAATATATCTCTCTTCGTCCCGATAGCGATTTTCAATGATTTTGTAAAGGTTTGTATCCTTCGGTATCGGACCTATATCGTTAAAAATAAACTCATTAATTTTATGTTTGTCAGAAAATGCGCGTACGATGAGGAACAATAAATTTGAATGAACATATAAGGGAATGGGACTATGATCTGCAAATCGGTAATGAAACTCGACCAATGAAACTAGTTTGGTGCGAGCAACTACCGAAAGATCTTGACCTTGACCATAAAATAAAAAAATCATTCAGTTTTCTACAGCAAGACTATTTACGTTACATGGATAAACCGTTTTGGAATCCTCATGTATTCACACAAGTGAATTTAGTGTTAGACTATCATCGGACACAGAAGCGACGACACGGAATCGAAATTTTTAATATTTTTGATCTAATCGTATTTAAGATGGCGATTGATGATAATCGGATAATGTACGAAAATTGCGAATTTCACAAACTGATCGAACGTAAACTCTGTGAAATTATAAAACCTGGAACAAAATTCAATTTACACGCATATAAGCATGCTACCGGATACTATGCTGGTCAAGAAATGGTTGACTATCTGGTGTATCACTTTCAGGAAAGGATCCGTTATATATATTGGAGTGACTATTACAGTATTCCCAAAAAAATATCAAATATCACGAATGTTCCGGCTTATTTGAATTTTGTTAGGCGTAGAAAAACTAACGATGGTCGTAATTTGCGTATAACAAAAGTTGATTCGGAGGGGAAATGTGCTGAAGTATTGTATGATTTGATGTTAAAATGTAAGGAGGGACTTGAAGTGTGGTTTCAGTTGGACGGCGAATGGATTTACAGTGGTGTTGCTGGTTTATTAAATGAAATAAACAAACCGCTAGCCAATTGTAAGATTACGATTATAACAAAAAATTCTATCGATTTTATAGAGAATTTTATAAATTGGCTAAAATTGTCATTCGGTGACCAATGCCAAAAGATTGAGTTAAACATTCAAAATTTTGAAAATATCAAACCTTACATATTGAACAACATAGGCGATCTAATCATTACTGGGGTAAAACTTGACCATAACCTCATCAACAAGTTTAAAAAAATTAAATGGCTAAAGCCTGAAAATTACAGTTTTGTCGATTGCCAAATAGTGGATGACATTAATGAGAGATTTGATTTTATTAGACACAATTCTGCAAACGGTGAAAGCATCTTTAAATTATTCGATGAATTGGACAATGTTAAGGTAATATCATCTTACTGTCGCAATCGAGCACAGTTTGTTGAATTTAATCGAAATTTTTATTTTTTTCAGTTTATTGAATTGGCGTTGGAGGAACACACGATAGGAACACTTTTTGCTTATGTGGCTTCCGTTATGGAAGAAAAAAAATTGAAAGAATTAAAATTTAAAAATTCGTTAAGACTGTCTAATAGAGGGCTTATATTATATTCCCTGAAATTCCTGCGATCTGATCCCGATTTTGGTCATATCGAGGTGGTTTCAACACCTTACGATTTTTATGATTTTCTTAATGGTCGAAGGTCTGTCGAAGGTATTCGAGAAGACTACGATTTTTATAAATAAAATCTTAATTTTAACAAAATATGAAATAGTTTTAATCGTTTTACGTTGAAGTAGAGAGGACAGCTCGACAAACAGCTTTTTGTATTCTAATTATTTTTTTTTTGACAGAATACGACTTTGAAGCATTTTGGATTTTTGAAATACATTTGTATTTATTGGGTGCACAAATATATTTCCGACCTTTTTTACTGAAATAAAAGACATTAGTTTGTGTAGAAAATGAAAGAATGTTTTATTCAAAGTATGCTCCTTCGGAAGCTATAACCTTCGCCCATCGTTCAGGCAATAAACGGATTCCCTGAAGGAAGAAGTCTGGTGGTTTCGAGGCGATCCAGTCATCGACCCATTTTTTGACGTTTTCATATGAAGTGAAATGCTGCTGTGCCAGGGCTGATTGAATCAACCGGAACAAGTGGTAATCAGAGGGAGCAATGTCTGGTGAACACGGTGGGTGGGGATAGAATTTGCCTGTTCTGCCTCTCCAAGTAATTTTTGACAGGTATAGCAACATGTGGCCTAGCGTTGTCACGTTGCAAAATAATCGTATCGTGCCTTTTGTCCCATTCCGGTCGTTTTGCAGCTAGAGCTTGCTTTAAAGCCATCAGTTGTCGTCGATAAACTTGTCCCGTAATGGTTGCAAGCTCTTTTTCAGCAGCTCATAATAGGCGACACCCTCTTCATATCGCACCAAATACAAAGCATCACCTTCGAAACATGGATATTTGCTTTTGGCGTCGACCCACACTGGTTTGCACTTTGGATTGTCGTAATGGATCCACTTTTCATCCCCAGTGAAGATCCGATGCAAAAACCCCTTCCTTTGTTGTCGTTGAAGCAACAATTCGCACATGGTTTTCCGACGTCCCATGTCCCGTTCTTTCAATTTGTGTGGCACCCAATTTCTCAGCTTCTGAACCAATCCCATTGCATGTATACGTTGCGAAACATATTGTTGGGTAACATTCAACTCTTCTGCCAATTGTTTTTCAGTCTGACAAGGGCCCACATCAAGCAATTCTTCCAATTCTGTATCTTCAAATTTTCTTGGTCTGCCTTCACGTTCTTTGTCTCTTACGTCAAAATCACCAACTTTGAATCGTTGAAACCACTCTTTGCATTTTGTATTCGATGGAGCATGTTCACCGTAAACTTCCACAAGCAAATGATTTGTTTCCGCTGCACTTTTCTTCAACAAAAAATAATGAAGTAAAACTTCTCGCAAAAGTTGTTTTTTGGCATAAAATTCGATATTTTCAATTACATGAAAATAATTGTTGTTTACGCTTTAAACAAATGTCACTAGTAATTATTCAAGCTTGACATCTAACCTCCAAAAAACATGTATTGCCCGATTGAATAATATGCAAGCAGTGATACTAACGACACCTATCTAAAAAGGTCGGAAATATATTTGTACACTCAATATATTACTTTCTTTTACGTAAGTATGTTTATGTATAGTAAATTAGTAATCATGAAAATTTTCGACCTTGAGATTATTGAAGATTTATCTGTTTTGAGATCCCCTGAGTCCGAAAAAGTGGGTTTCGAAATGATGTCTGTCTGTCAGTCTGTCCAAATTGGGAGGTCCCATTGAATTTTACTCTAAATCGGTCAACCGGAAGTGGCCACTCCCTTGGGCCAGAAAATTTGTTTTGCAAATATCTGAAAAAGTATAAGGTTTACAAACAACTACTTAGGCTGGAGTCCAATCCTCGACTTATTTTGTGGAGACTGACTTATTTCAAAGTCTACAATAAGTCACCTCGCGAGGAGACTTATTGTAGACTTTCCTGACTTATTTGGGAGAGTTTCCACATAAATGACAGCAGTATATCAAAATTATTTTCTGATTTAAATTACGTTGCTACTGTGATTTTAATAAATTTCAGAACCAATAAATCTATAAGAGGTTGTGGTATTTATAGAGCGGCAACGTTATTTTAATAATAAAATAATGATTAAACTTCACACAATTCTGTTAAATAGAATATCTAATAAAAACACACAAAGGTGTTGTTTGTTTTATTTTAATATTTATTTTGGCTCACAAAATTCCTCTCTAATGTATGGTTAATTTGAAATAAGTCTTGGTTTGAATTGGACCTCTAAATGACTTATTCCATGCCGCCATATTAAATAAGTCAAATAAGTCGATTTATTTGAAATAAGCCGCGAATTGGACCTCAGCCTTAATACAAAATATTTCCAAAAAATGAAAACAAAAAAACATTAAAAAATTATAAAAATATGAAAAAAAAACAAAAAAAATTGCAAGATATTTGCATAATGTTTCTCAAAATTCGCTGTTCGTAAAAGAAAGTCGTGTGTTGGCCGCACCTCAATTTTTTTTCATTTTGATCAATAAATGTATTTTAAAACAAAAACAACACAAATTCACAGCGAAATTCATCTACAAATAAATTTTAATTTCGCTTGATTTTTTTATACCAACATGTTTCGAACTAAAGATTATCTTCAAGGTTTCAATTTGAGCTAGTACGTAAATTTCAACAAAATACTTTGAAGCGATCTTTGTATCAAAACCGGTCATTAAATAATAAAAAAACTCAAGCGAAATTAATTGTTGTGTAATTGCTTTAAAATTTATTCTATCTCGGATTTAAATCTTTTCATGAACATCACGCAAAAGTAAACAAACAAATGATTGTCAAGGTATGTATTTATTGCAGGTCGCGCAATTATCAAGTTAGTGTGTTTGTGTCTAATCGTTAATATATTCATCGTGCTCGTTAATATTGTATTCTGCTGGCGTAAGAAAATGGCTGATTTAAGCCGGTAAGTACATTGTGTAAATAGGTAGGTTGTGGTAACATTTTATAACAATTTTGAATTACAGTACAAGTTTTACACGAAGAAAAGAGCGATATGATGGAGTGTGCAGCGATATAGTGAAACAAATGTTAAAAGTAAATAAGTTCGATTTACTAAAGAGTGGGGATTTCTCTGTATTCGTTCCGATAACTATGTATTTAGAGTTTATAACGGCTTGTCAGTGTGTGGATGGGCCAGTTGAAAATAAACCGTTTAGTATTAAATTGATAAATATTTGGCGCAAACCAAGAGGAAAAGTACATTTGGCTGAACAAGCCAGTATAAAGGAATGGGACTATGATTTACAAATCGATGCTTCAATTTACCTAATGAAATTAATTTGGTGCGACAAAATAACGGAAAAGTTTAAATTTGACAAAAGAATAAAAAAATCGTTTAGTTTTCTACAACAAAATTATTTACGTTACATGGACAAACCATTTTGGAATCCTGATGCAATCACACAAGTGAATTTGATGCTAGACTACCATCGGACACAGAAGCGACGACGCGGGATTGAAATTTTTAACATTTTTGATCTGATCGCATTTAAAATGGCGATTGATGATAATCGTTTAATGTATGAAAATTGTGAATTTCATAAATTGATCGATCGTACACTCGGTGAAATTATCCAACCAGGAACAAAATTCAATTTGAACAGTTATATGCATGCGGTTGGATATTATGCGGGTATAGAAATTGTTGATTATCTGGTGTATCACTTTCAGAAAACAATCGGCTCCATATATTGGAGTGAACTTACTGATACTCCTAACAAATTATCGAGCATCACTAATGTACCAGCTTATTTCGATCGGCATCGGCTTAATGATACATTTTTCAGCATGACAATAACAGAAATTGATTCAAATGGAAAATGTGCCGAAGTGTTGTACGATTTGCTTGTGAAAGCTAAGGAGGAACTCATATTCTCGTTTAAATTGGACAGCGAATGGATCTACAGGGGTGATGTTGTTTTATTAAACAAAATGGCCAAACCGGTAGCTGAATGTGAGATTTGGATTAGTACAAACAATTCTTTCCATTTTATAGAGAATTTTATAAATTGGCTAAAATTATCGTTCGGAGACCAATGTCAAAAGTTTCGAATGGAAATTCGAAATTTTAAAAATATTAATCCTTACATATTTAACAACTTTCATATACGACATCTAAAAATTGAAGAAGTGAAACTAGACCATAAGCTCATTAAAAAGTTTAAAAACATAAAATGGATAAAAGACAAAAATTATAGTTTTTGGAATTGCCGAATATCAGATGATATCAATGAGAGGTTCGAGTTTATTAGACAAGAATCTGCAAATGGTCAAAATATCTTTAAATTACTCGATGAATTGGAAAATGTTGAGGTTAATGTCCGCGTGTGTTGTCTCAATTGGCCTCGTCAATTTATTGAATTTAATCAAAATTTTTTCAATTTTCAGATTATTGAATTGAACTTGGATGAACACACGATCGGAACACTTTGTGCCTATGTGGCTTTCGAAATGAAAGAAAAAAATTTGAAAACGTTTCAATTTAAAAATCAAATACGTCTGACCAAATCCTTTAGATCATTTACATTACAATTCTTACGATCTGATGAACATACCGACTTTATTCAAATCGAGGCGGTTGATGTTAAAACCAATATGATTCGCGATATTTATGAAATTCTTATTGGGTTAGAGCCCAGTTATCACGATAAATTTGATTTTTATGAATAAAATGTCATTTTTCCAAATTGTTATTTAAAAGTGTTTTGTCCACGACTGTCCTATAATATACTCATTATACGTTTGTTTCATTAATTATAATGATATCCATTATTCACTGCTCTGGATCCCCTTTACGTTTTGTCTGCACCGGATTCTACAGTTCGTTGTCGCCCTTGTGAAGTTTATTTTCTTCAGTTCCTGTGTCACTAATGAGAAGATGGCTTGTCTTTGTAATTGGTCATTTGAATTCGGCGCCGCTGCTGTTTCCAATCGTCACGATACTCTTGTTAAATTATCATTACCCGGATGTAATTCGATAATACGTTCAAGAGGCCACCACAGTTTATCACAGAATACTCCGGCTCCTACCTTATCGTCTAGCTTCGAGCCGTCCGTGAAAAATTGCACTGCCTCGTTTTCCAGTATTGATCCGTTTCTCCAGGATTCCCTTGAGGGAAAGATGGTCCGGAAACCTTTATCGAAGCACAACGTTGGTGTAATATAATCCAGAGTCGCCAGTTCTTCGCCAGCGAATCTACCTATCGTCGAGTGTCCCACCTGAAGACACTTCCACTGAGAGATAGCCAAGAGTCTCGTAGCCACGTTGGCTGCCATCTGTTTACCATGAAGGTCGATTGGAATAAAGTGGAACATAACCTCTAAAGCGCGTGTAGTTGTTGTCCTAAGCGCCCCGCTTATAAGCATATAGGCCGTTCTTTGCACCTTCTCCATCACACCTCTATATGTTACCTTATCCAGAGCTGGCCACCAAACGCCCACCCCGTACATTAGCACAGGTCTTACCACGGCGGTATAGAGCCAGTATACCAGTTCCGGTTTCAAGCCCCATCTCTTACCTATAAGACAAATAGATAATAATAACAAAAACTTTTATTAGGAAGGAACTTAGTGATTATGATGAAATTCGAGAGTATTGCATGAAATCGGTTAAGAAACAATCGAGTTCCTTCCTAATTGGCCATATCTAAAAATCTTTTTTTAATCCCATTTCCGTCGTATACTCTAAATTTCATTATAATCGATTAAGAAGTAACCAAGTTCCTTAAGTGCCATTGAGTTTTTACGTATATTCGCTCCGTTTATCTACACATAGGGTTTAGTCTTAATCGGTTCTAAATAAATAAACGCTCTTTGAAACAAATCCATCACGTTCTTACTTCGCGTTGTCTTCATTAAGTCTTTTGTGACATTCCTTTGTGAAGGTTTCCCACACAACTTTCTCTAGTCTACTTCTCGTTAATATTAAGTCTGTAGTAGGCTCACCATTGTTGTTAGATATACTTAACTGGCCATTGAATACCACGTTCGTAGAAATCGAACACACCATTTCTATCTTTAATCGTGAAAGACTCTTGTATGCAGTTAATTATCAATATAGACCTCAAGAGACTACTACTCGAAGCAGCACACACAGTATAAAAAATCGTAAATACCAGAGACAGAAAAAAACGTAAATTTTTCGATATACCAACCAATTTTCTATTATGCTTTCCGGTAGTCTATCCCTCATGCCAAAAAATTGTATTGTGCACATCTAGCCCTCATCTCTACACTTAAACTTACTATCTCCTTTAAATCACAAAAAAAACTCTTAAACGACCTTTTCACTTAACGATTTGGAGGAGGGTTGGAAGCGATCCTATCCCTTTTCTTATTGTTGTCATTATGTGTATTTTATTGAGTTGCCTCGTCGCCTAAAGAAAATCGAAAATTACAAATCATTTTCTTTTTGTACATTAAGGCTGCTCAAGGACGAATCTGAAAAGGAAAAGCGATAGAAAGGCAAAATTGGAGAAATGTAAAACGAAAAAATTAATTTCAATTTTATAATTGAGTTTTCAAATATTTGTGTACATGTGTGTGTTTGCTCGGAATGTTTGAAAGAGACGTGATAAATAGAAGAAAGGCGACGAGTAATATTTATGTTAGTTCAAAAAGGAATGAGGTAAATTAGCGATATGATTCAGGACGAATTGATGCATAATTGAGATATAGGATGAAATTCTGGTACAACAATTTTTAATTAAATTTCCTCAATATTTCTACATGCATGTTTACAAAATTCCGGCAATTAAACTATGAAAAATTGAATTACGTAAGTATATGAGAAACGATATCTTGCAAATTATTAATAAATAGCCCAAAGGTGACAATAAATGAAGTTAAAATTAATTTATCTCAAAACATATGTGCTGGAAAATAGGAAAATTCAATTATAACAACACCAAATATGTATGTCTGTACATGATTTTGATGTTACATGCAAAGGAGTTGTAGATCACCGATCTGTTATTGGACAACTCTTTTTGTTTTACTACCGAAGTTAACGTCGAATTACTACTTTCGTCCCCCCCCCAAAATTAAATTGCCCTCACAACAGAAGTTTCATCAAAAATACATAATTATTTCTAATGAGCCATCCAATCGGTTCATGTTATTCTAATTCTTAAAGATAAATTAAAAATTTCTCAGGCTAAAGCTTGAGCCTCCATCTCAGTTTAGTAATATCAGTTTTCAGTAGAAGTCAAACTTTTACCAATGAGCATTTTGTGATTTAAAACAAGTAAAGGAGAGGATTCTGATTTCAGATAAAAATTTACAAAATAACTAGAAGAATTGCAACTCACAATCAGACAAGTTTAGATTTCTGCTCAGAAATCGCTTGGGATGGATTGAGAAATTCAATTTTTCATTAATTACACATGAAAAGATGATGTGATTCAGATGAAAGTTAACACAATAAAGACTGTCTAAAACTAACGAATCTCACATTTACGTTTACAGATATCGAACAAATCGCACATGTATTCCAAAAGTGAGACAACTAAAAAATGGAATTTTTCAGTTAATCGCATATACATATGTAGATAAACACAATTTTTATCGATACAAAAAATGATCGCGTAGTTAGAATTTATAATTGATGTACTTGTAGAGCTCAGCCCCACAACTGAATTCCGTACGCCCATTCCGAACATCAACGTATGGAGATATGACGACATTACTTAGCTTAACCGCTTGGATTTTCAATTGTGCTTAAGTGATCTTGCAATTCTCTCTTCTTGATGCAGATTAGAATTTAACAAACAAATTTAAAATACAGCTGTGTTGTCAGCAAACATTGATGTGATAACCTTTTCAGTTTTCGGTAGATCGTTGGTGTACAACATAATACGTAAAATGCAGATTGCAAGACCTTATGCTGCACTTTGTTTCCAGTGGTGTAAATATACATTATGGGACCCCCGCAAAATTATTCTTCCATCCTTCCGTTGGCACTACATCATGAAGGGATTTTGCCACCTCAACAATGCTCCTCTGATCCCTCTATTTTCATAGTCATGGTGGCTCTCTCTTGATTTTGATGTAATTTTCATTAAAAACAATTTCGCATTAAATGTACAGGAAATTTTCTAACGATCCAGATGAAAGTTAGCACCAATAATAACTATTGCTCCCGAGTCATTAGTTAGAGGCATAAACCATCAGTATCGGCCAGATTTTAGATTTATACCTTGAAATCGCTTAGGCTAGCCATGTGATTTTCAATCAAAATTAATTGTTTCAATAAAATGCATAAGAAATTGAGCTAAAACTTCGTTGGGCGCTTCATTGCTACTACACTCCCAAGCAACTAAATCGACTCAAACCTTCAGCGCTCACAGAAAGGTGAAAATGACACTATTTTTATGAGAATTGGCTCAGTACATTTTTTATAATGAATTTTGAATGAAAACGCAACCAAAATTGATGATTATGATAAAAAATATTGAGACTGTTTCAGAAAAACAGCACTGCGAAAATCGCTCTTCTGAAAGCTGGTACACCCGGTTGCTGCTATCACTACCATGGAGACATATTCTGCACTCGCCAGTGAATAAAACGGACCTCTATTGCTCGATGCTAAAATTGATATGTTTGCGAGCAAATTCGAGTCAATTTTGGGACTCTAGCGGGCCGTCTTGGAGTGAGGTTGGCTTCCTTCAAGCGTCTTCTTACTGTCCATTGACTAACAACTACATCTCGATCTTGTTTTAGCTACTGCTGCACATCGACGCCCGTGAGATGGCGATTTCGCAGTGAAGTTAGGACGATAAATCGATCGTCCCTCTTAGATGTACACCGATACCGGCTGGTATGTGGTCTCCGATTGAAAGTACCAGTTTCCTGAAATCTTCTAGATACTCTTGAGACAGCAGATTGGCTCATGTTTAGCTGACGAGCGACTTCTCATTGACTTCGTCCTTCTTCCAATAATGCAACAACTTTTGCGGCTTTTTCTGGAGTGCTATACATAATTTTGAAGAATCAACGAATGAAACTGGTAGAGATTTGTTCAGGTCAACTCTGATAAGTAAGTGATGGCAAATATCGGTCAACGTAATATTATACAGGAGATTGCATCACGCCAATTGTCTTTAGCGAAACATCGCATTTTGCTAAGATTGCTTTAATTTGAAAAGTAGTGTATGGATTTTAATGATAAAGGTGTACAAGATAAAATACTAAGCTATCAAAATAAAGTTGTTTTACGCAAATCGGTTAAGTCATTTTAAAAAAATATGCCTTTTGACGTTTGAGTCAATTTAGTTGCTCGGGAGTGTATATACAAATGTTTGAACTTTTTTTTTCTAACTATTCCTCATTACTTAACGAAACTGGGCCAACTAAAGGCTGTATAAACCTAAAGCATTCAGAAATATCGGGGAATGATCAAAGTTTAAATTTAATATGAATCTCACATTTGCATATGTATACTAATTGAATTCCATAAGTCTATAAAGAGACCTTGCTTTATACAATAGGGCCCTGCAGCCTAAGTAGCCAGTACATGTTGAGCATTTTGTCTTTATTTTACTGCGCTTTGATTTAATGTGATTTCTCCGCAGATTAACTTTTATCAAGATGTAAACCCAAATATGTGACAGCAATTATTAAGGAATGGCGACATTATTTGACCGCAGGACATGTGCAATTATATAATGTAAATGTTGTATGCTTGAATTTATTTTCATTCACGTTGATCTTCCACGTTCTTAACCAATTCTCAATTTTGCTTAATTGATCTTGCAATTCTCTCTTGATGCAGTTTTTATGGATTTTTATGCGAATCATAACAGCAGTGTCGTTAGCAAAAATGTTGATGTGATAATCTTTTCAATTGTTGGCAGATCGGCTAACACTAATTCGCACTAAGCTGCTTTATTAGTTGTCTAGAACTGCATGAATTTCTTTTGCCAGAAGTATTTTAATTTTGCCAACTTGGTAGAAAACTTGCGCAATATCCAAGAAAATATTTGTTTTCTTCTAAGCTCAGTTTTTGCGAGGTTTTCAAATCACGGTCACTTGATAGGTTTTCAAATCACGGTCATTTGATGTTTTCAAATCACGGAGATTTGATGCATTTATCAGGTAAATGTCTGATCATTTTTTCTGTAATAAGCTCTTGTCCTGAAGCTTCCGTTGGATTTATCCAGTTTTTATTGTTATTTTTTACGTTCGTCCATTTAAATGATCTAGGTTCGAATCGTTCTCGATATATTTTGGTAATAAACTGTTATTATAGTTTATTCATTTCATATTTTTCCTCTGCGAGCTTTAGTAGCTTTATTTGATTTCAATTTTAGTAACGGAGACCTTTGGCACTGTCAAATCAGTCGGATTGCCACCTATTCTTGGATTAACTGCTGTGTTTCATTGATTTTTTCTAAAATTTTAATGTCTGGTGTATCCTATTTTGCTGCTGCTTAATTTCTGTGTTTGAGTCAAATTTCGCTTTGCCGCCTCAATATCTTCTGGCGTACAATAACCCCCCATTTAGTTATAATAGTTAATTTGTTAGCAGTTTAGGTAGTTCTGCTTTTAATTCTTGGGTACTCAGTGGTATTATTATTGGTGGGTGATCAGGTATGCAACTTGTTACGCGGAAACTCAATAAATCAATATGTGGGAGATATCTAGCGAGAAAATTACAGCCCAGCTATTAAAAATAATCGATTAATTGCTATTTTTAGTGGCATATTTTGGAGGGCAGTTAACAACCGAGATTACACTTTTCCAAACAAATATTTACTATTCTTGGATGCGATTTTTTCATATTTCTGTGTTAATAATGCTTTATTGTTTGTTTGATCAAGATGGCAGTGCCACCGTATGGTAGTCCGCAGTTAAAAGGCTTGTAACTCAGCTTTGTGCTGTGAAAGACCGTTCGCACTACAAATTGCTATTTTTAGGATTCATTTTTGGGTTTTTACGATAATTTGCTTAATTGCATGCTTTCATCATGCTCATTTGTCTTTCGATATTCATCTTGAAACATTGGATCGTTGGTGTTAGTTTATTAACGGTTACATGAATGGATAATTCTTCAAAATTTTCGGGTCGGCACCTTAAAAAGGAGACCTTTGGTTGTAATTTATCATGAACATTCGTTGCTCAGATCGCAATTTTGTATTGATTTTACAGCCTCTATAATTTGCGGTGTATTTTTCGCCACCATACTCGAGACCGCCATTTTGTTTTCTCATACACTACACACACGAACAAAATTCCACAACACTAATCTATTAATTGATAAATTCATCATTTTGTTTCATATTTTTATTAATTTATAAACTAAACAAAAGTAGGTAGTATTAATAAAATAAAATAATTAAAATAAAATCACATAAAATCATGATATACAATATATTTATAGTATGGATCTATGTATAATAAATCTTTACATATATAAATCCCTACGTATTTTAAAACTTAGTTACTTTCACTTCATTGTTTCTTTTAACTACATATATAAATCCCTAATTTATGAAGTGTTTTTTTATAAAAAGCAAATAAAACTTTACATTAAAAATTATAAAAACTCAAAACAAAAAAAAAATTAAAATACAAAAAATAAACCGTTTTTGTTAAATTTTGAACACGTTAAAAAATCGTCGGTAATGCAGTATTTACATGCCACATTGAAGCTCGCTGCAACATCATCCTTTATAGCACTTTGCTAGTACTTTTTTTTTATGAATTTGACATTTTTTTTTCATGTTACAAGAAAAAAACGAAAATTAAATGATAAAAAGCTGCATAAGATTTTGTTTTTGTAAAATATATCTATATATTAATTTAAATAATTTAATTAGAAAATTTAGTAATTGTATTGAATTTAATTATTTCTTTTGCTCGACAATAATTTCATCACCCGTTTGTATATTATAACTGTATAATTGTTTTTGTGGATATTTCATTTCTTCCGGTCCTTGCATATCACGTATACCCTGGTCCACATAGTATAGGCGCATTTTGGATGGTGGAATGCCAACGACTCGTTCCAAACGATGTTTTAAATCGACGACGGTTCTAAAATTTAAAAAAAATGTGTTAATTAGGTATTTCAAGAGAATTAAGATAAACAAAATCGTAGAGCAGAGTGGCGCAGTGGAAGCGTGCTGGGCCCATAACCCAGAGGTCCGTAGATCGAAACTACGCTCTGCTATAATTTTTTTTTTCTTTTAGTTTTGTTATTAAATTAAATTTTTTGTTTAAAAATTTGGAAACTGACTGAAATTTCATGTGGAAAATTCCTCCCGGGCGAAATTGGAGGAGACATTTTTTTTTTTTCAAATATGTACTTCAATGTTGAATTCTTCTATCTTGGCCCAAACTTGCGTACGCTCGGGTAGCTCAGTTGGTAAACCATTCGACGTTTAATCGAAGGGTCCAGGGTTCAAGTCCCTGGTCGGGGTGCAAATTTTATTTTTTACACATTGCAAATATTTAAACATATTTTCTACTCACCTGTAGACATCCACAGTCCGCACCTCTCGCATATCTCCATAAATAAATGTAACTTTAACTCGCTTCTCGGGTCGCAAATCAATTTTAACCAACGGATCTAATTTTCCATGTTTCGCCACCAATTCATCATATCGTGCGGGTCGATCACTTTCCGGTTTATCCATATAGTAGCGTATGAACGCTCGTTCGGCATCTTCACGTTCCTCAAGGCCTACAACACCGCCTCCATTCAATATTGCAATGCCAGGCAAGCGAGCTATTAGTAATTGACGTCGTTCATGCTCGGTCGATTCACATTTATCCCAAAGCGGCCAATTTTGTACACGTAATTTCTTGAGTGATGGAAATTTTGATAGGCGATCTATATCGTCCCAAGTGTTTATATTTGTGCTGCTTAAGTTAAGAAATTCAAGGTTCCTGAAACGAGTGAATGAAACAAAATTTTGAGTCTAATTTAATTCAATCGGGCGACGGCCTGATACGCTATTTTATTATATTTGTATAATTAAGGCTGCTTAACGAAACTTTTTTCGGATTTGATATAATTTGCTCTAAACAATATTAGACGAAGTGGGAAAATTCTAGAGTACTAAATTATCACGAAATCGTTATAAATTACCCAATAAATCAGTTCTAAGAACACAACAAATGGGGCAAATTCGAGGTTTTAAAAACCTAAGTCCGATGGAAGTGATCTATCGATTTTTTGCACATATCGAAATATTTTTACCTAATGAGAAAAAGTACTATAGTATTTTATATTTAAAATTTAAATCTTTTACAAGAAATATCCTTTGCTATAAAATATTGAATGCGTAAAACCGGCCTAGTTTTAAAATTTCGTTTTACGACATTCAAATTCAAACACATAACATAACACAGTTCGCAGTGAAATGTTTTGAAGAGGACATGTTTTGTAATTGTTTGGTGTAAATAATCAATTGTATATATTTTTCAGTTACAAATATGTTAATCTGTATGTTTACTTTTTGTTTGTATGCAACATTTCAGTTTTGCCTAAAAACAAAATGGCACGAAAGACCTATTAGATAATATGTCAAAAACTTGATTCGAATAGAATCCAATCGAACTTAATGCAGCAGAACCAATCGATTAAAATGAAATATGTAGTATGTATGTATATATTTTTTTATGTACATATTTAGATAACAACGCGTTCACAATGATTTTTTCTTTTTACTTGAAGGTTTGCATGAACTTCCAACATAAAGAACACAAATTTTAATTACACAAAACCGTAAGTCAAAAGTAAAGTTTTTTATTGAGAATGAAATCAGACAGAATGTAATATTGATTTCAATAGGTAAATGATTGCGATTGGTGATGTGCGGAGCACGATGCTGCCAATGTGCAAACGGTCTGCAGTATTGCATACTATTGTGCCGAGGGCCGTAAAACAAATTGCATAAACATAATTATAAGATCTTATATACAATTTAGATAGATGTTTGATGGAGTCTGGAATCTTTTCATTTTCATAAATAATATCTAACTTAATTTTTAAAATTCGTAAGACATTTATTTATAAAAGAAAATTAATTAAAAATAACATGTAACTTAGTATTCACTATGATTTAGGCGCTGATGACGCTTTAAAATGTGTATTGAGGAGTACCAACGGCCACAGTCTTGGCACACACAATTATTCAGATCCATACGAACGACCATATGCTTCAACATATGTTTACTATATTCTTCAATACAAGTAAATCCTTTAGGACATTTTTCGCAGACATAGTCTCTGTCTGGACCTATTTTATTCTTCAAATTCTGCGAGTGTTTAACTGATGTAAGATGGACTTTAAACCTGCTGTTTATATTATATGCAACTGAACACAATTTACATTTGTACTGGAGTTTATGTGCCATCTTCTTGTGACGTAGATATCCATAGAGAGTCTTGAATTTTCGAAAGCACAATTTACAGCTGCGTCGTGGACTTTTTACCACTTGCTGAAACTTTTGTGCATTTCTCTTTACCTTATTCACGTTTATAGTTGATTCACAAGTTTCTACGACTCTGTTATGTTGAAGATAACCATTAACATTCGAGAAGTTTTGACGACATATTTCACTGCTGTTTATCTTTTCTATTGGTTGATTTATGACAAACTGGTCCAACACCAGCAGCTCCCCCTCATTATTATCTTGCAATAATTGCTTCGGTGTTAAAACCATACTGGAGCTTAAAAACGAATAGGGATTTATAGACGATTCACTCTCATTAACGGTTTCTTGAACCATATTCTCTATAATTGAATTATTATTACGTGCCAGACGTCCAAAAAGAGTAAAACCATTGGTATTTAAATCACCATATATCGTTGATTTTATCCATCTATCGGAATTAAAACAGAGCTGTCGCAATTTAAAAACTTTAACAAGAATCTCTTTACACATCTGGCATAGATTTTGCGGTAATATCGGATTCGTATCAAATGGCACAGGATGGAGAATCATTGAAAGCATATCACAATATGGGCTAAAGTTTACTTTACGTATACATCGAGAAAATCAGGTAAGGAGTATATATTTTGAAAATTTTTAAATGTAGGATTGTGTATCTATAGTATTTAGGAGGGGGAAGCCAATTTTCCCCGGAAAATACCCTCATTTTCCGGGAAAATTTTCACTTTTTTTTTTTAAAAATTGTGTATTATTTTATCCAAAAGACGTCAAAATGTGCGATTTTTATAAAAATTTTGATATTAGGATTGAACCTCAACAGTTTTTCGACAGTGCAAGTAATTTTTCTGGGAAAGTTTTGCAATTTTTTCAGGAAAATTTTGCAATTTTTTCAATTTTTTTTTTTTTTAGTTTAAAATCACAAATAAAATTTAAAACAAGAAGAATTGTATAAATTCAGGAAAAGCGGGGGTTTGGGGGCGGCAGCCCCCATCCTCTAAGGTATACAATGAATTAAAATTACATTACAAAAATTCTTATATTTATAAAAGTTGCTGTTTTTAACATTTGTGGTACTATCAGAAGAAGCGATAAGGGCGGAAAAAACTCTTTGATCTGTGTCTGCAAGGTTGACGAAGCAATTATTAATAAAAATATTAATCTTTTCTAGTATAAAAAATGTTTGGGAAAAGTATTTTTGAAATATTTAAACATTTGTGGTACTATCAGATGAAGCGATACGAACGATAAAAACTCTTTGATCTGTGTCTGCAAGGTTGACGAAGCAATTATTATTAATTAATTTACAATTATAACGTCAAAAATTATCAAAAAATTCACATTTTACCCAATTTTGAAAAATAAAAAATAAAAAAAGGGAAAATTTTCCCGGAAAAAGCGGTAATTTTCCGGGGAAAATTGGCTTCCCCCTCCTAAAAACTATAGATACACAATCCTACATTCAAAAATTTTCAAAATACATACTCCTTACCTGATTTTCTCGATGTATACGTAAAGTAAAATAACGCCACAATATGTAATGGTGTCATCATTCAGCATGTCAAATATCGTTAATTTCATCTGTTCATCATTTTTTAGACAAACCCGGCATGTATTGGCGTATCGTGCGTATGGGTTCATTTTAATACTGTTTAAAATACGTAAAACCGGTGAAAACTTCAAATAAATTTTAGGAAATAAAATTTGGTTAAACTACTAATATTACTTGACAGACAGTCAGACAGAAGCAAAACAGTTAAATATTTAAAGGGCCTGTTTAGACGACGTGTATTGACGATCACGGATTCCACCTAGTGGACAATTTTTAAACTGAGTTAGGTTTTAGAAAATAAATTATAATACCTATAAAGGACATCATAACTATTGACGATTGTATAAGTAGAGCAAGCGCCTCTAGAGGAAAAAAATTTAAATGATGCACCTGATAAAATGACATTATTTTGTCACAAATGCGACGAAAGAAAATTTAGCAATGCGGTAATTAAAAATTGTTTTTATAGTCTAATTGGAATTATTTACAATTATTAGCAATCCGGTAAGTACAAATTGTGTTTACAGTTCAAAATTGGAATTGTTTACAACAATTTCGAACGTCAAATTATCAGGTAGCTTAGTTTAAATTTTTTTCACTAGGTGGAATCCGTGATGCTCCAATCGTCAATACTTTTTCATAGTAAACTTGCGGTCAATGATATAGGCAGATTTATCGGTAATGCAATATTATTTAATACGTGAAAACATAGTACGGGATAACTTTTAAAGATGTCAGCTTTACCAATTTTTAATTTCTGGTAAATAAATAAAAAATAAAATTATTTTTTTTTATAATTGATGTCTAGTTGTAAATTTTATTCGTGTTTTTTGCTTTTGTTTACATTTTTGTTTCGATACAACAAAAAAAAAAATAAAAAAAAACTACTAGTGCCATCTTTAAATTTAATCCATCTATCGCCGTTTTTTGACAGCAATGTCCTTTATAGGCAAATAAATTATAATACCTATAAAGGTCTTCCCTGTCAAAAAACGACGATAGATAGATTGATATCTGATGACGTCTATCGCTAAGTACGAAAATTAAAAAATGAGATTATTTAATCATTTTCAGGGATTATTTAGTGCAATTATTGTTGTAAATGGCTCAAGTAAATACGCTAATCGCACGTCAAACCGATAGACCTTTTTTCTCCAAAAATTTTGACAGTAAATTCATCGAAGCCGTAGGGCAATTAACTAAGAATTATCGCTGTAGATCAAATAAATAAGAATTATTGTTTGTGGAAACAACCTCAAATCAATATAAAAAAGTTTCTAAAGTTAAATCTACCGTAAACATTTAATTTTTTGGCCTAAAACACAGAAAACAAGATATCAACATAAAGCTTTTCCTACGCCTTCGGCAATAAATTTACATCATTTGACGTTTGAGGAAATAGGTCAATTGAACAACTAAAATTGATCATTTTTTCCGAAAGAGGCAGCACGAGCAGAGGAAAGTACAGAGTTTTTTCCGAAAGATGTAGCACGATCAAAGAAAAAGTTGAGAGATTTTTTCGAAAGAAGCAGGAAGATCCAAGAAGAGTACAGAGTGTTTGCCACTAGATGTCACTACACAATCAAAAAATTATTACGGACGTTTTTAAAAAAGGGACAGCCAAAATCAATTTAATTATCTATTAATAATAATCACTTTTATAACACGAAAATATTTTTGTTTATATTTGCAAAATGCATACATAAAAATGTCATACAATTTTTAACAGCAAATATTTGGTGACACCTAGCGGCATTATGTGAAAGTAGCTTGTGTTTTCGGAGTTTTCCGAAAGATGGTAACTCTTGCGGTTGCAGAAAATTTGACATTTAAAGATGATCTATGTTATAGATCATGTCAAACTGTCAAGAAAATTCTACTTTCGCGAACGGAACCATCTGTTAGGAAACAACACCTTGCAGATGAAGCCACTAGTTGTCACTACTAGTATAAAAGAAAACAGTCCTGAAGCTAGATCAGTGGTGAGATGTTGTAACCATCACGTTTATCGCTTAGACGCATTTTCGATGGAATAACGGCACTTTAGAACTAAATTGCTTCAAAATTTTATATTTTTAACAAAGGAGTACAGTTATTCTACCGAAAATGCATCGAAGCGAAAAACGTGATGGTTACAACATCTCACCCCAGATATTACTGGTAATTTTTCTTATAATAATGCTGCCAAATTATTTTACGAAGGTGTGTTTTTTAGACTATGTGAGCGTTTTTACGATTTAATAAATTATTAATAATCGTAATAAAATTTGAAATAGAAAGGTATGATATGTATGACAAATGAGCAAAGATTTTACCACTGATGTCGTTTAGTGCTGACATATTTTGGAAAACGTGAAGTGAGGGCTATTTGTGAATTCGATTCCAACGCATTCAACTCTTCGAAGTATCAGATTCGTATCTGATTTACCTAAATAGAAAATGAATGAATCTGATTCAATTCAAATAATAATCAAATACTTCGAAGAGTCGAATACGTTAGAATCGAATTCACAAATAGACCCCCAGGCGTTTAGTACATATGTATTACCGAAAGATGACAAGCCACTCACCACGTGGACCATCTGGAATACTTAGCGGTAACCAAAAAACGATTCCAGCATATACTTTGTGCGATGGATGTTTTTACGAAGTTTGTGTGGTTATATTAAAGAGAAGTTAGAGGTCCAGAAGTTAGAGATCCAGAATGCAATATTTTGGTAATCCGAAATGTTTCATATCGGATTGAGCAATCGCCTTAACGTCACCGGAATGCCAGGAATATTGTCAACAGATAGAAAGGTTAATTCCGGTTTCAGCGGAGCTGGCGAGGGAAGCGCAGGACGAGTAGTATAAATATGTTAATTGAGTTCAGATGTACGTAAACAGCTCATACCAACGCACTATTAATCGATCGCAATTTGAGTTATTATTTGGGACCGCGAGGAATTCTGCCGAATGCCTGAGAATTAAGGAAGCTTTGTAACTAATAACAGAAAAGAAATCGGCAGGCGTTTCAAATTAAAAATTTGGTCTTTGAGCAATCAGCCTACCACGGTAAAACTCCCATTATCCCAATGGGTCAGACCGATAATGGTTATAATTAGTGCAAGCGACCACGGGTGATTTAATTCAGTCTAACTTATAATCGAATTAGTAAAAAAGAAATGTAAACCACACTCTAATGTAAAAACGACTGCCTCAATATTTTTTATGATAGAAATGAAGCAACAATCGGAAACCAGATTATTATTAAATCTCATCATCTCATTAAATTTAATTCATTTATAATTATTTTGTAATATAATTATTTGATTTTTTTTTTTGTATTTCGTTTCGATTACGCAATTCGTCTCAAATCATAAGCGAAAATGTGAGTAATTTCACTTTCAATTTCATTTTGTTGTTGTATGTTCAATTCAACGTGCCGAAAGAACGAGAGAAGTAAGTACATATACATAGTTATTACTTATTATTTTTACACTATTATCCAATTTAAAATAGTTTTTGTGAATTATTATTGCAAACAAGCGAAATAACGCGTATAAATTACTTTAAGAAACACACGAAAAAAAAAAAAAAAAAAAAAATAATTTGAAATCGCAATGGTTGAATGAATTTTTTATTTTAATTTTAAATCGCGATTTGACCCAATTACAAAATACATAAATTCACTTACCTAAAATATAAATATGGTGGATCTTTATCTATTTCTGTGTATGATGATGATTTTTCTGAACTATCACATTTTGGCGATTTTGGTGTTTCCTCCACCGATCTGATTGGACACTCGGCCAAGACTAACGACTCTAAATTGGGAAATACTCGTCCCAATCGGCACACTTCTAACCAATCGGTTACCGGATTCCCAGTGAAATGTAACATTTTAACACCCGGATGCGGATTTGTTTTGCGATAATTTGAACTCGTTGAATCTGTACGTTTATATGATGGCGGTAATGGAATCGATGTTGATGTACTACACTTTACCGATTCAATACCCGTAGTAGCTGTTGTCGTTGTTGCCTTTTCATTTTCTGTTGCTATATTCACATTATTATCATTCTCGGTACCACACTGGCATATATTCTCATTTACTACATCCGCCCGATGTTGTTCCTCATTCTCATCCTCGTCCACAATTTCTAAATCACCTAGACAATCATCAAAAAATAAGTAATCATCCTCCGTATCAATTAACACGTTACGATAATCGTTTAGGCTTAAATGTAATTCTTGTAGGGCGGGCAATACATTTAGCAGCGATTCAACACTTTCCCATTGCAAACGTGTATTATTTAGTACAAGGCTACGTAAATTATTCATGCCAAAATTGGATGGTGGCATCACGGGCCCAAGTAGCCGATTAAGACTTAAATTGACGAATTCAACGCGAGGCATGTGTGACAAAATGCAAAATACTTCATTCCAATTCTCTAATTTGTTCTGGGCTAAATCTAATTCCTTGACTGGGTACACTTTCTTTTTTAGGTCCTCTGGTTCGCCAGCCCGATCTATGTCACAATCGTTTAATACTAAAAGTTCTGGCACACTGAAATTAGAAGAAAAAAGAAAAACAATTTATAATCAAACTACCTAGATTCAAAGCTCCACGGACGCTTAGTTAAGAATCACTGCACATTACTACACTTTCAATTTATACAATCAATAAAACATTTTATAATTTCCGATCGTTAAACATTCATCAAACGATGCGATATATTTCTTATGTCACAATAATTCAGAAATTACATTTTCACAATTTTGAAGATAAAAACAATTTTAATTATTTATGTTTAGTTAAGAAATTATTTAACCGTGAACCTTACATAAAAGGGGCGAGAAGCGATTAGCATAGCATGAAATGAAGGAAGACAAGTTTATATGGATTTATAAACAATTACAAAACAGTGCTCCAATTGCGTGTGAAGCTGGTTGGCTCCGAATTTGTTTGTATAATCTTTTCGATTGATTCGTTTTCTATCAACATCAGACTGATTAAATAATTAAAGTTTTAATAATTTTATAATTTTGATTAAAAATTTTATGAAATTCGGAAAAATTTATTTGTTTATTTTAATAACTAAAAAAACGGTTGAACGAGAACAATATTGACCTTTTATAGAATAACATTTTTGTTTTATTCGACGTGTACCGTTTGTTTCGGTTGGTGACCCCAAAATTCAAGGGTCACCAGAGAATGATGTTATGTTGGTACTATAAAAATCGATTTGATGAAGGCTGATGTTTCAACCAATTGATGGCAAGTTGCCCATTACAAGCGGAAAGCTATTGACCTATTGATTGTGTACATGGTTGATTATCGAATGCTACAAGAACTTATTACTATAGGATTAAAAGATCAAACAAAGATGTTCTCATAGGCATTTTCTTCGACATCGCAAGTGTATTCGACAGAATTATATTTCACTACTACAAATAATGTCTGCAGCAGGTTTATTATTGAAGAGATCATTTTAGTGTTTCAGGCAGGAATGTTCGATCTCAAACAAAGTGTGATTAAGGCCTTAAAATTTGCTGATATAAAGTTGGCGAATGAATGATCATACAATAACATTATAATTGGACCAAAAGGGCTCTAGAGTTGAATATAAATGAACGGACAATGCCTTAACAGTATAAGGCGAAATTATATAATTTTAAGGTCTCGAAAAGCGTTTTTTACACATCAGAGGATTCCCTTACCTAAGCAGTTTACATCCATTTCAAAGAAACCAGCTTCCGGAGGCCAGTAACGGATTTGAAAACCAATTCACATTTTCGAACGACAGTTCGAATCCGTTAATCGGAGTATTGAATGGATTGACAGTGGATGCTTTCATTAACGCCTTCTGTTAAAATGCTAAGCTCGACGTGAAAGACATTGTATAAACAGAGGTCAGGAGATGTTTTTTTTAAAGCCTGCGCATCTTATATCAGGGATTTTAAAGAACCAAGAGGTGGGCGAACAATGAGCGGTTGGCTCAAAAATCACGAAAAACAATCGGAGCAAATATGCGCGCAGCAAAAATATTGTGGGAGTTGAACTATGGGAAATGTCCCTCTAGACTACAATTACAGTAATGCCAAACGTTATGAGTACAAAATTTTAAATTAAACATGGTCACCAAAGAATACTGCGCTAAGCTTGACCTTAGCCCTATAACTTAATAGAGCTTAAGAGTTAGGCAAAGTATAGGTAACGTACTTTAGAAACTGTCTTGAGTCTTATCTTAACAGTTCTCAACGTATCATATCAAATCATCAACAAGTGATAAAAACGAAAATAAGCATTTAAAGCCGTAATGGTCAAACGCAATGATGCCCGTTCGGTTTCGTTCGCATTTTATCTGTTCCGCCTAAGCCATTTACCAAATTTAAAATTTGATCCTAATGTGCCATTCGTTATATCCTCATTCATTTTAACCACTGGTTTCAGTCTTTCATTTAAAAATATAGAGTAAATTGGGATGAAAAAAATCGAGCGGAACGGAACGGATATCATTGTTTGAAGTTTTTGAACCTTACGGCATCAGAAAATCCTAACGTCATGGACGGACTTGTTTTGTAATTCGTTAAATGTCACAGGGTACTTTCAAGCCGAGAGTTAAACCGAAATTGGTTTCGTTCCAGTTTGCTGTTACGTTCCTAACTATTATTTTTCGTTCCGGTTCAGATTCGGTTTTAATTTATTTTACGATCTGGTTACGGTTCGGTTTCGAAACCACCGAACAATCATAATAGGGGGTGATTATTTTATTAAAAAAATTAAAAACTCAAAAAATTTCCCGTTTTGTCGGTTTTCAGTTTTCGTTTCAGGGGCCTTTCACGCTGCTCGCACGAAAATATTTACGAACGAAAAAATTTAACAACCGAAATTGTTCATTATATCCTAGTACCTCTCAAAATATTTGTTTGATTTCGTTTCATTTTCAATTGAAAATATGATTTGTGATACATCAAAATTCTTTCCACACCAGAATGGTTGAAAACGGAAAATTTCGTGCGAATAGCATGATCAGAGCCCAGTTCTGGTTTGAGTCTCTGCCTTCAAGAATTCAGCAACTGTGCAGTCGGTACCAGAATGGTAATCGAAAGAACCGTAGTTCGAAAGAACCGCAAAAACCTGCTGCAAGCAATTTAGCAACTTTGCTAGCTGAAAGCTAGTTTTTACATGCTCAATAATTTTTGCTAGGCATTAGCAATTGAAATAGCACAAAAATTTGGTATCATGTTTTTGAGGTAGTAAATCAAATATTTATTTTTAGGTTAGGTTGGGCGTCATTTATCAAAAAATTACCATTTTGTTTCAAAATTTCTATGGTAAAACTTGTATTAGCTTCCGGTGTTGAATTTTATGATTACATACTACCCTAGATGCCGAAAACTCGCTAAATAATTGAACAATTACGTGGGGTCGTTAAAACTAAATTTAGGACAATTTTTAAAGGCCATGATTCCTTTGGAATGATTTAGAAAAAATTCGCCTTGCTAAAGCTTTGTCCTGCACGATATTCTAATGTCAAGATTTAATTCAGCATCACGCTGAATAAAAATAATATGGGGGATTTGCTAGACATATCGAGAATATAATTTTTTATTTTCAAAATTGTGACTAGTAATTAAGCCATTTTTTGCTAATAGCAACAGTTTGTTTTGTTAGTTTTGTTAGATGTACGAGAATAAGCCTTACGGCTATTTTTGTAAACTTGATTTTTAAATTTCGAAACGCAAGTATTTTGCGGCGTATAGCAATTACACCCCAATGGTTAAATGCGTCAAAATCTAAAATGAAAAAATGCCCCATTTTATTTCAAAGAAGGAACACGGAGATTCCCTTTATAATTTTAATACTATAACGGCCAAATTAATTTATTTCGGACATTTTTTCATTTCTGTTTTGGAGCATTTATGCTTATTTTGGGGTTTAATTGCCAAACGCCGTATTTTGCTTCAGACACAATACATATTACAAAACACTCAATTACAACATTAAAAAAATATTTTGAGTTGCGACATACCATAATCGTGGTGGTAATTTCGGTACAAATATTGATACAATAGTTTCCTCCGAATCAATACCACAACTTCCACCTAAACCATATTTCTCCTCAAGCGCTTCTATTAGTGATGGCATGGCTGTGGAGTTCTTGATTAGTCCACCTCCTTCTCTTTAAATATCTGAAATTATACAAAAAAAAAAAAAAAAAATTTAAAATCAATAAACGAATTTTTAAAGGCAATGGCGAGATTTAATAACCGGCTAGCATGCAAACACAGGGCATATTATAAAATTAGCGTCAATCATTAAATTAAATTATCGATGGTGATTTATACATATATGTATAAACTTACAATGTAATGATAAATAAAAGCGCACGAGATAAGGCAGTCTGTAAGGTAAACGTCTGCTATATACTGTTGACCGACTTTCCAAATATATACGCGATTTAAGGTAAAATCTCTTTTTTTTGGTCTAAATGTCACAATTCACAACATCCCACCGTAAATTTAAATATCACATTACGATATAGCAAGTTAGATATTTTTGCTTTGCTTGATATCTACTACCACTTACACCAGACGAGATGGGTTTGTGGTTTTTAATATTATATGTTACAAAATAATCAGACGATACGACTGATTAACCGCAGATTAGTTTTCTTTTTATCTAAGTTTGCGTGACAAAGTAGTTTTGTAATCAAATTTAGATGAAACAACAATTTCATTTCTATATAGTTAATTAACTACCTACTCACCTAGTGAGATTCAGCCTCTAATTTTGACTTCTACAAGTTACGATCATAATAATACGCCGATCTAAACATTATGGGATTTACGTGATCAAATGATCGATATTTCATAATTTAATCAAAACAAATCATGAAATCTAGATCATTACGTGTGACATGTAAACAATGTAATCGACGAAAACCAATTACATAGCACCATCAATTGATCGACAATACTGTGTGGAATAGATCAAACGAAACAAAAAAAAAATGAAATCGCAGAGAAAATCGGTGATCATTAGTGTGTAGCGCAATTAACTTTACATGTACGTATGTACAACAGAAAAAAGTTGAGACAAATCTAATTGATTGTGTAGTATAATTACGATCAATTTGAATGGTATTTAAGTGCACAAATTACCGCGATCTAAATGAATAAATCGTTTAATTTTAGCTTTCCTGTTCATTTACAAATAATTTATGGAGTCGCTAAATTAATATGAATCATATAGAACATAGGCTTTTGAACTCCATATTATATAACAAATTGCAACCTCAAAAACAGCAAAAAAAATCAATCAAATTAAATTAAAATCTCGCGATCTCAATTCGGTAACCACACGATATAGACGAGGTAAGCTAATATTACAGAAAAACTGTGTAATTAATCCATTCAACGAGAGTCTTAAAAAAATATTATTACTTATTACTTACTTTTTGTTTTATTTATAAAATAATTTTGTAATGTAATTTTATATACTCTCGATCACAGAATTATATAGCGAATAAAACAAAAAACTATTTAAAAAAAAGTCTAGTTATTGTAATTTTATGTTTTAACACATAACCGCACGATCAACCGCGCGCGCACCCAGATTTGTTTCACTTTCATTTTCTTGAAAAAGCGAGCGCGACCTATATGCATAATTGCATACATGTATTGTAGTTCCCGGTTAAAAATAGTAAATCAATAGATGGCACTCGCCGATAATGATCAAGTTAAATAGTTTACAACGGTCATAAAAATATATTATAGAGGTCAATGAAAGATCATCGCGTCGTTATTTTTCTAAAACGTAATAACCATGATTTTTAATTTTTATTTATTTATTTATTTAACACCAAATAACGCGATAAAATACGCGGAGGTGGAGAATTTTTTTTTTGAACATTTCATTGTTTGAATACCTCTTTTGTGTCTGTAAACTACATATACAATGATTCATACGCGTATAAGTATGTACTGGGATTTAAAAGATTTGTACTGCATTGATTAATAAACCAAATAATCTGCGCTTTTTACGATGATGAACAAAATGGCGAGGGTTAAGTCATATTTTTGTAAGTCGCAAAAAAAATTTCTATTATTAATTATTTGCATAGATCATCATTTACTTATTATATCTTTTATATGGTATTTTTACCGTTTTTTGTTTGTATGGTCGCGGAAGCGCACATCATTAAGGAAATAAACATTTGAATTTAACTAGTTGTTGGGTTACGGTTGACATTAATAAATCAAATTATTTTGGTTTGGTACAGTGAACGGGGTTGCGGAATTTCACACCAAATTTAAAAAGCCAAATCCAAGAAGAGACGGGGACTATCAAAAAAGGTATAATGGAACCAAAGTGTAGTTAATTTATTCACAAAAAAAAATGGTTTCTGGAAAATGTAAAAAAATGTCACTCGAATATTACCCAATCAAGCAATTTAGTGGAATATGGTTTGTATTGCAGCTATACATTTCGAGAATATTGAGCAATAAAATGTTTATCAAAATATTATTCAACATTTTGAGAATTTGATCAAAAAGTCCCCAAAAACCTAGATAATATTATAATCGAAGGAAATACATAATTTAAAAATTGCTCAACATTTTGTAAATTCGGATTGAGCAATATTATTTGAAGCTCAAAGTGCTAACTACAGTCGATCCTCGAGTTACGTCGTTTTGATTTACGTCATTTTCGAGTTACGTCGTTTATAAATTACTCCCTTGATTTGAGTTAAGTCGTTTTTTGCTTTGAATTACGTCGTAAAAAAACTTATCTGAGGATTTTTGAATATTTTTATGGGCGGATATTATATTCTATTGTTTTGTAATATGTAGTAGATAAATGAAAAAAAAAGAAAACAATAGTAAATTTCTAATATTATTTTCTCTTCCTTCCTTTACCTTCTAACACAAAACAGTAACCATCGAAAATAATAAGTTAGTTTTAATTTTTTTTTTTTTATGGTATTTGTGATATAATCGATCAAAGGACCTTGTACATACATTTTTGTTAGTATACACATAGTATGTATGTATATATTAAATTTCTTTTGTTTTAGTTAAAGTGTACATTATTTTCGGTATTGCTTTTATTTATTTCTCAATTTTTTTCGACTTACGTCGTTTTGAGTTACGTCGCGTTTTCAAGAACGTATCTACGACGTATCTCAAGGATGACCTGTATTTATATACGATTAAGGCAATTTTTGATCTGCTGTACTTATGCTGTGTGCCACTTTGGGGTACGCAGTTTAGCTAGCGAAATGTAAGTTTTCGTATTAGAATATAGATGTCTCTATTTTATCTCTACACATTTTTTCACTTCATTTTTATCTTCCCGTACGATAAATGTGAAATAAAATATTTACGAACTCGTCAAACTAAATTTTCACGCCGGATTTATCTTCCTATTTTTGGAGACCAGTGAAAATTTCATTTCACTTGAACAGCGTACTAAGTAGGCTTTATCGTCCGGGAAGATAAAAATGAAGTGAAAATGTGTAGAGATAAAATTGTGACATCTGTGTTCTAATACGAAAACTCACATTTCGCTAGCTAAACTGTGTACCGCTAAGTGAAATTCAGCGGTGAAATTTTCATTTTCGTTTTCGCTTGTGTCAATTTTATATGAAAAATTGCATTTCTCTTCAGCAGCATACCGGCCTTTATCGAAGTTTCACAAATGAATCGTAAATGATGTTATTAGATCGTGTACGTTGAAGATTATTTTAGAGTTAATTGAAAATTATTTACGATTTTTAGTTATTTCACGATTGTTGAAGATTTTCGAGATTATTCATGATTATTTAAGATTATTCAAAATATTTCATGGTTAGTTTGATAATTCACACGGTGTGCATAATATTTTCCTTCTCCAATTTGATTTGTTTTCTATTTGTGCGAGAAGAAAACAATTGTGCACTGCTCCGCACCGTGTAAATTATCGAAGAGGGTATTACTGGTTTATGGAAAATTCGACAATTTTTAAAATTCTTTTTTCCGAGTTTATTCGAGGCTTTTTGTTATTTGAGAGTGTTGAGATGTTCTTAGTAAAGCTTAACTCAGCGTCAGCGCCTACTTCAGAGATTTATTACATCACTCCAGATTTCAGGTTCAATCCGGAATTATAGCATTGAGTTATCGAGACGTTACATTTAATTGGAGATTTTCGGGACTTTCAAGATTACTTTAGAATATTCGAGATGTTAGAGAATTTCGAGATCTTCATGATTATTCATGAGTTTTATGATTTTATTATCTCAACTTGAATACGCTGTCAACATCTGGTGTCCTTTTTACGACGAACCTATCAGAAAAATCGAGTGTCCAAAAAAAGTTTATACGGTATATAACGTGTAAAGACGGATGGGATTACGACCATGACTTACCGCACCACGTTAACCTGAAGCGATTACCATCATATGCTACTGGATGCAAAACCTATCAAATGACAACATTGGCAAATAGACGAGAGCTTTTAAAGTGTTCGTTTATTGGAAATATTTGACTTGATCAAATCGATAATATTTTACTTGATCAAATTCAACTATTTGCATAATGGATTGTTATAAATATTGGCTTACATTGGTCAATTTATAGCAATAATTTGATGTTAAATCCAGATTTACATCAAAATAATGGATTCAATTATTCACCACCGCCCATTAAATGTCAATAATATTCTCAATTTAATTGTCTCCAGTTTGTGACATTTTTTATGTGTCTGTAGTATTTATTCGATTGACTTGCATATGCAAGAAACTCAGGTCCTTTGGAAGATTGGCAATTTATTTTCCTTAGCTCAATTGATAATTTTAGGTTAGGAACGGATTTCGACAGTAGCGAATTGTTTATTTAATGGCTTTTGTCGTTATAGGGCCATGATGGACGGATTTTAGAAAGATACATTTCGGCAAAAGGGAGTCGTACCAAGATGAATATGGTTGATCTCAATTCTGATACAAACTTTCAAGGAAAATAAGAAACTTTATTTTTATATAATTAATTGAATTAGTAGTAAATTCGCTTAAAAAAACGTCAAAAGAAGTGAAGGTTAAAGGTCTAATTAAAAGAAAAACTGATGTCCAATCGTTTAAATCAAAAGCCGATTATTTGCATGCTCTAGTTATAATGAATAAAATTCTTTATATTCCTCATGTTGAAACCTCATGAGGAGATCGGAAATTAGGTACGGGAAATTATACTTGAACTCGGATATAGTGGAATTTAAATAATTAAAAGAATAAATTTTCCTTTTCCAAAGGAAATAATTTTCCTCCTTTTCTAGAATGTGTCCCCCTTTCACGAATATTTCGCCCTTTTCCAGAATATTTTTATAAAATGTATCCATAAATAAACATCCTTTTATAAACTATTTTAGCATAGATTCAAACCATTTTTTTTAGCCAAGACAAGTGGGTGATGAATTGTGCATCGCTTCCTCAATCCCTTACTGAACCTCTTAACCCCTTACTCAATCTCCAATTCAACCTCCAACTCAACCGCAACGCAATTACCATATCAAAACCCAAGCCAAGCCTCAACTCATTCACCAATTCAACTTCAAATCAACTTTCAAATCAAACAAATTACACAAATTAATCCCCAACTGAATCACAACTCAACTCTCAAACCCAATCCTAAATTCAACCCCATCTCAACCTTCAAGTCAAGCCTCAAATTTAACCCCCAACTCAACCCCCCCCCCCCTAAATCAACCCCCAAATCAACCATCAATTCAATCCTACAATCGAGGTTGAACTCAATCCTAAAATCAATGCGGCTCTAAACCTATATTCTTACAAGGACATGTAACGGTTCACTCAATGCACCACTACAATTCGTCCGGCACCAACACGAGCTCGCCCGGCACCAACAACTCAAAACAAATCAGGCTAATTTCCAACTCAATCCACAATACAAAACCAAATAAAATCTATATCGCTGATTCAACCTCACCTCAACTCCAACTCATCTCCAACTAACCCCCCAACACGACCCTTGCCCAACCTCAACTCAACCCTAGCCCAACCTCAGCTCAACCTAAACTCGCCCTTCAACCCAGCCCTTAACCAACCCCAACGCCCAACTCAACTGCCAAATACGTGCACTCAACTCAAGCTAACTCTAATTCAATCCTCAATTCAACCCACAAATAAATCCCCTGCTGAACTGCCCACTAAACCCCAATTAACCTCCAACTCAACCGGCAAATGGAACCCAATTCAACCCTCAACAGCGCGACTAACTCATTCATTCTTCAAACCAGCATATATGTATAAAAAATTTGTAATCGTGGTAATATCACCACGTGGTTTTGGGTCAATATAGGCAACGAAACGTCCAAACGGCAGGCATTTTTTCTTTTTTTGTTTATTCGGCCTCAGAGGTTTTGAAAACGTCGAGAAATTTTTTTTTGGACAAACAAAATTTTGATCCCTTGCCAAAGTTAATTCTTAAAATTACAGTAAACTCTATATATGATGTATATATGTCCCCCCTAAATTAAAAAATTGTTTAGGATAAAAAATATATTTTCCTATTGTGAAATTCTTCGGCTATTTGTGAACTGAATGTTTTTATGTATACAATAAGCTAGGATTAATTTTTCAGGAAAATTCCACAATTGGTGAAAAGATGTTAGGTTAACTGAAGAAATGTTAATGTAAAAGCCCAATTTAAAATTTAAAAAAATTGTGTGCTTAAAGTGCCAACGTTATTGTGGTACTAATAATGGGTTCAACAATTTAATTACCAAATAACAAATGGGTTCAATAATTCATAATGTTTCAAGGTTTTTGGTAATTATTGAACCCATTATTAGTACCACAATAACTTGAAACATTTTAAATCTGAAGATGAATCGATGAAACCTTTTGTTTTACAAAGGTCTTCCTGAAACAACATCTACCACTAAAAATGCAAAATGTCTGCAAATAGATCTGGAACTGGTAAGTCGCCACTAATAGTTTTGGAAAATTTAAAAATTCTAATTAAATTCGTGATCATTAAATTGTTCCCATGCACACCATCAATCGATCTGTAGCTATACGTAAAAATCTTCACATACCATTTTGAACTCGCTCTCCAACTTACAGAGGTTACAATGAAATACGATTGCGGGCGCACATAAATTATTTATAGATCACGACCCGTGGCGTACACAATTATTTTGAGCTACACCATAAAAAAAAAATAAAAAAACATTTCACTTTCCATCATGATCTGTACTCGGTCGATTAAAAATTATATTCAATTATATTTATTGCAATTCAACTATACAATCACAGAAGCATTAGAAAGATCATGAGATTTGTATAATCTACAATTTAAATGGTCACGTATCGCGCAATTCGACGTGATTGATTTTTTTTTGTATTTTATTTAAAACTCTGATTAATAATCGCGCGCGCGATCTCAGTACTGTTTGATTTTAATGTATACACCGCCACCGTAATTATAAAAATTACAAAAAAAGATTATGTGAAAGTGCTTCCACGATACATCAAATCGATCGTGTTTTGTTGTACGAGCATACCAGTTGTGTAGGTACATACTATAATGTAGGCGACCCTAATAAATGTCTACACATGTTTTAGTTATGGTTGGCTAATCTATGCACCTTATATATTTATGACCCACTACATGTTTTGTATAGGGTGGTCGCAATCAGTTTCCTAGGCAACGAACAAACGAACAATATACTTCTGTGTAAACTATATTAACCTTAATTCCCAACGTCTTTTTCTTGTGTTTTAGCGCGATTATAAAAAGACAAGAAATAAATAAAGGTGCTATTCATATATAATATGTATGTTGATTGGTGTAGTTGTATGGCGTAGTATATGCAGCACACAAAAAGTAGAAAAACTTGAAATGTGCATAAATTAATTGAATAATAAATAATAATACATTAAGAACAAAAACAAGATGAATCAATAAACTGAACGCAACGTATATGAGCTCATAAATTTTATAATAGAGATGTACACAAATTTATGAAATTTTGCAAATCCAGCGCGGAATTTTATTCTTTTTTTTATAAAGAAGTACCGAAGACTACATGGTTTTAATCTCAAGACTGTACGCAATGAGACTGATGGATTTTTAACGAGACACTACATTTCATAATGATGATAAGTCATATATTCAAGGTGTCACCGTCAAGGAAGATTCTCACAAGTTTTTATAATGAGAGCTTGTAAATCATTTTTTTACGCTGCACAAGTACATTTCCCAGTTAAATTCAAGTTCGTTTTTAATCTTTAATTATGTTATTGTGTAAATACTGAATGTGTAGGTAGCAGAGAATGGAACAAGCGAAATCGAGTCTAATCGAAAAACCATAATAAGTTTTTTGTTTTTGTTTGATTTATCAAAAATTGAAAAACATTTTGTTTGATTTTGTTCGTTTTTGAATTTACTCGTTTTATTTTGTTTTTCGTACTGCTTGCTTGTAAATATTTTTCGAAAAATTTGCTTGCAAAATATCAAACAAACTCGATCTTACTTGTAAATATTGGCACATAAAATTAAATTTTTGATGTTTACTTTAAGGTTTTAAGGTAACATTTAGTGATTTTCTGCATAATATTAGCAATTGAATAATGTAAACAAAAACCAAACGGCACATTGGTTAAAGCTATAGCGTTTAGTTCGTGAAGTGCCGTGCTTAAATTTAGAAAGTGATGAAAAAGGAATATTTTATGTAGTAAAGCAAAAAAAAAAATAAGACTTTTTGTAAGGCCGATTCTAACTTTTAAAATTTTATGGTTTGATATTTTTATTTTTAGTTTTTTTACTACAAATCCATAAAGGAAGCAGATACGTTGTCATTCCAGAATCTAACTCAATAGCTTACAAGGAACCTTTTTTAATAAATTAATGTGGGATTTGTTTCGTGTTTAAGACAGAAATGTAAACATTATCGTATGACACCCAATCTTCCTGATACCTTAACAAAATGCATTCTGCAGAGGATATATTTACTAACCCAATTATATCTCGGACTAACGGGCAGTTCCAGATGATTTTCAAAGTTATTGGAGAACAACCCCATTACCAAATTAAACTGAATTGTAACGTACGCCACTATCTACAAAACTTACGAATTCCTAGGAGTGTGCTCTTTTCAGTTTTCACGTATTTGGTATACTACACGTAGAAGGTACCCGAAATTCTATTTTTTTTTTTTTAATTTGGCATGGTTGAAGGTTTTCAACCTATAACAGGCCACAAAATTCATTAAGCAGGTTATTAAGTAGTTCACTGTAATCATTTTATGGGATGTTTCCTTTAATAATTTTGAGCAAACTATTGATCCATTTTCAATATCTATACTGAAGTACAGTGTGCCAAAGAAAAGTTGTTCGAGGTGATACCTAGGGTATGTTTTTTTTTTGATGTCGAAGTAACCAGAGAAATAATTTAACTGTCAAAATACAGATATATGCGTTTTTTTTTTTAGTATCCGAGACAAAATATATTTCTCTGTGTCGTTTTTTTTCACGCTCGGATAAGTTTCGAATAGAATCTTTTTTCTCTGAAAAAAAGTTCGTATTGTTGTTTAAAAGCAGTGCGCTTTTTGATAAATGCAAACATCACGAATGTTGTGCATTTAGGTAAAACATAACATGTTTTTAACAAATAAAACGACATTTTTACGACTTTAAAAAAACTGTCATTTATTTTTTATCGGATACATCAGAGAACCGAGCAAACGGCGCAGTGGTTAAAGCTACGGCGGTTGGATCGGGAGGTACCGGGTTCGAATCCCTATAGGGGCGGGATGCAAAAGGGATTTTTCATCATCTGATTACGAGCGGTGATGACGATGAACACATTTATGACCCCCTGTTGAGAGTGCGGAATCCATGGGCCGACCCACCTTTCATGTCAGTACTATAGGCTGGCATGAAGCAATGCAATGTGCAGGTGGTTTAAACGAAAGCGGGTCTATAGCCGTACATCCTCGAGTTGGCTGGCAACGGCGTAAGGTAGGACGTTAAAAGGGAACTGCGAAACAGTTGGGAGTGCCTAGAGCCCCAGAAAAAGATTGCAGAGATAGAAACAAACAAACAAAAAAATACATCGGAGAAAATATTTATCGGATTTCTTCGATATAATATCTATCTGTTCTCTCTTATTTCTCCGACATTAAAAAAAACACGCCCTAGATTCATATTTTACCTAATATGTACTAGCTTTTAAACTATTTAACGTAAATCAAATGTCTTTAGTTTAAGTTCTAGGATTTACTACCACCTTTATTTTGTTGATAAAACCAGTCTTTACTTTGGAGATCGAAATGACTTGCTTATGTCGGTGCTTTTGGAATATCCTCAAGAAGAATAGTAAGACCTTAGGAAGCCTGAATGATCAAATTAATTCACAGTTACACCACCACAGAATATATTCTCACCAAACTTTTGTTGGAACTATGTTGGTTTTTGAACACGTTTGTCTGATGCTACTAGGTTATGTCTACTGTAACGAACTTTGACAATGTTGCATTTAATGATTTTATTTATTGCCAATTGTTAAATTTTTGGAAAAAACGAAAATTAGAAAAAACATTTTAAAGGTAATGGTTTTTATTGAGATATTAGGTTTATCGGTACAAGCCAAATAATTTATATTTTATGCGGAGGGAGAAAATTATTAAGAATTTTGCAAGTATTTCAGTTTCGATCTGTATGAGAATGATGAAAAATTTATTTTCTATGCAACAAGGTATTAGAGTATTAGCGAATTATACGCAAACACACATATTAAACTCTTAATAACTTTTTTATGCTATATTTTATATATGCTAATACTCTAATACCTTGTTGTTTTCTATATATAGGAAATAATCAGAAAAGGTATTTAGCATTTATTCAGTCGCTATAGCCTGATGAGATTGACTGCATAGAAAATAAATTTTTCATCATTCTCATACAGATCGAAACTGAAATACTTGCAAAATTCTTAATAATTTTCTCCCTCCGCGTAATGGTTTTTCTTTGTTATAAAAAACCAAACGATTTAAGTAAAATATTCGTAAAGTTGAGAACAAGCTATCGAGAATTTTTCCAATTAGCTGCGGTATTCAACAAGAACATGTCTGTCGCCAATACTCTTTAATGTAATCTCTGGTTTTAGAGGCTACGACGCAATTTACTTGCGGCCGTACTTTGTGTCTTAATATCTTGGACATTCGACAAGCTGATGTTGTATAGAGTGTTGATCAGGACTGTTGTCATGTGTAGGTGTGAGAGTGAGACATTGACCATGTAAAAGCTTCTTATTATTACTATTATCAACCAAATTTAATTTATACATAATAATTAATTAATTACAAACGGGGTTGAGAGAAACTGATGACAAAGGTCATTAGTTTAATATGCATTTATGTCTCAATATGTATCGGAATGGTAAGATACTCTAAAATAAATGTTACAACAATTTATTCAACTTGAACTACATGTGCGTAATCTATACATCAAAGTCGTTCAGTTTGTCTTCTTTGACTCGTACTGAAAATGGGGGTCCTGAGACGTTTTAATAGAACCCGATTTTCCATTTATGTAAATGTAAAGCAGCATATTTAAAATGAGCATTTTTTATTTCTGCCGTTCTCAGCAACGCATTTTGTATTATTTATCATTAATTTAAATCAAAAATGTGCAGCAGTGGCCGGCGAGGTGTACTCGTTTAAGTTTGGCGAAATTTAACTTAAGCGATTACCAAGGGCTCATCAAAGGCTTCATTGGCCGACGAAGAATTTTGCTTTACGCAGATATGACTTATTACTAGGTTGATTGTTGTTTTTGCTTAGTATTTTATTACAGCAATGCATGAGCGAGACGCTACAAATTTTGGTATGACTTTATTTGTTTTGGTGATTTTCTCTCGAAATAACTCACATGCCTTACTTCTGTCTTTTGTTTTGGCCTCAATTTTAAAGTTCATCTTATAATTTGTTACTTATTTCTGAAGGATCCATTTTAAGGACTAAAGAATTTTCGAATGAAATTTTTTTGTTAATTGTAGGGGAGACATCCAAACCTAAGCTAAATCCAGAATATTGATAATATTTGAGTTTAAGTTATCTTAGTTCGGATAATTGTTAATTATAAATAAACTAATTAATTTCTAAATGCTAATTATAGCACTACAAAATCCTATACTATTTTTGTTCTAAAAAAATAAAAATGTAATACACGTTTTTTTTTAAAGTAATATCGATTAAGTCGAGGCTTGAGAAGTTACAAAATTTTATTATTTTTTTTGCTTAAGGCATTGCCAAACGCAAAACCTCCGAACGGGTTTTTAAACCGGCACTTCCAATTTTTGATAAATTTGTTATTTCTACAACGAAAAAGTTAAAAAAAAAATTGAATTTTGAAAGCCGGATTATAACTTTTAAAAGTTTGTTAAAATTACATAATTTGCTTTAAAAAAATACCTCTTTAACATTTGTCGGCCAAATTTCGATATGTGAAATTTTGTAATTTAATATTTTGATGGCATTTTCGAACTCGAACCTTTTTCAAAAACACGAAATGTTTTGCGTGTGGAAATGCACTCAAAACTTGAGTAAAACTAATAAATTTCTGATCAAATATCGCTTATTTGGTTAATGTACAATGGCAATCTTTGAATTATCTCTGAAAATCGGAACATAAAATTTACATCTAAGCCTCAATTATTTTAATCACCACCATTCTAGAAAGGTAACATTTTTATTAACATTTTGATAACATTCATACATAAGTATACTACATATCTAAAATATTCAGTGATTTCAATAAATCCAAACTAACAAAAATTCAAAACGAAACAAATTCCGCACAATTTCGAAATTTCAAGAAAAATCAAAGATTGCTTGCAAGTAAACCAAAAAAATTTTCCGAGTTGGGCAACTAGATTTACTTGAAATTTTATATTTTGATTTTGCTTGTTGCAACAAAACGAAACGAGCAAAATTACTCGAAAAATATTTTTTCGTATTTTTCGTATGTTTTTGTTTTGATTTTGCTTGTGCTTGCAATAATAAATTTTTGTTTGTTTCTGATCGAAATTTTACGCTTGTTTCCGTTCTCTAGTAGGTAGTCATTAAAATTTGATTATGCGATAAAATTATCATTAGTATATGCAAGTATAAATGTTTTCAACATCTCGTAAATTAATTTTTCTGCTTTATGATCATAAATATGCTTATATTTTATGTACTTCTCATAAAATAATTAATAGCTGAAAGTTGCTCAATCTCGAACTAAATTTCACAAATTTAAAAATAGATATTGCTCAATTTTGGAAAAATGTTTATTTTTATGCATTTCAAGCTCTATTAAACTTATCTAAATATCACAATTTTTCAAATTGCTCAATATGAAACTGGATAATCATAACAGTCGACGTTATTTTCGGAATCTCGAAAATTTATTTTTCTGCTTTATAGTCAACAATATGCTTATATTTTATGATACTTCTCATAAAATAATGAATAGTTGAAAGTTGCTCAATGTCGAACCAAATTTCAAAATCGATATTGCTCAATTCGAAAAATGTTAATTTTTTATGCATTTCAAGCTATAATAACATCTCTAAATATAAAACTTCTCTTCAAATTTAAAATTACTCAATATGCAACTGGAAATTCATAACAATCGAACATTTTTTGGCTAAAGCTTAACCTCGTAAATTTATTTTTCTGCTTTATGATCAAACATATGCTTATATTTTATGATACTTCATACAATTATTAATTGCTGAAAGTTGCTCAATCTCGAACTAAATTTCACAAATTTAAAAACCGACATTGCTCAATTGGCAAAATGTTTATTTTTTTGCATTTCAAGCTCTATTAAACTTATCTAAATATCACAATTTTTTAAATTTAAAATTGCTCAATATGAAACTGGATAATCATAACAGTAGACTAATTTTCGATTAAAGCTCAATCTCGAAAATTTATTTTTCTGGTTTATACATAATCAAAAAATATGCTTATATTTTATGATACTTCTCATAAAATAATGAATAGTTGAAAGTTGCTCAATGTCGAACCAAATTTCAAAATCGATATTGCTCAATTCGCAAAATGTTAAATTTTTATGCATTTCAAGCTACATTAACTTTCAAGCTAAATATCACAATTTCCCTTCAAATTTAAAATTGCTCAATATGAAACTGAAGATTCATAACAATCGACTAAGTTTTGGTTAATGCTCAACCTCGTAAATTTATTTTTCTGCATTATGATCAAAAATATGCTTATATTTTATGATACTTCTCATAAAATAATTAATAGTGGAAAGTTGCTTAATCTCGAAATTGCACAAATTCCTAAAACGATATTGCTCAATTCATAAAATCTTAATTTTTTCTGGGCAACCGTATAATAGCCGATCATAATCGAAAACTGTAGTCAACCAGTAAAATCAAGGAAATTTCCTCCATACGTTTAGCTCAGTTTTTTAGCACGAATGTGAACATTTTCGTACACAAACGATTCTTAACTTCAAAACATTATTGGATATTGGTAAAGAAAGATTAGTCATTCTCCGAAATTACCAATTACCTATGTGGATTTTATACATTTCTATCATAACGCATAAGACGCTCTATTTGAATATAACGCCTATTTACGAAGATAGTAAGCGTATTATTCATATAAAACGCTTGAGCGTTATTTACGGTGGAAAACAGCACCGTTATTTTTGTTCAAATTATCGTTGTAAGGGAAGTGAGTAAATATCTAGAGAATTCGAATAATTTTAATGGGACCTAAATTTTCTAAGAAATTTAGTGAATCTTAAAAGCGCTACACTGCCATCAATGTTGCCCAACTAGGTATATCTTTGCAAATTCTTTACATTAGTAATAATTGAATGTTCACGTGCAAATTCTTGGCTTCCCCTAAAATATGTATCTTGGGTGAAATATCGGAACATTTTAATTTCATCCAGAACAAATGTGGCGAAATATAGTGAACCTATTTAAAAATAAGAAAACTGGTTGTTGCACAAGCTATTCAACGCAGCTTACAAAATAATGCCTCCTGAATTAAAAAATTGAAAGTGTAGTTAATATGTGTTTAACTCATTCTTGAGTTGCTCAATATTTAAAAGCTCTGATCTTTTCTTTTAATTCATTCAATATAAATTCATTAAAATTCCACATTTGTGTTAATAGGCTTTCTGGAAATTTTTTAGTTTCTTACTGAGTGTCTATGTTTAATCAAAACATAAATAGAGGTCAATACATATCAAATCATATATAGCTCAATTTTCATAACAATTTAATTTTTGGTTGTTTTTTAACTGACAAAATTAAAATGAGTCTGCGATGGTTTCTACGTTAAATTTAGTGTTGCTCAATATGTTTATCCTCTATTAATACATTGTTTATTTCAAGAACAATACCCAATTATAATAATAATTTGCCCTAAATGTAATTACCTTATGCTTTATTTCCCCCTTTTAATTAGTTTGAGAGTGAAGCATTATTTAGGAAATCTTTATATAAATCAATCTAATTTGTCACCTTTTCAAATATTTAAACATTAGTTTTGCTCAAAATGTGCCTCTGAATTATAGACATTTTCAACATGTAATTGTTCCAATTATCCTTGTGCTTCCTTCTTTCGAGAAACAAAAACGTCGTATTTTTAGAGACAAGAACAAAGCCATTTTTATATTGTTGCTCAAAACTCTCCATAATTTAAACAAAATTCAAAGTTAGAGACTATAAAAAAAATCATTTTTAATACAAAATCGGAGAGTCTTAAATCATTTCGTTGTGGTTGTCGCTCAATATAAACAACTACTTTAGTATTTACACGTTAAATCAGTTTTGCTCAATATATCAAATCACTGCGAGTTTCCTGCTTTAACGGAGAATTAATAAATACACACTGCACTTAAAACGAGAATACAAATTAAAAAATTGAGCAACACAAGGTATTCTCAATTAAAGTGATTATACTTTCAGTCTATTTTAGAAGTAGTTGATTCTTTTAATTAATTTAATTGATTTATTTCTCGTCTATTAAAATGACTTTGTTGTTTGCGTCAGACAACATTTCGTCAGAGCCAGGTGAAATTTAAAGTGACATTTACTCTTAATTAGAACATAGGCAATCGATTAATTAGTCTAATTAAAATGACACTGTCCATTTAAGTCTATAATTAACTCAGACTCTAATCAACTTATGGATTAGTTTGTGTAAAATAAAAATCATTGATAATAACTCGTCAGCAAACAAGTGTTTGATCACAAACATTTCCGGTCAAATTCCTCGCACGTATATTATTTTCGTATACTAGGTCATTTCAACATTTATTAACACCCATTAAGCAATCATCTCACATACCAAAAATTTTTTTTTGTAAATTCGTCCATGAAAATGTCTTTAAAAAAAAGTTTTATTTGACAACGTAGTATCAAACAATTTACTAAAGTATCACAGCGGCTAGTATGTCCAAACGCCATATACAGTGATCGATGATCAAATATCGCATTTTAATAAACGCATTAACATATACATTTATGTAATAGATATTGAAATTAACAAACACAATTTGTTAGTTTTCTTTTGACGTATAAATAATCAAAACGACCTTCAGCTCGCGCGCGCATACAGAAATGGAATTTTAATTAATAACGCGAGCGCGCGCGCGATTCGCGATCATTTTGACATGTAAATTTATTTATGATCACCCACAGTGTACCACCATACTTATTTGGATCGTCGTTTGCATTTTATATATTGCGATGTAAGCATGTTATAACAAGATGCAGTAAACCTATATTTTCCTATTTAATTGCCATTTGTACAGTGGGTGGAAAATAGTTTCACACTGTATATAGAATTTACGCCACATTAGTATGTACTATTATTGCTTTCTAGTCTGCTGCGTACATAAAATTATGAAATTAGTTGCTACCTAGGTAGCTAACAACATTAAGATATTTTACTGTGTAATTATGGCTACAGTAATTTCCTTAAGAATATTCCCTTGACATTGTTTTTGAACAAATTTGCAAATTTGTAATTTCATATGACGTAAAACGATTAATTAAAACTATAATCGGATTTTTTTATGAGATCAAGATCAGCAGTATAAAATCCACTCGTAATTTCTAACCTAATAACCGCATCTATAGTAACGTATGATGTCAAAATATTTAGATTAAACGTATTTTTAAACCAGCAGCAACACTTGTTGTTATAAAACAGAAAACTACAATATTTTACTATGACTTAAAATAAAGAAATCGTTTTGTAATCGCAATACTCGTAATTCGTAATAAAAACAAAACAAAAAGTTTTAAAATAATTTTTGGTTACAAAATTTTTGGTTAATTGCCAAAATAACAACGAAAACTTTACTGAAAATTTATTATGTGAATATTATGTGGTTGTGTGAATAGTGTTAATGTAAGTTTGTAATAATTATGGCAAAATTGACATTTTTAGTACAAATTTTTTGCAAAATTATTAATGTACCTTCCTTACGGTGGATGGATTATAATTAATTGGTTTGTGTTGCTGAAATCGTTAAATGGTATTAATTGGTTGTCGACAGATTTGTAGCAATAACGACAGGATGTAAAATTGCTGATTTCAGAGCTTGTTAAGAAAACATCCCAATTATCTGCTTTTAGAATGTCATTCGGAATTTATTGCTAATCACCCAATTCTCTTCTGAACTTATTCAAACCCTGGGGCCGATATTGCCGATATTATCGAATGCAATAAGAATAACTGGTAGTTTGGTCTTACAGACATTTTTATTATGTGCAATGTTTTGACTGCGTCGATGCGCCCATTCAACTATTTTTGCACCCTGCACTTTTTATTTAGTTCTTGCAAACTCATGATCCTTATTAGCAAATCAATAATAAAATTAAAATAAATGAATCGAGGGCATCAAGCACGTTCATACACCCTTCTTACACTTTCTGCCGTTCATACACCCTTTGCAGCAAAACTCACTGAAGATCAGAGGATTAACTAATTACAGTTTAATCTCTATCCTTGCTTTTCATTCTAAAATGATATTTTTAACTTTTGTCAGACTAACTCAGTTCATAAATTATACCTAATTTTATCCAGTAAAACTGGTCGTATCTAAACCACACATTAGGAGGTACCGCAAATCAATTTCTTTACGTGTCTTTAATTAAATTCAGTTACATATTGAAACAAATTTATTTAAGTTTATTTTAATTCATTTTGTGCCGTTAGAGGATGGGCAAAATTTTTTTTTTTTCATTTTCTAAAATTTAAACCACAAGGCGTTGTAAGTTGCAAAAGTAAATTTTCCAACGAACGATCGTAAACAGGTACATTTTAGACAAGGAAAAATATAATTTTGAAAAATTCCGAACGCGTTGTGATCGGGTTTGAAAATTAAATTTCCTCTTTTCCAGAATTTATCCAAGAGCGTGAATAAATTCTGAAAAAGATGGAATAAAACTGTATGTTTGTCCTTGATTTAAATTTTACAGATTTTCCGAATTTTGAAAATTTTTGAAACTTAAAAGAACAAAAAAAACAAATTTTAAAAATTGTAATCTTTAAAATTTTGAGATCTTTAAAATTTTAATAATTTTATAATTGTTTCATCAAGTACAAATTTAAAAGAAAATTAATGAATTTTAAGAATTCATTAAGTTTTAACAAGATCTTAAAATACAAAATCTTTACAAAATTACAAATTTAAAGAATTTGAAGAGTTTCAAAAATATTTTAAAAATTTCAACGAATTTATAATTGTGTTTTGAAACTTTCAAGAGTAAAAAAAATCAAACTATAATTTTGAAACAAAACGCGTTTTGGTCGGGCTTCAAAATTAAATTTTCTCTTTTCGAGAATTTACACAGCGTGAATAAATTTTGGGAAAGGAAAAACTTTAATTTTAAAAAACTTAGAACACGAATGACCCTTTTCCACTTGGACATTCACTCATAGCAAATAAACTGTATGTCCTGGTTTTAAATTTTACAAATTTCCAGAATTTTGAAAATGTTTAAAATTTGAAGTATAAAAAAAGCAACAATTTAAAATTGTAAGAATATCGAAAATTTCTCACCAAATTTGAAGAATTTTAGTAACTTGGGGTAGATGCTCGATCGTCTAGCAAGCAAGTATATGGTAAAAACATTTTAAAAATTTAAGTTTTTCAAGAGTTCAATAGTTTTAACAACCAAAAAATTTTAATTTAATAAATAATTTCGGTAAATTGAAGATTTTTAATAATTTTAATCATTTTAACAGTCTTAAGAAGTTTCATTGTACGGGAGAGTTTACCTAAATATAAATTTAAAGAAAAATTAATGAATTCAGAAAAATCATTTCATTTCAGAAAATTGCCAATAACGTTTCAAAACATTTAAAAATTTCTGAAATTTATAAATTTTAAAAATCTTAAAATTCTAAATACATACATATTTACATGACTTTCACAGTTAAACATTTTCAAAATAATTTCAAATATTTATTTTCAAAATTTGATTTAAGAATTTTAAGGTTCTAAGATTTTCAAGTGTTTTCACATTGTTAAAAATATAAAAATTTACAGAAATTTAAGCATTCAAAAAATTTTAAGATATTTAGGGGTATATCCTCCAACAGGTCGCAAATAAACTATTTGCGCCTCAAAATCTGACTACTCGATTGATTTTAACATGAGTTTTTCAATTGAAATTTCTTTTTTTTTTGCTTTTGCGACTGAGTAGTATTTATTTTCTTCACTTACTTGATTTTATTTGCATCGTCAAAAAGTCGGTGGTAACTTTTCTATAATGTTTTTACTACTCAGTCGCAAAAGCAAAAAAAAAAGAAATTTCAATTGAAAAACTCATGTTAAAATCAATCGAGTAGTCAGATTTTGAGGCGCAAATAGTTTATTTCGAAAAAAAAAAAAAAATTTTTTTTTGGAGGATATACCCCTTAAGCTGTAAAAATTGCAAACGAAATTGGGCTACTTAGGGTTCTGACAGATTTTTGTAGGCAGTTAATTCCATGACGCACTTTTCATTTGAATCCTATTATTGTAACATTTTTTTTATGAGTTTTAGGTCAAATTATCGGGAAATCTTCAAGAAGCGATTTTTTCAAATATCAGACCTACCAGACTTATAAAAGTGTGGTGTCCTTTAAAATTAAAAGAATTACAGATTTCCAGAATTTTGAAAATTCTTGACACTTTCAGAAAAGAACAAAACCAAAATTAAAAAATTGTAGGAATATTCAAAATTTCTCATCAAATTTCAAGAATTTTAGTAAGTTAGAAGAATTTAAGTAACTCAGAATTTTTAAAATTTATATTTTTCAAGAGATCAATAGTTTTAACCAGTGTACAAATTCATTTTTCTTTCCTTTCCCAATTCTTTCTTTTTTTGCGACCACATCGAAAAAAAAATAAAAATTCTGTCTGTGGGAGAGAAATCCAAAAAAATAAGATCCTCGGAAATAATTTTTATTTTATTTTGTTTTCATTTCACTCTCAATAAAACATTTTTAATTCTTTCTCTCATTATGTATATGTTTCCGGAAATTATTTCGCTATCTCTCTCAAACGTCGATTTGAATTTATTTTTTAGTTGAACTCTTTCCTCTTATATAAGCAATGCATAAATATAAGCAGGAAAGCAACATTGGTATAATTTGGCAATATATATTGGCAATTTTTATCCGTCCGAAGGAAAGGAAACAAATTTTTGTTATTTTCTTTCCTTTCCCAAAAATAGACAGATAAAAATGAAATTTACAAATAAAAAAAAAAGAGTGAAATAGTGATCGTGTAATTTCGTTTTGAAAGAAAAGAAACAAAATATCATTAGTAACATATGCAACCTCGAAAACGAATGAAAAAAACACAAAATATCGAAATAATAAAATTTGAATTTAAACACTGGTTTTAACAATTAGGAACATTTTAATATAGTAAGAAATTTAACCCTTATCGGTCGTAAGTCACCTCTCACGTGACAACAGCACTTTGTTGCTACGGTCGTACGTCACGTGGGAGATGACAAGACGCAACTTGCTCTATGTGAAATGCGGGCTCGATGCCTTGTTAATAATACCGAAAATGTTTCGCACATTTACCGAAATTAGCTACAACCTGGCGAGAATCACGTCTATAAAGCTAGCGACCGATAAGGGTTAAGAATTTCGGTAAATTGAAGAATTATAACAATTTTAAAAAATTACATTAAGCGTCTTCCATTGGCGAAAGAAAACTATACAACTACTCATTCTCATACGATGGTGTAGAAAACAGAAGTAGTTACGCACAAAATTTGCGCTAGGTGAATTTTAGTTGTGAAAATTTCAATAGGAGGCTTCTAGAAATTTTTCGATATTTTTTCATTATGTTCGAGTTTTTTTTATTTTTTGGTAATGTAAAATGACAAATTTAATACAAAATGATTTTGTTGTTGATGTTTCATTTTTAAGAAAAATGGATTTAAATATCAATGCTTTCCCTTCATTACATGCCCAATTTTTTGTCATATTTTCAATCTAATTTTATTTATCGAGTACAGATGGCTATGTTTTACTTGTGTCGCTCAATTTTTCGTTCCATTGAGTATCTACTCACAAGTACCTACTTCCAAGTAGCAAACTTTCCCCATTGGAAGACGGCTATTGTATAATGTTTTAGGGGATACCATCATATTCCCGATCGGAAAATTCCCAAAAAAAATACCGAAAAATACAAAGTAAACTGCCCCATGGAAAGGGAAGACTCCAATAAATTTTTGATAACTAAAATATGAAAACAAAAGGAATCTACATAATTTCATGTCATCCTTGCGCGGAAAGGACCAATGCTAAGGGCTTTGAAGAGTTTTTTATTTTAGTATGTGAATTACAAACGTAAATATTTTTACAAATGTTAATATTTTTGAAATTTTTCTGACGTTTTCCTGTCATCCTTGCGTAAAGGGTCCAATGCTAAGCGGCTTTGGGAAGTTCTTTATTTTAGTATGTGAATTATTATTAAAAAATACTAATTTTTCAAAAATGGTTCAATCAATGTAAATATTAGAATTTCAAAAATCGTCAGGGCGGGGGTATGGGGGCGGCATCCCCATCCTCCAAGGTATAAAACGAATTAAAATAATATTTCAAAAATTTGTTATTTTTAAAAAACTTGGTTTTTGGGGATTTTTTTATTTTGGATAACGATACCAACCCCCATTGTTTAAAGACTTTCAAGAATTAAAAATTTTCACAAAAATTCAAAATTTTAAATATAATTTTCGAAATTTGAACAGATTTAAGAATTTTAGGGTTCTTAGATTTTCAAGTATTGTGAAAAAAAAATTTAAGCATTTCTAGATCTACAACACATCATTACTAGATCTACATAACCTAATTTAAAAAGCTACAAATTTTTAAGAGTTTTTACACTCAAACTAACATTCAAAAAAGTTAAAGAAATGTAATAATTCGCAAGGTAACATTTGATTTTTAGAAATTTAAAAAAGTTAAGTGCGAGTTCGCGACAATATTCTGCTGAAAAATTTTCAGCAGGCAACCAATCAATGTAGTCTATTTCGTAAACAAATTTCCCCTTCCGAATAAAATTTTTTTAAATCGCATGCAATCCTGCTGAAAATTTTTCCGCAGAATATTGTCGCGAACTCGGACTAAAGCTACAAAAAAACAATTTAATGAAATTGGAGATACGATTTCAATTTTGTAAACGAAGTATTTCTTGAATACGAGTTTTTAGGTCAAATTTTCAGGAAACCTTCAAAAAATTATTTTTCTGAAAAGTCTTTAGTTGAAAGAATGGTGTCTTTTAAAATTAAAATAATTTTAAGAATAAAACTTTTCACAGTTAATTCTAAGACTGGACTCATTATTTATTTTCAAAGAGACGGTTCAAAAATCTTTCAAACTGAAGCGATTATTCAGTTACTAAAGATTTATCAACGTTAATCACACACGGTCATCTACATCTGATATAAATCGTATGAATCATACTTGCACTGAAGATCACGTTCACCATTACAAATCCGGTTTGGTTACTTATATGTATAATATGCTGCGTACATATGAGTACATTGTATGGCACACATTTTATTGAAACAAAACCCTTTGTCATATTTGGCTACCAACCCAACCATAAACAATTACAATTTTTATTTGTATTTCTCACGCATTTTGGCTACATGCAATTGCATTTACATCAAATAAATTAAACATAAAATAATAATTCGTTCTGGTAATCTGCATCTGGTAACTAGCTAACTGCGCACTTTACACTTTCTCTCCATCCAATATTTGTGTCAAAACAAAGGCCAATCAATTGATCATAAACAATAAAAACGCCACCGATCGCACATTAACTTACGATGATACATTTTTTTTTTAATTGAGCACACATCCGGAACATTGGAAAATTCGGGGGAAAAAAATTCTAATTTTAGCGAATACATTATTATACATAAATAATTTTCTTTCGACACACATAACCTTCAAAAAATAAAAAATGAAAAACTATTTTAGAAAAAAAAAAAAAATACAAACTACTTTTTAAAAAACAACAAAACTTTCTGTAAAATAAATCGGGTCGAATACTAATCTACTGTAATATACTGTATAAAGTGTAAATTTTACCTTGAAAAACAAAAACTATTTTAGTTCACTAGTTTTTTACCTTTAACCCTTTGAGACCGGACGTCAACGAATGTTGACATGACGTTTTCAGCTATCTCACGCATGTCTCTTTAGTAAAATTTAAGATAAAGAGTTTTAAATTTGCTCTACTACTCTTTGAGAGAGTAATGTAATTTGTGTTTTTAGTGTAATACAAAATTTGACAGACTGACAGAAGTTTTTGTGTGAAACGGTCGCGCCAATTTTGCTGCTGTTTGCAAGGTAATTGAAAAACCATTTTTATCTAGTGTACAGTTATTTTAGTGATAAAAACTGCTATTTTTTGTGTGCGTGATTGTTGTACATATACAATAAAGTGAATATCAGTAACATTTTGAGTATATTAATGCCATTACGGTAGTTGTAATTGTTGTCAACGTACGTTGACAAGTCGCCTCAAAGGTAATGTATACTGAATAGAGTAAGTCGTCAAATGATGACAAATTGCCTCAACGGTTGCGATTATATTAGTTACACTTGAGAAGTTTTGTCAACATACGTTTACATAAGAACAGGTGTAATTTTATTTTCATTTGATGCATACCAAGCACAATGCAGGATAAAAGTTAAAAAAAGTTTATAAAAAAATCACCAAAAATAAACTTAGTTAATTTATGATTTATTAAAGCCTACCTTACCTATTTGTTATATTTTTTTAAGAAAAATGAACTCCCGAAATAAAAAATACACGGTTGAAGAAGCGGCGGAGCTTATAATGGCCGAGGACTCGGACTTTGACGACATAGACGAAGGTGAAAGTGAAACCACTGAATTACATCAGCATGACGTCGAAGTGGTACCAGTAACAGCTGACAAATTTGATCTTGTAGACATTGTTATGCAGAATGTTGTTTTAAACGAGGAAGAAACCATTATTTTGGAAGAAGTGGAATTGATAGACACGCATTTTGCTGAACTGACAAAGAAAACAGATATAGCATGGAGAAAACGTCCCTTTAATAATTTACCCTTTAATTTTGAATGTTCTGATTTGTCTTCGTCAGATTCTATTGAATCTCCATTCGAAATATTTTCGAAATATATACCAATTAGCATGTACGCCGAAATAGCTGCCTTTACGAATCAGTATGCTATGCAAAGCGGTTTACGGAATTTTAAACATGCCTCACCAGAAGAAATAGCGCAATTATTTGGAATGCACATCATAATGGGAGTACTAGGTTTTCCTCAGGTTAGAATGTATTGGAATCAATACCTCGAACTACAATGTATTTCGAAAGTTATGCCTCGTGATCGATTTTTTTGGTTGAGGACCAATTTGCACTTCATTGACAATAATACGATTCCTACAAATTGCCAAGATAAATTCATAAAGGTACGGCCTCTTATTAACATCATTAAGAAATGTTGCCACGAAATGCCGATGGAGGAATCTCTTTCAATAGATGAGCAAATGATCCCGTTCAAAGGACATTTGGGCATCAAACAATACATGAAAGGAAAACCAAAACCATGGGGTATTAAAGTCTTTGTTCTGTGTGGAAAATCTGGTTACCCCTATGATTTTGTGCTCTACCAGGGAAAAACCACAGAAATTGATCTCTTCGATCGATCTTCTTTAGGATTTGGTGCTGCTGTTATAACGCATTTGATACAAAGGATCAATAAGCCTGGCCATTCAATATTCTTTGACAATTATTTCAGTTCCTACCAGATTTTTGAAATTTTGTCACAAAAACAACTAAATGCAGCCGGAACTATTCGTGTCAATCGGTTTAATAGTCCAAAGTTCAGTACAGATGCCGAGATGAAACGAAAGGGCCGTGGATCATCGGAGGAATTAACTAGCCGAGATGGAAAAATTGTACTGGTGAAATGGCAAGACAACCGTTCTGTCCACTTGGCTTCCAACTTTGTTAGTAAAGGCAGTGAACGATTAATTAAAAGGTGGGACAAAAATGCCAAAGCGTACGTGGAAATAATGCAACCAGAAATTGTTGAGAAATATAACGATTCGATGGGTGGTGTAGACTTGCTCGACCAATACATGAGCTACTACCGCATATTTATAAAATCGCGTAAGTGGACGTTACGTGTTATATTTCATTTTGTAGATTTCGCCGTATGCGCGAGTTATTTAGAATACAAACGCAATTGCGAAATACAGAAGGTAGCCGAAAAAAACATTTTAAAATTGAAAGATTTTAAGTTAAAATTAGGTTGGTGTCTAACCAAGGTTAGTTTAAAAAAAGCTACGAATAATAAAAGAACATACGGAGAAACAATTACAACATCATCACCAACGACCACTGTACGATCGATGGAGGTGCGACCGGAAATAGATATCCGCTATGATGGAGTTGATCACCTCCCATTATTTCAACAAAGCCACTCAGCCAGTAGGTGTAAAAATCCTAATTGTAAAGGATCGTCTAGAGTATTTTGTACTAAGTGCAAAGTTCATTTGTGCCTTAATTCTAAGAAAAATTGCTTTTATAATTTTCATTCTAAATAAATATGTATGTGATATTTTATTTAGTTAGTAGAATGTGATATAATTATATTATTTTTTAATTTTATAAATCTTTAAACTTTGACTGAATAATGTGATGAAATTACCAAAATAAGAATATAAATAAATATTGAAATTTACTAAATAAATATAAAATCTAGCTACTGCTAGATATAGTTATAAATTACTAAATATATAACACTTATATGTATAGATCTTGAAAGAATAATTAATAAATTGAAAAAATATATGGAGTAAATACACTGAAATGTCTTTGATTATTACACCCGATGAGTCAGATTGTCGACATATGTTGACGGAAGCTGGCACCGAAACCGTTGGCCGGAAGTTAATTTGGTCAACGGATTTGAATTCAGCGTCCTTGAATTAGTTAAGTACCATCATAACTGATTTAAATAAGATACTTGTATGGGGCCGGGTCTCAAAGGGTTAAGTAAATACATTTGTATCTACAAGTACATAATATGATGTGTTGCAAATTGCAATTTATAAAGTGCGCGCGCGATCTTTATTGTTTCTCTGTCAATATATAGAAGAGAGGAAATACGACAAAACAACAACATTTTTTTTCGGTCGTATAAATTTATAGCAGCATGTATTTTATAGCATATTTTATTGCATCTCTTTGTATTCGCAAAATTTGAATGCGCATCTCAAGATTTTTATTTTTTATACTCATAAATTATAGTGGGTGATGTGTGTGGCTTTTGGGTAGGGCTACATTACAAATAATGTTTTTCGTTGCAATTTTTTTGCACAAGGAAACAAAGGAAAAAGCAGTCTTTGTATGTACAAAACGCTGTGTACCTTTTAGTTACGGTTCATTAATTTAAATTATATGAATGTAGACTATATCCTTGTAAAATCGGTAGAAACTATATTTTATAGTAATAGTTTTTGGGGATAGGTTAATTTATGACATTTAAAGCTAAACCACAATCCGTCACACGCATACGATACAATTTTTTTTTTAAACTAAATATCGATTTTTTAGTTAGTTTGTTTTTCAAATGGGATGATAAAGTAACGGCGCGATACGGTTTGTAATCACGGATAAATAAAAGAATTTATTAACAGGGACACGTACAAATTAAGTACCTTTAGAGGCGAGATACATTTTTTTTTCTGTTGTTATGAAGTTAAAATTCGGAAAACTCGGTTTCTTGCCAAATACTGCCCCGAATTTGCATAAGGTTAAGAATCACTGAGTAGGGTGAATGGAAATTCAATTTACCTTTCGCTTTTATTACATTAAATTATTATTTATGTATATGTATGAATAAACACTAAATAGTTAAATACATTACCTAAATACATGCCTTGGAATATTTTTATGATTGTTGTATTGTTATGTTGAACCACATAAATAATAACAAGCGTTATTATTTTTCAATCAAATGACTTAGATGGCATCATCTGAACCCGATAATTTCATTGTAAATAAAATTAGAAAAAAAAACAACAAGATGATGATACCCATCATACTTTGCACGATTTAATAGTGACTACCTCTCCTGTCATCATGATTAAGCATAATTTTTCATTTCTAATTGAGTTCACACAAGTAAACAGAAATGTAGATACATTTTCATATCCCCCTCGTTAAATCATTAAATGCAGTCAACTTGTATCAATTTTGATCGCATTTACTGCAGGTTTTTATCCCGCATCACTAATCGCATTTGAATGCAATGAGAATGAAATGTATTCGATAAGATTTTACATTTTCTAACACGTCCGCATTGATTATAAGAATACGATCGATATATGCACACAAAGATTAGACGACGTGTTTTACATATTAAAGATAATTAGAACGTGTCTAATTAATAATGATTATGTGAGGTGAAATTAATTTATATAAACAGCGTTTGGTGTGATTTTTAATAACCGCGTCTTATTGTGATTTGACAAATAATGGAATGTTTACATTTTATAATTAGAATATTTTAGAAAAGTTGTATCTATGTATATATCACACGGATGTTTTATGAAGATACCAGCAAGGTGACGTCCCAAGTAACAATTTCAGCTCCAAATAAGCTCTATCATCGCTTCTAGAGCTATATTTTAGAGCCTGTAGTATTTTATTATGCTCTATCAGCGCTGCTAGAACTTATATAGAGCTCCTGTCGGACTAAATTTGCTAATTTTAGAGCAACAATTCTCCTCTTGGAAAGTTGTATAATCGTTTATATACCTGCTATAACAAAGCTATTAGCTGAATGATAGTTGGATGTAAGAGTTGCATAAAGCATTTATTAAGAAGCACTTTGCTTCAATAATGGTTATCTAAGGATGTTAACTACAGCTATTGGCTTTACAAAATATGAATTTTGACATTCAATTGTTGCGATAAAAAATAAAAAAATAAATTCATCTCACACCGAGCATCATTTAATTCTGATAAAATATTTTTAACAACTTTGATAAAATATTGTTTGATGATGTTATGTAAATCAATATTATTATAAATAATTAATATATAACTATTGTTTAACTTAGATAATATGTAATTTTAGGTGCCGTTTAATTTTTATGGTGAATATAAATAATATAGGGCGAACAATTTTATTGCTCCTCGATTATATTTTGTATTTACAAGGAAAATAAAAAAAAATTATATGTTTTCGAACCTATTCGCACGTGCTAGTATTTGAATTCTTTGAAAATTCTAGGTTATGTTCAATTAATTTATTTGGCGGAATTCATTTTAACAATTGTAAATTATCTAAAAGTTACAAAGGGTTCTTAGCAAGAATTCAGGTATCGAGATATCTTATACGACTATATCAGTAATTCCTCATTATTGTTTATCGACAACATTTCTTGACATTATGTCGCTTTTTTTACTCCATTTTTATGAAAACGAAGATGATTACAAATTATGCTAATATAAGGTTACTTGAATTACGTATCCCTTTTATAATGCTATTCGTTTTTTCTTTTAATAAATGGATTCCATACTAAACCATTTATAAAGCAAAATACTAAATATAGAGCACGTAGCTTTAAATCATCATATTATTTCCGCTTATAGCTTTAGTAATTATGTATATGATCTAGATTTACAGCTTGGAGCTCTATAATACTGAATAATTACGTTTTATTGAAGCAATATTTGTTTTTTTTAACTATATAACGGTATTATTTTTTTTTTTCGTCAAACGTGGTAGTCCTTTTGTCAAAATTAAAATTAAGATGATAAATTAATATTCTTATACCTTTAATAAAAGCTCGAGCTGGTGAATCGCAAATTACAGACCTAATCCTTATATTTACTTTGTGGCTATTTACTAAAATGCCATTTTATAATAGATCTCTACATTCATCAACAAATTGACGTAGGTAGTCTGTTAAGTTGGCCGGCTTTCCTTTGCCACAATAAATTCCAATAACCATTGGCTTGAAATCTTTTATCTCGGAAATATTGAAGAGAATTGGCCAAAATTGCCATTGGGAACTCTTGTAGATCGGTAACCCGTCGATATTAAAATTTAGTGAAATATTCATTGATTGCTCGAGATTATCGTAGAAATATTGTGTTAAGCAGTTCTTTAATCCCTGATGCCAATAGCTTCCATTACCTACAGGATACAACGATCGATTACTAGGGGTTTCTAATAAAGTTCGTGGATCTTTAAGGAGCCCTTCATCGGGCAGCTGTGCTTTTCTCAATAAATTTAATAATTTTTTAAGCGCTTGATGTCTTATGTTAAATTCCAGTGCCCATTCTTTAAGTTTTTTCTTAAATTTATTTTATCGTTTTCAGAATCGACGTCGTCACAAATTAAATCTTGTAATGTACTTGCCTTTTCAATATCAGAAATCTCGGTATCATCCAAATCATCATCTATATTATATCCAGAAATTATTGAACATTGATTATCATAATGCTCCGCTGAGTTCTGAAACACGCTTTCAGAATTTTGGGGCTTTGCTGGATTTTTTGGTGGATTAACAATTTGGTTAAAAATTTTCCTATTCCTTTTAATTTGATATCGGTATATACTGCTAAATTTATATTTTTTCCACGCTTTAGAATTATACATTTCTCGATTTTTTTCTGACTTTTAATAAGGAATTAAATAAATTAATAGTTAATTTAACTAAATTTTTGACAGAAGATGAACAATTTTCCCAATTAAAGCAGTCAACTCTATATAAGATATAAAAACTTATATTAGGTTTAAATTAACATAAAAATAAAGTACCAGCTCTATTTTAATGTTATTATTTTTTTTATATGGTGAAAAGCTTTTTATGAACATCAAATTATGTAAAACTGGAGCTAAGTCTTATAACACTTATGGTTTTTATTAAGCTGCATTATAGCTGATATTGCTACTATATTGCTATTGTACAATTAATAGCATTATAATATATAGTGCTCTAATACTAAAGAATTTAAAGCTCTATATTTGATTATAGAGCTCCTAAATAAAACTATCTGCTCTATAATTTGTTAGAGCTGGGAATGTCTAAACTGTGTATTATAGAGCAAATAATTTTTTTACTAAAGCACCTAATGTCAATTTTTACTATATTGATGCAACTAGCAAACCAAATGCTATTTTAGAACTGCATTAAAGCAAACAGGAAACTGACAGCTCTAACAATTGTTACTTGGGGTCCCAATGGTGAGAATTAAATAAAAAATCAAATTTTGAAAATTTAAGAATTTGCGAATTCTTGGAATATTTTACAAAATTTTTCATAAAATCCAATTTTTTTAATTTTAAAAAGATTATTTAGTTAAACAACTAGTTTCGGTTTTGGGATTTTCAATATTCCAAGAATTCCAAAAAATTCTCATTTCAAATAGAAATTAAAAATTTTAAAATAAAATTCAAAAATCCAAAAACTAGAATAAAATACGAAAGTCAGTAAAATACGTTTATAACGAACGCTCAAGTACCCGAAACTATTGTTCATTATAGGTGATGTTCACTTTAAAAGAAGAAAAAAGGTTTCTTACAAATTCAAGGGGCAAAAAAATGTTTATTATAAACGAAAGTTCGTTATAGCAGGCATAGTTCACTTTAATCGAATTTTAAATCAAAATACTTGTTTACTACCCTAAGTTATTACGTAGATTCCGACCACGTGACAAATGACATTACTTTTATGACTCCGTACACTCACCTATAGAACTGAGACAACCTATAGAAACTTGAAACCAAAACCAAATTCTAGATTCGAGTATGCGATTCCTGGGGGAGGGGTGGAAGGAAGTAATTCACGCTACTAAAATTATTTTATTGGTTAAATATAATTTTGTTGTTGTGTTTACGTTTGTGAAAATTTAAATAAAATTTTCATAATTTTTCACACATTTGGTTTTGATTGGAAAAGTCGAAAAACCTCAACCACATATTTAGAAAGAGTATGTCTTACCCGCATTTTGTAAGATTGTTTGAATGACCTAAAATTTGGTTTTTATTTCAAGTTTCCAGATAGTGCGCGGTTCAAAAGATATTCGCATCTTTTTAGGGTGGTCCGTTTTCTCCGCTGGTGAGTGTACTAAATATGGTAGATTGAGGTAGTAAAAAGTATAGTTCTAAGGGCATGTTTCTTCAGGAAATTTCTTTGAACTAATTAAGAAATATTACAAAAAATCAGAGATCATCAGAATCAGGCTCCAGTACTAAGTTCTCAAATGTAGATATTTTGGCTTCTGAAATCTGAATGTTTTAATTCAAAACTATAACCAAGAATTACCAATTAAAAACTATGTATTTAAAATTCTAACGTTTAAATGTAGTTAAGTTAATTTTTCAAAACGTCAAATTTTAAGTTTCAGGATCATAATTCTAAAAATATATTTTTAAAATTGCAAGAGAATTTATTTAGGTTTAATTCTAATCAAATTTATAATTCCCCAGCCGAATTACGATGGTTTGATTAAACCCCAATTACAATTTTAAGTACTAAATAAGAAAATTTTTAAAATTTGTAGTCGATGTATCGTTTCGAGTTAACTTTAGTTTGAGCCTATTGTGTCATGTTTAACCATGATTTCAACTCTAAAATACTTATTTTTTCTTCTAATTTCCCATTCCATTATTTTTCAGAGCAAACAGCGCTGCTTAAACATATAATTGAACATTAACCCCTGGGACCATTCTGGTTAAATTTTTATAAACGATAACACGCTTGAGCTAATTTTCCCACGGACGAAAATTTTTTGATTCAGGAATGTCCAGAACTATAAAGATTGCGACAGTCTTGGCTCTTTGCAGCAAAATTAGCAAACTTCCGTTTCCTCCAGCTAACTTTAATAAACTTGAAGGTGGTTTGTAACAGTATCACACGAAACCACATTATTCGACAAGTGTCAATTAAGAATCGTTCAAAGTTTTATCAAGAATTTGAAATTTGTCAGGAAATTGAATCTTAATAAGTAATTAAAAATATAATAATAATTGAAATATTAAAACTAAATTAACAAGAGCTACACACCGTACACAAGTCTTAAATGATCTTAAATTTAAAATTAATTTAACTTGTGATGTGAGGTGTTGGTTCAGTTCTGCCTTTACTCTTATATGTCGTACTAAGTTTAGCATTAAACATCTAAACTAAATACCAAACCTTAAATTAGAATTAATTCGCATTAAGTTTATTCATGCAATGCTACCAATGGTAGAGTGAATGAAACTTTTGCCTTATATTTTAGCGAGTCCTAGTCCAACTCAAATTTTATAAAATCTTTTAAGAGCGCAATGAAATTACGTCATTTGGATCGGATGGTAAAGAGTCCGAATGCTGTGAAATAATACGGAAGATCAGCTAGTTAGCTTTCATACTGAAATTAAATACAGACGGCAAAATTTAATGTATACTACAAATTGCTCAATTTAAGTAGCTCAATATTAAATGTAAAATTGTTTAATTAATAGTTAAGAGTGGCATCAGAACTTTGTTCTCGGAAAATACCTGCTCTAGCCTCAATTTTCGGCTCTCTTCAAATCGATGGCTGATTTTTGTTAGAGACTTATCCCTTTATAGTTATTCGTGGATAGTGTCTGGCTTCTACTACCATAAGTAGAATTATCATCTTCATCACTACTAGAACTACACGTTTGGATTTAATTGAATGTTTCGATTTCAGTCTTTTTGTAAATTATATCAAGCACAGCCAAGTGGATAGCGTGACAGTAACACTGCTGGTGATAGTACGGCGCCAAACGCCCAAATTTGGTCATAAAAGATGCGCCGTCTCTTTGAACATTTGATGACAAACCAAATTCTGAGAGCTTTTCATAAACTAAACTGATAGCCACTTCAGCAGGGCAGCTCCCTCTATGTCTAGTTAATTAGTCCAAAATTAATAAAATCTCCCGCAAGCAAGTAAAGATTTACATTTATATATCTTATATTTTTCAAGCTAGTCCACTCATCATGTGTAAGGCTAAATTTAATTTAGCATCGTCTTGTTTCAAGATGCAAATTTAATCAAAAATCACTTTTCTTGCTTGGTTGGTAAACTGCGTTGAACAAGAAACCCCAAAAATAAATTGGCTATAGCGTTTATGAAGAAGTTTGTCTTTTTGTAAATTTTAATATCGACTCTTGTTGCAGAATTTTTGGCTTTTTGGATGAGCTTTCCCCTTTCATTAATGTCAAATTAAACTCTCAAATTTAACAAAAAAAATGAACGCGTTTAATGCTTTATTTCAAGCTAGTACTACTTTTAGTTGTTCAAAATGAAGAAAAATACAAAATTGCAAGGAAAATAACATTTATTCGCGGTTAGTAAAAAAACTAAAAAAAAGATCAAATCAAAAAAAAAAAAAATTCTAACGAAATCCCGGGATTCGGGATTTAGAAAATAATTGAAAATCCCGGGAGCCAGACACTATTCGTGTGTGGCAAATTAATTAAAACAAAAACAATAAAACCGTATTGTAAGTGCCCGTGGATGTTTTGCAAGTTTCCATATTGGAATGGTCCCCAATTTGTAAGAATCTTAATAAAATAATATTAGTTTAATATTTTAGCTCAGATTTGCTCAATTGTCCAATATTAAATGATATTACCATTTTTTCTTCACATTTTACGATGAACACCAAGCATTATTTTGCTCAATATTTGTTCTACCGGTGGCAAATCTATTTCGTGTTGTAGAATACTTTTTAATCGGAGTGTTGGAATTTTTCTAATAAACCTCGTTACGAGAAACTTCAAAAATAAGGCGATTTGTTCGGTTGTGAAAAGATTTTGCTACAATTTTCAAACCAAATGCTGTCAACTGTTGTTTTGAGCAATGATTATTTTTTTTGTGGTGCAAAATTATTTTTTATAGTACTCCCATACTATAAAAAATTTTGAGCTACAAACAAATTTCACGATAAAAATATGATATAAGACAGCGGGCCGAATGTAATGTGGCAAATGTTTTTCGCGGTAATTTGAATTTACCATTTTTTACACATTTCAGAAGACTTAAATTAACCAAAATCTCGACTATTTGATGCTATAATTTAATTTTGAGCTTTACTATGTAGGTAGTAGCTCTTTATGGGGGCTCGATGTTTAAGACATTGAAATTTCGATTGAGTTCTTATGTATAGCTTAACACATAATTAACCGGCCTCGTTTGACTCGTTTTATCATACCCAAACATTGTTGACCGGTCACTAATTAATTCTGAACAAAATGTTTACCTTATTAAACAGCGGTTTAATTTTGCTCAATATTAAGCAAAATTAAATGTGATGCAGCTCAAAAATATTTTCTTACTAAAGTATTTTCCAAAACTTTTAGTAAAGGCTTACCAATTTAGTTTTCCAAACTTAAGAAGTTAGAGATTTAAAATTTAAATACCTGACCTCAAACAAACATCAATTAATTTCAAAATTCAAGTCTTAATATTTTCCGACTTTTAAATTTAAAACTGTAAATTCTGCAACATAAGTGTTTTAAATCAAGTACTACATGAATTTATAATACTTGAATGCTTTGAACAAAATTTCAAAAAAAAAAAATCTGTAAAACCTTTTGAATTCTAAAAACTTTTCAATTTTCAATATCAAACTGAATCTGGAATAATTTTCGATTTTTTTTTATAAATTCCATGAAATTTCCGATCAGCCTTGGAAAAAACAGATAAATTTACGAGATACGTTATTAAACTCATAATTTAAAATTATTAAATGACAATGAATAAATTTTTAATTGTTTGTTGTAAATTTCATTGAAGTCAGAATCCAAAGAATGATTAAATTTTGTACTGGATGGAGTAATTATTTTGAAATTTTGTAGATCAAAATCTCGCAAGTCAAACCGTGGAAACACCCAAGTAAAACTGTGGAATCTTTACTTGTCACTATTACCAGAAACCGAACCGGGACTATACCAATACCACTGAGTACGATAAAAAAGATTTTTTTCCAACTTCAATTTCATTTATTAAAAAATATTCGTTGGTTTCAAAAGGATTACGAATTTATTAAATTCTGAGTTTAAATTACACTAAAAATACAGAATTTTGATTTTTTTTTTAACAATCCTAATAAATTACGATAGAGACAAATTCTAAAAATGCTTCCAAATTCTAAAAATTTCTGAATTTTTTTCTATCTTTGCTTAATCTCCCTCTGGGTTGTTCGTGAAATTCCTTTTAAATTATTCTTACTACTTTATAAAATTGAAAATTATAATTTGAAAATTTTTATTCGGTCACCCTGTAATAAGATTTGATTCGTAATACATATGTATAAAAGAAAAACAATTGAATAGAACACGAATCCCAAAATTGAGTTACGCTTGTGAAAATTATTTCATTGGGACTAGGATAAATCAGAAGCAAGACGTAAAGGACTCTTAAAATATTAACGGGTGACAATCAAATGTGGCTACAGTTTAAATGAATAAAATTAAAACAAAGAAATTCTTGTTTTTTGAGGAATTTTTCTGTAGCAAGTAGGTAATTAATCGCTTAGAATAAGACAACAAATATGTATGTATGTACATACAAAGTAATCCACAATATCCAGAGCTTTCCGTACAAATTCTAAATATTTTTACACATCCTGCTTATAAAGAAGAGTAAATCCATAATAATCATTTTGTTTATCTATGTTACACTCTTGTATCGTTTTCGTAAAAGTTCGTTAAACATTCAGCTATGCATTCTATATTACCGCATCACATCTCGAACACCTACCCAAAACTCCTGTATAAAAGGGCAAACATTATTATTTCCCAATTTTCCAGTCAACAACAACAACAAAAAATAAAAAATAAAAATAAAAACACGTGAACATCAATACCAGAGAAGTATTATTAGAAATTTTCACGCATGCGTTTCACAAGAGATTGCACCGCGATTACATTTGGAAAAAACATGTCATTGTCATAATGGAAAATCTGATATTGAAAAATAAAAATTACCTTTATATGTATTTCCTTAATCAAGACAACTTCCAAGTTTAGTAACTGTTTACTTTATATAAGAACACTTTATAATTTTTACTATACAAATTAATTAGAGGGGCTCTTAAAACATCATTTTCAATTCACATAATTTTCACAACCACAAAATATTCACTTTGTATCTACATATAAAAACAAAAAAAAAATCTGTTTTTTGCACACTTACACTATTTAGGTAAAACACCTCAAAACTATAATTGAATGATTACAAAATCACTTTAGTACACAACAATTTTTTTATTTTGGTTCCGCGTCTTTTTATTTATTTGCCTCGCTGGTTCATATCTAACCAAGCGATGTTTATACTTCAAAGTCGCGATTAAGACTCGCGATATTTTCTTTTTGTTTTGTTTTGTTTGTGTATTTTTGAATTGCGCTGTGTGTTCGTTTTTTTTTTTTATTTTTATTTTTTTTAATAATAATAAAACACTGTAGAGTAGTAGTTTTGTACTACACACACGGAAAAAAAAACTAAACAACACAAAAGGTTGAATGAGTTTGTTTCGTTACAACCACCTATCGGATGACTCACGCCAAAATGAGACAAACATATAGGATTAACAAATTGGTCATTTTAACATACACCAGTATACGTACAGTGGATTAGATATCAATAATAAAAAATAAAAAAGTACAACAAGAACAAAATAAGTAAACACAAAGTGGTTCTTTGTCTCTCGCACAAACACTCATACACCATACATTCGTCTTTAAGATAAATGTAAACAAAAACTTGCTGTTTTGGCAAAAGTTCAAAACATCGTAAAAAAAAAACTTTAAAACGCAGTGTGACATAAATATGTTATGTAGGCTGTTTTATAATCGAATAAGTGTCCGGATTTTGCTTCTTTTTAATCACCATTATTTATAGAACCTAATCGAAAAAAAAGTAATTAGGTACAATACATATTTAATCGTGATGCATAGTAATGTTTGAAAATGTAAATAACTCTTTCCGATTATTTAATAATAAGGGGGCAGGGTTGTTTAACAATTTTTTATGTCTCTTGTAATTTACATATGTGAGACGTAACTTATATTACAGAATATTGTGTTTTGTCGTAAAATATGTACATTTCAAACTACAAAACTGGCTTTATTCATTATTATTCTTATCTTATCTCAGATTTTTTGTTTAAGTCAATTACTTATCATGAAAATTTTATTTTCTCGATAAGTATTGTATCTGAGTCCTTACACCTCGCCCCTCGTCGAATTGTAATGGCTTATAAAAAATAATATACAACGCAATAATAAATTTATAAATTTTGCCAAAGTTTACAATCACGATATTTTCGAAGACAAATACTTGACCACCATTGCACGTAGTACAATTTTCATAGATTGTTCATCTCGTTTGTACATAAGTACATATCACAAAGCAAGGAACCAGGCAGTGACATAACTAGGTACCCGCAGCCGCAAGGGGGGGGGGGGCACGGGGCGGTGTTCTAATTTTTAGATAAACAAGAAATTGTTCCTTTTGCTATCAAATATTTTCTTAAGACCGGCTCAACAATTAGGTTACAACAAAATTAAATCTGAGTAAACCAATTGGTTTTTTTTTACACATGGAACGCTCGAAAATGGAAACACATTTTGGATGAAGGGTATTTACATTGAGAAAACATATTCTGAAATACTTTTTGTAATTTCTAAGTAAAACGATTTGAGTTGAAAAGCTTCGATAAGTCAAAGCTCTTAAAACATTGTAATAAAAGACGGAAATTATGGAAAGGATACAAAAATTACAGAGAAGGTATAAATAAATTATCAAGCTTAAAGCTCATTGAAAACAAAAACTATAAATGAATGCCAAAATACTACCTTTCTTTATAATATCAAATTTAAAAGTCAAATGGTTTGGTGTGAAAAGCTCTTAAAACTAAAAGGTCTTAATAATTTACATTGAGCACAAATATACTAAATCCTAACCAACATTTCGTCATCCTTTGTTTTATGAAATTTAGAAGTAAAATGCTTTGTTTAAAAAGTTTCAATAAGTGAAAGCTCTTAAAACTAAAGCTCTTGACAATTTTTTTCTAATACATAATTTATGCTCTTAAATCATTTTATTAGAAACCAGAAATTATTAAAAAGCTCAAAAATGTTAAGTTCAAGCCCAAAAAGTATGAATTAATTGTAAAGCTTAAAGCTTATTCTAAATTTATTCCAAAATGCCACCTTCTCTTAAACTATCGAATTTCAGAATAAAAAGTAAATGATTTGGATTAAAAAGCTTCGATACGTTAAAGCTCCTAAAACTAAAAGTTCGACATTTTTTGCAAATACAAAATAAAACATTTTAACAAAATCCTCAAATTACGAAAAAGCTCAAAAATGTCAAGTTCAAACCCAAAAAGTATAAATTAATTATCAATCTTAAAGCTGATTGAAAACAAACATTCTAAATATATCCCAAAATTCCGTTACAAAGGATAATTTTGAGATAAATTATTTAAAATGTTTCGACCAGTGAGAGCTCTTGAAACTTTTTGCAAATATATATTTGCACATAAAATATTGTAACAAAAACCTGAAATTATTAAAAGTCTGAGAAATGTTAAGTTTAATCCCAAATACAAAGTATGTATTAATTTTTATCTATCAAGCCCAAAGCTCATTGTAACAAATATTCTAAATTTATTCCAAAATTCCGTGCTTCTTTTTAATACCAAATTTAGGGGTAAAATAATTTGAATCAAAAAGCTTCGTTAAACGAAAGATTATATTATAATACCAAGTTTCCTAGTAAAATGGTTTGGTTTGATTAAAAGCACTTGAAAATTTACATTAAGAACGAATATACTAATTTATCCCTAAATTCCGTTACCCTATATAAAATCGGATTTCTGGTAAAATGGTTTGGTTTAAAAAGCTTTTCTAATTGAAAGCTCTTAAAACTAATAGTGCTTGACATTTTTTACAAAACATAATTTTTGCTCATATTAAAAAAATCTTAAATTATGAAAATTCTCCAAAATGTTAAATTCAAACCCAAAAAGTATAAATTAATTATAAAGCTTAAAGCTCATTGAAAACAAATATTCTAAATTTATCTGAAAATACCACTTTCCTTTATAATATCAAGTTTCGCAGTAAAATTGTTTGGTTTGAAAACCTTTTAAAACTAATAGTAGATTGTTCTACAAGTAAAGAAAAGTGATAGTTTTCCAGCGAGTGTAATTGTTTAATTCACGAGCGAGCGCTAGCGAGCGAGTGGATTAACAATTTTACGAGCATGGAAAACCACTTTTCTTACGTGTAGAACATGCTATTTTTTCGTGTATTTGATGACAAATCAGGTAAAAATAAAAAAAACAAGTCAAAAATTCAAAAATCATTTGGAAAAAAGCCTTTCTATGAAGGAAAGTGTTTATAGTGAAGAAATGTGTTGTTAAGGAGAAAAGTAGCTGTTTTCTTTACTGTTTTCAGCCAAGAAATGACACTGTTTGCCATTAAGTACACGAAAAAATAAATTATTAAATTGTCCTTGTGCAACGCATCAACCGAGCACCATGACAACTCCATTAATGGCAGAAAAATCCAGAGTGGCCACAATTAAAATTTTTTTTATGATGAAATTCTTTTGAGAATTTGAAAATTGTAGAGATTTTGGTCAATTATTACGGTGGCCATATTGGTGGCGCCATCTTGAATTTTTGACATAAAATATCAGTTTACATTAAGAAATATTTAAAGAATTCGTAAAATTCTATTTGTTTCGATGGTACCAATGTAACTAATTCAAAGCCTAAGAGCATATATTGCTTCCACATTCTTCTTCCCAGACTCCACTGGTGACGCGGCGGAATTGTTTGCAACCTTCAATCAGTTTATACAGCGCATAGCTCATCCCACGAGGATACATGAACGGGTCAAGGACATGGTTGATTTTGTTGGATTTATTTTTAACATCACTTCGTGACAAATTACCATATACATATGTAGATATATCGGTCCGCCACTGGGGAATTCGGATTATCGGCTCATCAGAGCTGAGTTCCCTACATTGTAGGGAACTTCCACGAATTTGGAGAGAATATTATCGTCAGCATTATGGACAAAATTCGAACCTTGTCTAAAAGGATATGCGTACTTTTATCATGTACTCTGCAACAGTAAGAAGTATGATAACTCGTATGCAGGTAACTGCCATGAATGATTATCTGTCAAGTCGGATAATATTTTCGGAAGTCTTAAACCAATTTCCAAAAGATATTCAGCTAGAATAGTCACGGTACAAACGAAAAAAACGAAGAAGCTAGTTTAGCTGCTCTCAATGACTTCCTAGCAGAAGGTCAATTTCGTTAATGTTCACGCAACGAGAAAAAGACATATTTATTGCAACATTTCTCTTCAAAATGTATACGAGGGATTCGATGTTACGTTAACGGATGTGAAAAATGGCTTAACGAGCTTCTCCACAAAAATAGTTCTAATATGATGCAATCAATAAAATCTAATCAACCCAATGTTAAAGTTAGAACTGATACAACATTATTAGAATCATATGTTGCCGCCAAAATAAATCTGCAAATGTGGATTTAATAATATCAGGACAAAATGGTGTCAAAATTAGAATACAAGTAAACACAATTCACAATCTAAAGAATTAAAAGAATTTATCAATTGATAGTTATTCGCTTCAAAAACCGAAGTTACTAATCAGGATCAATCATTATCACTTGTTTTGAACTCGAGATCATCGTGAAGGTGGGCCAAATGATCGAATCGCTACCAAAACACACCATTAAGTAAAGAGTGTACCCCGTGTAGAATTAGTGGCAGATAAAATGGAAAAATCATATCAAATTGAATTTAATCGTCGACTGTTTTGGACAGATTCTACCACAGTCTTAAGGTGGTTGAATGAAGATCCTCGTAATTATCGTTAATTTGTAACATATCGTGTTGAATCAATTTTAGGTGAAATAACAGTCAAAGAATGGCGATGGATTCCCTCTAATGAAAATTTGGCGGATGTAGCTACTGAAACCAAACACCAACCGAATATGTCATCATCTTCCAAATAATTTGCCGATCCCAGTTTTTTAAAATTTGATGAATCTGGATAACCTGAAAAAATTTGAGATGAAAAGACACCAATAATAGAAGAATTGAAATTGAAAGTAAATTCTACAAACATTAGTTTTCTTAAAAATGAAACCAGCTGTGCTTTTCGATATCATATAAATGATTGTAAATCGTTTCTGTAGAATCTTGTCATTTAACACAAGAAAACGAGAAATAAATATTAAGAACGGAAGATCTCTTCTATGTGATGAAGTAAAAAAAATCGGAAGAGCAATGCCGTGTTGATCGGTGGAAAATTAATAAAAATTAAATACTGCAACTCTCCAATTCTGAACGAATCAGTAATTCTAATAAGATAAAATCATTTTCACTACATTTGGATGATTCCGGTATTCTGCGAGTGAAAGGCAGAATTGCAATGAGTAAACAAAACGACCGATAATTCTTCTAAAATTACACCGGATAACTACACTCATCATAGATTATTACCATCGAATTCAACTGCACCAAAACCACGAGACAGTGGTTAACGAGCTACGACAAAACTATGCAATTTCAAAGTTAAGAACTGGTATTCGTTCCATCCGTTCAAAATGTCACTTAAATGCAAGAAAGAATTTGCATGCAAAACCATAACCACCTGAAGAAGGAGCTTTGCCATTGGCTCGGTTATCTCCATTTGTACGACCCTTCACATGTACTGCTGTGGACTTGTTCGGTCCGCTAAATGTTGTGGTCGGCCGGAGACACGAAAAACAAATATTAAGTTTTATTCACCTGTATGAGTTCGATGCGACAATGGAATAAATTTTCACGGTTCCCAAAATGAAATTAAAAAAACGGTTGGTGAAATAAAGACGATATTTAAGATTCGTCACAGCTTTTATCAATGAAATGGACATTGAACCCACCCACATCAGCTCGTATGGAAAGTGTTTGGGAGCGGTTTGTACAAGCTGTAAAAAATAATATTATGATGGTCGTTCCGTCAAGGGCTCCAACAGAAAAATTGCTAAGAAGCTGCTTGTGTGAGGTGGAAATGATTATCTATAGTAGACTTTTCACATATATTCCAATAGAACCGAATGTGCCAGAAGCATTAACGCCAAACCATGTTGTTTTGGCTGTCAAAAACCATTAAGAGTTTTCAATGACAACTCATTTAATAAGGAGTTGGAAAATTTCCCAACAGATCGGGGAAAAATTTTATTAAAACGGTGATGGTTAATGAATATGCTTCAACATTAACTAGAACAACCAAATGGTTTGATTCTTTAAAGCCAATACAGGATGGAGATATCGTTATAATTGTAAGTGAGAACCTTCCAAGAAATGATTCGTTGTTGGGAATGGTCAATGAAGTAAAACCTGGAATGGATGGGCAAGTTTGTCAAGCTGCTATCCAGACATCAATGGGAATATAAGGCCAACATCTAGCTGCATTAGATGTTCAATGATATGAAGGGTGTAGGACCTAAGCGTATATACCGGACCAAAACTGGTGTATAATTCGCATATTTGGGCCGAAACTCCTAACACTCACATAGTTGCACTTGGCCAGGTCCAAAGGAGGGCATGCCGATTAATTTTGGATATTAGTCTCTTTCCCTCCCTTGATTCCCTCTCCTACCGACGGAATGAAGGAGCTTTATGTGTGTCCTAAAAGTACTTTAATTGTATGTTCTCATCTGAGCTCTATGAATGTATGTCTGGCTTACCAAGGCGAACTCTAAGACGACTAGTTCATCGTTACAACCTTGAGAAGAAATTTGCCCACATTAATAAGTTCAAAAATTCCTTTACGAACCACCCGATTATGGAACGGCTGGACGGCGGGGGCCTTGCTTTTGGCTTGTAATTTATTATGATTTAAATTAATTATCGAACAGAATATTCGAAGACTGAAATTTTCTTTTAATAATCCCTTTCCTTTCCTTTATTTTTCTTTAGCTAGTTCTGTGTGCTCGCCGTGTATGCTCGATGATATTAAGCAACTAATTGCTAAGTGTTACCGTTTAACACATAAAAAAATTTCAAGAGTGCCAAATTTCTAATATCGTACAATAATGCCTCTGCCTGACTGTTTCTGCCTGACTGAAATGTATACCGCACTCAAAATCGAATCTGCATTCTAATTGCTGTATATTAACCAAAAATGATTTTAAAGACAAGATTTATTTTGCCTGTTTGTATGTTACTGTTTATTCATTACATTGGCATTGTACCGGGTGGTTATTGGAGCTAAAATAAGACAACGGAAGTAATAAACAATGATGCCATAATACCTGCTGTGGCGTACTAATATTTTTGAACCTTCCACTGTCGATTTGATACAAGGCATTGGATTATGAAAAAATCAATCATCTTATCACGCCGTTGTGAATGCTGGAAATACTAAAATCAAAACTTACATTCTTTACAGCGTATATGTTTAGCGAATTGTATTAATTTACGCGAAATTACCTATTTCAAATTTTTAATTTTGCAATATCAGTATCACAACTGCGAATTGATTTGTCACCAAACAAAGCTATAATTTTTCAACTCAACATATAAAAAAAAAATCTTATCAATCCACAGCTGTTATCAATATCAGTTATCGCTTAATTCGAATTTCATCGCTCCTAACGTATCAAAACCATTAAAAATAATTAATCAAAGATAATTAATTTAATTATTGTTAGAAATTGGCGACTAATTTAAAATTCACCAAGCAACAATCAAATTGTGTCTGTAGTTGTGGAAGTGTATGCTTAAGTTTCACTATAAAGATTGCGACCTTACAGCAGTGATAATTTTTGATAAGAATTAATTACGATCAGTCGGCAATATTGAATTGAAGTGCGTTAAAAGTGCAATAAACTATTCTCTATATTTCAAACTGGAAATCAATGGACGGCTTTACTGTGAATTCAAAAGTTACTTTTTGAAAAGAGGCGCCTGAAACCACAAGCAAAACCGTTGAATACTTATTAAATAAACAAATAACCAATGAAACCATTATATGTTTGTCCTATGTAAATTGACAATTTATAAAAAATCTAATGCACTATGATTAAAATATATAGTACGGCTATAGAAACAAAAATATGATTTAATGGTAAACGTGTAATTTTTGACAAATACATGATGTCTAACCCTAAGCAATTTCTGGGTGGGATACCTGAATTGTATTTTGGCATGATTAAGTCAAAATAATTTAAAAAAAGTTGCTGCGGATTTCACAATACTCCTGAACGATGAATTAATTATTAACGACTTGCGAGAAATTATACCATCAACAACACCAAAAAAATATTTTGCTGGCGACCTTGAATTCAAGCAACAAATATTTTTAAGTTCCGCGAAATTTTTGCCAAACACACAAAGGCAACAATATATCAAAAAAAAACACATATACATATGTACAAGTACAAAAAAATAGCAAAACGGAGTCTGTATATGGAGACGCCAAGTTTCCTTAAATGGAATACAAAGATAATTATATTGATGTAGTCTGTAAATAAAATAGTTGTGTGAATTTATTTCGTATACCGGGATGAGAATTTATTTTCGATTGGAGTAGGGATTTTTTAAATAAAGTTCAATGATTTTCATGTTGGGTAGATATGTGCGCAAATATCCTTTTATGTCGCACACTATGTGCTTATGTGTGGTTGTGTCTCAATACGTTTCCTAAACCTAAAATTAATTTCAAGCGATAAAATCATTATTTTTACTGTCGTCTAGACAATTTGGGAGAAAATAGTTTTTACCCGCGTTATTTGATACATATGAGTGCTGATTAATTTATTTATAATTTGGCGCGCGATATTTTAGTTTACTAAAATCGAAGATTGTTTTAGTTTTTGAATTTTTATGTATCTTACTATTATACGAGTCAAATGTATTTTTGTAATACTGTGCCACAATCGTACCTACAACATAAAATATGTTGTGATCATTTTTATGTGTATTTACGTTTGAGTAACAGTGCAGCTGTTTAATAAACGAAGGCAGTTATTGTTACAATAATAAAGCGAGTTGTATACGCGATCACGAAACAATTAAAAAATATTCGGCCTTCGTATTGTAACTTTCCAATTATATGTACATGTACGTCGATATTATTCATCCATCATTGGAAGTATATAAAGTACCAAGGCTTTAAGATTTACTACTTCGCACGCTAAATCATCGAACCGGTACTAAATGCATTCGCACTCACTAAAGCGGGTTACATAGAATTTGCATAGTTTTGCATCATGGCTAAAATACAAAGCACACCGTTGTTATAGAATGCATATACGAATTTCGTGATCTGTATGGGAAATAGTCGTAATCTTATACTTATACTAAACAATAAAGAAGAAACATTTATAAGATCATAATATTATAAATTCAAAGAAATTTATTTAGAAAATTAGATTTTTTTTCTTGTTGTTGTTGTTGTGTACCTATTGTATTGCAGCATTTTGTAATATAAATACAAAAAATAATACAAATCGTGATTAACATAAAACAGAGTTTCGTATATACACACAACTAATAAGGTTTTCTTCTTTGCGGTAACTTTGCCTGTCTTTTGAGATATAAAGACAAAATATGTACACATATTAACCCTTTTATGGATATATGTATACAAGCTCGATGGACTATTCAATTGTTTTCAATACAAATGTGTAAACGGTATATGATTAATAGTTGACCGATTGGCATCGTTTTGTTATTAACAAAATATTTCCTGATTCTAATAATAACTTAGCTAATAATGTTCATCTCTTGTAAAGGTCACCGTTCAAAAAATCAATTAACATTTTTAGTAAATTAATACCTTAAAATCTAAAGGGATACAATCTCAAAGGGTGATCAGAACTTCTGTCCTGAAAATAAATTTTCAATCACTAAATTAACCCTTAACCTAACCCCAAACTCAACGACTAACTCAATCCACGAATCAACCCGATAGTAATTTTTCAAACTTCAACGCAAGCTAACTAAACCCCAACTCAACTCCAATTGAACTTAGCTCGAATCAAATCTCAACCCTTTACTCAATTCCACTCCATTTGCTTTCATTTAATCCCCAACCGAACCCCTCACTCAAATCCAATTCAATTCAGCTCAAACGCTTTTCAAATCTAACTCAACCTCAACTCAACCCTAACCCAACCCTAAATTTAACCATCACTGAACTTCAACTCAACCTTCAACTCAACCCTTAACTCAACCGCAAATTCAACGTTCAACTCAAACGCTAAATCAAAACGGTTCGAAAAAAGCTGCCTACCTGTACTTAACCCCGGACTAAAATAAATTTCCAACTTCACTGCTGACTCTTACTCAACTAAATTCCAACTCCACTCTAACTCAACCTCAACTCAGCGCTAGTCCAACCTCAACTCAACATCAACTCACACTCAACTCTACCACCAAACCAATATAATCTTAAAAACTACGCAAATGGAACCCAACTCAACCCTTAAATCAACCTCAAACTCAACGCCCAACTCAATCTCCAAACCAGCATACATAAAAAAAATTGATCAACGTGGTAATATCACACGGAAAAAAATAAACTGGGCCTCAGCTAAGAAAACGGACTTTTAATTCAAGAAAATGTACTTTTTCTTGATCTAAAAGCTAATTTTCTTATTTCTATCGAGCTTTTCTTCATGTAAGAATTGTGTTTCTCGAAATGAAGAAAAAATACCTTTCGAAATTATCATTTATCATCCAACTGTCACACCCAAATATGGCAATGCGCCTATTCAACGCTCTGTATATCTTTAGTAGCGCGTTGATTGCAAGGAATCCTATCACTACCCCCAATTGTATTTACTACAATTAAAGGTCATTGCGTCCTGATCTTTGAAACAAAAGATTCGATATTCCCATCCCGTTCGCCATAATGGCAATTGAATTTTCGTAAATTATCAACATTAAAAAAAGCAAATTAAAAAAAAAAATTACCGTTATCGAGATTCGAACACACTTTCAACTTATGTTACATATTTGGCATAAGTTTAAATACTGAACTGTTTTGATCGGGTTTAAAACGAAATTAAAACGAATAATTGAAATTTCAAGCATAATGCCTGGTTATTTTATTCACAAAGAAATATCAATCGATGACGTCTAGTTGACGTTCGAAAATTCGAAATTTACAAAAATGAAAAGTCAAGTAAAGCATCGCAGCATATCTGACACCTATGAATGAGTGGTATGATGTATGAACTGGGCAAATTATACAGGATTGTGTTCAAAAGTTAATTCTACAGGAAAATACTTGACACACAAAAATTAATTTACGATTAGTTTACTGCAAGTATTGACTGCAATCGGAGTGTGTGGTACTGACAGCTATAATAACCGCCATAACTGTAGTCACTGCATTTTGAATGTACCGATGGCATTTTAAGAAATAATTATCGAAAATATTCGCTTCTCTTTCTTGAGTATTATTTTAAACTACATACAGGGTGAGGAACAAGTATGGAAACCCCTAAAAATCTCGCGGAGTTCGGTCAAAAAAAAATGAGCAAGGTTTATTCTTAGGTAATTTCAACAAGAAATTTAATGGTTCGCTTGGTTGTGACCTTGACCTTCATATTGAAGGTCATTTGGAGGTCAAGGTCATTTTTTATAGGGAAACCACAGTTTTTGACCTCTGGTTCGAAAAGAGCGATCAATTGTACGTCCGAATATGTACGAGTATTTTCCATGACACCCCAAGGTCACCTGAAGGAATATATTTTAATTGGAAAGCTTATGATTTGCTATGAAAATAAAAAAATATAAATTTTAAAAATAAAGAAATAATTTTTTTATTTTTTTTTTATTTTCGTAGCAAATTACAAGCATTATAACTAAAATATATACCTTCAGGTGACCTTGGGAGGTCATGGAAAATACATATTCGGACGTATAATTGATCGCTCTTTTCGAATCTGATGTCAAAACAGGAGTTTCCCGATAAACAAATTAATTTGACCTCCAAATGACCTTGCATATGAAGGTCAAGGCCACAACCAAGCTTACCATTAAATTCCTTGTTGAAAATTACCTAAGAATAAACCTTGCTCATTTTTTTTTTTCACCAAACTCCGCGAGATTTTTAGGGGTTTCCATACTTTTTCCTCACCCTGTACAATAAATCATGTCAAATCATGTTCAATCAGTTATCATATAACATTTCTTGCACGAATATTCAAATTACTGGAGTTTACATGAAAATCTGCAACGCCGAGAGAAGGTAAAGTTGCTATTGGTCGATAGTTGGTTTCAAGAAGCAAATTTCGAGGCTTGAAAATTAGAGCCAGTTTAAAAATTATAAGAACTTTTACCTACTCTACTATTTAGTTAAACAAATATTTTTCAAATTCTTTGAAAATGTTGTGAATAACGCTAGAATAGTACTTTCTAGATTTGAAATAATACTACACCTCTTTTTCACTAGATGGGTAAAAATGCATCGATTGGTTTAAGTTGTAGTTGATATGATCAGAGTCCTTCGATGTATTCCATGAAAATGGAATAAATAATGGGAACTTAGTAAACCCCAAAATAATGTAGTGGAACCGGAATCCAGCTCAAATCATCGAATTTCATGTCAAAACAGAACATATCCAAGTTAAAGAGAAGTTTCGTATTTAATAGAGGGCCAAATTATGGCTTGTCTCTTACGAAGTGTGATCAGTATCTTCTTAAAACTACCCTAGTTTGATGCCAGGTCGAAGAAGTGTTATAATGAAATATTTCAGTAATGCTGTAAACAACAAAAGAAATAGTAAAACAGCTTGTGTGTTTGGGGAGAGAAGAGTGGGCTGTGTGCATGATCATTCTGCTGGCTTTGACACCCTTAAGTTAATTTAGAATATTTTGTGCCAGAAAACATTACGGGAAAGTGGTGGATTATTGCAGAAAAAAGAACGAATAACGAAAGGCGCTCAATAAGAGAATTAACCATTTATTGTATGACGTTTTCTGATTTATAAATCAATATCTAACTACGAATGAGACCAGAACTTTTTATTCGCAAATTATAGCAGAGTTTTTTCAGATAGACCGTTATTGGCGGACTATCATATACGAGGAATTCAAATGACCTTTGCCAATTTAAAATCCATGCTAAAAATGATATACCAAAAGGGCACGACACTGCAATGATTTAAGTATAAACGCCACAAGTTCTTAGTTTCTCGAGCAGATTGCACAATCAGCACCGGTCTGTTGGAGATCTTCCCATCCTTTTCAATAGGTTGTATCCTATTAAATACCAACCATTATTTCAATCTTTGAAACAGGTCCTGCTCGATCTTTGTCTTCTTAGTTATATTCTTAACTACAGACTTGATTTAACCGGAGGTTGCCCGTTACTGGAAGCTCTGTGCTGGCGGTATAAGTGTTCTGATGTATAATCAGTCAATTTTTGAAAAAAATCTGATGAATACCGTGCTTGCAGTTTAAGTATCTTGGTGTAATCACTTACAAAAAGGGAATCATCCACCGCGAGTTCACTGCCACAATATATAATATGACTTCTCACAGAAATCTATAGTTGCTTTATTGTTCTAACCATAGGGTCATTATTTAATCATTACTTTTTTTTTGGATTTTTTATAATAGATGTGCCCGCCTTAAACGGCAACTTTACAATTCGAGTTTTTTTGTAATTTCAATCCAAAATTCGTGGTGAAGAGATTAAAAGATAATCATCAAAATCAGATGATTTGTACCTGCTATCTGAACTACATTACAATCACTTGTACAGAATATCGGTCATGTGTCTGTAAAGTAGTTAATGTATTTTTAATACATTTAATTTTCACTGCCAAATAAAGGAACATAGGGTTGTTTATGTGTAAGGTTGTTTAACTGCTTTGTTTTATCTTCCAACTTTTGTAAATTTTCTCAATACGTCATTGTTAACGACCGATTACACGTTTTGTATTGGGTTACGTAAGGGTTAAATCTCTGAGAAGTCTTATTAAAATAGGCAACCCTAATGTTTTCGCACACAAGTGCTGCACACTACCGCGGCCGCCGCGCCCCTATATCCGACAATATTAATCCGGTGATCTTCTAACCAATTTTATACTATATTTTGGATCTATGCATTGGTGCATTGTGCTGTTTAAAAATAAAATTTTTTCTACGAAGTTGCTTATAAAATGGTAAAACTTATTATTTAGCAATTCTTTGTATTTTTCACCTGTAAGCGATCGCACAATAAATTCTAATTTCTACTTCTGCCGAATGAAGATACAGTACTCCATACCATCATACCATTCCCCCCACCTTAATGGAGTCTTATTTGTGTTAGTTCAAGAGTTCTAATGTCATGAAAATGTTGATTATAACAATGCGAGCCTTAGTAGCAACCCCGTTTTTCATTAGAAAATAAAATATCCATTTATTTACCATTAAATGTTATTCTGGCTTGAATGTTGCCTTCACTTAATAATAGTTTAAGCTGTATTTTCTTTCGTTTCAGGAATGTAGATTTAAAAAAAAAATCGTTGTCCAGTTCGTACCTAAAGATTGGCTAAAGTTGTCACCTATAATGTGGGCTTCTGTTGGAATTTCTAGCAATTCGTATAATTTTGCATTTTGGCGATCAATGCGCATTTTCGAGCTTTATAGTTTCATTTTACTCAATACTTTGGGATTTTTCTCAATTTTGTTGATCACATCTAAGCTTTGATTAACTTACCAACACTGCTTGAACTTCGTGATTTCGAAAATTTCAATAATTAAAATAACAAAAGAACGTCGCTATAATTCTTGTTTTTTCCTGTTTTCTTAGAAATCTCTCTTTCAAATCATGTACATCATGCCAGAAATTCCATTTAAGGAAGCCGAAGTTTTCTATATATTTCGCACCTAACTGTGTATTTTTGTGCTTGTAAATTATAAAATTTGTGCATAGCGTAGGTACTTTAAGAAACAGAATTGAATTTCTCACGCGAATATCACACTAGAAATCTCATAAACATATGTATGTATTCCGTTTAAGTGATGAAACATGGTTTTCGGTTTATGATGATCATTGTGAAACGTTTGTACATAACTAAAAAATCTATTAAATCATCTAAATTGGTCAGTTTCGGCCATAGAACCTCCACAATTTATAAAAATCGCGGTTCTTTGTAGAAATTTTACGGGCGATTCCAGAACCCTCACCTTTTACTAAGATGCGAACTAAACTAAAGTACAATTAATATATTGGCCAAGATTCATGTTTGTGCACAAAATACTTTAGCCAGAATCGGCCATAGAACCTCTGGCTAAACCTGGAGGTTCTATGTCAGAATCTTGGCCAATATATTAATTGTAATTTAATTAAGTCCGCTTCTTTGTAAAAGGTGGGATTTCTAGATATCGCCCTTATAGTCTCTATTTTTATAGCAGCTCTTATAACAGCGATTTTGTTAAATCATGGAGGTTCTATGGCCGATTCTGGCCAATTTAGACTATTTAATAGATCATTTTAGTTACAATGTTGCACAATCATCATAAACGGAAAAATATGTTTCATAACAAACTGGTGTGATAATCACGTGAGAAATCCCTTCCTATTTTCTAAAGTACGCTTTGCACAAATTTTATAATTACAAGCACAAAATTGCACAGTTACATAGGTGCGAAATATATTTAGAAACCTTGGGTTTTCTAAAATGGAATTTCTGGCGTGATGTACACTTTAAATTGAATACTCTCGATGCTTCAGATAATTATTGTGTTTCATAGATAAAATATTTTCCAGTTAGCTGAGTATTCGGAAGATATTTTTATTAAAGTTTCTGTCCGAAACTTGAGAATCTGGATATTTTACACAATCGTTCTGTGAGTAGGGGTCGAGCTTTTCCAAGTTTATCTTCAGACCTAAGTTCACCGATCGCAATCAGCTGATGAAAAGTTCTTTTGGCTAGGCTTTAACTACTGTGCTGATTGCTCTTTAGCAACCATTAGCTCTTTAGCCTGTTATAAAATTATTGTATTATAGCCAAAGGCAGGGTACAGCTTTTTCGGGTTTAATCCAATATCGAGGGTCCCGAAAAACGTAGATCAACTTAATCCAAAACTGATTTTTTATTTTACTTCATTCCTACCAAAAATATTAAAATTTTTAAAAACAGGACCTGAAACCGCCCATTATATGCCGATTTATAGTCCTCCTTCCTTTAGTTAGAAAAATGTAGGAAAGAATCCAATTCCGGAGACCTAAGACATTTTTAGATTAAATTAAACTTTTTCAAAATAAACGAGGGTCTCACTAAATTCTGAATTTTGTTTAAAATTTTCAATTGTAAGATTAGAAATTTTCTTCAAAAAAACATTTTTGTGCTCTAGTAAGGTTTTGCCCTACACCAATAATATTCTGAACTAAATAATTTCGTCATCAATACTGATTAAAAAATTCTCCATCACACAATAATTGCACGTAATATTGACAATCAATGTTGTCGTAATTTAATTGGGAGAGGTCAAGTACGTCTCTCTTATCACAAATTACAAATTTTACATTTAAATAATTTAGTTCAAGGTTTCTTCTATCGCCACACAGCATCTTTTAAATTAGCTTGATTCAATTAAATTAGTCGACCGCAAATAAACCAAATTTAAAAAACAAAAACAAAAAAAAAATTTATTGATTTTCCTATTTTCCTCTAGATACACATACATACATACATACATACATTTATACAATAAACATACAGTTCATATAGCTAAACAAAGAAAATTTATGGAAATTTTCCAGACACGACGAAATTCAATAATAAAATCCACATACGGGGCTATTAAAAAGCAATGTGAAATGAAAACAAAAACGAGCAACGCTTTATATTTTGCGCGCGTACCACAAAATTTGCGCGCGCTTCAATAACAAATATTGATAAATTGCGCATTAAAAACAAAAATATTTACAAGTCAAAATCAGCTGATTACCATTATATTTTGTTTACATATACACGATGAGGAAATAAGTTATGTACAAGGTAATTCATAAACGCTCAAAAAAATTTGTATTTAGACTTTAGACGTATTTATGGTATATGATATGCAAAAGATGATTGAGCATAACCCTATCCCAATTATAAACGATTACTTTGGTATATTTTTGTAAGCGCATTAATACTTGGAAACAAAAATATTTTATGCAAGTAAAATGACCCACTCTCTCCCAGCCCGACAAAGTATGCCAATTAAAAAAAAAAAAAAACCGGTCGAAAGGAAAAAATCTGCACTATTCATTTATGCAAACTAAAAAAATTGAACCCCTCCCAGTTTTCCATAAAAAAATACCAAAGTTACGTCATTTTAACAAGCCGATATCTTAAAAAATAAAGGTTTTTTCGATCCTCCCTTGGGTGATAAAAACTGAACCTTTTTAAAAAAAAATTGAGCCACCTTTAGATTTTCGGTTATTTATATGGTTTTATTATAAACAATAAAAGCAATTTCTCAGTTATAACGGGTGGACTGTGCATGCGTCGGACGCCAAAAATACGCAATCGTGAAGAATAAACATTTTTCAGATTCACTTTTGGACTATATACGCTTAACCTTGTCTATAAAAAATTGAACCATCTTTAGGTCATCGATTATTTATATGCATTTATTATAAACAATAAAAATAGTAAGTCCGTGCAAAGCGCAAAGACTCACGACGATACATTGATGCAGAAACAGTGACGCACATGCAGTAGCTCCAAAATATCTAAGTGCTGGAACCGATATAATTAATGTTTTAGGATCGCAAAATTAAAAGCAAAATACTGACCGTCAGAACAATAAATATACTTTTCGTTTAAGCAAATTACAGAAATTGAACCTTTCCCAGATTTCTGTAAAACATTCCCAAAATTACGCCATATTGATTCGACGATATCATGAATAATAAACATTTTTCAGATTCACTTTTGGACTATATACGCTTAACCTTGTCTATAAAAAATTGAACCATCTTTAGGCCATCGATTATTTATATGCATTTATTATAAACAATAAAAATAGTAAGTCCGTGCAAAGCGCAAAGACTCACGACGATACATTGACGCAGAAACAGTGACGCACGTGCAGTAGCTCCAAAATATCTAAGTGCTGGAACCGATATAATTAATGTTTTAGGATCGCAAAATTAAAAGCAAAATACTGACCGTCAGAACAATAAATATACTTTTCGTTTAAGCAAATTACAGAAATTGAACCCTTCCCAGATTTCTGTAAAAAATTCCCAAAGTTACGCCATATTGATTCGACGATATCATGAATAATAAACATTTTTCAGATTCACTTTTGGACTATATACGCTTAACCTTGTTTAAAAAAAAATTTAACCATAAGCGGTTGTAGCTTATTGGGTTAAAGCTTAGTCGGTACGATAGACTGAGGTACGACTGCGCAAGTGTCACGGGGGTTTGAATTTCGGTGGATGTAAAAATTCAGATAACTTTTTCTGGGTTTTCTCCTTTGATTGTAGTTTTTCCCTCGTGGAAGAGGTTTTTCTGAACCACATGGTGATGTGCGGATCGTGGGAAAAATGATGAATTTTAGATTGATACCCTCAACATAAAACATAAAAGATATACAACCATCTCTCTCTAACTGCAAAAAATGTTGTTTCTCTATACTTTTATTTCTATGCAATAACGTGTCAACTGCAAAACTGTCATTAGGAAAACAAACAGAAATAACAAAACAAATAATTGACGATTGGAGACGTGATTTTAGACAGTGGGTACGACAGTTTGTTATATTTCCGATAGATACGTTTTCTATGTATTTCTTATGGACAAGGTACTGGGTGAGAAACTTTATTTTATTTCCGATAGGTATCGCATTTTGTACTTTTCCAATCGCCAATAAAGAAGATCGAGTTCGCTTTTATTGAATATGATTTTTTTTATTAATATTAATACTGATTTTCCATCGTCAATAGTATAGCATAATACGCTTTATGGCGATAAGCAAAAGTAGATGTCACTACCGCTGTGAATGTGGATTAAGCTCTCAAATTATTAAAATCAGAATGTGGTCCACGAGGAAAAACCTTCACCAATCAGAATGTGATCCACGAGGAAAAACCTTCACCAGCCGCATGATCCGGAAACTAACCTCAAAGGGAAGGGTTCAATTTCTATAATTTGCTTAAACGAAAAGTATATTTATTGTTCTGACGGTCAGTATTTTGCTTTTAATTTTGCGATCCTAAAACATTAATTATATCGGTTCCAGCACTTAGATATTTTGGAGCTACTGCACGTGCGTCACTGTTTCTGCGTCAATGTATCGTCGTGAGTCTTTGCGCTTTGCACGGACTTACTATTTTTATTGTTTATAATAAATGCATATAAATAATCGATGACCTAAAGATGGTTCAATTTTTTATAGACAAGGTTAAGCGTATATAGTCCAAAAGTGAATCTGAAAAATGTTTATTATTCACGATTGCGTATTTTTGGCGTCCGACGCATGCACAGTCCACCCGTTATAACTGAGAAATTGCTTTTATTGTTTATAATAAAACCATATAAATAATCGAAAATCTAAAGGTGGCTCAATTTTTTTTTAAAAAGGTTCAGTTTTTATCACCCAAGGGAGGATCGAAAAAACCTTTATTTTTTAAGATATCGGCTTGTTAAAATGACGTAACTTTGGTATTTTTTTATGGAAAACTGGGAGGGGTTCAATTTTTTTAGTTTGCATAAATGAATAGTGCAGATTTTTTCCTTTCGACCGGTTTTTTTTTTTTTTAATTGGCATACTTTGTCGGGCTGGGAGAGAGACCCACTCTCTCCCAGCCCGACAAAGTATGCCAATTAAAAAAAAAAAAAACCGGTCGAAAGGAAAAAATCTGCACTATTCATTTATGCAAACTAAAAAAATTGAACCCCTCCCAGTTTTCCATAAAAAAATACCAAAGTTACGTCATTTTAACAAGCCGATATCTTAAAAAATAAAGGTTTTTTCGATCCTCCCTTGGGTGATAAAAACTGAACCTTTTTAAAAAAAAATTGAGCCACCTTTAGATTTTCGATTATTTATATGGTTTTATTATAAACAATAAAAGCAATTTCTCAGTTATAACGGGTGGACTGTGCATGCGTCGGACGCCAAAAATACGCAATCGTGAATAATAAACATTTTTCAGATTCACTTTTGGACTATATACGCTTAACCTTGTCTATAAAAAATTGAACCATCTTTAGGTCATCGATTATTTATATGCATTTATTATAAACAATAAAAATAGTAAGTCCGTGCAAAGCGCAAAGACTCACGACGATACATTGACGCAGAAACAGTGACGCACGTGCAGTAGCTCCAAAATATCTAAGTGCTGGAACCGATATAATTAATGTTTTAGGATCGCAAAATTAAAAGCAAAATACTGACCGTCAGAACAATAAATATACTTTTCGTTTAAGCAAATTATAGAAATTGAACCCTTCCCTTTGAGGTTAGTTTCCGGATCATGCGGCTGGTGAAGGTTTTTCCTCGTGGATCACATTCTGATTGGTGAAGGTTTTTCCTCGTGGACCACATTCTGATTTTAATAATTTGAGAGCTTAATCCACATTCACAGCGGTAGTGACATCTACTTTTGCTTATCGCCATAAAGCGTATTATGCTATACTATTGACGATGGAAAATCAGTATTAATATTAATAAAAAAAATCATATTCAATAAAAGCGAACTCGATCTTCTTTATTGGCGATTGGAAAAGTACAAAATGCGATACCTATCGGAAATAAAATAAAGTTTCTCACCCAGTACCTTGTCCATAAGAAATACATAGAAAACGTATCTATCGGAAATATAACAAACTGTCGTACCCACTGTCTAAAATCACGTCTCCAATCGTCAATTATTTGTTTTGTTATTTCTGTTTGTTTTCCTAATGACAGTTTTGCAGTTGACACGTTATTGCATAGAAATAAAAGTATAGAGAAACAACATTTTTTGCAGTTAGAGAGAGATGGTTGTATATCTTTTATGTTTTATGTTGAGGGTATCAATCTAAAATTCATCATTTTTCCCACGATCCGCACATCACCATGTGGTTCAGAAAAACCTCTTCCACGAGGGAAAAACTACAATCAAAGGAGAAAACCCAGAAAAAGTTATCTGAATTTTTACATCCACCGAAATTCAAACCCCCGTGACACTTGCGCAGTCGTACCTCAGTCTATCGTACCGACTAAGCTTTAACCCAATAAGCTACAACCGCTTATGGTTAAATTTTTTTTTAAACAAGGTTAAGCGTATATAGTCCAAAAGTGAATCTGAAAAATGTTTATTATTCATGATATCGTCGAATCAATATGGCGTAACTTTGGGAATTTTTTACAGAAATCTGGGAAGGGTTCAATTTCTGTAATTTGCTTAAACGAAAAGTATATTTATTGTTCTGACGGTCAGTATTTTGCTTTTAATTTTGCGATCCTAAAACATTAATTATATCGGTTCCAGCACTTAGATATTTTGGAGCTACTGCACGTGCGTCACTGTTTCTGCTTCAATGTATCGTCGTGAGTCTTTGCGCTTTGCACGGACTTACTATTTTTATTGTTTATAATAAATGCATATAAATAATCGATGGCCTAAAGATGGTTCAATTTTTTATAGACAAGGTTAAGCGTATATAGTCCAAAAGTGAATCTGAAAAATGTTTATTATTCATGATATCGTCGAATCAATATGGCGTAATTTTGGGAATGTTTTACAGAAATCTGGGAAAGGTTCAATTTCTGTAATTTGCTTAAACGAAAAGTATATTTATTGTTCTGACGGTCAGTATTTTGCTTTTAATTTTGCGATCCTAAAACATTAATTATATCGGTTCCAGCACTTAGATATTTTGGAGCTACTGCATGTGCGTCACTGTTTCTGCATCAATGTATCGTCGTGAGTCTTTGCGCTTTGCACGGACTTACTATTTTTATTGTTTATAATAAATGCATATAAATAATCGATGACCTAAAGATGGTTCAATTTTTTATAGACAAGGTTAAGCGTATATAGTCCAAAAGTGAATCTGAAAAATGTTTATTCTTCACGATTGCGTATTTTTGGCGTCCGACGCATGCACAGTCCACCCGTTATAACTGAGAAATTGCTTTTATTGTTTATAATAAAACCATATAAATAACCGAAAATCTAAAGGTGGCTCAATTTTTTTTTAAAAAGGTTCAGTTTTTATCACCCAAGGGAGGATCGAAAAAACCTTTATTTTTTAAGATATCGGCTTGTTAAAATGACGTAACTTTGGTATTTTTTTATGGAAAACTGGGAGGGGTTCAATTTTTTTAGTTTGCATAAATGAATAGTGCAGATTTTTTCCTTTCGACCGGTTTTTTTTTTTTTTTAATTGGCATACTTTGTCGGGCTGGGAGAGAGTGGGTAGTAAAATGGGGTTAACATTTTTTTTTCCTCTTCTGCGATTATTATTGTTGTCATGTTTCTCGCACACAGCTGTTTTATGTTATAATCGTCTTTTGCGCTGCGCGATCAAAGAAATATTTAAGAAAAAGTATGAAATGGTTATAAAATAAAATATCGTAAACCATGCATACGTATGTATATATACAACCGAAACATATGAGGGGAATATCTTGTGGGACGTGGTACTTGTATTTGTCATGATATTTTTGGAAATTGTTTAGGTTGGCGGTGAATGGGTTCTGAATGACAAATCTTTATAATTTTAAGTATAACAAAGAGGGATTAATTTGTATTTGTGTAAGCTCTAAGACACACTCTGTCTTCTTCTAGCTGTTTTTATAATTGCGTATTAGTTATTTTGTTTTAATGCATGATATGGGGGCAGGGTTTGTCAACATTATGTAGTAAAATATTTAATGCGTCTTTATAAAAATAAAAAACATTACATTTTCATTAATAGACGGATGACAAAATATTTGTCACAAGCAGCACAAAATCGCGCTAGAGATCATTAAAAATGTGCGTTGATCGAGATCCTCTCTTTAAGAACCATTTTTCTCGACGTTTGGAATGTCCCCGAGTTTGAAAAAGAAAAAAAAAAACAACCGTTCGTCTATTTGGATATCTGTTATTATATCTATGGCATCTCAACAATGGCTTGTTCGACTTGGAATTTTTTCTCGCCAATCTGTTTTTATGGTCAAGGCGAAGATTGAATAGCTCTTGGAAGCTGTACATCAAGAGGTTCGGGTACTTGTCATACGAATTGACCCCAAACCACGTGATGATACTACGACGTTGACCAATTTTTAATGTATGTATGTATGCTGGTTTGAGGATTGAGTTAACCGTTGAGTTTGCTATTGAGTTGAGGGTTGAGCTGGGTTCTATTTGCGGGGTGATTTGAAATTGAGTTGAGATTGGTTTGTGGTTTTTAAGACCCTGTTAATTTGAGAGTTGCATTGGGCGTTAAGTTTGGGATTGATTTAAAGACTGGGTTGTAGGTCGAGTTAAGGTTGAGTTGGGATTGGACTATGACTGAGTTGAGGTTGAGTTGGAGTTGAGTTGAGATTGAGTTGGAGTTGAAATGAGGTTGAGTTGAATAGGAGTCAGCGGTTAAGTTGGGAATTTTTTTGGGGTTGTGGTTAGGGCTGAGTCTAAGTTAGCTTCAGTTGCCTTGATTTCTTGTACGAATGCAGTTTTTCGAGTCGCGCTTGTTTTAGGATAGAGTTGGGCGTTTAGTTGAAGATTGCTTTGAGGATTTGGCGGTTGTCGAGCACTGTTGAGTTGGGGTTGAGCGATGGTTTCAGTAGCTTGCGAACCGTATTGATTTAGGGTTTGAGTTGAACGTTGGGTTCGGAATTAAGTAGAGGGTTGAAATGAGGGTTTAGTTGAAAATTGAATTAGGGTTGAGTTATCGTTCAGTTTAGGGTCGGTTAAGGGTTGAATTGAAACCGAGTTAGCGTTGTGTAGGGTTTAGTTTAAATTGAGGTGGATTTGTGTGAGGGGTTTCGTTAGAAAATGATTTGGAATCGAGTTGAGGGTTTAATATGAAGTTGATTTGGGTTGATTTCAAACATGCAAGCAGCTTTCGGATTGAGTTGACCGTTGAGTGTGGAGTTGAGTAAAGGGTTGAGGTTCGAGCTAAGTTGCGTTGAAGTTGAGTTGGTGTTGAGTTAGCTTGCGTTGGGTTGAGTGAGAGGTTCGTTTGGGGAATTTCTGTGGGGTTGATTCGTGGATTGAGTTTGGCATTGAGTTTGTGGTTGGATTATGGGTTGATTGATTTAAGCATTGGGTTGCAGGTCAAGTTAAGGTTGAGTTGGGGTTGAACTATGGCTGAGTTGAGGTAGAGTTGGGTTGAGTAAGAGTCAGCGGTTAAGTTGGGAATTTACTTGCGGTTGTGTTTAGGGTTGAGTTGGAAGTTAGCTGAGTTGTTTTGTATTGGGTTCATTTACGAATATGTGATACAGTTAAGGTCGAGTCACAATGAATCCGTCGCGTTTCGTTCCTCTAATCCGCTTCTCCGTCAAAATTAATTTTAGACATTTTCTGTACATTTTGTATGAAGAAACGGAATAGTTAGTTATAATAAAACAGAAAGAGACGGACGAGCTCATCCGTTTTTTCAAAAAATTTAGAATTTACTGAAAGACGGAACACCTAATCAAACAAATAAATTTTTTTTTGACAACATGAGAAGTAGGCTGTAACTACAATGATTTTCGATTATTTGAAAACATAACTCTTTCATTTGGAGAAAGTTAGTCTTAAAATGCCCCGATTGGTCCCTATCCAGATTTAATGGATGCACCCACAATTTTCTATTTTCTTTTAAATTCTATAATAATGTTTATATACAAAACGTGTGAATCAAAGAGAATTCCTAAAGATTTTAGGGTCTCCTAGTCTTCCATTTTATTTTTTATGTATTTTTTAAATGTCAGTTTAAACAGATGGAACGGAAGCAATGTATAACTACCAAACGGAAAAGACGAGACGGAGAACGACGGAACGAAACGGGGCGGATTCATTGTGACTCGACCTTTAGGCGTTGAGTTTGGGGTTGAGTTGACGGTTGAGATGAGAGTTTAGTTGAAGGTTAAGTTGGGTTTAAGTTATGGTTCAGTTTAGGTCGGGTTAAGTTGAAGCCAGTTGAATAGGGTTTAAATTGGATTTGAGTGAAGGGTTCGGTTAGGGATTAATTTAGAATCGAGTTGAGTGTTTAGTAGGAGGTTAGGTTGAGTTTGGGTTGAGTTAGCTTGCGTTGGGTTGGGTGAAGGGTTCGTTAGGAGAATTTTTGTGGGGTTGATTTGGCGGTTGATTTGTGGATTTCTTTAAAAGGAACTTACAAAGAGATTTTAAATCTAACCCTTCACAGAGATCATTCAAATTTGTTGAACCAAAGGAATTCCCTGTTTTGTTTGCTTCCGAGAACAAGGAAGTTTCATAATTAAATTTTGTGCATTCGATAAATTTGTAATTTGCGCATTTATCAAATTAAAATAAAACCACACAAGAAGTACATTTAACAGAGAAAGAATTAGGCTGTCAAAATAAAAGGGCTCGTGTATAATTAGTACTGTGTTACTGACCACGACCAGCGTTGAGGCTTGTTTATTTTTGGATAGTTTCCATGTACTTGAAACGGATGGATGAAGCCCTTCCGCGGGAGAAATAATTGGAATATTGCAAGATTACTAAATCTGTAGGGATTTCAACTTAACAGGTGCAAATGTATCCTACACCGCGAATTGATGCAGGTTTTTATTTTTGGATTTCCTGATTGTCGGATTTGATTTTTAAATTATAGGCATTTTTGAACCATTTGAAAGATGACGTGAAAGAAATCGCAAAGGGCGGCGCATGGAACTAAAAATAGTAAGTGCCTTGAAGAAGCAAAAATCGGTAAATTCGGTCTTAGACTCTACATACAACAAACGGCTCAGAACCAAATCCTTTCAATCATTTTGACTAAACAAACCAAGTTGCTCCTTAGACTGTATTTAATATGGACTGCAAAAGACATTCGAGCAAGGAAACCAACGTCTTAAATTGCAATTAAACTCTTATAGCTGTTTGTTTCCAATAACCGCTAAAACAAAGCAACCTTAAATGAAGAGTTTACCCTTACAATTTTTGAACTGGATTTGAAGCGAAAAGAATCGAGAAACCGACGAGTATTTTCTCATTTACCGGATTTTTTTTTTTCTTATTACCGTTAAATGGTAATTAAAAATGAAATTTACGTCCTGGATAACTTGCTTAATATTACTGAATGTCACGAATAACTCGATAATTTCACATCTTTTCGAAATACTTCGAAATTTCCATTAGTTTTCTAGATTTTTCTTACTGTCATACAGATTTCTCTAACTAAACTGATCAATAATATTCAGATTTTTCGATATTATTGGAATTCTTTTTATTCGAGTTTTTCTGAGGAAATCGAGATTATTCATTATTCGAGGTTTTCCTATTTATTCAAATTTTGTCTGCCAATTTGTTGGGCTTAGCTTTGAGTTGTGTTCCATTCTTATAAACTTGTACCTATCTTGTTATTCGAAATTTTTGAAATTTCGAGTTTGTTCGATATAGATTTTTCGGAATTATTCGAGAATATGCCCGTTATTCAAGTTTTTCTAATCCTAGCGCGTAGGATTGAGTTCCCTTGGTTTTATATTAAAATAATTCGATATTTTTGAGCTTTCCAGGATTTTCAAGATATTTTGAATTTTCGAGATTTCGAAATTATTGAAACTTCGAATTACTATCGATGTTTGTAATATTTTATCCGAGGCTTTTGAGACTTTTTGATAGTAGGTATTCGGAGATAAATATTTCGGAATACTTTTCGGAATATTTCTGAATTTCCACGGTTTTCTGGGGTAATCGAGATTATTCTAATTTATTCTACATTTCTTGGGGTTTTCGACATTTTCGAGATTATTCGAGATTTTTTAATTTATTTGAATTTTGCCTGGAAATATTTTGCGCTTCGGTTTGAATTGCGGTTCAAACTTACACACTTTTGTTATATGCATAAATCTGAATCATGAATTTGGTCGATTTTGAAGATTATTCGAAATGAGAATGTGCAGGTTATTCAAGTTTTACAATGCAGTGATTAGAATTGAGTTCCTTATTGGTTTTAAACTTCGGATAGTTCTAGATTTTGAAGAAATTTTTAAACAACATTTTGGAGGTTTTGAAATTATTGAGACGTCAAATTATAGTCGATTTGTGATATGTTATGTTTAGAAATTTTCATAATGTTGAGTTGTTTGCATAAAGTTTTAATTTAAAAACCAAAATTTTGCTCAGGGATTCTAAAAATCATCAAGTAATTTCGAAAATTATTTTCGATCTGATAATAAATTTTCATTAGAAATTTTCGTAGAATTTCTAGGTATGGAATATGGGAGCCAAAACTGATTACGGTATTTGTTAAAATCAACCACTTGGTTTATCAAATATACTCAAGAAGGACCCGAAATAACGGTTGAGTGTTGTTGGGGGCTGACTTCTAATGTTCACTAACACGTTATAAATATACGGTTTAACTCATCTATTAAGAAGTACAGTCTTATGGATCAAACGAGAAATCTACCGTCGAAAAGGAATAAAAAAACAAAAAAAATGGAAGATTTAAGTTAGGAAGAGTTATAAAAAGCTTATGGGCAGCCAACCAAACCCAATAAAAGAAATGAACCTCAATACAGAGGGAAACCCTCCTTAATATCAGATGGATGTGGCAGCCTAAACAAATTTGAAGCTTGGATAGAAATAGAACACATTTTAAAAATTGCTGCAAAATCTGAAATCTGCTGTGAAGAACACACGTACTACATTTGCAAGATTTAGCAAATCCAGAGGGCCTTACTTCAAGATCCATAAAACTTAAATAGCGCAGGCAAAAAAGCAAAGGTGGAATTTGCTCATTCAGTCCGTTACGTTCATCAAGTTATTGGGATTAGTCATTAGTGCCAGATAAACAATGGCTACCAAAACCGAGCAATAGTAAGCAAATGGATTACTACAATTATTTATTTACTTATCCCATTGACCCATTAATATAAGGGACCGTCGAATATGATTGAACCTGAACATGAGCTTCTGTAGAAGAATCTAAAAGTTGGTCACCTTTCAGGTTTGGCAGATTAAAGACTTCGGGTACCTATTCAGGATCTTATAAAATCCTATATACGGAAACTTTGATTTAACTTACAACTCTAACTCGATATGTATGCTAAGAAACTGGAACTCTTTGGCTATTTTCGAGATTGAAGGAAAAATGCCAACAGACATAGATTGGTGGAGTAGAACAGATAAAAGATTTTTAACGGGTTTTAAAAATGATTGGAAGCATACCCCAATAATGGTTTCTTGGCATCAATGTGCGAAACTTTTACAACAACTCTATAGGCGTGATCTTTATATAACAAGAGGCAGAACTTTGTTCGCTAGTCTACAGGGTTTCGAGTGGTGGTCTTCCTTTGGATCCGTAAGTTCAATTTTTTCAAGGAAGGATTCTTTTAGCAGACCAGCCAGAAAACCTAGAAAACATTTTTAGAACAGACTCCACTTGATGTATTCATGTTCCGATGATCCATGCAGCAATCCATCAATCAAAGAGAGAGAGTATGCATGCGGTAAACTTTCTATTACCACACTAATTACACTGTCGCTGATCAAGAGTTGGACCCTGCCTATATAACTCCCATAAATATCATATCGTTGAGCTCTTCAAAGATTAGTTTTTGATGGCTGGAGATTTGGAGTAAATACACTAATGGCTGTTTATTTAAGAATATTCCAGATTATATAAGAATATCAATTTAATATTATTTAAGAGTTTTACGTGGCGTTTGACGTTGATTTTATCCATTTATAGATTTATTATTGGTAACCCCAGGTTGTCTACGCAATTTTTGAGATTTTTCAATGTTTGCTGAAGGCTTTGATTTACACAGATCAGTTTTTCCAAACCTTTAAATCTTTAAAATAATCAAAAAACGAACATGGGATACAAATCCTTCCTCTACAATCAACAACATCTAACCAATTCATAGAAAAGTAAAATTATTTGATTTTCGCCATTTCCGAATTAAGACGCCCAAAAGTTAAGGAGCTTACATGAAAACTGTCTACTCAGGATTTTTAGTTAGTTTCCAACAAAAAAATTCGCGAAAAAAATGTTGCAGTAATTTACATAAAAGAGGAGGAAAATTCTACCTTCGTCAAGGTGGTCTATTGAAAAATTTGTGTATGAAATATGCGATCGAAAACAAATTTCACCCCAAGTTTTCAAAATTAGAAATTCGTGAAAATGTCTAGACAAAATCGAAAAATGACTACAAACAATAAGGAAAGCGGTTGGGTACTTGCAAAAGCTCTGATTCATAGCGATATATGTAAATGATTCATCGTAAAAATTTTAACAAAACAACAAAATATTTTTAAACAGACAAAGGTACTCACATATCGTAGCAAATTTAAAATTAATTTAATTAACAAACACACACACACACAACACACTTTAGAATAATTAATTAATTTCCCGATTAATTATTAAAACAAAATATTCGAAAAATTGAAATTTTTGGCTATACGAAAAATTTAATTCGAAACTCCAATGATCAACTGTTTTTCGCGACAGAATTTTGATACTGACATGATTCTCTATGGCTACTGTTAGCAGTGGGATTGAAGACCTACCTAGACGTGTTTGATAAATTCTTTGGTGCAGCTATTTCTCGGTTCTGAAATACCTAATTGGCTTAAGATATTTCTCTTAGTAAAGCGAATGAACACTAATCCCAGAATAAATTATTGAATAGAAATGATAAGAGATTAAATTTCCGTTCGTTCAAAATAAGAATAAGCTGGGATTTAAGGGAGTAGGGAAACCTCAGTTTCTGCGAAAAAATCCAAATTCAAAATATACAACGAGAATAACCTTGAGTATTCATAACCTTACTTATTCAGCAATGTCACGCCTCAGATAAATCTCATTATTTGATCACGATACAGAAATCCGATTTCATAGGCGAACTTCTCGTAGACAAAATTACGAATTTTAAAATTTATGTAGGTAATTTTTAACCCAGTTCGCAAACCACTTGCTATAAAAATGTCTAATGGTAACATGACTGTTGCTGTATTATCGACAATAACAAAACAAAATAAAGAATCTCACTGTATTATCGACATTATAGCACTCTCGGAAAACGTCAAATCAAAATGCAGCCGTTTTGTGTCAAAAACCAATCTCCCGCGCGCTTAAGCGATGTCTCAAAAGCCATCGTTCATCATTTCATCAGAATTACTACATGAATCAGACCGAATTTGTGTTCTCCAGAATCGTGCATCACGAGTATACGAGCTAATACGTAGCTATGGTTTATTTAAACATATGAAGCTACGAAAATCAACGAAATGTTGTGAATCAGATTTAAGGCTGTTTCATACAGAACCATATGTCCAGCATCTAAAGAAACGGAGCGCTAATTATGACGTCGATATTAGTATTACCGAAGAGGATTCAGAATTTGGATTTGCTTACGATTGCCCAATGATCGAGCGAATTTATGAATTTTGTGCAGTAATGGCTGGTGGAACTGTGTCAGCTGTGGATGAGTTGCTGCACGGACAAAAGATTGCGATTAATTGGAACGGTGGGTGGCATCACGGTGAGAGAGACGAGGCTAAAGGATTTTGCTACATAAATGACATCGCCATCGGGATTGAGAAGTTAAAGCAGAGATTTACCCGAATTTTGTATATCGATTTGGACGTGCATCATGGTGATGGAGTTGAGAATGCATTCTGCACAACGAAGCGTGTGTTTACGCTATCATTTCATCGAAAAGAGGATGGATTTTTTCCACTCTCTGGTGATGTTCGAGATTGTGGGTTTGGGCCTGGCCTCGGCTACGCTGCCAATTTCCCATTCAAACACAACTTTACCGGAACTAACTACATCAAGTATTTCAAACTGGTAGCCAATTTGGTTCATGATCGTTTTAAACCTTCCGCTGTTGTAGTACAGTGTGGAGGTGATATAATTGTTGATGATCCAGTCGGGAGTTGTAACATAACTCCCAGCGATATGGGTATCTGCGTTAAGGAAATTCTCAGCTGGGATCACCCGACCATTTTTCTCGGCGGAGGCGGTTACAATTCCAAAAATACTGCCAAATATTGGACTTTTCTTACCTCAATAATAACTGGCACTGAAATACCAATTGACATCCCTGATGATAATAAACAATTTCTCAGTTATGGCCCAGATTACGAAATAACGGTGGTGTCCAAAAATTTAAAGGACCCAAATTTGGAGTCGGATCTACAAAAAAATTACGCCTCAATCCAAGAACATCTAGATAAATACAATGTCAATTTATAAAAAAGAAACAGTTTTTGGTTTATTTACTCTTAAAAGGAATCTCGTAGTCACAATTTGTAAGCAGCCTTACAACTCTGATTTATCACCTTTGGCCTTTTTATTCTTGGCTTTCGGTTCGACTTCATACAAGCAACTTGAACCGGTCGATTTGAGTACACGATCTTCACACAGGTACTTTATTAGAGGAGCATTGTCTTGTTCCTCGAAATACCAGCGCTCGATTACATCCTCGTAATTTTCAAGCATATTTTCGCACTGATTTTTCATGTTTGTAATTTCGGCTGACGGTTTATCCCACAGCTCATAAGGAATACCCAATTCAACTTTAACACCTTTATCTACGAGACCATGGAGCGTTTGAAAAGTTTGCGACATCCCCTTAGCGAATCGAGTACTATCTGTCCGCTCTTTATGTATATTGTATCCAAGTATTCGTTCGCATACATTCTCCAATGATTCCAATAACCTTAATTCACTTTTTTTATATTCCGTACGCTTTTTAGGTTTTACATCGTCTACGGCATAGCTGAAACCATAAAAGTAACATTAATATTTTTGGGTTCACATAAAATCGATAAACCAACTCAGAACTCACCCAGTTTCGATCACATCATGGCTACGACCGGTCTCAGTCAGTCGTCCCTGTAATTCGGTGGCTAATATTTTACAAGCCTCACATCGATCAGCATACTTTACACCTTCATCTTCTTCTGGGCCACATGAAATCCCTGATATTATACTAAATATGATTAAAATATGAAATAAACTAAATTTATAATCTTTGTTCGACATTTTTTGTGACACTAATGACATTTTGATAAGACAAAAACAAAATAATTATGCCACATTCACAATCGCCACAAAAAAGTTGTTGAATAGTGACTCGATACACTAGTACCAATATGAAAGCAAAAATTATTTAAAACTAGCCAACATTTAGGCGTATATAACTTCCATCTGTACAAATAATAAATAAAATATGTTTCTTATTATTTGCTCTCGTTTTGCAATGAATAAACAATTAAACATTGAAAATAAGAAAATTAGATCATTATTTTATTAAATAATTACACACATATTTATCTTCTCTATATTTGATCAACTGCAAAATGCTAGAAATATATCCGGCTCATAATTGGTAGACATTTATAAGGATTTCATCGGTTATACCGGTATTTGGACCAACATGACATTTGACTTTTTTGTTTTGTTTTTTGAATCATTTGTGTTTGTTCGGTTACGAAACATGGTTGTGACGTGAATTTTCTGTTTAATTTAACTTTAATTAAATATTTCTTATTGTGGTGATTTAATTATTGTAGTTGTTTAGTTGAATTTGCATTATACATACGTAGGTAAGTGATTATTTAATTATAATTTGTTAACTGCCTTTAGCAAGGTAATGATATTCAATAATGTTTTTTGCTTGGATACGTCGTTTGCCTCGTTCAATAACCCGCAATACATTACTTTAATTGCTGGAACAAGAAGAACCAAACATTGGATTATAATCGGGTATTTTTAAAGGGCGCACGAACAAAAGTTCAACGCCTAAGTTGAGTTTTTGAATTAAAATGCTTTCCCAAAATGGATTAAAATGTAGATCTAATTATCAGGACGTACCGTTTCACAGTGTCTAGTTGCTATTTCGTCTTTGAAAGGATAGATCAACAGTTGTCTTTTTGGCCCGATTGTATGAACGATGATAAATGATTAATTCTCTGATTTAGCGTAGTTTGCATTGTTTCATACAAGGCAAACTACGCTAAATCAGAGAAATGATCATTTATCATCGTTCGTACAATTGGGCCTTAATAAAGTACACTTTGTTTTCTTCAAGCCTTCAGCCGATAGTTTGTGAGGTCAATCCCCTGCACTAGGGTTCCCAACATTTCGTTGTCCAAAGAAAGGACATTTAACAAAATACTATTTAACTAAAATACTAAGGTTTCTCGAAAAAAGGCTAATCTCCAGTTAAATAAAATTTCCTCCTTTTCTTCGTTTAAGAAACTGCAATTTGCTCCATAATACAAATTCAAAGCAAGCTGATTATATTTTTTAACCTTCTTCTTTTTTGTCCTTCAGTCAAATATTTAACTTTCGTTGCAATATTCATTTAAAAAATGGAGGTGTGGGCAACACACGACTTTCTTTTACGAACAGCGAATTTTGAAAAACTTTTATAATTCAAATTTCCTGCAAACTTAATTAAGATTGTTTTTATTATTTCATGTTTTCTGTAAATTGTATATTTTTGAAATATTTGCAAAATAAATTTTCTGTTTTACGGAATCTGGGAGCTGGGAATTGGGACCCCAAAATTTATGTAAAAAGTTTAAACATGAAGTTGCAGTTTGATTGCTTAAACCATTTGGACTACAAATTGATAGTCATATGTATATACCAACAGACACCACTTCAAAACTCAATTTTTTGAACTCATTAGTACACACGTAAAAGAAATAAAAGGTGATATTTATGAATTTAAATTTTTTCTTTTAATTTTTTGGAATTTGTATTAGTGATTTTTTGTAAATCTTATACTTTTTAAAATATGTGCAAAACACATTTTCGGGCCGAGAGTGGCCACTTCCGGTTGACCGATTTGGCAATTTAACGTACATGTAGGCTAAATATTTTTATAACATACAGTACGTCACTGAAGTGTGCAAATTAATTATAATTAGCATAATTGGGCTAATACACACAATAATTAAAATGACAAATGCAAGAACTGCTGTAACTCCCTGTAAAAAAGTGTGGGGGGGGGGGGCAGGAGTTGCGAAATATTTTTGCAATTATAAAACGATATATATACTTAAGTATTACAAACCCTAATAAGTCGTTAAAAAAGTTAAGAAACATGAAAAAATGATCCACATTCAATTATGTAATATTTGCATTAAAAACCGGAAGTATGTCACTGTAGTGTGCAAATTAATTATAATTAGCATAATTAGGCTATATATACACATATATTTATGTGTTGGCAAAACAATATTTAATTTTTTTTTTATAAAATTTTTAAATTTTTTTTAAATTTTTTTTTTTAATTTTTAATTTTAATTTTTTTTAATTTTTAATTTGTTTATTTTTATTTTTTTTTGATTTTTGGAAACATTTTGTATTAGTAATTTTTTGTAAACCTTATACTTTTTAAGATAAATTTTCTGGCCCAAGGGAGTGGCCACTTCCGGTGGACCGATTTGAAGTAAAATTCACTGGGACCTCCCAATTTATCCAAAAAGCTTAAATCTGAAGTTTCAGTACGATTGGTTAAGCCATCTGGGCTGTAGAGAGGACACAGACTGACAGACAGACGGACAGACAGACGGACTGACAGACAGACATCATTTCGAAACCCACTTTTTCGGACTCAGGGTTGAGGTCCCCAACAGATAAATCTTCAATAATCTCAAGGTCGAAAATTTTCATGATTACTATACTTTATTTTACTTACGTAAAAGAAAGTAAAAATAATTAATTATAAGAACGGCTGATTATATAAATTAATGTTAAATGGATAGAAACATGTCATTCAGCCTTTTAAATATTTTTAATTGAAATTCGTGTTAGAATTTAATAAAAATTTTTATTTAGATATCGATATTTCGAGCCAAATGCTCATCCTCAGGTTAATAGAATAAATTAAAAGATTCGCAGTTATATGCAGTTCTGGATCCTATTATTTTAAGCAACACTAAATACACACTTACAAACCTTAATTTAATTTATTATAAAATACCTCTGTGAGATAGTCACTTATAAAATTTCAAAAGGTTGCCTTCTTTGCTGAGAGAAGAATAATGCATATATGTAATTAGGAATTTTTTAATTTATTCTATTAACCTGAGGATGAGCATTTGGCCCGAAATATCGATATCTAAATAAAAAATTTTATTAAATTCTAATATGAATTTCAATTAAAACTATTTAAAAGGCTGAATGACATGTTTCTATAACCATTTAACATTAATTTATATAATCAGCCATTCTTGGTCTTTTTTTGTGAAACAACTTCCACCCTCCTTTTCTGGATTTATTTTTTTGGTAATTTCTAGATTTATTTTTGGGATTTTTTTCTAGATTTTAATTTTTCAATTATTCTGGATTTTAAAATTTCTGTATTTTTTACGCATAAGTAGTAATCCCCTTTTATTTAAATTGGAATTATCTAGTCCTGATAAAACTAGTTCAAAATTTCGGCAAGATATTATTTGATAACGATAATATTGAAAGTTTTGATATTCAGTTTTTTCAGTGCAATCAAAATTGTTTTCAAGATTTTGTAGAGATTTCCATTACAAATTATTGAAGTCCTTTTGATACAGTGTTCTGCAAGTGTCTTGGATTTGTAAACGTTTTGTTTACTTTGTAACCATAAAATCTATTTTCTAACTGATTATCATCCCGAAATTTATCCATTATGCAAAATATGCCCACAGCTATCTTTGTTTAAAATTATTACGGGATTCGTACAATATTTTGGTGATACAACTCTATTACATATTTCGCATGGCAATGACAATATTAAAAAACTAACGCACAAAACTAAACAACACAGAATATAATTAAACAGAAAAAGGACATTTTCACAAAATAAAGGACATTTTAGCGTATAGAAAGCGGAAAGGACAAATTTCACAAAAGAAGGACTGTCCTTCCCAAAAAAGGACGGTTGGGAACCCTACCCTGCACCCTCTAATTTGGGGATTATAATTGATACTACACTACTTCGAGTGTAACTTCGACTTATGGCCATTCAGTCTGCGCTCCAAAGCGACGTATGTTTTTTGAAGACATCATATTGAGTTAAAATTTATTAGGTATCTTAATTGAAGGTTATGGGCCCAAATTCTTTAACTCAATCGAAAATTCGTAAGACTTTATCACTCAAACATTTATCGCCTTGAAGTTATGCCAGACTGTCTCCTTAGGAAAATTTGAAATTATCTCCGAGCGAGAAAATCAATCCCAGGATTGGGGGGGGGGGGGGACTTTAACGAAAACTATATGGCTCGTTCACCTCCCAGCGAATATTCAGCTAATATTAACGTCGTTCGAGAACGATGTTTCGTTAGCAGTTTTGGCCGGGCGCCCAGACAACTTAATAGAGACTCTGACTCACGCTCGAAATCATAAAATCGCAATATTATGATATCACCATTCCGTCAGTTTTTCCCTCGACGAAACGTTGGCTAATTTTGAGACCAAAATCATGCAACAGATATCGATTTTGGTGACAGTCCAGGGCAGGTCACGCACTTGAACGAGGTGTGACTTGCAACGACAAGGGTCGTATTCCTACTTCTAGGAGCAAATTGGCGAATGATGACGATTGCTTTTACCACAACGTTTCGGTGATCGTCTGCAAACACCACGAAAAATGTATGCCACAATCCAACAATTCAGATGCCCATCCAAAAAATTAGGAACACACCAGCATGCGGCGATGTGTCTGGATAGTGCAGAGTTTGGTCGCCTTTTAATTGAAGAAAGGAAACTCAAACAAAAATGTTTAGTTGATACGGGTGCTGACGTGTCAATCATTTCACGGAATTTTGCTAAGTCGCCGGGGTCAGTAACGAATTTTCATTTGTTTGCGGCGAATGGGACGCGAGATAAAACGTTGGGTATATAGCAGCTAAATTTGAATATCAGCCCTCTAACTTCACTATTTGCAATTGGATGGATCGTTAACTAAAACAGAGTTAACTATCCGAGTCCCACGAAGCATCAGATAACACATCATTTAGAGACACACGGTTTACTGGTGTCTTGTAAAATCTGTCGCTTACTTCTGGAGAAGTAAGTTATTGCAAGGGCTCATTTTGAGGATATTATGGCACGTGGAATCGGTCGGCCTAATCAAAGTCCGTGGTCCAGTCCACTGCATCTGGTTCAAAATAATAATGGTGAGTGGAGACCATGCTGGGACTACAGAATATTGAATTTGAAAACCATTACGAACGATACCTAATCAGTACCCGATACCAAACTTGCAGGACTTACATTTCAGCTCTCCGGTTGTGTCATGTTTACGACATTGGATTTGGTTAGGGCGTCCCATCGAGCCATGTGACAACCCAAACATAACCATCACTATAAATCTTTCGGGTTGTTCGAGTTTTTAGGATGACTTTCGGATTGAGAAACGTGGCACAATCTTTCCAAAGGTTAATGCATACGGTTTTGCTCGTATTGCAGTTTGTTTGACAAAGCAGTGGGCGCAGTAGTTTAGCAGTGCGTAAATGGTACTTGGCAGCCGTTAGGTTTTTTTTGGTGTGCCTGAACGAGACTCAACAGAGGCACAGCACGTACAACAGGGAATTGTTGGCTGCGTACTTTGCTATCAAACACTTTACATATTTATTGAAGGGATGTCTATTCATATTATTTACAGACCGCAGAAGCCGTTAGTAAATGCATGTAAACATAATTTTGAAAAGGCATCACCTCGACAGTTCCGACACCTGAATTATATAGGCCAGTTCACGACTGCGTTGCAGCACGTGTCGGGTATGATGATCTATATTCGCGGAACAAATATCCGTTGCATAGACATTTCAGCTATCGCGGAAGGTCAAACCGAAGACGACGAATTATTGAAACTTTTACGGAACAACAATACTTCGCTAGTTTTACAACAGCAGCCATTAGCATTCAACTTTGGTAAGTTTCTATATTGTGATAGTTTAACTGGATGGGCTAGACCATTTATTCCACGAATATTCAGAAAGAAGGTCTTTGAAGCATTGAATAATCTGGCACATCCGGGAGTCAAGGCCTTGGTTAAGATGCTGACGGAAAAAGTAATGCGGTCCAAAATGAACGAAGATATAGTCGGAAAATAGCACAAAATAGTATTACATGTCAGAAGGCTAAGATAATCAGGCATATCAAATCACCGGAAACAAAGTTTGAGGTAAGTTGATGTTTCATGGAGGTAAAATCAGAGATATTGCATCACGCTACCAGTGCCAGATAATACAGCGACGACGGTGGTATTTGCAGTATATTTAAGGTGGATAGCTCGTTTCGGAATACCTTCATACATTGTGACCGACCATGACCAAGCATCACAGTTTGAATCCCATAGTTGTTTGCGGAATTGTCCGTAGTGTTAGGATTCGTCCATAGGCGAACCACGGCTTCCCTCCTAGGTGCAATGTCATGTTGGAACGATGTCATCGAATGCCTAAAGCAGTTATTATGCGCCATAATCGGCCAGATTTGACTTTGATATTGCCATACATTTTGTTGGGTTTGGACGGTGTTTTGCGAGAAGTTACAGGCTTCATCCGCAGAATTACTTTATGGCAACTCTTTGCGTGTATCTGGCCAATTTCTTGAAGTAAGTAGAACAGTAACTCACCAGTCAGATTTCGTAAAGAGGTTAGAAAAACATTTCGAGGAGCTGCGACCAGAGCCAATCACACGTCATTGTACAGATCGGGTTTTCATCAGCCGCGACTTACAGACTTGTATGCATTTGTTCATGACGACCGATGCTTTACGAAGGTCAATACAATCTCCGTACACCGACCCGTATCAAATAATTCAGCGTCATGAGAAATTTTACGACATAAATTGGAATGATAAGCGTACAAGAGTTTCAGTGGATCGTCTTAAGCCTTGATATTCTGAAGAAGTAGAAATAGATAATCCAGTGGTCAAACCGAAACCGAATGAGCCAATAGCGTCGAATTTGAACAACGGGAACGTCACGCATAAACAAGTAGTTCCGAAGAAAGTTATATAGGTTCAGCGTCGGGCCATTGGTCGATTCCTGAGTATATAGGAGCGGTAATTCGGGCGTGTAAGAAACATCAGGTTTGTTAAATACGGGATTGGAGAGGAGTGTGTGGCGTTGTCGCTTTATTGGTTGCACGAAAACTAGTACAAACAAGATAATTAGGCCTCCTTTAGGCTAAAAATCTTCTCCAAATTTTACGTTTTAATACGTGTGGGATTTTTTCGATATTTTATTTCTTGTGCCGTTGTAAATGCTATCGATCCTAAAATCATTTTAAAGTTTATGTTTCGGTCATAGGATTTTCCATACAAATACAGAAAAGAGTGACTGAAATACCTTTGACTATTTGGACTGAACAACCTTCTTGAAAAGCATTTCAGTCACAAGTTTTTGGGCTGGAATACGTTTTGTTTCGTTAGTTTTTTTTGACTGAAATGCCTTCGTAGTCATATACGTTGGCTCCGGGGCCACAGTCAAAAGCAGTTCAGTAAAAACAGAAAGGAGGTTTCAGTGAAAAATTAAAAGGCAACTCAGTCAATATAATTTTAGACTGAAATGCCTTCTCAGACTGAAAGTTTAATCAAAACACTAGAAAGGCATTCAAGTCAAAACTTTTTATGGAATTCTTTTTGGATTTGTTGCTGAAATAACTTTTGAAAATAAGATTCAGTCAAACAACTAAAAAGGAATTCCAGGCAACATTTTTTTCCAGGAATATAGTCAAAAACGGTCAAAAAACAAAAGGTGTTTCATTCATAACATTTTTTTTTAAAAAAGGTGTTTCGGTTAGAAAACGGTTTGACTGAAATGCCTTTTGTTTATTTGGACTGAACAACCTTCTTGTAAGGTACTGCAGTCACAAATTTTTGGACCGGAATACCTTTTGGTTGATTTGCTTCCATTTCCAGAAATTCTGGAAAAGGAAATATGTATATGTTCTGGAATTTACATAATTTTCAAATATTCTGGAAAATGGAGATTTATTTTTAATATTAGACTGTAAATCTGCATTTTCCGGAATATTTTAAAACCGTTTAGGGCCTAATTTTCAAAAGGTATTTCAGCCAAAAACCCAAAAAGAATTCCAGTTAAAAAAGTTTTGTCTTGAATGCCTTTATACTTTTTTGATTAAACAGGCTTTTCAAAAGGAATTTCACTAACTGAGTTGCCTTTTAATTTTTGACTGAAACTTCTTTCTGTTTTTGACTGAAATGTATTTGATTGGTATTCCCTGAGCCATTTGGCTGTATTAGAATAATTCGATAATACAATCCACCATGGCCCCTGATTCTCTAAAAATGAAGATAATGGGTAAACGTGTAAACTTGCAAAAAGCGAAGCTTACTTTAATGAGTTCGCAATTTTTCGATTTGGCTAATATTTCAAATAAAATCAAAAATTTCAAACTAATAAAAGAAAGCTTTGCTTTTTACAGGTTTACACGTTTACCCATTATCTTACTTTTTAGAGAGCACCTCTAAAAATTAAGATAATGGGTAAACGTGTAAACTCGTAAAAAGCAAAGCTTTCTTTTACTAATTTACAATTTTTCGATTTTATTTGAAGTAGTAATCAAATCGAAAAATTGCGAATTCATTAAAGTAGGCTTAGCTTTTTGTAAGTTTACACATCTACACATTATCTTATTTTTTAGAGAACCAGGGTACAGAGTGCTGTGCTGCACTCAGTACATTCTGTATATAGAATGTAAATTGTGGTATACAATCAGTCCAGTCGCCATGGCCTGATGAGAGGATTGATTTTTTCATAATCATAGGCTCATCACTTCGAGACTGGATTAAATTCTCTTACTTTTTTCGGAAATATTAACTTCAAATAAATTAAACATTTTTAATGAAACATAAAAATAAAAAACAAAATGAATTGAATAAAGGAAAAGGTGCAATATAGTACAATTACCAAAAAAAAGTGTAGAAGAGAGCATATTCTCAAAAAGAGTATATCTGGTCTGGTAACCCTACGTTACTGGCACAATGAAAATCCTCACATTTGCACACAATGGCCAGAAAAAAAATGGAGGTGTGGCCAACACACGACTTTCTTTTACGAACAGCGAATTTTAAGAAACTTTTATAATGCAAATTTCTTGCAAACTTTATTAAGATTGTTTTTATTTTTTCATGTTTTCTGTAAATTGTATATTTTTGAAATATTTGTAAAACTAAATTTTCTGTTTCACGGAATCTGGGGACCTGGAACCCCAAATATTATGTAAGAGATTAATGAAAATATATCTGTTTTGAGGTCCCTTGAGTCCGAAAATGTGGGTTTCGAAATGATGTCTGTCTGTCAGTCTGTCCGTTTGTCTGCTCGTCTGTCAGTCTGTGTCTTCTCTATAGTCCAGATGGCTTAACCAATCGAAATCGAACAAAAACTTTAGATTTAAGCTTTACTTATGTAAAAGAAAGTAATACAAAATAATAAATTTGTAAGAAGTTTGCTTAATTGGTTTCTCAAAATTCCCTGTTCATAGAAGAAATGTGTTGGCCACACATCAATTTTATTTTTTTTATAAAATTTTTAAATTTTTTTTTTTAATTTTTAATTTTTTTTTTTTTTATTTTGTTTTACTTTTATTTTTTGGAAACATTTTGTTTTAGTAGTTTTTTGTAAACCTTATACTTTTTGAGATATTTGCAAAACAAATTTTCTGACCCAAGGGAGTGGCCACTTCCGGTTGCCCGATTTAGACTAAAATTCACTGGGGCCTTCCAATTTATCAAAAAAGCTTAAATCTGAAGTTTCAGTTCGATTGGTTAAGCCATCTGGGCTGTAGAGAGGACACAGACTGACAGACAGACGGACAGACAGACGGACAGACTGACAGACAGACATCATTTCGAAACCCACTTTTTCGGACTCAGGGGACCTCAAAACAGATCAATCTTCAATAATCTCAAAGTCGAAAATTTTCATGATTACTATACTTTATTTTACTTACGTAAAAGAAAGTAATTAAACCTAAGTTCATTGATGGGAATTTGACAGAAAGAAGAAACTGAATATCTTCTAATGATGACGGCTTTGAAAAATCAGCTGGACGAACATGGTAACATTGAACTTGACCAAAACCTAATTCACTTTTAGCAAGCTGGCTACCGGTTCGTCAATGAATAGATGGCCGATTTCCAAGACAGTGGATTGGCAGAAGGGGTTCTAGTTATTGTGCCAACTTGCATTTCGATTATTTCCAAATATTTCACAGAAAATTCAAATTTGTTATGAAACCACTAAGATATACACTCATCGAGCCCACACATTTTGGGCCAAAAATCTAAAATTGGCCTTGAGCTCCGATTGTGATGAGATGAGGTATCGGCACTCGAATCTCGTCAAATTATTACAAAAAGTTGGTAATTCAAAAAACTGAAATTGAGAAAATGTGATTTTATAGTTTGACTTGTATATATGTAAATATTATATACATATGTAATTAATCAAAGTGTTGTGCCAATCAGTGAAGTTTTTGTAAAAAATGGCTTTACCAACTTTCTGAAGTATACTGAAGTATAGATTTGTTGCAACTTGACTAACATTTCATAGAAAATTCAACTATTTTTATGTAAACTCTGCAATTGTGCCCGATAGTGACAATTAATACCTCTAATAATAGATTTCGGGAGCCGTAATTGATGTGTCAATGTACATTGAGATCGCTTGAATATTTTATTAAACGAGGGCAAATGTTTCCATGGCAGTGGGTGGGTGAAAGGAGAGATACTCAAATGAGACGATTCATCAAAGTTACCATTCAAAAGAAGCTAAACAAATTTAGGTACTTTATGATTTACCGTAGCGGCAGGAAGCCGTTATACTACAAAAGTATGGCAATCAGCTTAATGGTTCGGACTCAACCTCGGTTTTGATCAATTAAGGTCATCGTACTATAGTAATAAATGAAACCTGCAACAATCGACGATTTCGATACCAATACTAACGGTGACGACGAAGAAGACGAATAATACAATAATACTGACATTATCAACAGCCGTTTCCGGCACTGAAGATGGTGTGGGAAGAGATGGCATTTGTACTCATCGGAATAATACACAATCTTTTTTTTAAATTTTAATTAATCTTTTTAATTTTTTTGTGTTGTCTTTTTTTTTATTTCACATATAATTTTTGTTTGTTTCTTATTTATTTTTTAATTAAATTATTTATAGCCATTTTATAATATCTTAATTTTCTTTTTAATTATTATTATTTTATATATAATTATTAAATTAAATTATTTATAAATTAAATATATTTCTAATTGTTTAATATTTCTTATGTAATGCATGTAATAGATAGAATTTTATATGTTTATTAATCAATTTTTGAAATTTCTTGTTTTAATTATAAAATTTAATTAAAATAAAATTGACAAAATATTATGTTCAATAGTTGCATAAATGCGTGCGCTCGCACGCCTCTGTTGATTTTTATATAGTGTATGTAGTTCGAAAATGTTTCAGTTGAGTGATTGTCACACTATCTTGCTTTTTAAACAATTTTTTTTTAGAGTCTCTCATATACGACGTGTCTTCCGTCACATAGTTTGAACAAAGTACAAGTATTTTAATGTAAAGAAATTTAATTACCTATTTACAAATTTTGTAAAAATAATAAAAATTAACTTATTTTTGTAAATAGTAAATATGTATATATTTAGTTATTACAATTAATTATTTTTAAATAGTTTTTATATTTACAATAATTATTTTCGTTTATTTCAATGCATTTATTAATAAAATGTTTGAGGGGCGCAATTAAAAGAGTTCGTCGAGATAAATATTCATCGTTGCACTTTTATTTTTAAGTAATTCGATGACATTTAAAAAAAAAATTATGTCGGCCATTTTAATGTTCAGACAAAATAAAATACAAATAAATTAAAATAATTTCACAACCGAATATAATTTATGTTTTGTCCAAATAATAATATAGTTTTGTAGTTTAAAAATTGCACATTTTTTTTTTTTGTAAAATAGTTCGATGTTAAAATTTAGTAGTATCGTTGTGTTTTTATTTATGTGTTTAGTGTCAAAATGTGATATTAGGACTGCTTGTATTGTGATCACTTCGACCACCGGTACTTCCGTGACTAGGACTTTGTCGCTCATTTAAATAGTGTTCGGAATTATTTAGGTTCATATTCGAAATAGGTGAATGATGTCCACCACTATTTAGTGTATTCGCATTGCTATCACATGATTGCGGTGATAAATTGGTTGGCGATGATGAGGTTTGTTTTAGTCCGGCTAGTGAACGCACCTGTAGTAATAGTCCGCTATTTAATAATTTCGCTTGATGCTCTTGCGCCTTCGCACGGAGACATGCTATTGAGTTATTTCTGTAACACAATAAAATAAAACATTAGTAATTTGTGTAAATAGTTTAGCAAAAAAAATGTTTAAATCACCGTATGAATGAAATTGGATCTCTGAAGTTAACCAACCTAAAGGTTTCTGGGTCTTGATCTGGATGAAAATTTGTATGCTGCTGTGACTGTGACGCTAGTGCTGATAAATTTAATTCATTTTTAATTCCATTACTATTATTGTTATTATTTTTGCTTGAATTATTATTGTTATTATTATTATTATTATTGCTGCTATTCCCTCGACCATCGACACCGCCCATATCCAATAAATGGTGATGATGTTGATGACTGTGATGATGGTTACTTGAATTGTGATGCATGTTCGCATGACTATTGTGATGATGGTGTTGGTGGGTTGGTGAACCCGTACTTAGCGCCGAATGGTGTTCAGAATTTGATGAGGCTGACGATAGGTTCGTTTGATGCGCAGAATTTTGATGGCCTAGCGAACCCTTACTACTACTATTATTATTATTATGATTAATATTGTTGGTGCTCGAATTACCATTTGTCGACGTCGATGTATCACTAGCTTTTGATGTTGTCTCATCACGATCACTATTTGCACTATCATCATTTTTTAATGCTTCAGCCGCTTCTAGCGATTTACGATGCATACCTGCAAATAAAAACCAAAATGTGAATTAACTTCTCTGCTTCCGCTCGAAATTGTGTTTGGTGTTTTATTTTTTTGATTTTTTATTATCCACAGTACATAAGCAAATAAAATAAAAATACCCATAAAAATTCCAATAAACACAAGTGAAAATTACCCAAAAATTTTCGAAACTAAATTCTCCCCTCATATCATTTTTGACTTTTTCTATATTCGACAGGTGCTTATAAGGTGGTGCCTTATTTATTTTAATAAATTAAATTAGAATCCACTTTTTTTATTAATAAAAATTATTTAATAATTTATTTTTGATGATCCGTCACGTAATTTAATTTTCCGAGTTTTCATTTTTACGAGGGTCGGGAGATTATTATCAGTAAATATAGGATATTTATATACCTATACTATCGATATACTATTATTACTTTTTTTATTTGGGAGGTGTTCCTTCGGACAAAAAGTCAATTGGTGTGTACACACACTAATCATATATGACGATTGAGGGGTGAATTTTATGTCTTAACATGTAAATTATAATTTATTTCTTTTAAAACAAAATTAAAAATTTAAATTAACTTAAATTATAATAAAATAAAAAAAATAATAATTTATTTACTTTTGGCTTCCATACCTAGTAGCCAGGGTGCTACACATTCATTTTCTTTCGCCGATTTAAGTATTGTCTCAGGCAAAGGTAATGAATGCCTTACCATTGCACCATATAAACCATATTCTGCCATTATTGTACTACGTCCCCAACATTTTTCCGTTTTACGCCATTTTGCTCTGCGATTTTGAAACCAAACCTGAAAATATACATAAGAAAATTTGTTATTATGGGGTCACCAAAATCTCTCGAGTAAAATTTTCAATTTTTTTTTTACACTCCGCTTAAAACTATTTTATCGAGGTGATGATGATGATGATAGTATTATTGTTATGACTATCGTTAGCATAAAAAAAATGCTAAACTGTTACTCTTGTACATTTTATGTACTTGGATAAAAACTATATATAAAAGGGGATAAAAAACAAATCTATCTCTAGAGAGATACCGCACAAATAAAAAAAATAAAAATTGCGACCCTTTAAGCAGCAGCATTTTCACACAAAATTAAATATCGTAAATTTTGGTACTATTTGGATGATAAATATCAATTTAATTAAGTCGATGATATTAAATTAATTTTTTACAAAACAAGTCTAAATAATTTAATTTAATAAATGATTTATTAGTTTGACGTTCGGTTTCAGAGATTAACAATCGAACAATAGATGTCACCCTCTATATATATTATAATTAATTCAATTAACATACAATCAAATATGTATATACATAGGATTAACCACTTAGCATACCATCCTTGCATATAGCAGTGTTTTATTATATAAGTCATAGGATTATCATCAAAACAAAAGGACGACGTACACATTCCTCTCGTCTCACAAATTTTGCTCGTAAATTCAATTAAATTTTTATTTTTCATTATCTATTTTCCGATTTTCTAATTATACATTTTAGTTCAACTAATTTGCATATGAATGATTAAGTGAATTTTCATTTTGTACTTTTTTAATAAAAATTCTTTTAGATCTTTTTTGATTTTGTATTGTTCTCGATAAATAAATAGTAGTGTAATAGTATGGGAAGATGGAGACGAATTGGGTACTTCATTGTACAACAAGCCTTTTTAATTGATCGAAGAGTTTGGATATGGTATATAGTAAATTTGGTATACAGAAGAATGTAGGTCATGCGGACAAATTTTGATTTCTCGCTTGATTTGGATTAGATTAGTTTATTTGATTTTATGGATTATCACCAAAAATATTTCACCTGGCATTTGTACAATGAAATGTTAGAATATTCCAATCTAACATCTTAATTTATTCTTTACAGCACTCATGCATAAAGCCAAGATAATTTTGAAAATTTTGTGGAGATGAGTATTCAGTAATATATTGGATAAATACATGGTTCGAAGGCATTTCAAATGTGGTTGATTTATTAACATTTAATCAATTCAACCTACTTTAACCCAAAAAAAACAAGAACAAGTGGAGGAACTTTATGGATGGATAAACAAAACAAATCAAGAGTTCATAGCAAAAATATTTGGGAATATTATGCAAAATGGGTTCGATAGGTTCAACCGTAAAACTACCGATAAAATTAAAACATAAGTTGTACGATCGATTTTTTAAATATTTCACGGAAAATATGGAAGTCAAAGTGTTCAGAAAGATTATTGAGGTTTAGTTGCATAATTGTTACAGAACTATGGAATCTGTAGTTACTATTTGCTAACGGAATAAAAAACAAATCTCATGAGCGCAAACATCGAGGAGCACAAATATTGTTGAAGCAGACGAATACATTTTGAGACCTTCTGGGTTGAGTTGTGGTTGTGGCGGCCAATCTGATTCAGGTAAGTGTAGTCATCCATATTAATTTTGTCCGTGAGATGCCTCGTCTTGCCAAATCTAAGGGATTTTTAGTTGATGTTACATGGCTCCATTTTTCTCGAGGTATTAGGGGTACATTCTCGGATGTTCTATTACCAACAAAAGTTTTTCATTTACTCTGATGACTACTTAACCATGATAAAACTATTGTGGAATCTGTCCAAGCAAATAATGCAAAAAAAGATACAGCTGTTGAATCTATGATATGGATCAACTGATATATTGATTGCGATATATTAATAGACATTAGTAAGTGTTAACACAAGATCAAATCAAAGAACAAGAATCAGTTTCAAAATGGCTGAAGAATTAGCAGATTTGGTGTACCGGCGTGGTTCAGCAAAGGCTGGTTCAGTAAAGACCGACGAGTCTTTTACTGTTGTGGATTTAAATATACGTCTAGAACAGTTAGCAAAGATATTCGCGACATTGAAGCACATGGTTCACCTTCTGAGTTAAGAGACGTTGAGCGACGGTATTTTGACGTTATAGACAAACTCCGTAATGCGGTAAAGAACATCACTGGCCGAACAAATCAAGAACAGTTAAATTCTTCTATCAGCAAATTAACGAAATATCAAAAGGAATTGGTGGAAGAACTGCACAATACCAGTTTAAATAAAAAACTAAGGGACGAGATCAAGCTAACCAGAATTAACATTCCACCATTTTCGGGCAATTTGTCACAGTTTCTCACCTTTACAGATCTATACGAAGTATCGATACATAATACTCGAATTTCAGACGTGTCTAAATTTAAATATTTAAGAGGGCTGCTGACCGGAGAAGCTGCATCAATAATAACAAAAATTCCAATAACCAGTGCTAACTATAAAGATGCTTGGAAGAAAATAGATAAGAGGTACGACAATGTGACTCATATTTCAACTTCATTCAAACTAGAATAATATCGAAAATGTCGAATAATATCGAATATAAAATTCGAATAATAAATTTAAAAAGCTCGGAATGCCAAAGAAAATGTCGAAAATATCGATAGGACTGTAAGTTACCGCAACTTATGTCTAGCAAATTTCGAGTGTAAGTGGGAAACTCTAATAGCCCCAAATAATTTCGAATAGTTCGAATAATCTTAGAGTTCTAGCATAATATTGAAAAATATCATGCGTAGTATCAAAAATGTTGACAAATGTTTATAATTTAGAATAAGTTAGATACCAAGCAACTTAACCCTATTCAAACCCGGATATCTAGATGGTGTCGCTTTGAAACATCGCCAACTAAAATATCGAATTAGGCAAAATATCGATTAAAAAAAATGTCTCTTATTTAAAATATAGAATTTTGAAATATTATCTTCGGAAATATCGACCGCTAAAAACTCGTAACTCATAGCACATTTTTGTTCTGCTTACATAATCACGCTTTCACGCAATTGCAACACTGAATTTGAAATATGAGAGACTTATAATCGACAAGCAGAGGTAATCCTAGCTGGTTGAAATTGGAATGGATTATAATTAAATATAAGTTGCAGTGCAACTGAAGCGCAGTAGGCTAACATTTTTGCTTGCGGATCCTAATTCTTCGTGATTTTTTCACAAAATTTAATAAATATTCAGTATAAATTTTATACTCGGTACAATTCGGTTAATATCGTATTAGTTAACCAAAAGATTAAATTACCCGATTAACCTTAATCTGCTTTGAAACGCCACTAGAAGAGTACTACAAAACGTCTCCAAGAGCTATCCGGTGGAGTCTAATTTGTTTGTATACGTTTTTGTATTAGAGTGTCCCAAATCAATCAATTTATCAATTTATTAAATTTAATAAAATTGATTTGTTGAAAAAAACTATTTTTTGCATGCGTGATAATTTAAGTCGGAAGTCGCTCATAAAACAACAGAATGGGAAGATTAAGCCAAAAAAATAAATGAAGCCGAATGACCTCAAATTACGCAGAGTTGCTCGGACAAGACGTCGGCTGGTTGAATCTTGAGATCCAATCGATAAACAAAACGTAAAACGAAAGATACATTTCGCGAAAAAATAGTTACACAAAATATTGTCGTTTTGGAAAGTCCCCTGAAACGACGAATCGAAGTATAATTTGCTTGGGTTGGACGGCAGTTCCAGGAGTTCAGACGAGCTGCTTCAAAATATTGAGGAAATCTGAAAAAATACAGTGTCGCAATGTCATACATCACTAACCTGCCTGTCTTCGAAATGCTATGTGGTGGTTCTGAAAAAAAAACGGAGGGCACCCACTAATGAACCACGAAATTTACAGGCCCAAGGCACGTATAGCCGATGTTGTTTCACATTGTTGTTCGGAGTGTTACCACTTGAAGGGGTATTAGACACAATTTGGTGGTTTCTACATAGTTGCCGCATTCAAATGCAGACCATGAGATTCATGGTTATAGACGGTCAACCTCCTAAGAAAATGTGAACTAAAAAATATTTATCACAGGTTTCGAACAAGATCTAAGTGAATTGTTTTATTGATTATTGTTAAGAAAAATACCGTGTAAAATCAAATCGTCTAGTCTAGCTCCTCTTTAAAAAACTGGTTTACGTATACAGGGAAGCATTTTACTTTTGATATCATTACTGAATATCACACCAATTCTAGATAAATCACACTTTAAGCAAATCTTAAAGCTTTATAAGGCTAAAACTTGACTTGTAACTTGTAAGGACCAAGCGTTCTTAATATTTGAAAATTGTAATCTCATTTTGAAATTTGAATAATATGGTTTTCATACTTCTTACAAAATAAAAATTATTTCAAAGTACCAAACGAAATCTCAGTCCTAACATTCAATTAATAGAAATAATTCATTAAGCAATCCCTTCTTTACAGTTATAAATAGTTTTTTGAAGTGGAACGCGGGGGGACACGTTAGCTTGTTGTCTCTATTTTCTGTATATCAACACAAATCTATCAATTTTGGGAAAACAGATGATCAAGTTACACAATCATGTTCACACACAATAAAGTTACAATTTTTTTTTCAACATCTCTTCCGGGAATTTTCTTTTTTTTTGTCTATTTTCCCATTTATGTTATTATTTTACACTTCACTTGTGAAACCCTATATAAACAACATATACAGAAAACATTGTTTCGAGTGTGGTGGATAGAGAGAGAGAGAGAGAGAGAGATGTATTTACTTTGACTGATAAGCACTTTAAGTAAATAGTTAGTAATTATGATGAGTTACAAAAGGATCTCCTTTACTTGTTCGACTCGGATTTCTCTTGTTTTGATTTTCTTTTATTTCGTTTTATTGATGATAGTAATAATATAGTGTGTGATGTTTAAGTTTGGTAACATTTAAATTAAATTGATTAAGTTTTGTGAATATGAGGGGAGTGATATACACACTATGATTGCGATTTTTCCTTTTGTTAATCAATTTAGTGCATTTGAAAGGTAATAATTTTCGAATTATATGCGACCGCGTAATATGTATTTATTCCGCGCATATGTTCAAGAGGATATTATATTGTACCAAAGGGATTTATCATTTGGACGTGCTCTGAAATATTTACACCCATATGCTGTAATTTGAATAAAAAAATAAAAATAAAAAACTAGATATAATAATATTAATCGGATTATTAACATTTTCCACCCACATTCACATCCATATATGTATACATTTTCTAATTTTCAATTACTATCAGGTCCACAAATAATTCACAAAACACTTAAATCGGTTTTCTTAATTTGTTAGAACAAAAAGACAAAACAGAAAACGAGCAAATTTTATTATTAATCCATAATCATATAAGATTCGTCGTTTGGTACATGAGTATGCGGTTGACGAGCGGAGAGAACAGGGGAATGAAAACAAAAGATACGTATAGTAAAAAAAGGATCAATGGGAGGATTAAGAAAATTTTATTTTCATTTTTCGAAATTAATTTTTTCTATTTTGTTGTCGTACGTACCAAGTATATGTAGTCGAGGGCAATTGACTTGTATATACACTGTGTATGGATATGAAAATGAGTAAATTAGTTTTTAAAGGATAATAAAAGGATATACAGAAAAAAATTCAATAACAATGACACGTTTCAAATAAGGAATTTACTACTTACTCTTTCCTTGTACAGTACTCGTTGTCGGAAAAGAGTAATTATAGTTTAATGATGAAATTGGAAAAAATAAAAATGTGATGTGAAGTTTAACGAATAATCATACGATAAAATAAAGGATAAAAGGATATATGTTTGTGGGTTATTAAATACTAATTTTATGGATGTATGATGTGTTTGCCTTGGGAGATCTCGTAAATTAAAAAAAAAAATTGATATTGCCGGTACAAATGTACATATTAATTTAATTGGTGTCCAATTTTGGAACAGAAAATTGTATACCTTGAAACTTTTGAATACTAGTCTTCTGAAGTATTAATTTAACCGTCTTCCAGTCTTCTGCTATTTTGTGATACATATTCCATAATGTAAGCTAACAGTGCCTTCAGCTATAAACCTTAAATAATTTTACGAACAAATCCAGTACGTCCGAAGGTTTTTAACTAAAGGAATAAGATTGTCTTTGATTTCAAGTCAATTCGAATTATTTGTAAAGATTAGCGACTGATAACACAGGCATGCATGATTTTTTTTTCTTGATGAACAGTCGTATCCGAAATTTTTGCGCAGAATCCGAATATGGACACATAATTATCCTATCACATCAGGTTTTTCGGATATTCTATAGATGATCTTATTTAGCGTACCAAAATCTACGACTACAAAAATATTAAAAATGTAAGAATCTGCAGATCATTTAGATATAAAATGAGAAGGAATACAAGTTATGCGGGTATTCTTAAATTATGCATAATGAGAACTTATGATACTGGGAACTTGTAAATACAGAAAGATTTCTTTTATTTTTTTATGCTTAGTGTGCCGTTTTCTGTATATTTTGGAACGCTAAATACGATCCTGTTGTCAAATTTGCCCTATATCTTTTTAGACTTGTGTTATTTCAAGTGCAAAAGTGCCAAAAACACGATTTTTGACATTTTTAGGTTAGAATATCTCAAAAACCTGACTTGATACAGTAACTCTGTGGTCAGATTCGGATTCAGCGTAAAAAATTACTTCAGATACAATTGTTCAATAAAAAAAAAAAAAATGTTTAACTCTTTTTTTTGCAAGCCTGTGTAATTGATCTTTTTAGGTAATAAGGGATATTCGCTGCAATATGCAATTAGAGATACGAAAGGAAGGAATTGAACCCGTTGGGGCTTACAGAAGTCCCACAAATGTGCAGCAGTGCCTAATTTAATTGTTTACTTTAAAATGGCGAAATAGATAAAACATAGGTCTCTCATGTAGCTCGTTTTTTGTATTCATAATAGGTTTTATCCATAAACTTGTCGTAAGGGGAGAGTTGAAATTGAAAGCAAACATTGGGAAATGGGCGCATACAATATTGGGCGGTTAAATAATTGATTGGTTGATTCAAATGGTCAAGCAATATTAAACAAGATATCCACGCACAAAAAACCGAGGGACTGGATAAGTTAGAGGGACTGAATGGGTTTTAATGCAATTTTTAAAATGTATTAAAATGTTCCTATAAGCTATATTGTGTGATTTTCGTTTTTAGTCAATACGTGGAGGTTATTCGAAGAGACCCGTGAGCAGGCGACATAGAGCTGCCAATGAGAAAAGCAAGCCGATCCTAGATGCAAACCAGGCATCTTCATTGTTTGTCTCTTTGATTTGTGAAGTGGCGCGGTCATTCCGTGTTCGCTTAATTTTTTGCTGGTGATTGAAATCACTTTGTCTTCAATCATAATCAACGCGTCCAAATTTCTTCGTTAAACATGAAATCCATATGTAACCCCTTGAAGTCTGTGCAATATATCTTCTGACAGGACGTCTATATTTTTCCCACAGTTCTATTTGGTTTTACAGCCCACATATGCTTATTAAAATTGCAAACACTTTGCGCAGATATGCTGGCGGTGGTGGTCGTTTTTCGGTAAACCCAACACTTCACATGCCTCTCTGTAGGATGTGACCATTCACCGTTTTTAGGTGGGAAGAACTTGTCGGTGTACGCACTTGTTTTAGCAGCAATCGCAAACAAAACACAAAAAAATGCTTACGTGTACGGTGTATATATGTACGTGTACGTCCAAGTGCGTTTCATTTTTTTAGGCTTGGTCAATTTTCGTAACGTGGAACTATAAGAATATAAAAGTATTCCTGCGAAGTTATCGTTTTGTTAGAGCTGAAAAATGTTGTGAGCGTTGTTCTGTTAGGCATCGTCATTCTTTGATTAAAGTTTTGCTTTCTATAGATGCAAATAGATGCATTTACTATTTTCTAAATGGATGGTCAAATGAATAACGGCTGTGTGTAATAGCAACTGCAGAACCCTCCAAGCCACTTAATTACTAATGCCGTAACGCCCTGCTCTAAATGATTGCATTTTATATCGGTGGTTTATGTTTTTCTTGTTGCACGTTAAATATTGCCTGGTCACATTTATATACTAGTAAATATATTTTATCGACACAATTCAACATTTATGTGCAAGTGCATCGAATATTTTTGCGAAAATTGGTGAATAAGCCCACCTCCTACTTATGGGTGTTGTTCACCCAATGTCCTCTGGTGTTCTACATCGATATTGAGATCATTATCTTGTGTTTCGTTAAGCATTACCCGTGTAAACATTTTTGAGCACTGTTCATCTTTCATACTTGGCGATGATGTATTGTATGGAACGTAGGGGCCATGGTTTATGTTTCTAATGATACTGTCGAACAACTCTTTATCAATACAAGCGTCCGATATCTCAGCTCTTATGACATCATCGATCTGATCTGGGCCCAAATTCTCCTAGAGGCTTAGCAAATGGTACATAAACGGCGCCCGAACTTCTGTCATTCGAGCGAGTACATAAAACATCTGGTTTCGCCGAAAATTTTGCCCTTCGTGATTATATAACCACAATTTCTGGACTTTAATTTTAGCAACGCGAGCAATGAGGTCGTGCCTGTTGGTCGCACCCAGGCAATAATTCAGTGATAAGTTCTTTACAACGGGGATTGTATTTAAACCTTATAAAAAAATCAGAAAGATCAAACGTGTTTAAAAGCTCGCTTTCTGCCTTAACGTATATATCAACTGCGAATTTACTATGAAGTAAATTAATATCGTCGTATCGTAACCTCAGATGATAAACGTAAAAGTCGACGCATGCCACCTAAATGATACCCTTCTTGTGTCTTTCAAAAAATTAATGGGTTCTTGAGAGCGTCGTAAAATCTGTGTGTATCCGGAATATGTGTTAGCATCTCATTGTGCCAGTGAAGCACTATATCTAGGAGTGAATACTAATTGCCTGTGACCAGCTGCCTGCTTATGGTTATTATAATGCAGAACTTTCTGAATCTTTTCAACGGTCTCTCGTATTAACTTAGCAACGTCTGCTCGTTTGTGCATCCTCGTTCGCCAAAAAATAATTTGGTAAAAATTGCGGGACGAAGACAACCAATCCTATGATAGACTTATCTCTGAACAGTTAAAGTTGGTGAAAAACCATTCATTCTAAAAATTTAGTCTGCTCCGAAAAATATCATTTGAAAACATGAATTGTATTTTCTTACTTGGTTCAGGAATCTCCGCGATTCATCTGTTTGATTCAAAAATAGGGTCCTCAACCTGGTGTCCCTTATTTCCAATTCAGTGCTTTACAGAATCGTTATTTATAAATCATTCGTCTCTTAGCACTCCGTCTATGACTGCCATGATCTATTGCAGAATCATACTCAAAAGCAGCTTTATTGAATAGGGCCCAGGTACTTCTCATAAATAATTGTCGTCGCTGCACCATTCGTTTAAAAGTAAAATTGAACTAGCTTCCAACCTTTTCATGCAATCATGTCCTCTCACCCTATACACTACCAAAAAGCGTGTAAGGATTAATCTGAGTTAACCTCAGAAAAAATTGTCCTGCGATCGGTCTCACCGCAGTGGTTTTACTTCCTGGTAGTTTCAGTGGGAGGATTTTGTCATCCAGCCCTAGATACGTTGCTATAGGATTATTAGAGTGGATGGGGTTTCGGATGAGCCGAAAATTTCCTTAAGGAAAAGATTTCCTTAGAAGAGGGTGTGTTAGTAAGTAAAGAGAATTAGTGGCGCGTTGCCAGCAGAAAAGGTTAGGATGCATTTTCGCAATGCTTTCACACGTCCCTAATATGACAGCTGACAGACCCGTCACTAATTGGGCTGTTTATTGTTAGTAGGAAGATTAGTTTGATATACCTACCACTGAATGTTGATTCTTCTACTAAATTAAACGAATTGGTATTTGTTTTAACCCTGTATTTATAGTGATAATGTCTAGTACTGATGGTTGAATATTTTTCCTAAATGATTGGTCAGTCAAAATGTATGAATATGTAATATATGGATGGGAAAAAGTAACGAATGTCAATTGGCGTTCGTTACAAGCCAGACTCAAAAAATTGAGGTGTGGACAACCCACGAGTTCTTTTATTTGAATTTTGAGAAACTTGTTGTGCAAATTTCTTACAAATTTATTCCTTTGTTTTTATTTTTTTTGAGCATCGTTGAGTATTTAATAGTTTTTCTGTAAACCCAATTTTTGGAACTACGGAGACCTCGAAACAGATAAATCTCTAATAATAAGGTCGACAATTTTAGTCCCACCAACTATAAACCAGTCTAGTAAACTACCACCACATCCAAACACAAACACAGCCCTCAATATTACAAACCTTTTCCCATTCCATTCTGAAAATTCCGATTCATTCAATCCATATGAAAAGTCACTCGCTAAAAAGTTAAATATCTCGAAACAATCAAAAAACGTGCCAACAGTACAGTAAATAAATCTTCATAAAGGATCATCACTAAACCAAATTAAAACCAGATATTCAGCTTTCACACTACCATTCCTCAATTGCAGAAGTACAAAGACAAGTTTATACCATACAAGCCTGCACAAACCCGAAAACCCAGCAAGACACTTTATCGTAAAAAAAAAATCGATTCACCAAAAAAATTCAACCTATGACGCAATCGATTGATTTTTCTGCTGTCAGGTTGTTCGATTCGCCCAATAAAATCAATCGGTCGAGCAAAATTTTTGCTCGGTTACAAATCTAGATTTTTTGTCAGATTTACCCCTCTTTTACTAATCCCAACAACTACTGTCATTTACACTAGAGCTGTTATTTTGTTGTTGTTCTTAATTCAAATAAATATTTTTAAGACGTCAAAAACATACACATATTAAAAACCGGGAAAATCGATTTTTCTGTTCGATCAACGGATTGATTTTTGAAAGAGGTGGAAAAAGCGAATCGAAAACGACATTAGTAACAAAAATCAATAAATCAATAGTATGAAAAACTAGTCATAAAAAAAAGTGAAAAATAAGAGACGCATTAACCATCGATTAATTTCTCTAATGTAAATAACAAGGTTTAAACTCTACCTTGCTCTTCAAAGCACCTCACCGAAGCTTTAACAGTACGCTGAAAATTGTTTAAAATTGTCTAGAAACAAATACATTTCCACCTCCGCTGTACCGCTTTCATACTTCTACTCAAAGAAGGGAAACGCGCAACGGCAAAAGCCAAATGTTAATATTCAAACCCATTTGTACTCTGGTAGGTAAGCCTGGTTTCAATTTTAAAAATCTTGGTTTTGAAAGTGATACTTTTTTAAATTCTGATGAAGGAGAGTTTTAATTTTGCCAATCGGAAAAACCAGGCTTTTGAAAACCAGGTTTTTAAAAATCCAGCCTTTTGTATAACCAGAGTTTTGTAAACCAGGATTTAGAGTGGAACCCTTCTGAAATCGTGTTGTGACAAATTCGAAGAATATTCAAGAAACCACAAAAAATTGTATTTTTCCTTAAAAATTTCAATTAATCTTCGGAAATTCGATGAATAGTTTCCAAATTTAAGAAATTTTCTAAGAGTATCTAAAACGAAATCGGAGTAAACCATTTTGTGAGTCTTTGGTTTCAAGCCCAATCAGTCCTAAGGACAGTTCGGCACTGTTGTTTAAAAGAATTTCCAAGAATAAAGTCATTGGCAGTATAATAAAAATGAAATATTCTTTAAATTATAACAAAAGTAGGAACTAAGAAAGTCCAGACAACGCAGTTTTTAAAATCTCAATTTCTGAAAAGCTTGCAATATTTGACCAAAAGGACTTACAATGAACTGCTTATTTCTTTTTATTTATAAATGCAAACATAACAAAGCACTAAAATCATGATCAAGATGGCTTCAAATTATAAACGAGCCGTAATTCTTTAATATTTTGTCTTACATTATGAGTAAACAAAAATCTGCTACTTGAGAAATGAATATATTCTATTGTTTTCATTAAGTGCGCGCAGTTATTAAAGTAGAATTACCCGAGTACAAGAGTATATAAACATTTGGGTGGCTTATTACTATATTTACTGTTATGGTAATTTAAAACCAACTAAAACCAAACATTTAAATTAGCTATACTGTGTATGTGTGTTTACTTTACACTGTATCTATACAAACAATTTTTCTCACGTAATCGTAATAGCTAAATAATCGAGTGGTTAAAATATCTAAGCAAAGATGATGATTATTGTAATGGGCTGCTGCTACTCAATGTATACACATAAAAAAAATAATTTCACACTGATTGGTTATGATTGATTGAAGATATTACCACTTATGTACACATCTACATAATTATATATTTAAATGTCTAGTTTTCGGTAATTTACCGGAAGTTAATTGAATTATTATTATTATTACTATTATTTTATAACAAAGCGTACACCATTATTTCATATTATGATGACTCACTGTATAAATACAAATTTTTATTTTTTTTTTTGCTTTCCGTTTACTTTTTGTTGTGCACGATAAAATTTTCCCGACAATAAGAAAATTATCCACTTAAATTAACCCGCAAAAGGAAAGCAAGCAAAAAAAGAAATCGCAACCAAGATAAGGAAAATAAAATTTCCCTTTTGTCATCAAAATAATTGCGAAGAAATGGTGGGAGAATCTAGATACAGAAAATTGTTGAACACCTTCTTAGTATCGAACACTATATACATATTATGTAAACACAGACAGACAGACAGTATCGAATTGTTATCGTATTTCGTATACAATATTTTAACACCTTAAGAAATAGATTGTATATACCCTAAGTAGATAGTTTTGAAGAATATAACACAACACAAGACAACACAACAAATGGTCAACGGAATTGTGTTGTTGAATTGAAAATTGAATTGGATGGAAAGAAAAATATCCACTTGAAAGTTTCTTTGTGTAAACACTTAAATGTATCTCTCTCTTCTTTATAATACTCGTATATATAAGTTGTATATAGAGTTTGTGAAGCATGGATTGTGTGTTAATGATCATCATGATGATGATGACGAATTTATTTATTCACTTTTATTGGTACTTTTTTATTTTAATTAAATGATCTTTTTAACGATTATAATTATTTAACAATGCGCGTCTATATTTATAAACGCAAAGAGAAAGAGGATATCAATCAATCTTATTTAAATAAATAGGCGCAAAAAAAATTGTATTATAATTGTCTTATTAGCACATCAAGTCCTTTATCACAAATATGTATACTTGCGTATAACACATCACTCTTTTATTTTAATTATATTGTATTTTACTCCCATTACCCCAAATATTATAACACCGTCATTACCAGTAATTGCACAAAAATTTATTTTCAGCTTAATTTTGTCAAAAATATTGTAACCGATTAAATATTTTAATGTTTTGATTGATTTTAACTACTCCTAATTAATTGTGAAATTATCAACCAATTTGTTATTTTTTGTTGTGTAAAACTACTATTTTAGGATTTGTTAATATATTTTATATTCATACGAACTCAAAACAACTTTCACTTAATCCACCAAATTATATATTTGAATTGTTAAAAACCATTGATGTTTAGCAGATGATTCTACACTAGAATAGAATGTAATTCTTAGCTAAAAATAACCTATTTACCTAAGTAATTTGATAGATATTTTTGTTATTAATAAGTGGCAAGTGTAAGTATTGTAACTGTGGTACATTACTACATTCGGTGATCTGGCAATAACAAACTATGTATTATCAAAGCAACCTTGATTATACAAGCCATAATCTAAAAAACGAAGCTTTTTTAAGGGAATTAGAAACGACGAAAAAATCAAAATTTCCATAGTAAAACACATAAAACATATGGGAAATCACTTTTTTTCTTAAGACAAATTTATCAATGAAAACGTTACAAATTCTTAATTATGATTTCTGAAATATTTTCATAAATGTTTGAATTTCAACATATATAAATGTCGTTTAAGTAAATTGTTTTCATTTTCTTGTAATAATTGATTTATTTAAACCAAAATATAAAAAAAAGTTCATAACAACATCACTTTCGATTCGTTTTCGATAGTATTTTGTCTCTTGTAACAAGAACAAAATTGTACGCTATTTTCTTCTTTCACTACAATTTTTCTAATGCGATCTCAGCCTTCTGTATACTTTTCCTTTTCTTCTCATCGATAAAATATCGCAAACAAAATTTTTTGTGATAAAGAGTGATGAATGAAAATAGAAGTAGAATGATGTTTTATGCGAGCATGCTGAGATCGCAATAGAAAAAGCTTAATTCAAAAATCGAAATAGTATACAATTTTATTCTTGAAAAGAGAGACATGAATACTATCGAACATCGAAAAAAGTGATGTTAGAACATCTCAGCACTGGTCAAATAAAAAAGAAAAGCTTACTACAAATTGTGTGCCTTAAATCAATATACATTACATAGATGGCAGTGATGATAGTACAAATTTTTTAGAAATCGTACCAAAAATTGCCACCTGGGGAAATTTTAAGTTCAAAAATTGTAGGAAAAGCAAAACAAATTCTCAAAATATTAAGAACGTGTGATAATTTTGTGATTAAACAAATTTTTTTCGTATTTTTCTGTATAAATCTGAGACATCTAACGTACACTAGTAAAACTAAAGATAAATGTAGCAAGTATTATTTTAATTCTTCAGAGCCAACTTTGATGTATTTTTCAAAATGAAAGTTCGAAAAATATATTTTAGAAATAATTTAATTTTAATATTTCTGCAGTTAATATTTACTTAATACCAATATAACCTTCTTGAATATTTCTGCTAAAGATATGTAGAACACTTTTGTATAAACATTTTGTAACATTTATGCATTTTTCATTGTAAAACTTGAAGCTAAAAAACACCATTTTTACTATGGATTCCTATGGAAATCAGTGAAAAGTTATACCACTAAAAAAGCTTCTAAAAAATACGTCATAATGATTATGGCTCTATACTCTAGAAGGCTCTGGTATTATACGTTGCGTAATGACTACAAATATTGACACTCCCATACATATTTTGATACAACTATAAGCACCGCTCTATTTAATAACGTTTTCCTTCAAACTGGCAAATTCCCGTGTAGAAATAACGGAAATTTGTATGTTTGAATTTGAAGGAATTTCTACCGTACATTTTTGTTCATTTCGTGAACATTTATCTATTCGTTTTCCTAGTTTTTCTTCATTTATTGTAAATCAGTCGTGTTAAAACTGTCAAGATGTAAGAACGTTCTCTGAACAAATTTTTATTTTATAAAATATAGTTGTTTTTGATAAGGAAGTATTTTTTTTTTATATTTTGGGATCCGAAAGCTCAGTTTCTCTAAAACATAATTATTAACTGAAAAAGAAATTTTTTTTTTGTGGACACCTTTATTATTGAGGTAAAAAGTCTAATAATTAGGGACTTATTTAATTTTACTTTAAAATATTAAATTTAAATACCCTAAAAGCTGAGATTGGCACAACGCCACTTACCAGAACTATGTAACATCGATTTTTAAAATTAAATTTTTCGGGTTATTCTAAAATGTAAAAGCTTTTAATAATTAAACGTTATGTTAAAGCTGGTCAAGGAAATCTAGGCGGTTTCTTTTTTTTTTTTTTTTTTTTTTTTTTTTCGCTGGCGCTACATCCCATAGAGAGATTTGGCCGCTTCATTTGAAGTTTCGTAATCATTTTTTTCACGGATAATGAGTGATTAATTCATTGATCCAACATTAACCAGCCGTGATTTTTTCATCACCCGCCGGGAATCGAACCCGGGACCTACGGAGCTTAAAGCAAGCATGCTAACCACTGTGCCACCGAGGCGGTTTCTTTGCTATAAAATATTATAGCTTAATATTATCGGTAACGGTTTAATTTTTATAAAGTTTTAAAAGCTCGGTGGTTTAAAGTATTTTCTCTAATATAAATCAAAATGATTCTTAAAAGTTCTCCATTTTTCATGTATTTAAGAGATTTGCGTAATATAAAATCACACGTTAAACTTTCAAATTTTATTATTTTTGGAATATTGAATTAGAACTGAAAACTTTGAGCTTTGAAATTTGGATAGGAATGATTTTGGGCGAATATTTTCAAAATCATAGGTATGCAAAAGACAAAACCGCTTTCGTATTTTTTAGTATTTTGGGATCCGAAAGCTCAGGTAACATAAAATAACTACAAAGATAAAAGTGTTATTAAGTTAAAGTATTAAGCATTAAATTTTACTCTCAAATATTAAATTTGGATGATCTGAAAGCTCAGAATAAAATAACTCTATACTTAAGAAAATTAATAGTTAGCTTAAAATTTAAATTTTTGGCAAATTTTAAAATGCAAAAGATTTTGCTATAAGGTGTTCAAGAATGTCTAGAATGTTAATATTTGCCTAGATCGTAATTCAGTGATTTTCCTTCAATATTATCGGTAAACGCCGGTACAATATGCCAACAATGGCTTTTAACTGTCTCCAACATCTGCAGTGCAGAGTAGCCTTGTGACCGATAGTGTAACTATAGCAAGTATAATCAAACTTAGTACCCACAGATGTCGCTACCAAATTAAGTAGACTTGTTTATATCAACAGATGTCACTGCAACTTCATCCATCGTAAATCTTATAAATGTAAATAATAAATCTTATGTTAGAACAAAGTTAAATAAAATTATCCATTTTATTATATTTATTGACTATAGGTCCATTTTGACATATAGTCAATAAAATAATTTTTTTGAATTATCGTTCTTTATTTTATTTATATGTAAATTTAAATTTGCAGTGACAAAAATGGTGAAAAAACACGTTTCGCGCAATTCGTGAATATTTTGGTCGCCATAACCGCCCAAATAAAACAACCATCGGTCATTTGGTGCGTAAATTCAAGGCTACGGATTTTTTGGTAGATGCACCAAAGCCTGGCAGGCCAAAAACTGTTCGCACACCAGAACTTATTATTTTTTTAAATGAGGACTGAAACGCGGTTACCATCAATTCTACGTGATACCGTACAATGTACCATGTTGGGCTCCAGCCCCCACCCTTTCCCATTGACCGTTTTATTGATATTTTATAAAATGTTAAAAGCTCGGCGAATTAAACCGGTTCCTCTAATATTTGATAAGGCTTTGAACTTTCTGGCTTTCGCATTTCCCGGAACAAATTACTATTTCTAAAATTATCATCTTCAAGCGAAGAAAGTTTATGAATCCCTATTTGTTGAGATTTGTGCGATTGCCCTGCTCTTGTTCAGCATAACTACGGTGACTCCAATAAATTGAAAAACTCTGTCGTATAAAAAACTTCCTGTACTGTGAATATTGATCTTGTTATTGCTATCGCTTTTTTGAGTTAGAAATGCTTTTTTACAATGCTACTCATGATTCAGGTGATTGAATTCAATGCTTGCAAAATCATTTCCTGAAAGGTATTCGCCGCATAAAAGAGACATTGCAAGCAAATTTCACCTTTATTTGTCACCGAAATTATCCTCTCTTGAATAAGTAATCATGAATGATATATTCAGATATTGGCATTGCAATTTATCCTCCGCAGGTTGCCGATGGTTGTATTTAGCTGATTCTCTAATATCTTTCCGAAGTTTACGTAAACTTGATTATAATAAACACCTTTTTGAAGTTACCAAAAGATGGGTCAATATTGGAAATATGGAGTGACATGCTTAAAACAAGCACTTAGCGTTTGTTGGTTAAATTGTACAAACAACAAAGAAAACTTTCTGCAAACAACTCATGTCTGCAAAGTGTAAAGGAAGCTGCCAGTATTAGTAGTTTGGATGAAAATAAACTGGCTGAAATATCTTCCCAATTTGTAACTTTCCAGTTGAAAATCCCACCGTTGTCAAAAATTGTTTTTTTTTATTCTCGGTTAAAAGCCGGTTGATCGCTTCCGTTGTGTACTTACTTGAAGATGTACTTTACGACGTTTGACATACTGGCAAGCTTACATACTTATACACGAATGGGCAGTTTGGCCAACACTAGAGGGTATAGAACAGTGATCGCAAATACGTGGCACGCGTGCCAAACTTGGCTCGTTTAGGAATTGGTCCGGCACGCCAAAAAAATTGAGTTTTAGAAATCGGCCTTCTTTGCAGTTATTCCTACAAAAAAATAGACTAGACGTTTTGATAAAGTCTAAATATATTGGATGCTTACTTTATTGCTGGCTGTCGAAAAGGTTCTCGGCAATTTAGTTTTTGGAACAGGAACCATCACAAATTTTACAAGTTTAGCGATATTTTATTCATTGGCTTAAATAGTTTTAATTCTGGGTTTATTTTGTACAACAAATTGAGAAGCATGTTGCGTTTGAATTAGTTACAAGAAACCGATAGCCAATGAGGGTTGTAACTAGGATGATCAGGCCAAAAACAACTTAACCTGAACGAAGTCTGAAAATTTTTGAAAAAATAGAATATTTCGACTTAAAAGCCCAAGGTAGTTTTTAAGTCTCGAAATTTGTTTTGTTTATGATAAAAAAAAAAAAAATCTTTATAAAATTGGTTTGGTGTTGACGACCATTGGTTAGAAAACAGATTTGTAGTGACATTTGTTCTAGGAAAGTTTTAAAACCCGCCACCTCCATTCATCATTTGAGTATGCCACAACTAATTCATTTATCATCAAATATGTTGGTTAAGTCAGATACGAAATTTCAATGAAATTGGTGCATAATCGCAGAAGTTCCGTTTGGAGCAGGGATTGAATTTTTTAAATAAAGCCATGGCCAGAATTCAACAAATATTCCAGAACACTGCTTATTATATTTTGCTGCATACATTTAAACCTATTTAAATTTAAATAAAAAATAATAGATTTGCCAAGAAGAGATTTGTGTTTTAAGTACAGAAACAATCCAGGCCTTTTCTACAGTTCCAGCACCAAATGGAACACGCACGTTTGTTAATAGAGTTTAGTGAAATTTCATGTGTAGGCTATAAAGTCAATTCAGTTAGTAGTTCCTAAAATAAAAATAGAAAGCGCTGAAACCTCATTAGGTGATCAGAATTCCGGTCATCAAAATTAAGTCAGTCTTCAGCTCAACCTCCAAAAACAATATTTGTGTAAAGTTTGGTTCAAATTGGTTAAGGCGTGTGGATTTGTTTAAATATCTTGCACATATACAGGTTTTACAATGGCCAATTAGGATACAACTTATCTATTTCATAACGGATTTTAGTGAAATTTGACATCCGCGATAGGAGTGGGATCCTAAAATGATTTTTGGTAAACTTAATATGGCCAAGTGGGATGGAACTTTCCTATTTCCCAACCGATTATCAAGAAATTTGGCATGTGATGAAGTTCTGGAATATGGCCTAATTTCTCATCTGATTATTATGAAATTCGACTTGTGTGTTGGAAATAGGATTCTAACATGATTTTTGAATGAAACTCTGGAATATGGTCAGTTAGGATAGAACTTAGCTATTCCTTAATCGATTATGGTGAAACTCGAGATTTGCGATGGAAAGGTGATTCTAAAATGATACTGCTAATTCCGAGACTTCTTCAAAATGACCCTTAGTAGTATTAATCCTTCGGCGCGTGTCCGCTATACACTTCATTTTTTTAAGCATGACCAAACTTACAGTTCTGACGGTAAATACTCACGAAACATACCCCAACGTTAAAAGAGAAGGATTGGTGAGAAAAGTTTGTAGGCGAACTTGAATATTATTTCAAAGATAATCTCGATCGTTAGGCAATTGAAATAGACGTTTACGCTGCCTCAAAGAAACTTCAATAGCAGCCATATTGACATATTCCTCACAACCTCATCCAAAACTAATTTTGTGTAACATTTCCTTCTATTAGTTGGAGACGTCAAAATTCATCATAATCGGTTAAAAATAGCTAATGTTTATCCTAATTGCCCATATTCCAAAATTTAATCTTAAAATCATTTAAGAATGCAGTTTCCAACTCATTTGTCGAATTTCCTCCAAATCGGTTAAGAAACAGGGAAGTTCCATCATACTTGGGCACATTCCAAGGCGCATTTCCAAGGCATACATATATCAATGTTCATAATAATCGGTTAAGAAATAGCCAAGTTCCATACTTGGCCATATTCCAGAACTTTAACCGAAAATTATTTTAGAATCCCGTTTCCATCGCGGATGTCATATTTCCTAAAACTGGAAGTACCCAAATTCCACCTCTATTAGCTATATTCCAGAGCTTCTTCCAAAAATCATTTTAGAATCCCATTTCCAATACACATATCGAATTTCATCACAATCGATTGAGAAATGGGCGAGTTACACATCATAATAATCGAGTCGAAACTAACGATAGTCGATAATTATCTATGATAAACGCAGGAATAATTAAAAGAAAGGAGGTTCATTGCACGTTTTGTTATGTATTAAAATCAATCTAATATTAATTCAAAACTATTTTCACTTCATCTACTAAATTATATTTGAATTTTTAAAACCATATAAACTGTTGATGTCTGACATGATCCATATCAGTCGGGGGGCCAATACAAACAATTTTAAAGATGACGTTTAGTACAAATGCCATTAAGCCTGCGAGACATATACATTCTTCTAGTTCCGGTGGTAACACCCTTTACTTAAATTTCAAAGTGGTTGGACCGAAGAGTCAAAGAGTCTGACAATGTTTATTGTTTATACATACGTTTCTTATGGTACCATAATATGTTTCTAGTTTTGGTGACAGCCCTTTATAAATTTCAATGAGGTCACATTATAAGGTCACATGGTCCACTTTCAAAATTTTGCAAAATGACTTGAAAACCTCTAGCTAGAAATCTGAAAACATTTTTACATTGGCGGGTATTACATTATCACATTTATATAATTATACAGGGTGTTCGGCACATGGACCGACACAATTTTTTGGGGGATTGGTTGGGTCATTAGCTAGTTTTCACCCATACGACCCTACGTCCTAAGTGACACGGTAACTGAGATATGAATTTTTTTCGTGTTTTATTTAAATTACCTGAAATCTCGCCTTTAAATCGTCATATTTTTTTTGTTTGTGATTGTAATAGTACGAAATAACTTTTATTGTATTCTGCAATGTATTTTTAGTCTAAATAAATCATTATTTGGTACAAATCGCTTCAAGAAAATAAATTATATGAGGTTCGAAAGGCTTGAAAATGTGTAAATGTATGAAAAATTTCAACTTCTAAATTCAATATAAAAAAAAATGAACATTATTTTGAACATAGGTTTATTTTAAAAAAGTTGTCTAGTTTATACCCTTTGCAACGGTATGCTACATGTTGGAGAAATTATTTATAGTATGGTCAAAATAAGAGATAGAAGTTGTAGGGTCACGAAAATTCTTTTTATCTTTATTATGTTTTTATTAAATATGAGTTATAATATTTGTTCGAATTGTTCTCCTCTACTCCGTATGCATGCACGACACCTTTTCCTTATTTCAAATGTTGTTGTGCGAAGTCGCATTTCTATTTTCATTATTTCAAATGCAGCTGAAATTCGCTCCATTAAAATTTCTCGTGAGGGCACCTCTGTTGCATAAATCAATTCCTTTGCACGTCCCCAGACGTAAAAATCGAGGGGTGTCAGGTCTGGGGACCGTGCGGGCCAATAAATAGGCCCCAATCTACCAATCCATGAGTTCGGAAAAGAATTGTCTAAATACTCACGTACCATTCGATGATCGTGTGCCGGACAGCCATCATTTTGAAAGACGATCGGCACACCTTCTTCCAAAACTGATAATTAAAGTTCGGGTAAATCGTTTTGCAAAAGTTAGGAACCGTAGGAACCTATTTATTACATTTATTCTTTTGTTTTATTTAAATCTTGTTTTTGTTAAATATTTTTTTCTTCTTGTTTAGCCTGTTTTAAACTGTTATCAGAATTGTTTTTGTTGCGTTTGTCTTCGCTGTTGTGGTTACAATGCCTAATTTTAGGAATGAAGAGACCTTACACCTCTCGATTTTTACGTCTGGAGACGTGCAAAGGAATTGGTTTATGCAACAGAGGTGCCCTCACGAGAAATTTTAATGGAGCGAATTACAGCTGCATTTGAAATAATGAAAATAGAAATGCGACGTCGCACAACAACATTTGAAATAAGGAAAAGGTGTCGTGCATGCATACGGAGTAGAGGGGAATAATTCGAACAAATATTATAACTCATATTTAATAAAAACATAATAAAGATAAAAAGAATTTTCGTGACCCTACAACTTCTATCTCTTATTTTGACCATACTATAAATAATTTCTCCAACATGTAGCATACCGTTGGAAAGGGTATAAACTAGACAACTTTTTAAAATAAACCTATGTTCAAAATAATGTTCATTTTTTTTATATTGAATTTAGAAGTTGAAATTTTTCATACATTTACACTTTTTCAAGACTTTCGAAGCTCATATAATTTATTTTCTTGAAGCGATTTGTACCAAATAAAGATTTATTTAGACTAAAAATACATTGCACAATACAATAAAAGTTATTTCGTGCTATTACAATCACAAACAAAAAAAAATATGACGATTTAAAGGCGAGATTTCAGGTAATTTAAATAAAACACGAAAAAAATTCATATCTCAGTTACCGTGTCACTTAGGACGTAGGGTCGTATGGGTGAAAACTAGCTAATGACCCAACCAATCCCCCAAAAAATTGTGTCGGTCCATGTGCCGAACACCCTGTATAAATATAATTATATTTTTTTACAAAGGAAATACTGTTATATTTAGCTTCAAGAAGCTAAATATAACAGTATTTCCTTTGTAAAAAAATATAATTACATTTATATAACTATATAAATGTGATAATGTAATATCCGCCATTCTCAGAAATAGTGACAACATTTTTCATTTAAATTTCAAAGTTATCAGACCCCGAGGGGAAAAGCTAACATACCTTCAAAATTTTGAAAATAACTGAAGTTGATATATGCAAATATTTATAGATTCTAGTTGTGGCAACAACGCTTTCTATTTAAATTTCAAAGTGATCGGATCGCGGGGTCAAGAGCTCCCAATCAGAATTTTGAAAATGTTTTGAAAACCCTTAAAAGACTAAAGCTTGAAGTTTGTAAATATTTATAGATTCTTAATTTAGTTTCGGCTACAAAACTTTGTAATAAAATTTTAAAATGATGCGGTCACAGGGTCAAGAGGCTTCTATACACAATTTTGGAAACGGACTTGAAAAGTCCCAAATAGATAAAAGCTATTAGTTGAAAACACCGTCATAGGTATAGATTCTTAGTTTTGACAACAATACTATCTTTTATTTTAAAATAATCGGACACCGGCGTTCAGGGGGTTCCCATTTAAAATTTTGAGAATGACTCTAGAAAATATTTTTTATTAAAATTTAAAAGTGTTATCCTGAAAAGCCCAATAGACTAAACCATCGCATCGCTTTTAAATAATCACAATATTATAAAATTTTAGAAAAATCTTTCGTCTTAATTTGGAACGAAAGTTAACATTTTTCCTCTTCGAGTGAAATGAAAGTTTCAAAAATAAGAGATGACTAGGTAGTTATTTAATCCCGAATACAGGTCAAAAGGCAATTTTGTATTGCATTTGCAAATATCGATTATTCAACTAATCTTACAACTTAGGTCCTTGATGTCCCATAATTTTCAGTTATCTATTTTTCCAATTTATTTATTTATATTTACTGCCTGTTCAAGAGTCCCCCGACATATATGTATATAGACGACAGACAGGCAGACAGACGATTTATACATAGAATTTAATACCATAATTAAATTTCTATTTAAATTTCTAATTGATGTAAACATAAATATTGTAATAATGTAACGATATAATAGTTTTGTAAACAATCAAATATTCACTTGTCGTATATCTGTGGGAGGAAGGGGTAGTTAAATATAGAAATATAATAAAGGAATAAAATAAAATACACAATATGTTAGTAGATAAAAATTGTAGTTTGCGGGATGTTGTGAATTTTGGAAGGGAATTCAATTTTCTCAATTGTGTATGTTGTACATATTTAACCGAACACACAAAACACTTTACATGGTAGTTTGTTTCTTCTGTTATTATTATTATTATTTTGTTACGGTAGTGAAGAGAAGATGAAATGAATTTTTTTTTTTTTTTTTTTGGTACATGACCCATGGGAATCGTATTTGGGTAAATTGAAAAGTTTACAAAAATAAAAAGTTTAAATTGGAAAAAACATTTTTTTGAATGGCAAAAGAATTTTTTTTTTTTTTTGGTGGATTATTCGACGAGCTTAGCGTACATTTGTATGTACTTCACACTGTGGTGTACTCAAGAGACATGGAATTATTCAAAATGTTTACATCAGGGCCGCAGCTTAAATGAAGTGAGGTCTTAAAAAAATGTATTTGTAATTAAATTGTATATAGCGCGCGCACACAAACTGTATCCTTAAACAACAACAAAATTATAACTCGTATCGTCGTTTATAAAATATAGTTTTCATGAGAAGGAAGCATAAAATATTTCGATTTTAAAATCGGATATCCTTTTTATTTATGCGCTACCAACAAATTTAATAATTCAATCATTTAATTTCCATAATTTATCATTTTCTATTTCCTGAACAAAAATTAATGATAATTTGTAATATACTCGTATATTGACTTATGCTTTTATATTTGAAGGATAATGAAGCGTAAGGACAATAAAAATATGTCAAATAACCAAAATGTTGACTTACAAATCGATTTATGAGAAAAGAGGGGTGTGTTAATTATTTTACTTTACAGACACCGTATATTAATTCATTGCATGGTACATCTGGTTCGATATTATCAGAAAAATTCAAAATCTAGATTATATCGGCAAAAAAATTGAAATTTTTTAAGGATTTTTTAATTATCAATATTCTCATCATTTTGTACATTTATCAGATTTATCGAGAGAGAGAATCCACCACATCAAAAACACACGCGTTTGTCGCACAGCAGGTTACATCGTTGTTAGCCAAAAAAATTTGTTATATTTCCGAAAACAACACAACGAATAAACAAAAAAACGATATACGATGGTTAGGGGCTCCACGTTATATAGAGACTCGAGTTGTTACAAATTAATAACGATTTTTTTTTTTATGTTTTAACAAACACAACACACACCAAATAAAATAACAGGACACGTGTCTTCGACGCCTTTTTATTATATGTACTAAGAAACAATTTTTTTTTGTTTGATGCATTAAGGGTTAATGTTGTGATTTTGAACCCCCGTTTATATATCCGAAAATAAAACAGATAAGAAAGGTACATTGTTGCTACTTGTCAGTTTTTTTTTTAAATGGTTTGTATTGTTTCGTTAATTTAGTTTCTTGTAACCGACGATTTTGTTTCACCCGCGCATACCCCCTCCCATTGTCCAGATGATTTCCAAAGTTTTTTTTTTGTGTTGTGGAAATTATGAAATTTAAGAATAAAATAGACGACGAACACAAAATATGTATGTACATACATAACTGTGTAATGAAAGGATAAAATTAATTAATTTGTTATTTTTGGTTTGGGTTCGTTCATTTTAGCGGAGGACTTTTGTTGTTTAAGGATAATTGTGCTTATGCACTTAAAGGTGTTGATTGATGTGATAAAAGGTGATGTGGGTTTGTTTATTGTGCGGTATTACAGGAAATGGGACACATTTTCCAGATGGAATACGGAATTAAAGTTTTAGACTACTTGTAAAATATGTCAAAATTACAATTGTAGATCGTGTTTACAAATTTTTGATTAGATTTTGACAATGCTGAATTTGTGAAGTATTTTTATATGTTGAATGGCTTCTAATGTTTTTTTTTAATTTACAACAGTCGATAAAGCGTACATGTAAACAGGTATGTGCATCTAAATTATTTGTAGCATAATCGAATCGCAAACAAGACCGATTTGGTGATCGTGGGTCAGGTGGCGGTAGAGGTAAGCACATGTAAGAAGTCGGAAGTGTTTGAACACAGTCCTTAAAATACTGAAATGAGAACGAATTAGGATCTCGATTTTAACGAGAATTACACCACTGGATAGGGTTTTGCCTTTGAGAGGTTTTAAGCTGTGGTTTCTTAAAATAAATCGGGTAAGCAGTTACAGAGATTTGGTGTAATTTGCACCTCTACTGTTTTTCATTTAATTGTTTCTGGCACGAAGGTAGTGTCCAACAACTGAAATTATCAATCAGATCATTTTTTCTATTGCGTAAATGGCATAATTATAGGTTATGATATCTCATTAAAAAGAAGTGTGAATATAATTTGATAACTATTAGGAGTCATTCATAAATTACATCAAGCTTTATTGGGGGAAGGGGATGTGACGGAGGGAGGTATTGGCTGACTTCATCATTTATCAGGAAGATGAGGGAAGGAGCATATTATAAAATGTGACGTCAAGAATTTAAGTGTTTTAAAAACGCACAAAATTTTAGACTCAAACAAGTAACGAGGAGGAGGGGAGACACTAAATTTGTGACGTAGTTTTGTTTTATAAGGAGGTATACGATTCTGTGATGAAACAGTGTGGATAAGGGTTTACAGTGGTTTGAATTACCTAGTATGTATTGCTATTATGTATTTACAGTAAAAATCCCCAAACACCTAATGTCAAGCGAGTCGGAAAAATTTTGTTTCTGAGGGTTTAACCGATGTTAGAAGAGTCTTGAAAAATTATTAAAAATTGGGTGTACGTTGTAAGGTTTAAATACTTTCCCGATATTTGGTATTCAAGGCATCATATTTAGCAAAGTCAAAATTTGCTTGATATTACCTAACAGATTATTCAAAATTGTCGAAGAATGTTTGAGCTTATTGGATATTTTCTAGATCATTCGAGAATATTCCATATTATTGAACTACGTACATACACACACCGTGTTTTCACGGTATCGCTTGCAGTTTACAAAAATAATGATAAAACGTATAAAATAAAAATTAAAATTCACAGGACATAGACACAACCCACTGATGAAAATAAAATGCATTCATTGTACAAAGTTTTATATTAGACACACAGGCAGATCCTTTGAAAACTGATTTAAAGAACATACATCACCATTTGCTCCGTTATTTAAATCCGTGATTCCAAATTCTGACTCCAAACTAACTAACAAATTCTCAGAGATTCACATTTTGGGCCTGCGTTTTTGTATAGGGGAAGCCGCTAACATATGAATTCCAATTTTTTCTGCACTTTACAAATTGACCTACATAATGTCACGTGAGTACCGACTGTAGTGTCCTATATAGCATTTTTGGGGGAACTCGTAATCCCATCCCTCTAGAGCTTCTCGGGTTCATCAACAAATGATTTGAGCAGGCCTCCATTGGAAGCAACTTCTTCCCAGCCAAGCTCTTTCAATTTTTGAGGGGTTACCAAAGACATGTGAGATATGGTGTTAAAATCAATCATTTGACCTCGGGCGACAGTACCTTTTAGTGAACAATCCCTTTCCAATCCCACCATAGACACAGCATCATTTTCATTCGCATCATACCTGGCCCATTTGCAGAGCTTACTAGGATCTTTTACTTTTTCTGTCATTTGCCTACCAGAGCGGGGTGCATCATTGATAGCAAAATTTCCAGATTGAAAACGCTTTATGATTGAAACCGTTCAAAAAGTTTTACCAACTATAATTTTTTCAAACTCTAAACATTTTATTCGAAGACTAAATTCTGAATCTGATTTTTTTATTCCAGTAGCTTGCCTCAAATTCTTTAATTATTAAATCTAAGAGTTTGATAATAAAAAAACAAAACACTGAACTTTAAACGAATTCCTTAGTTTCAAAGGTAAAACAATTCTTACAATTTTTGAATTTAATGATGAATTTGTCGAAATTCTGATCTTGCTAGATCTGATCACATATCTGATCACAAGTGGTGGTTTCTGGGTTAGAGATAAGGCAAAAATGCATACATACACAAATAGAAATACGCACGCACATGCAAACATTTTCCAGAAAAGGTCAATGTGGGGGTTTTAATTCAAGGTTCTACCTGTGAACTGTCCGTCTTGATGAACGTATTGCCCTGGTCAGGCCAGTCATATATTCATAGAGCTCTGCCGAATACATCTCATGAAAGTATTTGTTGAATACACATAAGGCTCACACATTCAGTCATTTAATTTTCGAATTCTGAAGTTTGATAAAAAATCGAATTTAACAAAAAAAAAATGTCAGCATTTTGAAATTAGTTTTTCAAATTCTCAGAATTTTTCTTGGTTTATTTTGTTTTTCTTTAAGAATTCTAACTTTTCCACTGAAATTTTGAAAATTTAAGATTAAAATTATAAGTATATGAGTTGATTTCCAATTTCTGGAGTACGATCTACGATCGTAGTTGATCGATACACACGATTGTCGGAGGCTTTTCTTATTAAGGACATCTGAGCTGAGATGTTGCTAAAATTTTCGTTAGTGAATATGTTTTGAGGTTCATTGTCGGCTTGGGAATCACAACAGACCAGGATTCACAATTTAAATCTAAGTTTTTACTCAATTCAAAACAGTGCTTATGCTGATTTGAAATTCGAACCAGCTCACACCATCCACAAATAAATGGGATGGTCGAGCGGTTGCATCGGCAGTTAAAAGCTTCAATTGCTCGTTGTAACACTATTCACTGGAGTGAAGTACTTCCAATTCTAAATTTGTTACTCGCATAGAGATCTTCTATGTATAGCCACTTCGAATTAATGGCGAATATTTTTCAGTTTCTATATGAATCCCTGTTCGTCTGAGAATGCACATGAGGAATGTAAAACCAACAGAAATGTGTCCACAACAATCTAAAATTTATTTTTAAATCATTTAATCATCATATACATACGCATTCGTCAGAGTTGATGAGGTCAAACTATCCTCACACCTCGGTTAGTTACAGTAACGAGAGTGGAAAGTGCAACACCAACATTTTTCAAATTTCTGCTAATTTCTCCTTATCCTATAAGGTTGATTTTTTTTAGGTATAAATACAATCGTTTTTCACATTATATTGGTTTAGAAGATTACTAAAATTTAAATTTGTTAAAATTTACAAAATACACGCAATTGACTACGGCTCTGAAATTGTGGCATATTCTATGGGATAGCTAAAATGTCATCCAGGCAGATTACTGTTGAGATTGGATGCATTTATTCGAGTGTGACTCATTTTTTAAATAAATGTTATTCTACACTACCGAAGAACTTGAACGCAAATAGGAAACCGGTCCAAAAAGGAAGATAACTGCATGATAAAATTCAAATTAACCAGCATGTCAACTGCTAATTGCTTTAAAACTGCTATGGATATTCGAGTGGAGTTCAAGGCGGACATTTATTTAGAAATCGGGATCCATACGATTCGAAATTGGCTCCAGGTGCCCTATCATGATTTCCGCCACGTAAGAATTTTTTCACGATATCGTGAATTTGGATCATCGTTTCGATAGCTGCATCGTTTGAAACTTAAATTTCCCTCTCATGAATAGAGGGCGAGCTTCGGTTACCTCCTGTAAAAAAACTGGGTAGTAGTGGGCAATAAAGGCCGAAATGACGCCGGGGTCTGGCAAACGCCAGCAAGTGCAAGTCATGTCCGTTCCCTAAGAGTCAGTGTACACACAGCGTTGATATTTTCGAAGGTAAATGAAAGCAGTATTTTTGCATTTCTCGTAGTTTTTCAGTTTTTTCATGGCTAAAATAAATGTTTTATGTAATTTGATGCTGTTTTGGCTATTTTTACAGACTTGTGGTGGCTCACCAATGAACCACTACAATATTCATTCAAATTGTTCCAACGGCACTGGGTGCCTCCGGTGTTATTAGGTACACATTTTTATTGTACGTTTTCTGCCGGGACCAATCAAAAACACGAAAACAACAAAAACACACAAACAACAAAAGATAAAACAAAATAAAATTTATTCTCAGTCTCATCTCAAATTTATAAACGACAACACGTTGGTCCATAGTGTTGCCTTTCGGCCATATTTTTAGTTTCGCGTTTTGATGGTGTTAAATAATAAAATATAAAATTATTCAAAATAATAAATTATACATTAAATTAATTTACAAAAACTAATTCTGTTTGCAGTTGGAAGGAAAACAAAAAACAATGTATTCTTGTGCATCGTTCGAAACACCGGTTTGCGATAATCATCGAACGCACTTTTACCACAATTGCGCACTGTAAATTCCTTTTTTGTCACTAAGTATTATTAGTAATTTATAATTCTTGTATTTGCAACAATAAAGACTCATTTTGTGCCAAATAATTACCGTTCCGTTTATTATGACATGCCTGAATCCGTAAACTATTACCCACTTAACGGTTGCTTAAATAATTAAATAAAACTTTTTGGGGCCCACGCCAAAGACACTAATTTTTTTGAAAGCTCATAGTTTAAGCTACAAAAACCTATAACCGTTTTTCTTTAAATATTTGTTTAGTGTATTTACGAATTTTGTAACAAAATTCGATTTTTTCCGCTTTTTCGACTAATCTTCAATGTTTATTACCAACGGTTTTAAACTTTGGATTTTGGCAACTTCTGGGCCATATAGTAGACACTTCAAAAAGTAACCCAGAATTTTTTCAGATTTTTTGAAACCTTAGAAAACTTAGAAAACCCAACTGTTCCCTAAAAGACCCAGTGTACAAACCATGTCTCAAAAAATATAGTGTACACACGCAGGGTTAAATCTGCATTAACCAGAAACGAAAATTTAAATTCTTCAAAATGAAGATTAAATCTCCCTTATCCAGAATATTTTGTTGAAATATTCTGGAAAATGGAGATTTCCATTCTAATTTTAATATTAAATCTGCATTAACCAAAAACTTTTCTTATGTTTTTTTTGTGAATAAAATTGCGATAATTTAATCTAATCTCAAAACTGACTTATTTGAATTTTCAATTGTGAAATGAAATTTTATGAATAAGCAATATATTATGTTAGATACTAAAGACAGGACAGATAATAAAACTGCAAAATTTTCGAATGCAAGATTTTGTAACTGCAAGATTTTAGGTTAGCAAGATTTTGATTTGTATGATTTTTAAAAAATGCAAGATTTTTTACTTGCAAGATTTTATATTGCAAGACAGCGAAGTTCCACCTTAACTGGCCATATCACAGATCTTTATACAAAAATCATTTTAGAATCCCATTTCATTCGCCCATGTCAAATTTCATCATAATTGGTCAAGAAACAGGGAAGTTCCATCTTAATTGCCCATATTCCAGAACTTTATCCAAAACTCATTTTAGAATCCCATTACCATCTTTTTTTTTTTCGCTGGCGCTACATCCCATAGAGGGCTTTGGCCGCTTCATTTGAAGTTTCGTAATCATTTTTTTTTTAACGGATAATGAGTGATTAATTCATTGATCCAACATTAACCAGCCGTGATTTTTTCATCACCCGCCGGGAATCGAACCCGGGACCTCCGAAGCTTAAAGCAAGCATGCTAACCACTGTGCCACCGGGGCGGCAAGTTTACCATCGCTCATGTCAAATTTCATCGTAATCGGTCAAGAAACAGCGAAGTTCCATCTTAATTGCCCATATTCCAGAACTTTATCCAAAAATCATTTTAGAATCCCATTACCACCGTCCACCGCCCATATCAAATTGTATCATAATTGGTCAAGAAACAGCGAAGTTCCATCTTAACTGCCCATATTCCAGAACTTTATCCAAAAATCATTTTAGAATCCCATTACCACCGTCCATGTTAAATTTCATCATAATCGGTCAAAAAACAGCGAAGTTCCACATTAATTGGCCCATTACCATCGCCCATGTCAAATTTCATCATATAATCGGTCAAGAAACAGCGAAGTTCCAACGATCAACTGAACCACGATCAATTGTCCATACCATCAACTGATCCACGATCAATTGTCCATACGATCAACTGATCCATGAGGCAATTCAATGCCATACTATAAGATCTTATTTATCCAATAGATATTTTCGGGTGAAATACGAGGATGAATACTCTGAACTAAAGAAAATTTCTGCCGGTGTCCCGTTAACTTGACTGATTTGGTCCATAACCACCACCCTTTTTCACAATTTTCAATGATATGTCGAACATGCCCAACCCTTTTTAGGAAAGCGTGGCCTCTTTATTTTCACTTTATGAAAATATAGGCCCATACACGCTAGTTATTTACACATTTTTATCTTATATGTACACTTTTTTAGTACACTTACATTTTTCGTTATTTTATGTATAGCTAACAATTGTGTGAAGTGCTTCACATCGGTTAATTATTGAGTATGTAAAATACAAAATGTATATAGGATCAAGACTAATACATATATGAATAATTTTATATATTTTTTGAGACTGATGAACTGGTGATTTGGATTTTAAAATGTCAAGATCCTTATTTAATCGAATGGATCAAAACTTTACAAGTTCAAACATATATAATTCTACATTTTGAATGTTTCGCACTAATTTTGTCTTTCTGTCGTATTGTTCTGTATTTTTTAAATCCCTGAATATTATACCCCCTGACTATACCATATGCACTATAAACAGATAAATATCCACTTCATTGCATTTCGTATTACCAAAAATTATAAAACAAATAATAATCCCAAATGCCATCATAATAACACACGATCATTATTAAATTAAATCAAAACTAAAAAAAAAATTATTATTTATGAAACAAATATCAAATTAAATGTTAACAAAACCAAAAATAAAATAATAAATCGACCCCATCACCATCTCATCATCACGATTTTCGATTACGATGATGATGTAGCTAAAATACAAACCCCTTGAAAACAAACAACAGCAAAAAAAAAACGGTTGTATAATAAATAAATAAAATTTAACCACCCTTAAATATTCGCTTTTCGTAAAACATATATTTATCTATTTATCTAGTTTAGTTTTTATTATCTATTAATTTTAATTATGATAAATAATGAGAATTTAATTTAATTTTAGTTTTGTATGCGAATATTGGATTTATTTAATTCGTGCGAGACGTCGCATTGGTTTCGCCCGATATGTAAATATGTACAAATTATCTGATCTGCCGCGCTATTAACCGCTTGTTTTAAACGAACAATCCAACCAAATCAATATACGCGGCAACACATAAGTACACTTGTAAAAATAAAATAAAATAAAAAAATTAATTAAGAAAATATGTAGAACTCAAGTAGTACAGTAAACAAAATGTAACGCGATTTACAGTAATCGCTTGTTTTGCGTGAGTTTTAAAAAAAAAATCGTAACAAATATTTACATTAGGAAGTAACTTAAAATTCGATAGAAGCATATTTTTTTGTTAGTCATGTTAAAATCGCGTAATTCGTGGAAACACTGTACCTTATATGATTTTACTGTACTCAATATAATTGTGCACAATCACTGTGTGTGTTGAACAATAAATTGCATTGTTACGATAAAAATGCATCGTATATAGCGGAGAAGTACAATTTAAGACCACACTGGGGTAAAGAAAAAAACTGAAAATTACGAATTTTATTAAAGAAACTTATAAAAACCCTAACCTATATTTAAAATGTCTACAAGGCGCGGGCATATTAAAATATCATCACTTAACATTAACACGTATGACAGGTGGATCTCTCATTTTAATTTTATTTTTATTTTTTTGGACAAAAGAATATTAATCGGGTAACACTTTATAAAGGTATATATTATTATTGTGTTTCAACAACACAATACAATAAAACGAAGAAAAAAAAAATCTGCAATCTCATCTAATTTGTGGTTATGTTGTTATAAGACATCCTTATTTATTTCTTTTTTAGACCGTAACATTTTAATTACGTTGTTAGCATTTTATATCAAAAAAAAAAAAATATTCTCAAGATGGTGGATATGATTACTCCGGTATGTACACAAATATTAATTAGGAGAAAGTTTGGTTTATTTTAAAATGCAGTATAATAATGATTATAATTAATTACAAGCCAAATATATTTTATAAATAAAATCGATCCTAAAGCCACAATGAATATTGTACCATATTGTATGTACATCCATCTAACTATCTATCTACGAGTATGTCCACAAAATTATAATTCAATTAATTTTAGATAAAATATTTAATAAAAAATCATTTTAGAGAGATAATAATAAATAATAATAATTTAAAAAGGATATCATTTTAATTATATAACACAAAAAAATGTTTTTGATTACCAAGTAAAATGAGAATAAAAGTATATGGCATACCCACATGTACATACATTTGAAATGACCCTCTAGGCATAAAGTATTGTTCATTTTACATTTTTATTTTAAAGTGAAATTACCATAATCGAATCATTTCCAAAACATTTAATGGGCGCCTTATATTATGCTACAGCAGCATAGTACAGCAAACATTAAAAAAAAAATATCTGTTGTGTTATATAAATAAATTATGTAGCAGCGAGAAATGATATAAATATTTAATTCGATTATAAAATTGCATTTTCACGCACATGATATAACTGTATATATGTATTTTGTGATTTCCCAGATGAATGGTACGTAAATACTAAATAGTTTTGACTATTTTGTTTTTGGGATGTTTTGCTGGTGTAAATGCGGCATATAAACAGGAAATTATATAATCGGTTATTTATTTAATGGTGTTATGAATTTGTTATTCACGATACTTGTTTTTGGGTGGGAATTTATTAGATTACGACTATAATGATTTATATTTATATCGTGGCCAACTAATGTTAAGTCGAGTTCGATTGGGCTTACCAAAAAAAAAAATCAAGTTTATAATGCCCAGTCGTCCGCACAAGCAGCATGATTTATTTCATTGTTGTATTGGTGTGAATATTTTTTTCAGGTTATCTTAACCGTCAGTAAATTTTTAGTTTGATTATGCACAAAATTGCTCAGATTTTGTCACAAAAATTATTTTAATTATACAACTTATTTTTTAATAAATAACGATCTTGTAAAAATTAAGGAGTGATTAAAAATTACGAAATTTTTGACGTCTTGAACTATCTCAATCTTGATTGACATTTCTTGTTTGTTGATATTGGTAAATTTTGCAAAAATTCAAAATTTGTCAAAATTAAGCACATATAATCAAAAAATAAATGATTTATTCTGCCCAATCGTACGCGCATAGTGATTAAAATCTTTTATTTTGTCCAATCGGACTCCACATTAGCTTAAGCTTGACAAAAATGTACGTAGATTTGTTCAATATTCATTCTGGGTTAGAATGAAATAAGGGATTCATTTAGAGATTTTTGGAATCGATACTTACAGTAGGTATGCGACAAAATAAACCGAACGGCTCTCATCAATAAACAATTTTTAGCGTAACATTTCAGCAGAATTTTATTTCAGTCTTATTTATTTATGAAGTTAAAGGTGCATTCAAGATTTTTAAATTAAATAAAAAAAATAATAAAACAACTGAAATTTTAATAAATCTAATTAATAAATTATTTGAATTGGACTATTTTTGCCGCGACAAAATAAACCGTTTAACGTAAAATTTGAATGATTTTATTTACTAAACAATTTTGAATTGATTTCAAAGGATTTAAGTTCTAATATTTCTTCGGTCCTTCTTTAGCGTTTTTAAATGCTTGTAGCCTGCGTCAACTAGCTCCGCTGTGACCTCTATCCCAATGTTGTCCCATGTCTCCTTAATTAAATTGAAATTTTTTCTTTTGTTTGTTCTTTTCGTGGTGGGAATATTATTATCGTTGATCGAACACAAATCCTCAAAAGGGTTGAGATCTGGGCTTTGTGGGAGCAACTCAAGCAGTTTATTTTAGTTTTTTTGAAAAATGTTGATGCAACTTTCGAAGTAATTTATACACAGATTTTTTTAAATTTTGATGTAATATTTGCACGTGGTTATCCTAATTCATTGTTGCGTCAACAAAAACAACCTCATCGACTCCGTTAGCTGAAAGCAACCCCTTATCATAATGCTACAATCAGCGTGTTTCACAATTATCTTTATAATTCTATCATATCTTTCAGCCTCTCATCCCGACTACCCCAAAAACTCTTTCACTTCTCTTGGATGCAAACAGTTCCAATTTCAAGTCATCAGACCATAAAATTGAATGCCAAAATTCTTTATCTTTCCCCAGATGGTTAGCTACAAAACTCAGCCATTTTTCTTTGTTTATTTTGCTAATAAAAGACTTGCATCGATGGTAGCAATTAATCAATCCACTTTCTTTTAGCTGCCTTTTTATAGTTCGACTTGAAAGATAGAAGGGTTCTTGGCCGCTGCACGCTTTCCGGCCATAGGCGAAATCGCTTTTCTTTATGTGAAGAGTTTTATAGTTTTTCTGTGATATTATACTGCCTGCCTTTGTAACATAAAGTAGTACAAACAAATTGAAGCTCTAATAATTGAAGGCATGCAATCCGCAGCAGCCGAAAAGGCTTTTGAGCGAGTTATGTAAAAATGAGAAAAATTACAGGGGATTTCCGTGTTTTGCAAAACCATTTGTTTTGCAAATTGCATGCCGATGTAAAGAATTAAAGTTTTAATCGTAAAAACACTCTGGGGAGGGGCATGCGCCCCTCGTATGACCAAGCGCAAGTTCGATGTTATCAATTTTTTATTGCCATTACTGCCCTCTATGTAATGTTTATTGACTTAGTGACCACCCAATCCGTAGTAATCTTTTATTTTAATTTGACCAGAATGATGTTGTTAAGAAAATTTTAGAAATTTTGGTTTAAGTAAATTAATTGAAATTCAAACATTTATGAATTTGATAAACTTTTTCAAAATTTTAATTTTTAAACTCATACGTAAAGCCCGGATGTTTATGCTCTAAAACAAAGAAAAATATGTACGCAAATATGCAGTAACAAACCTTGAAATATGCACTTAAAGTAGTAAAATATGTAAAAAAATTATACATTTTTTAATTTCCATAAATTCTATAAAAAATAACAAAAATTTTACTATTTCTAAAAATTTCATAATTTTTTCCGTGAATCCTATAAAATTGACAAATTCCATAAATTTCATAAATTCCTTAAGTGGGGCACCTCCTCCAGACAACTAGTTTTTCAATCAATTTTTACAAAAAATTGAGAGCATTTATTGCAATGAAACAAATTGCATAATAATATTGACGTTCAAATGAATAAAAAAAAAATTTTTATGAGTGAAAAAAAAAACAAAATGGCGACGCTAGAGGTGCTCGAACTTGGCTAATAGAGTTTGCGCCGTGGAACGCCCAGGTCCTTGTAGTTAACTAAAATCAACGAAACAAATTGTTTTCATTAAAATAATTCATTCCGCTTTCCATAAACCTAAATGTAGCAAAAAAAAAAAAAATTGAAAATTTGAAGACAAAAAGAAAAAAAAACACGTTTTTTATAAACAATTCGTTAAAACCAATATTTATTTAAACAATTTATACGAAATTTTAGGTTTGTGCAAAGGCCGGTAAGCTAAAGAATATGTGTACAAAATTTCAAGTTGATTGGTCCATTACTTTTTGAGTTACATTCCACGGCGCGCAAAATACACGTTTCAAGAAAATCTCGATTGAAGTTTTCGTTCTTGAAGATAATGCATTGCTTCGCATCACTTCGGTGACTTCCTAAGGACCTTTAGGACTTTCTGTTGGGCTTGAAACTTTGGAAATATATTCTTCAGATACGAAATGAATTTTTAAAGCAAAAAAAAATGCAAAAAAATTAATATCTGGAGGAGGTTCCCCCCTTAAATTTTGTCTAACTTCTGTAAATTCTATGGATTTTTTAATTTCTCAAATTCTACCTATTTTATTTATTCAAAAATTTTGTGATTTCTATAAAATTCAATAAATGCCATAAATTCTATAAATTATCCATTAATTCAATGAATTCTATAAATTGTGATAATTCTATAAATTTCATTTTTAAATTTCTTCATATTTTCTGTAAATTTTATGAATCCAATAATTTTTTAAATTTTATAGATCCTGTAAATTCTGTAAATTCTATATATTCTATGAATTCTACAAAGTCTAAAAATTCGGTATGTTCTTTAAATCCTATAAATTCTATAAATATTCTAAATTTTAAAAATTCGATAAATTTTATGATTCTTTCAATTTAGTAAATTTGATAAATTCTAATAAACTCTATAAATTCTATTAATTTAATCAATTTTCAAAATTTTATAAATTTTATTAATTCTATGAATTTTTAAGTTCTATAAATAAATAAATAAATTCATTAAATTTTAAACATTTTTAAATTCGACAAATTTTATGTATATTTCAAACTTAAAGCTATAAGTTCTATAAATTGTTTTAAATCTGTCAGTTCTTCCAGATCAACAAACTCAAATTTTCTAAAAAAAAATCTTTGTATTCTATAAATCCTACAAATTTTGTAAATTCTACAAATTCAATGAAGCCTAAAAATTCAGCAAATTGCTTATATTTTATAAATCCTCTAAATTTCATAAGCCATCTAAATTCGGTAAATTCGCTAAATTCTTTAATTATTTATGATTCTATAAATTTTACAAATTCGGTAAATATTTTAAATCCTAAAAAGTCTATAATTTATATAAATTCCATCAATTCTTTAAATTTTTTAATTCTATAAATTCTACAAATTCTAAAAATTTATAAACTCATACATTTTACAAATTTTAGAGTTTTAAACTTGAAGGAACAAGTTTTATTAACTATTTCAATTCTATAAGTTTTCAACTCAAATTTTTTTAAATTTTTATTTTCTATTGCCTTCCATAAATTCTATACATTTAAAAAATTCTATGAATCTTAGAAATTTGATAAATTCTATAAATGTTTTGAATCCTATAAATCCTACAAATTCTATGGAGTCTGGAGATTCAGCATATCTCTTAAATTCTATAAATCGTCTAAATTCCATAAATTCTGTTAATTCGATAAATTTTATAAATTCTAATAGGTCTATAAACTCTATACTTTTTATAAATTAATTTGATTAATTCTGTAAACCTTACGAATTTTAAGAATGCTTTGAATTTGGTAGATTCTATAATTTTCTTTAAAATTCGTTTTAAGTTTGTCAGTTCTATAAATTCTACAAACTCAAATTTAACTTATCCCATAATTTCTATGCATTTTTGAAATTCTATCAATTCTATAAAGCTTACAAATTCAGAAAGTTCTTTACACTCTATAAATGAGGTAAATTCGATAAGTTCTATAAATTTTATAAATTTAATGAATATCGTAAATTTTATAAATTTTCCAAATTCTATCAATCCAATAAATTTTTTGGAAATATGATCTCTATAAGTACAACAAATCCAATTTTTTAAATTTTTTGTTCTATAAATTGCCTATAATTTTTATAAATTCTATAACAATTAAAAAATAACAATTAATAAAAAATAATTTAATTCTACAAATTTTAATAATTTCATTAATTTTTTAAACGTTATAAATTCTGTAAATTCGATAAATTTTATAAACTCTATAAATTTTGTGAATTTTCTTAAATTCTTTCAATTTAGTAGATTCTATAACACTATAAACCATGTCAAGTCTGTAGTGTTCTATAATCTCTACAAATGCAAATTTAACTTATTCTAAAATCCCATAATTTCAATCAATCCTACTAATTTTATAAATTCTTTGAATTATACAAACTTTATAAATTCGATAAGTTCAATAAATTATTTAAATTCTTTAAATCCAATAAATTCTGTTATGTAATTCTACATATTCTAAAAATTCTGAAAAGTTTAAAAATTTCTTTAAATTTTAAAAATTTTATAGATCCTCTAAATTCGATAAATTCTATAAATTTTATGATTCTACAAATTCTACAAATTCGGTAAATTAATTAAATTTTATAAATAAATAGGTATACATAAATGCTTCATATTCTAAAAATTTATTAACTCGATAATTATTATGAATTTTATAAACTGCTTAACAAACTCAAATTTTCGATTTTTTTAGCAATTAGTTCTAAAAATTCTATAAATTTTAAAAATGCTATGAATTCTAAAAATTTTATAAATTCCATAAGTTTTTTAATTCTATAATTTCTATAAACCATATAATTTCTGTAAATTCTACAAATTCGATGAAGTAGCTAAATGCTTAAATTTCCTAAATCCTGTAAATTCGATAAATTCTATAAATTTTATGATTCTACAAATTCGATAAATTTTAGAATAATCTCATAAACTCTATCTAATTCAATCAATTTTTCAAATTTTTTAAATTCTATAAATTTGTTTATCCTGTAAATTCTATAAATTCTAAAAATTTATAAATTCGATAAATTTTATGAATTCTGTAAATTTAGTATAGGATGTTTTTTTAGACTTTCCAGCGACAGCCAATTTGACAGTTGGCTTATTCTCAGTTTAGTTTCACCATGAATAGACTTACGTCAGAACAAACGCTTGCAAATTGTGAATTTTTTTTCAAAAATTGTAGTCCAGTTTGCGAAACTTACCGTGCGCTACGTCCATGGTGGACAAAATCGTCCACCCGAGCAAGAAATTCGAATAATCACGGATCGTTTTCGCACCACGCATACTCTTTATATGCATCCGCAGGGACGTCGTAGAGAATTATTGAAGAGGACTCGAATGAGTCGATTCGCCATCGTCCGCAGCAATTAGAGCTGTGGCTATCCCCTTTATGGCAGATTTTGTGGTAAGATGTTGGTTTACGAGCATCTTAAAGCGGGAAATCGCTAATATTTGATCCCAGTTTTTTCGCTATTCTTTATTTTTGAGGAGTTTGGTTTTGGGCGTTTGTTCGTACATAGCACCTACATATAGACAACTATAAATTAAAATGAGAATGAGACATTTTTAGAAATTTTTTGCTTTTGTCTGAGTGGAAATTTCCGTTGTTTTCGAGCAATTGATTTCCAAATATCTTTTTGACTTGAAAAAATTCGGAAATCGAAAAACAGGTGGAAAGCATTAAAATGGTTATCAGTGATATTATCGGTTTTCTTTTTCTTAACATTTTTTTGATTATCACACAAAGGGTTTAATTTGGTGATGACTGATTAAGTATAAAAATAAGCACAACGGTTATATGGTAACCACTTGCGGTCTTAAACCCAGGCTGTCAAATTGGCGCACCAGTTTCTTTTGATTATTCAAAATGCAATATATATTATGAGCGATGTTCGTCATCTTTCGGATTCCGTTTGAATTTTTCTAAGAGTCTCTATATAAGATTATAAGATTTTTGCTTATTTCAGATTATTTTTCTGAACAACATTCCTCAACGATCATGCAAAGATCACAAGTTAAAAAAATTCCGATTTATTCAGTTCGTTACTTTCGTCTATGCCACATGCTTTAATTTCTCAAACTCAAACAAAAAATTATTTACAAACTATCACCTTTCTAAAATATATAACCTCAAAAGTAATTGTATATTAAATACCAAAACCAAAATTAATTCATCCATAAATGTACAACAAAAAGGTGATCCACATTCCCATTGTATACATTTTGTACTCCTTGTTGTAACCTTTTTTACTGCGTTGACTGCCATGCAAAATTCTATATTTAAACAACATTAAATAACACGTGCCGAACCGTTGGCCAATTATTTATTTCGTATACATGTTCCTTTTGTTGTTCAAGGTAATATGTGGTTAGTGACTAAATTGTGTACATACACACACATAAGAAAATATCCCAAACAAACCAAAAAATGATAAATTAGAAATTTTTCCGCAGCGGTTTTTCCATCGTTTGATCATTAAATAAATCCAATCGTCGTAATATGTATACCCTTTTTAGTATATGTAGTACAACTACTACCCACCACCACACTATATAATATATGATTGAAAAATAGAAAATTGAATTTTCCTAAAAAACGGAAAAACTTTTTTTTTATTTTTCTTTTTTATTTGGGGGGATACAAATTGTATATTATAATACCCAACTTTACAATGACAAACCAACCAAGTAAATTCAAAAATACAAGTGGGGTGGTTTATATTTTTCCAGAATTTTCCATCATTTTCTTTATACCAATTTATATTTGGGATTGGATGTCCATTTTATCTAATAAAAGATTTTCTTTCTTTGCGTTGTTACTTTTTTGCAGATTGAGACATGGAATAATATTTAAAAGGCGGTTTTATAATATGATTGCCACCCACTCTGAAGATTTTCCTCTTTTCTTTTTATTATTATATGTATGTATGTACATCGTAAGTTGTTTGGTTGATTATAAAAAGGAAATGGAATAGAAAAAAAAACGAAGTGATTGTTTGAGGTTTATTTTTGTATTTATTTTTTGTTTTGCTGCTTTGAGATGCTCTCTGTATATACGTATTTATCTATGTGTGTGAAGATGTAAATATTGATGATTTGTAAGTGATTTTCTCGTTCTTTGGTTGAATTATAACTTAAGTGGACAATAAGTATTATTTTTGGGTGAAAAGAAAATATTTTATATGTGAGGATACACAAGAAACGGTCAACATACTTGAAAGATGAAGCCCCACGTTGGGTGCCCCAAATTATTAAATTGGAAATACTTTGGTCGTTAGTACAGGACACCGAATACCAAGTGATCCCTGGTCTAATGTAGCCTCGTCGAAGCAACAGACTCAGAAGCCAAAAACCCCTGACTTCCGAGCATTACCAAAGTCCAGTATGAGGCCTTAATTTACCAATAAGATCGGAAAACCCTACAACAACGGCAGCTGACCTCAGGAGGCGCTCTACGGGCTTAGTCCTTGAAGAAAAGAAGACGAAAAGCAAGAGGAACGCCTTGTTGAAGACGTCTTGATGAAGAACAAAACAGCTGAAATAAAACCAGAAAATTTAAACACAATTATTTCTTAAAAAAAAACTTTTCAAAACTTATCTTGTCCTATACCTTGTTTTCTATTTTGACATGTATCATTATAATTTCATTGTTTCTAAACCTTTTTTATAATAGCTCAATATCATCACAGATGGCACTGGAAAACTTATTAAAACTTCTGTTTAGTGGCTTACAACAAGTTTTTTGCAACGTCATTTTCCCGGGCAAAAAGTTGACGTGATGGATAGGAGAATTTTTTGGTGGCATTCATAAAAAAGCAATCAAGCAATAATTGTATCGTGTAAAAGCAAATGAAATTGTTATAATCTAAATTGTGAATAAATAAATTATAATTATAGAGCAATCACTGTTTAATTCTAACTTCTTAAAAAATAAATTCAGTTTTGCGTGGTGTGATATGGACGGTGATTTTATTTTAATATCCAGCAAATAAAATTGTACAAATCATATCAGATTTGACATCATATCAGACTCACTTAAACTGGTTTTACCTCGCCAATGAAGATGCTATAGAGCAGTCCCAGGGACAGAGCTGCCAGCATAATAAATAAATCATAGTAGTAGCATCAAAAATAAGGGATTGCACTCATTGCTAGGTCAAGAAGGTGTGAAAGGAAGGTCTTCCGAGTATAGCAAATTTTCCAAACCTATTAGTCTTACTGCATTTATACTTAGAATTATAATCTCCAAAGAAACTCTTTAAATCCCATTCAACATACTTTTTACCACATTATAAAATCTACAGAAGCAACCTTGGACGTACTATTATCTCGTTCATGGATTCCCAGGCGTGTTCAATCACCCGTCTCATGATGAAACGAACATCAAAGACCGGGTGCCCTGAGGTTGGCCTCAGCGACAAATTTTTCACAAATCGTGTAAGGATATATTAAGGGCTCTCAACTCTCGGGGCCAAATTTTACCCTTTCTTCCTTAACTAAAAAAGTCTTCATGCGATTGGTGTCCAGAATTCAGTATAGAAGTTGAATTGCGAATATCAACAAATACGACTCATGTGTTTCGGGAAAAAGTTTGATCATCTTTATGATAAAAATGTGTAAAAAATCGAATTACTGAGTGTCCTGAATTAAGGGCTCGTTTAGTACTTAGTTGAATTACGAGAATAAGAGTGAGTAGAATGCTTGCTTTATCATCCGAGCGTTTTGGGTTCGAATCCCGGTGGTTCGAATCCCGGTTTAGCGATGGAGTTCAGTTGGGGATTTACTTGGGGATTGAGGATTGAGTTAGATATTATAAAGGGTTGCGTTGCGTTGCGATTGCGATTGAGCTGTAAATTGAGTTGGAGGTTAAGCTGAAGATTGAGATGAGAGGTTCAGTTTGGGATTGATTTGGGAGTAACGGGAGTACTGAAATTCATATCACCTCGTGAGGTTTCAGCCTAAACAAACATGTGGCAAGGTGGGCGTATTCTTTTCTTACCAAGTACGGCATTGGCTTAATCACGGGTGTCCATCAATGCCAAAGTACACCCTAACAAGTGGTCAGTTTTCCGTGTTGCATCGGCCAATAGATTCAGTTCAGCTGGATTTTTCTATACAGACTTCGGAGAAACAGAAGGTATTACCACATTGCCTACCACGTGTAGCCACAACATGTAGTGGCCAATATATTTTGAGGTTATATAATTTTTGCCATATTCAAAATTGAGTAACGTTCCATTTTAAAATACTATCTTTATGAAAGATGACCGACCTGTAATCAATCAACGCGCAATATCCTATAAAAGAGTAAAATTTTTAGCAGTAGCCGGTAAATTTTGCGTATATAGAGATCTCAGAATTTGTATAGTTACGCCACTGGTTAAACAATTATTTACATCAATATTATAGGTCAATTACACAACATGATTATAAAAAAATTAATTTTTGTATAAAATTCTTACTTTTTGAATAAATAAAAAAAAATAAAATGATATTCAAGTGGGTTTCCTTGTAAAGCAATCATCTTGCCCTTCTTTTCAATACCATCTGCATATAATAAAGAGATATTTTGTGAAAGGATACCAAAACCTCTTTTCCCATTATTCGTTTACAAAAATACTTTGATAGACACGTTGACTGTTTTCCAAGGAATTCCCAAAAATATCGATAATTTAATATGTATTTCCTTCAGAGAGGGACCCTTGATATCTTTTCAAAATAATAATTTTCACGTCATACGTATAACATAAAAATCAACCTATTGATTAACTTACGAAAATAACATCTTAAGACGTTTCTTATTATTTTTATTTCATTTCGTATGTATAATATTTAATTTTCAAGTGGTTTTGGAGATGACTCTTAAGAAATACAACAACAACAAAACTATATATTTCTAAAGTCAATAAAAAATTATTTATTTGCAATATCATTCTTATGATTTATATATGTATGGTTTTCTTAAGAAAAATATTAGTTTCAATGGAATACAGGTGGCGCCATTTTATGCTAATATATTAGATCAAATCCCACGCATAAAATATCCAATTACCCTTGACACGCGTGGTTTATAAAAAAAATACTTTATAATGATATAAACAACGGTATTAAGTTCTCACGTATAGCAAGTGTTTAGAGCAAAATCGCAAATATCTCGTTCGATCTCCCCTCCAAATATCGTTACAATTTGTATCCCTTTTATTCGAGTAAATACAAAACCAGATTACCACATTACAACGTGCCACTTGTAATCTCATTAATTTTCCGATAATTTTTTTCCCATGTACATTTACTAGAGGATATTAAAGTCACTTGCGTGTTGTTAAGGGGTATAGCCATTCGGTTTGAGATAAAAAAAAAAAATCAATGAATATTTAATCGAAATATTTTTGGTGTGTATATGCGGATGTTGATGCGATATAAAGGTGCCACAATATGTCGATCAATAAAAAACAGTTTTGCTCCCCAAAACATACATACCTCCCCGAAACATAACAAATAAATAATAAATACAACATATAAAAAAAAACAAAACAGGAAAATCAATTCAGGATATCCAACTGTGATAGTTTTATATCTGTGACCGACACATTTTCCTATCTTTTATCCGCCTTCAAATTCAATTTTCCCATTGTGCAAAAATTAAATTGATTTTCCTCTCGTTTTAGATTTTTTTTTTTTTTGTACAATATCCATATACATACTACATATATACAATTTACAATTGATATGAAGTTATCATTAATTCATAAAAATTAAATTTTCCAAACGATAAAACCGTTTGTTGTCTTCTTATAAAACACAAAAACGGTTTATAGCTACTTCTACTTGCAGATTTATACCCAGTATCCATAAATATGAAAATATAATTTAATTATTTTATCATAAAATATCAAAAAACATAGAAATTCGAAGAGCATAAAAAAAAAAAAAAAAAAATTAAAAAATAAAATTTGCATAATAAAATTATCTTAAATATTAAATTATTAAAACAACAATAACAACACAAAATGGCGTTGTTATATAACAATAAAAATTGTGCGCGACTGAACAAAATGGACGCAATGGTATGAGATCAAATTTAAAATGAAAATTTATTGTTGTTAGACATTTGGCATTGTTTGGTTTTCTTTTGTCGTTTTTTTTTGTTTTTGTATAAAATCGTGGAGCTTGCCAACAAAAAACACCGAAAAGGACCCGTCTTGGGCGGCCATATTGTTACAAAATTTATTGGGTACGATATAAATTTATGACTTTAGATTAGGGCCAAATATATATATGTATGATAATGAAGTTGTCTTAAAACATTATATCCTTAAAATATCCTTTTTTATTATTTGTCAAATTGTCAAATACATAATATATAAATTATCCTTTTTGGCTGGGTAAATAAATAAAAATTCTTTATCATTAAAAGATAAATTATTCCATTGACACAATAAGTCCTGTGTATGTGTGTATTAGTTTATACCTTTTCAACAAGGACCTTCTATATACATTTGAAATTACACATATTAACACATACACAAATAAAATAATCAATTAATCTTCAAGCACTTATCTTTTAAAATTAATTTATCTTATTTTTATATCATATAAGGATACTTATCCTTGTGTAAGGATATTATAAATTAAATTGAAACGATGATGATTATCATCATCACCATCATCATCATCATCACGAAACAATATAATTATATAATTTTCTTGTTGATTATTTACATTTTACCTAAACTGAACATATGTATACATACTCAAAAAGGATATACTCGTTTATTTACAACATACATACAGAGTAACATAAAAGAGGATACATATTTTCAAAATGTTAAATTAATTTATAAATAAAAAGACAAATATTAAAATTACAATTGGATTATATACGAGAAGTCGAGAACAAAAAGGATATTGTTTCGTTTTTTTTTGGTACTCGTAATTATCCTTTTTTTGTGTGTTTCATATGGTTATGGAGATTTGGTAATTTTTGTACATTTCTAAGAGGTACAATTATTATATTTTGTAGGAATTTTTATCTAATTTATGTATGAGTAACATTTTTTGTTGGTGTTGTTGTTGAGGGGGATATTGAACTCGGCGGATATATTAGAAAGTGTTTTAGAAGGTCGCCTACTAGTCTAGCCTGTTTCTGAAAATAATTTCGTCATTTTTTTTTTTTTTTTAGCACACTGTCTACATTTCACAATAAACACTGCTAGCACCAGAAGAACGACATAATATTTAAGTTATCACGAAATATCTTAGTTAATTTAAAAGAGGACTTGTTTACATCTGCTCCAAGCGTTAACGAAGAGAAGAATTCTGGGCCACCGAAAATTGGATCTTTCGTTAAATTTCATTGGGATCAACGAAACATTTAAGTTAAATTTGATTAGTTAGCCAACAATCTCAATATGATTTCCTGGTAGCCAATGTGTTCAACATTATTTGTTCGAATTCCTGTCGCTTTTTTACTACTAGATCTGAAAATGGGTTTTTTCGTTCAAATCCATATACGACATGTCAGCATTTCGTTCAATTTCTTTTAATTCACGGACTATTTAAATTTAAATTTTGCCAGTAAACAAACACTCTCGCATTACGATTTTCTTTTAGCCGATGGTTTCAATAATATTTTTGCAAATTTTTAGAAAATTCTTTTGGATTTTACTTTAGCTTTTCGTGCCAGAGCTGAAACTACCTTTTTTCGTTCAATTTGCTATATATTCATGAACAATTGAACTGACTTTATCAATTAGCCAACAATCTCAATATGATTTTTAGTTAGCCAATTGGTGTAAAGTGTAACATTATTTGTGCAACATTTTAAGAAATGCTCATGAATTTTGCTGTCCCTCTACATATCGAAGCTGAAAATTGTTTCGTTCGTTCAATTTCATTGATATCGACGAAAAATTTCAATTAAATTTTTTTGGCTAGTTATATACATTATGAACCATTGGCTCCAACAATATTTATGCAAATTTTTATAAAACCCTCATGGAGTTTGCTATACCTTTTAGTATCGGAGCTGAAAATTGTTTCTTTCGTTCAATTTAGCTAACAATCTCATTATAATTTTCCGTTAGCCAACGGCTTCAACATTATTTCTGAAAATTTGTAGAAAATTCTCTTGGATTTTGCTCTCCGTTTTTGAATCAGACCTGAAATTGCTTTTTTGTTCAATTTCATATAATTCAACGTAAAATTAAAACTAAAATTTTGCCAGTTAGCCAACGATCTCATTATGATTTTCTGTATGCCAATGGATTTAATATTATATATGCAAAGCTTTGTAAAATTGTCATGGAGTTTGCTACTCTTTTTTAATATTAGAGCTGAAAATGATTTATGTACTATATTTTGTTCAATTTCATATACGACGTTCACGAAATAGTTAGGCTAAATTTTGTGAGTTAGGCAACAATTACTTTATGATTTTCTATTGCCACCGGTGTCAACATTTTTGTGCCAATTTTTCAAAAAAATCTCTCGATGTTAATCTTTTTCGATATTAGAACTGCAAATTGCTTCTGTCGTTCCATTTCATAGAACATAGACGTTCACGAAAAATGTGAATAACATTTTGCCGGTTAGCCAACAATCTCTTTTTTTTTTGTTTGTTTTGTTATTATTAATTATTAATTACATATTTCAATATTACAAATTTTAATAATTCGTTTTGCTTAAATCTAAGTTACAATAAATATTTTTCAATGTTATTTACTTTACTAGAAGATTTTTCTTTTGTGTAGGTGCGGTATTTTCTCTTTGCCAACCAACATAATATGTTCAAGAATTTTATTTTAGCGAATCTGAAAAGTAATATTTGATGCAATTATTATGAATTATTTTTAAAGCTTTCCCAAAACGAATTTCTGAATTTCCCGGTGATATTTTACGCATAATCTCATACGGTCCGGTTCATATAAAGATTTCGTTTTAGTAGTATTAGTTTCGTCGCTTCGTAAAAAAAATAATGCATACATGCGTATATTTATTTTTAAATTTCGGCGACCATCTTTTGTAATCCGGTAGCCTAACATTTCACACTCAAATACGATAAATGGGGTGATCACTTTATACCTTCAGTTTGTTGGGATGTTTAAATTATTTATTTTGACTTTATAGTAGAGAGCGAAGAGGATTACCGGTAGCAAGCCGTTCCTTGGCATTATGGCGTCCCATAGACCATTGTCTTGGGGGGGGGGGGGGCTAAGAAATCTCACAAGAATCTGAACACTTTCTCAAATATGCAGTTATATGAGTTCAAATGTTGTTTTCTGGACTGATTTTCAGTTCCACAAACCTTCACCAAAATTCTGAAGAAAAAAAGGTATTTTGATAAGAATTACAGACACCATCAAGGATACGTACTATATTGATTCGTTAAGAACACAATGAAATCCTAATAGAAAATTTTTGAGGATTCTTGCAGGTAAATAGATGCTATCGAGAGTAGTACTTCCTGAAAAACTCATGACGAAAAATGGTTACTCTGCCGAGTTATGGGCTAATAAAATCAAGATATGTAGCTTTACGTTAACAAATTTGTCAATGTAAACTTACAGAGCATAATTTTCGTTTATAAAATTTTACGGTTATAGAGCTAATTTGCATTTTGTGAATAGGGGCCTTAAACTTTTGCGATTTTCTGTAATAAAATATGTTAGAAAATAACACAAAAATTATTTTCTGGGCTAGAGTAAATTATATCGTATACAATAACGTTGGGCTGCGATAACGTTGTAATTTTAGTATTGCCAGATGATTTTTTTTTTTGCTAGGATTAAAGTCTGGGCTTACTTCACATACCTCATATATGGGTATGATAGTTAATCCCGATTTAGAAATTCCGGAGTAATAAAATCTCACTTAATAAAATTCTAACGCAACCAACAGCACAAAATCTCGAAAATGCCGACGTTTAACAATAAAATCTCGCCCGAGAAATATTCTGGAAAAGAGCCGAGGCATATTTTGGAAAAAATTGAGAGAAATTTTTTAACACGTTCGCAACTCAATGTTGCTAGTTTAAAAAAAACTCTTGTCACAAATATGTGACGCAAAATTTTACGAAATAAAAGAATAATTTTGTAGTAATTTTACGATTATTTGCGATGCGGCTGTGTTTCTAGAAGTATCTAACACATAGTTGTGCCAAGTAGTTTCACTGGGAGCCCAGTCGTCTCGTATATTCGTGGCATTTTATTTTAACACGTGAGTTTTTTTTGTACACCAAAAAAACATCAGTGGTGAACGTGTTAAAAATAATTTGGAAAAGGGGAATTTACTGCTCTTTCTAGTAATGTATTTTGGAAAACAGCCGGATTATATTCTGGAAAAACGGAAGAAAATTCTATAAAAATATTTTGAAAACTCGCTTTTATAAGCAATTGGATTAGTTTGAGATTTCCTAGAGTCGGGATTTTGTTTAGTTGGGATTTTGTGCAGTCGAAATTCCGTGGAGTCGGGATTTTAACACATTTTCTTGTCAGGATTTTATGTTTTCGAAATTTTACGAATGCATACGAATTTTTCTATAGGTTTTTCACTCCAAATTCAACATTTTCCAAATCAAATTCAATCGTAAACCAACAGAATTAATTTAATTTAATAAATTTGCTGTATTTAAATTCTAGATTCAAAATACCAAGTTGATATAATAAAATAAATAAACCTATAACAGGCGCATACAATTCATCTTATAATTCGCCCTATAATTATTATAAACTTCACCTAGATGTCACCGTAAAATTCACCGTAGAATTCAGTCCAAATTGATCTGAATTCAAATTAAAATTCATTCCCAAATTTACCATACAATGTCTTCTTAACTAAAAAGTCACCTTGAAACGCACCTTAAACTTCACCATACAACCCAACCTTAAAATTCATCCTAAAACTCACCCCAAAATCAATCAAAATTCTCCATCAAATTTATCAAAAATTTACCCCAAATTTACTTTAAAATTCTTCCTAAAATTACGACAAATTAATTCTAAAATTCACTCTTAAATTAACCCTAAAATTTTACTTTAAAATTCACTCTAAAATACACTCTTTAATTCAGCCTAACCTTAGAAATCACCCTAAAATTCACAGGAAAACCCTCTCTAAAACTAACCAGAACTTCACTCTAAAATTCACCCTAAATGCCAGGAATTTAGAAAGCGAAAACCCTTAGAAGCTTAAATAGGAATTTTATCAAATTTAAAATTCTGGAGTTTGGAAATTTTAATAGCCGAAAAATTAATTTAGGATTTTACAAATTTTATAAAATCGTTAAATTCAAATTCATCATTTATTTGGAATTTGGAATTATTTATTTTAAAAATTAACGAATTTTGTAGCGTTTGGAAAAAAAAAGAAATAGAAAATTTAGGAAAATGGTAGTTTAAAGATCTAAAGTTTTAAAGTTAGTATAAACTTAGAAACTCGTCAAATTTAAGAATCCTGACATTTAGAGAGTTTTTACAAACAGTTTTGAAATTTAGAATTTGTATTAAAAATTAGTTAATTTAGACATTCAATACTAAATACAATATGTATATTAAATTTAAGATTTTCAAAATTTAGAAAATTAACAAATTCCATAGATACCTATGTATTTGAAAATTTTAGGAATATGGAAATTTAAATAATTTAGAAATACAAAAAAAATATAGAGTATTATTTAGAATTTTTGATTTTAGTAACATGTACATATGTATATGGTTCTTTGGTATAAATGGAAAAATTTAGAAACCAACAGCTAGTCATTTCACCAGAAACTGCGATAGACTCTCCCATTCAGTCGCGAATTAAGGAAAAACGAAGTTGCCATGCCTGGGCATGTTTAGTTCCTCCACCGCCTACCGGTACAAAAAATTAGGTTTTTCCTGGTTCAATAATTTCGAAATAATCTCAAAAATATTTGTCACAAATAATCTCAAAAATTCTAAATACGAATTATCAGTGAGTCAAAGGACTTCATTCTGATGTTTTTAATTTCAATGTGATATTTCAATAAATGCTGAATTTGAATTTGGCAGTTTGAATTTGATTTGGAAAAGGTTGACTATTTTTTCGAAAAAGGTGAATTTGCTTTGGAAAAGGATGAATATGTTTTGTAAAAGGTTGAATTTGGAGTGAAAAACCTATATAAAGGATTGTGCTATCGATGATGCTTCTTGGTCACGTATGAGTACATCGGGTGAACATTTTGTTAAGTCTTCTTGAATTGTTAAAATATAGCGCGTTCCAGAATGCGATGGAGGATGTATTGAAACAACAATATCTAGGAATATTCTCTCTATAGTGTATATTTGTCAGTATCAGTGATTTTCATGGTAAAAGTCCCCATGTATGCGACAACATTTTTTTTCCTGAGAAGAATCACATTTTTTTATGTAATTCTTTATTAGAGTTGCCATGTTCGAAAAATATTAGTAAAGTGATTGATTGTAGGTACAACTTTTTTTATTTTTTTTTTTTTTTTTTATTGATTTCAAAACCACTTTAAAAGTGTAACAGACTATAATTAAGTGATAAATTTACATATTTTTTAAAACATACAGCAATGATTTATTATTTTAAATATTCTAATTTGTAAGTTGAAATTCTTAATTGAAACTTTGAATATAACACTTCAATATACACCCCCGTTCAAAAGTTTAAGACCACATTGCACAATGCACATTGCATTTGCTGACAACAAATGTAAAATCAATACTATTTTTTGTAATAGCTTGATAAATTAAAAACGCATGTTTTTGTCAACCATATAAAACCCAATTTTAGAATAAGATTGTTGAAAAGTTATTAAACGGCATATTTTGCAGTGGTCTTAAACTTTTGAACGGGGGTGTATGTAAGTAATAACTTACATACAAGAAACAAAAAAAAAAAATGATTGCAGTGAAGAATTTTAATAAACCTATAGCGCATTAAAATCAAACTCATCACAGATGAAAGACTGTATCCTAGACAAATTCCGACGCACGGTATTCAGAGAATTCAGATGATTGATCGCGACCTTAAGAGAAAATGTTTTACCCTTTCTCACTCCAATTTGGTGCATTGTTCATGCATATTGTACTTATTTACGTTAAAAAAAAGAAAAAATGCAAGATTAGCTAATCCGATTGTCAAAGCGTATGTCACTCATAAGTTAGTAACGATTTCTGGAATAAATGTTTTTTCAAGATTATTTTATTTTTCCGTAAATTATTTTCTGTTTTAATACCCCCTGGAAGATCATTGTACAGAATAAGCCTTTTATAAAAAGGATTCTTTGTGATCGGACTGTGTCAACAGTGTTGACATAATAGTTATTATTTTTGCTTTGTCTGGTTCCGTATGTGTGGACATTACTTATGTAGAAGTAAAACCCACATTGCACTTAACCATACTTAGCTGTACTTTTTTAATGAATTCAAGTAGTTCAAAGTTTCCTAATACGTCTACCGGAAAGATAAATGACGAATAAATAGACTTGGTACGTGTCAAAGGCGGTAACAAGTTAATCTTCTTAACGATTTTATTTTACAAGAACCTAACAGTATTAAGGTTAGTTGGGGCTGCAGTAGTACACAAGAGACTCATATAACTGAGTCTTGAATGCACGAATGCAAAATATATTAACCAGCGAGCTTTTTCATCCAAAACATTTTTAAGTCACCTTAATGCAAATGCATAGAGCCATATGATTTTTGTGATCTTATTAATATGTTCTTTCGAAAGCAGCGGATCATAATGATAATTCCTAGATAACATAATGAACTCGCTTGCTTAATTGTGTGGTTATTAGCTTCTGTGAATGATGGAAAATGTGCTGGAAGCTGACGAATTCCGCCGAAATGATTGCCAGCATTTCTTTCTTTAAAGGCGAATAATTTCTTTCAGCAGGATTTAAAACTCGACTAGCGTATGCTATGTCTTGGTCGATCTTTATTTCCCTTTAGCTAAGATAATAAAGCTCCAACTGCTACATCACTAGCATCAGTTGTTAAAATGAATGGTTGCTCAAAATGGGTTACTAAAGAATTGGTTCATGATACAGAGCAAATTTTAACCTGGAAAGCGCTTCTTCAGTAAAAGCATCCCATTTAAAATGAACATTTTTAGCAGTTGAAAGTTCGGCGGTTTTGTCATAATTTGGAATAAATTGTCGTCAAAAAGTCCGAGAAACGACATTATTTGTTTTGTGTTCTTAGGTGTTGTATATTTTAAAATAGCTTCGATAATATTCGGATCCGGCTTTGTACCTGACGTTGTGATAATGTGTCCGAGATATTTTATTTCCGTTCGAAGAAAATTGCATTTTTTCGGTTGAAATTTAAGATTAAATTTTCGAAATCGCGAAAGAACATTCTGTAGATTCTCATTATGGTCATTCAGCGTTACGTCGTATACAACTATTTCATCAAGATAGACAAAACATTTAAGGCCACTAGGTCCATTAAGAACATGATTCATTAAGCGCTGAAATGTGTTTGAGCCCCTTTTATTCCAAAGGGTATTTTTAGAAAATAATAGTGACCAAAGGAAGTGGTAAAAACCCTTTTATCTTTATCTTGCGGGTCCATTTGTATTTGGTGATAACCATCCGCTAGAACAAGATTTGAAAAATAATTTTATTGGCCTAACTTGTCCAATATCTCGTTAATGTTCGGAAGCGGAAATACAGTATTAACCGTTACCATTCAAGCGACGACGACTGGCTGATTTTTCTGGCTTGTGGCGACGCCACTAGCTGATAGGCTGGGTTCAATAAACGATTCGTTTAATATTTGAGTGACTTGTGAGTTAATTTCCTGTTTAGTTGATTCAAGAAGACGATATGGTTTCCTATTTACTGCCTATGCATCTTCCACTAATGGAATGGAATGAGAAAAACAAATGAGCGGGAATTTCTATTTTTGTGCTTATAACACTGACTTATAACGTGTTCGGGAACTTTGCGGTAGTTACATCCGATGCAATTATTTTTAGAGATAGGTTTTTGATTAATGTCCTCTTAAATTTATAAAAAAATGTCATCTTTTAATTTGTTGAAACGTTGCGATTTTACTATAGTACGCAATGTTTCGTTGACGCCATTTGAAAATGAATTTAAAGTAGTCATTTCATTATTCAAATTCATTTGGAAGTTCTTCTAGGTTATGCACATATTGTTGTCTGTTATTAAAACTTCGCTGAGAATTTCTTATTAATTCAGCTGAGGCAGTTCCTTGAGATCTTCGAAAAATAAATATTGACTCGAAAGCTTGCTTAAGATCCTCCTATTTAGCAAACTTTTGATGTTGAAACGTTTTATGCAAAGCGTTCTAGATATGCTTTATTAAAATCATTCATATTGCCGTTGAATGTTGGAATAATTTTTAACATTTTATCAACGTGGAACGGCATTTTTTGTATTAAATCGCTATTTTCACAAAACATTCGAGAAAGATCAGAAATCTCAGATTTATCAGAAGAAGAAAATGATAAAATATTCGGGTTCTTAATTTGATAAAAAATGGCAACAAAACAATAAAAAAATAGCAAAAATCTTCCGTACAAAATAATTTTATAAAATTTTTGGAATAATTTTGAACGAGAAATAATTAAAATAATTTCAAATATATATTAGGTACGGAAAACTAATGTTTAATTATAATTAATAATTTGGTTTTCTTACTAAATTAGCTTTTAATGTTTGCATAAGTCCAACCTGCTTCATTGAGCTGCATGTTATGATGATATACAAAACGAGTTGTGCAGTTGATTATTTAAGGTTGAATTTATACAGTCATCGGTAAAAAATACAGAATTTGCGACCGAAAACTTGTTTTTAGTATTTGATTGCTCAACTCATATTATAACGATTTAAATTTTAACAAAACTGTAGTTAATTTTATTGAATTATTGTTTTATTTGATTTTTATTAATTGGATTTTTTTTTACATCGCCAATTTTTTTCTCGAGATCTTGGTTTCGAGATATTATTTTTCGAGATACCGTTGCGTCGAGATTTTGTTTTTCTGTATATCGCGGTAAGATTTTGTTTTATAATCTCGTATTTCGAATTTGAGTACAATTCTAAAATTGTGATTTGAAGAAAATTTCAAGTAAATTTTAGAGTATGCTTTGTCGCCATTTAATTTCCAAAATCTTTGAATTTTGGTATCAAAATTATGATTCAGCCAAAAAATCGTCTTTTGATTTTCTCGTTTAGGGTCAACATAAGAAGATTACCTCAGACAAGCAAAAAAATCCCAAAAAATCAAATTTTTTAATTATTAAATTTGTTTCAAACGTTTTTTCAATTCGTTGTATACATTGGAGGATGGGGCTGCCGCCTCCAAAACCCCGCTTTGACGTTTTATTAAAATTCTAATAGAAAATGGAACGTTTTGCAAAAATTTGTATTTTTTAAAATACCCCCCCCCCCCCCCCCGCCCCCCCCCCCCACCAACCGCTTAGTATTGGAGCCTTTGCACAAAGATGACAAGAAAACATGATAATGGTTTCAAAAGTATTGATGTTATTATTATTATTTACGTTTCTGTTTCACAAACTTCCCACAGCCGTTTAGCGTTGGTCCTCTTCACGCAAGGATACTAAGAAATTATATAGCATCCTTTTGTTATCAACTACAAGGTCGTATTTAATAAAAATCTAATGTGGTCTTCTGGCAATTAAATTAGTGTGTTTCGGTTTCTTTTGGCGATTTTTTGTTGTTGAGAATTCGAGGGTATCCCGTTTTCCATTGTGCAACATTCAATTGATTTTACGCAATATTGATTTAGAACAAAAATTATCGAAGCTTTTCTCGTTTAATCGACTCCGCAGCAGCACACAAAATATATGAAACATTTTCTACTAAATTCGTCCAGACACACGATAGTTATATAATAACAGCAACCATTACATCTCTATACACGATATACACAAGGATACAACAAAAAACTACTTAAAGAAAATTTTCAATTTTCTTGATTGAAAATAAAAAAAAGTAAAAAAAAACTGAAAGAAAATTTATTAAATTAAATTAAATTTTTTATGGGTGGAGACTCCAACATCTTAAAGTCAATTTGTTATCCTCTTGCCGTAAACTCGTACTTACTTCCACTTCCCCAAAACAAAAAATAAAAACCGGTTGGTGAACAAAGTGAAAAACCAAAAACAAAACTTGGAAAGCTTTCTTGTCTTGTACTTGTACATATGTACATACAACATTTTAATTCTTTCAATTTTCATAATTAAATAATTTTTAGATAAAAAAAAAATGAAAATTATAAAAGTTAGGGAAAAGCAAAATGGAAAATAACTTAATTTTTATTATTTAATTGAAAAATAAACGTTTTTTTTGTCTTCGTTCATGTATTCGTAATACAAAAGTACACAGAATAGATAGATATACATGGTGTAAGGTGAAAGCGATGAGGTGCTATTATAAGTTGGGGGTGTGTAGAAGATTGAAAATTATGTCATTATGAGTATGACAATCCAATTACTTAACAATAAAAACGAAAATGAAGACAAACATCTATATACAGAAGAAAATGGTCTTAAGACATGACACGGAAAATTATATGACAGTTACATTGAGTAGATTGTATTTATTATATGTGAGGAGACAATGTAGCCAGTGATACGTGAATGATTTTATTATGTACTTGCTTTACTGAATAATGTCGTATGAGGGTGACCAATTTTATTATACACACTACACATAGATGCCGTTAAAAAGATAGGGTCGAATTATGTTTTGTTTGTGGAAGAATTTGACCCAATCGAATTATATTAGAATATCTGTTATTCTGTTGTAAAAGGGCCTCCGAGGATTTAAAAAATGTTGAATCGTTCATTCTAGATATGTCTTGTTGATCACAAATCAATAAAAAACATCCCGTCGAAAAAATTGTTGACTAAATTTTGTTTTTTATTGACCTTGAAACCATTTCAAGGTCAACAATATTTTTTACTGAAAACCTGTATTTTTGGTTACAGCGTCTTTTGAAGATAATTAATTTCGATATTCACTGAAAACCACAAAATTAATATTTTTCTTTATGTTTGGGCATTGAAATTAAATACAATTTTAGGATTATATTCAAGTCTAAATCATTTTTCAAAACCATACTTACAAATAAAAACAATTTCTAGAAAAATGCTTGGAATTACTTTCCTCAAGATTGCCATATAAGAAACATAATACACAAAACATGAAGTCTTATATTTTCGTAAGGCTTTTGCATCAAATTTCAGCATGAATGGATGATAACCTCATTTACCATGTAGGGAGAGAAGTTAATTAGAACTTGAAAATTTAATCGAATTTTGCTGCCTGTTCAATCCTTATACATAGTTTGTTCATTGCAACAAAAGATTTCTTGCATATTCAAAGTCGGCCTTATTTAAGTCCTAAATAGGCATCGATTTACCTGATGATTTTCGACTGGTAGAAACTATTCTAATGAGATAAAACGATATATAAAAATATTTTATAACATTAGATTTAAAAAAAAATAAGTCTCCAGAGACCAATCCTGAAATGAACTAATTAAATTTTTTTGCTATATCACGTACATATATCCGATTTACCATCCGGAATAATATTTCCACAACTTTTTATTTTACTACTAAATCCTAATTAGAAAATTACTTCATTTTTCCCATTATAGTTGTCATGGTTATTCTTCATACTCCTCCATACAAAAAAAAAATAATCCATCCAATATACTCGTCTGTACATAACTACACGTAGATGTGTACATAAATATAGAAATAAAGCATGGTACATCATCATCATCATCATCATCACCAGAAAACAAACAAGAGATCATAATAATCATACAATTGTCTTCATATTGTTTTCCAATATATACATGTTTTGGGAAAATTACTCGACTTGCTGTCAAGAAAATGCGCATGCGAAAAACCAAACAAAAAATTCCCCCCATTTACATATACAAAAAAAAAATCGCAGAACCTAATAACAAAAAAACACAAGTATAAAGTTGATTAACAATAAAGCACACGAAAAAAAGGGGTTGCAATCTCGCATCTTTTGTTTTTTTTTTTTTGTAGGAGCACACATTAAATTCGCGGCGCGACTAAAACAAAAGCGCACCAAATAAAATGGAGACCAAAAAATATGGCCGAAAATGACCAATACATACTGTATACATACTTCCTCTTTTTACGTTGCTTTTATTTTTTCTCGTAATAATTAAAAATAAATTAATGCGATGAAGTTAGCTGTCATTGATGTGATTTCTTTTGTTTGTTTTTTTTTTTTGCTTTACACTTTTTTTATTTTAAAACTCTTTTGGCATTCATTTCAAAAGACACACCAAACGAATAACAAATAAATAAAATGTTCGCGCAAAGTGCGGGTAATTTGATATTTTAATTGAGTTAAATTTGTATGTGTCAAAAAAAAAATAAGAAGACAACAGCGACGACGCCATATTGTTCAGATATGTCATTGTTATTTTTATTTTTTTTTTGCTGTGTTCTCAAATATTTTAATTTAATAATAATTAATTTTTGAATTAAGAACGGATCAGATTACCACATACCTGTATTCGATCTTCGGGCAAATCAGTTTTTAACGATAACATTTCTCTAGCATATACATCTGGATAGTGTGCCTCTTTGAACGCTTTTTCTAATTCATCTAATTGATAGCTGGTGAATATTGTTCGACTGTGCCTGCGTTTCTTCTTTTTCTTTTTATTCCCAAAACCATTAACACCGTCTATTGTGAATTCTTTACTTGAGTCGACTAATGATCCAACACCTGAAAAAAAAAATAAAAATAAAAAAATTAATTAGTTTTTATTTTTTGTGTAGATGTACGTAACACACACAGACAATACATTTTTATTGTCTAATAGTAGTTATTAACCCTAAGTAGTTATACCCTTTTTAAACACAACAAATAAAACAAAAAATAGTTTTGTCATTTATTGTGTTTTTGGGTCGTTTTCAGCAAACAATGAAAATTCCAGAAGATAATCTCACCCCCTTCATAATAATAATAATCATATAATGTCCTCTTTTGTTGGCCTTAATTATTTGCCTTAAATTAAAATTTAATTTTATCTAGGCGTATAAAAAAAAAAACAAAATAAAAAACAAGGGACATATTTTGTCCAGGACACAAAACTAACCGAAAATTGATTAGAAATCAAGAAAATAGATAAATAAATTAAATGGGGCGCACCCTCCGACTAAAGTGATTTATGATCTCAATTTATCTGTGCTATTGTGTCGTATATGTGCGGTGCTGACACGAAAAATCATGTCCAATAAATTAATAATGCGTAATGCATGTTTAAGTTATTATCAAAATTGAATTTGATAATTTATAATGGGATTCCAGTTTAATTTGCAATTCATAAACAGGGATCAAGCAGAGCGTTTAGAAATTACTAGATACCAAAAAGTTGTGAACGATTATAACAGAAATATACATTATATAATAAATTATGGTTGCAGAAAAGGAGCATAATATTTCAGAACAACAACAAGAACTAAACCTCAAATTACTGAACAAACAAAAACAGTTACTGAAATAGTTTAAGCCTGCTACTGTTACTAAATTGTCGTCATCCTATTGTTATTAAATTTAATTTTTTTTTAATTTTGGTCTGTTTGAAAAATCGATGCCCGAAAAAAGTGTATTAGACGAACCCCAACCAATCAGCATTTATCCTCATTGTACTAATCTCTTTCTCTTCATTTAATTTTTTAAAATAATAATCCCCAACAACTTTTAGGCAACAAATGTTTCCCGTTCGCATTTTTATACATCACAATACCTTATGCAAAATCTTCTAATCGCTGTTTAAATGGAGAAAACAGCAATTTGAATTGTGCATGCAACCTAGATTATTATATGAGGGGTTGTTTTAGCAATATTTAGAGTACCATCGGAAAGGTTCAAAACCCTGCTCAAACATGATTAAACAAAATCAATTGTTTTATTGAATTCAAGGTTGTTACATTGTTTTAGATCTACGTACATAAATCTGCGGCCACAAGTCATAGTAGCTTAAGTCGACTTAAGATAAACATTATTTTCAATTTTCGACGTTTTCTATCGCTCCCCTAACTTCATTAAATTTTATGTGAAGTGGTAATAAAGGAAGAGGCATAAAATATCCATTAATAAAATACCCAAGCATAAAATCCCCAAGGTTTTGAGAAATCCCCAAATTAAAAATTCCCAAGCACAAAATCCATAAGTAAAAACTTATTTGCATATGGGTCATTAATTTGGATTTTATTTTGTTTTTGAGGGAGTTTAAGCTCAACCCGCAAATAGCGCATTTGTTGCCTATCACAAATCATCCGCAAATCCATTGTTGACTGCCAACCAGATTGCCGCGTGTATATTCCTTCAAAACGAGCCTAAAAGCTGAAAATTTCACGAATAAGGAAATCAAATGAGGCCATTAATGAGCCGCAAAGTTTGTCAGACATAATTATTCCGGAAATTTTAAAATATTTAGAAGGCGTCATTTTTGTTTTAAAATAGAATACTTTCAACGACAACAAAAAATATTATATTGAGGACTTCGGCCTCATTAAAACATTGGGTAGTTGCAACTTGCAATTGCAAGTGCTGGGTAATGGATGGAATATTTTATCTTGTTCCAACCATTTTCCGACAACTATTTACTATTCAAGGCCTTATTACTGGGCAATTTGTGCCATTAATTTGTTGGCTGATGAGCAAAAAAACAATGGAAGCGTACAATAAATTGTTTTATCAACTTTTCCAATTGGCGCTCGAAAGGAATGTAAATCTCAATCCCTGTAGGATTATCAGTAATTTTGAGAAAACCATTTCGACTGTCACCAAACAATATTTTCCGGATGCAAGATTATTTGGAGGCGTGTGCAGAAGGAAGGTCTGCCCCAAAAATATGGCAATTGTGAACAGTTTAACATTCATGTCCGAATTCTTAAAAGCTTGGCTTTCGATCCTACTGAACATATTTTAATTTATTATAATGAGTTAATCACTAACTGCGGATGTAAAGATTTAAAACAATTAAGCGTATGGTTTATTAAACAAACCTATATTTGTGGGAGAAATCCAAAAAATGGTCCTAAATATAAGCCAGAATTTTCGCTTAATTTTTGCTTATTTGATATGATTAAAGAACTTTCGTTTTTAAATCCCCGCCCTGACCATTTTTGAAAAATTTGTATTTTTTAATAATAATTTACATACTAAAATAGAGAACTCCACAAAGCCGCTTAGCATTGGACCCTTTGCGCAAGGATGACAGGAAAACGGCAGAAAAATTTCAAAAATATTAACATTTGTAAAAATATTTACGTTTGTATTTCACATACTAAAATAAAAAACTCCTCAAAGCCGCTTAGCATTGGTCCTTTCCGCGCAAGGATGATATGAAATTATGTAGATTCCTTTTGTTTTCATATTTTATAGTTATAAAAAATTTATTAGGGTCATCCCTTTCTGTGGGGCAGTTTACTTTGTATTTTTCGGTATTTTTTTTTTGGGGATTTTTCCGTTCGGGAATATGATGGTATCCCGATCTTTAACCTAACCCAAGCTTATTTAACAAAAATTTGGGGAAATTTTGGGGATTTTGTGCTTAGGGATTTTGAATTTGGTTTTTTTTAATTTGGGGATTATGTGCTTGGGGATTTTGTTTTTGGAGATATCAAGCCCAACCGCCTGCCTTGAAAAATATCATACTCTCAAATAATTGAAATTAATTTTAAATATAAATAATAAAAATTAATTCTATTTAAAAATCATAAATTATTGAAATGCCTTGAATTTTCATCTTAAAAAAACAGTTTAAAGGTGTTAAACATTTACCCAATTTTCTGTCGCCTTATAACCGATTATCGCCGAAAAAAGCTCTCGTGCGTTAAGGGTTAAATTTAATTTAGAAATGAAGTTAACTCAGAATTCAAACATGAATTGTAGTAAAATGTTGAGTGTCATTTTGTGAATTTAAGCATATCGAATATAAAATCAGAATTACGAGCAAAAATATGAATGAGAATTTGAATTCCCAAATGTAATTGAATAAATTCTTGAGTCAGAGTAGGTACTTAAATTAAATTTAAAAATTGAATTAGAATTACAAACTAGATTTGAACAACATCTTGTGTTTATTTTGAATCAAAAGCTAATCGTAGTTTTCAGCAGAAATTTAGTTATAAATAGAATTTGAATTCTAATCTTTGAATAAAAATTAAAATTCCAACCAGGGCTTGACTAAATATTGAGTAGATTTTAAAAAAAACTCTGTTATACAGATATAATTTTAATTGAGTTAAAATTCGAACAGCGACGCCAACAACATTTTGAGTGAAATTTAAAATAGAAATTTAGAAAATGTTTCTGGATTAAACTACTTTTCGCATGGAATTCAAATAGTACAAATTGTTGTACAGTGTTAAGTACTTGGCTTAAAAATTTATTTGGAAATTTAGATTAGAAATTGATTAGGGCATTCTACTTGGTTTTGAGAAAAAAATTGAGTGTAAATTTGGTGTTCCAAACTAGATTTAAACATAATTTTAATTGCAATTAGGTTGCAATCCGAGATTTGATCTTTGGAAAATTTTCTTTGAATTTAGTTTAGAAATTTGTATCGGAAATTTTAAGTGAAATTTGAATTTGGAATTTAAATTTAAAAAAAATAGTTTTGGCATTCCAAACCAAATAAAATCTTTGGTGGAATTGTATATAGGAATTAATTTACAACTCGAATTTTCATTTCACAAAATTTTGAAAAAAATATAAGTTTACATTGCACAATAGATCTACTGAGTGGATTTTCAATTAGAAAATAAAAAAATGAGAGCAAATTATGTAGGTGGAGCAAAGAATATAAGAAATACAAAATACATATTTTGAAACTAATTTGAATTGGATCAAAAAGTTAGACTGGAAAAGAAAATAGTTTAAATAGATTCGAATAAAACCTTGGAAATTGAGTATCCAGAATAAAATAAGTTTACAACTCCATCTGGATTTAAATAGACATTGAGTAACATTTTAATCCGAAATACACACTTATTGAATTAAATTGAAATAAAAACTTGAGTCAAATTTAAACTTTTAACAAAGTTTTAACCGCTTTTGTATTGCCATTGGAAATTTAAAATTAAATTAAATTATGAGTAACTTTAAGAAATTACAAATTACATATTTTCAATGCCCAATTTTATAAATTATCATATTCCTAAGTTTCGAACTTTTACCTTAAATTTAGCTTTTAAATTTCTCATTTTAGAATAGAATAACCCTCATATACAGGTTGTGCACCAGTAAACCTTTTTACATCATTTGAATGTAAGCTATCTAATAAACTTTCGGCTTTTCAATGGTTTAAATAGCCCCATGGAAGCTTTGAAGTTTCAAGATATGTTGCTAATACAGCATTTGTTACGAACTGATCTCTATACGACTTTCATTGTAGATTGCGCAAAGATCATTACAGCGAAAGACAGAGATTGCGCGAAGACATTCAAAAGATAAGCCTATACTGGTTTTTAGGCTATGGTACTATAAAAGGAGGCAATTTTAGGGTTTTTTGTGTAGATTATTTCCTGTAATTCCTTCTAAAATCGAATAATTCAACCAGAGGCCGTATCGTTTTAAAAGAGGAGCTGGAAACATTCGTTCTCGATGTCTTGTTCGAAGTGTTAACTCATAGAGAAGCCGAGCACTATGAGGAAGTTATCACGAGTCAATTGAAGAACATTTGATTGATTTCATTCTCGATGCTCTACCATCAATGTCATTAAACATAAAACATTAAATTACTTCCATTATGAGAATATCCAGAAATAATACACTCATCACAAAACAATCTTCGTCAATTTCAAATAATGCTTGTCATGTAAGAGTTACAAGGCTCTATAGGAAACTAAAAAAACTAAATTTGATCTAAATTGCAATCAAGAGACTGAAATAGTTCAGCTAGGTGGAGCTGGTTTTTTTGGGCCTCGTTTTCAACTGCGTATTAAGGGAAAATACCTTTATTATAAAGCCAATATGATACTGATTTAATAAAAGCCTCCTATGTATATGCCTGCCTTCAAGTTAATGCTTACAGAAACCAAACTTAATTCCACAAAATTTAGACAAGAAGCTACGAACAAAGAATCAAAAGATTCAACACTAACAAACCTAAAGAACAGGATTCAGCAGTACCACGAGGATGAACAATTATTCTTCTACGACCATATGATCATTAATAATTCTCTTCGCTGTCATAAATTATAAAATTAGAGTATCTGTAGTATAAACAACCAAAGGTTTAAAGTCGCTGATCCTATAGTAGACAAGTAACGTGGGTGTATATTTTGCTTTATAAATATTTTACCTTTTGCAACCTATGCCTTTTGAATATAAGTAAAATATTTATTTAAAACTTAAGAAATATGCCCTGTTTTCGGAATATTACATAAATAATTTACTTTGACACAACGTCTCTCTTACCAAAGTGGAACAAATCACTTTTTGCGTTGAACGTTGTTAATGATTGACTAAAAAGGCCACGAAGTTTTGATTTTTAATTATTAAAAGGATAATTAATGCCTATACAGTCATTTATTAAACCCTGAATAGCTGGAAGTAAATAAATTTCGGAAATTTAGAGGAATACACTTTTGGAAAATCGATAAAAGAACTACAGAAAAATAGAGGTGATATCTTTTCTGAAGCTGACTGCTATCTTAATGTATAAGTTCGTTTTCATAGGTCGTGAACTAATTAATTACAAAGTCAGCTAGGCCAAGATCTATTCTTTATAAAAGTCGGTATAGTTTTATACGGAAAATCCATATTCATTAAATAGTAAAATGAAAAATTATGCCAATTTTCTCATTTGCATTTATATTATAAAGAACACATATACAAATGCACGGAAATACGTCTATTCCATTTTTTCCGCGTTTTATTTTTATTTTTTCACTCATGATGAAAATGAAAAAAAATAAAAATAAAATAAAAAAATATGAACATTCTCCGACTACATTTCACTTCCATATTAAATTGGCAATTTGAAATTATATTATATACACAAATCCTCTTTTCATCTTCTCCATACTCACTCGTTCGCATCTTCGCGAGTCGAACGAAAAGTGATTTCCACACCATCAACAAGCGCGCGTATAATGTGATTCCTACAACTTTCCGTCAACCAAATGTTTGTAAAATTGAATCATTTTCATCAGTATGTATATTTATATATGTATGCAATGATGATGATGTTGATTATGTGCGTCGTTGAAAATTTCAATTCAATTATCTTCCATTTTTTATTTTTATTTTTTATTTTTTGTTAGGTTATGTTAAACTTTTTATATTTATATATTATAGTCGAAATTTCTATTGGGAATATAAGATGTGTGGTGTGGATACAACACCGCAACCACAACTAAATAATAATAGAAATATACACAAAACAATCAAGTTAAAGCATTAAATATTCAAAAACATAACCTCACTTTATTTATTTTTTTATATGTGAAAAAAACGGTTAGAAGGTGGTCCCAATCGTAATATAAGAAATCGAAACTAAATATAAAATAAAAAACTATTCGGTAATAGAATAATCATATGGTTATTAAAATTGAATGTGCCTTGACTGTCAACGGATTTTATATGTTTATACAGGATCAGCACGTAGCTTATGAATATTTTAAATATCACAAGAATTTTATTATCCTTGTGCATTGAGTTCGCTAAATGTTTATTTATTTAAAACACAAGCATATATGGATTTGTTTTTTTGTGACTATGAGATTTGTTCTGCGACCCCATTCCTCCCCACCCGCATAACATACTCGTACATATATATACAGTACACAATTCATCCAGCCATTCTAATTTAACAAATCCTGGTCACCAGCAAAAAAAAATAAAATAAAAAATAATAATTTTAATTTTCATCATCATCATCATTCTTGTTCCTTGTTGCAGAAGACGACGAAAGTAAAAAAAAAATGTTTATATAAAGACGGGAAAAAATAAGAAAATTGAGAATCCAATTAAGGATTTTCACAAGGAAAATTGGATTTTCTTTTTTAAATTTCCTTTTGTTGTTCACAAAAAATTGTTCACAATACAATTAAAAAAAAAAAAAAAATTGTAGTCGAGTCGAGCTTCGAAATGAGTAAACGAGAAAGGATATTTTTTTTATACCGGTTTTCTTTCTCCTCACTCACTCTCGTTTTGTGTTGATTTGTTGTTGTAAATCTAAAATTAAATAAATGGCTTTTCTTGTTTGCTAAAAAAAAAAACAAAAAAAAATTTCCTTCTTAATGTTCTTGTTAAAATATTTTCATAAACATATACAAAAAAGGATATTTTTTGTGCTGCTGCTGTTCATTACTGTATAATACATAATGTATATGTTATGTAAAAAATCCTTAATTTAATATATAGTTTTTCAAGATTTAAATTTTTGTTTGTTGCTTTTCTTGGCTGTGTTGCGGAGAAGGATGTCGGTGGGTCACCAGCAGGTTGAATAATAAAATATTTATGTACAAAAAGGAATTGAAATCCTTATTATTGTGAATCTAAAAAAAAGGGATTTTTGTTTGTGTATATGTACGTACTACAATTTGATTGGGTCATTTCGTTATTGTTGTGTTGATAAAAAAAAAACTCCTTTAAGGCATTTCTTCTCATGTTTATTCATAAACCGATTCTTTTCGCTTATAAATGAGTTTCCATTACTTTTAAAACAAATAAATTTAATAATGGGGTGGCTGGTTATGAGGGGTTTTTCTTCTTTTTTTTTCTTGGTGTATGACTGGCTATTGAGTGGGGTTTCAATTAAATTGTGGACGTTTTGTGAACCATTTACTGTATAATTGAGTTCTCTTTTCACACATACGTGTGACAGTTTAAAGTAGTTGACAAGCTGTTGAACCTTCCAATAATTTATTAGCATAGAAGCAATGGTAAAGAACTGGTTAGTTTTGGTAATGCGTTTGCCATTCATAATATTTCAGTTGTTCAAATACAGTAATACAGCCTTAATCTATAACAATTTTTTTTCTTAAACAATCGAAACTATATTTATCAAAATGCGTTGCGCAAATTTAATAAGTCGTGTTTGCGCCAAGTTAAAAAAATGCAAAAATCGATAATTGGGCATACTCCAGAATCCTATATAAAAATCATTTTAAAATCCCATTTCTATCGTGCATGCTGAATTACATCAAAATCGGATAACAAATGGCCAAGTTCCTTCCTAATTTACGATGTTCGAGAACTTTATCATGTTGAATTTTATCAAAACCGGTTAAGATACATAGAAATAAAGATTTGCTCGATACGTTGCCCTTCATTTCTCGCACGTAGCTATCTAAAGAAGTTTCACTTCAAAAAGTGGGCGAATTACGATACAAATTCAAAACGAGCATTATAGTAGTTTACTTGTTTTCAGTATTAAAATTGTTTAAACAAGCAGTAAATGTACTAAATGCTTTCACTTTGATTTGCGTTACATTTTTCATTTCAAAAATTTCAAACAGTACGTCGCTAAAGAAGTTTCACTTCAAAAAAAAAAAAAATTATTAAACCTCTTTTACGTGAAATGTCCTTCATTCCATATGTAGCAATTTTGTAAAACCGGCTTACATTTTTAGTTTTCATTTGTTTCTCATTGCTTGTCAGTTTTTAATAGTGTTTCGCGTCAACTAGGACACTTAAATAGGAATTTATGTTTTGGTTATGTAAATAATTTTTAAATTGAGAGCCATGGGCGTATAGTTTAGGACACCTAAATTTTTATTTTAAGTGTGCGGTAAGTTACTAAATTTATTAATTTTTTAATGTAATTAATAATTTATGCTGTTATATCGCGCTCTTATGCTGTGTGCCTCAGGTCGATTTTTTTGACTAAATTTTCGACTTTTCATTTCAAAACAACGTTACGCTATTCACCCCCAGGCGGCCAACGAAAAGTCTCCTCATGAGGTCACTTTCCAATTTAGTTGTCATTTATAAAAAGAGTGCTTAGATTAATATGCGTTTTGCGAAATTTAAATTTGCACAGTATTTTGTAGAATACTAACACTAATGAGTAATAATAATGCAGTTTGTTCACCATTATTATTGATAATTAATAATTATATTTAGTACAATTTAAGCACGGCATAAATCTTTTATGGAAATATTGTACAAATTACGGAACCAGCCTCATATGTTTCAAAACGTTTCTAAAATATGTACATATCTTCACTCTGTCTTCATCTGGCCAAATGTATTAAAAATGAAAAAAATTAATTCAATAATCGAGTCATAATTGTAAGCGTATGATATTGATAAACTAGGTTTTTACTCGATGTATCAAGCACCAAATGAGGTGAAGCCAAATTTATACAGACACTACTGGGAATAACGAGTATTCGGTTAGATAGGTTACAAGTTCAACTTTAAATAATGGTAATTATATACAACTTTTGTGTTTAATAGGTTATTCTTTATAATGAAAATTAATTTCGTTTAGATGTGCTCCGTAGGGCTGCTGTTTACTGCATGCAAAGCAGTCTGTGGGCAAAGTTTTAAGTTACTCTTTCACATAAATTTCGCTGCACAATATTTCACCAATAATATGTTTAACCACTCATTTTGATAGTTTTTCTTATAATTTGTAAACGTTGTTACTGAAGTAGATACTGACAAGAGTAAATACTGAAGATGATTAGTTATCAAGTAAAAAACTTGAAAAATTCGAGTTAAAGCATTTCTTTTTTTATGCATTCCATTCATTGTGTTGTCCAACAAGTATACTTGACGACATTCAAAAAATACAATTTTTGAAATTTTTTTAAAGCTTTTACCTTTTTATATTCAAGTCTCCCTTTAAAATGAGTATCCTCCCATCTTTAGCACTAACAAGTCGTAATCAATGGCAGTGCGATGTATTGGTATCGATGTTCTAAATGACACCGTCGGACATATTGACCCATTTAAAACAATGTCAGTGCACATTTGTATTTACCTGGTCAAGCGATATGTTCATGTGATTTTGCAATTCCTCCAAAAAAAAAAATAATAATAAGATTGTTGTGTTAATTAAATAAAGAATATCGTGCCCATCAGCTGAAATGCACACATCCTCAGCAGATATGCAGTTTTATAAATTTAATGAAAATTTAAAGTTTACATTTAATTAGGGCTATTAATACGGATAAGCATTCTCTAAGAAGATCGGAGATCGTCATGCTCACTAGGCGGAGAATTTCAACCATTATCCCTATGAAGGTTGGAGCAGAAGAGGTAATGTCGCAAGGAATGACGAAATATCTGGGGATTACTTTAGACAATCGTCTAACTTACTGGGAGCATGTCCGTAGAACTTGTGACCGAGCGTCAAAAGTGACTGTATCCCTTAGCAGATTGATTGCGAACATAGGGGGCCCCGCCCTAGCAAGCGAAGACTTATAATGTCAACGGTGCAGTCAATCCTGTTGTATGGAGCTGAGATTTGGGCCGGTGCGATGGAGGTCAAAAAATACCGTACGAGGATGATATCGATTCAAAGGCGCGGGGCACTAAGAATCGCATGCGCTTATCGCACAGTGTCCGAAGCTACAGCCTTAGTTGTCGCCGGGGTCATCCCGATAGATCTGCTGGCGCTGGAGCGTCGGGAGATCTATCGGTTGAGCGCTGAATTTGGAGGAAAGGATTCTGCGGTAAGAGCCCGCAGCATCACGCTTGCGGCATGGCAGGATCGATGGGATGGGTTGAATAGTGGTCGATGGACGGCCCGATTGATTCGGGACCATGGTCCCTGGATTAATCGTGGCCACGGAGAGCCCGATTTTTTCACATGCCAGTTTTTTACTGGACATGGCTATTTTGGGACCAATTTGCATAAGATGGGAAAGCTGATGTCACCTCAATGTCGATATTGCCCAGAAGAGTGCGATGACGTTTGTCATACATTCTTTCGGTGCGGTAGGTTCATTGAAGAGAGAAGACGGTTCCCTTTAGTATTGGACGGGGTGACACCTAACACCATTGACGAAGCGATTCTGCGGTCTGATGCACGTGGCGAGCTTTCGCAGACTACGTTATTTGGGTCAGTGCTGCGCCAGAAGCGAAGTGATGGTTGTCTGGCGGACCCCTAACAAAGTAAGGTGTAGAACGTAAATGAGGGCCCTAAAATGGGTAGCAGCGCGGACCAGACCGAAGTAATGCAAAAGCGGTTCCAGTCTGGGCTCTCCGTGGCATGTAGGAGACTTTTTGGTGAGTATAAACCTCACACTGTCAAGTAAGGTTCATCATAACTTGGCGTTGGCTTTTTGAAAGTTTTAACTCCTACAATAAAAAAATAAAAAAAAAAACAAGAGGAGCCAACACCATCTACAGTGACCTCTGCTGCTCTGCACCTACCAAAAAGTGCCTCAGAGGACCGAGAAACCATTCATTTCGTGTTCTGCATTCTGCATCATTCGGGTGAAATTTCTGATTCTGCGATTTTTTAAAAATCGAATATCCTACTTTCTTCTTATTTAGGGCAATTATCAAATGCATGACTGGTCTCTCGAATTTCGTTATTCAACTATCTTTGTAGCCAATGTAATCATCAATATCAGAATCGAAATGTCAAACGCAAATATCGTTCTGATTAAAACGCTATAAAACACACCCTCCCAAGTCTATTTACGAATTCTAACCTCCATCATATCATAGCCTTTAAAAATATTGATCAGACATTTTGCATTCCAGTCGACAGCAACAGTTGACTTTATGCAAACTACCGACATTTTATGGATGAGGAATACTAAAAAATTGCAAAATATGGAATCTGAGTATATTCCATCCCCTCGAGTTACGAATCCGGTATTTTCAGATCATATTTTATCATACGTATTTTAAGAGCTCTTTCTTTATAGTTGAATAGTTTGTTTCAGTTTTCGATAGTGTGCGTGATGCATATGCTATCGGTAAATCTTTACTAATTTCACATTGGCTAAGGATTACTCCTGTGTCGAAATTGCTTGCAATCGTCGTTAGTGTGAAAGGTAATTTGAAATTTGTTCGTACGTTAGTAATGATTTACATAATTCGAAGCAATTTGTCATCAGTTATAATTGATTTTTTCGTAAGACAACTTGTTAATGGCTTGGATATTTTGGCGGAATCCTTTATTGAATTTTCTATAATAACCAATCAAGCCAAGAAATGACTTTTAATTTATTTTTGGGTTTTCGGTAAGTGTCCGAGAAATCCAATTTGCTTTTGGCAAAGTATGTTAAATTCTGCTTGAATTTGTAAATTTGCATTGCGCAATTTTATAAGTAGTTTTTGAAGATTTATAATATTCTCCTTTAAACTAGTGGAAAACACTATAATGTCATCCATATACCACAAAACATGATTACCTTGAAGTTCTCCAAGGATAATATCCATACAACTCGTTGAAAAGTGCTCGGGGGGCTTTTTAATCCGAACTCACGGTGCTCTGATTTGTCAATAAACACTGTTTTTGGTACATGTATCGTCTGGGTGGATTTGAATTTGGTAGAAACCCGCCGCAAGGTCGATAGCTGAAAAGTAATTAGCTTGATATATTGGGTAGCGGTATGGTTTGTTTATTGAGTTGACGGTAGTCGATTATGAAACGCCACTTTTTGTTACCTAAAGTTTGTTGATTTCATTTTGATTTCACTTTTTTGATATTCAGGATATTGAAATTGTTTATCATATGCACTAGTTTCTTGTCATTCAGATCAATTTTATGTTTAACGTTATGTGTGAATGTTAGGTTATTTTCATACTTACGTAAAAGAAAATAAAAGTGATTTAGTGCGATATAAAAGTTAGTTTGGGTAAAATAGTGCGAATATTCTAATAAGTGATTTATTGTCAGTAAATTATGTTGTTAATTTTTGTGTTAAATTAATAAGATTCTTTCGGCTTTTTATAGACAAAATATATTAACAATAATGGCATTCACAACATTTTTCGACTTATTAAACAGAAAAAATGAAGCGGCCAATCATTTATAATATATCTACCAAAAAACTAAAAATATCAAAATTCCCTCCCCTCCCCCCCCCCATCCCCCGTACTTTAACCCGAGAGTTATATAAAGTGTAACGACTCCAAAAAATGAAAACTTTCCTTGAGTTTTCTCTTTGGTAGTTTGATTTCGTACTGAAAAGCTCGGACGAACAAAAAGTTCGGTCTACTCATTAGGTAGCAAGAACGTACTGACTTAGCGAATTATATATTCACTAAATCAAAACTCAAAGAAAACCCTCATTTCTGTGTGTTTTTATGGCCACACAAATAAATGAACGCCATTATTGTTAATATAATTTTGTCTATAAAAATCTGACAGAATCTTATTGATTTTAATACAGACAAACTTCTCTTTCTATAAATAAATTAGTTTGTGATAAATTGAAGTAGTTTATTTTATGCACAATACAGTGATTCGAACCTTGATTGACAAGGTAAAAACGTATCAAGCCCATATAATAACCTTCTTCTTATATGCCAAGCTGAAGTCCTGCAGCCCCATAAAATATACGACACAAACAAAAAATTCAGTTCATTCATTAATTGAGCTCGTCGCGCCGCATACATCGATCCAAACCACACCAACAATATAGAACTTATCACACACAAAATGATAAATTATATAAATTTTCCAGAAAAAAAAAAAAAAAACTTTTTGTTAAGAAACCAAAAATGAACTACAAAATAAAAAATAAATAAAAAGTTTATTTTTTATGTGAATAATACAGAAATAACGAAAAATGGTGGAGTATTTAAATAAAAAACCAAAAACTACTGTGCAAACTAACTAACTAAACTAATGTAATAATCACCCATTAAAATTTACCACCAACCACCCCCCTTAAAGTTTCATACCACATTTTCTTCGTCTATGTTGAGAGAAAAAAATTATTTTGGAGAAATTTTCATTTCAAAATTAGTTTTTCCTCATTTCATGGTATAAATACAAACTGTTGTATATGTTGTTGGGGCTTTGTAGTTTGTATGTTACTTGTTAGTTTTTCCAAAAAAATAAAAATAAAAAAGAAGAAGAAGAACAAAAAAAATCCATTATTGAGTTGATTAGTTTCGATTTTAATAAGTTAATTTTCCACTTTTTCTTCGTTACTATTATTAGTATTACTATGTATATATGTACGAGTATATTGTATTGTTGTTGGTACATCATACAAATACTTTTGGTGGGTTGGAAAATTATTTATTGGAAATATGTATAGGTGGGGGAGTTTATAGTTGTTGAGATATTTTTTTTTTTTTTAACTATTTGATTGATTTATTAGTCGAGTCTCAATAAAATAGCTGCAAACCAATTTTTTGGCATTAATTATGTTAATTAATTAATTTATACAAATTAATTTTAATTATAAGTATATTTAATGATTGGAATTAGCCAATTTTGTGCTGCATTGATTTAATTGTATATTAATTGTATAGATGTATAGTTGCCGCCTAAATTAAGAAAATTGGTAAAACACCCTGTACACAATGATATGTATAATATTGTAAGAACATAATCTCATCATACAAATTTGGCACACAAATACACACACAAATGAAGTGCTTATACAGTTAAAAAAAAAAATTATGTTTGCTAAGAGTCTTCGCATTATGTAGTAGAACGAGGAAATATTTCATTTTCGATAAAATCTACATAAAAGAACCAAACACAAAAGGGAAAAATTCAAATTATATACATTTGATTGGATGATTGAAAATTGGATAATTTTTCCACAAAAAATAAAAGAAACAAATACAACAACAACAATGTACGTGTACGAATCCATACGTATATACACAAATGGGATTCGTTCGATCGATGAGATTTCTAATTTTCGAACAATCTTCTCGTTTTTCTTTCTTTACGTTTTATGTGTATCTAGCTATCTACTGTACCATAGGTACGAGTATGTAGTGTTGAATTATTATTGTTGATTGTTGTTGTTGTTGTTTATTTTTTCCGATTGATGATTAAATTAGGAATATTTTGAATAAAATTCAAGAGAAATAAAATAATAATCCGCCATTTTTTTATTTTACTTTTTTCTCCGTTAAGTGGAAAATTGAAAATGGAAAAATTGGTTTTCAATTTATTTTCATTTTTTATTTTTATAATTAACAATTTAAATTAAAGTATTTTGATTTAATTGGGAAACGAACTTTGTGTAAAAATTGCGTGCGTATTGATTTGTCTGTTTGTTTATCATATATAAAGGGTATATATGTATGTATATGTAGATATGGTGCAGGCAGAGCACAATTTTTTTTTTTTTGATTTATGACAAAATATGGTAACACCAATTCAATTATAAATCGATTTACCGGTGAATTTAAGTAGATGGCAATAATAATGTTACGTTATTATTTATGTGGTTTTTACCAGCCTCTTTTTCGTTCAATCCATTTTCTCAATTTTATTCTACAGTGTATACATATAAGTAACTGTTCAAAAATTTAAAAGGGTTAGCATTTTCGTTAATTTTGCGTAAATATACGAGATGAGTAGGAGGTGAAAATGCAAGGTAATAAAGTTTATCGTTGCCATAAACATTCACATATGTGAAATGTGAAATTAGTTTCGCATTCCATCAACTTTTTTACGATATATGTGAATTTTCATAGTAAATTATTGGATTTTTATTATCTACATACGTTTTATGGGGTTACACATAACATACATTTGTTAGGCACCCTAATCCTTTTTAATATTAAAGGTTTTAAAAACTAGTTTTTGGTATGTTATAATATGTACGGTTATTAATCAAACGATTGTGACGACTCTCACACCTAATTTATAAATTAACTTTTCTACGCTAAACTAATCTAGCTAATCCGTAATTCTAATTTATAGGTCGGATGTTATACAGTTTGAGAAACTAAAATTCTTCTATAAATTGGACGATATTTGCATGACTGAAATAATTTTTGCAGGTTGCAACCTACTTTATCTAACTTACTACGATATTTATTTCAGTACTAAAATTTGAATTTTTTTTTTCGTCTCGTAAATCTAGCTGTCACGGAATTTTATTTGTTAATTTGCAGTACCGGAAAATATTTGTTTTATGTCCAGCCTTCAGCGGCGAGAATCACAGACACCACATAAAAGATACTATTATTAAATTACATATAGGGTTGTATAGAGCCACACCATTTAAACGACACTTTTCTGTTCTTGTGAGACATGTCTGCTAGCAATCAGGGTCTTTTCCGAATTTCAAATTAAAAGTATATGCTTGAATTATCTATTACATCCTAACGACTGTCGACGATTAATCCAATGGACAGTAAATTGCTCTTCGCTCAAATCGCGTTTGACCATCATCAAGTAATTTCCTAAATCTCGCCAAAGAAACTGTTATTACAGTACATCAAAATATCCAGGGGTGTAAACTGAAATTTAACTTTGTAAAAGGATTCGTTCATATGTGCAAAGCCAAAAATCGTTTGAGAATGAAATAATATTAAAGTTAGCCGGAAGTAAAAACATCGAGAATGTAGATAGTGTCTTGGCTATCTTAGCCCAAAGTTACCAACCTGCACCTGTAAACTGGTATTCCCATAGTGATTTTATGGCTGGATATGGGGCTCATTTGGGTTTGTCACTGCTTACCATAAGAATTTCATGTTAAGTTTCAAAAGAGACAATATATACTATTTAAAAATTTGTATATGTTCAACCTTTAAAGTATCATGTCTAGAAAGGGGTCCAATTAGAGGCCTTGCTTGTAGTTATTCCTGGGAAAATTATCAGGTTAAGTTTCATGTGGGGAGCCCGGGAAAATTCATTTGAATGAAAGACCTATATAAAGACACTTTAAAGCATGATTTTATACAATTTTTCAAATTTTTGGGCCTTAAATTTAAAGGAATTTCCCCAGCCTCCCCACAATAATCTGATAATTTTTCCAGGGATTAAACCATCTGCAATCGACTTTAGGATTTCAGATCATCATTTTATTAAGATATTGTTTCAATTTGATACCATTTTGACATGCCATACAAATTTTTATTGTGGTCATTGGAAAAAACTTAATATGGTATTGTAAAATGAATTCGACGAGCAGGCAGGGAAGTTTGTTCTGAATCTAGATGATCCTTCTCTAGCTCTTGATCAGTTTTTTAGCATTACTACGAACATTTTCAAGCAGCGTTGTGCTTATTCTCAGGTGGAAAATATCAGGCTACCTTGGATCTCATATAAATTTCGAAGTCGAATTAAAAAAAGATAACAAATTCACAAAAAGTTAAAAAACATCCAAATGATACGAATCTTCGTGAAATATATGAAGGAGAAATAAAACTAAGAACAAAATGTGAACCATGGTCTATTCGTGACTTATAGACATAAACATTTGGGATGTTCTCTTGGAGCTAAAACAATTAGTTATGACCAAAATCTCCCAAAGTTAAAATAGAACGGTTAACCATCAATATTAGCCATTTGATTTAAGCCTGGAGAGATATTCTAACATTTGCATAAGTCAATAAATTATATTCTCTGATTTAAGTTCAATTTTCCATTTGAGTGTTTCAATTTCAACAAACAATTAATTGACTGGTTTACTAATACACTAAAATGTTTCTAAATTTTGGAATATTTCAGGAATTAATTCTATTTCGTTTTTTGACTAAGAAATATCGGCGAATACCCTGGAGATTTCACTAGTTTAATGTTACTGAATTTTTCTTTCAGCTGTATAGCAAATATTCAATTTACATTACCGACACTTTTTAATTGTTGGCTGGATACTCGGCTAACTTTAACAGAGTTATTCTAGGTCAAATCATTACATTATTTCGAAATTAAATTGAATTTGAGTTGAAATCAAGATTAAGCATGGCAGATTAGACTGAAACTATAGTTAACTCAAAACTTTTCGTTACGGAAACCATAATGTGTCACTATAATAATAACTCCGTTTCTGGTTCATCTGAAATTTGTAACGTGTTTGCTAATTTTTTGAAGGGCTCATTTGACAGTTTCGATTTGTTTGAGCCTTCAGGTGATGACTATATCTATAAATCAAATGTCGTAATCCAACTTTTCCCTAGAAAATTATAAAGGGATTAAACGGTTTAAATACTGCAGGTAGTACGGGTCCAGACGAGGTGGTACCTTTGATCCTGATCCTGAATAAGTGTGCCCTTTCTTTGTTGGAACCGCTTTGTTATTTGTAAAGAATTATTTGTTAATGTTAGTCTTTCTAATGGAATATTTCCTGGTTGCGGCTTTCTTGTGCAGAGATCCCATACGTTTTGTTAGATACACAGATCAATAGAGTCTCGGATATTTGTGACCTAGGAGTTGTTTTCTCGTCTAACCTGTCTATCAATAAGCATATAGATTAAGGGTAAGGATAATTTTTATTGAGTTTTATCAAGCGCAATGGGAGGGAATTTTGTGACCCGTTTACGTTAAAATCCCGTTTACGTTAAAATCCCTTTACTGCTTTTGTTCAAAATTGATACAAATATCGACAAATACACACAGCTACAATCGGGCTCAACTAAATATTTTCTAACTTATAAATAAATTCGTTTCGGTCTACATTATGCCAAGATACTTTGTGATTACCCGCTATTCTAAGAAAACCATCAAGTGTGTGGAAAACTTCCGGCACCGCACCACAAAACACGCACCAAACGACAAAAAAGAAAAACATCCATTAATATTTTCACAATTCAGGAACGTAAAAACAAAATAATTACAATAATATTTAGTCACGCCTATTCGTTACGCTATTATCCTGACGCAAAAAACGGATAATGTATATTGATAAAAAAAAACTCATAGTGTACTTCTTCATATGTGCCGGTGCATATGTGTATAATTCTTGCGTTACATATAGATGTGTACAAAAAAAGTTTTTTATTTGTTTTTTAAATTAAAAAGACAAAATACATAAAAAAGGATATGTGTACGGAAAAAATTCCCCTCATTTTCATTTCGGTTTTGATTATATTATTATCGCATTTCCTTTCGAAATGAAAATTGAAATAAAATATAAAAAAAAACGAAATAAATGGAAATTAAAAACGGGAAAACATTCTTCTGTCTAATTAGAAAATTGAAAATTGAAAAATTCCATATATACATCATACATTATATGTGTACGTATACAGGGACATTAAAAAGGATGTGATGTGCTTGATAACTTTTCTTTAATGAAACAATATTTAATAATCATTTTTTGACCAACCCTTACGCGTATAAATACAAAATATTTTATATTGCAAAAAAAAAATCCTTTTTGTGCTGTACACATATGTTATGAAGGGTTGTTGTGGGTGAGGCATTTTGGCAAACATCACATTTTTTATATGAGGAATAACATAACAGTCAAAAATTACATATCTACGTTATGTACACATATCTAATATGTATAAAGGGTGCGTTCTGTTTTTGTAAAAAAAATTGACGGAAATTCCATCGGAACAACCCTTTTTTTAGGCTTGTAATATAATGTATTATTATTATTATTATTATAGTAAATAAGGATATATAAAAAAAATTAAACCCTTTTTTTTCGTTTAGTAGCATGTAGAATTACAATTCACAAAGTCTTTCATTTATCTTTAGTGAAATTATCATATTTCAATTACTATTATTATTGTTATTTAAAAAAATAAAAAATTTAATTATGAATTTCGATAGAATATAAAAAAATTAAATATTTTGACAGAATGGGGCAACCCATAATTTTTGTTAGGTTGTGTACATAAAAAAAACGATACATTCATTAGAAAGTATAAACGTTTTTTAATTTTTGCTGCCCATATGCTCGGCGACTGGTAATAATTTAAGGACCCTCGAGTAAAGTTGCTGCGTTTCTTTTTTGGTTTTTATCTGTTCCGTTTCTATACCGCCCATGTGTATGACACATTTCTTTACTGTAAAATTTCAAAATTATGTTTAATAAAATTAAATCGCCTGAATGTCAGCTACTATTCGTTCGTGTATGTAAAGAAGGCAGAATTTAAAATTATCATAAACAGAGAACTTTTTCTCATTTTGTTCTGTTTACGTATTTTGTTTATATTGCAGTTTTTGTAGTATGAGTAATTATGTTTTTGGCGTAAGAAATTGACAAGACAAGGCAAACTAACGTTTCCGGTTAAGAGGACCTCCAAAACATAATTATTATACAGATACCTACATTTTCCTAGGCCAGTGTTCTCAACAGCAATCCCGTCATTCTTCCTGCAATCCAAAACATTCTTGGTTAAGCTCGAAAATAATTTGAATAATAATTAAGTCCAGTTTGAATCAAAAACTTAAAAAAAAATAGAATCACGACCTTTCAGGATCTTCGCTAAGACCGCCAGGGATCGGTTGTCCCAGGAGATCGCTGCTCCTTGCAAAAATAAAAAAGTCTCTCTCACTCTAAATTCCATATCATTACAGCCTCTCCGAACGGATTTTAAGACTATAACTCTTTGTCCTTTTGTCTAAAATGTAGTTGGCTCTTTGTACCCCGCTACAATCGAATCAAACAGATTATCATATTATTGGTGGTCTGCTCTGATAGATCATAGGTCGCAGCAGATTGATCAGCTCGTTAACAGCAATAATCCAATAAATTATTCTGTTTGAGTACATTCCCCAGTAAATCAGCTTGCTCCGTAAGTTTGAGGCACGGTTCTGAGTTGTGGGATCTGAACTTATTTCACCGTAGTGCTCAAGAACGAAAATATAATTTATCGTCTAATGCAAAGGAAGTTCCGATTAGTGTTCGTAACCATTTTGGTGGGTTTCCTTCAATCAATCAATCGATTCCGTGGTTGTGTTTAGGGCTAGATTTTTAGGAATGAAAATTGATCTTCGTTAGAAGCCAAGAGCAGATGTTCTCAAATTAATGATTGCGACCCAAAATGGAGTCGTTAGATTTTTTTTTTTTTAATCTCGATATCCTAGCTTTCATCAATTCTTAATAACGATTTTGAAGTGTTGCTCAGGTTCAATTTTTTAGTTTAAGTTCCATTACCTTTTTCTTTAGCCTTACATTTCCGTATACAAGCCAAATTCAAAGGCATGTTTTACGACGTAATAATGTCACCTTGTTGGTTTCATCGTTTGTTGATAGACGCTTAAGCGTTAATTTATCTAATAGCAGAACGTGGCTCTACAAAAAATTATAATTGTATGGCATAATTTTCAACATTGTTTAAATATTAATAAATATATATTTTTCAATAAATATGATGTTTTGTTTGTGATAAAAATTAAGTAATAAAGTATATTGTACATATAGATTAAATTAATAGTAATTAAATATTCAAAAACCAAATTCAAATAGTTGTTAACTAAGATTCATAGCTACTATAATGCGTCTAATAAATTAAGCAGGGACTGTATATCAATACAATGCTGTTGGTGTAATAGTATAGTACGCCAAATTTCTGTTTTCCAATATGCTTTAATCATAAAACATGTTAAATGGTGACCCCATATGAAAATTGGTGACCCCAATTTTAAAAGACTGACATTTTTTTAAACATTGGAATAGAGGAAAAATCCTCAACTACTTTCTCCTGAAGCAGTCTATGATCCGAAGGCAAAGATAGCATCTTGGTTTTTGACCTTTCCTTTTTCTTTATTTTCGTATAACTTACATATGTATAGAACATCGTTCCACCAGTATCCAAACCTTTTTCATATTTTTCGTTCCAGCATATAAAATTGGATTCTTCTATTGATAACATAAAAATATATCGACGACTCATTAAATGTACATTTCCAATCCAACAAATATATAACATTAACGCAATACGTATAAATTAAAACAACAAAGCGCATTTTAAAATTGAGTTAATTATGTACGAAGGAAAATTTTTCCCCGCGCGCGCACGTTACATCTCATCCATGCTATCCAACAATATTTAATTTTCACCATCATTATCATCATCATCTACATCGCTCATCGTTATCATCGCCAATTTTATTTTTCCCTTTCAATGATTTTGCTTGGAGTCTCTCACAAATAAATAATAACAACAACAATCTTCGCGGCGTGAAAAGGATAATAAGAAATGTAAAGTGGTTTGTTCAACGGAAATTTGATAATTTTTTTCGTTTTTTCGAGAAGCGCACGGTACACAAATATGCATCGCTTCATCATATACAATCGATGTCTTAATTTAATTTTTTTTTTTAACCAGATGACGATGACAACGACTTTGAAACACATAAGATTATGTTACATTTTTTTTTACTGTATACATATTTAGGTGACAGCTGATGATGAGAACAATATGCGTGACGGCGGCGCGATGATGGGAATGTTGTATCGGTCGGTCGGTGAGATAAATTATTTTTAGTTATTGGCAATATTTGACAACTTAAGACTTTAAGTAGTTGGTTGACCTTTTTTTTTTGTTATTGGTACATATTTTGAGATCTCAATTAGTAAATTGACACGGAACATATTTAATTCCCCTCCCAAAAAAAAAAAAACATTGTCGCAAGTAAGTACCTTTCACACCAATTAACATGATATATAATTACCATTCAATTTTCACCGTATATCAGCACTAAGTACATATTATCCTAATTTAGCTGGCAACACCATAAATTTCCCGCACATCCACGCAATTATACATTTGACGCAAAATGGCAGATACATATCCATGTATGTACATCGTCTGAGTACAAACAAATGAATAATAAAACACACACAAGAATTAATCTAATTAACAGCCCCCGAATTACAAAACAAGAATCCCGTTATTTAATTTTTTTTGTTTGTTCCATTTTTAATTTTTACGTGTGTATGTACGTATGTATTATTAATAAGAAAACAAAAGACGATAAAAATCCGCCATTTTCATTTATTTTTTTGTACTATTCTTTTGTTTTTTTCTTTAGCTTTGTATACACACAACGTAGTAAATCATTTTAGATATATTCCCCTTTCGCATTCATATATTGTGTGCCCATTCATATCACTCTTGTATATAATGTAATATAAAAAGGGGCCACCCGTTGCTATATAAGCGAGGAAAATACCCTTTTTTTTGTTAGCACATACAGAATAATATTTATTTATATGTGTTCGTCCCATTCTGATGTAATGACGTCATTAAACCATATACATATACTCAAATTTAAGTGCGTAAATTTAGAAAAGGAGAAGTGTATAAAAAATATCTATGAAATATTTCCCCTTTTCCGATTGTCTTTTGTTTAATTATATAAAACGTCTTTTGTTTTTTATATAAAATGTAAATTTGTAGATTATGTTCAGTGGATTGGGTTTTTTATTGCATCGTTTATTAAATAATGACTTACTATGATTATTTTAGAACAATGTATTTTATACAATGTTGCCAACCTCGTCGTTCCATTATTATTGTATGTATATGTTTGCGTAAGCGAGGAGTAAAATGGTGTTACATTGTGTCGAGTAAATGTATCGTTAAATTATTATTATTATTATTATTTGAGGTTAGTTAATGATGCAACGCCATTTTTTACATCGTGTATTTATGTAAATGTTACTCACCTGGCAGACATGGACTTGTTGCTGATGGAAATGTTGATTTTAATTGTGAAAATCCTGTAATGAGAAAGAAAAAAAATTGATTTATTATATTTTATAATATGAAAATAAATTCTCACAAACTGTCTAAAGTGTGAGCACAATTATCCAATTATCTAATCAAATTATTATAAATTTACTAATAACCTTGAATTGCTTCATCATATACATACACATGATATTTTCCCGCCTATTTTTTTCTATTAAATAATTGGCCTTTATTATTCAAATTCTGCCGGAATTTAAACACCGACGCATACATTTTATCATCCACCCTGTACACAATCAAAATATGTCACAATAGACTCAGAAACATAAAGTGTCAAAATTGTATTATTACATATCTTAATTTACAAAATTCTTAAAGATCTTTGCAAAAAATAAAAATAAATAAAAATTGATCATAATAAACCGTAATGTTTGACACGTTTTTGTGTCTTGTACATTGTTGTTGTAAACGATCATCACATTTTATGTTTTATTTACACTTTCTTTTGAACAAAAACATAAAAAAATAAAATTGAAATGTAAAGATCATAATCTCATCGTCGTCTATTGTTGGTACACATGTTTTAGGTTCTTTACAAATCAATCGATCAATTGATCTTTTTTTTTTAAATTTTTTGGTTCATTTAGATCGTTCTTATACTTAGCAGAGAATAACAAAGTGTTTAAGAAAATTATAACATCTTAAAGATGTGTGAAGATGACAAATGTCGTTTTATTTAATAATAATACCTACATTTTTAATTTTATTGTTTTTTTTGCTGCGATCATTTGCGACTGTCATTTATTTTTTCATTAAATTACAGGTTATGTTGTGAATTCGTTTTGTTTTGGACATTTTCGACACGCGTGCTTGATCTTATTGTTTTGAAGTTTTATTTTGTTTTGGATGGGTCAGTGTGATGGGCATAATTTTATATACAAATTAATTGTATTCCGTCGGAGTTCTATAATAGGAGTACTAGCAATTATAAAGCTGGAAAGTGGAAATATAATAAAGGGTTTTCCAATAAGGACTTGACAACTTTTTTTTTAAATTAATCGCAAACCATTAGAGATATTTGAAAAACTTTATTATCGATTTGAAGTACAATCAAAACATTTATGAATGGAACTCTACTTCGTTCATATGACCACCGCGGGCACGTTTGCAGCGGTCGATTCGTTGGACCCAATTTTCTCGATGACTCGGCCACACATTTGGGCCGGAACGGCCGTTATTTCGCGTTCAATGTTGGCTCTGAGCTGTTCCAACGTCGTCGGCTTGTTGGCAGGCATAGACCAATGACTTGACGTAGCCCCAAAGAAAATAGTCAAGAGGCGTTAAATCGCACGAACGAGGCGGCCAATTGACTGGCCCGTTTCTTGAGATAAGACGCTCATCAAACTTGCTTTTCAGTAAATCGATTGTAACATGTGCTGTGTGGCTTGTGGCACCGTCCTGTTGGAACCACATGTCGTCCAACTCCATATCTTCCAATGTGGGCCAAAAATAATCGGTAATCATGGGGCGATAACGATGGCCATTCACAGTAACGTGACGATCGTTATCGTCGACGAAAAAATATGGCCCATTGACGCCGCCGGCATGCACACCGCACCAAACAGTTATTTTTTGTGGATGAAGTGTTGATTCATGAAGCACATGTGGATTTTCACCCGACCAATAACGCATATTTTGCTTATTGACAAACCCATTGAGCCAAAAATGAGCTTCGTCACTGAAGATGATTTTGCGATGAAATTCATCATCTTGGCGCATCTTGTCCAGAGCCCAATCGGAGAACGTACGTCGCTTCAAATGGTCCATCGGCTTCAATTCTTGAGTCAGTTTGATCTTGTATGGGTGTAAACCAAGATCCTTAAGCAAAATTCGCCATAAAGTGGTCTAAAGTGGCGATGCCCAATTCTTGAGAACGCCGTGGAATTGACTGTTTTGGATCGTTTGCTACGGACGCCTGAACGGCAGCGATATTTTCGACACTTCGACCAACCCGTTGTCTGACTGGCACGGCAACATCACACAACGAATATGTAGACTCAAATTTTTGCACTAAACTTGTTATTGCCTGTCTACTAGAGCGAGAATTACGACCGAAAATTGGAGTTAACGCTCTTAAAGTTGCGGTCACCGACTCCGAATTTCGGTAGTAAATTTTTATAATTTGCAGAGGTTGTACGTTCGTGTACTTTACCATGATGAAAATGTTGAGTTTACTGAATAAATTGATAGTGACAGTTCGATGATTAGTCAAAGGGTGCGTTCACAAATTAAATTCAAAGTTGTCAAGTCCCTATTGAAAAACCCTATACAAGCTTAACCAAAAAAAAAATTGAATTAGAATATCAGCATACACATCGGTAGGATTATGCTCGAGTGATCTTCATTCTAAAATATGAGGTTAGTTGGATTACTTTATCTATATATCTATAAGATTCTCCTTATTCAGCTATTTATGTATATATTAAAGAATTCACAATTGAACCTTTGTGATGGAAAATGAACTGGTTATTTCGGTATATAGGGCTAAAATTGTTTAAACTCACAAATATTGGCGGCGTCTAAAATTTAAAATGGGCCCTCGAGTCAGATTGGACGAGAATTGTAAGGAGCCATACGACGAACTATTTTTCTGCAAATTAGAGTTATCACTATTTTCCTCTACAAGCAAGTATGTTTCGGAAAACAACTATTATCTGAGGCGAGCGAATTAAAAACGAAACAAATCCCGAAATATCGGAATATAATTCAAACACAACCACCGCAGACAGAACAATATCTGTATAATGTGGAGTCGGACGCGTTACTTCAAAAACCACCAAACCTTGAATTGGGATAACAAATGAATTATCATATATCATAGCAACAATTCCGACACAAGTTATCTTCGACGACAAATTGCAATTAAATCATGATTTCCATATTGTAGGAAGACCAATTTCCTATAAATGGTCATGTCAATTTAAGAAAAGATTTCCTCAACAAATATAAATATAAGATTGATTGACCATTAGTGTTTCTAATAATGTAAGCATTCCCCGATGTGAAAAAATTGTTGGTTGCAAGGTTATTATACCCGCTGGAAGAGAACACAATTATTATGTTTATCACAGGATATTCTCCAGGCGTGTATGTCGGACAATTGTTGAAGCCAAAAATGATATACCTAGGCTGCGGTCGAATTCTCGGGTAAATCATTTACTGCGGTAAATTTAGATTTTTAATGTTCGTTTTCTGTTAAATTACGCATTTTTTTCTATTTTTTACTTGTTCAATTCTTATAACAATAAATAATGAAGTATCTAAACGTAAAAGATTTACCTTTTTTTATTTCCTTTACTCTCAAGAAAAAAAAGGTAAATGTATTTACCGAATTTTGCGGATTTACTCGACAATTTGACCGCAGCCCTAATATGTAAATATTTCTTTAATACATCTGAAGATTTAGTAGAAATTAATACGACAAAATTAGAATTTAATAATGCAGAGGAATACAGTTTTGTGAATTCGACAAATAAATGATCGAAGGTTGCAAATACTTGAAGGGAAACTAGATTTACATCATTTGAACAAAGAAGAAAAGGTAATTATATTGAAATTATGTCGAGATAATAATGATGTATTTCACCGCGAAGGAGATATTTTAGTAGTAACTGAAGTAGTAAAACATACCATCTAAACAGTACCAGGGATTCAACCCATTAATCAGAAATCGTACCGATTTCCCGTGAAGCCCAGTGAAAGCCCATGGGACTTTCCACTATAGGCTATGCCGAAAAAATCAGCAGATAGTAGTAAAAAATGGCGAGTGATGGTGGATTTCCATCGGTTAAATGTTTCTCTTCCAAATATATTGGATTTACTTGCTGAACTTGGCAAATCACTATATTTTACACCCTATCAGCAATACTAGTAAACAAATGTGGAAGTAATATAGTGAGTGTTTGTGCGATTATTTATAAAATGGTAAGCGATTTATCTTGAATAAGAAAGATCAGGTGATTCACAATTATTGTTTAGCTTAAATTTAAATATAATGCTGTATTTGGGAAATCAATCAAGTTTCGAATCATTTTGAACCACCAAAATTTGTTGTATTTATGTATCATGAAAAATCGTGAACGTCAAATTAGATGGAGATTACGCATCCATGCGTTGTCAGTTAGTTAAGAATTAGCAGTAGATAACCCAAATGCAAGTTGATATAGATATTTTGAGTTATGCTAGGTCAAAAATTGTATAATCTAATAATGATAATGTAGCGGATATACTGGTAATTCTGTTTTAAATAACTATTCAGCTAAAGATGAACGGTAACAGAAATTTTTGATCCGCAAACGGAAGAAGAAATTAAGAATTTCATGATATACCAATCGGAGATCATCAGCGTCTTCATAGAATGTACAATCGTATTAGAAAATATTACTACTTTCCCAAAATGCATGCGAAAATAAAAATATTATCCATAATTTCACATCATGTCAACAAAATAAGAAATATGTACTAACTACAACATCATCCATACCCCTCGAGAAAATTTTCTTAGATATTGTTCGATCACTACCGATTAATCAGAAGAAAAATATGAGTAAGGACATATTAACAATATAAGATGGTTTGTCGAACTATTCAAGTGCAACACCATTTACAAACCAGGAAGCCGAAACATTAACAATATGTTTCAAAATTGTTGTAAAATATTAAAAATTAAAAAATTAAACACTACGGCATTTCATCCACAAACAAATGGATCACTAAAAAGATCGCATCAAACGTCACTGATTAGTTACGTCACTTTGTCGAAGAAACGAATACAGATTGGGATAATTGGTTGGCTTTTAGTATATGTTTACTTACAACTCCACATACTTCTACAGAGTTTATGCCGTATATGAACTACAATATTTACGCACCCGTAAAATTGTTTGTATTTTTTTGGAAAACAATCAAAATCTGGGAAAAATTCAATTTAATATCGTTATAAAATTGATCGAGTATTCATATTTTTTGACTTCCAATTGCTAGATTATCGAGTATTTGCCCCGCAAAGTGTTGCATATTTATATTAGATATACTATTCGGGCTTAGCTTGGATTGAATTAAGCGTAGCGTAGCAATTAGCATTGAAATTTTTCAAGATTATTCTAGATTTATTAAAACGATTTATTTGTTTTTTAACTTATTTTTATTTTGTATGTACCCCTACGTTTCGACGGTATATTCCGTCATCTTCAGGGGGAAATTAATTATAAACAAAATTTTTTCATTACCTACGTTTTTTCAAATTTTACAGTAATGCCTAATGTGAAAAACTTTTTCCGCCTTTAAAAACGCCGTATTGTTTTTGTATGAAGATGGAAGCCTCGATTCATAATTTAGATATCGACCCGACCAACTTTTTTTATGATACCAATTCGTTTTTAAACTTCCATCTTCATTACGTATTACCAAAACATCAAGAAAAGCTAAACGATCTTCATTTTCAATTTCACAAGTAAATTTGATTCGCGGAGTAAAACTATTGAATAATTCGAGAAAATAATCAACATCCGAATTTGGAATAGCCGTAAAAATATAATCTATGTTACATACCTAAAGAAGAAAATAGGTTTAACGGAAGATGTTTTCAACACTTCAGTCTCAATATTGAATATACTCCATCAACAAGTTAGCCACTGTTGGACTGACTGGTGATCCTATTGGAGAGCTAAAAACTTGTTTAAAATATTTTCCGTTAAAACTAAATTATGTGTGATTCAAAACAAATTTTAATCCTTCCAAAAAGTTATTCAAATCTAAACTACTGTTGCTTTTTAATTTTATGTCATTCCAAAATGTTTTTACCAAATTTAATACCAACAACGAGTCTACATTGGTAAACAAAGATTCAACGTCCAAAGATATTAAGATATAATTTTGAGGTAGAACTATATTTTGAATTTTATGTCTAAAATGTAAAAAATTATTTCCAACAAAACAATTTAGAATATTAGACAAAAATTTAGATAAATTGTACAAAGGTGATCCCAAATAACTTATAATTGGTCTCAGTGGGCAACCATCCTTGTGGATTTTTGGTAAATCATACATCCGAGGATTGGTACCATTATAATTTTTTAAGTTTTTCGCCACTACACTGTCAATTTTGCCTAGACGTTCCCAACATCTCATCATTAAATTTAAATTTGTTTGAATTGAAGAAATGCCAAATTTTTTAATTTCACAATATGTATTGTTATCTGACAAGAGTAAGTTCATTTTCTCCAAATGTGCAGTTTTGTTCATGAGAACCGTTGTTACACTTGTTAGCTTTCAATATATAAATTTCGCCGTTTTCTTTCAAAAACCGTTTTGCCCTAAATGAATCCAGAATTTTTTGCGTTTCTTCAATTTCTAAAAAATGTTTGTTTGAAATGTTAATGCACTTAAATTTTGTTAAAATATATATAACTCTATTTCTAATATTATTATGAGTTTCCTCATCTAATTTTGAGATGCCACTCTCTATATTCGCAACAATTTTATTATAAGGAACAGAGTCCTTCCTAAAAGGTAAGCAAAATTTATTACCTAAACTGAGAATTTTGGCCACGTCTAGAGGAATTTCTTGACCCGTCCAATTTATGATCCATTCCTTTCCTGAAATAATATCCTCATTTTCTACTGCTAGTTCTATGGTAGTTGTTTCACCTCGCATAGTAATCACTGCTTCTACATGCTGTACATTTGTCACACATGTTTGATTATTCTAAAGTTCTAAGTTTAGATTCGAAATTTTTGAGGATATCAAGATTATTCTAGAATTCTAAAATAATTTGAGATTATTCGAGTCTATGCTAGTTCTCGATATTAGTTAACCCTAAAGTTGCCAAGCAAACGTAATTACGTGATGTTACAGAATTGGTGATATATTTTCGATATTTTATGGGATTTTAAGCTTATTTGAAATTATTTAAAATTTTCAATATGGTGGTGTGATATAATAGCACTGATATACTAACAACTAACAAACTCCAAATCTATAGTGTGAAAATGGTTTTATTTAACCAATTTTTAATAAATTAACTATGTAGTTAGAAAATAACTCAGCTGTGAGTTTCGCTCTAGGTATTCCTGTGACTAACATCCTACATCTTTACAAACCTATTGTTTCGAGGATGCAGGAAGGGCCTGCTCCCAGATATCTTTTTTTTATAATGGATGGGGCGCAGCCCAGGAAAGTGCTACGGGCACACATACCTAGGGGCGCCATTATGTGCTGGCCTGTAGATCTATATCATATCAAATAAAATCATACTCCAGTTTACCTTGGAGCAGAATTAAGCATATCACCGAGTTTCATGATCTTTCAGAGATGAGGTTATCGAAATACGGGATTTTGAGAATTTTTGATTCCGGAATTATGTGTTGGCTGCGTAAGCTATTCGAAAAATTTTAAAGTCCTAAAAATAAAAATAAAAACATATTTTGTGTGCATGTATTAGTAAAAAAAATCAGAGTGTCTCGTTATTGGGGTAACAAACGTTGAAATTATTTAAAACAAGTTTAAATAAGAGTTAAGATTGCAAGTTGGAGAAATATAAATTAAAATATTTCATTCTTTGCTAAAAATACTTCTTGGCAAAAATAGACGCTTAGGGTCGTCGTCAGGACAATCATTTTTGATACGATCTCACACAATATATAGCGAAAATTGTGAATAAAAAAATTTCCAATTTTCTTGAGAAAATTCTAGGAAGTTGATACCAGAATGGCTTATCTACATAGTTGGAATAGCTTCTAGGGGGAAAAGGGTGTCAAGGGTAACCATTAGAGCGGATTAAATTGTATGGAGAAAAAATTTTTAGTCTGGAGACTCCACTTTTCTGTAAATTCATTATATTTGAAGCAAAAATGTCCACTACACCATATGGCATATGGCATATGGCTACGATGAATTTCGAGCCTGCATAATTTCATTTGAAGATTTTTTTTATATAGAGTGAGTTTTTTAAAATGCCAGGCTGAGAAAATTACTTTTAAAGAAATTTGTTAAGGGTCGAGGGGACATCAGATGGTGACCTTTAATTCGACCTTGAGTACGACCTTCAAGATCATTTGATGGTCAAATTGATTGTTTTAAATGAAAAGCCTTTTTTTTGGACCTCTGATTCGGAAAGGGCACAAAATTTTACGTTCAGATAGGAAGTTTATTCTATTCTTTTGAATGACTTTCAGATGTTAGTTCAAAGACAAACTACTAAATAATATGAAATAATCAGCAAATAATGAATTTTAATGGGGAATCACTTAATTTAAATTTGTTGGCATACCATGACCAAAGGTACCAAGTTAATATTGTGTTAGTATATTCCCCATTTCATTATTTACAGATCATTTCTAATTATTTAATAATTCGTCCTTGAACTAACACCTGAAAATCATCCAAAGGAAGAACCTAAAATGCCTATCTGAACGTAAAATTTTGCGTTTTTTATGAGTCTGGGGTCAAAAACAGGGATTTATATTTAACAAATTCAATTTAACCTTCAAATAACCTTGAAGGTCGTAGTCAAGGTTGAATTGAAGGTAGCCATCCGATGTCCCCCTCGACCCTTAACAAATTTCATTGTAAGTAGTTTTCTCCTATCTAGCACCGTACGCCTGGCATTTATTAAAAACTCACTCTATATAAAGAAAAATCTTCAAATGAAATTATGCAGGCTCGAAATTCATCGTAGCCATATCGTGTTGTGGACTTTTTAGCTTAAACCTAAATGAATTTTCAGAAAAATGGAGTCTCCAGACTGCTTAAAAATTTAATCCGCCCTAGTAACCATATTTGATACGATATCATACGATATATAGCGAATTTATTAATAAATAAATTTTGATTTTTCTTGCGAAACTCCTGAAAAGGTGACACCAAAGTGGCCTGCATAGAATAGCTTCGACCCTACGCCAACTTTGTATATAGGCTATTTTGTTGTTAGCTTCCTATAGGATTTTCTCAAAAAATATGGGAAATTCATTTATTCACAATTTTTGCTATATATTGTGCAATATCATATCAAACAAGGTTGTCCTAAACACCGTAGTCCCCTCTTTTTCCAAAACTGAAATTTGTTCCCGATAGCCTAGATATTACGCCAACTTTCCATATAGGCCACTTTGGTGTCAGTTTCTTAGGATTTTTCCTAAAAAAAGTAGGAAAATCATTTATTCATAATATTTGGTCCATATTCAAACATGGCTGTCCTAAATACTAAACACCCTAATGCCCTTTTTGTCCAAAACTAAAAATTGGGCGGATAGCCATACGCCAATTTTGTATATAGGCTATTTTGGTATCCGGTTCCTAGGATTTTCTCAAGAAAATTGGAAAATCATTGATTCATATTGTCCGCTATGTTGAATTATAAAGAAAGTAAAAGACAACGTCTTTTTTAAACCACTTATATTTAGTATAATTACTAAATTATTTTTATTAATCGTATTAAAAAAATCGTTTTAAGGAGCGTTTCTGCTTTTACGCTAATCCACGTGAAGAATAATTTTTGGTCTCGATTTTTAGGATAGGTTCGTGAAGTTTGTCCTAAAAAAATCCAATTTTTATTTTTTGGGACAGGTATAGGACAAAAATAACGTGAATTTCATGGCACACCATTCAGCTTCCACAAAACCCTCATTTTTGAACTCGTCGAAACCCTTAATCATTGGTTGTGACCTATTTTTTCAATAAACGTAATAAGTGGTTTGCACTTACATCTTACCTGACAGCTGCTGGTGAGACGGTCGAAATAAATTTAACTGTAGTATTTCATGGTAATAAGCTACAGGGTAACCAACAACACTGCATCCTGAAAAATATACCATCTGTGTCGCTTTTTCTTTTAGATCATCACGTAGGGAATTTTTTTAAAAATGTTTAACTGGTCAGTGATGAATAGATTTAAATTGGCAGTTTTATTGGCCTACTTGCTCAGCCTTCAGTAATATTTTTTCTTAACTGATTCAACCTCTTAAGGATGCTATATAGAAATATGGTGTGAATATAAAATTCAAAGCGAAATGCGAAAAATTTTAGAATCTACGAATAAGGGACTTATACAATTAATTTTATCGCCTGCCGCATTGATATCACCCATGTATATTGCAACAACTGCACGACCCTTATATTCACATATGCATGTCACAGGCATAAACTCGATCTAAGACCTGGAAACACATCAAATTAGAGAAAACATTGTTTTGCCTGATTTGCTAAAACTGTTTTGTCTGATTCAATGATGTGATTTAGGCTGCAAAGCACTTTAAGTCAAGAAAAAACGTGTTGACTAATATGGTGTGGTTTCAGCCTAAATGTGGAGGCAATCTCGGCGGAACGCAGACGGAATTATGCAAAGAACGCAAAAATTAATTTAGTACTGTAAAAATAAAATTTTTGCTGACGGATGTTTTTTTGTCATTAAAATAACCTAAAACTATCTAACATGACCTAAAAATATTTGATGGCCATAAATCCATAATTTACAATTATTTGATGGTTGATGTTAATAAATTCTATTTTGTAAACGCCATTTTTCACCGATTTAAATTTTCCTTCGTAATATAAAATTTATTAATCTAGTTAATAACTAATAATTTAGCTACAATATGCCATTTGATGTGATTGGCAATTTGGCATCACTTTAATTGGTATAACTTTAGCTTCACAATTATGTGTTTCATTTTGTATTTTTTTCACATCACAAAGTGACACTTCAATCTGTTCTTGCGTGCAATATTGGAAAAAAAAAATATTTTAGTACTTGGTATAATGCGTTCCGTCCGTCGACTTTGTCAATTCGCATATACTTTCATGTAATTTAACTTTTGCGCAATAGTGTTACTGTGCAACAAGTTCAAGACTGTCGAACACTTACTAAAACCAATAAATTGAAGGACCCGTTTTTTCGACGACCTTTGCAGATTTAGACAGAGCAGAAAGTTTGCCCTTTATACAATATAATTAACAGCGAACTTAAGTAACAAAGCGAAACTCAATAACAAAAAATTGAGGTGTAGCGTGTAGCCAACAAACGACTTTCTTTTACGAATAGGGAATTTTGAGAAACATATTGGCAAATTTCTTACAAATTTATTCTTTTTGGGAACATTTTGTATTTAATAGTTGTTCTATAAACCTTCTGTACTTTTTAAGATATTTTCAAAATAAATTTTCTGGCCCAAGGGAGCGGCCAGTTCCGGTTGGCCAATTTGCAGTAAAATATACTATAAGACTTCCCAATTTATGAAAAACTGCTGTGTTCTGCTAGTTAATTACCCTTTTTTGTGCATTACTGTACTTTAATACTTTTCATGAATTTGTGTAGCTAAACTGTATGTGCAAAACTTCATACTAGTATGGTGATCCGTTTTTGCCTACTCATTTACGTTTATTAACAGATTATTTTCCAAAATTGGTTTACAGAATTAAGCCGTGATACTCGCAGTTATTGAAACTTATCTTTGCACACAAAGAATATTTCCCTATGACTGTTTCTTTTTGCGCAACCGGTTAATCCCGGTTAATTTATTTTTGATAATGAATTTCAAAATCAGTCACTTACGGAGAGTAATGTTTCAGTGTCCTACATCTCTTTTGTTGACGTTCCAATTAGGTTAACACTTAATTGACGAGCCGGATTCGATACTCACAAATATTACAACTAATTGCTGATATTTTTGAGTAAATGGTGGCAGCAATATACCGCGCACACAAAATGTAAAAGCCATTGTAAATACCAAAAGGTGATTGATTTAAATTCTTCATAATACAATATGATTGTCACCCATGTCACGTGAGGGTTAATAAAGCGAGATAAATCTCGAGCAAATTTAGCCAAAGACTTCTAAAAAAAAAACAATGCAAACAATTTAACAATTTAAACACGACATTTTTAAATTCCAATCATCGAATCCCAAAATATTTTTTTGCGGTTTGGTGTTATTTTGTACATCTCACAATTCAATATATATCTCATAAACACATGTTTGTATGTACGTGCGATATCGAATTGAAATCATGTTAAACAATTTCCTTCCTCTCTATATAAGTATTCAACCATTTTTTTGTCGTTTTTCACATTTTTTTTTTCTAACATAAGCGACGTCATTATTTACTACATGTCACCCGATTTCGAAGAATTGGCATGCAAATCAGAGCGTACCAACAAAAAACCAAAAAAAAGGATAACAACAATCCTTTTGCATAAATAAATATTTTGATTTCGAGATTCTTATCGAATTTATATACATTTCGATATTATATTGTGGTTTTGAATGCATTTATCAATTATGCATATAAATAGTGACATCTATATTTGATTAGAGTGTATTACATCATTGAACTGCAAAACGTTATGCTCTGCTCATATTATTACCTTTTGAATAATAGTCATGTAAAAAAAAAATGAAAAATCCTGAATAAATAAAATATAATAAATTATGATGATGATGGTGGTAAAGATGGTGGTTTAATATAGGGATGAAAGCGAATGATGGATGGAATTGATAGCGAAAAAAATTTTTTTTCGACGTATATACGTAATATAACTTAATGGGTAAATGATGGGGACAAAATACCGTTTACAGTGGGATGAGCAGAATGAATTAGTTCTTCAAGGAAACAATGGCAAATATACTTTAACGCGTCCAAATAAAAGATTTTTTTTTTGTCTTGTTTTACTTCAATTAAAATGTTTAGAGAAATGTTTGTTTTTCCTGTTTTTGTTTGTTTTTTTTTATTTTCACGTGTTAACACCTTTTAAAATTGGAAATGGAAATGATTTTTCCATGTGTGTGTTTATTTATATGTGTATCTATATACGTATGTGTGTATGGTGAATGCTCGAAAACAATAAAGCATATAATGGGATATGTTTTAGATGTATTTTGTTATGGGGGGTAATAATTGGTGTTTTGATGCTGGTACTGGTGTTATTTTTACGAAGCAGAGGAGGGTTAGTTCTAATTGTGATCGATATTTTGATTATTGGAAGAAATAAATATAATTGATTGGTGCGTAGAAAGGCGTGATCATTTTAATGAGATATTGGTATTCGAAAAATTCCAAAAATATAGACCTAAACCAGTTCGATAAAAGCTACGAGGACCTTCGTTTGTATAAGGCGGAAGTATCTGGAAAATGTTTATACAACGGATGCTGCCAGAATAAGATCTAGTAGGGACACAATTTCATACCGTTATTAAGACGAAAAGTGGGCCAGCTGCTGTAGAAGAAACGATTTTAATTAAATTGGTTGAGCTTGAGAATAACACTTAAGCAAATAATACTTTAAATCAAGAACCATGAATATTCTGGAAAATTTAATTCAAATTGCAGCCATATTTATTTAATAGTCTGAGAAATTCTAGTTAGTTCCAATTTTTACGCAAAAAAATTGTTTTTGAGTTTAATTTTAACGCAGTTTGATTATAAATTGATCAATTTGAGTAAAAATTAAGTTTTACTATTCAGTGGTTTGTCAAATTATTTTTAATTGGTTAATAAACCCGATATGGAACGATGATATGGAACGTACCCACGACAGGCGTTTTGGAGTACAGCAAAGGCTCTCACTACCACCGCCAATGTTATTCAAATTTGTTTCAAAATAAATTTTCAATGTATTCAAAACTTTTGACAAAAATTCCTCAAGTTTCATTAATTTTTAGATCTCAATGAAATATTTTCGAATTCGATCTAATTAAATTTCAATATAATTTAAAAAAGCAACAAACCTTCAAACTTTTCATTTATAGTATACCGAATTTGATTCAATTTGAAAGCGATTTTTACCTATCCATGTAAAAGAATGGCAGTTGGAACTAAAGAGATTTTGTTCAGTTTAACTGATCAAATTTTTTAACACGCTTTAATTGTAATAAAATTTTTTACAAATTCATGATATTTGACTCAAACTTCATTTTATTTGAATAAAATATTTATGGTACAAAGATTACCCAAATTTATTTCAACGTAAATTTTCGGTCCATTCTAAATTTCTAATTTAAAAGTAAATATTTTTAACATTCTGCAAAAATCTAGTTTAAATCAAATCATATACATACTATCATACAAAAAACCGCTGTTGAGTTTAGTTTGATTGAAGTTTGATTATATAACTTTTCAGAAATTATACATTTTTTTGTACAGCTTTTTAAACTTTGTAAATTTCCTTTCAATCTGAATAAATTTGTTTCATTCAAATCAGCCTAAAAACAAATTGTGCTTCGGTGATATAATTTCAAGGATGATTAAGAGATTTGATTATGGATTTTTTTAAATTTACTCAATTTTAAATTCTTCGTTTAATCAATAAGGCTTGCTCAAAAAGCGAGTTTGATTATAGCATCACTTACCACATAAATACTTATTCGTTGCTTATTTTTCGGGTCGGCGTTTTCATGAGTGAGGGCTTTATGTAATAAAACGATTTCAAACTCTTGCCTACGCAGCAATCAAACTTCTTGCAAATTTTGCTTAATGAATTAACGAACCCTATAGCGGTATGAAGTATCGTTTGATTCCGGAAATATTTTTTTGAAAATTCAAAATTCAATGTGCATATAACATCATAATAGGAAAGAAGGAAAGGTGAGGTTTCATATTCTAACCACCAGGCCTCCACAGAATACTATTTATTAGTTACTCTTCTCCTAAGGAAATTTTGTTTGAAATTTGAATGCTCGCAGTTATTGCTTGAAGTTTCGCAAAACGTCCAGCTTATTCTAGCAACTTCAACCACCGCCTAATGCAAATATGATTAAATTAACGTTTGTTTGTTAATTTGTCAAAAATATTTTAACACGTGAAACGATATTTTTTCAAATTAGATTTACAAAAATATGTTGGGTTAATTAAAATTTGAACTAGAATTATAATAAGATTGAATCTTTATCTAATTGAATTTCATCTAAAACCTCAATTTTGAAATTTTCTAATCGATAGTTTTTAAATTTTTAAACAAATTTCAAATTTAGCTTTTCACAAATTATTTTATACATTTAATCAAATTTGTTTAAAGTTTGATTACGTTTTGACTGAAGTTGGGCACGTTTGTTCAGTAATTGATTTTAAGCAAATCAAACAAACTGTTCCAAACTGTTAACAAGATTTAAAAACAAAAAGGGTAAATTTAGTTTAATTGAAAGAGAAGAAATCTAACTTTATATCAAACGCTTCTAAACTGTTTACACTTTCGCAAAGTTGGCTTAATTTGAATTAAAACAAGAAATAAATTGTCAATAAAGCTTAATTGAGGTTTGAACTGTTAATCAAAATGTGAATTCAACAAATTTTTTCTTAAATAACCAAAATAAACGACCTAAATTTTCATGCCCAAATTATCGAACTATCACGGATTTATTTCGGTAAAATTTTCAAATATTTTAGTTTGCCATAATCAAATTTTGTAAAATTTCTTTGAAAATTTAATTTTTAACACTGTCCAATTAATTGAATTTGAATGAAATTTGATATTTAATTAGATAATTTGATTTAAATATAATTTCGCTAAAGTTAGAAATGTTTCAGTTCGATAGTTTACTAAATGCGTGAAAATCTACATTCAAACTTTTTCTAATTGCTTTGAATACATTTTGCATTCAATTATTTCTACGATTAGATCTTTGTTTATCTAAATTTGATCTAAAACCACAGTTTTGTTTGGTTAAATTGAATCTCATGTTTAACCTCAAACAGTGAAAATAAGCAATCCGTGAACTATTTAAATTTTTATGAAAATTAAATAATTTTGGATTGATTTCAGTTTGAACAAAATAATCAAACTTTGGTTTAAAAAACGCTTAAAACAAAATAAATCAAATTTGATTGAGTTTTGAAATTTTAATTTAATTTTATTTATTAAACTATGTATCTTCATAACAGTGAAATCAAATATTTGAAATGTTTTTGTAAACAGCTGAAAAACATTTGTTTCATACCAAAATCAAATTTTGTGAAATTTTTTAGCAAATTACTTTCTGACATAGGCACTTGTTGGTTCACACTTGTAGTCACAATATTGATGTCACGTTGTTTAAATTTGTCACAAATTTAGTTCAAAGTTAATTAGCTTGGATTTGATGTTTTGTTTGATATTTTAAGGTGCTTCAAGCACTAAAAGATTCATTAAAGAAAGCAAATGGAGCTATATAAGTGTAAATTTTATTTCAAATTTTTTACAAATTTGATTGAAAAAAAAACAATTTGAACTCGTTGTTTATATAATTGAGAACCTTTATTTGAATTGCATATAAAAAATTAATTTTAGAATTACCTAGTCGAAACTTTTCAAACTTCTTAATTTCATCAAACTTTTCACAAATATTTCTTGTTTTGTTCAAACTCTTATCAAACTAAAGTCAATTCGATTAAACTAATCGATTTAATTGAAAATTAAATTGGTTTTAAACAGTGAAAAATTAATTATTTCAAATTGGTTAGCACAAAAATGTAGTTTGATTGAAGTTTGAACTCTTAACAATTTTGCAAAATTCACTTAAGGATCTTTAATTGTATCCTACCACTCAAACTTATTAAAAATCTGATTTAACCACATTTAATATATTAAATTAAATTTGATTGAAGTTTGAAATTTTAACTAAAACCAAATTATTAAATTTTGCTTCAAGGCGGGGCAAAATGATACATGGGGCAAAATGATACACTTACTTGAAAACATTTTATTATACTTTGAAAAATAATGTTATTCGTTTTAGCTTTTCTCCAGCAGATGGAACCAGTGATCTGCGATAATTCCTTTAACGAACAAGTGTCGCTAACTTCACTGTAAATACGATTTATTGCAGTTTTAAAACTGTACTATAAGAAACGTATACCAATTTTCTACCGAAATAAAAAATCGAAAAATATTATTAAAAAGACGAACGGTTTATAACGGTTTAGAACGGTGTATTGATTTTGTTGTTCTGTGGTTAATTTTTTGGAAAAAGTAAGTCAATTTTGAAATTCGGTGAAGGTTTATAGCGAAAATTATTGTATTTATCAAAAATCTAAATACAACGTGTAAGTGTTCAACGGGGCAAAATGATACACAATTAAATTGGTAATAATATGGATGAAACCGGGACGCAAAATGTTCATAGATCTGCTTAATTACTCGCCCTGAACGGAAGACGGTCAGTTTCTGCTGTTACAAGCAGAGAAAGAGGCAAAACGGTAACAGTAGTTTGTTGTGCTAATGCCGCTGACCTAAAGGTTCCACCTTTCATGATATATCCTCGTAAAAATATACATGCTTCGCTTACGGACGATGCTTCTGCTGGAACACTACAGTGTGTATCCAATAACGATTGGATTACCGATAACATCTTTCTAAAATTCCTTAAACATTTTGTTAAAAATGTCCAGCAATTGACTTCTCAGGGTTTAAATGCAATAATTGCATATAAATCAAGTGGATTATATTGCCCCATTGCTTGTATCATTTTGCTCCAGCACTGGTGCAAAATGATACAGAGGTAATACTTTTTAATTTTCATTATATTTTATTAATTTATTTAAAGTACAGCGTTGCTTAAATTTGAATTAAAAAGAAAACTAATTGAATTATGTGAAAATTTATTTTGTTTTTCGTTTATTTTACTAATAAAGAGTATTGGAGAAAATCTATATTTTATGTATCATTTTGCCCCGCTCTACCTATATTTTCATTTCAATCAAGTCTTCTTCAACTTTAAAATCAAACATTATTACAAATATTTTGGTAACATATTCTAAAAAATTTTAGTTTGACCATAATCAAATTTGTGAAGTTTATTTGCAAATTTATTCCTAACGTTGAAATTTAGCCCAAAACAAATTTTCTCCGGTTTGATGCCAGTTTGAATACTTGAAATAATTGGGCTGATATTTTCGAGGGCTTCATCACTAAACCAACCTCAACCACTGCCTAAAGTAAATATGATAAAAGTTTTCCTAAGTTGTCGAAACATTTCAAATTCATTTTTTTAATTTAAAACCTTTCCAAACTTAATCCAATTCGTTATAAAGTAAAAGCTTAGGTTAGGTTAGGTTAGAGTGGCTGCAAATAAAAGATTAGATTGGACTAATTTTAAAAAAGAGTAAATCTGGTTTAATTGAAGTTTGTAAGAAACAGCAGAAAGCTTTTAGAAGTTAGCTTAAGATTTCTTAATTTTGTTTTACCAATCAATAACTTATTCATAATTTGGTTAAACACAAAAATTTATTTAATAAACCCCATTTTAACCCCATAAAAATTGAATTTGAATACAAATTTAGATGACTTACTTTTTTGTAAAAATTTTAAATTCTACTCAAATTTATTCCAAGGTATATTTTCTCGGTGGAGTAACCTTACACTGACTAAAGCAAATATGTTTAACTTTTGTAAACATACTTTACTCCAAAATGTTACTAGTAAGTAAACCTATAAAATTGGAAAGTATTGTTTTCAATCTTTTTCAAATTTAATTTTAAGTTAGGTTAAAACTAGAAAACGAGTATTCAGTATTCAATAAATTTCAACTCCAACCTCAAGTTTGAAAGTGTCAAATCGATACTTTCAAACTTCCAAATATTATCAAACTTTTCACAAATAATGTTCAAGTTTTTTATTTTAAAATTTTATCAAACTTAATCCAATTCATTTCAAAATAAACAATTAAATTGAGTTTAAATGAACCAAAAGTAATTTAACCCGTTTCTAAACTTTCCTATATTTAATATTTCTTAATTTTTTGGTACCAATCAAACTCAATCAAGTTGAATTTGAGTAAAGTTTTAAATTTTAGCTAACACCTCATATGTACATATATAAACGTATTTCTTCTTTCTTCAAGTAGAAGAAATCTTTATTCAAGTTCAGTTCAATCAAGTTTCTAACGATATTGAAATATTTTGATTCAAGTTCGAAAGAACTTTTTACAAATTTGACTTGAGCTTCTTTGATTTTATGGCACCATTCAAACCTATTTAATTCAAATTACGTTCAGTTTAAATAAAGTTTGAAATTTTAGAACGGATTTGAATGAAGTTTGATTATAAGTAGGTTCACACATACTACAGTCGCAAATTTCGAATATGATTGTAGATCAATTGCATTGTTGAAATTCTAGTACGGAAGTAAATTAGCACGGCTTTGATTGAAGTTTAAACGCTCTTAATCATCAGATGAAATTTTACGAGGCTTTGGACGATACATAGTAAAATGATTTAACCCCTGTTAACAATGTTGTTTTCCAACATTTTGCTTGTAAGCTGTCGCATATTAAAATACGTAAACTGTTTTCTTTCAAACTGTTACAAAATTAAGTTAATCAAAAAGTGTTTCTGCGATTGAATCTTTGTTTATCTGGAGAGCATCTAAAACCTAAATTTTAAACCTGTCTATATAGGAACTTTTCAAATTTCTTATTATTTCATCAACCTTTCAGAAGAAAGGTTCAAATTTTGTGTCTTTTAAAATCTTATCAAATATCATCCAATTGGTTTAAGCTAGATGCGCTTTAGTCGAATAGTGTTTTGTCTGTTGAAGAGGACGGTCGAAATACAAATATAATAAAATATAATAAATTTTTCAATCTCATTAAATAAAATTATCAATTTCATGTTTCTATTGTGTTCATTGCTGTTTATGTGCTTATAACCGTACAATTGAACTCCAATTTGTTAATTACAATTATTCTAATAATTATGTCGTGTATTGCTTGCAATTTGAAAGTCAGTCGTGATGATCTAAAAATAAAATGTGTACAGTGCAGTTTATTTGTTCATGCATCTTGTGTCAATATGTCGCTCAGTGAAATCGACTTATTACACAAAGATAAAAAAGCATGGTCCTGCAGCAATTGCGTCGAAAAGAAAAAGAAGGGTGGCTCTTCAAATTCTGTTCCTGCTGCAATTACCGACGAGTGCGATTTTAATGATATTCCTGGTTCTTTCAAATTCATATGTAACAAAATTAATGTATGCTCATCAACTTTTAATTCGAGATTTGATGATATCATCCGCATATTTGATAGTTTACATCAAGAAAATGCCAATTTAAAATCTAAAATTGTGCAATTGGAATCAAAAATCGATAACCTTGAGCAACTTGCAAAAAATAAATCAGTGGATATTATTGGATTACCGGTGCTACGTAACAACAATGAATTATTAAATACAACCTTGCTGTTATTTACATCTGGTTTAAATGTAGCTGTCAACGAAGCTGATATTGAATCTGTTATCCAACTTAAATCGAGTGATGTTAATAAATCTGGTAGAGTAATTGTTGAATTTACTAACCGTTCCGTCCGTAACAGTGTTTTACAAGCCAAACGTAAAATAAAAAATTTATCAACCAGGTGTTTAAATCTGAACAGTAATATTCCAATTTTTGTAAATGAGTGTTTGACTAAAACTAAATATAACTTATTCAAAAAAGCAAAAGAAGTTAAAAAGTGTAAACATTATAAATATTTGTGGTTGCGCGATGGTAAAATCATGTTAAGAAAAGTTGAAGGGGATAAAGTCAAGATCATCAATAACTTATCTGACCTTGAAGCTTTATGATTTTTTTTTTTTTTGTTTGCAGTTTCTATGATGCAATCTAATCGGGATTTTAAGGTTCTTGATGATCTGACTTCTTCTAGTTCTAGTTTTACTTCTAATTGCGTTTTTTCTAATTGTAAAAGTAACAGTGTTATTGTTTCTGAATTGTTGGTGATGCATCAAAACATCCGTAGTATGCGACAGAATTTTGACACACTCTTATGTCATTTTCAATCTTTAAAGGCTTTGCCAAATTTAATTTTTTTGTCTGAAATTTGGATATCTGATCAAGAATTATCTCTTTATGGAATCGATGGATACAATCTGCATGCAAACTGTAATAATAAATATCGTGCTGGCGGAGTTGCAGTTTTTATTCCTAATTATTTTAATGCCGTAGTAAATACTAACTATTCTTTAAAAAGTGCTGATATCTTGTTAGTTGATTGTAATATTGGTTGCTTTAAATTTTCAATAATATGTGTTTATAGATTTCATTTTGTTAACATACTTCAGTTTGTTGACGAATTCAATTCAATACTTAACGTTCTTAAATCTAAAAATTTATTAATTCTTGGTGATTTTAATATTGACATTTTATCTAATTCTAGATTAATTGATGAATATAAATTCATGATGGCAAGCCATGGACTCAAATCTGTGATCAACAGTCCTACAAGAATTTTTGGTGACTCTAAAACTTGTATTGATCATATGTTTTATAGATCATCTAATGCTGTTTTCAATGCTTGGGTAGAGGAGTTACATATAACCGATCATTTTGCTACTTTTATGAAACTAAAATTACAGCAAGATGATTCTAATATAATTTACCCTAAAACCGATAAGGTGATTTCGAGTATTGACTACGCAAAGTTGAATAATATTTTACTGTTTGAGTCATGGGCTGACCTTGTTTCTATTCAAAATCCTAATGAGGCGTTTTCAGTCTTTCTTTCTAGATTGGCCTATTTTGTTTCTTATTGTACCAGCTCATCCTCCATTACTAGGAAATATTTTAAAATTAAACCATGGATTAACTCTTTATTGGTACGCCGTGTGAATAAAAAAAATAAGCTTGGTAAAAGAGTGAATAACCAACCGTTGAATACCAGCTTACGGATCTATTACAATAAATATTCTAGGAATTTGAAACGTGACATCAATAAAGCTAAGGCCGAGTATTACCTGACGAAATTTTATCAGAAGTCTGGTAATATCAAACAGCAATGGGCTTTAGTTAATGAAGTATTAAATTCAAAGAATAAATCTAATTATTTTAGTGAAATTTTAGATAATTCCAATGTCAAATCAACTTCATCATATGATATTGCTAATGTTTTTAACTCTTATTTCACGAGTGCTGTTAGTCAATCCAACTCTCATTTATCATCTGGGAATGTAGGTTTGTTAGCTCAAGAAAGATCATTGGACTCTAGTTTTTTTTTTCGTCCTTTTTCTTCACGAGAATTATTATTTATTATTAATTCACTTCCTACCAAGTGTTCTGTCGATGAATTTGGTTTGAGTAACACACTACTGAAACATATTAAATTCAATATTGTCGATATTTTATGTATTCTTTTTAACAAAAGTATTACTCGTGGTCTATTTCCAGACTCTCTTAAGTCGGCTATTATTATTCCTTTACATAAAAAGGGCAATCGGTCGAATGTTGGTAATTATAGGCCTATTTCTTTATTGCCTGTTATCTCTAAGGTATTCGAAAAAGCTATTAAATTTCGCATGATTGATTTTTTGGAGAGTAAACATTTTTTTAATGAAGCGCAATTTGGTTTCCGTTCTGGTTTGGGTACTGAAGATGCTTTATTAACATTTTTTAACACTCTTCATGATGGCCTTAATGCAAAGCGCTCAGTTGCCGCTTTATTTGTGGATATTACTAAAGCATTTGATATGGTCAATCATAAAGTGCTTCTAAATAAACTTGAGCTTGCTGGTTTTAGAGGGTTTATGTTATCTTGGTTTGAATCTTATCTTGCTAATCGCTCTCAACGTGTTCGGGTCAATGGGGTTTTAAGTCGCCGTGAAAATTTATCAGCGGGAGTCCCTCAAGGGTCGGTTCTCGGGCCAATCCTATTTCTTATTTATACCAACTCTATTTTTTCCCAAGCTTTTCAGAGTAAGGTGGTGGCCTTTGCTGATGACATGGCGTTTGCTTATAATAGCGATAGTTATGCTACTACACTTTCAAATATTAATCACGATCTGAGGATTCTTAGCCAATGGTTTAATCGACATTCTTTAGTATTGAGCCCTAAAACTAAAGCCATGTTTTTCAATTTATCTCGGTACCTAAACTTGAATAATGATATCATTTTTCATGACAGCCGCTGTTCTGGGGTTAATAACTGCTCTCAGCATTGTTTCCCTATTGAAAGTGTCCATAGTATCAAATACCTGGGAATTACGGTTGATTGTTTTTTAAATTGGAAATTACATGTTGAAGCAATAACTATCCAACTTATTTATACTATTAGGAAAATGTATCTATTAAGAGATCACTGTCCACCATCAGTTCTCAAAATTTTTTATCATGCCTTAGTTGATTCCAGACTACGTTATGGTATTTGTTTATGGGGTGGGACCTACCTTAATACTATAAAACCAGTCATTCTAGCTCAAAAGTATATAATCAGGGTTATGTTTTTCAAACGGAAGTTCACGGAATCTTGGCCTTTATTTTCATCGAATTCAATTCTTCCGCTCAGGCATCTTTACGTTTTTAAAGTTTTAAAGATATATTTTGTTATTTGCGGCAACCGTACGGTATCATTTCATGCCTATGCTTTGAGGAAAAATAATAAGATCTTGAAAATTATTCCGAAATTTCATACAACACATTTTCGCAAATATTTCCTCGTTACAGCTCCAATAATTTTCAATCAACTACCTGCCAATATCAGAGCGGAAGTGAATTTTAAAAAGTTTTTATCTTCTGTTAAAGATTGGTTATTTAGTAAAGAGAGTGTCGAATTTCTTTTTAATGTATTAGTTTAACGTTTTGTTGATATCACTGTTATTTATTTAATTTATTTAATTTATTTAGTATATTTTGTATGTTAATTTTGTTCATTAATTTTATTTTGGTTTACAAATTGCCTTGCTTTTAATTATTTATTTTTATTATATTCATTTGCTTTATTTGTTAATAATTTTTTTTTTATAGTTTAATTTTTTGTATATGGTCCTCTTCACCATTTTAATTTTACTAATTTTTTTTAATGAAGGTAGTTCAAAACAGACATTGTATGTCTATGAACTAACCTAATTTTTATTCAATTTATTTGTGTTACTTTTAGTTTGTAAGTTAATGTATTTATAATGTTATTTGTAATTATTGTAATTGAATAAAAATATAATATAATAATAATAATAATAAATAATAATAATAGTTTGATTGAAGTTTTGACGCACTTATTTAGTATATCGTCATCTTAACTTGAATTAACAACGTAGGTATCTGACATTTTTACAAAATCTCATCTCTGATACTAAAATGTTCGTCGTCAGACACTGACTACCCTTAGGAGACATCGTCGTCCTAACGGTGAACCAACGCAGGTGCAAAAATTTAGACAGAGTTTCTCACAATGAACCATTTGGTATAACAGTGATGAGATTTTGAAAAATTGTCAGAAGACGACGATATGCTCATTTACTCTGTTTGCATCTCATTTTAAACTTAGTATTTCTAATACACTGTGAAAATAGAGCAAATATAGTCGGTTAGTTAGTTACGTAATAGCATTGACACACTGCGATTTAATAAATCGAATTTAGTGAATGTTTCAAGTTTAGCCGTAGTGTGTCAACTCTAATTTTTGCTAATCGAGTTTTATTTCGTAGAGTACTTGAACCAGTCTAGCTAAATCGGATTTATTAAACCGCAGTCTGGCAACACTATGGCAGTCAATCAAAGAAATATGATTTAACAGCTAAAAATACTTAAAATGAGTTTGACTGAAGTTGGAAATTTTAAGTAAGAATTACAGTATTGGCTGATTTACTCTATTTGAAACTTATTGGTTAAATCAAATTTTTCCAGATGCTATTAAAATATTTAAAATTTTATTCGAATTAGATGTGAGTAAATGTAAATGATTATAGCTTGAATGAACCAGTATGAAATTGATCCATTTCTCCATAATGTTATGTTACCAAATAAACTTATTCAACATTTCATTTAAACGTTTAAATTTATCTTAGATTAACCCAAAAATTAAAACATAGTTTGATGGAAATTTGACCCCTTCAGACATTATTTGGTAACATTCAGAAAAATTTCAGTGTGACTTTGATCTAGAAAATTGAATTTGATTGCTCATAATTTGATTGATTACTCATAATTTGATTTAAAGTTTTCATAAAGATTATTTGCTTTGAAGTATGATTATTGAAATTCTTTTGAAATTTGTTACACAGTAAATTCTTTCGGGATTGATTGAAGTTTGAATGATATGGCCCGGAGTTTTTCATGGCATACATACAAAAACGTTAAAAATTCTGATTCTTTTAAATTAACTCTGTTTTTATTTTATGGTTAACAGAACATAACTGATTAACAAACTGACCTAAACATGTCGAGAATTGGTTCTTGTTTCTTTAAATTTAAGAGCTAATGGAACTTTTCGCAAATGCTGTTTAAATATTTTAAATTTGAACGAAATAAAAGATCAAGCATATGCAAACTTCTCAGGCTTGATTCAAATTTGACTTAAGGTTGAGATAAAAGTGAGTTTGATTAAAGTTTGAACTCTTAAGCTTTAGTTCCGGTAATATGCTGAACACATTTGGTTTGACCCTAATCAAATAAATTCAATCTGGATCAAGTTTGATTAGAATTTGATTTAAGATTTGCATACACTTTCAAATTTCGAGTATGAATTTAGATCACAATCACGTAAGATTGTTAAAATTTTACTCAAATGCGATTCGACGTAAATTTGCTCGGGATTGATTGAACTTTGAATCATTACATACTAAATGTTAATTTGTCATGGCCTACTATAACGATACAAAAATGCTAAAAACCCTTAGATTTTTATAATCGATTTTTAAATCGTTAAATACCCAAAACAAACCATTAAGGCATTTAGCACAATAAAGTATCCAAACCAACAGAAAAGGACATTCAATATACTCAATAATATACACAAATAAATCCTTAAAGCGGTCCTTAATTTATTGAATATAAAGAAAATCGGATTACACGACACACAATATATAGAAGAAGTGCATGTAATTTTAACCGGACGGATGTCCATATGTACATACATATGTATATAATCGAAGTAAAATAGAACGCCTTATAATGTATTGTGTTCAGGCCCACCATTGTTATCAAATTATCCAGGCAATAAAGAAACTAAATCCCTTTTACATGAATAAGGTAAAAATTTGATATTTTCGTCAATTTTCTACCTGAATATTTCGAGAAAAATTTTGTAAATCTCGGATTTATGTTTATGGAATTGTATTGTAATGTGCAGGGATTTTTTTTCTTTATCAGAAGTCAGATTATATTTAGAATGAGTATATATAAAGAAAGGGTTTTTTAATCTTGTTGACTTCCTTGGAAGTTACTCGTTTTTGATAAAAATATATACAGAGTGGCGCGCAGGTGATGTATTCGCGATGTGTAGGTCATTCGCCCCTGTACACGTTTTAACCTAGCTATTCAAACGAAAGGAATAACAATTATATTGCAATTCCCTTCGTTGTATGTATATTTAACCGATTTTTCCCCATTTCCCATATGTGTGCGCACGACACAGCATCATCACACAGTTTTCAACCCTTTTTTTTACATAACACACATTTTCATGTATAAAACAATTATAATACATGTGTTTATATGTAGTTGTGTGTGTGCGTGTGTGTTCTGGAAATGTGGTTTGGGTGCATCGAAAATAGGTGTGAAAATAGGAAAACACAAAAATTCAAGAATATACACAAAAAGTCATCTTCGTCTTGCAAAGAAAAACTATAAAACAGTTAGTAGCATCATCAACACTATCTTATCACGAAGATCTAGTATATATATATACAGACATATGTACATACATGTACAAGTAAATATATGTACATATAGACAAACGACAAAAGCCCACTTCATACAATTTTCTTGTTAAGGTTGTTCTTGTGATTCCAGAAGGGTGTTAATTTCGTGTGAAGTGTTGTTATTGCTGTTGTTGTATTCGCACCTAGATCTCATAAAATTTGCCACATTGTCGCCGTCGTACAAAATACAAACAAAATTGTATTATATTCATTCCCACACACACATATAATTTGAACTAATCTTCTGGCACAGGGTGACTTATTTTACATCTCGTGGAAAATCTCGCGGAAAATAAATAAACGGAAGACATAACTTAGTCATACACACCTATAATGCATACAAATATTCGTATACATATATGTATGTGTCGTGAAGAATTTTCTCGTTTTTTTTTGTGTCTTCCAATGTTTTCAGGAGCAAAAAGATAAAAAAACAAAACAACAAATTTCTTGATGAGACACAAAAAAAATAAAATCCTAAGTGTGAAAATTACAACAACAACAAATCGTATTTTATTATTATTAAGAATGAAAACAAAAGAATTATGTATGTAGAACAATAAGAAAGAGGATATATGTATGTACACACACAAAACAAGAGAAATTCTATATTTTTGGCGTTTAGGCAGCAGCAACAGCACACACACAGTATATAACAGCAATTCATAATGGAACACTTTTTTGTGCGATTTTTTTTTTTTTGCTAATTGTATGGCTTTTTGTTCTGAAAGTGTGAAATTGGGATGATTATGGAATGAAGTATTGTTTATTATGTGTTTTTGCATTCATTAACAAAAATAAAATTCGGACATTTAAATATTCGAACAGTTTTTAAGAAATTAAAATTTTACTTAGCTCACAAGGAGGGGGAAATAATTTGTTGATAATAGTTAAGATCGTCGAGTCCTTTTGATCGCGGTGTAAAATTTGAAAACCAGTTTAGAGGCTTATGTGATTGTTTATATACAGTTAATAAAATTAACAATGGAACCACTCTGTTTGTCCTATGTAAATGAGCATTTTCTAAAAAAAATGCAGTACCTTATGATTAAAAGATGTACGTGGCTCGAAATCGAATTATTGCAAAGCCCACGCCATCTCCTAGGGTTATCCCAAAAATGGGTGCTTAAATATGTCAACCTCTTATCAAAATCACAATAGTCATTTATGTTCTATTCTGCCTGTTTAAGAATAGACAACGAACCGAAATAACAATTCCTCGGTGGAAAGTTGCACACTTATAGGTTAGATTTGGTCTCATTAACTCAACTTGGTACGGAAGCAAAAAAAGAAGGAGACCCGAACATATCACATGGTACACATGGTACTTTTAGTCTTGCTCTTCATCTTCATTTTAGAGAAATTCCATTTAATTACTTTTTTTATAAAATGTTTGGAAAATTCGTCAAATTGTATTGCACAAATTAATCTGATCTTGAGTAACGGCTCCTTCTTTAAGTTTCTGTATGCCGATTGTGATAACATAAAAGATATTTTGACTTCTGAAGAGAAATCACTTCACGATAATGATGCGATCGTAAGAATAGTAAGAATATTGCACAATAAATGAAGTGCACAATTTTGAAACTGCCTGAACCTCCTGGTCTAATTCAAAATATTTAACATTTAATGTTGGTGGTGAGAATGGTGATGAGACGGCTAAAAAAGGATAACATTTGATTTGTACTCTTAATCGTTTTCAAAGATAATGTTCTTTATTGACGGACTCTGGGAAAACTTGCTGTACTCGACCTACATGACGGAGTTAAAATTCCGATTTCTGCTGATGGTCCACTTACGAAATCAAACCAATTGAAAGGTGCGGCTGATAATTGATAAAACTTCTTAATTGACTGGTATAGCGAAAAGTAGACACTATAAAAAGACCTAAAATGGCCTACAGTTTTATAAATACCAATAAACGATCTTAATTTAACCAAATCGTTACAAAACGGTCCTAAAATAACTTAACGTAAAACCTAATATTTTAAAAATTATAAAGCGTCAGAAATTAATCAAATTGTTAAGAATGGTTGGAAAGTTACTTAAAAAAAACCTTAGTTTTAAAAAAGTTTATAATTGGTCCAAATGTAACCAAAAAGTGTAAATTGACAAAATCTGGTTAAAATTAGTTTTCAACAAGATTCGGTTAAAAAAAATTATTTTCTAACCCGATTTAAACCGCGTGGAGTTAGAAAATGAAAGTTTAATTATAACTCTGTCCCTTTGTCATTTTTTTCAACAGTGACCTTAATATTGAGCCGTGAAAGTTAATTAAGATCATTCAAAAAGAGTAACCTTAATAGTGATTTAATAGATCTGCTAGTTCAAGTTCTACCTTAGATATCTATTTGCTGTATCACAAGGATCTAGAGGATTTAAGTGCTAAAATTGGCGATCGCATCTTCGGAAGACAAAGAGCATTGTAACAATGATAAATCTATTTTTGCGATAATGTTAATGAAAACTGGCAAAAAGTTCAGGCCAGACATCTCAAACCCAATTGTGAGGATTTTTTTATTTTTCATTTTTTCAAAAAGTTGCCCTAGTTTAATATGATTTTTTCCAAAACCGATATTTATAACAATTAATAATTAGTAAGCGACTGTTTTTTTCAATCCGAGTTGACCTCAGTTTGCTATTATAAGCAAAGACACATAACAAACCAATATGGCTTTTGTAAAAAACCAATTTAGCCGAGCCAATTTTTTATTTTATTTTTTAGAACAAAGAATCGAATCCAGATTAAAAAAAAATTCATTTGTACAAAAGGCAGTGAGCGATTTTCAATCGGCTATAATGGCTATAGGACCCCTATAGGAAGTTAGAACGAAATAATCAAAAGTTTAATCTGGTAACCCTGTACTAAAAAAATTATTAAAAACTAATCATAGAACTAAACCATTAAACATTTTAGAACATCAATTTAAAATAACTATTGCAAAAATCGAGAAAGTTGTAAATTTTACAACAACAATATTATACTTTTAGTACAAGTTAACATCAAAATAAATGCAATGCCATTTATTTATTTTCCAAATAACCCATTCAAAAGTTACACAGGGCATGCAAATATGCAAAAATTCAATTTTTCAATTTTTTCGTATCCGACGTTTAAAAGAATTAATCACTTATGAGATTAATTCAATCGTTAATTTGTCAAGCCCACTTGCGATCAGAGGCCGTTTGCCATGTTCCAAGGCAATATTGAAAATTTTCGTTTGGCCCACTTAATAGCTAGTGGAACGTCTCTTGTAACTTATCTTGATTAATTCAGCACGGTATTTTTAAATTGTACCTAATTCTCAAACCATTTGCCTCAATCAACTTGTACTAAAAGCAGAATAATGGGTTATGGGAAAATTATGAGTATTACCAAGAAACACGGCATAGGAGGATCTAGCCTATACAATGAAACTACAAGTGAGGTTGACATATTAATGGTTGAATTAATCAGAAGCGTTTAGTAGTTCTGAATGATTCATATTTCATAAGACAAATTTGAAAGATGATTTATGTGAGACGCTTACCTGATTTTTGAATTTGGATGGTACGAAAATTCTGGAAATTGCTTTGGAGCATTGTTAATGTATGAAACAAATTATCGGTTCAATTATTCGGAGGGCTTTATTAAAAAAAATCCTGTTTTTAAGGGAAAATATTATTTGATTCGGTTCATTCTGTATCATGTCATGAAATGTTTCTGTGGTCTGAATTTAACGGTTTTTCTGTTTTATTTTTCAAATAATATTCAAACAATTTTCGTACTTGTACTAAAAGTAGATTATTAAGATGACCACTAGTGTTGCAATTGTGTTTTTCGTGTTAACCTATCAGACATACTTAGAGGCAGTAGCATTGCTATTATAGCCGTAAAGCATTACGAGTCAAGATTTTGTTCAGTTTCTATTTATTATTATTATTACTTGAGGGCCATGTGGGCGTTCAAGCCACCCCGCACGACCTAAAAGATCTTTTGTGCATGGACCCTACTTAATAAGCCGTCCAGTCAATATTCAGGCTCTTAATGAACCTGACAATACTGCCGGCCGGTATATGATGCATACTATCCGGGCTCATTACTCTCCCTCCTAGATTTTGTAACCTTTTGCAGAAAATGGCTGGGCAATGGCACAGAACATATTCCGCTGATTCCGCTTCTAGGTCGCAGAAGCGACATCTATCCGTCGAACTTAGGCCCATTTTCTTAAGGGGATGTGACCTGTGAGGAAGCCAGTAAGCAGCCTCAACTCAGGTTTCCTAAGTACAAGACATTCCTTGGCCCTGGCCGACGAAGGTGAAATAAATTCCTTCGCCTGTCTGTTCAGTTTCTAAGAATCATAATGGACCTGTTGCTTAAAAGTAGCACTTCAGGTTGTTTACTTAGACGTGCTAAGAAAAAGAAACAAAAAAAAATTTTCAGAATTGTTAGGTGGTCGAACAACATACAGCGGGATTAAAATCTTCATTCCTGCGAATGACACCTCAGTTTCAAGCCGCCTTCAAAATCACCGTGCAGATTGTAATCCATGAATCAAATGGCATTCAACGGTATAGTTTTGAAATATGCATAAACACTAAAAATTAACTTGGAAAGATTGCAAATATGGGTTTCTTACTTCTATCCAGAGCGATGTTAAGTTACTTACCGAGAACAGGCAGCCATAACGGTGTAGAAGTTTGCATTCCTTGCATCTACGTAAAGCCACTTGGGAGTAGTTTACAAAACGGTAAATTACAAAACGGTTCCAAAATAACTTAAAATAAAACATAATTTACTGAAAACGTTACAGAGCCAGAAAGTAACCGAATTTTTAAAAATGGTTGTTTATAAATAGTCTAGTAAGTTTATAAATGCTCCCAGATTAACCAAGAAGTGTATAGTGTCAGCAGACATTAAAGTGTTTTAAAAAAGTTTTAGTTAAGTTAAACAAGTAAGGCTAAGTACTGAGCACATGCTGAGGCTCTACAATACGGATATCAACCACAAAAATAGGCGCATTAACCGATTACAATATGAGACTTTAACATTTCAGGTGAACCATTAAATTATGTAAGGAAATTAGAACAATGAACACACCCGCTATACAAATATATCACAGCCAGCAGGCAAACTAGAGATCGATTCCAGATCTTAATCAACAAAATTATTAAGTAGGTATACTTATGAAAAGTAACTATGATTGGTCCATCTTCAGGAGCAAGGAACACTTCAGTATAATGAAAAAAATATTTAATTGGCAATCAAGAAGATTATCTTGATAAAGGAGTTTTCCAATAGATTGACAAACCACAAACTTCATCAATATTATTTTCATAAATTTACGGGAAAACAATTAAGTTCCAACCTCCAGGCTAACTAGTTTAACCTACATAGATACGAATTGCAGACAATTGTTTCAAGCTATACTCTTTCGATCCAGAGCCTATAAGAGGATAATAGTCGGAAGGATTTATCAAAAACATTACTGATGGTCTTAGAAAAGCTAAAGATAGCAAATCACGTTCGGCCCACAAAGCGGATTTGGTAAGATAAGAATGACCAATTTATTTTATCCAAAACCGCTTTTCCGACACTTTGAAGTTCCCTGAGTCCGAAAACGCAAAAAAATGGCCGTCCGTCTCTCTAGATGTCTGTCTGGATGTCTGTAAACACGGTATCTCGAGAAAGGCTTGTCCGGGCCAACCTATTTCTATAGTCAATGCGAAGAATTGAATAGCTTTTGGAATCTATACGTTAAGAGGATTGGATACCTGCCATAAGGATTGACTCAAAACCACGTGGTTATTAACATGTGATATTACTACTGGTTTGATCCACGTTTACCAATTTTTTATAAATATGCTGGTTTGAGGATTGAGTTGGGTGTTTAGTTGAAGTTGAGTTGAGGTTGGGTTTGGGTTGAGGGTTGAATGTTGTGTTGGAAGTTAGCTTGAGTTGTTTTGAATTGAGTTCATGTTGTTTTCGGACCGTGTTGATTTGAGGATTGAGTTGGGCATTGAGTTTGTGGTTAAATTATACGGTTGAAGTAGGATTAAATTGAGTTGACGTACGCATGCAGTTTTTGAACCGTGATGACTTAGGATTGAGTTGGGCGTTGAGTTTGGTTTTGAGTTAAAGATTGAACTGAAAGTTAAGTTGAAGATTATATTAAGTTGTATTTTCTGGACAGCAGTTTTTATCATGTCGAGAAGTTTTAGCCTTTTATATGTTCTTTACTTAAATCTGGAAAATAGAACTGTTTCAGAAAGATGGCAAATGCTCGGAATTCAAAGTATCATAGAGACTTGGACTACTTTATAAAATCATTTGATGATGTTGTATACATATTAACGTGAGATTTACATGAGATGGAAATTGTTTGAAAAAATTTAAAAGGTTTTTCTGCCTAATGGAAGCAGCTTCATCATTTTATTTTTGTTCTTTTGTTCCGTTTACTCTGTTTCCATCTGTGCTTTTCCTTTAATACTAAATTATTGTTAAAGTACAATAAATAAATAAATAAATAAATATAGTAATTTGCGCAGCCAGTGACGAATTCCAAATTCAGAACAAACGCTTCAACAGCGACCGAGATAATGCGACACAGGGGCTGCCATTTGATTCAGTTTCAGCAGGATTCTCAAGATTTGGCGTTGAGTTCTTTGGTGTAAAGATTATTCCAAATTTTCGAATTTTTGAAAGTGGTTGAGGTTACAATTTTAACGTTGTTTTCATTTTATAGATTTTTTGGGCTTTGAGAATTTGAGATTATTTTCAATTTTTCAGAGTATTCTAGATTTTGTTGTGAAAATATTTAAAAATCTTCTCAACAACAACACATAGTTCAGAATAGCATAGATATTTACAATTGAATAATAATACCATTTTGCCCTACTAGAAAAAAAAAAACGATTCGTATAAAAACAAATTTTGGAGGAAAATCTCCAACCACTTCCCTAAATAAATTCATCCTCAAAATGGGTTGGGAGATTGGGTGGTAAATTTTTAAAAAGAGACTTATTTAAAACAAAAGTTATATACATACTATTATTAATACGACAGGAAGTATAAGACGATTCAATGTTTTAATTATTTTAAAATAAAATGTGACTAAGTCAAATTTAATAAGAGAGCAGCCAAATCTAATTTTTAGGCAAGTCTCTTGTGATTTTTTTTTTCGTTTGTTTCACGTTTCAATGGATAGATAAAATGTTGTTACACGAGAACAATAACAACGAAAAAAAATGATAAGAATTTAATTTAATTTAAAATTATGTCTAATTTTGTGAATGTTTATTGTTTTTCATTAAAATGGAATTTGAGTGCCGCACGCGATTTCTATGCAATTCTCGCGATTTATTAACCCCTGGTATATATGTACATAGATATTTACACCTTGAGCGCGGAGATAAGAAAATTTACTTTTAATTACAATTTTTTTTTTTATATAACTTTTGTCTATTATGCGCTATTAGAATTTTCGACTTAATTTAATTCGTTGAGAAATGTTTTATTTAATTAAGACATAAACATTTATTTTTGTTTTTTTTTTTGCTGCTTCCAGTCATGGAATCAAAAAATTCTTTTGCTTTTATTGAGTACAGTATACCAAAAAGGGGTGTGAGTGATTTAAGATTTGTTGAAAAGGGGTTGAGTTATGTATGGCGATTTTTTTGTTTTATTTGAATTGTTTATGGTGTTCATCGGTGGTGCTGCGGCACGATATTGAGAGTGGAGTGGGCGACTAAGTCATAAGATATTTATAAAATTATGTAGTTACATTCCACGACATAGATTTTGAGGTAAATTTATGGTTTATCTGTAACAAATTTATAATTTTTTTGTTATTATTTTGTTGGAGACGCCTTTCAGTGTGAGCCCAAATGAAAAATGTTCCTTAGGTGAATAAATATCTAATGAATACCTCATTTCGACTCTGCATTCCAACTTGTATCAGGTGAAAAATGGGAGTTTTGGAAAGCTGGTGGTATCCCATTCAACTCAAAAAATAATTTATTGTGGTGCAAAATAAATTTTGCAAAAAACAATTTATTTTTGAGTGAAATAAAGATTTAAGTGAAAACTGAAATTGTTTAGTAAAATTAACGTGCACATGTCTTATCAGCCGCAGAACAGTGCATATAACAAACCATTAGCTAATTCCTTTGTTCCCATTCAGCTCCAAATTTAGTTTTGTCTCGAAAAATTCTGGTTTCACTGGAAATATTCGCATTGAGTGAAATTTTGTATGAAATAGTATAGAGTATAAATTATTGATTCTTCTTGCGGCGGCTAGGTTCACAAACGATTGCTTTGACAAAAAAATAGCTTTTAGTTTTGAGTGAAATTTTGTTATGAGTGAAATTAACGGTTTGAGTGAAAAATGTTTTTTTATTTAGCAAAGAAACATAAATTTATTAAAATATCTTGATTATGAATGTTGCTTGGTTTTCTGCACACTTCATACGGTATATTTTTTGAGTGATATTAGATTTCTCAAGCGTTATCAAGCGATGAGTGTATTATTAATACAGGAATCAAGGTAATATCTAAATAAGTTGCAGAATCCAAAGTCAAGGCTGGCGTTAGATTTGAGTGAAATATACAAAAGCATACAAAATGACTATACACAAAATAAGGGAGTGCAAGTACAAAATTGAAATGAGTTCTGGACCATGGCTTTTATGCCTATTTTCTAATTTCTACTAGAGAATGAAAACTGCAATAAAAATCTGCTATGCAAAATTTGTGATTGATAAATTCCACCTAACAAAGATGCCAGAATTTAGACACATCTTAACGATGCTTACGCGTGCCGTGAAATGACGTAACACCAAAATAACTGTGCAAGGGCCAAACTATCAAGCTTCTATAAAAGGCTCGACCAAGAAGAATACAACATACTTACCCAAAATTCCGGACAACTGCACTAAATTGTATCTATTACTGAGTGAAATATTTTTTCAGCAAGCCTAGCACCCTAAACTGTCACGAGTAGAAATTATAGAAGCTTGATTTTCTAAACCCTATGAGGAAACCCAATCAGCTTATTTTGTGTTCCTCATAACAAGCTGAATAAAGCGATATAAGGTTGAATAAATTTCCTTTTAAGTTGCCTTGTTTCCATCTCAGCTAATTTTTTTTTGTTTTCATCCTTCGGGATGTTTCGAGAATAACCCAGAAAGAATAATGCCCATAAAAAGTTAGGGGAGTCCAAGGGACAATGACAGGCTGCTTTTCAAACCACAAGTCTCGTTTGATGTCCATTCACCCAAGGTCCATGAAATGACGTACTTGGAGTTGGATCATGAAGACTTTCTGAAGAGCACCACTACAATGATGGAACCCAAGAGGTTATAAAGAAATTTTCGAGAGTGTTCATCGGTGGCCATGACACGAACCGAACCATATTGTTCAGTTGTCAACAAAAAACTGGAGAGCGGAGATAAGAAATATCCCGGGAACCCATCTTGCGGGCCTACCTACAACCCGAACAACCGAGGAGGCTGCTTGCAACACAGACTCGAAATTGGCCCGGATGTGGCCCAAGTAACATATGTACATGAAAATGAAATTTTCGCGTCCAACGGCTTGTTAAATAAATAACAGAGGAGTGGTTAGAACACGAAGATAATTAGGCTAGACCATCGACCATATACTTACCTTAGGATAAAGAATAGCTTAATAAGAGGATTCCTGGACTTTGAACCAACATTAGCCGTTACCAACGTATATTGGGACATGGGAATGAGCAGTTTTTGCAAAACCATGACATGAAATACCAACCAGTTGTTAGGGCTCAGGTACATACTGCTGAACAGATTATGTGGATGCATGTGGAAGCAGACCGTCAGCTTAGCTGACTGGAAAATATTTTGGATCTAAAGGATACGCTTTGGCCGATTCCACTGCAGAAATCTTCAAGTTCCAAAACCGCATTTACTGTGCCAGGGAAGCCGCTATACCAGGTTACCGTGATGCGTTTCGGATTATGCAACACAGCTCAAACGATGTGCCGACTAATACACAAGGTGATCCAAAAATCTCTATCGTATCCTCACCAGTTACAGAGCTATTACCTTTATTTCCACAAGCTGAATGGCGCTCGAACAAAGCGAATTGGAAAGTCTGGCTGCAGTGCTAAGTGGAAATAAATTCCGTTTATACGTAGAAGGGTATGAATTCGTCATCATCACTAATTTTGCCAGTTTGCAATTGTTGATGAACCAGTCTGATATATCAAGAAGGTTGGTACACTGGAGTATGAACCTATAAGGCTATAACTTCCGTATTGAAGATTGATCTTCAGTCCCCAGATTTTGCGGAAGATGACTTTCTATCCGATCTTCGCATTGCGAAACAGGGTACATGCATCCACCGTATTCTCTTCCGCCTATTTGGTATTCGGGCAACATGTGATCACACATGGCTACGGAGAGACGCTATAGGCAATTATACTGTGAAGGATAAAATACGACCGTCTTACATTGGCTCGAGAGCTGGTGTTGTTCCATTTACAACAGGCCTACTGAACGGATGTTCGTAGGTATAATTTGCGGACGGCTGAGAGAGTTCGTTTGAAACTTCACTATATCATTACATAGGCGAGTGGTCAAGTTAGTTGACGGGCGATGATAGAAAATTGCTTAGTATTTTTTACGGTAAGACATTCGTCTGTAAGTTACATTTATGTGTCAAGTTGAGCAGACAACCAGAGAGGCCTGGATGATCTTCTAAGCAATCGGACGTGTTTGTCATTTTTGGGAAAAAACAGTCATTTTTAGAAACAAATTCGAAAGAACAAATATTTGTTTATTATTAATACATAAAAATTTTGTCAATAATAACAAAATATCAAAATTTGTAAATATTTCAGTACTGCTGGGAAGCGATGCACAATTCATCACTCACTTCTCCTTACCAAAAAAAACTAGCTTGAATCTATGCTAAAATAGTTTATAAAAAGACGTTTGTTTATGGATAAATTTTTAAAAATATTTTGTAAAAGGAGGGAAATTTCTAAAAGGAGGGAAAGCATAAATTTCTCTGATGCTGTTAACAATCTTGGTTTTGGTTTAACTTTTAATCGAACTCTATATTGGAACTCGCACATCGAAGGAGTTAATAGGAGGATAATATTTTTACTTAGAATGCTCTGCGCTACGACTAAATGCTTTTCTAATGAACTCAGACTTCGATTGGTCAAATCTTTTGTACTTCCTCATTTTCTTTATGGTGATGACTCGTCTTCTCTTTCCATTCATCAAAGCGTCACGTTTACAGAAAAACGGATTAAGAGTAGGAGTCATTACATACATACATTTTAATTCGCAGTTTCTTACGCCATCATCTACTTCCAGGTCATCTGCTCTACTGGTTGAAAAAACTCTTTGCAAATTTGGTGCTATCGCGGTGATCCAAACGGATTAAACCTGTAATTGAACTCAATAAGGGATAAGAAATGAATAAGAACAGTTGCTAAATTTACTTAACACGCCAATATGTCCATTTAATTCTCCTTCCAAGGTATTACTAAAAACTACCCAACAAGGTGAAAACCTCAAATTGTACACCCGCCTTAAATTAAAAGACGATTGAGTGTGAGATGCAATTTTGAAGTGCGAGAATTGAACGAAGGTCTGCCGCCAACCATTTTATTGTATATTTGTAAACTTTACCAATGTATAGCAGCACCTATAGATAAAATTCCACAAAATAGAAGGTCAATAATATTATTATTGATGCCAACAGATTATTTTATAGAATTATTGATTTTATTCGTTCACCTTCCTTACCAATTAAAAATTATGGTTTGATTACAAACCCGTCACTTGAAAAAGATTTCTATAGAAAAATTTTATAATTTGCAAACAATACATTGTATTGATACAATAATGTATCCGCGCCATAAAATAATTGTGCACAAATTTAATTACCAATTAAAAATTTGCAAGCTCACCGAGAAATATTCAATAAGTTTTTTAATTACTCCTCCGCCACTGTCGAAATTTCCAAACAATAGTACTAGTTATGTATTTGCGTGTATTTCCAATAATTAATATCGCGCCGAACACAATACACATGTATTTGTATGCGTTTATACTTACCACAAAGGTAAAACAATCATCTCAGTTCACGATTTTTTTTTTTTTTTAAATTTGATTGAACAAAAAATCCTTTTCAAATTCAATTTAAAAAAGTTTTTGGTACCGATATATGCGCTGCATACCGCGCACTATAAAACAGCGAATTTATTTTACAAAAAAAACAAAAAAATTTACTTTAGACTTCGTCATCATCATCATCATCATCACATTTACAAACGAGATGTAAATACGACATCACTACAAAAAAAATAAATAAAAATACAAAAGCAACGCAATCGCGAAAAAAATATTCAAGAAGACGGGAGGAAAACAACAACACAAAAAAATAAAATTCCAGAACACCTTTTGAATTGTTTTTCAATTAATTAGTTATGAAATTGAATAAAAAGCAACAACACAACACAAAAAATCTTCATCATCACACCATCCTCAGTAATAACGGAATTAATAAACAGCAGATTTTGTGTGCTTGTGTATTTTGTGAATGCTGGCAATACTAAAAAAACAAAAATTAAAACACGTTTCCATATGTACACATGTACATATGTGTAGTAACGTATAATAGTTTTTTTTTCGTCATGTATGTTATATGGCTGTTGTTTTGTTACGACAAATTAAAAATGACAGTAAAGCAATTTTATTTTTTAATTGAATTTAAAAAATAAACACACACACACACACACAAAATTGTAACAGTTATTGTATTTTTTGTTTCAAAGAGTTGAAAAAATAAAATTGCCCAAAAAAATGTTCACTTCATCGATTTTGTTCGTTCAAAGAAAGGATGAGACTTGTCGGTTTTTTATAAGTTTATAGATGGGGTGGAATATGCACTGACATCTATTGTTTTTTATGTGTACCATAGTGTTGGTCTGATGTTATACGTGTGAAACGTCATTCTTCCGAAATTACCTTAATATCTCAAAAAGTAGAGGATTTACGGGAAAAGTTCATAAGTATAGAAATGTTCCAAATTTAATTTACAATAAATTTGATCTTAATACATTTTTCAAAATTTATATTATGAAAAATAGGATTTTAACGTCAAATCGATACACTAAAATAATGTTCCAGGTCATTAGAGTATTTTTTAAATCGTGTTGAGTAGTCTTAAATTCATAATCGATCTTAGTACACATTGCTAAAATATTAATTCAAGAACATGAAGTAAGGAGTAGCATACTTTCAGGCGAATTAAATTAAACATCTCCCACTAGAGCACCGTTCTATATCTGCCTTAATTGCCCAATATAAATGTTTCTACCAACACTACAATAAAGTGTATTTACCGTTGATTCTGGTTCTAATTCTGCATCTCCCTACAGAACTATAATTGAAAATCGTAACTGAAGTGATATTTAAGTATATAGGTGGGATCTGATGTCTGTCGAACTACCACAATATGTTAACAACAAATGAAAATATTAGTTTTGGAATCAAAGTTCTAAATTAAACCGACAGAGGTATTGTTACATTTAATAAGACATGTATGTAAATACAATGTACCTGATCAAGCAATTTTTCGAACCCGTCATTATTTAATTTCGGGCACAGATTTGGTTACTTACCTAAATTGGGAATGAATATATTTTTATGGTCGAATCTATCACTTGTTTGTCGTTGAAATGATAATTTTGTAATTTATTAGAAGAAATTGGAACCAGTGATTCTTAGCCAGTAGTCTCCAACAAACCTCATTTATTATATAGACCCAAATATTAAATTTTATTCAAACTGACAAATTGTAGTCCGTTATCCCATTTAGAGCAATTTAAACGTTTATACCAATAAATGGTATAAACGACAAAAATAATATACTTGCTCTTCTAGTAAAATATAAGCTATTGAAAATTTCACCCATTTAGTTTCGCTTTAATACGTGCGAACTACATAGGTTTTGGGGTTCATACGTTTCTTGATAGATGTCGCTGTATCAGCAATTTTTTAGATTCTTTTTTATTAAGACTGGAGTTGAAAATAAAAAAAATCGTCTGTATCCCTGTAGATTTACTGAAAGCTTTACCGAAATCCCAGTGTTTCGACGATTCAACTTGGGTGGAAATTTCTTTGAGTTGTCCCGATGTAAGTGAAACTGTCTTAGAAATAGATCAAGTTCAATTATTGGAGTTCGGGCACATAGTTATAAAGAGAGTGATTAACCATGTCTCCAAGGTATTTATTATTTCTTTTTCCTGATTAACGTTGTAAAATTTCATCCAAGCTTGACAGGCGATAATTTGATAGTAAGGAGTTTCAAAACTTGCCTATATGTTCTGAAACTTGGAAGTTTTGTATTTGAAATGTTTCTGTTTGGATAAAGGTTTGGCTAAAATTTGAGGAAAATAAAAATAAAATTATTCTAATTTGAAATTGATCTGCGTACTGCGCTGAGTCTTGTTGGATTTATTTAAGGTCCTGTTTCTAATATACCATAAGAACATATCATCTAAATTATTTACAAAACACCAATTCGATTTAATTGGTAACAATTTGAGTTGATTTATCAATAACATTGAAGTTTGATAAACATTTGATTGAAGTTTAAAATCATAATAATAATTTTATAAGACTGTTTGACTTCATTCGTTGAAATGTCATTTAATTTTATAGAATTATCTTTCATATGACAGAAGTTTGACACGAGTTTGAATAAAGTTTGAACCATGTTTGAACAGTAATTTTTACTTTTCAATTCTTTTTAGAACAATTTTGATACCAATTATCAAACCCTGCAAATGACGAGGATATTTACATATTTTTACGGTTGCGGAATATCTGGGAAATAAACTTAGAAGTAGATAGATTTGTTTTTCAATATTTTTTGTCAATCTAAATCGTTTAAGGTGGATCTGGGTTGTGATAAGCAAATTTAAATCAGAACACGTTTCAACTTACACAACAGACTGTAAGGTACGGTTCAGCTTCAGATTTTAAATCCCGGTGATCAAACTCAAACAATTTTTAGTTGGACGTTTTTTCGATTTATCTAAAAAAATTTGAATGCAATTTGAATATGAGGATTTCAATTTTTTTAAGAATATTAATTTTAAACATAATAAATTTCCAATTAAGTAGTTCACATTTTATTGGAGGGGTTAACACTAAGTTATAATTATTAATTTCATTGTGTATATAATTTTGTAATTTGATAGAGGTTTGATTGAAATTTGCAATTTAAATGGCTTTATTAGGAATACTTTATTATTTGACGGTAGTTTGAATAAAGTTTGATTCAAGTTTGAATGAGGTTTGAAAGCATGTTTTCGATTTTTAAGTTTTATTTAGGCGTTGTACTTAAAATATTTTGATTTCTAGCAAAATTAGTATTTATCTAAAGAGGTTTTAATTTAGTATTTAATTTGTATGGAAGATTCATATGGATTTACCAGAGCGATGTTCGTAGAACATTTATTTGATCATAAAGAATTTGCACTGACCTGATACTATACTAAATTGCACTATACTGTTCAACTATACAAAAGGGTTGGGGCGCTTAAATATTATGTTGGTAATGTCGCTCATTTGGCAGCGTTTAGTCAAAACCTCGCAAATAATTGTTGTATGGAAATATTCATTCATTTATCTACGAATGGAATAAAGATCGCAAAAAATCTCAGAAAATAACTGTCTAATGGATTAGATCCAAATATTAGGAAAAGATTTAGATGAAAACGCTACGAGTTTTAATTCCCCGAATTTAATTATTAGAAAATAAACACTTATTTTTAAATCCATTAATTTGACAAATTCAATTTATTATACCAATAATTGATATAAACGAAAAAGTCTGTTATTTTCGTTTATATACTAATATACTAACCGTTGGATATTAAACAAAAATGTATTGTAATGGTCTAATTACATTTGAATCATTATACCAACAAATGGTATAACTATATATTATACCTTTACCAAGTTTAGTTCTATAAAAATATTGTTTTGCAATATGAAATATTAAATTAATTATAAAATCTATTATTTAAATGGTCAATATATATTAGGTTAACCGCATTTAGAAGCATTTACAAATACGTGAAAGCTGAAAATATGCTAATTGTTTAAAAGTATTAATTCAATTATGTTTTATCCCCCTTAAAAATAAAAAAAATCCAACGAATATACTAAATGGTATAAAAAACAGGGTGAAATAATTAGTTAAACGCTTCAGGCCTAAAATTTCAACAAGCAGCAGACCACACCTTCCAATTTGCTGTTAAAACAGTTAACTTGAAGAAAACATAGAATTTGGTCATGCGATGTATAACACATTTCTTTTTTTTAGTAAGACCTCTCTGTGCAACAATCAAGTTATCGGAAAATTTTCCATAAAAAAACTGATAAAGTTGGTGTGGAACACTTTAAATAAACTCTGTTACAGTAAGGAAATGTTTGAGTATAACCGAAGCCCTTGTAAAATATTGTAAAACGATATTGGATCGAACTAAATTTGCAAGTTAGTTTAAGCAATTAAAAATTCATTAGAAATGAGTTAATTGACGTTCTCCAAATTTTTTTTTCAGCCAACGCCGAAGTTATTTCAAAAAAGTGGACCAATGTCCATTGAAATAACACCATTACAAATCGTTACTCGCTAATCAAATAGCTGCAACTTGAACGGATAATAACATGTTTACGGATAAATACGAGTTAACCAAGGAACCCTAGAAGCACACTAATCATTTTATTTTGATCTCTTCTGATAGGAGATTCGAAGGAATCAAATCGATCGGACAATTTGAAGAATTTAAACTTTTAGACCAATAAATGGTATAAATAAAAAAAATACTATTTTGAACCTGACAGCCTACATTAAGGTTCCGGTCACTACATTATGCTTTACTTAAGTAAATATTTACATACATATATTGGCTAAATGGTATAAAAGACCTAAATTATTTCTATTAAGTTTTGGAACCCTAATAGTATAGTATACCAGAATTAGATTAACTGGTATAATTAAGTTTTATTTTAAACACTTTTAGACGTATGACTGATTTAATGGTATAAAACTATATATTGATTATTGACAGATCCGAATCTTGAAACTTCTAAACCAGTTGAATTAATTAAATCGTCGTAATATCTTAAATTTTCTGAGTCTGAAAGGTATACAAATTCTAAAATTTATGTTCAGTATGATTTGGCTGCGCTTTTAACAAACGAAATCAAACTAAAAAAAATTTGATAATCCAAACCTAAAAGGATTTATATCATTTAAACAATTTAAGTGGTATAAAACGTTTGGTCTTTATGTTTTAAATGGTATAAAAAATGATTAATTTATACATAAGGAGTATTTCTACAGATAACGAATGATTTATAAATAAATACGATCAAATGTATTACAAACTCTTGTTTAACTTAATAATTTATTTTAACAAGTTTAGTTCCTAATTTAGGTGAAGCCATTTCTCATCTGTAAATACGGATGGGGTTTCTTGTACATAGAACTTTTAACATTTAATTCTACAATATTATGATTTGAATTGAGTTAAGGCATTTGGATGGAGTAAAAGTTTTAAATTTTTGATTTTAATAAACTTTCATTTGGCTAAAATTTGAACAAAATTGGAAACGATTTTGAAAGAAATTTGAAATGAATTAAATCGAAATTTATTGAAATTTTACACACAGTTAACTGATCAGATCGCAACCAAATTTTTTTCAAACTCTTCAAATTCAATCAAAGTTTTTTTTCTACAGACCACTGAAATCAATCCTATAGATATAGTCTATGAATATGATTCAAATACTTTTCAAACTGTCAATAATTTTATTTAATAATCAAACAATTTAAATTTCATGAGAATTTGAATTTATTGTACCAAAACACATCAGATTTATGAAATTTATAGAAATTTGATTGAAAGTTCGTTCTTTTCGAAGTGGCCATTGAATTGAGTAACATTTACAAAATTGGAATTCGGTGAGAATTTCAATTGTTTTAATAAAAGTACCGTGTATTTACAAAGATTTGAATATGGAGTTTGAATCAAATTTGATTAAAGTTTGAAATGTCCAGATCACTTCCAAAATTGTTCAAATTGAAATCAAATTTGTTTTCATTTGATCTCTAACCCAATACATATAGTATGCTCAATTCACATCTACAAGCATCAAATAATAATCAAATATTGTTTTAAGTTGCTTTCAAACTACAGTATTTGCAATAAATACAAATTTCAGTTTCACCAAATTTAATTAAAGTTGAAAAAACCTGAAGTTATTTCAACCTTTCAAGCCTATTTTCCACAATAATTTTACGTTCAAATATATTCAAACTTTTTCAATTTTTAACTTTTTCAACTAACTTTATATTCAAGAATTTGAATTGAATAAAATCGATTTTTTTAACATGACTTTCCGATTTCAGGTCCAATTGAAATTCTGTACTCAAATTTCAAAGACAATTCTACTCAAATTTGACTCCAGATCAAACTCACATATGAGTGAAACTCTTTAAATTTAATCGTAGTAAGTAAATAAATTTGTTTGGTTTAACAAATTATAAATTTTTATATGACTGAGTATTAACCTAATTCACAAAATTGAAATTGGATGTTTAGTAAAGATTGATTAGAACTTTTTATAAGTTCCAAAAATTTGAATACGTTTTGGTAACTTATAATAACATAATTTGAAAATAATTTAAACAAAATTGAGAATTACATAGTTTGAATAAAATTTAAAACCAAATTTGCCACATTCAAATTTTCTTCAATCCATCTTCAATTTCATTCAATCTAGTATTTGAATGACGAAATTTTTTGATTTTAACAGATCTTGAGAGAAGGAGGGGGCTCATTGTTGACACCACTGCATAATTAAAAATTAAAAATAGCGTAAAAGATTCTTTCTAATTGTCTTGAGACAGTCAGACAAAAGGAACTGTAAGAATGTTAAATGAGTAGAACACGAAAGAATTTTTTTTGTTGTTGATTTTTTCACAAATTCCATTCCACATTATAATTCATTGTGACCGCATATAACAAACAAAATCTTACGGTGTAACATGATCCTTTTGCTGAAATTTGCTTGAAGGTAATATAATAAACTTAACAATACGCACGAATTAATTAAATATAGTCCGTGGGACAAACACATGCGAGTGTGTTACAACAACAAAATATATTTTAATACAAATATTCACTTACTAAATTCATTAGCAGCTGATTGTGGATGTAATCCCAATGGACCACCAGCACCAGCCGACGATAAATGTTGTGGCAAAAATGCGGCGGCAACAGCTGCATGAGCATTAAAATATGCCATCCGTGATGCAGCCATTGTCATATGATGATGATCGGAGAAATGTGCTTGGCCGACGGATGAGTATAACGATACAGCGCCATTCGAACGATGATGATTATTTATTGATGTGCTTTCGTTTGGTGAATTTGCATTACTATTATTGCCACTACTTGTTGTGTTCACATTACTATTATTACCACTACTACCACTATTACTATGATGATTATTATTATTATTATTATTGCCACCAAGACCTAAAAGTTCTTGTATTGCAAACGGTGATCGTTGTGGCATTGTTTGTGATCCTAAACCACTTGGTCGTGTTAGGGCGCCCGGTGCTGTAACGTGTATAGTTTCCGGGCGTGCAATCGATTCTAAATTCATTTCCAATTTTATATTTATATTCAAACTGCACACTTTATTACTAATATGTATATCAATTAAATCACTTGAATCACACTAAAATTCTAAAAAAAACACTTTTTTTTGTACAATAATTAAATTTTCACCATTTTCTGCTCACTATACAAAACTAACTAAAAAAACCCGGCGGGAAATTTTTATTTCAAAATACCAATGAAAATCTTCGTTGTTAGATACGCGACACGACACATAAAACTAAAATTGTATTTTCCATACTCTATTTACAAATAATAATTTAGTCACGACTTTATCAACACATACAGCAAAAAAAAAACTAAACCACTGTTGACCGTTATCTAAATCACACTGAACGAAAAAAAAAATTTCACGAAATTTTTCTAAATTTTCCAAAACATAAAAAAAAGTTCCCTCACTTCATCAACAAGAAGAACACATCTTGCTTATACCATTCACAATGGTATAATGTGTGATAAAAAATTGTATCGGTCCAAAACGGTTGAACACGAAACAGCAACATTATTGTATAATTTATTCTCGCTCTTATACATTTTGCAATGATGCGCATGTCAATTCAAGAATATTGTTTCAACTAATCTCATACCAATTTTATATACACATCTCATTCTATAACTCCACCCCCTTGAGTTTGAGATAAAAAAAATAAAAACTAATTGGATTCTAATCAAAACAAGGCGTTCACATTTTATTTTATCCAGTCAATTGTTTTTTTTTTTTCTCGACTACTCTTTAGTAGTGTAGATCATGATACCAAACCGACGGACCGGAGTGGGGATAATTGGATTTGGATATAAAAATAAAAAATAAAAAAATTGTACGCCTTTTTTTTTAATATTTTTAATTTACTGTTTAACTTATTAGAGCGGGACCAATCGTTTAAAGGTGCAAGTAAAAATGAGATCGATATACACATAGCCATAAATATATTATTATTTAGCCTACCTACATCTAGATATCATCGATAATTTTTGAAGTGTAATTAAATTAAGAAAGAGAACAAAATTAACTTTGGTTTATTGTTTGTTATGTAAGTTTTAAATAAATGATAAGAAGAGATGGGTTGGTGAGAGAGTGAGAGAGACCGGAGATTTTTTTTTTTTTTTTTTAATAAAAGATAAATGGGAGGAAAATTAAGATATAATTATCAAAATATTTTCCTACACACATCTCTCGTTTTTATGAAAAATAGGAAAATGTTAATTAGAAGAATTTTGTTGTTGTTTTTGTCGTTGGTGTAAAGTGATAATTAGTAATTTTCATTTATCGATTGGCCTGACATTTTCTGTAGAAAAATTTCTCTGTGCACAATAAAAATAAAGTAAATATTTGAGAATTAAGCTTTTTGTTGTTATAGATTATAGAATAATGTGGCTAGGTTTTTGTTTTTCCAGTTCCCGAGGAAAATTTATTCAGAGTAAGAGTAAGCCTAAAAAGAGAATGAGAAAGAGAGACGTTCTGTTTATGGTATACAAGTAAACCAAATTTAATTTTTCCAAATTGTTATGATTTTTTGGATTGTTGTGTGTTCTGTTCATATACATAGCTATACATAGAGAGTATTGCTGTTGTTGTTGGGAAAACTACTGAAAATATATTTAATAATAATTTTGAAGTAAAATGGGAACTTTTTTTTGTTGGTGTTGTGTTGCTGTATGTTATATACGTTTTCGTTTTTTTTATTTTTATTTTTTTCGTTGAAATAAATCAAATTAATTAAAATATAATGGATTAAATAGATATACAGTTGATAAAAAAAGTGTGTTCTTGTTGTTGGTTGGTTTTTGGTTGTGGGGAATCTTAACAAAAGTCAACAGATATATGACTTGTATAGATTTTAACTTGTTAGTGTTGTATTCGCAAGAGAAAAATATTGGTACTTCGCGATTTAGCAGGGCGTAAATAAAAATACTCAAATTCGGCAAAATCGCATACAAGCTCGAATTTCAGTCTGCTCTCCTAAGAATTGGGAATTTTCAATGAAACGAAAGAAATTCCGATTTTTAAACAGATTTTTTTGAAATTTTCCAAAAAACTTAACGAAATAATTTCGGCAAATTTTAAGAAATTCAGAAATCTTCAAAATTTCCAATAATCTAAAGAATTTTATGAAATTGACGAATTTAAAGATTGAAATTAGAAGATTTTTATAGAATATCATGAAATTTATAAATTTTGAATTTATTTCAAGAAATTATGAGACTAATGATGCGTATATGTGTCCCAGATTGATTTTTTTGGCTAAATTTTCGACTTTACTAAATAGTTGGTAGGTAAGTATGCATACCAGTCATTTATAGATGTCAACAGGTTGAATCGGACATGGTGTGCCAGACCTTTCATTTTCTAAATTACGACTTTTCGAAAATCAATCGAATATCATATCGAATGTTATTGATATTTGAATAAGGACCCGACATACTCCATGAAATTCCGATTATGTTTTTCGTTTTGTGTTGCGACTATGCCTCAACCAACAAATAGCACAGTGTACAGTGAAAATCTGAAAATACCAAATTTGAACCTCTAGAGGAGTGGAATGAGCCTCGGATTCTAGATTTTAGAATTTTTCGATATTAATTTTCCATGAAAAACGAATTTTGGCATGTACCATTTGGTTGGTTCATATACATACATACATAGGTCACTACAGACGATGGGGCACCTTTTATTGAAAAATGCCCCCGCGTAATTTAGAATAACAGAAAAAGCTGGTTCGTCGTCCAAATGGATAGTACCAGAATGTTGACTTAGTTTGAGTAAGCAATGCTTTGTGAAACCCGTATTGTTATTGTTATTAGATGTATTAGTGCCAAATATGGGAGACTCGTTGAGTGATGTGAATAAAAAAGTAAAAGCTTTTAAATAAATTTATTTTAAGAATTTTACGAAGTGAGTTATTTCAGGAAAGTAAATATATCTTGAAGTTTTATTTGTTGGTCAACACAATGGGCGAATGAATAAAAAAACAAAATGCTTTAACTTGAATTTTTCAAAAACGCAAAAAGGTTAATCCTTGCATGCTCACGCAATTTAGTTTATCTAATTTCTTAACAGAATGGCGCTTTTTGGTCAAATCGAATAATTATAAATGGGTTTTAAGAATTTAGAAGGAACGAAAAAGAGGGCGGCTAATTTTGTCATAAAAATTAGAAGCCAGCTGAATTTTATTTCACTGGATACTTTAAAATTTCTGAAGTGCTATTTTCAAGAAACAAAGTAAGAATTAAAGTGACATCATTGGTAGTGTTAACATACTGAAGAAATATTATTTTTAAACTATCACCTTATCATTGAGTATCACATATATTTAAGCATGATTTCGCTAACAGAATGCCCATAGCTGCATTTGGACGTTGTTAAATCATTCATGTTATTTTCTTCTGATTTTCTGTTCTGTTGTGGAAATTTAAACTTTTCAGAACACATATTAATCGAAGCACTCTTATTAGTACATAAATGACAAATATGGCTTGGAGGTGGGTAGCGTAATGTAGTATTGAAATGAAAAGTGGGAAATTTAATAAAAAAATTGACCTGCGAGGCACACAGCATTTAATATTTTAAACAAAGAATAAGAATTTTACACAATTCTGTAAGGTTCTAAATTCCTTGAATTTTTAAAATTTTACCAAGAAGATCATCTTATAAAGGGGGCCCAAAATTTCTCCCTGCCTTCAGAAAGCATTTTATACACCTAAGTGTAGAAAATCACGATTTTTAGTTTTACCATTTGTGAGTCTTGCCTTTTGGGCTGTGCAGCCTGTCCCAGACGACCAAGATCTTTATTTATTTCGGCGCACAGATCGCAACCTCATCTTCAATCGCGAAATATCTCTCATTATACTAAAACTTATTGGAGAACGACTAGTGCAAGCTGACCTTAATTATTGCTAAGTAAAACATATTTTCTGTAGGCAGCACTAAAAATTAATTCTAATACAGTTGACGTCATAAACAAATTTCCAGAACCTTTAGTAAACGAGACGAGCGATTATTGATATTTTTGTGTAATTGTATCATAAGCACAGACAAATGGTTCAACCACATACTGAGCATAGTGTTCATAGCGCCGTTCTTTCGGTGAAATTTTTTTTTACTAGAAGTCTCTCAGTTTTCGATATGCTGGTGACTACTATATAGCCCCAAATGGTGGGTGTCACAAACTGATTTGTACGAATTTGACAATCAATAGTAATTTGCTAAAAGCATTGAACATTGATCAGTTGTCCGATCGCTTGACGCCTGATGATTTCACAGATCGGTGCTTTTGCGGAAATCCAAAAAAAAACCTTGATACTTGTGATAGTATTCTTTGAACCGCAAAGTGCTTCATATTATCGTGGAAATATTAGTCATAAATACTCTCCTAACGACTGGATGCGTAATCAATCAATAAACTACGTCTGGGCTTACAGCCAATAAATAAAACAATTTACTCAATGTTTCGCCAAGTATCTTACCTTCTTCAGGTCTATATTTCATGGGAGAATCATAAATAAAATAATTTTAGTTACAGAGAATTTAGTCAATGGTTATTTTTGGATATGCCATTAAATGATAAAACATAATTTTAAGTATTTCATATATACACGAAAAACACCTTGAAAGGTTTAAGTGAACGTATTTCGGAAACAACAACTAGTCTAACTGAAAAGCCAAACGACAACACGCTGATTGATAAAACTCAATCGCGTATGATTTATTTAAGAGATAGATTGTCTCATGTTCAATTTTCTATAGAAAACTGTATACAGTTGTAAAAGACGTTGCTACTCGGTCGTTAAGTGTTTGTAAGAAATAATTGACAATTTTATGAAATGCAATAATGGTGCTCATAACAATCTATCAGAGAATTAATTGAAAATGTACCGAACCAAGAAAAACTCTGATTTCCATATTCATCCGATCAAGAGGATTATTCAAATGCATTTCACCCCTTAAAGAAGAAATCATTCAATGTCCTATCAATTGCTCAAAGTTGTTTCGCTATACTTCCGAGTCTTGCAGTGATGCTCCATCCCTTATCAAAAATCAGTTTGACCCGTGTAATATCAATTATGCAGATCCGCCAGTGACATGTCAGAGAGTTGACGAGACACTGACTATAGGAACATGCAAGCTAAATTAATCGAAGGTAAACGAAATACAGTCTCTCCAACTGCAGTTTGCAGTTAGATTTATGAAACCGCAGTCCTCAAAATATTCAGTTCGATGATGGAGCATTACTTCCTCCAAATGCTAAGTCAATTTCAAGTTTCACAAGCTTTCTACGATCGGTTGCGAACGGAAATATTCCGGCTATAATGTACCACCACCGAACTTGGTTCATATTATAATCCATATATATGTTCAGAGATGAAAAAGGATTTTAAAAAACTGGAACATAAAATATGTTGGGGAATGGACGGATCGCGCTTTGAAAATTTTATTTTATTAGTTGGCCAATATCTTTAATGTCTCCCAAAATCGACTGGCTAAAGAATTTATTTCTTTACTCGCCAATGACGCATTGGAATCGTATCGTACATTTATTCGTAGAAATTTTGACAAATAGAAAACTTGGAGTCATTTACGTGAGGAAATGTTACGTTACTTAAACGACCGATAAACGACAACAACCGATAAAAAAATGAATCATTTATGCGGGGCCCGTGAAGTTTCTACGATTCTACTAAGAGTAATACAACTCTGTAGGATTCCAATTAAAATGTAAATGTATTAGTAATTTCCACTATACCTTTTGAGTACTTTTATTGTCGACCAAATAGGAAGCACTTGCAGAGATTTGGCCAAGGTTCGATTATATATAGGTCATTTAAGTTCAGTAGGTATGGGGCACAATATCCAAAAAAATTGTTTTTCCAAACGGATGGTTTGGAATCTTGCTGTAGCAGGTACATTTTAACAAGCACTCCCAGAAATTTGGGCAAGGTTCGGATTTATAGGACGAGTAAGTTTAGGTGTGAGGCATAGCTTAAAAGAAGTTTTTTTAAAAACAGAAGATTGGGGTTATAAGATGAATATGTGTGAAAGTTGAACCCTGGTGGATTACATTCGAGGGAAGTTAAGAACCAAGCGTGTTGTGTTTGGTCATAAAGCCGACGATAATTGCACTTACCGAGTATTGTAAAATCGTGAGATCATACATTTTATGGGAATTCCTGGTTTGGCAATCTGTAACGAAGGGTGCAGTGAGATGAACAACCCTTTGGCAAGCGTAGAGGTCTGAGTCAGTGACATAGAAACATATTTTTCTAGTTTCTGATTTGCATCAGAACATATTTTACTAGCTTCTGATTTGTATGTCTTCTAGACTTCTGGTTTTCTATAATAATAAGAAGAGCTGGCTCAGAATCTAAACCGACGAAAGATTTCAACGATTGAAGAATTTTTGGACTAATAACGTTCAATCACACGCTTACCAATATGTTTAGGTGACTGTTAATTTAATTTTTTTGCTCTACATTTTCCCTGCGTTCATATCATCGTCACAATATGTTTCTCTTTTTGTTGTTTTGTTGTTTCCTTTGTTAGTATAAAGGAAATGTATAAAATTTTGCAGTGCGTTTGACAGCTCAACGAATCTTCTATTTTCAAAAAATTGCCTATCCAGATATTGGTTCTTAAACGCATGTTGAACCAAATTGGAATTTGATAAGCCAATAAATGCCAATAAAATGAGAAAAGCAAGCAGGTCACAATGGTAAATAAGAAAAGTATTTTCCCTGTTGTAAATAAAATAAACTTTGGAAAATAATATTCGTTTTAAGGTCCAGTGACCATTGTAAAAGTAGGCTGAACGCCTCTCATGGAAAAACTGTTTATTTAAAAGAACCATCCATTTGAAGTTTGTGTTGCATACAGGGAAAATTGATAGAAGGAGCAGTTGTTTCAGCAACGAAATAAAATTTTAAACGTCAATGGATTGATAGTTTTAGTATAGAAAAATTCCGCTACGTGGAATCCGTGATGCTCCAATCGTCAATAGGAATACCGTGCAGTCTACTACAATTAACCAACCTAGAATTTTTGTCAGTTGTTTCATCCCTTCAACGATTTTTTTAAATAAGTTCTATGAATTTTGAAATAAAAATATTTAATTGGCATGCAGAGGGTTTTTTAAAAGCACACTATAATTTTTATTTTAGTATAAATTGTTCATACTAAATTTGCACGGAATCTCTTTCAATTTGTAAAATAATTATTTGTGGTGAAAAATACGTCAAATCACATTTTTTTGGAAGTCATATTTTATTTTTAGATTTTGGATGTGTAGCACTAGTTAATCGAAACATTTATGGAAAATAATTTGTTTGTTGTTGTTTTTTATGATACAGGGTGTCAAATAATTAAAAAATGCATGTCCTTGGTGTTGTATTTATTGCTATTGACGATTGTAAATGTAAGAAAAGCGCCTCTTATGGAAGATAGAAAAAGTGGACCGGATACATACAAATTGCGACGCAACCATAGTAAATATGTTATCAGCGCTTCGGCGGAAAATAGAAAAAATGAAGCGGATACATACATAAAAATCGAGACCCTCCAATCGTCAATAGGAAAAAAAATAGTTATCCGAAAATTATAAAATTGGGCTCATTTCAAAGATAAATGAAAAAGGATTTCAATATAATTATAAAAATGGTACCATCTTTCATTTCTTCTTTTTCAAAATGGCCGCCGAAACATTATTTTTCAATTTTCTCAAAATTGCATTTTTTTTTGTTTATTTTTTCCTCATTTAGTTCTCTTAAACATACTACAAAATCAGCGCAGCATTTCGTTTCATTTTCTTGCAAAATGCGTTTAAGTATAAAAATGTGTAGATTGTCATAATTAAACGTATTTTGCAACAAAACGAACCAAGCTGCGTTGCGCACAGTATGTTTAATAGAACTAAAGTATGTTTAATAGAAGTTGTATGTTTAGTATGTTTAATTGAACTAAATGAGGAAAAAAAACGAAAAAAAAAATTTTGAGAAAATTGAAAAATAATGTTTCGGCGGCCATTTTGAAAAAGAAGAAATGAAAGATGGTACCATTTTTATAATTATATTGAAATCTTTTTTCATTTATCTTTAAAATGAGCCCAATTTTATTATTTTCGGATAACTATTTTTTTTCCTATTAGCGATAAATACAACACCAAGTGCATGCGCATTTTTTAAATATTTGACACCCCGTATCATAAAAAACAACAACAACAACAAAAACTATTTTAGTATTTTTCACCTTTGTATAACACTGTGGTATTTTTTATAAAATAAACTTTGAAGATATCTTACTTTTTCACCATTTAGCTCACAAAATATTAATTCAACAAATACTGATTGATCTTCATTGAGATTTATTAGAGAATTTTCGCCTGAGTTATACGTTAAATGAGTGAAAGTTTTAAATTTGTCAAAAGCCTCAAAGACATCTATTGTCTCAAACGGACTGCAAAATATTGTACAAAAGGCTTCAAAAATGGAATCAATAAATTCTAAATTTCGACTGTTTAGAAATAAACAAAAGAAATTCAACGCAAAAGGTTTTTGGGCTCTTTATTTACGTTTTCACATTTTTTAGAAATTTGGGTACACACAAAAAAATATTGCGGTGTGAATGGTATTTTATCCGAAAAAAACTTTATTTTTTATCCAATAGTACCATATTAACTCCGCAAGATCGGGTACAAATTTTAAAATATCCAGAAGGATCGAACAGTATACTTTTGCACCGTTCGGAGTAAACGCAAAAGTTGTCAACAGCGGATTTTTTTAAAAAGTACTTCCCAGAGATTATTTTCGTTCTATCGGAGTAAATATTTACACCGTTTGGAGATTTCGTGAAAAAGTAAAATTGTAAGAGATTTTGTCTGTATTAGTTAAATTCGCTAAAGCAACCTGCATATTCCTTCTGTATAATAGAATTTAAATTGTGATACAATCAGTCTAGTCGCAGCGGCCTGATGAGAAGATTCAATTCTCTTACAATCTTCGGAACATATTAAAATCATATACATTAAAATAAAATACCAATGGGATAAAAACCATACACTCAAAAAATGTGCGGTGTTAATTGGTTTTTTATCCGAAAAAGTATTTTATTTTTCTCCAACTGAATATATTTTATAAAATTAAATACGCATCAACGGATAGATATTTTTATCTATCCGAAAAGATAAATTTTTATAAAAACTCCTTTTGGATTTAAAAAAATGCACCTCTAGGTGTTTTCCTAAAGATGAATGTTCCTGTTTGGGTTTTATGCGGTGTAAAAGTTTTTATCCAAATGTATTTTATGCCATTTTTATTATAATATCCGATTGGATTCAAATTATAAATATCCGATCGGTGGGACACTATGTAACACCGATTCGGTGTTGTGGTGACCTTTTATTTTTTTGTGTGTAACCATTATCTTAATAAAATTAAAACAACAGATAAAATCAGAAATTATTGACTCGTTGTATTTCTCTTTTTGGTGAAGAACCTTAGGCGGATAATATAGTCTGAGTAGCGTTCCACAGACATTACATTTAAGCTAATATTGATTCTCACGACCAATCAATAACAATGCACTTAGAGGTTTACATTTTTGATAATGAACAATAAAAATTTTGGGAATCCAATAAAAATGTAGTTATGGTGTATCATGCTGGCAGGATACCATTTCAGCTACAATAATGCTGTTAATTTTAACGATGCATGCGCTTAATAAAGGTTACTTTTGGAATTATGCACGTTATGACATTCTGGCTTTATTACAAAACCCCTCCCATTGCATCCAAATACATAATTAAGGGACCATACTGTTTCAAGATTTCAGTTTGTTGTTTTCGCAACATAATAACGTTTAACGGTTCCGCAACCAAATATATGTATGGATTCCAATCCTGAACTACGTCGTTTCTTTTTAAATATTCCGATTTTATTTTTCGGAAAACTTCTGTTGTGATAATATTTTGATATTAATTTTAAAATGATATCTGCTTTATGCCTCCACTCTATTTTACCGAATTTTTGGTATTTGTGAACGTGAAAATAGGTAGAGGAACATTCTTGATTCTATCTTCTTTTGAAATTGCTAGAGGCACCGGTTTATCGAAAAATGTTGAAGCTGCAATAATTGACGTTGAATAAATTACTGGAACCAATGATTCATCTAAAAATGCTATAAAGCTGGAATAATCTGTTTTGATCAAATTTCATGATCTTTATTTCCTGATTGAAAATTGTTTTCGATTTTTAGTTTCATAAATAAACGATTTTTTTTTCATTTTTACGGTTACGAACATTTTTTAGACCAAAACAATTTTTTTTTAACAAATTTTTTTGTCACATTTCACTCTGCAGCATGTGGATTGATGCCCAACCCTTGCAAAATTTGACTCAATTTGTTTATATTAATAGAACTTTTGGTTTTAAAATTTTAAATTGATAAATTTGGGTAATTTTCTTCGTTTGTAATTTTAATCTCAAATTATTTTGTCGAACTTTACTAATTGAAAATCAAAATTTAAAGTTATTCCTCTAAATTATCGAAATATGAAAATTCTGGAAATACCTGAAACACTTAAAAATTAGAATTTACACTTATCAATTGTATGTATAACCAAATTTAGATCTTGGAATTGTCGGTTTGTATAATCATTTAACCTAGGTAAATACAATTTAACGAACTTGAAATTGTTGAAGCCTAATTTGACCTTGAAATTTCAAAAAACATTGAGAATTTCAAAGATTTTGGTCCTGAAAATTAATTCAACCCCCAAATCAATCTTTAGCTGAACCTCTTAACTCAATCTTCAGCTCAACCTCCAATTCAATTTATAACTCAACCCTTAGAGCAATCACAAATTCAGCCCCAAATCAATTTTCAAATTATCGCTTAACCTAACCCCAAGCCCAACGGCCAATTCAATCCTAAAGCAAGCTAACTCAACCCCAACTCAACTTCAACTCGACTCAACGGCAAATTCAATCTCGAAATAAACTCGATTAGAAAGCTACATGCATCTAAAAACTTAGCTCAAATTACCTTACGTAATCTGCCACTAAATCCTCAGCTCGACCCCAAATTAATCCCCAACTCAAATCCAACTCAACTTCAACTCAAACCGTATTCAACCCTTGATTCAACCCTAACTCGACTTCAACTCAACCCCCAACCCAACCATAACTCAACCCCAACTTCTACCTTCAACTAAATCCCCAATTAAATCACAACTCAACGACAAACTCGACGTTTAACTCAAATGATTTTTTTATATTGGATAACGATACCAACCCATTTTCAACTCCCTCGCAGTTTGCTTTTTACGTCCTATCGGTCGTTCGATGTTGAATGGCCGAATGTGTCGAAAGACCGAATGTCGAAAAGCCGAATGAGTCGAAAGGTGGAATGTGTCGAAGGGCCGAATGTTGAAAAGTCGAATGGTTCAAAAGGCTGACACACATTTGTGGTACAAAAGCATTTACGAAGCATTAAATCTGCAATTCGCTTCAATACATTCGTCGATGCCATACTATCCCAACAAGCCAACCGCAAAATAACTTGAAACATTTGTGGTATAACTGCCAGTATAGAAGCGATATGAGCGATACGATTCCTTTGATCTGTGGCTGCAAGGTTGACGTAGCAATCTCCATTATCGAAAATATTAAGAACTTGACGGAAAAAGTCAAATGCGATAGACATTCAATAAATTTTGATAATTGCGTTTCTGGATTTTTTTTCGGGATTTTCAGTTTCTGTATTATTTTTTTCTAGATAAGGTAGCCAACTCAAAAAAAATTATTTCTGTTTCTTTTTTTATTAAATTAATTAATTTTTAATTATATGACAAAAAAACGTAAGAAGATTTTATATTTAAGGCGATTTAGTATTAAACATTTTTATACAATAATTTTGAAAAAAATATAAATTTTGATTTTCATAAAAATAAAAATTTTGAAAATTTTCATTTATAAAAGGATGAAAACTTAAAATCAATTTCGACACATCCGGTCTTTCGAAATATTTGGCCTTTCGACATTCGGCCTTTCGGCGTTCGGCCTTCCGACATTTGGCCTTGCGACATTTGACCTTTCGGCCTTATTCCCTATCGGTAGATCTGGACCAACGTATATCTTTTGTCATTCTTGGTTCAATCTTCTACCAAAGGGCCTTTGTAACATTGAGTGCAGAACCTACAGGTGGGTTTCAATTTTAACCAATTTTATTTATTTATAATAATGGAGCTGGTTGTGCAGAAGTAGCCATCCGAACCCTAACATAGCTGTTTTTAAGAATTGTCAACCAACTAGATAATAAGGATAAAAAATTGAATCAACTCCCCTGTCTATAAAGGAAAACAAAACAAAATAATAAGCAGAATGTGACCGTTCGGGATCTAGCGACCTTTTTGTCAAATCTTAAAATAATTTAAAAATGAAAACCTTTTACGATATCAAAATAGAGTATGCTATACTTATGTATGTAAGAAACGCAAAATAATTTTCGTTTTTTATTATTGATAAATGATAAGTAACAAATCACTTTTTAAAATCTGCTTTAAATCTGAAATTAATTGGCAAGGAAGGAATTATTCAATACCATCCTAACGTTCTTAATTTTGTTCCATCAATTCTGCATAAGTTACATACAGAGATCATTGAATTTGAAACCAATTTATTTTTTTTAATTATTATAGGCCAACAAATTATTTCTTATCAATCACCTTTAACAGCGGATAAAATTTATTCATTATTAATCCAATTGAAACCCTGAAATTTACGCGGACATGACGACGTTAGTATTTTGCTTCTTCCAACTTTTCCAAAATTGGACTATTTATGTACAGATATTACGAAAGCCTTTGGTCAAGCATTCAATTTGTTTGATAAATTATGGAGTGTTGGAATTAGGGGAAAAGTTTGTGTTTAGATCAAATCGGTGAAGATTAATAATATGTATAGTGTTACCCGTAAGAACTTCTAATGATATCGTTCAAAGTTTATTACAATCAATAAAAAAATATCCTAGTTTCATCCTATCTAATTAGCGATACTCCAGAATATCATCTAAATTCATTTAGAATATAGCATTTCCATCGCACATGTTGGATTTCATCTAAATCGGTTAAGAATTATAAAAGTACGAGTTTTTTCGTGTAAAAAACTGCGTAAATTAGTGTATGTGTAATTTACTCGCCCAACCGTGGTTAATATTATAATTAATAAAATTAATAGATTGTGTTAATCTAATTTTAGTATAAAGATGACAGGGGTCAATTCTCGTTCCGTGAAAATGAAAAGTATAATGAAAAGTATTTTCAGTGAGAAATATATGGAAATAAAATTTTATAAAAACAAATTTTTATTTTTAGCATTAAACGTGCCTTGAAACTTTAATATAATTCATTTTAAAATTAATTTATAAGTAAATTTATTAAAAACTATTCCGTTTATTTAAGAAAAGTCTCCAAATAATTAATTTAGTAAAGTTTTAAAAATAATTAGGTCATTTTTATAATTTATATTATATTTTGACAGACAGTGACTAAAACAATCGCTTTTAATCTACTTTATCATTTATTTAGCTAATATTTACACCATTTGCTGTATCATCTAGCGCAAATAAATTATAATACCTATAAAGGACATCATGACACTTTTCCATAGTAAACTTGCGGTCAATGATATTGGCAGATTTACCGATAATGCAGTATTATTTAATACGGGAAAACATAGTACGGGATAACTTCTAAAGATGTCAGCTTTAACAATTTTTAATTTTTGGTTAATAAATCAAAAATAAAATTAATTTTTTTTATAATTCATGTCTAGTTGTAAGTTTTATTCGTGTTTTTTGCTTTTGTTTATATTTTTGTTTCGATACAACAAAAAAAAAATTTAAAAAAACTACTAGTGCCATCTTAAGATTTAATCTATCTATCGCCGTTTTTTGACCGTTAATGTCCTTTATAGGGTATTATAATTTATTTGCCTTTATAGTGTATTATAATTTATTTGGTCAATGTTTATTGGCAGATTTATCGATAATGCAGTATTACTTAATACGTGAAAACATAGTACGGGATAACTCATAAAGATGTCAGCTTTAACAATTTTTAATTTTTGGTAAATAAATAAATAAAAATTATTTTTTTTTATGATTGATGTCTAGTTGTAAGTTTTATTCGTGTTTTTTGCTTTTGTTTACATTTTTGTTTCGATACAACAAAAAAAAATTAAAAGAAAACTACTAGTGCCATCTTTAGATTTAATCATCTATAGCCGTTTCTTGACAGCGAAGACCTTTATAGGTAGGTATTATAATTTATTTTATCTAGCGGAAATATATATGAAACTCGATATAATGTGTGATTGCAGCGGGGCTTACTATAAAAACAAGTTATTCAGCTTTTTTTTCACGATCCTTTTTCATTCGGACAACGAGAATAGCATATTGTAAATGAAAAAGACGTGAAAGAAACCAAATAAGAAAGATTTTTTCATAGAACGAGAATTGACTCCCAGATGTCGGGAAACTTCGTTAAGTAGATTTTTGCTTATGATTTTAACATAGATCAATCGAATTGTACAATCTGCTCGTTTATTATGACAGGCAAACATTCTTCTAATCTAGGTCAAATTCAAAGAAAACGCCCTAATGAATATAAAAAACAACGATCAAGTTCAAGCTCAACTCGCAAAAGATTTATGTGACAACATTTATGTATAAATATCAATTGAATCATTTCAAGACATTTCGATGAGGCTGAGAAACCCTACATAAAAATGGCTGTTGTTCCCTCAGCTCAATATTTGTTTTTCATGAACCTGTGAACCTGTAAATTTTGTTATATGTAGAATCTAAACTAATTAAATTGTGACTTGTGAGCACTAACAATAAGTATTAACATTGGTTAAGACTTAAAATATCTCATAAATTTATCTTAAGATTTGAATACTTCTTGTGAATTTCTTATGCAGAAAGATTTAAGAATAAAGCTATTTACAGCATTTAAAAAAAACAAAAACAAAAAAGAAAGACAATAAGTTATTCTATTTTAGATTTGGAGGACAATCCTTACTGACACTAATTGAGCATGAGCAAAGATCAGTTCTGTTAAGTTAATCACCTAAAACTGCCGTAGGTACGCACGCTTTAAAACACACCATTATTCATAAACGGCAATCTTGGGCAATGGTCACGGCAAACTTGCTGAACAAAGCAAAATCACATCGCTTAGTTTGGTTCAAACATTTTTATTTTTTATCTGAAAGTTTTTGGTTTATTACGATAGCTTGAACTTCGAGACGCACCTGATGGTAAATTTTGGTCTTCCAACACTTCTTTTAATTTCAATGGTGTAAATTAGGGCTGTTTTAGGATGTGCAATATCACAGAATTATAGATTTTTCATTGTTTTTCGACATTAGTTGATCGCAATCTGACCTTGTGTCGTCATGATACAAAAGGATCCTTCTTTGATTCCTTATTCTATTGCGGCTAACTCAATTATGACTTGGATTTCCGTGATCAATGTTTATTGTTGTATGCCGTTTATAGTGACAAACAGATTTTTGTTGCGCTGCTCCGGTTTTTATTCGCAATTTCAATCTCAAAGCACTATGAACTCTAAAACTAGTTAATAAGTAATATACATTTTCATTAATATCCTGAATTTACAAGCCATACAAATATATTGTTAAATTAATTTTCAATAATTCACTCGCCTTTTCGACAAGCGTTTGGGTTGTAGGCCAGCTAAAATCAACCAACTTACTGTTCACACAGTAAATTAAGGAAAAAATATGCTAAATATTATGCTTATATGTATGTAGGTACTATTTATGTAAATTTTCATCATAATTTTGCATAAAGCAGCAATTTCACATACCTCTCGTTTATGCACCACCTACAATATCGTGATTTTTTTGTTTAATATACCTACTCGTTTCATCCCGTCGCACTGCATCTATATATGCGTGCTCCTTTTGTGTATATGCACTATACGATTTTCATTTTTTTTTTCCATTTTCCATAACCATCCATCCAATTTTTTTTTATTTAAAAAATTCTTTAGAATTTCCATTTTAGTACGTTATACGTATTCCCTTCCAATTTTAATAATTTTTCATCTTCCAACAACAGTTCCATGTGTGCAATGGTTATCAAATGAAAAATCCTATTTTCGTTTTGTTTGTTTGTTTGCATCCTTGGTATTATTTAAGGTAAGTGGTAAGTGCAATTTATAATGAATGTGCAAAGTGTATAAATGTGTGTATCACAATGTCATATATAATATACAGTGCGTTCTGTTGTTTTTGTGTGCGGCTTGATGATTGTTTTGACGCCAGCCATGTTTTGATTTTATGTGTTCTTCTTCGTTTTATTTTTTATTTCTTTTAATTTACTGCCATGCATTTAAAAAAAAAAAAATTCGCCGCGTTATTCAAATGAACATAAATAACGCATACAAAACAGAAAGCATTGTTGCATACAAAAATATTCTTTTATGTTGTGGTTATACATGCCTACATCTATGTGCATAAAAAATGGCGTTCGTTAATTGAAAAATACGATAATTTTCTAATTTGAGAGTTTGATTTGCTTTTGTTTCGCGCGCGATCCTTTATGTATACGACGCGATATTGGAATTTATCGCGGATAATAAAGTTTCATGTTACATGAATACCGGAAGTTTGAATGATTTTCATTCAATAAATTACTTTCCAATAAATGAAATTAATACGATTTGATTTTTTTGTGTATTAAGTAGTTTTTGTTTAAGATTCGTGTTTTACTAAATGAAAAGAAAGTCTGATTTTCTTTTGTTTCGTGTGCCAGGGATAAAAATAATTGAATGAAAATTTATTTGAACAATTCCTGTTTTTATATTGTTTATATGAGTTTGGCCGTGTATAGGAATTTGTATCTCAACAACATGCATCTTATGATTATTTGGATTTAGCGATGGGAATGTCAAATTATTGAGATAGGTAAGTGTATGGGAAAATTATTTTTCTGTTTAATTTGTTTGTGAAAGGGTTTGATTATACGAACGTTAGTTTTTAAAAGCCAGTTGTAGTTCAGGCATTGTCTCAAGCAAAACCTTCGACCGAATTTTTAAATTGACATTTTCAAGTGTTTGATTTTATTTTAAAATGTATCTATACCTACATCAAAATTATTAAAAGTACATAGTTCAAATTTGTGAAAATTATTTAGCGAAGAGCCCTTGTTAAATGTTTGACAAATTTTTTGTCTGTGGTATAACATCGCTTCGATGGCTTTTACGGTTTGTTTTTCGTAGATTTTGTTTTTGTATTGAAGAATTTTAGTTTTGTATTAGGTATCACGCGGTGAGTTCCGACGAAAAACCGACCGAATTATGTTCGGTTTCATATTTTTCTGTTTTTCTTAACAGAGCTCTTTTGACATAGCCGCCTAGAAATTAAGATCATTTAAAGTTTATTTTGAATAAAAATAAAAAATTTAGATCAATCGTTTATTTTATATTAACTCAATTTATCTTATAGAGTTGATTTTTCGTGAACGTATTTAGGCAGTGATGCAACTATATGTTTTAGTCGCCAGTTTAACGTATATGTACTAACGGTGTGCGGGAAGCCGAAAAAAGTTCGTCTAAACTGCCGAAAAAAACTAGCGTCATATATAAATGCAGCATGCTCTACAGTGTCATAATCCATTAAACTGAAAATCGGACCTGATCATTTAACAAAGAAGTCGCGAAAAAAAACGCGATTTTTTTAATTTTAATTGAAAATATTATTTCGTGGGCCAATTTAAAAAGGAAGAAATTAAAGATGATACAACTTTTATATTTTTTTCTTAGTCTGTATTCCTTTATCTACAAAATGAACCCTGTATCAATTTTCTGCGATAGCTAGTTTTTCTTTTACAACCAAAAATACACTAACATACAATGCCGAAAATCAAAATACTCCGCCTACTTTGCTTGAAACCAGGGCTGGAAACCGGTTTTGCAAAACCAAAACCAAAACCACAAAAACCATAAAACCACAAAATATTTTTAAAACCAAAACCGAAACCAAAACCAAATTTTAAAATCAAATAAACCAAAACCAAAACCAAATATATAAATTTAAAAAACCAAAATCAAAATTAAAAAAAAATAAATAAATAATTATTATATTTTTATTGTTTATAATTTTATTTTTTGTTAATTATTTTAATGTTTGGAGGTAACATAATTTATTTTTGTTTTTAACTAATAAAAAATAAGCTATTTAAATTTTTATTGAATTAAATTTACATTTAAATTTTATTTTTACAAAATCGAAACCAATACCAAAATTAAAAATTTTAAAACCAAAACCAAAATTCGAAAATTTATAAAACCGAAACCAAAACCAAAACCAAAATTTTTCAGTCAATAAAACCAAAAACTAAACCAACCTAAAATACAAATTGGTTTCCAGCCCTGCTTGAAACAATACTAACTCAAGATCACTGTGTACGGAACGGTGAAAAAAATTTGCCAAATAGGTATACTGAATTCAATAAAAATGTAACTATTTTACACAGAATCAAAATGGACCTAAATAAGACAAGTTAGAAGGACTGGAAATATACAAAAACAACAACAATTTACTTAACGATAAAATCAACACCAAACCCAATAAAAATTAGGACTAAATCTTATCCATAACTTAAAAACAAAGAAGGTGCCGAACAACAGCGTACAGCAACAGTGTATAGACAGCTTCAACACAAATTAGATAATATGTAGTAGTAAAAAAGAAACCGATGTACAAATTATCCTCGAAATCGATATTTCTAAAAAAATTAAAAAATTGTCAAAATAAGGAGGAAATAAAAACTGCAATATAAAATTAAAAATAAAAAGCTTTTCATTTAGGTAAATATATAAATAAAGTGACAAAAAACACGGCAAAAGAAATCGGCTTGTGAAATCTAGTGAAAGTTTTTTTAAACTCAATTGCTTTCACACGTTACAACGTGTGTGGAAAATTTAAAATTATGACCAATTGCCGCAAAATAAGTGATGAAACCGCTGATTTATATCGACTATACGTGTAAATTGGACGCCGTCTATTGTTTGAACAGCAAGCATTTTCCATCTGCATAAATGGTAAAATACTGAAGCCGCAATGACATTTGCTGTCCCGATGATATGGATGGATCCACAAGTACATGATCCAATTCAATGTTATGGGTGCGTGAATTATATACTCGGTACAAACAGAAAAAAAATTGGTACTTTGACATACACTGCAACGACATATGTTCTATTACCGCTGCCGCATTCAGAAGAAATTCCTGTTCCGGAAAGATCAAACCCAACTGAAGAATATTTACCACTAACATTTGAATCTAATGAAACCGGAGATTGTATCAATGTACCAACCATCAAATGTCACTGCGCCTTGCAATCGCATTGAAATCTCGCAAAATCGTTTGAATATTATGGTACGACGCATGAAACCATCGCAGCGGCAATCCATTCATTTGTCAAAGGATTTAAAACAAATGAACATTTTGGCTCCAAATGTTCGGATATATGGTGCAATAAATTGTCATCGTCATTTTACGATTTTTTTAAAATCAATTGAGAACAATCCACTCGCTGTTTGCACTCATATACGTGATTTGGTTTTCACAATGCACCATGCATATGTATAATTCCGAAGATTAGCGATTGTCTATCATTCCTCCAAAAACCGTTTGACGGCAGTTTTCCTCTACGGGACCAACTCAAAAATTTTTAGGAAAATTTCTTTCACCTTTCCGTACCCAGTGACCTTGAGTTAGTATTGTTTCAAGCAAAGTAGGCGGAGTATTTTGATTTTCGGCATTGTATGTTAGTGTATTTTTGGTTGTAAAACAAAAACTGGCTATCGCAGAATATTGACACAGGGTTCATTTTGTAGATAAAGGAATACAGATTAAGAAAAAAATATAAAAGTTGTATCATCTTTAATTTCTTCCTTTTTAAATTGGCCACCGAAATAATATTTTCAATTAAAATTAAAAAAATCGCGTTTTTTTTCGCGATTTCTTTGTTAAATGATCAGGTCCGATTTTCTGTTTAATGGATTATGACACTGTAGAGCATGCTGCATTTATATATGACGCTAGTTTTTTTCGGCAGTTTAGACGAACTTTTTTCGGCTTCCCGCACACCGTGTACTATATACATATATTTAGATAATTTAACGTCAGACAAAATTGTTTATTAAAGTTTTAATACAGCGTTAAGTATACCTAACAAATTAATAATTTTTTGACAATAATAAATAAATTAATGATTCTACGAAGAAACTAATTATATCATTGTTTGTGTCAGGGCTGCGGAGTCGGAGTCGGGAGTCGGAGTTGAGGAGTCGGACTATTTTAGCGAAGTCGGAGTCGAAGTTGGAATCGGATAAATATTGACCGACTCAGACTCCGCATTTTATATTTTCTTTCGCTCCTAAAATGCACATTACCCTTAGTTACAAAAAGACTCAAATATGTATATTTGACCCCCGCCCCGGTCAATTTTATAATGGATAGCGTGGCTTAATGTTTCACTTAAGAAAAATCTCAATTATCCTCGCAACATAAATAAAACCATCGTTAGCATATAGAGAAATTGTTCTGCTTGATAAAGAGTATTATTGACGGGAATTTATGTCGACCCCAATCAATTGGCAAATGATTTTTTGATATTACCGAAAAGCTCACTATCATAGTGATCAGCCGTAATCTTCATCTTAATCACCAAGAAAATCCTGTTGAAGAAGTAGAAAAAAAAACTTGAATTCGAAAAATTTCTATATGACCAGAAATCGACTTCGGATTACAAAAATTCAGGATTTATTTTTTTGATGGCTTGGAGAAAGTAGAAAATATTCTCAGACGTACAAGTCTTAATATTCTTGAGGCCATATTAATTTTAAAAACAAATTCGTAATTAATTTAAATTGTAGAAATTTTTTCCTTTTCTTTTATTTGTTATGTTTAAATTATGCTCTTATGTCGCAGGAAGTTGAATACGAGCAGTAGTAGAAATTTTATAATATTTTGATTACTATTAGAAGTTGGAGTCGGAGTCGGAGTCGGATATTCAATTTTTATACATCGGAGTCGGAGTCGGAGTCGAAGAAATATTTTACCAACTCCGCAGCCCTGGCTTTGTGTAATAAAACTAACCAAAAATGACAAAAGATATACGTTGGTCCACATCCGCCGATAGGGCCGAAAGGTCGAATGTCGAAAGGCCAAATGTCGGAAGGCCGAACGCCGAACGCCGAAAGGCCGAATGTCAAAAGGCCGAATGTCGAAAGGCCGAATGTCGAAAGGCCGAATGTGTCGAAAGGCCGAATGTGTCGAAAGGCGGAATTTGTCGAAAGGCCGAATGTCGAAAGGCCAAAAGTGCCAAGGGCGAATATCGAAAGGCCAAATGTCGAAAAGCCGATTGTGTCAGATGGCCGAATATCGAAAGGCCGTTTGTGTCGAATTTGATTTTAATTTTTCATCTTTTAATAAATGAAAATTTTCAAAATTTTTATTTTTATGAAAATCAAAATTTATATTTTTTTCAAAATTATTATATAAAAATGTTTAATACTAAATCGCATTAAAAATAAAATCTTCTTACGTTTTTTTTAGTCATATAATTAAAAATTAATTAATTTAATAAAACAAGAAAAAGAAATATTTTTTTTTTGAGTAATACAGAAACTGAAAATCCCGAAAAGAAATCCAGAAACTCAATTATCAAAGTGCGGACCAAATTAAAATTAAAATTTATTGAATGTCTATCGCATTTGACTTTTTCCGTCAAGTTCTTAATATTTACGATAACGGAGATTGCTTCGTCAACCTAGCAGCCACACAGTTATACCACAAATGTTTCAAGTTATTTTGTGGTTGGCCTAATTCGTTGGGATAGTATGGCATCGACGAATGTGTTGAAGATTTCTACTGATAGATGTACATACTACAAATGAGTGTCGGCCTTTTGATCCATTCGACTTTTCGATATTCGGCCCTTCGACAATCCACTTTTCGACCCATTCGACTTTTCGACATTCGGTCTTTCGACACATTCGGCCATTCAACATCGGACGACCGATAGGACGTAAAAAGCAAACTGCGAGGGAATTGAGTATGGGTTGGTATCGCTATCCAAAATAAAAAAATCCCCAAAAAAACAAATTTTTTAGATATGTATTACAATTGTTTGGAATATTATTTTTATTTGTTTTATACAATACCTTAGAGGATGGGGTCTACCGCCCCAAACCCCCGCTTTGACGATTTTTTTAAATTTTAACATTCAGAGATTAGAGCATTTTTTTAAAATTTGTGTTGTTTAATAATTATTCACATACTAAAATAGAAAACTCCCCAAAGCCGCTTAGCATTGGACCCTTTACGCAAGAATGACAGGGAAACGTCAGAAAAATTTCAAAAATATTAACATTTGTAAAAATATTTACGTTTGTATTTCACATACTAAAATAAAAAACTTCTCAAAGCCGCTTGGCACTGGTCCTTTCCGCGCAAGGATGACATGAAATTATGTAGATTCCTTTTGTTTTTATATTGTATAGTTAACAAAAATGTATTGGGGTCTTCCCTTTCGATGGGGTAGTTTACTTTGTATTTTTCGGTATTTTTTTTTTTGGGGATTTTTTAATTCGGGAATATGATGGTATCCCGTTGAGAATGCCTTGAGCCCCATAATCCTCAATTTTTGGACGAAATCTGCGACAAAAAACTGTATCATTTTTACAGTGTATACTAAGTGGCACGCATGTATAAACCAAAAGAAAGTATGAATGCAAATACACGATCAAATAATGTCTCAAGAAATGAAGTTGAAGAGGTTAATACCTTTATAAGGGTTCTTGCCTCGCCTAAAATACTATAGGAATGGAACTAGATTTGTAATACTTTTTCGGCAAAGCGTTACGAAATATTAAACTTTAAATTGGTCAAACAATCAGATGTGACATATTGCACATGTCTTTAAGGTTATGTTCGATCTTCGATTGCCTTTTGTATTTTGTTTGAAATGTTTTTGAACAAAAATAATATGCCAGAACCATATGATTTGAAAGTGAAAAAAGAGCCTGACAGGAAAAAATACAGAACCTCAAATTTCACGTTATAACATATTGTTTGAAAATGTACCAAGTAAAAGATGCCAAGATACACTACCTCATGATGAATTCTTCTTGAATTTCCATTATAGTCTTTTGTCTTACATACATACGTATACCCGTGTAAACAATGCCAACAATAGGCAAACTGTTTGAATATGGAGTGAAGAATAATATTTTGACGGATTTTTTTTTTTGTTGTTTACAAACACCACGCTAAGTTAATAGACAAAGAAGGAATTCGCGCGGTTTACACATAACAAACATTTAGCGAGTTTTTGTTTTTGCTTTTAATTGTTTAGCAACGCGAAATTAAAGATGAATGATTGTGATTAAATTACATAAAGAACACAAAAATTAATTTTTGACAGTCTTGTTAATGTCAAACACTTGATGATTATGTGTTTGTTAATTATATTTAACAAGTTAATCAATTAACGAGCCAGTAATTAGTGCGCGTTAGTTATTAATAGAGATATAACGTTAGCGATTTGTAATTTATAAGTACGTTAAACCTAGGGATTCCAATTTATCGATAAATAATAGTCGACGAAGTAATTTACGACGAAGTCTTACTTCAGAATAGGATGGAATTCTGGCACCCTGTGAGCTCTGATAATATAGTATATGTGGGTATCAGTACACTCTCGATCCTTCGTCAATTAGTAAATAATTAAATTTAATTAATCCAAACGGGAAATATATACAGTCTTTCTCTGTGTACTTACACAAAAGGATATTCTCGCTATTCAAAACAGCGCAAAGCTTTAATAAAACAGAAAATAGGATTCAAAATAATGAAAATCCTTTTTTTTTGCATTGTATACTTGTTGGTGCTGTGTCGCATATATAGTACACAGTTGGTGTGTTATTTGTGTGCAAAAATAAAAAAAGAATCCTTCAAGCACAAAAAATGCTGAACTTTTTTTTTCAGCACTTAAACGTAATTATAATTATTATCAACAAAGTGAATTTAAACCCACACACACATATCTACATATAAAATTAGAGTACAGAATCGCTTAAACTATATTATACGAGTATTATGTTCATAGGTCCTTAAATTATTAATTTTTGGAAGTTCAAAGGAACATGTTTTTGCATTAATTTTGCAAACTAATTTCTAAGCGCACCATATGCGAGTAACAACAAATGGTTTATACTATAAAAGGATGAAGATATCCTTCCGCAGCGAGCATTAATAGAAAATTTATTATTTTTTGTTTTCGACTAAATAATGTGTACACACGGGAAAAGAAAATAATTTTTCATTAAAAATGAAAACTCTTGAAACTCATTTTTTTCGCGCCGTATTTGTTGTTGTCGTCGTTCAGCATCGAAGGAAAAACAGCATAAACTACGTAATTAAAAAATTGTTAATTGAGATTTTTATTCTTGCATCTCGCGTGATTTTTTTTTTTTTTGTTGTAATTTTTATAAGAATACATTTTGTAAATATGTACAGGCTGACGTGTAAATGTGTTTACTACACTGAGTACGAGTTTACTACGTGGTGACTACCGAGCTCTTAATATAACCCAGCCTGACCAATATACAATTCCTCATTTGCAGGATTTTTCATTTTAATTAGAAGGATGTACGATATTTACAATAGACCTGGTACGGGCATACCATCAAATTCCCCTTGAGACAAGCGACATTAAAAACGGCGATTACGACGCCATTATGATTCTATGAGTTTACGAGAATGGCTTTCGAGCTACGAAATGCTGTCCAATTGTTCCAACGCTTCATGCATTCCATTCTCAGAGGATTAAATTTTTGTTTTGTCTATACATCGATGACCTGTTGGTTGTATCGCGTACAGTTCAAGAACATCAAGATCACGTAAAAATTATATTTCAACGATTGAAGGACGCAGGTCTTGTGATTAAGGACTAAATAAATTTTCTTGGTCACACTTTAAATGCACAGGATATTAAACCAACGGTTAAAAGAGTCGACGCCATAATCAAATATGACCAGCCTGAGACGATCAAGCAGCTTAGGCGATTATTTGGCATGATAAATTTTTATAGGTGGTTTATACGACATGTTGGGGATACTCAGGCTGTACTGAACAACTATCTTAGAGGTAGTAAGAAAAATGACAAACGCAAAATTGATTGGACAGAGGAAGCCGTAGAGGCGTTCAACTACTGCAAGCAGCAATTGGCTGAAGTCACTCTTTTAGTACACCCTAAATCGGAAGCCCAGTTTGCTGTTATGGTTGACACCTCGGACAAGGCACTTGGCGCGGTAGCCCAGCAAAAAACTTCAGAGGTTTGGCAACCACTCGTTTTTTTCTCCGTGAGGCTAACCGAAACGCAGCAGCGTTACAGTGCCTACGACCGTGAATTATTGGATGCTTGGCATAAGCCATTGATATTCGTCTTCAAGCAAAATCCGACCAAAGCCTCCCCTAGGCAATTTCGGCAGGTGGATTATATCGGGAAGTTTCAGAGTTAAAAGATCTTATGGAGAAAAGCGCACAATTAATTTTCCAAAGAGTTCCATCACCAGGTTCCGACAAAAGTATCGTCTGTGAAACCTCAACTCGAGTAAACCGTCCATATATACCTAGCGAGTTTCGAAAAATTGTTTTTAATTCAATACATGAATTATCTCACCCGGGAAGTCACGGAAAAATATATTTGGCCTTCAATTAACAAGGACGTGCGTCAATGTTGTTAGACTGTCAAAAATCTAAAATCACGAAACATACTAAAAGCGCGTTGGGGAAATTTTCCACTTTTTTCTCAGAGGTTCACATAAATCCATTTCGACATAGTTGGGCCGCTTCCTTTCTCCGACGGGCAACGTTGTTGCGTTACAATGATAGACGTTTCACACGCTTTGACCAGAGGCGATACCTATTACAGATATTCGAGCCAAAACGGTGGCGTGGCGCATGCTGTACAGAATGGATGGATATCTTGTTTTGGCGTTCCGGAATCCATTGTCACGGACCAGGGCTCTCAATTTGATTCGGCGCTGGTTATAGAGCTCTCCAAACTATTAGGATTTGAGACAAGCTATGTATAATCCTAAAGCCAATGGGTTTATTGAATGTTGGCACAGGACCCTAAAAGCCGCAATTATGAGTCATAACCGACCGGACTGGGCTTCCAACTGTCTTTCGCGAGGATTTTAAGACAACGTCGGCTGAACTCGTCTATGGTACTACGATACGAATCCCAGTCCAACTAGTTGGAGGATACAAGGGTTCTAAAGCCGCAATCAGAGTTTGTCGTGGCACTTAGAGAACACTTCAAAGAGTTGCGACCCCATCCGCCTACTCGTAACATATCGGATAACTGCAGATTCATTTTTAAGGCATTGAATACATGTTCTCATGTTCTATTGCGGTCAGATGTGGTTCGTAAATCTTTACAATCACCCTATATGACGTACCGTATTTAGTAATCAGTCGTGCCGAAAAAAATGTTGCTATGGACATTAAAGGCAGGCAGGTTAGATTATCAATAGATCGCTTAAAGCCATGTTTTGTCGAGAGGTCCGAACCAACAGCATCGCCTCAGTTAGTGGCACCACATACAAGAGGTCACCTCACGGGTGACAATTCAACTCAAAGCATTACGTCTAATTCTGAGATCGCGAACAAAATAAGTACTAGCAAAGAAAAATTGACTAATGTAACTTTTAATCTCGTGAGCGATGAGCGATGAACGATTAAGCACGATGTTACGATGTTTACTACTAGTGACACCTAGGTTAAGGTATTTGAAATAAATTGTACTAAATAGTAGTATAAATTAGTTTGTTAAAAATTGAAGTGGTCTGTTTTATTCACAATACTAGTGATTCGAATCATGATTCATAAAAGACTGATTAACAAGGAAACGAAACAGTACCGTTACGTTTTTGTCTTGCCAACCAAGGTCGAACCATATTACTACAATTTATTTCAAACACCCTAACCTAGATGTAACTAGTAGTAAACTTTTATTAAACTTATTCTATTCTAACCTAGGTGGCTCCGTCACACTATTATCAACTAAATGTCATTGTAGGTACCTACCAATAATTTAGTAGGCCATTGCATATTGTATTGCAATCGTATTTGTTTCGGTCGGTAAAAAAATCGGCTGCCCATAGAATAGCTATAAACAATAATGGTGAATGTAGGAACATTTTATTTTGATACATAATGAAAGTTTTTATTTATTAACTAATTTGAATAATTCTAGTTGAAAAAATCAACCATACCTCGACATTTGTCATTTACCGTAATTACGTTATTTTGCCACTGCATCGGATACTACATTATTCGAGGTATGTACCTACACACACACAATCGTATATTGAATGATAAATAAAGTTCACAACACAATTTGATTCTTTTTCCAGCTATTGTGCTTAACGGTTCCGGTGATGTATTCAAATTACCTGCAGAAGATATCAGGCATATCATTTATGTTTTTACGCTGGTTGAAATAATTTCGCTGGTTATTGTTCCAATAGTCATCGAATTATTTGTAAACAAACATTTTTTTATTTTTACATTCACATTAATTTGGACATTCATTTTTGGAATATTTCATGAATCAATTTCAATAATTCCAATTATTTTGTTTGGCTTTATATCCAGTTTAGTAAAAGTTGCTGTACTGTCTTATGGCGCAAGCGAGTATGTTTCGCAATACTCACCAGAATTATACGAATATTTTTTATTTACACATTTTGCGGTCATTTTAAGTAAGATGGCGTCAATATATTTTGTGCCACCTAATATACCAGGCGATAGTACATCAATCCCCTTTGAAATGACTTTTATGACGAACAGGTTAATGATTACGACCTTCTTTGGCATTCTTTGTACATGTAAGTATTTGCTCAAAGATATGATCTCATCTAAGTTAATTTTTCGATCTTAATTTTTCAGTCATATTTGGTTTGAGCAAATTTAATTTTAGGCAACCCAATTTATCAGGAATCAATGACGTTAGTCCAATGTTTGTCACAGGCAAGATTATGAACGTTTTATTTATCGTTGCACCAATTTTAATTGGACGACTAGCACAAACACAAATTCTACGTACATGGCCCAAACAAGTCATGCTAACATCGCCGGATATATTCTCACACATGTTCGAGCGAAATTATGCCGGATTTGTTTATCTTGCCTGCATTGCCATATTTATTGTGGTTTTTTATGTTTTGTTTTTGAATAGATATGCGAAACATTTGACTTCAAGTCCCAGTGGTACAATTGTAATCGGATGTGTTTTGATGTTGATTGCTTCAATAACTACTAGAAAACTGGAAGTGAACATTGATCTTTGTAATCATGGTGACATTTACGTAAGTTATACTAAAGGTAACATATTTTGTTCAAATTATCGATATATGATGTCAGTTGAAAGAGAGAAGTCCGGATTACCATTAATTTGTTTCACTTGTGAAATTGGCTCGTTTCCCCATATGATTTTAATGTACAAATTAAATCGTGTTGATGAAAATTTTGCCACCGGACTCCGATATAATTTTATGTGCAACTATTCAAAGTTTCCATGTCAAAATGTTTTATCCGAGATTTATGGAATGCGAAATTATTTGAGAACAAGTCCGAATTCATCGGTCGCGTATCATCTTGAAACGGGAGCTTCATATATTGTGAATATTACAACTGCATATGATGCGTATGATTTTACCGTAGTTAATTTGGTACCACCACTTGAAATTTCACTTTTTCGGCTGTTACTTCCAATGATTATGATGGCAGTTGGGTCAACTTTAATTGATGTAACGGGATTATTTATCATGTATACAAAAAGCCGTCCAAAATTGAAAACTGCTTCAATAGGATTTTGGATGTTTAGTTCACGATTTGATGATTTGGTGAAAGCAGTTTTTAATCATAGAACCGAAAAATTTGATTCTCTATTTGTATTAAAAATATTGGCCATTTTGATTGTATGTAACGGTCTAATTTGCATAGGCTTGTCTATGTTCGCGTTTTCCTGTTTCGAGAAGAAATTGGAGACAAATGCACACATGTTGATGCATGCCTCAATGCGGAGAGTACCAATTAAATCAAATAACCTGATCCAATAGAAGACGCATAACTTGTTAATTGTAGTAATAATAATGTTCTTAAATAAATCAGTATTGTATCCGTGTTTAGATTAGACGAAACATAAAAATGTTTAAGCACCGAACTATTTATCCATCCAGGTTCACTTTCTTATCGCCTCATCTGCTAGGAACAAAAATCTTACGTGATCCCATATGCTATGTTGATTAGCTCATCAGTTTTGCAAAAAAGTGACCAATTTATTGGTGACGAGCCCGCTGATCACGTTCATCTGGAAATTCCAAACAAGACGCTCATAGAATTCAAGAGTTACAATCAGCCCTTAGAAGAAATTGATGATGAAATGGAGGATTTTATGGTCAGGTGGAAACTATCAAGAGTTTCCAAATTTTCGTGATATGTTCGAAGGATCAATTCATAAAAATGCATCCCTGGCGAACGTGCAATAATTTCAACGTTTTGAGATGCACGTTCCCATATCCTTGATCAGACCTTGATACGTCTTTAAAGGGTTTGTTATTTTTTCTCCTCTTTCTTTTATAATTAGAGACTGATCCAAAGTGACGCCTTGAAGTATGGTATTCCTGATCATTTTTGATGGGTCAGGCGTTTTCTTGCCGCTCCACTAAAGTGTGTTATTGTAAAGGGGCCCTATTAGGGAACTCGAATTCGATTAAACGAAAGTCGTTTTCGAAACATCAGAGTTCTTTATATCTCTAAAGATAGGTTTCAGGACCTGTAATTGTTGTGCTAACTTGCAATTGGACTGCTCGATCATTACTAAACATTTCATGGAAAATTCGATTTTATTGAAAATCAACTGTGCCCACAAACTTTAGCCGCCAAAAATCTAAAATGCTCCGAACACGTCAATTGTTACCTCTATCAATAGGCTTCAGAGCCTGCATCTATTGCGCCAATTTTCATTTAAATTGCTCGATTATTTCTAAACATTTCATGGAAAATTCGATTTGATTGAAAATCAAATGTGCTAGCCCACAAATTTCAGCCGCCAAAAATCTAAAATGCTCCGAACACGTCAATTGTTACCTCTATCAATAGGCTTCAGGACCTGAATTTATTGTGCCAATTTGCATTTAAATTGCTCGATTATTTCTAAACATTTCATGGAAAATTCGATTTTATTGAAAATCAACTGTGCTATAGCCCACAAATTTTAGCCGCCAAAAATCTAAAATGCTCCGATTACGTCATTTGTTACCTCTATCAATAGGCTTCAGAGCCTGCATCTATTGCGCCAATTTGCATTTAAATTGCTCGATTATTTCTAAACATTTCATGGAAAATTCGATTTTATTGAAAATCAACTGTGCTATAGCCCACCAATTATGGCCACCAAAAATCTAAAATGCTCCGATCACGTCAGATGTTACCTCTATCAATAGGCTTCTGAACCTGTATTTATTGCGCCAATTTGCATTTAAATTGCTCGATTATTTCTAAACATTTCATGGAAAATTCGATTTTATTGAAAATCAACTGTGCTATAGCCCACCAATTTTGGCCACCAAAAATCTAAAATGCTCCGATCACGTCAGATGTTACCTCTATCAATTAGCTTCTGAACCTGTATTTATTGCGCCAATTTGCATTTTATTGAAAATCAACTGTGCTATAGCCCACAAATTTTAGCCACCAAAAATCTAAAATGCTCCGATCACGTCGGTTGTTACCTCTATCAATAGGCTTCAGGACCTGAATTTATTGTGCCAATTTGCATTTAAATTGCTCGATTATTTCTAAACATTTCATAGAAATTTCGATTTTATTGAAAATCAACTGTGCTATAGCCCACAAATTTTAGCCGCCAAAAATCTAAAATGCTTCGATCTCGTCGGTTGTTACATCTATCAATAGGTTTCAGGACCTGTATTTATTGTACCTATTTGCATTTTAATTGCTCGACTATTTCTAAATATTTCATGGAAAATTCGATTTTATTGAAAATCAACTGTGCTATGGCCCACAAATTTTGGCCACCAAAAATCTAAAATGCTCTGATCACGTCAGTTGTTACCTCTATCAATAGGCTTCAGGACCTGAATTTATTGTGCCAATTTGCATTTAAATTGCTCGATTATTTCTAAACATTTCATGGAAAATTCGATTTTATTGAAAATCAACTGTGCTATAGCCCACAAATTTTAGCCGCCAAAAATCTAAAATGCTCCGATCTCGTCGGTTGTTAAATCTATCAATAGGTTTCAGGACCTGTATTTATTGTACCTATTTGCATTTTAATTGCTCGACTATTTCTAAATATTTCATGGAAAATTCGATTTTATTGAAAATCAACTGTGCTATGGCCCACAAATTTTGGCCACCAAAAATCTAAAATGCTCTGATCACGTCGGTTGTTACCTCTATCAATAGGCTTCAGGACCTGAATTTATTGTGCCAATTTGCATTTAAATTGCTCGATTATTTCTAAACATTTCATGGAAAATTCGATTTTATTGAAAATCAACTGTGCTATAGCCCACAAATTTTAGCCACCAAAAATCTAAAATGCTCCGATCACGTCAGTTGTTACCTCTATCAATAGGCTTCAGAACCTGTATTTATTGCGCCAATTTGCATTTAAATTGCTCGATTATTTCTAAACATTTCATGGAAAATTCGATTTTATTGAAAATCAACTGTGCTATAGCCCACCAATTTTGGCCACCAAAAATCTAAAATGCTCCGATCACGTCAGCTGTTACCTCTATCAATAGGCTTCAGAACCTGTATTTATTGTGCCAATTTGCATTTAAATTGCTCGATTATTTCTAAACATTTCATGGAAAATTCGATTTTATTGAAAATCAACTGTGCTATGGCCCACAAATTTTAGCCACCAAAAATCTAAAATTCTCTGATCACGTCGGTTGTTACCTCTATCAATAGGCTTCAGGACCTGAATTTATTGTGCCAATTTGCATTTAAATTGCTCGATTATTTCTAAACATTTCATGGAAAATTCGATTTTATTGAAAATCAACTGTGCTATAGCCCACAAATTTTAGCCACCAAAAATCTAAAATGCTCCGATCACGTCAGATGTTACCTCTATCAATTAGCTTCTGAACCTGTATTTATTGCGCCAATTTGCATTTTATTGAAAATCAACTGTGCTATAGCCCACAAATTTTAGCCACCAAAAATCTAAAATGCTCCGATCACGTCGGTTGTTACCTCTATCAATAGGCTTCAGGACCTGAATTTATTGTGCCAATTTGCATTTAAATTGCTCGATTATTTCTAAACATTTCATGGAAAATTCGATTTTATTGAAAATCAACTGTGCTATAGCCCACAAATTTTAGCCACCAAAAATCTAAAATGCTCCGATCACGTCAGCTGTTACCTCTATCAATAGGCTTCAGAACCTGTATTTATTGTGCCAATTTGCATTTAAATTGCTCGATTATTTCTAAACATTTCATGGAAAATTCGATTTTATTGAAAATCAACTGTGCTATAGCCCACAAATTTTAGCCACCAAAAATCTAAAATGCTCCGATCACGTCAGTTGTTACCTCCATCAATAGGCTTCAGAACCTGTATTTATTGCGCCAATTTGCATTTAAATTGCTCGATTATTTCTAAACATTTCATGGAAAATTCGATTTTATTGAAAATCAACTGTGCTATAGCCCACCAATTTTGGCCACCAAAAATCTAAAATGCTCCGATCACGTCAGATGTTACCTCTATCAATTAGCTTCTGAACCTGTATTTATTGCGCCAATTTGCATTTTATTGAAAATCAACTGTGCTATAGCCCACAAATTTTAGCCACCAAAAATCTAAAATGCTCCGATCACGTCGGTTGTTACCTCTATCAATAGGCTTCAGGACCTGAATTTATTGTGCCAATTTGCATTTAAATTGCTCGATTATTTCTAAACATTTCATAGAAAATTCGATTTTATTGAAAATCAACTGTGCTATAGCCCACAAATTTTAGCCGCCAAAAATCTAAAATGCTCCGATCTCGTCGGTTGTTACATCTATCAATAGGTTTCAGGACCTGTATTTATTGTACCTATTTGCATTTTAATTGCTCGACTATTTCTAAATATTTCATGGAAAATTCGATTTTATTGAAAATCAACTGTGCTATGGCCCACAAATTTTGGCCACCAAAAATCTAAAATGCTCTGATCACGTCGGTTGTTACCTCTATCAATAGGCTTCAGGACCTGAATTTATTGTGCCAATTTGCATTTTAATTGCTCGACTATTTCTAAATATTTCATGGAAAATTCGATTTTATTGAAAATCAACTGTGCTATAGCCCACAAATTTTAGCCACCAAAAATCTAAAATGCTCCGATCACGTCAGTTGTTACCTCCATCAATAGGCTTCAGAACCTGTATTTATTGCGCCAATTTGCATTTAAATTGCTCGATTATTTCTAAACATTTCATGGAAAATTCGATTTTATTGAAAATCAACTGTGCTATAACCCACCAATTTTGGCCACCAAAAATCTAAAATGCTCCGATCACGTCAGCTGTTACCTCTATCAATAGGCTTCAGAACCTGTATTTATTGTGCCAATTTGCATTTAAATTGCTCGATTATTTCTAAACATTTCATGGAAAATTCGATTTTATTGAAAATCAACTGTGCTATAGCCCACAAATTTTAGCCACCGAAAATCTAAAATGCTCCGATCACGTCAGTTGTTATCTCTATCAATAGGCTTCTGAACCTGTATTTATTGTGCCAATTTGCATTTAAATTGCTCGATTATTTCTAAACATTTCATGGAAAATTCGATTTTATTGAAAATCAACTGTGCTATAGCCCACAAATTTTAGCCACCAAAAATATAAAATGCTCCGATCACGTCAGTTGTTACCTCTATCAATAGGCTTATGGACCTGAATTTATTGCGCCAATTTGCATTTAAATTGCTCGATTATTTCTAAACATTTCATGGAAAATTCGATTTTATTGAAAATCAACTGTGCTATAGCCCACAAATTTTAGCCACCAAAAATCTAAAATGCTCCGATCACGTCAGTTGTTACCTCTATCAATAGGCTTCAGAACCTGTATTTATTGCGCCAATTTGCATTTAAATTGCTCGATTATTTCTAAACATTTCATGGAAAATTTCATTTTATTGAAAATCAACTGTGCTATAGCCCACAAATTTTGGCCACCAAAAATCTAGAATGCTCTGATCACGTCGGTTGTTACCTCTATCAATAGGCTTCAGAACCTGTATTTATTGCGCCAATTTGCATTTAAATTGCTCGATTATTTCTAAACATGGAAAATTTGATTTTATTATCATCGACATTTTGTCAATTTTTACACACTTTACCACACTTTAACTAAATATTTTCAAATTTTATTCGTAAAATAAAAATCCAAATTTAAGTTTTAACTTTCTATATTTGTGATAATGATTTAAAATTTATTTAATAAAATTTATCAAGTACATATTTAAAACTCAGAGTTTTAAATATGTACTTGATGATGAGCGGTAATGCTCGAAACTAGTCTACGTAGAAATAAATTTTAAATCATTATCACAAATATAGAAAGTTAAAACTTAAATTTGGATTTTTATTTTACGAATAAAATTTGAAAATATTTAGTTTTGATTTTATTGAAAATCAACTGTGCTATAGCCCACAAATTTTAGCCACCAAAAATCTAAAATGCTCCGATCACGTCAGTTGTTACCTCTATCAATAGGATTCAGAACCTGTATTTATTGCGCCAATTTGCATTTAAATTGCTCGATTATTTCTAACATGGAAAATTTGATTTTATTGAAAATCAACTGTGCTATAGCCCACAAATTTTAGCCACCAAAAATCTAAAATGCTCCGATCACGTCAGTTGTTACCTCCATCAATAGGCTTCAGAACCTGTATTTATTGTGCCAATTTGCATTTAAATTGCTCGATTATTTCTAAACATTTCATGGAAAATTCGATTTTATTGAAAATCAACTGTGCTATAGCCCACAAATTTTAGCCACCAAAAATCTAAAATGCTCCGATCACGTCAGTTGTTACCTCCATCAATAGGCTTCAGAACCTGTATTTATTGCGCCAATTTGCATTTAAATTGCTCGATTATTTCTAAACATTTCATGGAAAATTTGATTTTATTGAAAATCAACTGTGCTATAGCCCACAAATTTTGGCCACCAAAAATCTAAAATGCTCCGATCACGTCAGTTGTTACCTTTATCAATAGGCTTATGGACCTGAATTTATTGCGCCAATTTGCATTTAAATTGCTCGATTATTTCTAAACATTTCATGGAAAATTCGATTTTATTGAAAATCAACTGTGCTATAGCCCACAAATTTTAGCCGCCAAAAATCTAAAATGCTCCGATCTCGTCGGTTGTTACATCTATCAATAGGTTTCAGGACCTGTATTTATTGTACCTATTTGCATTTTAATTGCTCGACTATTTCTAAATATTTCATGGAAAATTCGATTTTATTGAAAATCAACTGTGCTATAGCCCACAAATTTTAGCCACCAAAAATATAAAATGCTCCGATCACGTCAGTTGTTACCTCTATCAATAGGCTTATGGACCTGAATTTATTGCGCCAATTTGCATTTAAATTGCTCGATTATTTCTAAACATTTCATGGAAAATTCGATTTTATTGAAAATCAACTGTGCTATAGCCCACAAATTTTAGCCACCAAAAATCTAAAATGCTCCGATCACGTCAGTTGTTACCTCTATCAATAGGCTTCAGAACCTGTATTTATTGCGCCAATTTGCATTTAAATTGCTCGATTATTTCTAAACATTTCATGGAAAATTTCATTTTATTGAAAATCAACTGTGCTATAGCCCACAAATTTTGGCCACCAAAAATCTAGAATGCTCTGATCACGTCGGTTGTTACCTCTATCAATAGGCTTCAGAACCTGTATTTATTGCGCCAATTTGCATTTAAATTGCTCGATTATTTCTAAACATGGAAAATTTGATTTTATTATCATCGACATTTTGTCAATTTTTACACACTTTACCACACTTTAACTAAATATTTTCAAATTTTATTCGTAAAATAAAAATCCAAATTTAAGTTTTAACTTTCTATATTTGTGATAATGATTTAAAATTTATTTCTACGTAGACTAGTTTCGAGCATTACCGCTCATCATCAAGTACATATTTAAAACTCAGAGTTTTAAATATGTACTTGATGATGAGCGGTAATGCTCGAAACTAGTCTACGTAGAAATAAATTTTAAATCATTATCACAAATATAGAAAGTTAAAACTTAAATTTGGATTTTTATTTTACGAATAAAATTTGAAAATATTTAGTTTTGATTTTATTGAAAATCAACTGTGCTATAGCCCACAAATTTTAGCCACCAAAAATCTAAAATGCTCCGATCACGTCAGTTGTTACCTCTATCAATAGGATTCAGAACCTGTATTTATTGCGCCAATTTGCATTTAAATTGCTCGATTATTTCTAACATGGAAAATTTGATTTTATTGAAAATCAACTGTGCTATAGCCCACAAATTTTAGCCACCAAAAATCTAAAATGCTCCGATCACGTCAGTTGTTACCTCCATCAATAGGCTTCAGAACCTGTATTTATTGTGCCAATTTGCATTTAAATTGCTCGATTATTTCTAAACATTTCATGGAAAATTCGATTTTATTGAAAATCAACTGTGCTATAGCCCACAAATTTTAGCCACCAAAAATCTAAAATGCTCCGATCACGTCAGTTGTTACCTCCATCAATAGGCTTCAGAACCTGTATTTATTGCGCCAATTTGCATTTAAATTGCTCGATTATTTCTAAACATTTCATGGAAAATTTGATTTTATTGAAAATCAACTGTGCTATAGCCCACAAATTTTGGCCACCAAAAATCTAAAATGCTCCGATCACGTCAGTTGTTACCTTTATCAATAGGCTTATGGACCTGAATTTATTGCGCCAATTTGCATTTAAATTGCTCGATTATTTCTAAACATTTCATGGAAAATTCGATTTTATTGAAAATCAACTGTGCTATAGCCCACAAATTTTAGCCACCAAAAATCTAAAATGCTCCGATCACGTCAGCTGTTACCTCTATCAATAGGCTTCAGAACCTGTATTTATTGTGCCAATTTGCATTTAAATTGCTCGATTATTTCTAAACATTTCATGGAAAATTCGATTTTATTGAAAATCAACTGTGCTATAGCCCACAAATTTTGGCCACCAAAAATCTAAAATGCTCCGATCACGTCAGTTGTTACCTCTATCAATAGGCTTATGGACCTGTATTTATTGTGCCAATTTGCATTTAAATTGCTCGATTATTTCTAACATGGAAAATTTGATTTTATTGAAAATCAACTGTGCTATAGCCCACAAATTTTAGCCACCAAAAATCTAAAATGCTCCGATCACGTCAGTTGTTACCTCCATCAATAGGCTTATGGACCTGTATTTATTGTGCCAATTTGCATTTAAATTGCTCGATTATTTCTAACATGGAAAATTTGATTTTATTGAAAATCAACTGTGCTATAGCCCACAAATTTTAGCCACCAAAAATCTAAAATGCTCTGATCACGTCGGTTGTTACCTCTATCAATAGGCTTCAGAACCTGTATTTATTGCGCCAATTTGCATTTAAATTGCTCGATTATTTCTAAACATTTCATGGAAAATTCGATTTTATTGAAAATCAACTGTGCTATAGCCCACAAATTTTAGCCACCAAAAATCTAAAATGCTCCGATCACGTCAGTTGTTACCTCTATCAATAGGCTTCAGAACCTGTATTTATTGTGCCAATTTGCATTTAAATTGCTCGATTATTTCTAAACATTTCATGGAAATTTCGATTTTATTGAAAATCAACTGTGCTATAGCCCACCAATTTTGGCCACCAAAAATCTAAAATGCTCCGATCACGTCAGATGTTACCTCTATCAATAAGCTTCTGAACCTGTATTTATTGCGCCAATTTGCATTTTATTGAAAATCAACTGTGCTATAGCCCACAAATTTTAGCCACCTAAAATCTAAAATGCTCCGATCACGTCAGTTGTTACCTCTATCAATAGGCTTATGGACCTGAATTTATTGTGCCAATTTGCATTTAAATTGCACGATTATTTCTAAACATTTCATGGAAAATTCGATTTTATTGAAAATCAACTGTGCTATAGCCCACAAATTTTGGCCACCAAAAATCTAAAATGCTCCGATCACGTCAATTGTTACCTCTATCAATAGGCTTCAGAACCTGTATTTATTGTGCCAATTTGCATTTAAATTGCTCGATTATTTCTAAACATTTCATGGTAAATTCGATTTTATTGAAAATCAACTGTGCTATAGCCCACAAATTTTAGCCACCAAAAATCTAAAATGCTCCGATCACGTCGGTTGTTACCTCTATCAATAGGCTTCAGAACCTGTATTTATTGTGCCAATTTGCATTTAAATTGCTCGATTATTTCTAAACATTTCATAGAAAATTCGATTTTATTGAAAATCAACTGTGCTATAGCCCACAAATTTTAGCCACCAAAAATCTAAAATGCTCCGATCACGTCAGCTGTTACCTCTATCAATAGGCTTCAGAACCTGTATTTATTGTGCCAATTTGCATTTAAATTGCTCGATTATTTCTAACATGGAAAATTTGATTTTATTGAAAATCAACTGTGCTATAGCCCACAAATTTTAGCCACCAAAAATCTAAAATGCTCCGATCACGTCAGTTGTTACCTCCATCAATAGGCTTCAGAACCTGTATTTATTGCGCCAATTTGCATTTAAATTGCTCGATTATTTCTAAACATTTCATGGAAAATTCGATTTTATTGAAAATCAACTGTACTATAGCCCACCAATTTTGGCCACCAAAAATCTAAAATGCTCCGATCACGTCAGATGTTACCTCTATCAATAAGCTTCTGAACCTGTATTTATTGCGCCAATTTGCATTTTATTGAAAATCAACTGTGCTATAGCCCACAAATTTTAGCCACCAAAAATCTAAAATGCTCCGATCACGTCGGTTGTTACCTCTATCAATAGGCTTCAGAACCTGTATTTATTGTGCCAATTTGCATTTAAATTGCTCGATTATTTCTAAACATTTCATGGAAAATTCGATTTTATTGAAAATCAACTGTGCTATAGCCCACAAATTTTAGCCACCAAAAATCTAAAATGCTCCGATCACGTCAGCTGTTACCTCTATCAATAGGCTTCAGAACCTTTATTTATTGTGCCAATTTGCATTTAAATTGCTCGATTATTTCTAAACATTTCATGGAAAATTCGATTTTATTGAAAATCAACTGTGCTATAGCCCACAAATTTTAGCCACCAAAAATCTAAAATGCTCCGATCACGTCAGCTGTTACCTCTATCAATAGGCTTCAGAACCTGTATTTATTGTGCCAATTTGCATTTAAATTGCTCGATTATTTCTAACATGGAAAATTTGATTTTATTGAAAATCAACTGTGCTATAGCCCACAAATTTTGGCCACCAAAAATATAAAATGCTCCGATCACGTCAATTGTTACCTCTATCAATAGGCTTCAGAACCTGTATTTATTGCGCCAATTTGCATTTAAATTGCTCGATTATTTCTAACATGGAAAATTTGATTTTATTGAAAATCAACTGTGCTATAGCCCACAAATTTTAGCCACCAAAAATCTAAAATGCTCCGATCACGTCAGTTGTTACCTCCATCAATAGGCTTCAGAACCTGTATTTATTGCGCCAATTTGCATTTAAATTGCTCGATTATTTCTAAACATTTCATGGAAAATTCGATTTTATTGAAAATCAACTGTGCTATAGCCCACAAATTTTAGCCACCAAAAATCTAAAATGCTCCGATCACGTCAGTTTGTAACCATTTACATGTACCGATATTGTATATATAGTGTAAATAGTTCCTTAAATGTATATAGGGTATTACTTGCAACCTGGCTTTGGTAAGTAAACTCCTGATCAAAATTAACTTCGTTCAGATTCATAGAATTCAAAAATGAGCAGTCGGGTTTTCCTGAGGAAGAGTTTGTTTTTGAAAAGAAAAAAAAAAGAAGGGGAGTTTTTTTTTTTGATTTTCCTGGTGGAAGGAAGTTTAACGCAAAAAAAGAAATTATATTTAAAAGAAAATTAAAAATCTATTTTAATTCGGGATTTAATCATTAAATAAAGATAAATAACCATAAAAATTGTAAAAGAAGGAAAACAGATTTCCAGTATATTTTTTTTGTTAGTGATGCCATAGGCACCTTTCGATTGGCATTATTTGCATATGGTGTGATATCCAGGTCGGGATATCTATGTGTATATATATATATATATATGAGTATATAAACAGTGATTATAAAAATCGAAACTATTGTATAAAATAAACGAATAATAAATAAAAAAAAAAAAAAAGGAGAAAAACAAAAATATTTCAAACGATATATATATATATATCTATAACAATTTGTGGAAATCTAATCAAATTAGATTGTATAATTAGTGCATAGATAATTCAAATGTTAATAAATTTTATCAAAAGAAAAGGTGATATATTTTGGTGTTGTTATTGAATAACCATCTTTCTTGTTCCGGAACGTAAACAACAAAAAAAAAGTTTACCACATACCATCCTGGATTATATTTATAACTGGCTTCGAATCCTGATAATGCAGCGGTTTACTTGGATATATTGCGGAGTACCATAATGAGATATATATTACCTATTCCTGGCTACATGACCCTGTTGATGTTGCTATTCTGAATACCTGGTCTAAGTACATTGGAGTGTGCTAAGTATTATTAATTTAGCTTCGTGATCGTGTTGGGGGTATCTATAGAAGACTAACAACAAAAGTAAATATTTCTATAATTTTACTACATAACAAATTACATTTTTTTTGCTGTAAATATTGTAAATAATCTTGTTTGTGTACATATATATATATATAGCTAAAGAATGAGCATGTGTATTACGGAGTAGTGTGTGGTTATTAGAGGTGTGGGTGTGTGGAGTCATCTAGATGACGGCTAGTTCCCCAATATGTAAGTAAAATATATTTTAATGTTGCCTTACCGAGCGTTTGTGATCCCACGACCAAACAATACCAATCCCTCGCCGAACTAGCTAGCCGGCACATTGATTAGGCTCGAGGCAGTAAGGTAACATTATGGCGCCCAAACACATCGTGTAACTGGATACACCAAGGTCTCGCTTTGCGTCCCTGTTCGGTTCCACACGGAGAGACGCAAACTGAATTTCGACGCATATCGAGTTACATGTTATACTTCAAATTCGAAGGAAAAATAAACCAAAAAATTATGAAATATTCTGATAGCAACGAAAATTCTCACTAGTTGTATGACAAAACAGAAAAATGGAAAGAAAGAAAAAGGACGCATAACGAAGAACCGACGCTAAGCGGGTGATTGGTTTTTTTTTAGCCGACGCAAGAGCGAATAGACGCACATAGAATAGACGCATAGCGAGACTCTGGTGTAATTATTATTAAAATTTATATGGAATTTTTTTTTGTTGTGATTTGCTACCGGATTTCAATTATCTTATGGTGTTGAGAAACATTACTTCTCCAGATGGTGGATAGATTTTTTAAATGATGAACTCATATGGTGTTGATGTTTGGAGGTACATCACAAAAATCTGAATTTATTTTGGGATATGAATTTCCATATGGCTAACTATTTTTCAAAATTATTTTTTTAAAAATTTTTTTTGCTTTATTTGGTCATGGCATAGGTCCTGATTTTTATTCTTTTTGCTACTCCGATTTGGATTGACATGGTACTTAAGGATTTTGATCATTGACACTTGTGTCCGTTAAATGTAAGCAATAAAAATTATTCGAGGTTAAACGGAGTTTCTTTTTACAACTTTTGCTTTGAATTAGTTTTCAAATTGATTTCAATGTTTTTGGAACTCGGTTTCATTTCGAAATTGATTGATCTTCGACTATTTGTATTTTCATTTTAGTTTCTGATATTTATTTTTGGGGATTTGCGGTCGTCTGGTGGCTTCACACATGCACACACACACAATACCTATTGAATCGTTCATAGACGAAAATTTAAATTCTGTTCTTCTACAACATACGATTATATATTTTATTTTTTTGGTCATTGTCATTATTATATTCATTATATTTGTTTTTTTCGCGTTTGATTTCTTTTATGAATCTGATAGACTGGAGATATCGGAGTTTTCGCATTGGAGTCAGGTGTAAGGTATCAGTTAATATTTTTTTTGTTTTTTTTGTTTTTTTTGTTTTGTTTCTTTTAATAACCTGTAAAAAAATAATTAAGTAATTATTAATAAATATAATGGAGGGTCTCAATATTCATTGTTTAACACCCGATGAATTTTTGGTGGAATGTTTAGCGCGAGGTATTGAGGGTAGCCCTGTGGATAAATTAAAGAGACTCGAAAAATTAATCAGCGATGAAAACGAAAATCCCATTATTAAACCAGTTAAACCCCATAAATCTGCACGGAAAAATCCAGATAGGGAAATTCGAAAATGCCTATTAAAAATTGACGAGCATAAGGTTTGGTTTGTAGAGCAAAAGTCCGAAGAATCAAATACAGATAACTTCGCTATTGTTTTAAATAGATTAGTGCATATAATTCTGAGATTGGAACGTCTTTCTAGGTCTACGAGACGTTACAAACAAAATTGCATAGATGCGCTAATACAAGCTCAAGAATTACATAAACACATTAATACTTGTTCAAACGACAACAATTCTCTAAATGAATCGATTAATATAGTTAAAGAAAAGATTCATATTGTGATAGATGATTTATATTCCTCAGAAGAAGATGTTTCGGATGTGGATTCGTTTAAGTCTTATCAAACCGTCAACACCTTACCAAAATTCAATAGAATAGTTGCAACTAATAGTACTGTGGGTAGCAGTGATGGTGGTTTGGAGAATTTAGGTTCAGATAACCGTAATGCCGGAAATTTGCCTATTGCAAATAATCAATCACAGAGTGATAACATATTAAATGATTTAAATTATAATACGCAACAGTTAAATTTGTTATCCAATCCTGTCTCAAATGTCCGCTTCAGCCAAATTCCGCAAAATTTGCCAAATTTACAATCTGGTCACAATATGTCATCATATCCAATTCAAAATTCTATTTACCAATATCCAAAAGTTGCAAATCAACAAGCAAGGCCTTTATTTGCAAATCCTACACCGACGTCAATTTCATCTGGTGATAAAAAACACCAATTGTCAAAATGGAGAATTGAATTCGATGGCGCACCAGATGGCATACCAATAGAGAGGTTTTTATTTAGAGTAGAGCATCTTGCTCGTACCTATCAAGTCGCGGAAAGTATTGTACGGGATCAATTTAGCGTTTTCTTAAAAGGAACCGCTTCAAATTGGTATTGGTGCTATATAGAACGCAATCCCAATTCCACTTGGTTGCAACTAAAATTAGCAATCATCGAGCGATTTCAGGATAGACGCACGGACGGCGACATTCGCAGAGTAATCGATTCTCGCAAACAAAAGTCAGGTGAATCATTTATGGAGTTTTATAATGAAATTTTGGCGCTAACTCTCCGTTTTCGAACCCCAATTCCAGATTCAGATATACTTAGGATTCTTCGGTACAATATGAATGTCGGGCTTCAGAATCAGCTTGCTGATCAGGAAATCGAGTCAATTAGTGCTTTGGTAAGGAGATGTGTAGCACTGGAGGACATGTGGAAACGCCACAATTATATTCCGGACAAATATTGTAGACCACAGTACCATGTCAACGAGGTTGAAGGTCCTGTCGAGGTTCGGCACGATACAACTACGATTATTAACAAACGAAATTGTCAAAATTGTGTTTCGGACTATAATCCAAATTTATCTTGTAATAATTTCGGATCCCAAAATTACAATCCTTTGATACCGTCTAATGTTGGTCAACATCAAAATTTTGGTCTGAGTAATCAAATTGATGCTTACGACCAAAATTCTAATCAAAATGCTAGCTCGTCAAACAATTTTATTTGCTGGAATTGCCATGATATAGGGCATACATTTCCAAGATGCTCAAAACCCCTACGATTTTTTTGTCGTGGTTGTGGTAAAGATGGGTATACTAGGAATAGTTGTCCAAAATGTGGTACGTCGGGAAACGCCGATTCGAGGACTCAATCGACTGCCATGAACAATCCTCGGGACATACGGCAGCAGCAACAGGAACACCGTATACAAATTCTGAACCATTCTCAGGCAAGACCAAATTAAATGTTTCGGTATCAAATAATTTTGACGTTCCAAATTCAAAAGACCATTCTAATTCTGATAATACACCTCTTGTTTCACACAAATTCAAAAAACAACGTTCGAATAAAGCTAAATTTCGAGTTCGCAAATATTGGAACGAACGCAAACAGCTAAATTTTACAATTTCGGAAACTTTTATTTCAGAGGATCTAGACGATCGACCATACACCAATGTCGGTATCAATGGTGTACCCTATAAAGGATTATTGGATAGTGGTGCATCAATTACTGCGCTTGGTTATGGTTGTGAAAAATATCTGTTGGATCCTAACATTAAAATTCATGGTGTTTCTTCCGAAGTTAGAACAGCAGGTGGTCAAAAGCAACGTGTTCTTGGTTATTTTACAGGTTCTGTTTATTATAATGGTGAACAGAAATTATTGAACATTTATTTAATTCCTGGACTACGACAAATTCTCTATTTAGGCATTGATTTTTGGAAATTATTCAAAATTATTCCAAAATGTATTGCTGAGTTAGATAAAGATGATTCAGATTTCCACAATCTATCTCACGATCAACAACTTCGTCTAGATGCTGTTGTTGAACAATTTCCATCGTTCAACAAAAACGGTCTTGGCAAAACAACTGTAATCTCACATAATATCGACGTTCAAGGTGCCACGCCCATCAAACAACGATACTACCCTGTATCTCCTGCTGTGCAAGCTGACATATACTCTGAGATTGATCGGATGCTGTCCCTGGGAGTAATTGAAGAGTCTAGAAGTTCATGGAGTTCACCCGTGACATTGGTTCGGAAATCAAATGGCAAGGTCCGTCTTTGTTTAGATGCAAGGCGAGTGAACGAAGTAACGAAAAAGGATGCGTATCCGCTGCCTATAATCGACGGATTACTCAGCCGATTGGAGGAGACAAAGTGGATCTCAAGTCTCGACTTGAAAGATGCATTTTGGCAAATCCAGTTGGATGTGGAGTCTCGCGATAAGACAGCGTTTACGGTCCCTGGACGCCCTTTGTATCAATTCACAGTTATGCCATTTGGTCTCTGTAACGCGCCTCAAACTATGAGCCGGTTAATGGATCGGGTGATTCCCCATGAATTTCATGATTGCGTTTTCGTATATCTCGACGACCTTTTAATTGCCTCTAGGACATTTGAAGAGCATCTCAGATTGTTGTCACTTGTTGGCAAAAGGTTGCTTGATGCTGGTTTAACGGTAAACCTTGAAAAAAGCCACTTCCTCCTCAAGCGTATCAACTATCTTGGTTATGTGGTTGGGGACGGAACCCTCTCAACAAATCCGGATAAAGTTAAAGCCGTACACGATTATCCAATACCAACTACTCCTAAGAAACTTCGTCGTTTCTTAGGAATGGCGGGATGGTATCGGCGCTTTATTCCTTCGTTCGCATCTCTTGTTGCTCCTCTTACCGATCTCACCAAAAGGGCTTCAAAATTCGTGTGGTCTGCGAAAGCCCAGCAAGCTTTTGAGAGTGTCAAATTGGCACTTTCAGATGCTCCAGTGTTGGTGCATGCTAACTTCTCAAAACCGTTTGTGATTCAATGCGATGCTAGTACAACTGGTGTCGGAGGTGTGTTGTTGCAGGAAGGTGATGATGGTGACGAACATCCCATCGCGTATACTGTGGTGGTCATATTATTAAGGACACATCAATTCTGTTGGGGAAATGTTTGCTTTTGGCGACTTACGTATTTTACTAAACATTTTTATAGCCTAGCCATATGAAACTATTATTTGCTAAGGTGCATTCAAAATGCAAAGTTTTACTTTGTACTAAATAATATTTGTACTAAAAGTAGAAATACATTTTTTTAACTAAATTAGAAATATCTTAAAAAACAAATTTCTAGGTGAGCTACCTCAAAATATTGAGTGGATGCACGTTCAGCATTATTGACTCTACATTTCTTTCATTTCGAGTTTTGTGCTATCTAGGCTAGAAACAGCTCTCAGGGCATTAAATAAATTTAGATTAATATGAATAAAATTAGTACTTGTTGATATATGTATTAATTAGTACTTATCGTATCTAGTAGACGAGCAAAAGTTATATTTTTAAGTGGAAAATTCATTAACTGTACTTAAAATGTAATTTTTATTTGTGTATTAAAAATCATAAAGGCTAAAATTACTTGTTGTATTTAGGCTGCTTTCCAAACGAGACTTATTTGATACTTATTTACTTATTTCGCCGCCATCTTAAATAAGTAAGTAAAGTCATTCCAAACGATTTGTCTTACTTATTTTGACAACTGCATCAAAACAACTAAAATTCTAGTGCCAATTCAAGAGATTTTTTAAAGATATATTTTAGATTAAAAGCGAAATAAATTAAAAGTGTTAAAATGGAAAGGAAAAGAAATTTTATTATTTTAAACTATTTGGTTAATAAAAGTATCAATCTTTGTTTTAAATTAATTGAAAATGACCAGCAATTGCTTGAACTAGTAGAGAAACGGGAAATGCGAAAGGTAAATATTTTTTATGCATGTTATTTTGTAATTTGAATGTTACTTTTGTGTAGGTACATATATTATTATTATATTATTTAAATAATTACAGGGCCTTAAATATTGTAACCAAAAAAATAGTTACATGGTTGATGTTGTGTTGAAAATGGACGATGGCTTAATAAAAAAACACCTTCGAATATCGAACCCAGCTTTCAATAAATTAATAGTCCTATCTTCAGCCAAACATCACGGATATAATGCGAATATAGAAATAGGAGTAACACTTTTTTGGTTGGCATGTGGCACGAGCTATCGGGTAGTGAGTACGGCATTCGATATTCCTACCACATCTGTATACAACATCGTACATCGGACAATAAACTTTTTTTTAACTTTGATAAAACAAATTATTGTGTTTCCTGCTCGTGAAGACTATAATATCGTCGGCATGAAATTTGGGAACCGGGCAGGAACATCAATTTTTAATAAAGCCGTAGGTGCTATTGATGGCACACATATTAAAATAAAGTGCCCTGTAAATCAACACGATGCATACATTAATAGAAAACTGGATTACAGCATTCAATTACAAGGTTCGACTTTATAATTTTAAATTTAAAAATAAATATAAAAGAACATATTTATTTCTTTTAGCTATCTGTGACGCTGAACATAAATTTTTGAATATCTGCGTTGGATGGCCAGGATCGGTACATGACCAGAGGGTATTAAGGAACAGCCAAATTTACATATCAAAAAAATATCCAGCACAAGGATTCTTTTTGCTCGGAGATAATGCATATCAGCTCACCTTAGAACCTATTTCAATTATAACCCCATACAAGGAACATCGAATGTTGAATGATCGGCAAAAACGATTCAACTATCTCCATAGTAAGGCTCGAGTAGCGATAGAGCAAGCATTTGGACAAATGAAAACTAGATGGAGATGCATTTTTCTAAGATCTTTAGAATTAAATGTGAAAAATTGCAATAAGATGATAGCAGTTTGCTGCTTATTACATAATATATGTTTGGATGTAGGTGATTTAATTAATATAGACACCGAGTTTCAAAACGACGATTATCCCCTATCAGATGTATCAGACGTTGGTGAAAATCAACCTTCACAAGTAACCGCTTCTGAATTTCGGGACAGGCTTTGTGAAAATTTGTAAAAAGCAAACAACTAATTTTTATTTTTATGTATTCATTTCATTTAAATAAAATGTTATAAAAAATTCAGTTTTTAATTCACATTAATGAATAACAAAAATAAATTTGTTTTTTTTCAGTCTTATTAAAACAAATAAATATATGTACAGAAATATAACTAAAACTTATGTTTTTAATTAAATTTATATCACAACAATACGATACGATTAGGACGGCCTTGTACGTTAATCACTCTCAGAGGAGGATAAGTCGACCTCTGGAAAATATTTTTGCACGACCTTTTTAATTATTTTATTATTTTTTTCTAAAGAACGCATAATTTTATGTTCCCTTTCCTTTATGTAGTCTGCGATACTTTGCCTTTTTTTAGGTGGTCGAGAAATACTTCTTGATGTCGATGGCTGTTCGTTTGCGGACGATGAACTTTGATCTAGTTGATCTATATCATCAAGCTCTTGATTTAAAGGGACATATTCAATTAAATTGTCGCTTGCATTATAATTTATACTGTCAATGATGTCTTGTAGGTGCTATGTTTTGTTTTGAACCCATTACATCATTAATTTTTTCAAAGAATATCCAATTGGACGCGTTTAATTTTGTTGGAGCAGTTCCCGTTTTCGGATCCTTTAATTTTTTAAACGTGTCCATTAAATTGTGCCATTTCTTGGTGCATTCTTGGGGTTGTCGATTCATTAGTTCACTCCGTGAGGATTGTATCATTCTAAAATAATAACAGAAACTTACGACACATAAAGCAAAAATAATAATTGGAAAACTTGCTTCCAGATAATATGGTATTGACTTGTTTTTTTTGTAAACTCGTCACTCATTGCATTTCGAGCCTCTATTAGAGCATTAATTTCATCATCGCTCCCTAAAATATAATAAATATGTACTTAAACGGGGTACAGGGACAAGTATATTGTTTTAAATTGATGTTTTTATGTACATAACCTCTAATCTAAAACATTCAAGGAAATTACTTTAATTGAATTATATGTACTTACAGCGGCTATTGTATATTTTCCTTTTACTCATTTTGTGTATAGTTTAATTTTTTGTTTATTTATATTTATGTATAATGTTTTAATTGAAATGTCCAGTGTCCACATAAAACTACCAAAACATTTTTTTTTTGACATTACTACAAATTAGATTTTTTGGTAAGAAAGAGACAGAAAATAAGTTACCTCGCCAGGTTACTTATTTGAATTAGACAGGTTCCACAAATAAGTATCCGTTTGGAATACAGCCTTAGTACTAATTTTATTCATATTAATCTAAATTTATGTAATGCCCTGAGAGCTGTTTCTAGCCTAGATAGCACAAAACTCCAAATGAAAGAAATGTAGAGTCAATAATGCTGAATGTGCATCCACTCAATATTTTGAGGTAGCTCAGCTAGAAATGTGTTTTTTAAGATATTTCTAATTTAGTTAAAAAAATGTATTTCTACTTTTAGTACAAATATTATTTAGTACAAAGTAAAACTTTGCATTTTGAATGCACCTTAACAAATAATAGTTTCGTATAGCTAGGCTATAAAAATGTTTAGTAAAATACATAAGTCGCCAAAAGCAAACATTTCCCCAACAGAATTGATGTGTCCTTAATAATATGGCCACCACTGTATGTCTCAGAAGCTGAACGCAGCACAGCGAAATTACTCCATTACTGAACTAGAGTGTTTTGCGGCTGTGCTAAGCGTAAAGAAGTTTCGAGCATATATCGAGGGATATTCTTTCACCATCATTACTGACCACGCAAGCCTTAAATGGCTTATGAGCCAGAAAGAGCTCACAGGCAGGCTAGCGCGTTGGAGCCTAAAACTTCAAGGTTTCGATTTTACCATACAGCATCGTAGTGGATCACAAAACGTCGTACCGGACGCACTTTCGAGAGTCTTTATGGAAGAGATTGTTTTAATCGAGTGTGGCTTTAATATCAATCTAGACTCAGTTTCTTTTAAATCTTCAGAATATTTAGAACTAATTTCTAAAATTCTTTCTCGTTCTGATTCTTTTCCAAATTTCAAAATATCTGATGGCAAAATTCTAGTCAATACATCTGCAAATAAAAATCTGTCATTTACCATGACTGACATTCCAAATTGGAAACTATACATTCCATATTCCTTGGTTTCATATATTATGGTACAGGCACACAACCCTCCTACGTCGGCTCATGTTGGTTCTGCAAAAATGCTTGATAGAATTCAGCGATATTTTTATTGGCCCAAAATGGCAACGGATGTAAGAAACTATGTCAGCGCGTGCGATAAATGTAAAGAAAATAAGGCAGTAAATTATTCCACCAGAACAGAGATGGGTGGGCAGAGATTGGTTGTGCGGCCGATGCAGCGCTTATTTGTAGATTTTTTGGGTCCTTACCCTAGATCAAAATTTGGAAATACTTACCTTTTTATCGTTTTGGATCATTATTCTAAATTCATATTCCTTAAACCATTTCGAAAAGCTTTGGCATCAGATATTGTTAAATTTTTGGAAAAAGAAATCTTTCTCACGTATTCCGTACCAGAATATATTGTTTCTGATAACGGTTCTCAATTCACTTCAAAAATCTTCCAGAGTTTTCTGTCTAAATTCAATGTTAAACATTCACCTGTACCGCGTTACTGTCCTCAAGCGAATGCATCGGAACGCGTAAATCGTTCCATACTTTCCGCTTTGAGATCTTACGTAGACGGCAACCATACTACTTGGGACCAATACATACCTGAAATTACATGCGCTCTTCGGAATGTAGTGCATGACTCGACGAAATACTCTCCTCATTTTTTAATGTTTGGCCAGCACATGATCACCAATGGAAAAGAGTATGAATTGTTAAAATTGTTAAATTTGGAAGATGAGGGAATTATTTCGGCTGAGTCAAAAGCAAACACTGCTAGTGTCTGTCAACGATTAGTGTTAAAACATTTAGAAGATGCGTACAAAAAATCATGCAAGAGTTATAATCTAAGAAGTAAAAAGCGAATTTTAGACGTTGGGCAAGCGGTATTTGTTAGAAACTACACGCAAAGTAATGCTTTAGCTAAATTCTCCGCAAAGCTGGCACCTAAATTTGTCAAGTGTACAGTTCTTAAAAGACTAGGAAGTACCGCTTACGAACTAGTAATGGAAAACGGTAAAAATCTCGGAGTATATCATGTCAAGGATATACGATTCTAAATTTGTGTATAAATATTTTAACATGACTTTCAAATATATAATATATATCATACATTTTGTTGTTGTTGCCCGGCGTAGTGAGACACTCAGGGTGTGTGGAACGTCCCCACGAATGTAACCATTTACATGTACCGATATTGTATATATAGTGTAAATAGTTCCTTAAATGTATATAGGGTATTACTTGCAACCTGGCTTCGGTAAGTAAACTCCTGATCAAAATTAACTTCGTTCAGATTCATAGAATTCAAAAATGAGCAGTCGGGTTTTCCTGAGGAAGAGTTTGTTTTTGAAAAGAAAAAAAAAAGAAGGGGAGTTTTTTTTTTTGATTTTCCTGGTGGAAGGAAGTTTAACGCAAAAAAAGAAATTATATTTAAAAGAAAATTAAAAATCTATTTTAATTCGGGATTTAATCATTAAATAAAGATAAATAACCATAAAAATTGTAAAAGAAGGAAAACAGATTTCCAGTATATTTTTTTTGTTAGTGATGCCATAGGCACCTTTCGATTGGCATTATTTGCATATGGTGTGATATCCAGGTCGGGATATCTATGTGTATATATATATATATATATGAGTATATAAACAGTGATTATAAAAATCGAAACTATTGTATAAAATAAACGAATAATAAATAAAAAAAAAAAAAAAGGAGAAAAACAAAAATATTTAAAACGATATATATATATATATCTATAACAATTTGTGGAAATCTAATCAAATTAGATTGTATAATTAGTGCATAGATAATTCAAATGTTAATAAATTTTATCAAAAGAAAAGGTGATATATTTTGGTGTTGTTATTGAATAACCATCTTTCTTGTTCCGGAACGTAAACAACAAAAAAAAAGTTTACCACATACCATCCTGGATTATATTTATAACTGGCTTCGAATCCTGATAATGCAGCGGTTTACTTGGATATATTGCGGAGTACCATAATGAGATATATATTACCTATTCCTGGCTACATGACCCTGTTGATGTTGCTATTCTGAATACCTGGTCTAAGTACATTGGAGTGTGCTAAGTATTATTAATTTAGCTTCGTGATCGTGTTGGGGGTATCTATAGAAGACTAACAACAAAAGTAAATATTTCTATAATTTTACTACATAACAAATTACATTTTTTTTGCTGTAAATATTGTAAATAATCTTGTTTGTGTACATATATATATATATAGCTAAAGAATGAGCATGTGTATTACGGAGTAGTGTGTGGTTATTAGAGGTGTGGGTGTGTGGAGTCATCTAGATGACGGCTAGTTCCCCAATATGTAAGTAAAATATATTTTAATGTTGCCTTACCGAGCGTTTGTGATCCCACGACCAAACAATACCAATCCCTCGCCGAACTAGCTAGCCGGCACATTGATTAGGCTCGAGGCAGTAAGGTAACATTATGGCGCCCAAACACATCGTGTAACTGGATACACCAAGGTCTCGCTTTGCGTCCCTGTTCGGTTCCACACGGAGAGACGCAAACTGAATTTCGACGCATATCGAGTTACATGTTATACTTCAAATTCGAAGGAAAAATAAACCAAAAAATTATGAAATATTCTGATAGCAACGAAAATTCTCACTAGTTGTATGACAAAACAGAAAAATGGAAAGAAAGAAAAAGGACGCATAACGAAGAACCGACGCTAAGCGGGTGATTGGTTTTTTTTTAGCCGACGCAAGAGCGAATAGACGCACATAGAATAGACGCATAGCGAGACTCTGGTGTAATTATTATTAAAATTTATATGGAATTTTTTTTTGTTGTGATTTGCTACCGGATTTCAATTATCTTATGGTGTTGAGAAACATTACTTCTCCAGATGGTGGATAGATTTTTTAAATGATGAACTCATATGGTGTTGATGTTTGGAGGTACATCACAAAAATCTGAATTTATTTTGGGATATGAATTTCCATATGGCTAACTATTTTTCAAAATTATTTTTTTAAAAATTTTTTTTGCTTTATTTGGTCATGGCATAGGTCCTGATTTTTATTCTTTTTGCTACTCCGATTTGGATTGACATGGTACTTAAGGATTTTGATCATTGACACTTGTGTCCGTTAAATGTAAGCAATAAAAATTATTCGAGGTTAAACGGAGTTTCTTTTTACAACTTTTGCTTTGAATTAGTTTTCAAATTGATTTCAATGTTTTTGGAACTCGGTTTCATTTCGAAATTGATTGATCTTCGACTATTTGTATTTTCATTTTAGTTTCTGATATTTATTTTTGGGGATTTGCGGTCGTCTGGTGGCTTCACACATGCACACACACACAATACCTATTGAATCGTTCATAGACGAAAATTTAAATTCTGTTCTTCTACAACATACGATTATATATTTTATTTTTTTGGTCATTGTCATTATTATATTCATTATATTTGTTTTTTTCGCGTTTGATTTCTTTTATGAATCTGATAGACTGGAGATATCGGAGTTTTCGCATTGGAGTCAGGTGTAAGGTATCAGTTAATATTTTTTTTGTTTTTTTTGTTTTTTTTGTTTTGTTTCTTTTAATAACCTGTAAAAAAATAATTAAGTAATTATTAATAAATATAATGGAGGGTCTCAATATTCATTGTTTAACACCCGATGAATTTTTGGTGGAATGTTTAGCGCGAGGTATTGAGGGTAGCCCTGTGGATAAATTAAAGAGACTCGAAAAATTAATCAGCGATGAAAACGAAAATCCCATTATTAAACCAGTTAAACCCCATAAATCTGCACGGAAAAATCCAGATAGGGAAATTCGAAAATGCCTATTAAAAATTGACGAGCATAAGGTTTGGTTTGTAGAGCAAAAGTCCGAAGAATCAAATACAGATAACTTCGCTATTGTTTTAAATAGATTAGTGCATATAATTCTGAGATTGGAACGTCTTTCTAGGTCTACGAGACGTTACAAACAAAATTGCATAGATGCGCTAATACAAGCTCAAGAATTACATAAACACATTAATACTTGTTCAAACGACAACAATTCTCTAAATGAATCGATTAATATAGTTAAAGAAAAGATTCATATTGTGATAGATGATTTATATTCCTCAGAAGAAGATGTTTCGGATGTGGATTCGTTTAAGTCTTATCAAACCGTCAACACCTTACCAAAATTCAATAGAATAGTTGCAACTAATAGTACTGTGGGTAGCAGTGATGGTGGTTTGGAGAATTTAGGTTCAGATAACCGTAATGCCGGAAATTTGCCTATTGCAAATAATCAATCACAGAGTGATAACATATTAAATGATTTAAATTATAATACGCAACAGTTAAATTTGTTATCCAATCCTGTCTCAAATGTCCGCTTCAGCCAAATTCCGCAAAATTTGCCAAATTTACAATCTGGTCACAATATGTCATCATATCCAATTCAAAATTCTATTTACCAATATCCAAAAGTTGCAAATCAACAAGCAAGGCCTTTATTTGCAAATCCTACACCGACGTCAATTTCATCTGGTGATAAAAAACACCAATTGTCAAAATGGAGAATTGAATTCGATGGCGCACCAGATGGCATACCAATAGAGAGGTTTTTATTTAGAGTAGAGCATCTTGCTCGTACCTATCAAGTCGCGGAAAGTATTGTACGGGATCAATTTAGCGTTTTCTTAAAAGGAACCGCTTCAAATTGGTATTGGTGCTATATAGAACGCAATCCCAATTCCACTTGGTTGCAACTAAAATTAGCAATCATCGAGCGATTTCAGGATAGACGCACGGACGGCGACATTCGCAGAGTAATCGATTCTCGCAAACAAAAGTCAGGTGAATCATTTATGGAGTTTTATAATGAAATTTTGGCGCTAACTCTCCGTTTTCGAACCCCAATTCCAGATTCAGATATACTTAGGATTCTTCGGTACAATATGAATGTCGGGCTTCAGAATCAGCTTGCTGATCAGGAAATCGAGTCAATTAGTGCTTTGGTAAGGAGATGTGTAGCACTGGAGGACATGTGGAAACGCCACAATTATATTCCGGACAAATATTGTAGACCACAGTACCATGTCAACGAGGTTGAAGGTCCTGTCGAGGTTCGGCACGATACAACTACGATTATTAACAAACGAAATTGTCAAAATTGTGTTTCGGACTATAATCCAAATTTATCTTGTAATAATTTCGGATCCCAAAATTACAATCCTTTGATACCGTCTAATGTTGGTCAACATCAAAATTTTGGTCTGAGTAATCAAATTGATGCTTACGACCAAAATTCTAATCAAAATGCTAGCTCGTCAAACAATTTTATTTGCTGGAATTGCCATGATATAGGGCATACATTTCCAAGATGCTCAAAACCCCTACGATTTTTTTGTCGTGGTTGTGGTAAAGATGGGTATACTAGGAATAGTTGTCCAAAATGTGGTACGTCGGGAAACGCCGATTCGAGGACTCAATCGACTGCCATGAACAATCCTCGGGACATACGGCAGCAGCAACAGGAACACCGTATACAAATTCTGAACCATTCTCAGGCAAGACCAAATTAAATGTTTCGGTATCAAATAATTTTGACGTTCCAAATTCAAAAGACCATTCTAATTCTGATAATACACCTCTTGTTTCACACAAATTCAAAAAACAACGTTCGAATAAAGCTAAATTTCGAGTTCGCAAATATTGGAACGAACGCAAACAGCTAAATTTTACAATTTCGGAAACTTTTATTTCAGAGGATCTAGACGATCGACCATACACCAATGTCGGTATCAATGGTGTACCCTATAAAGGATTATTGGATAGTGGTGCATCAATTACTGCGCTTGGTTATGGTTGTGAAAAATATCTGTTGGATCCTAACATTAAAATTCATGGTGTTTCTTCCGAAGTTAGAACAGCAGGTGGTCAAAAGCAACGTGTTCTTGGTTATTTTACAGGTTCTGTTTATTATAATGGTGAACAGAAATTATTGAACATTTATTTAATTCCTGGACTACGACAAATTCTCTATTTAGGCATTGATTTTTGGAAATTATTCAAAATTATTCCAAAATGTATTGCTGAGTTAGATAAAGATGATTCAGATTTCCACAATCTATCTCACGATCAACAACTTCGTCTAGATGCTGTTGTTGAACAATTTCCATCGTTCAACAAAAACGGTCTTGGCAAAACAACTGTAATCTCACATAATATCGACGTTCAAGGTGCCACGCCCATCAAACAACGATACTACCCTGTATCTCCTGCTGTGCAAGCTGACATATACTCTGAGATTGATCGGATGCTGTCCCTGGGAGTAATTGAAGAGTCTAGAAGTTCATGGAGTTCACCCGTGACATTGGTTCGGAAATCAAATGGCAAGGTCCGTCTTTGTTTAGATGCAAGGCGAGTGAACGAAGTAACGAAAAAGGATGCGTATCCGCTGCCTATAATCGACGGATTACTCAGCCGATTGGAGGAGACAAAGTGGATCTCAAGTCTCGACTTGAAAGATGCATTTTGGCAAATCCAGTTGGATGTGGAGTCTCGCGATAAGACAGCGTTTACGGTCCCTGGACGCCCTTTGTATCAATTCACAGTTATGCCATTTGGTCTCTGTAACGCGCCTCAAACTATGAGCCGGTTAATGGATCGGGTGATTCCCCATGAATTTCATGATTGCGTTTTCGTATATCTCGACGACCTTTTAATTGCCTCTAGGACATTTGAAGAGCATCTCAGATTGTTGTCACTTGTTGGCAAAAGGTTGCTTGATGCTGGTTTAACGGTAAACCTTGAAAAAAGCCACTTCCTCCTCAAGCGTATCAACTATCTTGGTTATGTGGTTGGGGACGGAACCCTCTCAACAAATCCGGATAAAGTTAAAGCCGTACACGATTATCCAATACCAACTACTCCTAAGAAACTTCGTCGTTTCTTAGGAATGGCGGGATGGTATCGGCGCTTTATTCCTTCGTTCGCATCTCTTGTTGCTCCTCTTACCGATCTCACCAAAAGGGCTTCAAAATTCGTGTGGTCTGCGAAAGCCCAGCAAGCTTTTGAGAGTGTCAAATTGGCACTTTCAGATGCTCCAGTGTTGGTGCATGCTAACTTCTCAAAACCGTTTGTGATTCAATGCGATGCTAGTACAACTGGTGTCGGAGGTGTGTTGTTGCAGGAAGGTGATGATGGTGACGAACATCCCATCGCGTATACTGTGGTGGTCATATTATTAAGGACACATCAATTCTGTTGGGGAAATGTTTGCTTTTGGCGACTTACGTATTTTACTAAACATTTTTATAGCCTAGCCATATGAAACTATTATTTGCTAAGGTGCATTCAAAATGCAAAGTTTTACTTTGTACTAAATAATATTTGTACTAAAAGTAGAAATACATTTTTTTAACTAAATTAGAAATATCTTAAAAAACAAATTTCTAGGTGAGCTACCTCAAAATATTGAGTGGATGCACGTTCAGCATTATTGACTCTACATTTCTTTCATTTCGAGTTTTGTGCTATCTAGGCTAGAAACAGCTCTCAGGGCATTAAATAAATTTAGATTAATATGAATAAAATTAGTACTTGTTGATATATGTATTAATTAGTACTTATCGTATCTAGTAGACGAGCAAAAGTTATATTTTTAAGTGGAAAATTCATTAACTGTACTTAAAATGTAATTTTTATTTGTGTATTAAAAATCATAAAGGCTAAAATTACTTGTTGTATTTAGGCTGCTTTCCAAACGAGACTTATTTGATACTTATTTACTTATTTCGCCGCCATCTTAAATAAGTAAGTAAAGTCATTCCAAACGATTTGTCTTACTTATTTTGACAACTGCATCAAAACAACTAAAATTCTAGTGCCAATTCAAGAGATTTTTTAAAGATATATTTTAGATTAAAAGCGAAATAAATTAAAAGTGTTAAAATGGAAAGGAAAAGAAATTTTATTATTTTAAACTATTTGGTTAATAAAAGTATCAATCTTTGTTTTAAATTAATTGAAAATGACCAGCAATTGCTTGAACTAGTAGAGAAACGGGAAATGCGAAAGGTAAATATTTTTTATGCATGTTATTTTGTAATTTGAATGTTACTTTTGTGTAGGTACATATATTATTATTATATTATTTAAATAATTACAGGGCCTTAAATATTGTAACCAAAAAAATAGTTACATGGTTGATGTTGTGTTGAAAATGGACGATGGCTTAATAAAAAAACACCTTCGAATATCGAACCCAGCTTTCAATAAATTAATAGTCCTATCTTCAGCCAAACATCACGGATATAATGCGAATATAGAAATAGGAGTAACACTTTTTTGGTTGGCATGTGGCACGAGCTATCGGGTAGTGAGTACGGCATTCGATATTCCTACCACATCTGTATACAACATCGTACATCGGACAATAAACTTTTTTTTAACTTTGATAAAACAAATTATTGTGTTTCCTGCTCGTGAAGACTATAATATCGTCGGCATGAAATTTGGGAACCGGGCAGGAACATCAATTTTTAATAAAGCCGTAGGTGCTATTGATGGCACACATATTAAAATAAAGTGCCCTGTAAATCAACACGATGCATACATTAATAGAAAACTGGATTACAGCATTCAATTACAAGGTTCGACTTTATAATTTTAAATTTAAAAATAAATATAAAAGAACATATTTATTTCTTTTAGCTATCTGTGACGCTGAACATAAATTTTTGAATATCTGCGTTGGATGGCCAGGATCGGTACATGACCAGAGGGTATTAAGGAACAGCCAAATTTACATATCAAAAAAATATCCAGCACAAGGATTCTTTTTGCTCGGAGATAATGCATATCAGCTCACCTTAGAACCTATTTCAATTATAACCCCATACAAGGAACATCGAATGTTGAATGATCGGCAAAAACGATTCAACTATCTCCATAGTAAGGCTCGAGTAGCGATAGAGCAAGCATTTGGACAAATGAAAACTAGATGGAGATGCATTTTTCTAAGATCTTTAGAATTAAATGTGAAAAATTGCAATAAGATGATAGCAGTTTGCTGCTTATTACATAATATATGTTTGGATGTAGGTGATTTAATTAATATAGACACCGAGTTTCAAAACGACGATTATCCCCTATCAGATGTATCAGACGTTGGTGAAAATCAACCTTCACAAGTAACCGCTTCTGAATTTCGGGACAGGCTTTGTGAAAATTTGTAAAAAGCAAACAACTAATTTTTATTTTTATGTATTCATTTCATTTAAATAAAATGTTATAAAAAATTCAGTTTTTAATTCACATTAATGAATAACAAAAATAAATTTGTTTTTTTTCAGTCTTATTAAAACAAATAAATATATGTACAGAAATATAACTAAAACTTATGTTTTTAATTAAATTTATATCACAACAATACGATACGATTAGGACGGCCTTGTACGTTAATCACTCTCAGAGGAGGATAAGTCGACCTCTGGAAAATATTTTTGCACGACCTTTTTAATTATTTTATTATTTTTTTCTAAAGAACGCATAATTTTATGTTCCCTTTCCTTTATGTAGTCTGCGATACTTTGCCTTTTTTTAGGTGGTCGAGAAATACTTCTTGATGTCGATGGCTGTTCGTTTGCGGACGATGAACTTTGATCTAGTTGATCTATATCATCAAGCTCTTGATTTAAAGGGACATATTCAATTAAATTGTCGCTTGCATTATAATTTATACTGTCAATGATGTCTTGTAGGTGCTATGTTTTGTTTTGAACCCATTACATCATTAATTTTTTCAAAGAATATCCAATTGGACGCGTTTAATTTTGTTGGAGCAGTTCCCGTTTTCGGATCCTTTAATTTTTTAAACGTGTCCATTAAATTGTGCCATTTCTTGGTGCATTCTTGGGGTTGTCGATTCATTAGTTCACTCCGTGAGGATTGTATCATTCTAAAATAATAACAGAAACTTACGACACATAAAGCAAAAATAATAATTGGAAAACTTGCTTCCAGATAATATGGTATTGACTTGTTTTTTTTGTAAACTCGTCACTCATTGCATTTCGAGCCTCTATTAGAGCATTAATTTCATCATCGCTCCCTAAAATATAATAAATATGTACTTAAACGGGGTACAGGGACAAGTATATTGTTTTAAATTGATGTTTTTATGTACATAACCTCTAATCTAAAACATTCAAGGAAATTACTTTAATTGAATTATATGTACTTACAGCGGCTATTGTATATTTTCCTTTTACTCATTTTGTGTATAGTTTAATTTTTTGTTTATTTATATTTATGTATAATGTTTTAATTGAAATGTCCAGTGTCCACATAAAACTACCAAAACATTTTTTTTTTGACATTACTACAAATTAGATTTTTTGGTAAGAAAGAGACAGAAAATAAGTTACCTCGCCAGGTTACTTATTTGAATTAGACAGGTTCCACAAATAAGTATCCGTTTGGAATACAGCCTTAGTACTAATTTTATTCATATTAATCTAAATTTATGTAATGCCCTGAGAGCTGTTTCTAGCCTAGATAGCACAAAACTCCAAATGAAAGAAATGTAGAGTCAATAATGCTGAATGTGCATCCACTCAATATTTTGAGGTAGCTCAGCTAGAAATGTGTTTTTTAAGATATTTCTAATTTAGTTAAAAAAATGTATTTCTACTTTTAGTACAAATATTATTTAGTACAAAGTAAAACTTTGCATTTTGAATGCACCTTAACAAATAATAGTTTCGTATAGCTAGGCTATAAAAATGTTTAGTAAAATACATAAGTCGCCAAAAGCAAACATTTCCCCAACAGAATTGATGTGTCCTTAATAATATGGCCACCACTGTATGTCTCAGAAGCTGAACGCAGCACAGCGAAATTACTCCATTACTGAACTAGAGTGTTTTGCGGCTGTGCTAAGCGTAAAGAAGTTTCGAGCATATATCGAGGGATATTCTTTCACCATCATTACTGACCACGCAAGCCTTAAATGGCTTATGAGCCAGAAAGAGCTCACAGGCAGGCTAGCGCGTTGGAGCCTAAAACTTCAAGGTTTCGATTTTACCATACAGCATCGTAGTGGATCACAAAACGTCGTACCGGACGCACTTTCGAGAGTCTTTATGGAAGAGATTGTTTTAATCGAGTGTGGCTTTAATATCAATCTAGACTCAGTTTCTTTTAAATCTTCAGAATATTTAGAACTAATTTCTAAAATTCTTTCTCGTTCTGATTCTTTTCCAAATTTCAAAATATCTGATGGCAAAATTCTAGTCAATACATCTGCAAATAAAAATCTGTCATTTACCATGACTGACATTCCAAATTGGAAACTATACATTCCATATTCCTTGGTTTCATATATTATGGTACAGGCACACAACCCTCCTACGTCGGCTCATGTTGGTTCTGCAAAAATGCTTGATAGAATTCAGCGATATTTTTATTGGCCCAAAATGGCAACGGATGTAAGAAACTATGTCAGCGCGTGCGATAAATGTAAAGAAAATAAGGCAGTAAATTATTCCACCAGAACAGAGATGGGTGGGCAGAGATTGGTTGTGCGGCCGATGCAGCGCTTATTTGTAGATTTTTTGGGTCCTTACCCTAGATCAAAATTTGGAAATACTTACCTTTTTATCGTTTTGGATCATTATTCTAAATTCATATTCCTTAAACCATTTCGAAAAGCTTTGGCATCAGATATTGTTAAATTTTTGGAAAAAGAAATCTTTCTCACGTATTCCGTACCAGAATATATTGTTTCTGATAACGGTTCTCAATTCACTTCAAAAATCTTCCAGAGTTTTCTGTCTAAATTCAATGTTAAACATTCACCTGTACCGCGTTACTGTCCTCAAGCGAATGCATCGGAACGCGTAAATCGTTCCATACTTTCCGCTTTGAGATCTTACGTAGACGGCAACCATACTACTTGGGACCAATACATACCTGAAATTACATGCGCTCTTCGGAATGTAGTGCATGACTCGACGAAATACTCTCCTCATTTTTTAATGTTTGGCCAGCACATGATCACCAATGGAAAAGAGTATGAATTGTTAAAATTGTTAAATTTGGAAGATGAGGGAATTATTTCGGCTGAGTCAAAAGCAAACACTGCTAGTGTCTGTCAACGATTAGTGTTAAAACATTTAGAAGATGCGTACAAAAAATCATGCAAGAGTTATAATCTAAGAAGTAAAAAGCGAATTTTAGACGTTGGGCAAGCGGTATTTGTTAGAAACTACACGCAAAGTAATGCTTTAGCTAAATTCTCCGCAAAGCTGGCACCTAAATTTGTCAAGTGTACAGTTCTTAAAAGACTAGGAAGTACCGCTTACGAACTAGTAATGGAAAACGGTAAAAATCTCGGAGTATATCATGTCAAGGATATACGATTCTAAATTTGTGTATAAATATTTTAACATGACTTTCAAATATATAATATATATCATACATTTTGTTGTTGTTGCCCGGCGTAGTGAGACACTCAGGGTGTGTGGAACGTCCCCACGAATGTAACCATTTACATGTACCGATATTGTATATATAGTGTAAATAGTTCCTTAAATGTATATAGGGTATTACTTGCAACCTGGCTTCGGTAAGTAAACTCCTGATCAAAATTAACTTCGTTCAGATTCATAGAATTCAAAAATGAGCAGTCGGGTTTTCCTGAGGAAGAGTTTGTTTTTGAAAAGAAAAAAAAAAGAAGGGGAGTTTTTTTTTTTGATTTTCCTGGTGGAAGGAAGTTTAACGCAAAAAAAGAAATTATATTTAAAAGAAAATTAAAAATCTATTTTAATTCGGGATTTAATCATTAAATAAAGATAAATAACCATAAAAATTGTAAAAGAAGGAAAACAGATTTCCAGTATATTTTTTTTGTTAGTGATGCCATAGGCACCTTTCGATTGGCATTATTTGCATATGGTGTGATATCCAGGTCGGGATATCTATGTGTATATATATATATATATATGAGTATATAAACAGTGATTATAAAAATCGAAACTATTGTATAAAATAAACGAATAATAAATAAAAAAAAAAAAAAAGGAGAAAAACAAAAATATTTAAAACGATATATATATATATATCTATAACAATTTGTGGAAATCTAATCAAATTAGATTGTATAATTAGTGCATAGATAATTCAAATGTTAATAAATTTTATCAAAAGAAAAGGTGATATATTTTGGTGTTGTTATTGAATAACCATCTTTCTTGTTCCGGAACGTAAACAACAAAAAAAAAGTTTACCACATACCATCCTGGATTATATTTATAACTGGCTTCGAATCCTGATAATGCAGCGGTTTACTTGGATATATTGCGGAGTACCATAATGAGATATATATTACCTATTCCTGGCTACATGACCCTGTTGATGTTGCTATTCTGAATACCTGGTCTAAGTACATTGGAGTGTGCTAAGTATTATTAATTTAGCTTCGTGATCGTGTTGGGGGTATCTATAGAAGACTAACAACAAAAGTAAATATTTCTATAATTTTACTACATAACAAATTACATTTTTTTTGCTGTAAATATTGTAAATAATCTTGTTTGTGTACATATATATATATATATAGCTAAAGAATGAGCATGTGTATTACGGAGTAGTGTGTGGTTATTAGAGGTGTGGGTGTGTGGAGTCATCTAGATGACGGCTAGTTCCCCAATATGTAAGTAAAATATATTTTAATGTTGCCTTACCGAGCGTTTGTGATCCCACGACCAAACAATACCAATCCCTCGCCGAACTAGCTAGCCGGCACATTGATTAGGCTCGAGGCAGTAAGGTAACAAGTTGTTACCTCTATCAATAGGCTTCAGAACCTGTATTTATTGTGCCAATTTGCATTTAAATTGCTCGATTATTTCTAACATGGAAAATTTGATTTTATTGAAAATCAACTGTGCTATAGCCCACAAATTTTAGCCACCAAAAATCTAAAATGCTCCGATCACGTCAGTTGTTACCTCCATCAATAGGCTTCAGAACCTGTATTTATTGCGCCAATTTGCATTTAAATTGCTCGATTATTTCTAAACATTTCATGGAAAATTCGATTTTATTGAAAATCAACTGTGCTATAGCCCACAAATTTTAGCCACCAAAAATCTAAAATGCTCCGATCACGTCAGATGTTACCTCCATCAATAAGCTTCTGAACCTGTATTTATTGCGCCAATTTGCATTTTATTGAAAATCAACTGTGCTATAGCCCACAAATTTTAGCCACCAAAAATCTAAAATGCTCCGATCACGTCAGCTGTTACCTCTATCAATAGGCTTCAGAACCTGTATTTATTGTGCCAATTTGCATTTAAATTGCTCGATTATTTCTAAACATTTCATGGAAAATTCGATTTTATTGAAAATCAACTGTGCTATAGCTCACCAATTTTGGCCACCAAAAATCTAAAATGCTCCGATCACGTCAGATGTTACCTCTATCAATAAGCTTCTGAACCTGTATTTATTGCGCCAATTTGCATTTTATTGAAAATCAACTGTGCTATAGCCCACAAATTTTAGCCACCAAAAATCTAAAATGCTCCGATCACGTCGGTTGTTACCTCTATCAATAGGCTTCAGGACCTGAATTTATTGTGCCAATTTGCATTTAAATTGCTCGATTATTTCTAAACATTTCATAGAAAATTCGATTTTATTGAAAATCAACTGTGCTATAGCCCACAAATTTTAGCCGCCAAAAATCTAAAATGCTCCGATCTCGTCGGTTGTTACATCTATCAATAGGTTTCAGGACCTGTATTTATTGTACCTATTTGCATTTTAATTGCTCGACTATTTCTAAATATTTCATGGAAAATTCGATTTTATTGAAAATCAACTGTGCTATGGCCCACAAATTTTGGCCACCAAAAATCTAAAATGCTCTGATCACGTCGGTTGTTACCTCTATCAATAGGCTTCAGGACCTGAATTTATTGTGCCAATTTGCATTTAAATTGCTCGATTATTTCTAAACATTTCATGGAAAATTCGATTTTATTGAAAATCAACTGTGCTATAGCCCACAAATTTTAGCCGCCAAAAATCTAAAATGCTCCGATCTCGTCGGTTGTTAAATCTATCAATAGGTTTCAGGACCTGTATTTATTGTACCTATTTGCATTTTAATTGCTCGACTATTTCTAAATATTTCATGGAAAATTCGATTTTATTGAAAATCAACTGTGCTATGGCCCACAAATTTTGGCCACCAAAAATCTAAAATGCTCCGATCACGTCAGTTGTTACCTCTATCAATAGGCTTCAGGACCTGAATTTATTGTGCCAATTTGCATTTAAATTGCTCGATTATTTCTAAACATTTCATGGAAAATTCGATTTTATTGAAAATCAACTGTGCTATAGCCCACAAATTTTACCCACCAAAAATATAAAATGCTCCGATCACGTCAGTTGTTACCTCTATCAATAGGCTTCAGAACCTGAATTTATTGTGCCAATTTGCATTTAAATTGCTCGATTATTTCTAACATGGAAAATTTGATTTTATTGAAAATCAACTGTGCTATAGCCCACAAATTTTAGCCACCAAAAATCTAAAATGCTCCGATCACGTCAGTTGTTACCTCCATCAATAGGCTTCAGAACCTGTATTTATTGTGCCAATTTGCATTTAAATTGCTCGATTATTTCTAAACATTTCATGGAAAATTCGATTTTATTGAAAATCAACTGTGCTATAGCCCACAAATTTTAGCCACCAAAAATCTAAAATGCTCCGATCACGTCAGTTGTTACCTCCATCAATAGGCTTCAGAACCTGTATTTATTGCGCCAATTTGCATTTAAATTGCTCGATTATTTCTAAACATTTCATGGAAAATTCGATTTTATTGAAAATCAACTGTGCTATAGCCCACAAATTTTAGCCACCGAAAATATAAAATGCTCCGATCACGTCAGTTGTTACCTCTATCAATAGGCTTCAGAACCTGTATTTATTGTGCCAATTTGCATTTAAATTGCTCGATTATTTCTAAACATTTCATGGAAAATTCGATTTTATTGAAAATCAACTGTGCTATGGCCCACAAATTTTAGCCACCAAAAATCTAAAATGCTCCGATCACGTCAGTTGTTACTTCTATCAATAGGCTTATGGAACTGAATTTATTGTGCCAATTTGCATTTAAATTGCTCGAATATTTCTAAACATTTCATGGAAAATTCGATTTTATTGAAAATCAACTGTGCTATAGCCCACAAATTTTAGCCACCAAAAATCTAAAATGCTCCGATCTCGTCGGTTGTTACATCTATCAATAGGTTTCAGGACCTGTATTTATTGTACCTATTTGCATTTAAATTGCTCGATTATTTCTAAACATTTCATGGAAAATTCGATTTTATTGAAAATCAACTGTGCTATAGCCCACAAATTTTACCCACCAAAAATATAAAATGCTCCGATCACGTCAGTTGTTACCTCTATCAATAGGCTTCAGAACCTGAATTTATTGTGCCAATTTGCATTTAAATTGCTCGATTATTTCTAACATGGAAAATTTGATTTTATTGAAAATCAACTGTGCTATAGCCCACAAATTTTAGCCACCAAAAATCTAAAATGCTCCGATCACGTCAGTTGTTACCTCTATCAATAGGCTTCAGGACCTGAATTTATTGTGCCAATTTGCATTTAAATTGCTCGATTATTTCTAAACATTTCATGGAAAATTCGATTTTATTGAAAATCAACTGTGCTATAGCCCACAAATTTTAGCCACCAAAAATCTAAAATGCTCCGATCACGTCAGTTGTTACCTCTATCAATAGGCTTCTGAACCTGTATTTATTGCGCCAATTTGCATTTAAATTGCTCGATTATTTCTAAACATTTCACGGAAAATTCGATTTTATTGAAAATCAACTGTGCTATAGCCCACAAATTTTGGCCACCAAAAATCTAAAATGCTCCGATCACGTCAGTTGTTACCTCTATCAATAGGCTTCAGAACCTGTATTTATTGTGCCAATTTGCATTTAAATTGCTTGATTATTTCTAAACATTTCATGGAAAATTCGATTTTATTGAAAATCAACTGTGCTATAGCCCACAAATTTTAGCCACCAAAAATCTAAAATGCTCCGATCACGTCAGTTGTTACCTCTATCAATAGGCTTCAGAACCTGAATTTATTGTGCCAATTTGCATTTAAATTGCTCGATTATTTCTAACATGGAAAATTTGATTTTATTGAAAATCAACTGTGCTATAGCCCACAAATTTTAGCCACCAAAAATCTAAAATGCTCCGATCACGTCAGTTGTTACCTCCATCAATAGGCTTCAGAACCTGTATTTATTGCGCCAATTTGCATTTAAATTGCTCGATTATTTCTAAACATTTCATGGAAAATTCGATTTTATTGAAAATCAACTGTGCTATAGCCCACAAATTTTAGCCACCAAAAATCTAAAATGCTCCGATCACGTCAGTTGTTACCTCTATCAATAGGCTTCTGAACCTGTATTTATTGCGCCAATTTGCATTTAAATTGCTCGATTATTTCTAAACATTTCACGGAAAATTCGATTTTATTGAAAATCAACTGTGCTATAGCCCACAAATTTTGGCCACCAAAAATCTAAAATGCTCCGATCACGTCAGTTGTTACCTCTATCAATAGGCTTCAGAACCTGTATTTATTGTGCCAATTTGCATTTAAATTGCTTGATTATTTCTAAACATTTCATGGAAAATTCGATTTTATTGAAAATCAACTGTGCTATAGCCCACAAATTTTAGCCACCAAAAATCTAAAATGCTCCGATCACGTCGGTTGTTACCTCTATCAATAGGCTTATGGACCTGAATTTATTGTGCCAATTTGCATTTAAATTGCTCGATTATTTCTAAACATTTCATGGAAAATTCGATTTTATTGAAAATCAACTGTGCTATAGCCCACAAATTTTAGCCACCAAAAATCTAAAATGCTCCGATCACGTCGGTTGTTACCTCTATCAATAGGCTTCAGAACCTGTATTTATTGCGCCAATTTGCATTTAAATTGCTCGATTATTTCTAAACATTTCACGGAAAATTCGATTTTATTGAAAATCAACTGTGCTATAGCCCACAAATTTTAGCCACCAAAAATCTAAAATGCTCCGATCACGTCAGTTGTTACCTCTATCAATAGGCTTCAGAACCTGTATTTATTGTGCCAATTTGCATTTAAATTGCTCGATTATTTCTAAACATTTCATGGAAAATTCGATTTTATTGAAAATCAACTGTGCTATAGCCCACAAATTTTAGCCACCAAAAATCTAAAATGCTCCGATCACGTCAGTTGTTACCTCCATCAATAGGCTTCAGAACCTGTATTTATTGCGCCAATTTGCATTTAAATTGCTCGATTATTTCTAAACATTTCATGGAAAATTCGATTTTATTGAAAATCAACTGTGCTATAGCCCACAAATTTTAGCCACCAAAAATCTAAAATGCTCCGATCACGTCGGTTGTTACCTCTATCAATAGGCTTATGGACCTGAATTTATTGTGCCAATTTGCATTTAAATTGCTCGATTATTTCTAAACATTTCATGGAAAATTCGATTTTATTGAAAATCAACTGTGCTATAGCCCACAAATTTTAGCCACCAAAAATCTAAAATGCTCCGATCACGTCGGTTGTTACCTCTATCAATAGGCTTCAGAACCTGTATTTATTGCGCCAATTTGCATTTAAATTGCTCGATTATTTCTAAACATTTCATGGAAAATTCGATTTTATTGAAAATCAACTGTGCTATAGCCCACAAATTTTAGCCACCAAAAATCTAAAATGCTCCGATCACGTCAGTTGTTACCTCTATCAATAGGCTTCAGAACCTGTATTTATTGTGCCAATTTGCATTTAAATTGCTCGATTATTTCTAAACATTTCATGGAAAATTCGATTTTATTGAAAATCAACTGTGCTATAGCCCACAAATTTTAGCCACCAAAAATCTAAAATGCTCCGATCACGTCAGTTGTTACCTCTATCAATAGGCTTCAGAACCTGTATTTATTGTGCCAATTTGCATTTAAATTGCTCGATTATTTCTAAACATTTCATGGAAAATTCGATTTTATTGAAAATCAACTGTGCTATAGCCCACAAATTTTAGCCACCAAAAATCTAAAATGCTCCGATCACGTCGGTTGTTACCTCTATCAATAGGCTTCAGAACCTGTATTTATTGCGCCAATTTGCATTTAAATTGCTCGATTATTTCTAAACATTTCATGGAAAATTCGATTTTATTGAAAATCAACTGTGCTATAGCCCACAAATTTTAGCCACCAAAAATCTAAAATGCTCCGATCACGTCAGTTGTTACCTCTATCAATAGGCTTCAGAACCTGTATTTATTGTGCCAATTTGCATTTAAATTGCTCGATTATTTCTAAACATTTCATGGAAAATTCGATTTTATTGAAAATCAACTGTGCTATAGCCCACAAATTTTAGCCACCAAAAATCTAAAATGCTCCGATCACGTCGGTTGTTACCTCTATCAATAGGCTTCAGAACCTGTATTTATTGCGCCAATTTGCATTTAATTTGCTCGATTATTTCTAAACATTTCATGGAAAATTCGATTTTATTGAAAATCAACTGTGCTATAGCCCACAAATTTTAGCCACCAAAAATATAAAATGCTCCGATCACGTCAGTTGTTACCTCTATCAATAGGCTTCAGAACCTGTATTTATTGTGCCAATTTGCATTTAAATTGCTCGATTATTTCTAAACATTTCATGGAAAATTCGATTTTATTGAAAATCAACTGTGCTATAGCCCACAAATTTTAGCCACCAAAAATCTAAAATGCTCCGATCACGTCGGTTGTTACCTCTATCAATAGGCTTCAGAACCTGTATTTATTGCGCCAATTTGCATTTAAATTGCTCGATTATTTCTAAACATTTCATGGAAAATTCGATTTTATTGAAAATCAACTGTGCTATAGCCCACAAATTTTAGCCACCAAAAATCTAAAATGCTCCGATCACGTCAGTTGTTACCTCTATCAATAGGCTTCAGAACCTGTATTTATTGTGCCAATTTGCATTTAAATTGCTCGATTATTTCTAAACATTTCATGGAAAATTCGATTTTATTGAAAATCAACTGTGCTATAGCCCACAAATTTTAGCCACCAAAAATCTAAAATGCTCCGATCACGTCGGTTGTTACCTCTATCAATAGGCTTCAGAACCTGTATTTATTGCGCCAATTTGCATTTAAATTGCTCGATTATTTCTAAACATTTCATGGAAAATTCGATTTTATTGAAAATCAACTGTGCTATAGCCCACAAATTTTAGCCACCAAAAATATAAAATGCTCCGATCACGTCAGTTGTTACCTCTATCAATAGGCTTCAGAACCTGTATTTATTGTGCCAATTTGCATTTAAATTGCTCGATTATTTCTAAACATTTCATGGAAAATTCGATTTTATTGAAAATCAACTGTGCTATAGCCCACAAATTTTAGCCACCAAAAATCTAAAATGCTCCGATCACGTCGGTTGTTACCTCTATCAATAGGCTTCAGAACCTGTATTTATTGCGCCAATTTGCATTTAAATTGCTCGATTATTTCTAAACATTTTATGGAAAATTCGATTTTATTGAAAATCAACTGTGCTATAGCCCACAAATTTTAGCCACCAAAAATCTAAAATGCTCCGATCACGTCGGTTGTTACCTCTATCAATAGGCTTCAGAACCTGTATTTATTGCGCCAATTTGCATTTAAATTGCTCGATTATTTCTAAACATTTCATGGAAAATTCGATTTTATTGAAAATCAACTGTGCTATAGCCCACAAATTTTAGCCACCAAAAATCTAAAATGCTCCGATCACGTCAGTTGTTACCTCTATCAATAGGCTTCAGAACCTGTATTTATTGTGCCAATTTGCATTTAAATTGCTTGATTATTTCTAAACATTTCATGGAAAATTCGATTTTATTGAAAATCAATTGTGCTATAGCCCACAAATTTTAGCCACCAAAAATCTAAAATGCTCCGATCACGTCAGTTGTTACCTCTATCAATAGGCTTCAGAACCTGTATTTATTGTGCCAATTTGCATTTAAATTGCTCGATTATTTCTAAACATTTCATGGAAAATTCGATTTTATTGAAAATCAACTGTGCTATAGCCCACAAATTTTAGCCACCAAAAATCTAAAATGCTCCGATCACGTCAGTTGTTACCTCCATCAATAGGCTTCTGAACCTGTATTTATTGCGCCAATTTGCATTTAAATTGCTCGATTATTTCTAAACATTTCATGGAAAATTCGATTTTATTGAAAATCAACTGTGCTATAGCCCACAAATTTTAGCCACCAAAAATCTAAAATGCTCCGATCACGTCAGTTGTTACCTTTATCAATAGGCTTCAGAACCTGTATTTATTGTGCCAATTTGCATTTAAATTGCTCGATTATTTCTAAACATTTCATGGAAAATTCGATTTTATTGAAAATCAACTGTGCTATAGCCCACAAATTTTAGCCGCCAAAAATCTAAAATGCTCCGATCTCGTCGGTTGTTACATCTATCAATAGGTTTCAGGACCTGTATTTATTGTACCTATTTGCATTTTAATTGCTCGACTATTTCTAAATATTTCATGGAAAATTCGATTTTATTGAAAATCAACTGTGCTATAGCCCACAAATTTTAGCCACCAAAAATCTAAAATGCTCCGATCACGTCAGTTGTTACCTCCATCAATAGGCTTCAGAACCTGTATTTATTGCGCCAATTTGCATTTAAATTGCTCGATTATTTCTAAACATTTCATGGAAAATTCGATTTTATTGAAAATCAACTGTGCTATAGCCCACAAATTTTAGCCACCAAAAATCTAAAATGCTCCGATCACGTCAGTTGTTACCTCTATCAATAGGCTTCAGAACCTGTATTTATTGTGCCAATTTGCATTTAAATTGCTCGATTATTTCTAAACATTTCATGGAAAATTCGATTTTATTGAAAATCAACTGTGCTATAGCCCACAAATTTTAGCCACCAAAAATCTAAAATGCTCCGATCACGTCAGTTGTTACCTCTATCAATAGGCTTCAGAACCTGTATTTATTGTGCCAATTTGCATTTAAATTGCTCGATTATTTCTAAACATTTCATGGAAAATTCGATTTTATTGAAAATCAACTGTGCTATAGCCCACAAATTTTAGCCACCAAAAATCTAAAATGCTCCGATCACGTCAGTTGTTACCTCTATCAATAGGCTTCAGAACCTGTATTTATTGTGCCAATTTGCATTTAAATTGCTCGATTATTTCTAAACATTTCATGGAAAATTCGATTTTATTGAAAATCAACTGTGCTATAGCCCACAAATTTTAGCCACCAAAAATATAAAATGCTCCGATCACGTCAGTTGTTACCTCTATCAATAGGCTTCAGAACCTGTATTTATTGTGCCAATTTGCATTTAAATTGCTCGATTATTTCTAAACATTTCATGGAAAATTCGATTTTATTGAAAATCAACTGTGCTATAGCCCACAAATTTTAGCCACCAAAAATCTAAAATGCTCCGATCACGTCGGTTGTTACCTCTATCAATAGGCTTCAGAACCTGTATTTATTGCGCCAATTTGCATTTAAATTGCTCGATTATTTCTAAACATTTTATGGAAAATTCGATTTTATTGAAAATCAACTGTGCTATAGCCCACAAATTTTAGCCACCAAAAATCTAAAATGCTCCGATCACGTCGGTTGTTACCTCTATCAATAGGCTTCAGAACCTGTATTTATTGCGCCAATTTGCATTTAAATTGCTCGATTATTTCTAAACGTTTCATGGAAAATTCGATTTTATTGAAAATCAACTGTGCTATAGCCCACAAATTTTAGCCACCAAAAATCTAAAATGCTCCGATCACGTCAGTTGTTACCTCTATCAATAGGCTTCAGAACCTGTATTTATTGTGCCAATTTGCATTTAAATTGCTCGATTATTTCTAAACATTTCATGGAAAATTCGATTTTATTGAAAATCAACTGTGCTATAGCCCACAAATTTTAGCCACCAAAAATCTAAAATGCTCCGATCACGTCAGTTGTTACCTCCATCAATAGGCTTCAGAACCTGTATTTATTGCGCCAATTTGCATTTAAATTGCTCGATTATTTCTAAACATTTCATGGAAAATTCGATTTTATTGAAAATCAACTGTGCTATAGCCCACAAATTTTAGCCACCAAAAATCTAAAATGCTCCGATCACGTCAGTTGTTACCTTTATCAATAGGCTTATGGACCTGAATTTATTGCGCCAATTTGCATTTAAATTGCTCGATTATTTCTAAACATTTCATGGAAAATTCGATTTTATTGAAAATCAACTGTGCTATAGCCCACAAATTTTAGCCGCCAAAAATCTAAAATGCTCCGATCTCGTCGGATGTTACATCTATCAATAGGTTTCAGGACCTGTATTTATTGTACCTATTTGCATTTTAATTGCTCGACTATTTCTAAATATTTCATGGAAAATTCGATTTTATTGAAAATCAACTGTGCTATAGCCCACAAATTTTAGCCACCAAAAATCTAAAATGCTCCGATCACGTCAGTTGTTACCTTTATCAATAGGCTTATGGACCTGAATTTATTGCGCCAATTTGCATTTAAATTGCTCGATTATTTCTAAACATTTCATGGAAAATTCGATTTTATTGAAAATCAACTGTGCTATAGCCCACAAATTTTAGCCGCCAAAAATCTAAAATGCTCCGATCTCGTCGGTTGTTACATCTATCAATAGGTTTCAGGACCTGTATTTATTGTACCTATTTGCATTTTAATTGCTCGACTATTTCTAAATATTTCATGGAAAATTCGATTTTATTGAAAATCAACTGTGCTATAGCCCACAAATTTTAGCCACCAAAAATCTAAAATGCTCCGATCACGTCAGTTGTTACCTCCATCAATAGGCTTCAGAACCTGTATTTATTGCGCCAATTTGCATTTAAATTGCTCGATTATTTCTAAACATTTCATGGAAAATTCGATTTTATTGAAAATCAACTGTGCTATAGCCCACAAATTTTAGCCACCAAAAATCTAAAATGCTCCGATCACGTCAGTTGTTACCTCTATCAATAGGCTTCAGAACCTGTATTTATTGTGCCAATTTGCATTTAAATTGCTCGATTATTTCTAAACATTTCATGGAAAATTCGATTTTATTGAAAATCAACTGTGCTATAGCCCACAAATTTTAGCCACCAAAAATCTAAAATGCTCCGATCACGTCGGTTGTTACCTCTATCAATAGGCTTCAGAACCTGTATTTATTGCGCCAATTTGCATTTAAATTGCTCGATTATTTCTAAACATTTCATGGAAAATTCGATTTTATTGAAAATCAACTGTGCTATAGCCGACAAATTTTAGCCACCAAAAATCTAAAATGCTCCGATCACGTCAGTTGTTACCTCCATCAATAGGCTTCAGAACCTGTATTTATTGCGCCAATTTGCATTTAAATTGCTCGATTATTTCTAAACATTTCATGGAAAATTCGATTTTATTGAAAATCAACTGTGCTATAGCCCACAAATTTTAGCCACCAAAAATCTAAAATGCTCCGATCACGTCAGTTGTTACCTCTATCAATAGGCTTCTGAACCTGTATTTATTGCGCCAATTTGCATTTAAATTGCTCGATTATTTCTAAACATTTCATGGAAAATTCGATTTTATTGAAAATCAACTGTGCTATAGCCCACAAATTTTGGCAACCAAAAATCTAAAATGCTCCGATCACGTCAGTTGTTACCTCTATCAATAGGCTTCAGAACCTGTATTTATTGTGCCAATTTGCATTTAAATTGCTTGATTATTTCTAAACATTTCATGGAAAATTCGATTTTATTGAAAATCAACTGTGCTATAGCCCACAAATTTTAGCCACCAAAAATCTAAAATGCTCCGATCACGTCGGTTGTTACCTCTATCAATAGGCTTCAGGACCTGTATTTATTGTGCCAATTTGCATTTAAATTGCTCGATTATTTCTAAACATTTCATAGAAAATTCGATTTTATTGAAAATCAACTGTGCTATAGCCCACAAATTTTAGCCGCCAAAAATCTAAAATGCTCCGATCTCGTCGGTTGTTACATCTATCAATAGGTTTCAGGACCTGTATTTATTGTACCTATTTGCATTTAAATTGCTCGACTATTTCTAAATATTTCATGGAAAATTCGATTTTATTGAAAATCAACTGTGCTATGGCCCACCAATTTTGGCCACCAAAAATCTAAAATGCTCTAATCACGTCGGTTATTACCTCTATCAATAGGCTTCAGGACCTGAATTTATTGTGCCAATTTGCATTTAAATTGCTCGATTATTTCTAAACATTTCATGGAAAATTCGATTTTATTGAAAATCAACTGTGCTATAGCCCACAAATTTTAGCCACCAAAAATCTAAAATGCTCCGATCACGTCGGTTGTTACCTCTATCAATAGGCTTCAGAACCTGTATTTATTGCGCCAATTTGCATTTAAATTGCTCGATTATTTCTAAACATTTCATGGAAAATTCGATTTTATTGAAAATCAACTGTGCTATAGCCGACAAATTTTAGCCACCAAAAATCTAAAATGCTCCGATCACGTCAGTTGTTACCTCTATCAATAGGCTTCAGAACCTGTATTTATTGCGCCAATTTGCATTTAAATTGCTCGATTATTTCTAAACATTTCATGGAAAATTCGATTTTATTGAAAATCAACTGTGCTATAGCCCACAAATTTTAGCCACCAAAAATCTAAAATGCTCCGATCACGTCAGTTGTTACCTCTATCAATAGGCTTCTGAACCTGTATTTATTGCGCCAATTTGCATTTAAATTGCTCGATTATTTCTAAACATTTCATGGAAAATTCGATTTTATTGAAAATCAACTGTGCTATAGCCCACAAATTTTGGCCACCAAAAATCTAAAATGCTCCGATCACGTCAGTTGTTACCTCTATCAATAGGCTTCAGAACCTGTATTTATTGTGCCAATTTGCATTTAAATTGCTCGATTATTTCTAAACATTTCATGGAAAATTCGATTTTATTGAAAATCAACTGTGCTATAGCCCACAAATTTTAGCCACCAAAAATCTAAAATGCTCCGATCACGTCGGTTGTTACCTCTATCAATAGGCTTCAGAACCTGTATTTATTGCGCCAATTTGCATTTAAATTGCTCGATTATTTCTAAACATTTCATGGAAAATTCGATTTTATTGAAAATCAACTGTGCTATAGCCCACAAATTTTAGCCACCAAAAATCTAAAATGCTCCGATCACGTCAGTTGTTACCTCTATCAATAGGCTTCTGAACCTGTATTTATTGCGCCAATTTGCATTTAAATTGCTCGATTATTTCTAAACATTTCATGGAAAATTCGATTTTATTGAAAATCAACTGTGCTATAGCCCACAAATTTTAGCCGCCAAAAATCTAAAATGCTCCGATCTCGTCGGTTGTTACATCTATCAATAGGTTTCAGGACCTGTATTTATTGCGCCAATTTGCATTTAAATTGCTCGATTATTTCTAAACATTTCATGGAAAATTCGATTTTATTGAAAATCAACTGTGCTATAGCCCACAAATTTTAGCCACCAAAAATCTAAAATGCTCCGATCACGTCAGTTGTTACCTCCATCAATAGGCTTCAGAACCTGTATTTATTGCGCCAATTTGCATTTAAATTGCTCGATTATTTCTAAACATTTCATGGAAAATTCGATTTTATTGAAAATCAACTGTGCTATAGCCCACAAATTTTAGCCACCAAAAATCTAAAATGCTCCGATCACGTCAGTTGTTACCTTTATCAATAGGCTTATGGACCTGTATTTATTGCGCCAATTTGCATTTAAATTGCTCGATTATTTCTAAACATTTCATGGAAAATTCGATTTTATTGAAAATCAACTGTGCTATAGCCCACAAATTTTAGCCGCCAAAAATCTAAAATGCTCCGATCTCGTCGGTTGTTACATCTATCAATAGGTTTCAGGACCTGTATTTATTGTACCTATTTGCATTTTAATTGCTCGACTATTTCTAAATATTTCATGGAAAATTCGATTTTATTGAAAATCAACTGTGCTATAGCCCACAAATTTTAGCCACCAAAAATCTAAAATGCTCCGATCACGTCAGTTGTTACCTTTATCAATAGGCTTATGGACCTGAATTTATTGCGCCAATTTGCATTTAAATTGCTCGATTATTTCTAAACATTTCATGGAAAATTCGATTTTATTGAAAATCAACTGTGCTATAGCCCACAAATTTTAGCCGCCAAAAATCTAAAATGCTCCGATCTCGTCGGTTGTTACATCTATCAATAGGTTTCAGGACCTGTATTTATTGTACCTATTTGCATTTTAATTGCTCGACTATTTCTAAATATTTCATGGAAAATTCGATTTTATTGAAAATCAACTGTGCTATAGCCCACAAATTTTAGCCACCAAAAATCTAAAATGCTCCGATCACGTCAGTTGTTACCTCCATCAATAGGCTTCAGAACCTGTATTTATTGCGCCAATTTGCATTTAAATTGCTCGATTATTTCTAAACATTTCATGGAAAATTCGATTTTATTGAAAATCAACTGTGCTATAGCCCACAAATTTTAGCCACCAAAAATCTAAAATGCTCCGATCACGTCAGTTGTTACCTCTATCAATAGGCTTCAGAACCTGTATTTATTGTGCCAATTTGCATTTAAATTGCTCGATTATTTCTAAACATTTCATGGAAAATTCGATTTTATTGAAAATCAACTGTGCTATAGCCCACAAATTTTAGCCACCAAAAATCTAAAATGCTCCGATCACGTCGGTTGTTACCTCTATCAATAGGCTTCAGAACCTGTATTTATTGCGCCAATTTGCATTTAAATTGCTCGATTATTTCTAAACATTTCATGGAAAATTCGATTTTATTGAAAATCAACTGTGCTATAGCCCACAAATTTTAGCCACCAAAAATCTAAAATGCTCCGATCACGTCAGTTGTTACCTCTATCAATAGGCTTCTGAACCTGTATTTATTGCGCCAATTTGCATTTAAATTGCTCGATTATTTCTAAACATTTCATGGAAAATTCGATTTTATTGAAAATCAACTGTGCTATAGCCCACAAATTTTGGCCACCAAAAATCTAAAATGCTCCGATCACGTCAGTTGTTACCTCTATCAATAGGCTTCAGAACCTGTATTTATTGTGCCAATTTGCATTTAAATTGCTTGATTATTTCTAAACATTTCATGGAAAATTCGATTTTATTGAAAATCAACTGTGCTATAGCCCACAAATTTTAGCCACCAAAAATCTAAAATGCTCCGATCACGTCGGTTGTTACCTCTATCAATAGGCTTCAGGACCTGTATTTATTGTGCCAATTTGCATTTAAATTGCTCGATTATTTCTAAACATTTCATAGAAAATTCGATTTTATTGAAAATCAACTGTGCTATAGCCCACAAATTTTAGCCGCCAAAAATCTAAAATGCTCCGATCTCGTCGGATGTTACATCTATCAATAGGTTTCAGGACCTGTATTTATTGTACCTATTTGCATTTAAATTGCTCGACTATTTCTAAATATTTCATGGAAAATTCGATTTTATTGAAAATCAACTGTGCTATGGCCCACCAATTTTGGCCACCAAAAATCTAAAATGCTCTGATCACGTCGGTTATTACCTCTATCAATAGGCTTCAGGACCTGAATTTATTGTGCCAATTTGCATTTAAATTGCTCGATTATTTCTAAACATTTCATGGAAAATTCGATTTTATTGAAAATCAACTGTGCTATAGCCCACAAATTTTAGCCACCAAAAATCTAAAATGCTCCGATCACGTCGGTTGTTACCTCTATCAATAGGCTTCAGAACCTGTATCTAACATGGAAAATTTGATTTTATTGAAAATCAACTGTGCTATAGCCCACAAATTTTACCCACCAAAAATATAAAATGCTCCGATCACGTCAGTTGTTACCTCTATCAATAGGCTTCAGAACCTGAATTTATTGTGCCAATTTGCATTTAAATTGCTCGATTATTTCTAACATGGAAAATTTGATTTTATTGAAAATCAACTGTGCTATAGCCCACAAATTTTAGCCACCAAAAATCTAAAATGCTCCGATCACGTCAGTTGTTACCTCCATCAATAGGCTTCAGAACCTGTATTTATTGCGCCAATTTGCATTTAAATTGCTCGATTATTTCTAAACATTTCATGGAAAATTCGATTTTATTGAAAATCAACTGTGCTATAGCCCACAAATTTTAGCCACCTAAAATCTAAAATGCTCCGATCACGTCAGTTGTTACCTCTATCAATAGACTTCAGAACCTGTATTTATTGTGCCAATTTGCATTTAAATTGCTCGATTATTTCTAAACATTTCATGGAAAATTCGATTTTATTGAAAATCAACTGTGCTATAGCCCACAAATTTTAGCCACCAAAAATATAAAATGCTCCGATCACGTCGGTTGTTACCTCTATCAATAGGCTTCAGAACCTGTATTTATTGCGCCAATTTGCATTTAAATTGCTCGATTATTTCTAAACATTTCATGGAAAATTCGATTTTATTGAAAATCAACTGTGCTATAGCCCACAAATTTTAGCCACCAAAAATCTAAAATGCTCCGATCACGTCAGTTGTTACCTCTATCAATAGGCTTCAGAACCTGTATTTATTGTGCCAATTTGCATTTAAATTGCTCGATTATTTCTAAACATTTCATGGAAAATTCGATTTTATTGAAAATCAATTGTGCTATAGCCCACAAATTTTAGCCACCAAAAATCTAAAATGCTCCGATCACGTCAGTTGTTACCTCTATCAATAGGCTTCAGAACCTGTATTTATTGTGCCAATTTGCATTTAAATTGCTCGATTATTTCTAAACATTTCATGGAAAATTCGATTTTATTGAAAATCAACTGTGCTATAGCCCACAAATTTTAGCCACCAAAAATCTAAAATGCTCCGATCACGTCAGTTGTTACCTCCATCAATAGGCTTCAGAACCTGTATTTATTGCGCCAATTTGCATTTAAATTGCTCGATTATTTCTAAACATTTCATGGAAAATTCGATTTTATTGAAAATCAACTGTGCTATAGCCCACAAATTTTAGCCACCAAAAATCTAAAATGCTCCGATCACGTCAGTTGTTACCTTTATCAATAGGCTTATGGACCTGAATTTATTGCGCCAATTTGCATTTAAATTGCTCGACTATTTCTAAATATTTCATGGAAAATTCGATTTTATTGAAAATCAACTGTGCTATAGCCCACAAATTTTAGCCACCAAAAATCTAAAATGCTCCGATCACGTCAGTTGTTACCTCCATCAATAGGCTTCAGAACCTGTATTTATTGCGCCAATTTGCATTTAAATTGCTCGATTATTTCTAAACATTTCATGGAAAATTTGATTTTATTGAAAATCAACTGTGCTATAGCCCACAAATTTTAGCCACCAAAAATCTAAAATGCTCCGATCACGTCGGTTGTTACCTCTATCAATAGGCTTCAGAACCTGTATTTATTGCGCCAATTTGCATTTAAATTGCTCGATTATTTCTAAACATTTCATGGAAAATTCGATTTTATTGAAAATCAACTGTGCTATAGCCGACAAATTTTAGCCACCAAAAATCTAAAATGCTCCGATCACGTCAGTTGTTACCTCCATCAATAGGCTTCAGAACCTGTATTTATTGCGCCAATTTGCATTTAAATTGCTCGATTATTTCTAAACATTTCATGGAAAATTCGATTTTATTGAAAATCAACTGTGCTATAGCCCACAAATTTTAGCCGCCAAAAATCTAAAATGCTCCGATCTCGTCGGTTGTTACATCTATCAATAGGTTTCAGGACCTGTATTTATTGTACCTATTTGCATTTAAATTGCTTGATTATTTCTAAACATTTCATGGAAAATTCGATTTTATTGAAAATCAACTGTGCTATGGCCCACAAATTTTAGCCACCAAAAATCTAAAATGCTCCGATCACGTCAGTTGTTACCTCTATCAATAGGCTTCAGAACCTGTATTTATTGCGCCAATTTGCATTTAAATTGCTCGATTATTTCTAACATGGAAAATTTGATTTTATTGAAAATCAACTGTGCTATAGCCCACAAATTTTAGCCACCAAAAATCTAAAATGCTCCGATCACGTCAGTTGTTACCTCCATCAATAGGCTTCAGAACCTGTATTTATTGTGCCAATTTGCATTTAAATTGCTCGATTATTTCTAAACATTTCATGGAAAATTCGATTTTATTGAAAATCAACTGTGCTATAGCCCACAAATTTTAGCCACCAAAAATCTAAAATGCTCCGATCACGTCAGTTGTTACCTCCATCAATAGGCTTCAGAACCTGTATTTATTGCGCCAATTTGCATTTAAATTGCTCGATTATTTCTAAACATTTCATGGAAAATTTGATTTTATTGAAAATCAACTGTGCTATAGCCCACAAATTTTGGCCACCAAAAATCTAAAATGCTCCGATCACGTCAGTTGTTACCTTTATCAATAGGCTTCAGGACCTGAATTTATTGCGCCAATTTGCATTTAAATTGCTCGATTATTTCTAAACATTTCATGGAAAATTCGATTTTATTGAAAATCAACTGTGCTATAGCCCACAAATATTGGCCACCAAAAATATAAAATGCTCTGATCACGTCGGTTGTTACCTCTATCAATAGGCTTCAGAACCTGTATTTATTGCGCCAATTTGCATTTAAATTGCTCGATTATTTCTAAACATTTCATGGAAAATTCGATTTTATTGAAAATCAACTGTGCTATAGCCCACAAATTTTAGCCACCAAAAATCTAAAATGCTCCGATCACGTCAGTTGTTACCTCTATCAATAGGCTTCAGAACCTATATTTATTGCGCCAATTTGCATTTAAATTGCTCGATTATTTCTAAACATTTCATGGAAAATTTGATTTTATTGAAAATCAACTGTGCTATAGCCCACCAATTTTGGCCACCAAAAATCTAGAATGCTCTGATCACGTCGGTTGTTACCTCTATCAATAGGCTTCAGAACCTGTATTTATTGCGCCAATTTGCATTTAAATTGCTCGATTATTTCTAACATGGAAAATTTGATTTTATTGAAAATCAACTGTGCTATAGCCCACAAATTTTAGCCACCAAAAATCTAAAATGCTCCGATCACGTCAGTTGTTACCTCCATCAATAGGCTTCAGAACCTGTATTTATTGCGCAAATTTGCATTTAAATTGCTCGATTATTTCTAAACATTTCATGGAAAATTTGATTTTATTGAAAATCAACTGTGCTATAGCCCACAAATTTTGGCCACCAAAAATCTAAAATGCTCCGATCACGTCAGTTGTTACCTTTATCAATAGGCTTATGGACCTGAATTTATTGCGCCAATTTGCATTTAAATTGCTCGATTATTTCTAAACATTTCATGGAAAATTCGATTTTATTGAAAATCAACTGTGCTATAGCCCACAAATATTGGCCACCAAAAATATAAAATGCTCTGATCACGTCGGTTGTTACCTCTATCAATAGGCTTCAGAACCTGTATTTATTGCGCCAATTTGCATTTAAATTGCTCGATTATTTCTAAACATTTCATGGAAAATTCGATTTTATTGAAAATCAACTGTGCTATAGCCCACAAATTTTAGCCACCAAAAATCTAAAATGCTCCGATCACGTCAGTTGTTACCTCTATCAATAGGCTTCAGAACCTATATTTATTGCGCCAATTTGCATTTAAATTGCTCGATTATTTCTAAACATTTCATGGAAAATTTGATTTTATTGAAAATCAACTGTGCTATAGCCCACCAATTTTGGCCACCAAAAATCTAGAATGCTCTGATCACGTCGGTTGTTACCTCTATCAATAGGCTTCAGAACCTGTATTTATTGCGCCAATTTGCATTTAAATTGCTCGATTATTTCTAACATGGAAAATTTGATTTTATTGAAAATCAACTGTGCTATAGCCCACAAATTTTAGCCACCAAAAATCTAAAATGCTCCGATCACGTCAGTTGTTACCTCTATCAATAGGCTTCAGAACCTGTATTTATTGTGCCAATTTGCATTTAAATTGCTCGATTATTTCTAAACATTTCATGGAAAATTCGATTTTATTGAAAATCAACTGTGCTATAGCCCACAAATTTTAGCCACCAAAAATCTAAAATGCTCCGATCACGTCAGTTGTTACCTCCATCAATAGGCTTCAGAACCTGTATTTATTGCGCAAATTTGCATTTAAATTGCTCGATTATTTCTAAACATTTCATGGAAAATTTGATTTTATTGAAAATCAACTGTGCTATAGCCCACAAATTTTGGCCACCAAAAATCTAAAATGCTCCGATCACGTCAGTTGTTACCTTTATCAATAGGCTTATGGACCTGAATTTATTGCGCCAATTTGCATTTAAATTGCTCGATTATTTCTAAACATTTCATGGAAAATTCGATTTTATTGAAAATCAACTGTGCTATAGCCCACAAATTTTAGCCACCAAAAA